>OX456984.1:30082421-31513183 GCA_949752695.1 Melanostoma scalare | reverse complement strand
ATCTGTTAGCTGTAGAATTGCTTGTAGGTTAATTAACTAAATAAATAAATAAATAAATAAATCAGGCAGCGGGACGCGCTAACTGACCGTTCTACTCGGGCGCACTACCTGGTCCCATGAAATTGGCAATAACTCTGTAAATTTTAGAGATTTATACATGTTTTTTTTTTTTTTTACATATTTTTGAATATATCTACATTGAGAAAATGTTAAAAAAACGATTTTTTTCACCCGTCACAGTGGCGTTCCCCCTTAAATAATTTAGCTCGACCGTTCATTTGCTCGGGATTTAAATCAAGTTCCTAAAACCCGCTAGTGGTTGGTGTGGAGTTCAGTATTTTAAAGAAATAGTTTCTTTACTGTTCAGGGCGGAGAAAAACCCGGAAAAATTCAAAATCCATGGAAATTGCTTTAGCAGTTCTCAAGCTACGGTAAAATTGAGACTATCCAAGGTTTTCAAGGGGAGAAAAATTGAAACAGCTTTCTAGGGAACTGAAAAAATAGGGGGAAAACATGCTCATGCGACTATGAAAATTTTTAGTTAAATCCAAATCCGAAGGATTTGAACAATAAATTATTTTGTATACATTGAAAAAGTACGTTCCTACCTCATAATTTAATTTGAATTAATTTGAGCTCCGTGTAAATATGTTTTCGATAAAAGTTACAGAAAGGACACGAATTAAAAGCGATTTCTTTTATACTGATGAAGAATCACTAAAAGTTTCACAGCCTTATACGAGAGAATGGAAGTTGCATATCGTTTGTTCTTTCAACAAGGACTTCATTCATCTGCTAACTTTCAAATTTTCTAGAATTTTTGTGCGAACGATCCTAAAGGGGTAACCCCACTGTAAATTTTGTAAAAATCGATTTTTTTTAAGGTTTAAAAAATACTTTGAACCTTTTGGAATATAGGGAAAGACACCTCATACCTCAAAGCACCTTTTTTTCTTGTAATTTCGAGCTCTTCCCTAAGTGCGTCTTTCATGTCTATAATGCATTTTAAAACCATAAATTCGTTCTTCTCCAAACACCATTTTTTAAAATGCCACACAGCATAACTCCAACAATTTGCATAATTTTCATTCGACTTTGTTACAATATCTTGAAAATAAGATTTTGAAGATAAATATGTATTAGACTTGTGATAAGTTAATTTAGTAATTATTTATTAACAGCTGATTATTTTTGTTTTTATTGAAAAATTAACGATTTAATTAAAATATTTGCCAATTACCAAAAATCAATATTTTTAAAACCATCTATGTAATTCTCTAGCTATACATGTACAATAAGTGTTTTTATATTATATATAGATCCGTATTTGAAGCAACTACACTGCGTGCCGCAGAGCCCCTCAAATTCTACGAGCCTCGCGAAAATAGCTTTGGTGCTGTCATTTTGGAATATTTTTTTAAAATAAATTTCTATTTTTTTTTTTTTTTTAAGTAAACGCTATAAATAACTTCCTCCAACATTATAATTTTACTACCTTTCCTCTCACCAAAAAAAAAAAAAAAAATGAAAAAAACTTTTTTCAGGCTGTTGCAGTGGTGTCACCCTTATAGCCTCTAAAATGGAGAATAAGTACAACACATTTAAACACTTCACAATTGAGTTTATTTTATATTGGGACTAGAAGTCGCTTGATAAGAATTGTTAAAGAAATTAATTTAATTAAACGTGAAAAGCAAAATTTTTAATGGAATCAGTGGACTTTGTTTAAACTTGCCATGGTAATATGTAATGTACCAAATTGTTGATTCAAAGTATACTAAATGTGACTGGAACAAAGCCAGTAGTCAAAAACAAAAAAATCAAACTTAAGGAATAAAACTTAAGATGTCCTTTTTAACATGAATATACATTTATTGAAACATTTAAACACCAAGGAACTTCCAGATGTATGAATTATTTAGTGAAACAAAATTATTCAACCTCTTGAATAACTCCACGTGGAAGTTGTTTATGGTTCTTTTTTTCTAATTTTATATTTATTAATGCAAAAAGTACAACTCAAGCATTTTTATATCTTTATGCTACTGCGCATATGATTTAATCATTTCTGCAAATTTGCATATTTAATTTAAATAACCTAATTTGACAGCTCGCTTGCTCGTGATTAAGATTAAGTTCCTAAAAAGAGTAGCGCCGGATGGTGTGCAAACTCCACGCCTGAATTCCAATATAGTTTTGCCATGGAAAGGAAAACTAAAAGCAGTTTACCTGCTTAACTCATTAAAACCATTTTTCACAGGTAGGAAGTTAAAAACATAAAGTTTTTAATGTTCTTACTTAAGCACGGATATGTTTTATGTTCGAAAGGAAGAGAGAGCCTAAAAGTGCGCACTGATTGAGCTTGCTCGTCTGAAGTAAAGCGTGGTTTCATAGATACAATAGGTACAAAAAAATTAAATTATTCTTGAAAAACACTACGAAGGCATTTTGATTTGAATGTGATTTCTAAAATATGGCCAGCGGATATGGTCCAATTTTCAAACCTTCCACCGAAAGCTCAATTTCTAGGCTACCACATGACGCTCATCTTGGTCCAATTCTTTTAACCATCGGCCCTGAGGCGGCGCGGGACGGCGCGGGACGGCGCGGGGCGGCCAAAGACGTCACTTTTTAGATTTCTTTCAATGTTCATTTTCAAACGGATGATTATTTTCTGAGTATAAAAATAGATCGATTTTAATTCTGTCCAAGTCCTAACATACTACTTTGTTCTTATACTTAAATTTTTACAACCTTATGAATCCATAATCATATTATTCCATGGAAGCAGACAGCCCTTAATCCTCACGCTCAGAGCCAAATGCTTTGTAAGGGAATGGAGGGGCCTTAAAATTGTCTTAAATTCCAACGGATGTCCTGCCAATTCCCCGCGAAATATGATACCGGTGGAAAAACATTTTTTGTTTTTCTTTTGGGATTCGAACCACGATCTTCTTGCGTCAGTCAGTCAGACATGTTAACAATTATGACTAGAATTCCATTGGATCAATTATTCGAGTGAAACTTAGGAAGTCCATTATGACTGCAATGTAATACTTCTTCCATATTCCACTCAAATGTACTTATTATACGACTGCATTCTCCACTCAAAAAGCAAATATCCATAAATCGCAATGCTCACAGCTCAATAACCCCAATCGCTTCAATCAATACTGAAAGACCGTTGACTCAATCTAATTAGGTATATTTCGTAAAATATCTTCATGATAATTTTCGCACTCCTTACACCATGTTAATGACATCAATCGAGCGATAAAACTAGTCATTTATGTGAACAACCGCCAGACAAATTGGTAGCAAAATTACCACCAACCGCCACTCGACAACCCACCTCTCACAGTCCAAAGTAATAAAATTTACTAATAATAAAACTCGATCGATAAGCTCAAATACTGCTCCAAAACTAATATCAATATGACTTCCGAACACGTTCGTCACTCATTGATTAAAATTATTTTTTTTTTCGTGCATAAGTATGTAAACAAATAAGTCTGATGAAATCATAATACTCATATTTTGAAGTGCACTGATCAAACCAGATATCTCCGTCAAGTAGCTGCTTCTTTCAACTGCGAAGAGTCAATAAGAGTTAACGCAGCACGTTCCGACCGATAAAGTGCTGAAAGCTGTAGTAAGAAGCTATTTTAGTAAGCACATGTAAATTTGATGGTCGTAGGCGACCTTGCTGGTTATAGTTGTATGTTTTGATTTTTGTTTATATCCACATACTAGCATACTGCACATGTTAAATAATGGCTAACTACTACAAAACTTTAATTATTCGTTAGCTACTTCCGAGTGTCATTGTACTTCAATTGAGAGCACAGCACTACTGACATAGAGCAGCACAAATCGTTAGCTCTAACTATGATCTAACTGGCTGATCGCAAATCGCAATCCACTGTCGTCGTCGACACAACATACCCGAGCTGTAATTTAAACTCTCCGACTTAAACGAATTTGATAATAACCTTTTTTCTTTCTTCATCATCATCACACGTTTTGAAGATATGTATAAATAGATGTTTTTTTTTTCTTTCGTCAATTGTTAATAAAAAGGTACGTACGAGTCAAATTCTGATCCAGTTAAGTTCAATTATCAAGTCAAAACGGTCGCAAAAATAAGTTTAAAGGATAACGTATTTTGTGGTGCTCAGAAAAACAATTTCCCTGTTTTAAATCAATTGAATTGTTAAAGTGCTGTGCGAAGGTTAATTTAGCGCGAAAAAATAATGGAGAAAGGTGAATCCCAGGTGGAAAAAGTGAGTTTTAGATTTATAAGCGTTTTTTTCAAAAATGAACAGAAAAAATATACATAGACCATGGATGAGAAGCACTGATTAAGATTGCAATTGATTTATTGATTCACTTTCAAGCAAAGAATTTAATCAATTTATAGTTTCTTTGAAATGGTCAACAGAATTAACGACTTTGAAAAGTGATTGCAAAAACAAATTGTGATTCAATTAAATAATAGATTTGAAGTCCTCTACTAAACCTATCCCCAAAAAATTTGCATAATTGTCATTTGTTTGTTAGCTTGATTAAACTAAAGTTCAAATTTGTCCTGATTTAATACTAACACAACTCATAAAAATCTAAAAGAAACTAAACTAATTGCATAAAGTGACATTGTAGACTCGTTGTTTATTGTGAAGTTTAACAAAAGTTTTCATTGTGTTTATTGTGTCTGGTAATGTTTTAATCGTTATATTGGTTCAATTAGAGAGTTATTGTGAATTTTTTAACTATATACAAATATTGAAATTTCGATTAACATCTTTAAGAGTATATCTCGATCAAACTGCTTTTTTTAATACTCACTATAAAGATTTAACGACAGGTTATGAGACTATAGGCAACACTTAATTGAATCCTTCATAAATATTTATAAAAGATTTGATCTTTAAAATGCGGCTTTCCTAAAATGATCAGCGCGTGAAATTTAATCACAAGTTATGAGACTGTGCGAAACTGAACTTTATTGAACTTTATTGAATCGTCTTTGAAGAAAAAAAAAAATGCAAAGTAGTAAAGGTAAAATTTGCGTCAACCATGTGGGAAGCAGATATAAAATAAGAACAATGTACATTAGGTTGACGCATGCTTTGGAAATATTTTGAAGTCAATGGGTGCAACAGTTGGTCTAATCTGTTAAACTTATCGCCATAATTAGTTTTACAAATCGGAAATAAGCTGTAAAAAACTAAGTAATGATACAATAGATATAATAGTTCGAAATTTTATGGTTTATAAGACATATTTATAATGTTTCTGTGTTATTTGAAAGCAAAAAATTCAGATTCGGTGGGGAACTTCTTAGAAAAGAATTTATGCGTTCCGCTTTTAACAGAATATTGGTCCTTATCACAAGGCACGTCGTAACAATTTTGGACTACGAATGCCAAAAAGGAACTGTCATAGATATACCCTCTTAGTTAATGTTTTCACTGAAATTGGCTACTCTTGATGAAATTATTAAAATGTTCTAAATATCTATTGCAAAACATTCACTATGAATATCTTTTTTTTCCTTTCTCTTTGGCATTCGTAGTCAGAAAATGTTAGGATGGGCGTTGTGAAAGGGATGTTTAGTTGAACAATTTCAGACGGAGAGCGAGAGAAAAAGTTTGCATATATCAATTAAAAAAACAGCACACAGTATTACTATTAGTAAAGTAAGAAATCAATTTTTCATGTTGAAATTACTTACCTCAAAATTTGTACAAAATACTAATGCTTTCGATTTTTTCCCTCTGTTTTTGGTTCATTGTTTTATTTTTCTCGAAACTTTTAAAGTCTAGAACTTCCTAGAATTTTCGAAAAATCAATTTTTTTTTAAATTCCAAATGGTCCCTTAGGACCTCAAAAATTATGTCCCAAAAGATTATGGCCGAGAAAAACCTTTAGGTACTCGGTTTTCGAATTTTTTTTACAAGGCCGTCTGGTCCGCGGCGAGCTCCTTTTGTAAAAGCAAAGGGGGGAAGGTACGTTAGGGGAGTAGAGAATGTGTACGGCAGTTGTTATTGAAAATATTTATTTTCTGACTAGTCTAGACTAGAGTTAGATTTGTCGAACGTCTCTTTCCGGCATCGCAGATTAAAGGTATTGTAAAATTATTCTTGATTTTCTACTACTCAAAACTTTAAACGCGTTTATCTCAATACTGTATTTTTCAAGTTGGCCGAACTCGTAACTGAAGCAATTTTCAATCGATTAACCTGAAATACTTTTTTTTTGCCTTGAAATATACGTTGTCTATGGAAATACGTAGGATTTTTTTTTATATTGCGTAGTTCACTTGTTATTAACAACTTTCTGACAATTTTTTGAGGCAAATTTTGCACTTTTCACTTTAGAAGAGCGCTATTTGGCCAAAAATCAATATATCGCAAAAATCTTACGTACTTCTATAGCAGTTAGTATATATAATCGAAAAAATTCATTTGCTCTTTATTATTTGAAAAATTACATGAGCTGTTGGTCCGGCCGTGGGCCTCAAAACATAAAAAGACGTCGTCGCAAAAACGCTGCACAGCCGCCATTTTATAATAAATCGCTTCAAAAAAATTATTGTAAGCAGTCATTGATATAAATAAAAAAATTAAGTTTTTTTTATCTCGATTTATTTTGTAGAATTTCTGAAAAAAAAATCCCCAAAAAACCTATTTTTTACAGCCTCTAGGGTGGCCTAACCCCTTAAGTCTAAATTTAAACAACAAAATTCTTCATATTCTATAATCAAGGATTCTAAAAACTAGAGTACAGTAAAATAGTAGTAGTAGTAAAAAGATTTTATTTTCTTATTCAAATCGTTATGTATAACAAAATCAAATAAAGCATGGCAAATGGCAATGCCGTCTGCCCGGTTGACAATCCAAATAAATTACATAAATACATTAGTTGTGTCTAAGTCTCTTAAATATCGTAAACAAATTTTTCTTATATTTTATTTTTTTTTAATATTATTATTAAATTATAAATAAATTTTTCTAACTTCAAAAGATTTCGGAGAGAATTCTGTTTCTGCTTGCGCTACTTTGCAGTACATGAAAAGTTTTTGCACCTCCATTTCGTTTAAATACTCTATCATTTCACTGTCGGTTAAATATAATTGCAGCCGAAGGAGAAGCTCCTAGTTTCTATTAAAACCGGGCATTTTCCTAGAAAATGAAAAATACAGTAAAATATTTCTGGCAGCACTTTAATTTTTAATCCATCCTTTTACTTTTGGTTTGAGTTTTTTCGGGGATCACAGCGATATGTATACGATTACATTTTTTCTATTTAATTTTATAATTTGATTGCAGTGCTTGGAAAAAAAATTATGTTACAACGTTTGCCTCCAATGTACATATACGCAAAACGTTTTGAATGATATTAAGCTAAATTTTTCATGAACTAACGATTGGCTATTCCATTGCTTATCTTTTACAAATAGTAGACCACTCGTCTTTGTGGTTGTGCATTTAAGTCCAAACAAGGGGATCGATCCCCGATCTTCAAATTATTTGTGTTAAAAGTGTTGACAAAAAACAGTTTTTTAATTTTTCGAAAAAAATTCAAATTCAGAAAGCAAAGTAATGTGTTTTGGTATCAGGAATGGAAAATGAAATTTTCAAATTATACTGAAATGTAGTCAATTGTATTGGATCAAGTTTAGTATAAAAAAACGAACAATAAGTCAATCAATATTTTTACAAACGCTAAATGTAAAATAAGTTTCAGGACAGATGATCGTTGTAGCAGTGGCCATATAAATGTTGGACCAAATAAATGTTTCCTTTTGATAATGCAATAAAATTAGCCAAATGAAATTACTTCCACGTGTAATGACAAGTGCAAAATTTCCACTAACTATGGAACACAGCGTCGATCGTTCAAGCTTCTAAAACCGTGTTAACAGCTTGGGGCTCTAGCTAACGGATTGCTGCTATGATATTGGCCTTGAAGGCTTGAATCGTTTTCGGATTGTTGGTTCCCATAAAAGAAAAAAAGACTAATGAAGCCAAATAGCGTCCAGATTACATCGCCAAGACTGCTGATAACACGATTAGGGGATGAAAAAGATCGATTGTGACAAGTGCTGTGTGGCATGGCACACCAATCTACATTTACCAGAGGTCGTATAAATCCATGTCATCAATGTCGATTAGTATGGTTTTGTAAGGCTCACCATTGACCGGAACATGGAAATGTGTTCGCATGCATTAAATGCAAACTCTTTCGGCTACAGTAGCCGTTTTCTGCCTTGCCTTGTCTGATGCATACTAGCCTGACGAACTCCTTGGAAAAAAATTTTCCGTTCAGTAAGTGCAGGTGCTTTATTTTAGCCGAAGCTTCTTTTCATAAAGTGAGTTATCGCAATGCATCCAAAGGCCCAAATGTGTTATAGCCGAGCTAACAGGCACTTTAGCCTAACCTAACCATCTTTTTATAAAAAAACACAGTGTTCACGCAACACAGCATTCCCATTGCGGAAATAAGTTTCAAGTATTTCTTAAAGTTGTTAAAACGTAAAAAAAACTCAAGTCATTGACTTTCTGACGAGATATCGATCAGGAACAGCCAAAATAGCTGATTTAAAACGAAATCACAAAACAGCTCAGCCTTTAGAAGTCAATGAGTGATGTAGAGTCTAAAGAGTTTGCTGAGTTTAAATATTTGTGGGTATAAAAACAAATGCGTTATGGCTTCATGACTTAATTTCTAAACAAATTATGAAATTTGTTTTCATTCAGTTATATTAAACTTATTTTTTTTTTTTCATGAAAAACACTGAAACGCTAATCTACATTTTCTACAAATTGGACTAAATTCTGCTAAATTGTACTGCTGTACCTGTGTAAACTTGTATCGAATATCATATTGAATTTTCCATCAATATTCGATATATCAATCATATGATCAAGTTCACAGGGTCATAATCGAAGGGGTTGCTATCCGTACGAATGACTTTTCACTCTGAGAGAATTGATAAAAACCGTTACATAATTTTGTGATGACAGTTACAAGACTCATTTTTATATGAACTTACCTAAGAAAAGGAATGACACCACCTTCATCAGTACCCTGAAATCTATTTAATAGCTATTTAAAGCTCCTGTCAAGAAAAGGGAAAGCAAAAGGGGAAAACAGTCAGCTTTTCAAGTACAGTGTAATGCACAATCCGTAAATCAGTACGTTAACTGACAAACTCTTATACCTTTTTTTAAACAAAATACTGCTTCGGAGTCAAATTCAATTCACATTCCGAATTGGTACCTACTTTGACGCAGTTTTACCGTCAAACAAAAAATTACCGCTATAGAACTAAATATTGGTTTTCAAAAACTTTAATTTAAGACTTTAGTATCATCTACTGCTTTTTTTACTTCTATGCGCATCGTTTCACAGGCTTACAAAATTCGGAATGCTCTCAACTTGTGGAGTATTGTTCTTTTAGCTGTCATGAAAATGTGTAGTATACCTGTTTTTTTTTGCTAAGTCCACCCGTGTTATTTCACGACCAGATAATATTTTGAATCGCATTCGATTTGTGATACACACGTTATTGAAATTTATATTCATCAATACTGGTTCTCATTACGAGTATTTATTACTAGTTTCATCTGGTTTATGACAGATTTTATCAAAAAGTTCTGTTGTAAAGAAAAATTTTGCAGATACGATAATGCTTAGTAATTTTTTTTTTTTTTAATATTTGCTACAAGCTCAAATATTTTGTGAACTTTGTCACAACAATCTTAAAGTTCTCTGCCACTGCTGTTGCCAAATATAATAATTGTTTTTGGTAATCGATTCTAATCTGGGAATTATGTATCAATTTTCTTGCTTAGTTAAGTACTCGATGACTACCCACCCTAAGCAATTCACATGGCTACATTGTAAATCATTTTTTATTGTTATTTTTCCCCTGTCGAGTTAAGAAGTTTTAAATATTGATGAGTTAAAACTTGTTCCTCGTTAATAGCAGTTCAATTGATATTGAGTGAGTATAACAATAAGATACCTGTAGGTGCTTGCAGACAGCAAGTTTTACGCTTGGCAAACTGCACCCCCCTAGCCATAAATTGTTTATACATATATTTAGAAAGAAAGACCTTGATAATTATCAGCACGATCCAATTAAAAAGGGGGTGGTTTTGAATGAACAGGTATAACATTTCTAGAAAATAAACAACTTCCGCTATGCAAATAAAACAATTAATTGAATATAACGAGTAACGACTTATTATCGCAACAGAGAAGAATGTTGCAGGGCATTCTTAGTGTTATTATTATGATGTTATTTATCTGAAGTTGTGTGCATTGTTAAGGAAAAGACTTAAACAATTAAGCAAATTCAAACTTGGCGGTAATTATCACGACTATATCAATAATTACACACTTTATTTTTCTTATTTTATTTAATAGTTTGGATGTATGCTTTTGCAAATTGTTTGGCTAGGTGTCAAAATTATTATTTACTTTTCTTTGATGCTACTAATATGGAAAATTTTGAATAATCCAACGGTTGCAAATCGAAAATATTTTACAATCAATATTTGTGTGGTTAAATATGATATGATGTGTCAACAGCATTCATCAACAGAAAAGTCTACATACATACATGTATTGCCATCTTTACACTATTATGAACAGGAAAGATTTTTCGCTCGTTTGTTTTGTTTGTATCGAATAGGGCCCAAAACTATTGAGCCGAATTGAGAAATATTTGCAACAGAGATAATCTAGAGCCTGTGTAATGATATAGACTATTTTTAATCCCCATATTGCAACGGAAACAGGCGGGAACTGGAACATAACCGATGAATTAGAAAATACTCGACCGATTTCAGTAACACAGGTTTTATTTCATTTTAATATTCCGAGCAGAGTCGAGCTACACCTAGTTCAGCTAACCCTACATGTATTGATATATTGACTAAGTCTTTTCTTGAGTCTTGTGTGGTTCAAGTTGAAAAAAAAAAAAAATAATAAAGAAAAAAAAACTTATTTCGAACCGTACCACAGATTATGGTATGATTGATCTTGGCTTAATTTTTGTCTTAACGTTTTTCTTTGCTTTTTGTAAAAAGTATTTTAGTATTGGAGGTTAATAGACGTTCACTTATAAGATTTTTCACATTTCCACATTTTAATACAATATTTTATTTTTATTTTAAAGTATTTACTGGATTCCTCATGGTTTATAACAATTTTTAATAACCTAACGCTGAAACTAAAAATTTCAAAAAAGGCAAATTATTTTCCATTTAACGTTTGATAGAACAAATATTTTTGAATGTGAGCAACTCCCAAATGGGAGTAGATTTTTGGTATTTAGAGAACTTTAGATTTACTCTTTTTCAAATTAATATGGAAAATGCAATGGAAGTTAATATTTTCACAAAAGTAATAACTCTTTTCGTCAATGAAAAAAGCTATAAGTCGCCCTACATTTTTCTTGTTTCTTGCTCAGCTCTGTTCTGCCTTTTCTGATTTCTTTCTTTTAATAAAAGATTTTTTATTAATTAAACTTAACTGCTTCCACTACTGACTTAAATCCTTCAACGGATCTATTGCTTCTTATTTGGTCAAGAAATTATGCGTACATCAAGTTGAGAATAGCATTGCAATGTCTAGGTTTTCTTCAAGGATCGACGCAGTATTTCCAAAGTTACAGATTTGTTTCAACAAAAGAAATGCTGATTGTCATTCTCATTCAAATTTACAGTGAATGAAAAATAACTTCAATTCAGCGGCTTTGTAAATAAACAACGAAATGTTTTTGTTATGATGTTGTTGAGGTTTTTGATGAACCTATTTAACACTTTTGATACAAGCACATAACAATCAAATAGATTGCATATACTGCGTAACTAGTTTTAGTCAATTAAATGAAGTGGCATTTCATTCTGTTATACGACTATGTACCTACTTACTTATAATTATGTATGTACATACAATGAACATGAGATCCGCCTAATAAGAATAAATAATATTATTTAATTCGATGAATAGCGCAAATTGCAATTTCTATACTCGATTGCATAAGAACCTGACAAACACAGGATTTAAGACTTTATTAAATCTTAACTTCAAGTTTGTGGGGTAAACAAGTTTTAGACGTGATTAAAACCACTTTCAAACTTAAAGAAATATAATGGGATTTTTACCAAGTTTTAAACGACTTTCTGGAATTTTTAGAGCTCTTTTACTACAGTTTAAATGATTTTAATGTGGAGCTTTTTGAAAAACAAATCAACACTTTGACAGGTCAAATGTCAGGTCAATCAGGTGGTTTTTTTCTCGGATTCGGTTGAAGGATTGCAGCGTATGATTAATCGGTTGGAAGAATATTGCGGAAACTGTCTGTTAATTTGCAAAAATCCAAAATAATGATATTCAGAGATGGAGGCGGTCGATATGCTAATAACGAAAAGTGGGCTTACAAACGAGAAAATATCGAAATAGTTCGTGAATATAAATATTTAGGTGTACTAGTCACTTCTAATCTAAATATGAAAAAACATTTAGAGATAAAACTAGCGGAAGCTAAAAGAGCAATCTCTTCAGTGTGGGTTCGCTGTATAGGAAATAAGCACATCGAACATAGTACAAAGCTAAAAATTTTTCATTCGACCTCAGCTTCTATTCTTCTTTATGGTGCTCAAGTCTGGGGTTACACCCAGTTTGAGGAAGTAGAAAAGTTCCTCAGGTACTTTTTAAAACGAATTTTTCGGTTACCAACTGGTACCCCAAACTATACGCTTCACTTGGAAACAACAGAACCACCATTGTTCCTTAGGACTCTAAAACTGCACTTCAAGTACATGTTAAAAGTGATGGAGATGGATGAGCAAAGGCAACCTAAAAAAGTTCTTCAGGAGGTGATCTTATCCAGGGGAGATCTCGTCGAGAAGTGGGAGGAGCTTGAAGTGAACATTGCACAGCCCTGTTCGTTACTTGTACTTGCTCCAGCAATTTCTAGGGCGAGTTGAGGCTTTTTCTTATGAAATTTATAAAAAATTGAAATTAAGGGCTATAGCTGGACAAATAGTTGAAGAAGAAAGGATCCATCAAAGAAACATAGAGCTGATAAAGTAAATATAGTCTTATTAAATCTTTAATGGCGCTTTTAGACGATCAGTTGCCAGTTCAGTTAAAAAAAGACAGTATTTAGACTTCATTCCAGTGTTCAGTTGAGCTTTCATTTTACTTGTGATGAGCCAAAAGTCAGCTAAGTTTAATAACTGAATTGACAACTTATGAGAATTCCATCAGTTTCAGTTAAACTTTTCAGTTCATGTATTTAGACATCAGTTCAACTGAAAGCTTAACTGATACCTTCACTGAAACTGAAATGATCGTCCGAAAGCCCTGCAATATAAGTTTGTTATATTCCAAGTCAAGATTCACTTAATGCGGGTACATATTGTAACGTGCGCTTAGTTCGCAAAATAAAACTTCACCTTTCAAATTATTTCTATCACTTTTATTCAGTATCTATACTTTATTATTCGAACTCAACTCGACTATTGGACTACCACTGGTTAACAACATTTCACTCTTAACTTTATCACTCTATAATCAAAAACTGACTGCTCGTTGCGTCAGCGGTCGTATTTATATAGAACAACACTCCTCTAGAGCGTTCCAGTTTCTTCTCCATGGTTTCCACATTTGCTGTCAAAAATCTCTACACTCACACACACTGGCTTACAAGCAATGCCTGTCATTTTATACCATTCCATTATAGTGTTGCCAGATGTGTTTTCGGTTAAACGTCTTCGATTAGGAAATTGGTATGAATGTTGGGTGTTCATTACATTGCCCCCTCCTTAAGATTGTTAGTCCCGAATAATTCCATCTGCAGCCTCGCCACTATATCGATGCAGCCGGTCACAATGAACTACTTTTAACTTGCCTCTTAATCCTCTTTGGATGCGGTAAACCACGTCGTTAATCCTCGTGACAACAGTATAAGGACCTTCCCAGTTCTGCTGAAGTTTCGGTGACAATCCCTTTTGACGATGAGGATTATAAAGCCACACACGATCTCCTGCTTGGAATCCTGCCGTTGTCGCTTTTGTGTCGTACCGTGTCTTCATCCGGTCGCTGTAGGTTTTCATCCGTTCCCTTGTTCTTTTATGGATGTCAGCGAGTCTCTCCTTGAGGTCATCCACATACTCATTCGTGTCCTGTGGCTCCTCTGTGGGGCATCCAAATTTAAGTTCGCTGGGCAGCCGCATGGTTTTCCCGAACAGGATGTCAGATGGTGTTTGTCCTGTCGAGCTATGTACTGCACTTCTATAGGCCATCAGGAATAGCGGTACGTGCCTATCCCAGTCTCTTTGGTAGTCGCCTACGACCTTGGTGAGGTGTTCTTTCAAGGTCCGGTTGAATCTTTCAACCATCCCATCAGATTGTGGATGAAGCGGTGTGGTTCTCGTCTTCTTGATGCCAAGTAGTCCGCACACTCCTTGGAAGATGTTTGACTCGAAGTTCCTCCCTTGGTCGGAATGGAGTTCCATAGGTACGCCAAACCTACTTACCCAGTTAAACACAATCTGATCAACCACCGTTTTGGCTTCTTGATTTGGGATGGCATACGCCTCAGGCCACTTGCTAAAATAGTCCATTACAACCAGAATGTACTTGTTTCCAGCGTTGGTCTCTGGAAAAGGCCCAGCCACATCTACTGCAATCCTCTCAAAAGGCGATCCAACGTTGTACTGATGCATCTTACCTTGAATCTTCCTACCAGGTCCTTTGGTTGCAGCACACTTGTCACATGTTCGGCACCACTTCTCCACGTCATCTCTAGCATGTAACCAGTAGAACCGATGTCGCACCTTCTCCAGTGTTTTGTTAACTCCCAGGTGACCTCCAGAAGGCCCGTCGTGCATCTCCCGAAGAACTTCACTGACTTTCGATTGCGGTACGATCAGCTGCATCACATATGATTTACCGTCAGCGGACTCCCATCTTCGCCTGAGGACACCTTCTTGCACATATAGTGAGTCCCACTGTGCCCAATAGGCTTTGAGAACTGGACTCCTGTCAGAAATGTCTCCCCATTCAGGTTTCTCTTAATTTTCTTTCCATGCGAGAATGGGTTCGATATCTGGATCCTCCTGTTGAGCGGTCCTCACTTCCTCATTGCTCCATCCGCATATGGGGTCAGCTCTTAGTCGCTGAGCGGTAATATTTTCTTTGTTTTCTTGTCGCCTACAATGCTTGCAATCCTCTTTGCAAGGTCTTCGGGACAATGCGTCGGCGTTTGAGTGCAGCTTTCCTCTGCGGTGTTGAATCTGGTAATCATAAGTCTGCAGTCTTTCTATCCACCTTGCGACTTGACCTTCTGGATTTTTGAAGTTCAACAGCCAGTTCAGAGCACCATGGTCTGTCCGCAGAAGGAATTTCTGTCCATAGATGTACTTATGGAAGTGCTTTGTTGCCAAGATAAGAGCTAGCAGTTCCCTTCTGGTCACGCAGTAGTTTCTTTCAGGCTTCGAGAGGACCTTACTGTAATATGCCACCACTTTCTCTTCGCCATCATGCACTTGGGATAGTACCGCCCCGATTCCAACGTTGCTTGCATCTGCGTCGATGATGAATGTTTTGCCAGGTGTTGGATGTGCCAGCACTGGAGCGTTACAGAGGCGGTATTTGAGTTCCTGAAAAGATTTTTCACACTCGCCTGACCATTTGAACTGCTTCCCTTTTTCGGTGAGCTGATGCAAACTCTTTGCAACTCCAGCAAAGTTCTTAACGAAACGTCGGTAATATGTGGCAAGACCAAGAAAGCTTCGGAGTTGATGTTTGTCCTGTGGTGTTGGCCAATTTTTGACGGAGTCAACTTTTTCAGGATCTGTCTTCACTCCTTGGGAAGAGATGATGTGTCCCAAATACTTAACTTCGGTTTTGAAAAGTGCACATTTTTCCGGATTCAGTTTAAGGTTAGCCTCTCGAAGTCTCTGAAACACGGCTTTTAGATTCTTGCAATGTTGGTCAAATGTTTTCCCGTAAACAATGACATCGTCCAAGTAGACAAGGCACGCTTTCCACGTCAGTCCTTGAAGAACGCACTCCATCAAACGCTCGAATGTTGCCGGAGCGTTGCATAGCCCAAACGGCATAACTTTAAACTGCCAGAGCCCATTACCTGTAGAAAACGCCGTCTTTTCCCGATCATCAGGGTGGATGTCAACTTGCCAATATCCACTCTTCAAGTCCAGCGTCGAAAACCACTGGGCTCCCTCCATAGCATCCAGGGTATCACTGATTCTCGGCAGGGGATAGCTGTCCTTTTTAGTCACATCATTCAGCCTTCGGTAGTCCACACAAAAACGAGTGCTTCCGTCTTTCTTTTTCACTAGCACCACTGGTGAAGCCCAAGGACTTTTGGAATTTTCAATAAGACCGTCCTTCTTCATTGCTGTTATCATTTCCTCAACCTCACCTTGTTTTGCCAGTGGAAGGCGTCTTGCGGGTTGACGAATCGGTCTTGCATCTCCTGTGTTGATGCGATGCTGCACCAACTGTGTCCTACCATATTGTCCCTTTTGCGATGCGAAGATGTCAGTGAACTCTTGTAGGAGATTTTCAGCCATCCTTGTTTGTTGGTGATCAAGGTTGGATGAATACAGTATTTTAGCTCTGATGGTTTTGAGCTCCTCCGGAGTTATAGTTTTTCTCGGGGCTTCGTCTGTGATCTTCGTAATTGCTGCAACCGATTCGCAACGTCCAACGACTTCTCCTTTCTTCAACCTTACATCGTACGGTCTGGTGTTTAGTAATCGTACGGGGACCATTTTGTTTTTCGGTGCTACTAGTGTTTTCCCAATGATGACGCTTTGGGAGGAACACTCTGGGTCTGGTTCCACCATTAGGTATCGAAGGCTTCCAAACTCACCTTCCAGTTTTGTCCAAACGAACACTTCAGAAGAAGGAGGCAGAATCAGATCTTCCGTGATGACAGTCCTCAGTGTCGACGTATTTTCGTTCGAATAGGTCATTGGAAGTTCCTTATTTTGGTACTTCAAAACCTGATTACCGATGTCCAAAATAACTCCGTGCTGTTTCATAAAGTCGATTCCAATGATGCACTCGTCACATATATCTGCCACCAGGAATTGATGAGTAAACACTAGATCGGCCAGTCGGATCTTAAGACACACTTCTCCATATACTCTTGCTGCTTCTCCCGTTGCGGTTCTTAGACGGTAGCTATTGGTGTTATGAAGCCACGTCGTCTTTACCAGGTTTCGACGTACTATGGAGGCTGTGGCGCCGGTGTCGATGGTAGCCACATGTTTGTTCCCGTTAATAGTAGTTTCCACAGTCAGACTTTTGTTGTCTCGTTTGGTCTGAGAGACCTGGATGGTGGTTCTGGGGCCATCGATACAAGAAACCAGCCTCTGCCCCTCGAAGTTGGTTCTTACTCGTTTCCCTGATGGGAAACGGGCTGATACGTAACGCTAGTGTTGTTGTTACCTTGTTCTGGGTTGGATCTCTTGCTTCCACAATGTTGACAACCGGCTTTATTTGGTGGTAGTCGGCATTGACGCTGTAAGTGCCCGGTCTTGTTGCAGTTCCAACATCTTGCTAGTCCGCTCCGCTGGTTCTTTTGTATTTCAGCTCTATGGCACGAGCACTCTTCGACTATGGCTTCTCTAAGTCGATGTACTCCCTGAGAAGCCTGTTCTGCTGCTTCAATTGTCAATGCGAATGCTAAAGTTTCGGAAAGAGTACGTGTTCTAGCAGTTCGCACAGACCTCTGAAGATGTATATCGGAAATAGCACGAACGAAGGACTCAACAGCAAGCTGGTTGATGATTTCTTCTCCAGCATCCGGGTATGCCAGGTGAACCAGTCTTTCGACGTCTGCTTGGAGCTGCTGTAGACTTTCACCCCTCTTTTGGACTCTGTTATTGAGTTGGACTCGGAAGACTTCTTTCAAGTGGCTATCTCCAAAACGTTTATCTATAGCTGCCACGAGAGAACTGAAATCGCCGCTCTTACCAGCTGGAACTGTTTGAAGTAATTCAGCTGCTGGTCCTCTAAGAGCAAGAGTCAGTGCTATGTACTTGTCTTCGTCATCCCAGCCATTTGTTGTCGCGGCTGCCTCAAATTGTCTCTTGTAGACTGGCCTAGAAGACTGTCCATCAAATGTTGGGGGTTTCATCTCCTTTTTCTTTGTAAACTCCCCAGCAGACTCTCGAATTTTTATTTTTCGAATCTGGTCCAATTCCTTGGTCAGAACAGAGAACTGTTTATCGCATCGGCTTTCCAAACGATTCTCTACAACAGAAAGCTGTTTCTCCACACCTTCAACGCGTTCGTCTAGGGCACATACATTTTTCTCAATGTTACCCAATTTACCTTCAAGAATGTTTTTCTGACCTTCCAAAACATTCTGTTGCACCTCAAGTCTTTCGAGAATATTCTGTTGTTCCTTCTTTTGTTCGTTTCGTTGTGCTTCCAGTTGTTCGAGAACATTCTGCTGTTCCTTCTTTTGCTTGTTTCGTTGTGCTTCAAGCTGTTCCAGAACATTCTGCTGTTCCTTCTTTTGCTCATTTCGTTGCTCTTCCATCTTCTTTTGTTGTACTTCGAGTCGTTCGAGAACATTCTGCTGTTCCTTCTTTTGCTCGTTTCGCTGTTCTAACAAAAGTTTCATCATACTAGAAAAAACTACACTTTCACTTACTTCTTCTTCTTTTTCCACTTCTGTTTCAAAAACAAAAGTGTTTACGTCTTCCCCTTGCTGTTCCAAATAGTTGCGCAAGCGCAGGACGAGCTCATTTTTCGATCCCGCTCTAGAAAGATTTCGCTTACCTAACTCACTTTTAAGCTCAGTGCAGTTGAGCTCTTCCAATAACTTACCCATTTTCACTGTATTTAACTTTTTTTTTTTTTTTTGCACTTAACTAGTTTTTTTATCAAATAAGTTTTTTTTTTTTTATTTTTTTTTTCGTTTTTTTTTTTTTTTTTTTCACAAATAAGTTTTATTTACACTTCTGACACCAATGTAACGTGCGCTTAGTTCGCAAAATAAAACTTCACCTTTCAAATTATTTCTATCACTTTTATTCAGTATCTATACTTTATTATTCGAACTCAACTCGACTATTGGACTACCACTGGTTAACAACATTTCACTCTTAACTTTATCACTCTATAATCAAAAACTGACTGCTCGTTGCGTCAGCGGTCGTATTTATATAGAACAACACTCCTCTAGAGCGTTCCAGTTTCTTCTCCATGGTTTCCACATTTGCTGTCAAAAATCTCTACACTCACACACACTGGCTTACAAGCAATGCCTGTCATTTTATACCATTCCATTATAGTGTTGCCAGATGTGTTTTCGGTTAAACGTCTTCGATTAGGAAATTGGTATGAATGTTGGGTGTTCATTACAATATTTTGAAAACTGGCTCAGCAAAAATTTCCTTAAATTTTCGTACTCGCATAATGCGCCAAGATTACTGAGTTATCTCGACCGTAACAAATCTGCTAGCTTCATAACATTTCAACTATTGCATTGTTCTGAAGACGTGCTCACATTTACATGTCAAACTACTGGTCAAGTAATTGCTTTTAAATTCCATTTTACAAGTTATTGTACATGCTCTTTCCATTGGAAGCCCGCATCTTTCCAGCCCATACCTAGAAAAAGATAAAGGTATCGGTAAACAGCTATTTATTCCATCCTCACGAATCAGCAAAATCGTCAACTCATCTTGAAAGTTTCACCCTCAGGACCGCGATTGTTTCCTTTGAAGGCTTTAAGAATTATGAAAATCATTTATTTTAAAATATTGTATTAAATAATATGTTGCATTTTTATTCCCCGTTATTCAAGCGGCTCAATGGTCTAGGGGTATGATTCTCGCTTTGGGTGCGAGAGGTCCCGGGTTCAAATCCCGGTTGAGCCCAAATTTTTTCAATGTAAAAACAGTAAATCTAATTTTATTATGGTTCCCAACTTTGAAATCAATAAGTAGATTTTCTTTTATTGGAAACGTTTCATTCACAACTGATTAAATATCTTGATGATGCGATGACCTTAATTCTGTTTAGCCAGCTCCATTAATAAACGAAAAATTTTTAAACAAATATCATAAAACGGCTTTTATTGTTTATTCTTGCTACATAATACACATATTAATAAAAATCTTCAGTTGTGTTCCAACAGAGTTTAGATCGAAACAAAACCATATAAGTACACTTAAAGCGCCACCCCGTTGCGTCAACCATTTTCCGTTTATTTGCTTTTTTAAATCTAACATTAAAATAAAGTACGTATATATTGCTCCACTCGAGCCTGTTCCGCTCTGCTATTATTCGTAAAAAAGATCACGATCACTTACAAATTACAATACAGCTGATTTTAGTTCTCGACTAAATAACCTCATTTCTAAAATACTGGTATGTTACAACTTACGAAGTAGAGCCCAGACTCTTAGAAGATGACTGCCTGATCAACTAATTTGTAGCCCTGTCCGGAATAGTTTTTCGGTGGATAGCATACAAATAAACTCAATTGCATAAGTGACAGCACACATCCCAAGAAGTTCGGAATCTTAAAATAAAAGAAATATTAATTCATTGTTGCATTTGTAATCCACGCCAAATGCATCCACCTGTATAAATGTGTCCTTGATAAGAACTCCATATATTAGCCACTGCACAGACACGAAAAAGGACATTGCTATCAATGGAAAGGGCAAACTTTCCGAGTTCTTGATCCTCATCACATGAAACAGCATAGTTAACGGCGCCGCAAAGAAAAATACTGTCACTACGCAGCAGGCATATCCTGAAAGAAAATACACATAAGACACATACTCTAGATGAGGAACAAATCTTGTCTCGTACCCATTAGTTGAATAGCCTCCTCATGGCTCACTTCATACTTTGTATATGTAACGATAGTTATCAGTGTGAATAGTGTCAGCGCAAATTGCCGCACATAGCTTCTTTTGTTCACGGTAAACACATAATATATGGCTGTATACAAGAACATCAGCCCAGCTCCTACAAGGTTAACCATAACTACAATTGTTTCTTCCGTCAGCGCACCATAGCGCAACCACAGACTACATCTAAAATTACACTTAAGATAAGTCAATTGGTACATTTATCAAGAGAAACTATCTTTCTTACGATAAGAAACCGCAAATGAAGGGAAATCCAGACGAATCTCCAGTGCTCTTCTTGTTAATGTACTTCCGGCAAACGATTCTTAAATATAAATAATAAAAATGAGTAGGTGAATTACATCAGAATAGAATTTGCAGAATTTGCAGACCAAACAAAAGAAGCATATCAAAGCCAAAAACTGGCTTTGCTATTAATACATAACTTAACAATAAAAAAAACCTACGCTCCAGATAAATACTGCAGAACGGTTGTTATCACAGCCGACGTTTCCAATATTGGCTCCACCGATGACGAAACCATTTCTTTAATTTATTGTTACTTTTCTCCTGCGCAGTCTTTTTCTATTGTAGATTCGATAAAGTTGAAAGGTTTTCGGTAAGTTAAGGTTTAAGATTAGTGTTGCATTATTCTTGTTCAGTATGATTTGATAATAAATTAAATATTTGGCGAAAGTAAAAAAGAAAAAGAAAATCAAAAACTTGTCACCGAAACCGAAAGAAGTGATCCTATAACTTGTAAAAAAAGTTTGACACACGATTAGAGAGCAAAACAAAAAATACAACGTAAACAAATCGAAGATGACAGTTGAAAGATTGAGGTAGAGGTTTACTTTTTTGCCGGTAGGTGAAAACGTGGTGTTAAAAATTCCTCAAAGAAAAACAGGGTGGCCAAGAATAATTTTTTTTGTAAATTTTTTTTATTCAATATAGAGATGCATGTATTAAGCCTTGCGCAAACCAATGCGGTGAGTGCGTGCGATGCGATTGCGATAAGTCAAATCCCTATGCATTAAGTCAAACGTCCATAAGATTACATAGGGATTTGACTTATCGCAATCGCATCGCACGCACTCACCGCATTGGTTTGCGCAAGGCTTTAGGCGAAGTGAAATCTGCATACATATTTTGAAGTTTCAGGTTGTATAGAAATTTCAATATGATTTTTTTGAAGTACATACTTGCTTAGAGACTACTTTCAAGTCCAAAATAGTTAATTCGGTAAAAAAATAAAATAAAATGAGGGTTATAATAACATTACTTCAGTACTCAATAGAAAAAGTTATTTTAAGCAAAAATTTAATAACTTAGCTGCTGAACTAATAAAAATACTTGTTGGCTATCAATGTTCGTTTTGTGTACTTTTGTTTAAAAAAAAGACTAATTTAGTTATATCAACAAGCAGTTGACTTAAAAATTCTGCCGGATAGTTTTGTTTTTTTTTTACTAAATATTAGTTAAGGGGCCAGATTCAGCAAGAGTGAATTGTCATCATGGTGTGCACAGAAAAATATATAAACTTCTCCACTTCGATTGATTCCGTAACGGTGAAGGTGAGTTTTTCCACATAAAGCGTTTAAGTAACGTTTCAAGTGTATTCACGATACTTTTCGACCAGTCTCTTCAACAAGGAGTGAGTATGTTTTCGAAATTCACTTTTGCGGATTGTGGAGTCTGGCCCCAGTTTTTACTTGTAAATTGTGATCTTGTGATGTCTTAAAATCTGTGCAATTACAATGTTGAGTAAGTATCAAAAACCATTTTTTCCATTTCAATGTTTAAAACACTAACCTCTCACTGTCTTCTTAAATCAAATTTTCAGATTGGTACCGTTTAATGTATTGTTTGTGAATAGTGTTGTCCCATATGTAAGTATAAATTATATTTTTGTAATAAGTCATCACATTTTAAACACTTTTTTAACATTTTTTATCGACATGATTACAAATTGTATTTTGGGTCTTTCTGCAGCAGTTCTTACAGTAGTTTTACAAAAAAGTTTCGATTTACTTTAGAGTCTCACAACAAAATTATTTTAAAACTGACTGCTGTGACAGAAAAAAAAAATTGAGGCTGAGTTAAACTAAAGCATCCAAACGACATATTTTATATACCTTTTCTGGCACTTAGGTGGATTAGCCTCTCATTCCCGGAAATTCCGTTATAAATACGGTTGTGAGCGTTTGAAAAATAATGTATTTGGTACCATTGATAGACCAGAAAACCAGAAAACCCAATTAAAGAAATTAATTGACGTTTCTCTTCAACTTTGGTTGTGCGCCGGGCCGGTGGAGACTCTTTGTTGAGGAGACTTTTGGAGCAGCTGTTCTATTTAAATGTTTGAGGCTCTCTCGTTTTGTACACAACACACAAGTCGTAGAGAATTCGTTCATGTCTTAAAGACCAGTGCTCTAGTTCTAGTGCCTAGTTTGCTTTTTGCTACCATCCGCTTTACGTTCTCCACCATACGCTGTTATCGGTTTTTTTTTTGTTTATTTTGTTAACTGCGCGCATAATACAAGACTGAAAATACCACTTGTCAATATTACATAAAAACAGATTGAACAAATTTAAGGTGCTAATTTTACTTTGTTTTAACAAACCTTGTCTTGCGAATTGACCTCCTATGGTTTGAAATTCAATTTAACTTCCATAATTGCATTAGTGATAGTATGAAAGACTTCAAAGAGCCAACTGAATCTCAAACTCTGCACAGTTTGTCTAACCACGACAAAGAGTTAACTGATAATTCCAAAACAGAGGTAATCATGTTCAAATTAAAAAAAAAATCTGTACTATTGCTCCTGGGCGCCACTTAATAAGAATATCACTTAAAGTGTTCGAAATATCACATATAAGTGAGGATACCACTTTTTGTAATCCGAACTAGCATATCACTCATTCTTTCCTTATCTAAACATTGGACATAATCAAAGAAACTGACTCTATTTTAAATTTCTAGAAACAGCCATGGGGAAACCTGTTAATATTGGTTGGCTATGCAGCAACCTTTGGATCAGCCGTTCCAGTGGGATACTGCATAGGATGCATCAACAGCCCTTCATCGGTAAGCACACTCATTCGTCAACTATCTTAAAATTATACTTTTTTTTTATTTAAGTACATGAAAAGTTGGTGCAATGAAACGCTAATTGAGCGTTATGACTTTCATATCAGTGGCGGAGGGCTGGACATTCTTTGGGCCACAATTGTATCAATTTTTTTGGTTGGTGGATGTATTGGTTCGTTAGGTGGTGCAGGAGCTGCAGACAGATTTGGAAGGTAAGCTTCAGTGTTTCATTCCACTCACTAAATCCACATGAACTCATTTATTGCTTACAAATACACTCCTTATCATAATTGCTGACAGACAAGGTGAAACATTGATTTCAAAGTTAAGCTCATGGAAATTTATATATACTCTAAGATGATATTGCAACATCAGCTTCACAGACGAATTTTGATAAGAAGCTGCGAGCACTACCTTTACCTACGTCAGTAAAAATCTTAGTCTGCTGAAGCATTTTCATTTACTTAGGGGTAATAAATGGCAGCTATTCTGTTATAAATCAAATACTTATACGTAACAAGCCAGCTGGGATTAGACAGTATTAAAAAATACAAGTGGCTTTAATGAATCGAATAAACAAAACTGTGTACACTTTTTTATCACAACATTCACAGTTGCGGGGCTCCCCGCTCAGTTGCGTCGCCTTATTAATTTCAGTATACCTCTATTACCTACTACGTATCTTGAGAGACAAAAGCTATTCTCTCTATTTGTTTTTCACAAAGCAGACTCTTCTGGTTCCTGTTTTTGGTATATGCAAATATGTGCGTTGCAACTGCAACATAAAGATTAGCACATTTTTAGCCTAGAACCTAGTACTTTTGTGAAATGAACATTTGACAGCGGATAGTATGCATTTATGACGTTTTTATTTGAAGTTGGAGCCAAAAAATTATCACTGACTCAGTACGAACTTAGAATTTTTGAGATGTAAACGAATCATGTCATATCTTTGTCCGTTAAGATTTGAATAGCTAATTTTTCAATCTTCTATCTTTATATGATAACAGCATATTCTCTATGTCTATATCGAGAACTATATCTCAATATACGTACCACTAACGTCCTTCACGTCACCAATAGATACATTTGTTTCATAATAGGGGCTAACTTTTTATCAAGTGTTTACAAGGAAGTTTTTCTTTCAATCTAATAAAACTTAGTGCTCTTTTATGAACCATGTCGTGAATCCATGCAAACTTGAAATGTTTGTTCTCTCGTGAACTTGCTCGTGAAGCCTTTTGGAGACCTCATTCACTTGCAAAATGTACGGGAATCTTGCATACACGATGAGAACTGTGAAGCTCTGACCATTTGATTACAAAAAAATACGTGTAGTGAGTAGCAGTGCGTTTGGTTATTGTTTGTGATAATTTCTTGATTTGAAAATTTAAAAAAATTATTTTGTTGCTTAAACTTAAACGTCAAACGTTTACAGCGCACTCACAAATGTCTGCTGGTGAGAAATATAAAAAAAAATCAATTTCTCCACTTTCAGTGGCTCACTTCACAAGTAAGTGAGTACTTGGCTTAACTGTCAGAACATTACATCGTTAATGTTAAAGCTCCCGCTCATGGTTCAAATTATTCGTGAACGAAGTCTCCACTTTTTTCTCCACACGATTTTAGGAGTGAAAATTTTCCTGCGAAACAAACTTACGATTTTTTATTTTTAGTACTTAAGGAAAAAAGGTAGGAACTTAATTATTTGTTTCAGAAATTTTTTCTAAACACTTTTAAAACCATTAATTGGACAAATACAAAGAATTTTTTGTTATTGTTTTTGTCTTGGAGTTGTAACTTAATTGAAAAGTTAAAATCTAAAAGAAAATAAATTTCTTGGAAGACACGTTTAAGATTTGAAATTTTAAAATTTGCGTTCCGCCCAGGTACGCCTTTTAAAGCCGTTCTTGTAAGTCACAAAGAGTATCTGCGAAAGCTTTCAAATGCTTCATCAATAGGCTTTTCCCCGCAGTTTGGTATATCTACTAGTAATATTGTTTTCCAAAACTATAATCTGAAGAGAATTCGAGAATTGGAGTGACGGATTTGAATGTAACCTCTGCAATTCACTCCAAAAAGTTTTCCAAAAGTCTATTTGGAGTGAAGTTTGGGAGTGATTTCTTCACTCCCGTTTCTGTTTCGGGACAAAGTTTGTGTTAGCGATCAAAATTCTTTCAACATTCAACGAATAGTTAATTTCTCTTCAGCATCCACAAAATACATTTTAAAATTTAACTGAAAGATTCTTAGTCTTGTTTTAAGCGTTTAAATGAAAGAATAATATCCCTTTCCATTGGATGAAAAGAAGAACCAGAAGCGCTCACGAGCATTCTGAAACCGTTCTGTTACTGCAAAAAGATCGCTTTGACTTGATGTGTGAATCAACTCAAGAATCACTAACACATCTTACCCGAATGTTTAAAAGAAATTTTTTCTCAAGGAATATTTTTTATGAGCCAAAGTTGTTTCACGAACATAGAAGACAACACGTTAAACTGAACAGAAACAATTTAAGGGGTTTCAATTTTTGAAAATGAGTGATTCTCAAGTGAAACCAAAGCGAAGAAGTTTTATTCGAGTCAGCCGCGGCGGTCACTTGCCCGAAATCATTTTTAAAACATAATGGCCAACCTTGTTTTCTTTTCAAAAAACGTTTGTTGATGGTAAACCACTAAAACAAAATTTTTTGTTGACACTCTTCGTTTTTCAATGAGAACCTGAAAGACATTTTTTTTTAAGGGAGGAGAAAAAACTTACTTAGAAAAAACTCCTTTCCTTGATTTTTATTTTGCATTAAAATATTCTAAATGTTTATTTTCCTTGATGGTCTTTCTTTCATTTTACGGGTCTCCATCATGTCCGTCTTCAAACCAGGACCAAAATAAACCCTTCTTGGTCTTAAGAGACATATTGATGTATTTCTTCATTATAAGTACTCAACTTGCAGAAGCTAGATCTGCACTAACGTGAGCAAGACAAAAATTTTTCCAGAAAGCCTTATGTAGCAAGCTTAGAGTGACTTTAGAGCTCAGATCATTTTTTTGTGCTAAGAGAAAGACTTATACATGTAGTCATCATTTTTGTGATAGTGAAACATTGAATTGTATCGCATTAAAAATTATATAGCCTTTACTTTGGTTTTTAGGAAGGGATGCTTCATCATCACTGGAATACTTTTCGTTTTGGGAGCAATACTTTTTATGTGCTGCCGTTTGGCTAGTTCAGTTGAAATGCTCCTTCTAGGCAGATTGCTTGTCGGCTTGGCATCGGGTCTTACAACAGCCTCATTGCCAATGTATCTGAGTGAATGTGCGCCACTCGCTCTGCGTGGTACCCTGGGTGTGTTTGTCGCTGTTGGAGTGACCGGTGGTGTTGTAGTCGGCCAAGTATTTAGTTTACGTGATGTTTTTGGTACAGCCGAATTATGGCACTACGCTCTGAGTTTCTACATGGTTCTCATTATTGTTTGCTACTTACCGTCGTATTACTTCCCCGAGAGTCCAAAATGGCTTTATATTGTGAAAGAAGATCGCGAAGGTGCCAAAAGGGTGCTTCAACGTCTCAGAGGAGCTGATCAGAAGGACATAATCCAGAAAGAAATTGACGATATGGAAACCGAAGCTAGCGCAACTATTCAAACAAGTTCTTTTGGGACTGTGTTACGTGATCCAACTCTGTTTCTGCCTTTGGTGATATGTTAATGGCCAAAATCGATCGGCGTCCAATCATGCAATTCTCGTGCTTTGTTTGTGCCTTGTTCCTTTTGGCTTTTTCTTTAACGTTGAACTTTATCGTAAGTTCCTATAACTATATTCGTGTTTGGAGAAAAGAGAAAAGTTTATATTTAATTACAGGATTATGCCAGTTGGTTTCCAATCACATGCATTATGTGCATCTTTTGTTACATATTCTTCTTTCAACTAGGCCTTGCCCCGATTCCCTTTTTCATTGGCACTGGTAAGTTAAAACTCATAATGCCATTTTCTTGTTGATTCTCCCAATGACCTAATCGAAGAACCATAGTAATGCAATCAGTTGAACCATTTGGAAACTATGAAAACAGATTTGTCGTTTGGAATAAGTTGGCTATAGCTTTTGAGCTTTCATACCCACTATGGTTTATAACTTAATAATCCAATATGTGGTTCCCCTATTTTGCTTTGGAAATTGGTTCTATCCATTCCTCAATAAGAATCGCATACTTTGTACTTTTTTCAAAGTAAGTGTTCATTTCATTGTAGCAAAGCGAAAATGTTCTATTTTTTGATTTGGTCATTGGAGAATCGTTGATAAAAAGGGAAAACTTATTACAAAATACTTCTTTGCAGAGCTTTTCGAGGTATCACCGCGGCCAATCGGCATGGCAATGGGATCTCTTGCATCGTGGTCATGCAATTTTATAATTGGCATGACCTTTCCAAGCTTGCAAAATGCCTGGGGAGCATTTGTTTTCCTTCCGTTTTCCCTAACCTGCGTACTTTTGTTTCTTTTGACGCGTTTCTACTTGCCAGAGACACGTGGGCGTGATCCAGTTGAAATAGCGCCTATTATTTCTAAAGGATTCCGTTCAAAAGTTAGATAAAGTTATGCGGAAGCTTAAACCACAAAGTTCTCCAGCTCAAAATGACTTCAGCTACTAGTACGGGTTTTAATGTTGCTTTGTTCTTATGTGTTCTCAATATGTTAAGTGCAGTCATTCGAAGGACTGTGATGTTTTGTTTGTGTTTGTGTAAATATAAAATAACCATGCTGTGAAGTTTCGAAGTAAGCCAAAAAAATCGATATTAGAATTTATTATGAACCTCAAGATAACATTCTCTGAAATTTTTATACTACTTCCAAACTACACGTACATTTCTTAAGTGTATACATACATATATAAATAATTTAAAATAAATATTTTGTTCATGTTCATGTTTTTTCTTTGATAAATAATTTTTCCTGGCTCAAAACTTAGCAGACTCAACTGGGTTAGTTCAAATGAAACTAACTTGCAGACTTGTTCTCAACTAAAAATATTTCAACAAAAGATAAAATTCCATGTTATCACCCTCATGTCATTCCAACATTGCCAAGCATAGTTTTTTTTTTCTTTTAAGACCAAAGCATTTCTTTTTTAATATTTCAGGAAAGGGTGCTTCTTGATCAGTGGATTGCTGTTCGCTCTTGGTGGAATTCTCTTTTTGTCCTGCCGTTTTGCCAAATCCATTGAAATGCTTATTTTTGGTAGATTACTTGTTGGTTTGGCATCGGGTCTTACAACAGCCTCTTTGCCCATGTATCTAAGTGAGTGTGCCCCAATAAAGCTTCGTGGTACGCTTAGTGTATTTTGCGCTATCGGAGTAAACGCTGGTGTTGTTACCGGTCAAGTGTTCAGCTTACGGCATATTTTTGGCACTCCCGATTTGTGGCATTTTGCTTTGAGTTTTTATCTAGTTCTTGTCATTGTTTGTTACTTACCGTCGTACTATTTCCCCGAGAGTCCAAAGTGGCTTTATATTGTGAAAGAAAATCATGAAGCTGCTAGGAGAGAGCTACATCGCCTGAGAGGAACAAATCAGAAAGAGCTTATCAAGAAAGAAATGTACAACATGGAAACTGAAGTCAAAACAACTATCCAAACAAGTTCTTTTGGGACTGTGTTACGTGATCCTACTCTGTTTTTGCCTTTGGTGATTGTCTGCTGCTACCATGGAGGTCAACAGTTGTCTGGAATAAATGCGGTAGTTATCCTAGAAAAAATCAAAATTTTTATAATCTTAATAAACAATGCCTCATTTTTTTCCAGATATTTTACTACTCTGTAACGATATTCAAAAGGGCAGGGCTCTCCACATCCAATGCGGAATGGGCAAATCTTGGAGCAGGTTTCCTCAATCTAGTTACATCATTCCTGAATCCTGTATTGATGGCCACATTCAATAGACGTCCAATCATGCAATTCTCGTGTTTTGTGTGTGGACTGTTCCTCTTCGCTTTTGCGTTCATTCTGCACTTTATTGTAAGGAGTGATCAACGGCATCCATATCTTGAAAGAATCAAATTAAGTGTTCATATTTACTTCCAGGATTATGCCAGTTGGTTTCCAATTGCATGCATCGTCTGCATCTTATGCTACATATTCTTCTTCCAATGGGGCCTTGGCCCAATTCCTTATTTTATTGGCACTGGTGAGTTAAAAAGAGGACGATTGTATTGGATTGAATCCAAAACAGATTTTTGGTTTGTAAGATGCTGATAAGCATCTAGCAAACTCAATTTTGAATCATGCGTCATTAGGGTTCAATTGAAGCAGTGAACTATTTTACCGCATAGCTTTCAGTTGTGCGTTTTCAATTCTGTGAATTAGGCACATGTATTGGTATTAAAGAGTTGAATTAGTTCATTCTCTTGACTTAGTTAATAGATTTTTGTTTTTCAAAATTTCAGAGACAAAGTCCGTACATGCTTTGAGGAGTTTTTGTTTGTACAAGAATAAGAAACTGTGCAAAAATCATTTACATTATTTTTGAAAACAAACACGTAAATTTTGATTAACTTCTTCTTTCTTTTATAGAACTTTTTGAAGTATCACCACGGCCAATTGGCATGGCAATGGGATCTCTTGCATCGTGGTCATGCAATTTCATTATTGGCATGACTTTTCCTAGTTTGCAAAATGCTTGGGGAGCATTTGTATTCGTCCCATTTTCCATTGTTTGCATGCTTTTATGCCTTTTAACGCGATTCTATTTGCCAGAGACACGTGGACGTGATCCAGTTGAAATAGCACCTCTTATTTCCAAGGGATTCCGTTCAAAAGTTAGACAAAGCTAAAAAAAATTTACATATGTACCTACAAATGTAGAAAAAATATCTCAATATATATTAAGCTCAAGCCAAAATTTTATGAAACTCAAAAGAGATCAATTTAATCTCTTAGTTGGTAATATAATATTTTCCCACATGACGTGTGACATGTAATTACCAATGTTGCTTGATCAACATAACGTCGCGTCGTGTGAGCAATTAGTGTGTACAATTAAATCAAAGGTTGTATTTTTTCTTTCTTATAATTTGAAATGTCCTTTGAAAGGCTCGTGATGTTTCGTGATTTACGTAGATTTTAAAAACTACGATGAGGCTTCAAAAGAAGCTCTTAAACATTGCTTAAATTCTAAAAAACTTAGCGTATATGTATATGTAACTTGAAATTATTTTAAATAAATATTTTTATTTCTTTTGCTTGTGTTTTATTTTATGTACTCGTTCATCCACCGCTGTTTTGGTCGGGTATAAATTATCAAAGCACTTTTGATATAGTTGCCAAAAACAACTTCGCTGAAGATTGCCTGGAAGCTTTAAGTTTCCCATTCCCGTCCACCTCAGAATATGGTCATGAAATATAGTCTTTGTTACAAAGGGACAATTCTGAAAGAATTATTGAAATATTTCTAGAAGTATTTAAGTATCTGTTCAATTATGTTTAATTGTTACTCTGCTATTCGGGACTAAGACTAATATGTACCATAAATAAAAAATAAAAAATAAAAATCGGGCCATTCATTCTAAAGTTACATGCGTTTTTGTTTTATATATTTAAAATAAATATATAATATATATACCAATAGAAAATGCAATTACCTTTTTCACCAAGAGGGACTGAGTGGGCTTCGTTTTACACGAACCAACACGAATCACACAACTTGATTTTTTCCCCTCAAATTACTCAGATAGGCTGTGCTAAACTAACGAACAAGAACTAGAATAAATAGTATTTGAACGGATCAAGCTATGATGTTATATTCAATGAAGGTAAGTAGATATCAATTTTGCGCAACTGTTTTGGTGCCCAAGGCGTATAGGCTAGCATGTATGCCTGTTACGCGGGAGGTTCGCGGTTCAAATCCCAACAGAAAAAAAACTGGATAAACATCCACGGATATCGCCTTTTGCGAGAAATTGGCAAGTAATTACATTGCCATGAAAAGCACTTTCTTGATTAGCCCTTCCGAATCGAAAGAAAATTTGTAGTTACCTTCCATTCCCTCAAAAGGTATCATGGCTGTGAGAAATGCGTTAGAGCCCGGAAAACTCTGCCCTGTTGCGCCACTCTACGTATGTTTTGCGCAGTTATTTTTTCTGAGGCGAAGCAATATCGACTAAACTATACGTATGTATAGTGTATACAGAACTTTAGGAAACTGCTTATAGGTCCCAAGCAGTTGAGAAGATACAATTTGCAATAATTTTAATTTTATGCTCACATTGTGTTTAGTAAAGAACAGGCAACTTCACAAAAGCGGTTGACAAACTTATAGAGGCTTATGTTGTTTATTATAGTCAAGAAAAAGACATAAGATACCGGTGAGATTCGAAGAAGAATCTTCCCAAGACATAACCTAATTCATAGGTTTTATAACAGGTTACTGGACACTTCGTAAAGTTTTGCATTCTGCATTTGGGTTAAAAATTAGGTATAAAAAAATGACATGCGCTGGGACCATTTAAGGGGGAAAAAGCCACTGTGATAGGTCAAAAAATAAATAAAAGTTTTTTTGTTTTAAATCAAAGTTGATATGTTCAGGAATATTTGTACAAAATTGCAAGTCAAAATTCCAAAAATTGACTAAGTTACAATGATTAAAAGATACATGATTTCATTAAGAGAGATATGGACTAAAATCTTTGAACGCATTTTTTTCGTAACGACTTTTTTTGAACTGGTCGCATCAATAACTCGAACAATTATTAACCGATGTCTAATTTTTTTTTGTTTTGTTCGTCTTAGTAGTGGTTAAGGTAAAGCGTAGCCGATTTAAAGAATTTTGCTTTTTACTATTTCTTAAACTGAAGTAGAAAAAGCAAAATATTGTCAATCAGTTGCCATTTAGTGAAAAATCAAAATAAAAGAAAACGGCTACGGACAACGATAAGTACATTCATATAGATTACAATATTTTTTTTTTTTTTTTTTTTCAGAGTACAGGTTTTTGAAAAATCGATAAGACCATGGAGGGTGAATTTTTTTTAAGGTTCTACGGCATCGTTTATATTGTTTAAGCTATTTAATATTTTTTAATAAAAATTTGTGAAAAAATCATTCGATGTGTACTTAATAAAATAAAAAAAACCCGATTCAAAAACTCCACAACTTACTCGTTCAAAAAATTTTTTTTTTTAAATCACAAATTTTTCGGCCGTCACAGTGGCTGGAGAGAAGGCTTTGATTTAATGGTTGTTGCATTTAAAATAGACAATCTTAGTTCGTGGATGCCTTTTCTAGCTTCATATGTAATTAAATAAGGAAAAACATTGGTTGGTTATTATTAAGTAAAGGGTCCGCCATCTAACGTTTTTTTTTCAACTTGTGAATGGTAACAATTAGCTCATGTCTGATTTGACAAATAATTAGTTTATCCTTTCGCTGAACGAATATGTTGCGTTTTTGCTTCGCATCTTTTCAGATGAAGCTTGATCTTGGCGGGTATGTAAACAAGCAAAATTGTCACATTTGGGGCACATAAAACCCGCACGCATACATTGAAAAGCCGATACACCCAAAACGAGTCACTATTTGGTGCGGATTTTGGTCCAGAGGCATAATTGGGCCATTTTTCGAAAATGAGCAAGGGGTGGCCGTTGCAGTCATTGGCGATCGTTATCGGGCCATGTTGAACGAATTTTTGCTCACAAAAATTGAAGACGAGAATATTGACATTTGGTTTCAACAGGACGACGCTATATGTGCCACACAGCCGAAGCTACACTCGATGTTTTGCGCCCATCTTAAAAAAAAAAGAAGTTACATATTTGGCAAACCCATTAGTTCGGTTTAGCAACACTCGTCTAAGGACATTGCTCACTGGTGAATCAATTCCGTTGCATACATCAAACAATTATTGTACTGTGAAATTTTATCAACTCATCTGAAGTCAAACGATATCTTTTCTGTCAAATTTATACTTAAGTGCGAAGCCACTTCAATCGTACACGAAGTGCTTTGATTAAAGCCATCGAGTTAAAGTACTACATAATTTGATAAATTACACAATATTGAAGTACATCTGTTCAAATGTATAATGTATCTTCTGTGATGGCCCAGCCATTAAAGGAGCCCTGCAGAAAAGAATCCTATATTGAAAAACGGAAAAAACCAAGTCCCATTTCAAATAGGACAGTCGCAGTCGTAGAGGTACTTGCAGTTTATTTAAAAGAGCTGTGTGTAGGACACCTAAGACTCTTTACAGTAAAATAGAGTTAATGAAAATGAATACTCTCAATAAGTGTGCTAAACTAACGGGTTTGTCATCTTGCCTGATTGACATCAGCATTAATTTGATCACTTATATGTTCTTTCAGTTAGTAAGGAAACTGTGGGTTAATTATTATTTGTACATTAAGTCTTATAATATTTTTTATGTTTTGCGTTCAAAGATTTTTTTAACTGTTTAACTATGAAAATGAATCGTTATTTGTTTGGATATCCTCCTGTACTTAACGGCACTACATTTGAAGAAATTGAATTTCTGTCGCGTGACGAAACAAAAGATGATGATGTTGAATCAGTAGCAAAAGTAAGTTATCGTAATTAAGCTTTAAGATTTTTCAATACTCGTGTTTTAAAAGTTATTGAATATTCCAAAATATACTTCATCATATTTTCACATCACACGTTTATTCAAACAAAATGAGTTCAAAAGCCAGCTCATAGCATTTTTTTACGAAAGTTAACACCTGAGTTGTAGTGTGTAGAATGGCTGCTTAATTTTTAATTGTATCGAATTAAAAAGTGTCGCATGTTTATTTGGTGCCTGGCGATGAGTATAGCAAAATGAAGTACCCATTCGTTGTTCTGTGGCATTTTTGTTGTAACTTCAAACGAATTTGTAACAATACAGATTTGAGCGGCTTAAGTCTTCACTTCTAATGTCGCTTTCCATTGGTTTTATTCGTGCACTCATTTAAGCACTCATTTTGAAAACCAATGGAGCACCTAATATTATTTTTGTTCGGTTTTGACAAATTGTTTTTGGTGAGTGAAAACAAAAAATATTCGAAGAGAAAAATTTCCCTACAAATTTACGTTATTGATTTATAGTTACTTTTGACACTGCTGTCCCACTTATCTGCTGTACACTATTGGTTCACCAGAGGAGAAAGCTTCGTTGACCAGAAAGCGTCTTCAAGCATCCTGGTTTTCGATTGTTAAATGTTGCATGTCTGAGGCCAAGCAAATATTGGTATCGTTAGTTTTTTTGTGACAAGAGTGTTTCTGCCCAGCCTTTCTTCTGCGCTAACCGCTATCGTGTCCAAATTTTTTGATGAAGCTTTCTGGAGTTAACCTTTGAGAGTGGCAATTCCAGCTGAGCTAGTCGAATTATATTTCTTGCAAAACGGTATTTTTTAGATGAGCATTTCCACCGATCTTGGTATGTGTATTTCGACAGAGTTTTGTTACTCTGACTCTGCCTCTTTTTTCCAACATATTTTTGTCAGGACTGTCCAACATTTCAAACTGTTTGTGAAAGCTGGACTTACAACCGCGGCAGTTCTGCTTAGGGAGCATTTTTTGGTCACAGAAAGCCGCGTCACATATTAGTTGCTTCACTACTAACCATAGATCGTAGAAATTTTGAAGCTTTCCCACTTAGAGAGTAATCTCCATCCAAATAGATTTCTAAGAAATAGCCCTATTCGTAGTTCAAAAAACGGACGGCACGGCACAAGCCATCAGTTAGTCAATTTTGGAGTAAAATTATGCCCGCTTCCTTCTCATTCTTCAATTTGCAGGGATGATTATAGCTTGCCACCGTCGTTCGCAAAAAAATTGTAATAAAATGCAGAAGACTCAAAACGGTTCCTTGGTGTACCGCCACTGTGGCCTAGAACTATTCGGTGGTTGCCATGCTTACATCTCATACCATTGTCACTTCACATATCAATATTATCAAACATGTCCTTGAACTTCAGTGGACTTCAATAAATTCTTAGTAGTCTAAGGGCCATCAGTATTTGGTCTTGTGGTTGTTGATGGAATGTTTTTTTTTTAATTTAATTAGCACAGAATACAAATGCTTCACAATCTTTTTACATAAGGATTTTCATAACTATGTCAATAGACAGCCTTATTATTGTTTGCAGTCGGATACCTAATAACCGCTGAATGATCATCGAAGCGGGGCATTTACTTAGTAGAAGAGAATAAAATTTAAATTTTTAACGGATTTTTGTAAAACTTCTTTGACATGGCGGTTCAAATAAGATGTGCTTTCACAGGAGATCATACTGCGCGCGTATTGCATTAACCCATGCACTGTGGCGTATACGTACTTTTTAATTTCATTTCTAATTTCTGTTTTTGTCTCTAAACGTTTATTCGCCTAAATGGTTACAAATTTTATAATTTTTTCTTTTCTTTCAGAAACCACTGAAATGGGGAGGTCTTCTTATAATGTCCTCTTTTGCCACAACAATAGGTGCCTCGGTTCCTGTGGGATATTGTTTGGGTTGTGTTAACAGCCCGGCATTGGTAAGACTACCTGAATAGAGCAATTTCTTAACAAATGTTACACTAAATTGTTATACAGTTCATTAAAGATTGGTGCAAGGAGACGCTCATTCACCGATACGATTGGCATATAACGGAGGGAGGATTAGATATACTATGGGCATCCGTCGTCTCTATCTTTTTACTTGGTGGAATGGTAGGGTCATTATGCGGAGCTTGGGTGTCCGACAAATTTGGAAGGTACATATCACTAACATTACTGAATGCTAAGTCCGTTACCAATTCAGTTTTATTTCTTTCTAGAAAAGGAGCAATTCTTATAGCAGGTGGTCTACTCTTAATATCGTCTTTCATGTTCAACTTCTGCCGTGAAGCTCGATCTATAGAGCTGCTGCTAATTGGTCGATTTTTGGCTGGAATATCATCGGGCATAACCTACACTGCCCTGCCAATTTATCTAGTGGAAATAGCTCCAGCGCATCTTCGAGAAACAGTTGGTGTCTTCTGTGCTGTCGGTGTAACGGCTGGAATTGTCGTTGGACAGTTTTTCAGTCTAAATTTTGTCTTTGGCAACGAAGCTCAATGGCAGTATTCTCAGAGTGCATTCGGAGCTTTGGTGATCATCTGTTTTGCTCCATCCTACTATTTCCCAGAAAGCCCCAAGTGGCTTTATCTTATCAAAGATGATGCAAAGGGAGCAAGGAGCAATCTCAATCGATTGCGTCAAAATGACGAAGACCAGGTCAACCTCGAAATGCTTGAGCTTGAAGCTGAAGCTTATAATAAAATTGAAAAAAGCAGCTTTTGGTCTGTTATTTCCAATCCAGCAATGAAACTGCCACTGTTTGTGATTTGCTGCTATCAAGCTGGCCAGCAGCTGTCCGGTATAAACTCGGTTAGTTTTGAAAAATTCGACTAAAACTAGAATTTGAACATCTATTGTATTGCTTTCAGATTTTCTTCTATTCAGTGCCAATTTTCATGAAAGCCGGATTTTCGGCATCCGATGCGGAATTGGCGAATCTTGGAGCTGGTTGCATGAATTTGACAATCTCACTTCTTGGACCTATTTTAATGGCTAAATTTAACCGAAGACCAATGATGTTAATTTCAAGCTCGTTGTGTGCAATATTTCTGGTCGCTATTACCTTATCCCTGTATTATATCGTAAGAGTTAATTTACATTTTTATAAAGTTATATTTATTGATAAAAAATGTATTTTAAGGATTCCGCTGAGTGGATAGCTGTGACCTGTATTGGATTCATTTTTGTATTCATATTCTTTTTCCAATTCGGTCTTGGACCAATGCCATACTTCATTGGAGCAGGTAATTTTATAAGTGCACTTTTTCAATTTCAATGGTCTCATGGGTTTTATTTCAGAACTAGTCGAAGTATCACCACGACCAGTGGCTATGTCGCTAGGCAGTCTTACATCTTGGCTGTGTAATCTGGCAGTGGGAATGACATTTCCTCCACTGAATGCTCTGATTGGTGCATTCGTTTTCCTGCCTTTTGCTGTTTCATGTACAATTGTGTTCTTCGTCACACTATTCTTTGTTCCAGAAACTAGAGGTCGTGATTCGTCCCAGCTTGCACCAATGATGGCCAACGGTTTCAAGTCAAAAATTAAGTAAACCAAGTGGATTTACTTCAAATTCAGTATTTTATTTTGTTATAAGAATAGTGGTTAAATTATTTTACTATGATGCCTGTATTTTTTTATCCTTGTATTATAAGTCTCTCTTAAATATGTACATAGACAAAATTATAATTTTAATATTTTACAAAGTATTCATTTTAGAATGCATGTTTAAAATAAAAATATTTATACGCATAAGATATCTTTAGAATATAGAGTGCAAAAAACTGGGCTATTTAAGGAAGGTAAGCTGCTATATTTTATTAGCTTTAATCATTCAAGTCTTCTCGTAGAAACGGAATTGAGTGAGATTTTCCGAATAAAAGAAAGACTTTGTGGTCATAATTTTATTTTAAGATACATATCTTATAAAATAGTGATAAGCTTCAATATAGAAGTACAATTAAAAAAAGATAAATGAAAGCTACATGAGTTTGCTTACGAAAAGGAAGAAAAAATGAGAAAAGAAGAAAAAAAAAAAAAAAATTAAATTTACTTGATTAAGAATAATTTAAAGAAGCTTAAGATATAATAAAGGAAGATTATTTCAAATTTACATTGGTTTTTCATTTATAAGAATGTAAAAGAGAAAGCAGAGAAAGAAAGAATAGGAGAGAAAAATTATTATAATAGAGGGAAAGAAATACATATTTACATAATTTTAGGTATTACTAGATAGTAGAATTTTGAGCTTGCTTTTGAATATTGTAGTGCTATTAGTTCTTCTAATATCCCGAGGCAAGGAATTCCACAACCGAATAGATTTAATAAAAAATTGACGCTCCGATGTCAAGCAAGAGCAACGGGGATGAATAAGCTGAGCTGATCTGGTTGAGGTGGTAAAACTTAATTGCTGATAAAGATATGAAGGTTCACGTGATAAGAGTATGTTAGACAAGAGGCTCAATGCATGAAATTGAAGAAGGTTGTTGAATGGCATATTGTATAAATAATTAAAGTAATTTGAAACGCTAGCATAACGACGCAGTCCAAATACATATCGCACAATACTGTTGAAAGCAATATTGAGTTTGCGTTTCGATGCATAGCTACAGTTGAAATATATTTCACAACCGTATGTAGGAGTAGGCATTGCGAATAGTTTTGCAAGAAGACATCTAGTTTTGAAAGGGGTAATGTAATGAGTGGCCCATAAAGTGCGTAATACTCCATAAGCCTTTCCAACAGATGCATTAATGTGGTCATCCCATGTTAATTTCCTATTAAAGATGACCCCAAGATTTTTAGTAGTTTCCACGTATTCAATTATGTCATTGTTGAGAAAAATAGAAGGAAAATAAGACAAATCCAGAAGTTTTTTAGATATAACTATGCAGTTGGATTTCTTAGGATTCAAAATAAGCTTTGATCGATGTGACCAGCTAGCTATTTCAGCGAGGTCAACATTTAAGCAATAAGCACCGTGTTCTATCAAACCCAATGGACAACTCAACACAAGCTGAACATTATCAGCATACATGTTAATGGAACAGTGCTTAATAAGGGTTGGAAGCTCATTAATATATAATGAAAAAAGGATGGGCCCCAATATAGATCCTTGAGGGACACCAGTCTTTACAGGAAGAAAATCCGATAAATTATCCCTTATTGCCACTGCTTGCTTCCTATCTGTAAGATAGGATGAAATCAACTTAACTGCAAAGGGTGAAAAATTGTATAAAACGGAAAGCTTATGACATAGCAGAGAATGATAAACAAGATCAAAGGCCTTTGAAAAGTCTAGTAGGACCAAAAATGAGATTTCATCTGCATCAAGAGCCTGACGTATTTCCTCCGTACAACCCAATACAGCAGTAGTACAGCTGTGTTTTTGTCGGAGTCCGGACTATTTAAGTGATAAAAGGCGATGTCAATACAGATGGTGATTGATTTGCTTTTGTAAAACCTTTTCAAATACCTTAGATAGATAGGAGAGAATAGAAATAGGTCTGAACTCATTACCTTTAGATGTTTTTGGAACGGGAATTATTTTGGCTGACTTCCAAAGTGAGGGAAACACTCCTGTGGTCAGTATTGAGTTAAAAATGTAGGTAATATATGGAAGAAGTATAGGTAAAATTATTTTCAAAAACGTAGGATGAATTTCATCAAGACCGACCGCGTTGGATTTAATACATAATATACTTTCAAGTACATCAGATGAGTTTACCGCAGAAAAACAAAAGACGGGACAGCGAGGAGGAGAGGAATGAGTTTCAATTTCTTGATAATTGTGTGCTTATATTCAAAAATCCAGGTCAAAATAAATAAATGACAATAGCGAACTAGGAGGCAGTAGTTACTTTTATTCGATGCATTGGAAAATAAATACCTTCTCGTCAAAGGAACACCACTCAAGAACAAATATTTTTAGTAAACTTTCATTTATTCTCATAATATTTTTCAGTTCTTCTAACAATAAGCATTATCCTACTAAAAATTGAAAAACCGAATCGGCTTCCCAAATAGAAAAATTGTTAGAGACATCGAATCCTTTTTGAATGCTTCCTCCTTCACCCAAATAAGGGAATTGAGTTAGGCCCTCCTGAAAACTGTTCTTATTAAAAATGCATACCTAGGCACGTATTTTTTTACATTATCGAAAATGTGTGATTTTCAGCACGTTACCTCCGCAACAATACAATAGTTGCAGAGGTAACACTTTTTACAGTGTTAGGTTGAGTTGCCTACCACCATATTGCTTGCGTTTTTGGAAGATAGACTTCAGAGATTCATAATGCGGTGTTTCTTTGGTAATTAATTGAATTTCATGACAGTGTGTGTGTGCTGTCTCTTTGAGTTTAGATTTAACATTAACATTTTTAATCCATTTTTTATTCATTTTCACTTATAACTACTTACATGCTAACAAAAATGTATAAAACTAGCTTATATAATATCTTAACTAACTTGAATAAATGAATGAATGAATGAAAATTGGGGTTTTGTATTGTACCTCGACCTGTTTAGATCTATTGTACCCCCTACTTCTTAAGTGGTATTCCTTAATTAAAGTACTTCATCCAGATTAGTTCCTTTGATGAAACTTAGTATCTGGGTTACGCTTAGGAGTTTTAGCTCCCTCTCCTCTACATAGTAGGATCCTAGGTACTTCTTTCTTTGGTGTATTAGAGCTTCGCAGTCACCTAGGAGGTGGTCAGGAGACTCTTCCTCTTCGTTGCAATACCTGCATTGGTCGTCGCTCTCTATGCCTAGTACTTTTAGGTGTTTTCTTAGTCTGCAGTGTCCGGTTAAAAACCCGGCTAGCATTCTTACATTGTTTCTATTAAGTTTTATTACGTCTTTGTAACGTTTTTTGTTGAAGGTGCCAAGTAGAAGTTTGGCTTGGCGCATCTTAGGGAGGTCATTCCAGTGCTTAGCTCTGTTGTCTTCCTCCAACTTTTTGATTTCATTCTTAATGTGGCTTTCTGTTATTCCACAGAAAGGTTCCGGTCCAATGAGTGGTAATCCGGCTCCTGTCTTTGCCAGTTCGTCTGCCTGTTCATTGCCTATGATTCCTACGTGTCCTGGTACCCAGTAGATTGTAACCTTGTTATTACTGCCCAGTTTGTTCAATTTGTCAACGCATTCGCTGACAAGTTTTGAGGAGATTGTGTAGGATCGTAGGGCCTTAATTGCAGCTTGACTGTCCGTCATTATTGCAATATGTTTGTTATTATATTTCCTGTCAATGTTTACTTCCGCGCATTTGCCTATTGCATAGACTTCTGCTTGGAATATACTTGACATTCTTCCCATAGGTACTGAAATTTTTGTTCTTGGCCCAAAAATTCCTGCTCCAGTTCCCTCAGTTGTTCTTGAGCCATCTGTATACCATTTTATTGCATGGGTCTTCATTGAGTAGGTCTCTTTTTCACCTTGCCATGCCTTTTTGTTACTTAGCTCGACGCTGAAGAGTTTATCGAATTTGAATTCCTTGGTCTTGCTATCCCGAGGGAAGTCAATAAGTGCTAACTCTTTCGATATTATGCTCTTTTCGCTAGATTTCAGGACACACTCTGTCTCTTTGGCAAATCTAGCTAACGTTGCATTTGAGATGCTTCTTATTACCAGGTGCAAAGGTGTCAGATTTAGCAATACTTCCAGAGCCGCAGTTGGACAGCTTCTCATTGCTCCTGATATGCATATGCACGCAAGTCTTTGCACTTTTTCTAATGCTTTTCTAGTGGTAACCTGGTCCGTTCTCTTGTTCCAGACTACCGCTCCATAGGTAAGGATAGGTCTTACCATCATTAGGTACATCCACCGAATAATGCTCGGTTTACAACCCCATGATCTCCCTGCTATACTTTTGCATATCATTAAGGTTTTCTTAGCCTTTTCAGTTGCTGCTACAACTTGTTTTTTCCACAGGAGTTTACTATCTAGAATCACGCCTAGATACTTGACCTCTGTTGTGGGTACTATGGTTACTCCGTCCAGTGTAATGTCTTTCATGAGTGGTAGGAGTCTTCTTCTGGTGAATGGTATAATTGTAGTTTTTGTGGGGTTGATGTTCAGTCCTACAGATGTACACCATTTTTTCGTGATTGCCAGACCCCTTTGTATTATATCGCATAGGGTTTCTTCATATTTCCCACAGGCTAATAATGTGATGTCATCAGCATAGCCAATGCATTTTATGCCTTGCGTGGTTAGTTTTTCTAATAGTTCATCTACTACTAGACTCCACAGTAGAGGTGACAAGACCCCTCCTTGTGGGCAGCCTCTCGTAGTGATGATTCTCTGAATCGTTTGGCTAGAGTGTGTTTCTGCCGTTCTTGTACTAAGCATTGCACTAACCCACTTTATTATTGTAATCGGAGTGTCCTTCCTCTGAAGTGCTTTGTCAACCGCCTCGTGTGAGGTATTATCAAAGGCACCCTCAATATCCAAGAAACAGCCGATCGCTGTTTCCTTTGAGTCGATTACTTTTTGGATAGTGGTTGAGAGATGGTATAGGGCAGTTTCCGTAGATCTACCTGCTCTGTATGCATGCTGTCTAGTGTTTAGTGGATTGCTCACTAGAATTTCTGATCTTAAGAAGTTATCGATCACCTTCTCCATGGTTTTCAGTACAAAGGATGTTAAGCTTATTGGCCTGAAAGATTTAGGATGAGTTGTGTCTTTCTTACCTATTTTTGGTATAAATATAATCTTTGCTCGTGTCCATGGACTAGGTATGTACCCTAGAGCCAGACTGCTTCTGATAATTTTGAGTAAAAGTAGTAGGATCACTTCTTTTCCCATTTGTAATAATGCAGGAAAGATCCCATCTACCCCTGGAGTTTTGAAGGGTTGAAAGGTACTTAATGCCCATTCTAGCCTTTTCTTCGAGCAAACTATCGTTGCTGTCTTCCAGTCTTGCTTATCAGTACTGTGCACAGGTGTAGGTCTATCATATCCTGTTGTTAGTATGCTTCCAGAGAAGTGAGTGTTAAGCAGGAGAAGCGATCTTTGCTCTTCATTTTCTGTGAAACTGCCGTCAGCGTATTTCAAGGCCATGGTGGTTTGTGACTTTTCCCTTGAAAGGGCTTTATGAAGTCTGCCTGCTGCCGGGGTTGTTGTTATGCTTTCACAGAAGTCTACGAAGCTTCTTCTTTTTGCTTTCCTCACTTCCTTACTATAGGCTGTAAGTTCCGCATGGTAAGCATGCCAGTTGCTGTTACTTTTTGCACTGTTGAAGAGTTTCATTACCCTCTTCCTTTGCGCTTCTAGGTTTTTGTTCCACCAGGGGGCATCTGTTTTCTTGTTTGCGGAGCTTAGGGGGCAGCTTGATTCATATGCATCAATCATAGCCGTATTAAGCTCGCTTACCGCATTTTCAAGCTCCAGACGACTTTTGGGTTCCCTGTTAGTAGCTATATTTCCTATGTTGTATGTGAGATTGTCTCTGTATAGATCCCAGTTGGTTCTTTTTGGATTTCTCTTAGGAGTATTCCCACATAGGATTCCATCTAGAACAAATTCAATTATCCTGTGATCTGATAGAGAGGGCTCATTCGAGACCTTCCAGTTACTGATACAGTTTTTCAGGACTGTAGAACCGAAAGTAATATCTAGTACTTCTTTCCTATTTCTAGTAACAAAGGTAGGAGTATTCCCTATATTGTAAATTTCTAAGCATTTTTCTAAAAGGAATTCTAAAAGGTACTCACCCCTTTGATTAGTGTCTGTGCTACCCCAGATGCTGTTGTGTGCGTTTGCATCGCAGCCTACCAGTATTGGTAGCTTCTTCTTCCGGCAGTAATCTACCAGATTCTTTACCTCAGAGGGAGGGATGTTCGCTTCATCTCCCGGAAAGTACCCTGATGCGATTACCACCCACCTGGTTTGGCCTCCGATGTTGATTGAGGCCTGAATTGCAACCAGGTCTCTCGTCATAAACTCTGAAAGGCAGAAATGATTAATATCGTTCCTTACTATGATTGCTGCTCTAGGAGAGATTGACTCTTTATCCCATATTACCTTCGTATTTCTAATGGATAGACCTTTAATTTGACCCCCAAAGGTCCAGGGTTCTTGGATCAGTGCTAGTCCAATGCCTTCTCTCGTAATTTTCCTCGCTGTGACAGCTGAGGCTGCTATGGCATGATGAACGTTTACTTGGACTAGCTTGGTACTGATCCCGCGTACCTCCATTAGAACTCCTCTTCTTCGGGGGTTTCTGCCCCCGGACCTGTTAACAGGTCGTTTTCCTCCTCTGTTGTGAGGGGAACTTCTTCCTCTTCCTCTGCTATGTCCATCAAGACCGTTGTCAGTGATGATGGTTTGGGGGCTGGGATAGGGCTAGGTAGTGAATTGGGTGGTAGGATAAAGGATTGGGATAGGGTTGGAATGGGGTTAGGTAGTGGACTGGGTGGTAGAATAAGGGATTGGGATAGAATTGGGATGGATTTTGCTGGGAGATGTTTCGGTGGTGTCACCTGTTTCTCCTGCAAAGGGATGTGGGTGGGTGTACTGGGGATTGAGGGAGTTGGCAGAGTGCTGATTGGATTGGTATCAGTAGGCGGCTTGTCCTCTATACCACTTCTTTTTTTCAGGCCATGCACCTGGACTTTACCGAATCTGTAGTGGATGCTATGATTGTTTTTGACAATCGCCTCCACAGATTTTTCATCTACGCCAATGTTTAGTAGTTGGCCGTTACCCTCCTCCTTGCAAGAAAGAACCTTCCAGACATGGGTATTCATTTCTCCGTTCTGCTGCTTTATCAGAGCAAGGATCATGCCGTGGTCTTGGCCACTGCTTCTTGGTACAAAGATTGTGATATTATATGGCTTGGGTATGTCGTCACCCTGCCTTGTGGTAAGCTCACAACCTTTCCAACCACTCAGCTTCGGGACTGTCGTCTTGATCCAGTCTGCTGTTTCTTGATTGGTACAATCTACTAGAATCATACCAGGTTTGAAGGATATGCCTTCAAATTTCATTTCGGTTTCCCACCCTATTCTCATCTCGTCCACCATGGCGTCTTCGAGCTTAGAGAGCTCACTCTGCGAGAGAGTGATTCGGGGGTACTCCTTCGGTAAAATCGCAACCCGTATGGTTCTGGCAGCCGCCGCATATGAGACTGCCCTACTTGTTACTGCCGTGCCCTTGCTGACCGAGGCATGTGTTTCGGTTTCAGTCACGGTTTTCCTTTTCTTCTGGGCTGCCTGCTGGGGGGGAGATATGTGTTTACTGTCTCTCTTACCACCGCAGCTTTCTACCGGCCTGCCCTCTGCTAGTGCCAACTTTCTTTCGTCGACCTTCTTCCTCGATTCTATCTGCGAGAGACCTTGCTTAATGAATCTGAGGTACCATTTTACTCCCGCACCGCTCAGACCCTGTCTGTGTGGATCGTCCAAACCACCTGGTTCACCCAGCGCCGGACGAGGGACGGTTTTCCTCTTCCATACTTTCTTCTTTGGAATAGTAGTGCTGGACTTATGGGTTTCCCCAAGTGTCCTTTCAGAGATTGCTCTTTCAGCACTTTCTTCCTCAGATTTGTCAGTGGTAACACCCACTGGCTTCTTCCTTGCGTCTGGGATTACCCTATGCACTAGCTCGGAAAACCTCCTCTTGCTGGTGCTAGGTTGCTCCCTACTATTGGCACGATCTCTGATGACAGGTTTGTCACCCCGGAAGTCTCTCTCCATACGGTCCGCCATATCTCTTGCAGATGTTCCCTGCGGAAGATAAAAGTTTTTAAAATTTTTATTGTTATTTTTTTTCATTAATTCCCACGAGTAGCTAGAGAAAATAGGTCAGCTGTGTCAGAGCTCCGCATAACACAGTAAGGTCTAAGTTACTTCGTGATTCGACCCGGTGTCACGAAGGTTCCGTTATACTACAGTCGGTATAACCCCTGACTGCAAACCAACCAATGGGCACGGATCGCATTACACCCTGGCTTAGGGGGTTGGCAGCTCTTAGTTCGTTTAACTCCTCAATTGCTCATCCTACCCAGCTTTTAACTAGATCGGTTGAGCAGGTGAGTCATTGAAAAACTTAAGCCTCCGCACCACGTCAAGGTGTCTGCCGCGCAAAGGTTTAACTAACTTACTGACCCTAATCAGGTACTCTAAATTAAACAATATCTTAATTCTAATGCCTTTCGGCCTAAAGATAACTTATTAATTTACAACTTATAGATATGGTTAAGACTAAGAAAAATTGAAAAACTTAGTTTTCTAGATCATTTTTTTTTTTTGTTGGTGTTCTTAAAATTACTTAAATCTAATTAAAACTACTTAAATCTACTTAAAACTAGAGCAGCCACAGCAGCTTTTTTTTTTTTTTTTGTAATAATTTTTTTTTTTTTTTTTGGGTTTTAGTGTTTTGTATTTTTTTTTTTTTTTTTGATTTTTTATGATTTTTTTTGGGTTTTAACTTTTTATATATATTTTTTTTTTTTTTGTTTGTATTTTGTTTCTGATTTTTTATTTTTTTTTTTTGTTTGCCACTGTGTCCACCCCCTACCCTAAGACTTACACGCTAAGCCTGTGTAAGCCAGCCATTGGCGACTGACTATCATCATCCATAGCAATTTGTTGCTCGGACAACCACCAGAACATATCTGACATTTTAACAACGTCACGACGATCGCGATCTGAGACCGCCCTACTGAACCGGAGGAGCTCTTCAACTTCTCCGCCTACTGCGGCGACGTCACGGTTGTAAAGGAGCCGTCGTTCCACGGACTTACGGCAGACGTGGTAGATTAACGAAACCGCCAATCTGTCCTGAATCAAACCTATCATGTCAAAATAGAGGAAAGCCTCCGGTGGGACAAATCCGCTGAAACGTGTTCTCTCAATATATTCTATGTTGGGGTAGTAAGCCCCAAATATCAGGCCATTGTTCGAAGACATCGCCCTTACAGTGTGACCCCGAGTCAGTTTTATCATGAAGTTGTCGATTCTGTTTATTTGAGCCCCATTGTAAAGGACCCCATTAGGATAATATCTTCTGTACTCCGACTCTGGTGTTCTGTGCAATCCAAGACAGGTACACAGACACTGTCTCTCAAACACCCGAATCTTTTCCATCTGAGACGCTGTAACATTGAACCACACAGGGCACCCATAGACAATCATTGGCCTTATGAGGGCCATGTAGCAAATCACCTTCACTCTGCTATCAAGTTGACTGCTGTGAAACAGTCGCCTTGTCCGAGAAAAAGCTCCTCTAGCCCTGGCCAGAGCCGCATCCATATGTTTGTTAAAATATAGATACTGATCAAGCCAGATGCCGAGGTACTTGACTACTACTTTGCTTGGCAGTGGGTGGCCATGTAGATCAACGATCACCAGCTTTCGCCAGTTCTTTCTCGTATCCCATGAGGCCCGAGCCAACGGGGTTCTAAACACAATTGTTTCCGATTTCTGAAAGTTGATTTTCAACTTCCAGTCATCGCAATATTGCTGAATCTTATCGAAGTCACGCTGCAAGAGACTTCTGATGTCTTCGATCTTTGGACCTGTTCTGTACGCAATGAGATCGTCGGCGTACGCTATAGCATGGTGAAGAGAACCAATTAGATCGCCAGTGAAAATGCTAAATAAAATAGGCGAATTCACCGCTCCCTGTTGCAGACCGTTCTGTATTTTAAAAGTTCTGGTAGAAGTTTTATTGCAACTTTTAACAACAAACGTTCTACCATGAAGCATGTCATTGAGAATATATAGCAGTGGTTTACTCATGCCATATCTGATCAACTTATAGAAAAGACCGTCTAACCAAACGGTATCGAATGCCTTCTCCAAGTCAACCAGACATGCACCCGTACACTGCTTTTTAGCTTTGTTCCATTGAATGTCAGATACTAGTTTAGACGCGGCATGTATGGTATCATGGCCCGCCTTAAAACCAAACTGATTTTCTGGGATAATATGTTTGTCCTCAGCCCATGTGGACAAAGCTCTATTGAGAACTTTCTCGAATACCTTGCTGATACTCGGAAGAAGACTAATTGACCGGAGATTTGCTGGATTGGAACCATCCTTCCCTTTTTTAAGGAGAGGATGGACCACTGCAATCTTCCAACGCACTGGATAATATGCATTATTCAGCGTATTGTTGAACAACGTGGTGTATATGTCCACCGCTTCCGAAGGGAGGTTTCGTAGCACAACATTGGGTATGCCGTCGACTCCTGCTGACTTCTTTTTCTTTATTTTGTGAAAGATGTCCTCGAGGTCCATCTTAGACACGAACAAGGTGTTATCCCCGTTTCGCTGGGCGATGACTGCATTTGCAAGTTGGTCGTCATTGAACCTAGTGAAACCAGGATTCTCAGATCGCCAATGCGAGATCTCGTCTCTAAGATAGAAGTGTCCAACGAAGGCTCTGTTCTCAAGGTCGTGATTCGGGCGAATGCACTCATTCACCTTATAAACTCGCTCGAAAACAGCACCCACCGTCTCTACCTTCTCTTGAGCATCTTCCACTATAAAGTTGTCATCATCCAAGATGGCGTCATCTGGATCTATTCCAATTGTCAAAAGTAAGTTCTTGTTCTCTGTCGTCCTTTGGAGTTTAATACTCTGAAGGTCATTTTGATCTTTTCTCCTAAAAATTTTGTTTATTTCCGGAAACATACTCGGGTTGTTGGACTGCACAGCCCGAATTTTATTGTTCCAGAAACATGAAATGGAAATTTTATAGTTTTCTTTAATAAGTTGTTGGAGATTTTTGATCTGTGACCTCAGAGTTCTAATCTCCAAATCGTGTCGGTCAGTAAACCTCCTGTGCAAGAGTTTGAGTCTCGACAGGAGCACACTTTTTTGTTTGTAGAGTGCGTCTATTGTCGCGTTTCTGTACATGTTCGTTGGATCGTTTTGCCTATACTTAGGAATTGTCCTGTCCATTGTTCTACGGATTGCATCCTCCATACTTTGCAGGTATTCATCGATCTCAACGTCGGACAGATTCCTGTTGCATGGCGACGCAATACCGTTCAAACGAAGTTCCCTTGAGACGGCACCGGAAAAGCGCGGCCAACGTGTCTTACCGTAGTTGTAAGAGTGGGTCGGCACGTACTCCTCCAGTTCCACAAGGTCGTTCGAAAGTAGTATGACGGCGGCAAGCCCACAGTGGTCACTGTCGTACTCAACCGTCGTTAAACAATTTTTCGTCCGTTGAAGAATGTCGTCGGTCAGTTTCAGTCTTGAGTCTAAAAGCAATAGATCCAAATAAGAGCCACTTCGAGGATATGAAGGCCTGTCAGTAGCCAGCAGATCAACTTTACACTCAATGCTGTGGAGCCCCAGCCAATTGAATAGCTGGGTCCCCCTTGGATTGGCTAATTGATTTCCCCAATCTTGGTGTTTAGCATTGTAATCACCGGCCAAAAGGAAATAGTTTTCTTCTGAGTTCAGTTTCAGACATCGAAAAAGTGTTTCAAGCTCTGTTATAAAACATGAATTTTGAGAAGCCTCCGGCGCATAGATCGCGACCACATACAAGCGCCTCCCCTGTTGGAGAGGAATGCATACGATACACGCTTCAAGCACCTGGAATCGGCGTACTTCACCACTATATATTACCTTATGAGCAATGCCCTTACGTATGAAGATCGCAACCCCACCCGCGAAAGTCGAGTTGGGTCGGTCCCTCCTTACGATATTGTAATTATTATTCGTCAAATTGTGATGCTGGTTTATCCTAGTTTCGCTAACCATACATACATCGGGACGTTGGTCTTTTAACAACTCAGAGAAGTTGGATCGTCGTTCTACCCTAACTAGCGAATTCACATTCACGGCTAGGGTCTTGAAAGGCCTCTCCGGCAGCGCGCCCGTTTACCCAAAAATTGCGCAAGCGAAGGCACTGCACGGTAGATCAAATCCACCCTACGCGCCTGCTCACTTATTTGCCGCGATAGTTCGATCATTTGTGCCTGAATGACACGCAGAGCGACCATCACTTCTGACTCCCCAGCAGCAGCCTTAGACACAGATGGCTGTGCGGCCGCCTTCTGGGGAGGTTGTACCGTTTTCCCAGCTCCACCCGCCATTTGGGCGTAGGAAACTTCGGGAACGACGGCCCTTGGAGTTGGTCTGGCTGTTTGCCTTCCCTCATCCTTAGTTACTGTTGGAGCAGCTTTTACTGATTTTTTTATTACCTGGTATCGAGGACAACCCCGATAGTTTGCAGGGTGTCCATCTCCACCACAGAGAACACATTTCAGTAGGGTCTTATCTTCGACCCTTGCCTCACCGAGCTTGCACTCTTTGTCGTTGTGGTTCTCTCAACACTTTACGCACCTCGACTGCATTTGGCAGTTGAATGCGGCGTGACCGAACCGTTGGCAACGGAGACATTGTAAAATGTCCCCGTGCCTGTCTCACTGTAGCAGTTGCTGAACGACTGACTTGAGTTTAGATTAAACTTTAAACTGTGCACTACTTCTGTTTGTTTGGAAATTACAAAAAAAAATGTGGGTTTTTTGGTTTCGGCTTTGATTTGAAATACAGTAGCGTATTTTTCTTCACTTTAGGCATTGCTTAAAATGCAAATACGAAGCGGCGCGGCGTTTGCAATTTAACCAACAGAATTGCTGGATGCACCTACAGTCTATACAAATGAGTAAAAAAAATAAATAGGGTGGCGCAACAGAGCGAGGAGCCCCTGGGCCTAGCGCATTTCTCACCACCATGCCTTGTGAGGGAATGGAGGGGACCTACAATTTTTATGCCGGATCCGAACGGCTAATTGAGAAAGCGCTTTTCACGGCATGAATTTACTAACGGAGGACTTGCCAATTCCTCGCGAAAAACGATACCCGGGAAAAAACATTTTTTTGCCTCTGCTGGGATTCGAACCTCGAACCTCTGGGTTAGCAGGTGGACATGCTAACCATCGCACCACGGGTACCACAAATGAGTATTGCCAGATAAAAGAAGCGAAGGTTTGTCCTTTTTATTGTTTCTTTATGATTCAAGGAGCTAAGCTGAAATTTGAAACGCTTTCCAGAAAGTAAAACGAAAACGGTAGGTTTATTAATTTGTTAATAGCTTCTGCCATAAGTATTAAAGCGGTGAATAAATAAAATTGCCGCTATAGTCTTTAAAACACACAAAAAATGCTATTAACCCTTTGGATTACAACTAAAAAACCTCGTTAAAAGAAAAAATAACTTCGTTTAAACAACATCGAGTTTTAGCAAGCTCAAATGCCAAAACAGTTGTCAGCTAATGTCAAACGACCGTCAAAAATGAGAGTAGCTCATTTAAGCTTTTCAAACGATATCACCATCAAAGGCGGCAATGCTTGAGGTAATATTTTAAATACCCCCAATATATATGTTTTTAAATTTAAATATCAAACGCTGGAACACACCAGCAATGTGAATTGGCTATGAAAAATGGTTGGTGACCCATAACCAGCGGATACGGAAACAGCAGGTTTACTTTCTTACGCTTTTTGGGTGTGTTGAGTCTGATAAAAGTCAATAGTTGTTCGTTAAAATCTTGTGGTTTCCCGATGCAACTAATGCCGTTTTCGTTTGGGAAAAAGAGTACTCTAAGGGTACTCTTTTTGCTGTCAGAAATTACCCTCAGAGCAAATTTTGCTACTCTAGAAATTTTTTCAGAGTAAAAATCAGAGTACTCTAAAAAAAAGGGTACTCTGGTTTTACCAAACGAAAACGGCATAAGCATCAACCCACATCTCACCCTTACTGCGTGAACACAATGGCTGCAGAGACGCAGCCGCAAGAGATGTCAAAACATCAAATACAAGCGAATACAAAAACAACGCAAGATGGAGCTGGACAAGTTAACTTGATTTTAACTCTTGCGGCTCCGGATCCGTATGCGTATGCGTATGCATTGTGTTCACGCAGTTAACAATAAAGAAATATATCAGTTTGAAGTCCGAAAATATAGAGAGTCTGACAGTTTGACACTCAAAAATATATTATTTCAGTTGAATTCCCATATCACTAATAGATCTCGTGTATCACACATAGATCACGCCTCTTTGCTAGCAACAAAGTAAGCAAACGGAAGTTGCGGGGCAAGACAAGTAAAGGCATTCCCTCTTACTATTTATTTCATTTCTTGGATTATACTAATCGGAATTTAAAATTCCCAGTAAATAAAGAACATTTTGGCATCACTGACCAAAACACTCAAAGAAAAAGAGTTGACGGTTGACGTTCTCTTTTGCATTCTCGGTTTTCGCTGCTCGTTGGGGACGTGTGGAGAGTGGAGACTCTTGGGGATTTGTATCAGCTGTTCTATGTGGATGTGGAGGCCCCAAACTCCAAAGTAGTTTTCTGTCATCCGTCGTACACCGTTCTGTGCCTTTCGTAATCGTCGTTATAAAAAGCATTTTGTTTCCCAAGCCGGCACCCTTTTTCTTTTTCTGTTTTTATTGAATTTTGTTTACTTTGTTAATAATTTACACCTGAAAAGAGTACTTGTCTACCTATTCTCTATTATTATTATATAAATAAACAGTGTATCTACAAAGCCACTGTGCTAGGCTCTTTATAGTTCAGAAAACACCTTGCTTCTGGAAAACCTCGTTTAATAAATTCAACCCATTTTGTTCGCAATTAAATTAAATTTGCATAATTAGATCTTAAGTATTTGATTGTGCGTTGCGTGTATGACATGGAACAGCGTAGTGAATCTCAAATTCTTTACCACTCCACCAAAGTCGATATAGTATCTACTGGTGTTCCCCAAACAAAGGTAATTATAGAAATAATGGTCACTGCTGAGTACCTGTCACAAAGAAAACTACCACGCAGACAGTCTGCATTTCATAATTTTAGATTGAGAACTTAAGTTTGTCCAAATTGAACACCAAAGTAAATAACAAAGTGCCGATATTCTACTCACTTTTACTATTTAGACTAAACGTTTTATTTATTTTTGGCAATAAAAAAGAAAGAAAATAAACAGTTATACATGAAGTTGATGATGAGGTGATCATATTTTTAGAAGCAACCATGGGGAAAATTGCTGACATTAATGGGCTACGCGACAACCTTTGGATCAGCCGTTCCAGTGGGTTACTGCATAGGAGTAATCAACAGTCCCTCGTCGGTAAGCACATTCATTCAGATCCAATTTGTGTATCGTATTCAATTCCATTTTTTTTTTTCAGTACATGAAGAGTTGGTGCAATGAGACACTAATTGATCGCTACGATTTCCATATCGGTGCAGGAGGATTGGAATTTCTTTGGGCGACTATTGTATCAATCTTCCTCGTCGGTGGAGCTATTGGTTCATTAGGCGGAGCTTGGGCTGCAGACAGATTTGGAAGGTAAATTTCAGTTTTTTCATTCAATTTACTCGGTGCACACGGACATGAACTCATTTATAGCTAACAAATACCCCTTTCATCATTATTTGTTACTGTCAACAATATTGATTTCAAGTTAGGCTCATGGAAACTTACTTAGTTGAATGTGGCGGATAAGCAGTTTCTTATATGTAATTTGATAAGAAGATGAACATTACGTCAATAAATTCATAAGTACTGGTGAAACAGATTGATGTATTGGGGGCATTGAAAATATATATCGTTAGGTCGCAATTTTAAAGGCAAATTAAATACAAACATATTAACATTCAATAGGAATTAGACTGTAGTATTAGGGGCCAAGTTTGAAAGTTCTATTTTGCATCTAAGATGTTGGGGCGGTAGTAAAGCAAATCGTGTTTTTCGACGGTTTTGTTTACTAAGCTAATGAATCTTATTGTTTGGATTGATAATGTCTCATCAAAACCGAGTATGATCTCCTATAAAATACTGAATTGTATATTAACTTTGAAATGAAAGTTCAAAAAGACACAATAAATCTATTATGCCAAAGGCATCACAGTGTTGGATTATCGTTTTAGTTTGAAGCTCGTTATGAGATATCTCAATCAACTTAATAAACATTTAATAGGCGGCACTTCAAATTTCAAGTTCTAAAGTGGGAATGCCTTCATTTTATCTTTAAGATAAGATTTGCGGTGTTTTTAAATGTAATTTTCAATTGCAACAACATACTCATAAATGAATTATTTAATCTTACGATCAATATTGCTAAGCAAAAAGCAACGATTGATGAACTTGACCAGGTAAAAAGTATTCCTGATAGCTAAGTTTGTCTGTCAGAATGGAATTTCTACACAGGAAGTACACTGACTAATCGCATGCTCTCCAACATCAATACAAAACTAGTGACAGTTCGCTATCGCGAACCAGAAGGAACTACAGAAGAACTACTGTTGTCGAACTTTCAACTTTTCCTTCTTCTTCGTGCTTAGTGACCAAAACTTTGTCTGCATACTACCATGCATTCTATCGTGCAGAAACTCAGCATTTAAGTTCCTTATCATGGCAGTGTCTTCTGATATACTGTCATAGACAAACCAGTAGTACTTTTTAGTTTCTTGTCCAATTGATTTTACAGTGTGAACTGCCCCAGTGGTAGCATTTTTATCAATATAAAGCATTTCTTTTTATATTTCAGGAAAGGCTGCTTCATGATCAGTGGATTGCTTTTTGTTTTGGGTGGAATACTTTTTTTATTCTGTCGTTTGGGCGGCTCGGTTGAAATGCTTCTACTTGGCAGATTACTTGTCGGATTAGCATCGGGTCTAACTACTGCTTCACTGCCTATGTATTTGACTGAATGTGCCCCACTGGCATTGCGTGGTACCCTGGGTGTTTTTTGCTCTGTTGGAGTAACCGGTGGGGTTGTAGTTGGCCAAGTGTTCAGTTTACGTGATATTTTTGGTACACCCGATTTGTGGCACTACGCTCTAAGTTTCTATTTAGTCCTCATCATTGTTTGTTACCTACCTTCTTACTATTATCCTGAGAGCCCAAAATGGCTGTATATTGTGAAGGAAGATCGTGAAGCTGCTAAAAAAGAGCTTCAACGTCTGAGAGGAGCTAATGCGACTGACATTATTCAGAAAGAAATTGAAGTAATGGAAACTGAAGCGAGTACAACAATGCAGACGAGTTCTTTTGGGGCTGTGTTAGGTGATCCAACAATGTTTTTGCCTTTGTTAATAGTCTGTTCCTTCCATGGAGGCCAGCAATTGTCTGGAATTAATGCGGTAATTAAGTCACAGAAATTATCTATTTTCTTTTATTAAAAACATTTTTGTCTTTTGTTTTAGATATTTTATTACTCTGTTTCTATATTCATGAGAGCAGGGCTCTCTATAACTGATGCGGAATGGGCAAATCTTGGAGCTGGCTGCCTCAATCTAATGACCTCGTTTCTAGCTCCTATATTAATGGCCAAAGTCAACCGCCGTCCACTTATGCAGTTTTCGAGCTTTATGTGTGCCTTGTTCCTACTCGCCTTTGCGTTCATTCTACACTTTATCGTAAGATATTAACTATATCCATTCATCTCTTAAAAGAAAAACTAATCATACCGTTGATATTTACTTACAGGAATATGCCAATTGGTTTGCAATTGTGTGCATCATATGCATATTTTGTTACATATTCTTCTATCAACTAGGCCTTGGCCCAATTCCTTACTTCATTGGCGCTGGTGAGTAAAAAATAAATGGTTTTGTGTTTTCTTATTTTGATTTTCAAAACAAAAGACCAAGTGTCTTGAAATCAATTTAAATTAATTGAACACGCGAACACCGATCTGTCGCTGTGTAAACGACAAATGGTCTCTTAAATTGATTAACTTTTGAACTTCGTTGAGCGTATCTGTTCACTCGTCGTTCAGATAGAGTTTCAATTCACTTAGTTCAATTAACGATCCAATGTGTGATTTATTTATTGGTCTTGAGCAAATTGTTCCATTTTATCTTAAAATAGTATAGGATTGGTTTGTGCCTATTTTAAGCAACTTATTTATAGAATTTATGTTTGTAACCGGTGTATAAGTGATATAAGTGAAGTAGTTTAAGTCACCTACACTAAAGTTCGTCCAAGTTTTAAAGAAAATATCAAAGAAAAACAAAAATTATAAACTTTTGATAATTTCCTAAAATTATCTCTCAAAACATATCAATAGCCCATTTTCAAAGTTCAAAACAAAATTATTTACTGAACTACTCAGTTCAATCTTTTGGTTTAGTTGGGTAGTTAGCTGTGACCATTTATCGTACTTAAAATTGCAACGAAAAATCAGAACTTATTAACTTGAATATCAAGAAGATGCTGCCGATCTTGAGTTTTCAAAAACTATAACTGCGTTTCTTCTATAATTAATTTTTATTTTATAAAATTTTGTGAATTTCTTCCTTTTTACAGAACTATTCGAAGTATCACCACGGCCAGTTGCCATGGCAATGGGATCTCTTGCATCATGGTCATGCAATTTTATTATTGGCATGGCTTTTCCTAGCTTGCAAAATGCTTGGGGCGCATTTGTATTTATTCCGTTTTCCGTCACATGCATGCTTTTGTTCCTTTTGACACGATTCTACTTACCGGAGACACGTGGACGTGATCCAATAGAAATAGCGCCTCTTGTTTCAAAAGGATTCCGTTCAAAAGTTAGATAAAACTTAATAAATTTTGTAAAAAGAAACGTAGCTCAAAGTTGATAAAACCAAAAAGTTGTCAAGCTCAAAACTGCTTAAATTGTTCTTCCAGTTGGTAGTGAAAAGTTTAAAATTTTTTTTTTTTCGTTCTCATTATTTGTGAAGTGATCGGGAATATTGTGACTTGTGAGTGGTGTTTTATTTGGTAGAATAACTTAAAAATATGCAATAATGATGGCTAACGATTGAATTACTTTAAGCCAAAACTCAGTGAGATTATTATAGTCCGGTGAAGCTATTTGTTCTTACATAGCTTTAGTATAGGTATACAATACTTATGTGTTATTTGCAATTTTTTTAAATCACTAGAAATCCTTTTTTGATTGTTCGTGTTCAAGTTTTATTTATGTATCTGTTTTTTGTCAGTTGATGTTTGTGGGGTTAAAATTAATTGATAAATATTATTGACATCTTAGTGTATAAGGTTGAAAAAAAATTTTTTGTACTGATCTATTGTTCTTTTTGAAATATACAAAAACAAATATTTAAATGAGTTTAAATTTTAACGAGACGCTTTTTATTTTCATAATGAAAACTTAGCCAACTTCAACCATTGTATGAATTGTCTTCGTAATTCTAAAGTGAAAACACTTGAAGCAAGATATGTTGAAATCTTCGCTGAGTTTAATCATTTAACTGAGTTTGAAGATGGTCTCACTTGGGTTTCAGATATTCTTTGCCACGCAACCAGCACCCTCGATCTATTTCTTTCGTCCCATAGTATTTGTCTTATTCGTTTTTCATATCCCGTTTAAAAGATAAATGCTTCGAAAACCAATATTTTAGTTTTTAAGGCCGAGTTGATGAAAAATCACCTTAATATGTTGTATGTAATTAAATTGCAACCTAAAACGAAGCTTTCTGTTTAGGCTAGCTGAAAAAGGCATTGACCTCTATCACAAGGAACGTTTTCGGAATACCAATGCCAAAAGAAAGAAGAATATGTTTGTAAAAATGTTTAGCAGCAGATATTTAAAACTTGTTAGTAATTTTATCAACAGTATCAAATATTTACTACTAGGGCGTCTATGAAGCTTCTTTCTTTTTCATTCGTAGTACAAAATTGTAGCGACGCGACGGGCCTTGTTATAGAGGCCATTATCGTTACCTTTCGAAACCAAACGATTCATTCGTTGTTTTAATATCAATTGTCACTAATGTGGCCTGCATCTAGGAGCATATCATATTGAAGTTGAATAGCAAGCATAATAGCATACTCTTAAGCGACATGAAATGCACAATGAAATAAGTAAAGTATTAAGTATGTATATAATATTTATTATTATTATAAAAAAACAATATTTAGTAGTTGTTTATAGACGGTGTAATGCAAGTTTATAGTTTAAGACAAAGTGCTAAGAGAATGGGTATTTCAAGGAGTTTTAAATTTTACCAGGCTAACGACAAAAAGCAAAAGGCGCATATTGTCAGAGAATGGATACTCTATAACTGTCCTAAGGATTGTATCGTCGAGTTCGTTAAAACTCCAATAAGTGCACAGAAGACACGGCTACAAGAAAAATGAAATACACCCGAAAAATATGCCCCAGCGACCAAACGGAGTTTTATCCAATAAAGTTTATCCCACAAAATATTAAATGCAATGAAAACAGATTAACGAAAAAATTCAAATAACTGAATATTAATGAAGAACTATTCTTTGAGTTGTTCTAATTTTTTATTTTTTTGATATTTTTGTTTCAGCTAGGTTCCAGAAATCGAGTGAAATGAAACCGAAACCGAAATTGCAAATCGAGTGAATTTATTTACAGTGTTCTGCATTTCGATCGATTTCATCAGTTCGAAAACTTTTCGAAATCACTTCAAGTGAAATTGAAAACAGCTGATACCTGTCATCTAATCTGAAATTCAATTTATTTGATTTCAATAGTTTCTTGAGTTCCCTGGTCAGAGAATTAAATATGAGTGCTGTTCTTATTGCTTCGGTTTTGGAGATCAAAAAGAAAAGATAGGTATGCGACAGAGAAAATAAAAAGACGTAGATTGAGAGACATTTCAAATCCATTAGAAATTGCAAATGCAACGTGTGTATTAATATGTGGCAAGTAAAATTCATGTTTTGATTGATAGATCTGTTTCAAATGATTCTTTTTATTATTACTGTTTTTTTTTCCATCCATTTGTGTCTTTCTGTCTTTCCCACAAAGAATCTGCGACGACACGATCTCCTTTCATTAATCCTTGGGCAAAATTTTCATGTTGGCTCATAAAGTTCACGAATATTTTCTCCTGTGCAGTATTTTTAAGCTTTCCCTTGTTGAAAACAAATTTCTAGTAAAATAAACAAGTTTTGTGTGGTTGCAACGGAGTTTTTTACTTACATTTTTAAACGCGTCTGCCTTCTTCTACCATTCCACACAAATAAATTAGGGTGATTTCAAATCACTTGGAAACCGACAAAATCGAATTGTGGAACACAACGATTTCGTTTTACTTCGATTTCGAAAAATATGAAATCGATATCGATAAAAGTGAAATGCAGAACACCCAATCTTAATTTCGATCGATTTCGATTTCATTTCACGTGAAAGTGAAATGTGGAACCTAGCTGAACTCAAAAAATTTTTTTTTGTTGAGACTATCAAATAACATCGATTTAAAAAAAAATCGTTAACTTTTTTAGCGTTTTATTTTTTGTAAACAAAAAACTAAATATCATTGGGACTCATTGTATGTTGGTATATAACATAAATAAAATAAATAAGTAGGGTGGCGCAACAGAGCAAGGAGCTCCTGGGCCTAGCGCATTTCTCACAATCATGCCTTGTGAGGGAATGAAGGGGACCTACAATTTTCTGCCGGCTCCGAACGGCTAATTGAGAAAGCGCTTTTCATGTCAATGAATTTACTAACGGAGGACTTGCCAATTCCTCGCGAAAGGCGATACCCGTGGAAAAACATTTTTGCCTCTGCTGGGACTCGAACCTCGAACCTCTGGCTTAGCAGGTGGAAATGCAAACCATCACGATACGGGTATATAACATAGTCCCCTAAAATTTAAGAAAGACTTGCCGATCTGCTTCTCTATGCACAAACGCGCAACGCGATAAGATTTTGATGACCCATTAAATTCAGATAAAAAAAATTCAAGACACAACGTCCGTTATCTTCCTATGTCATCTCGTATCCTCAGCCACTTCTGAGTTTTTGACAATTGCACATATTTGATCTCGATGTTTTGTCATTACAGTATGTGCAGGTATTGAGGGAAGGAATTATTGGTAGATAGTCAATCAATGCCGTTGTTCCGTTAGTGAACCACAATTACTTATAGGGTTTTTCATTGAAATTCGACAGATTTACTCTCAAATCGAGAACTACTCCTTTCAATGAAACATGTTTTTATGTTTTTTCCTGGCGTTGGAGGTTAAACTGATGTTCACATTTAATTTTAATGAAAATTTTTACTAAATAAATGATAAAATGTTGATTTCTTGCTTTTTTGCATGATAATACAAAATTTTAAAGTTATACTGACAAATAGTAAACACAAAAGTTGTAGATCTTACAATAATCTACAACTTTTACTTTTAACTTTTTTTTGATAGGAGGTACAGATACCATTTTATACTCAAAAAACAGTTGTTTTTACCATTACGCGCTACATACATTATTTTTTCACAATAACAATTGAAAAATGAAAAATCTCCATAAATTAAAAACATGATTTTTACGTAAAATTTGACGCAGAATACGATGGTAATAATATAAAAAAAAATAAAAACTCGATTCATTTTGGGGGCGATTGTTAAAAATCGTTTTAAACAATTGAATTGTTAATAACAATACTAATTTGTTGATAATTTTTTTTTTTTTTCTTAAAGTTCAACTTTTTAGCTACAACAGTGTTATTGTTGAAAATTTTGTAGCTCTTAAGGATTCGGAGCTATACATTGTTTAAAATGAGTCTCCAACCACTGTTATGAAATTTATTATACTCGTATCTTATAAAATCGAAAATAGGAGATAAAAAAAAAATCCTTGGACACGTATCTTTTATTTTTCAGTATAGAAACTGGAAAAAAAATCTCAGCTGAATCGGAGAGGTGACGATTGATTTTTGGCTAAATCCGTTCGGTTTGTAAAAGAATGACCCATATAGGAATTCATATTTTCATGTTCTGTAATTTGTTTTTCCAGCAAACTAGCGAATTCTAACTTATTCACTCGTTTATGCATATTTTTTAGCAAATTTTTGCACCTAACGCTGTCACAACAAATTTAAAATAATCAAATTATTTTCCATTTAACGTTTGACAGAACAAATGGTTTTGCATGTGTGCATGAATTCAGAGTAGATCTTCCAACCTAATGGGAGTAGATCTTTGGCGTTTAGAGTAACTCCTGATTTACTCCTTTTTTCAATAAAACATGGAAAATGGAAAAGGATTAAATCTTTTCACAAAAGGAGTAACTCTTTTCGTCAATGAAAAACGTTATTAAAGTTGCTGCCTGGGCACCTTTGCTTTGGTTCTTTGATTGTAGTCTACACTTGTGTTTTTTCTACTTTTGTGATTAGTATTTTCGGGTAGTGTTCGGATAGATTTAAGCAGCAGTAGGGGGCCCCGATCGAATTTCTTTTATGTGTACGCTCACACTGCAAAATGCAGCATTTGTATAGCTTAGTGCCGTTATTTATACCATAAATATGTTGTTATTCCATCGAAGATCACTGGGATGTTATCAAATTTAAAGTCCCCAAAAATGCTGCAAAATGTGTTGGTTACTTATAACGTTGCAGCCCTTCTGATCTTCCTACAATTTATAAAGCCTGAACCCGTCCAAAAGTAGAGTATAATTCCCACATTTGGTCAGGTGCACCTTAACCATCTTTGTGTCAATTCGATTCCCTTAAACATCATTAATACTATCCTTTACTCTTCCTCGCTAGAAATGGTCATAAGTTTCATTTTCAACCCAACTTCGGTTCTACTTCGGTTGTACAGTCAAGTATAGAGATTCGTATTTTAGTCGTACTACCCATGTGTGCAATGCTTTACCAGATTTTGATTCAATGTTTCCTCTTTAATCCTTAACTATTGCCCTAAATGCTCGCATTATGTTTTTTAATATTGTCGTGGTCATAAACAATTATTGATGGTGTTAGTTACAAGAATTTTCCTTACGGTGGAAAATACGAGGCCTAGATATTGAAAAATTGCCCATTGTATATTTTTTTCTTCAAATTTTACTTGCAATCAATTTGTTTAGTGGGATCTGAACATGGTTTTATAGGTTTGTTCGTTGAAGCCACAAAGCGTCACGCCACAAAGCGTTTTTTGAGAAACCTAAATTCGCCCTGAATGTCAAATTGAGTGTTTTTTGAGCCATAGGTTTGCCATAGGTTTTCCCCAAACTCGCCCTAGCTTTTTGCTGTGGCGATTTGAGGGCTGTCAAATGGCATGTATTTTTTTTTTTAATAACAGGGATGTGTGGTGATTTGTGGTTTAACGTTTTTTGAGGACTGGAAAACCCAGGTTTTTTTTGACAACTCATAGGGTTGTCAAGAAAACCTGGGTCAACCCTGGGGAAAGTTCAACGAACAGACCTTATATAAGACTGCGTTTCCAGCGGATGCCGTTGTGAAAATTACTGTGTATACTAGAGTGGGTCAAAAAAATCGATTTTTTTTTTTTTACAAATGCTACGGAAAAATGGGTTGCTAGACTCCTTAAAAAAATTCTCAAAAATGATGAGCTCTTAATTTTACTATTTAGGTCCTCCGCATCGCAGTTTTTGCATATTTTCCTCAGCCCAATAGAAAAAAAATTCATACCTCATCATTTATCGATTGAACAGAAAAATGTTCCAAAAGAATCTTTTAGGAAATTTAACGCTCTACAAAAAAGGTATCTTGTGATTTTTCCGTAAACCTCACTATTTGAAAGATATTAAGGATTTAATTTTGATTATTTTACGACAAATTTCATTTTTGTTTATGAATCTTATAACTCGTCAATAAATGACTTTTACAAAATGCGCAATGCAAATTTTTGTTGGAAATTAATTGCTCTATAAAAATGGTTTTTAATGTTTTGGCGATGAAATTAACCGTTCAAAAGTTATTCATCATCAAACTTTAATGTGTACGGTTTTTTAAAGTTTTTTTTTGAAATATTCGAAAAATTTCAATTTAATTTATGAATTTTATATGAATTTCATTTCTTGTCATTAATATAAGTATTATTTGAGTTTTATCTACATACGGATACGACTGCGGGTATGGCTGTGAATATGGCTGCGGATAACGCTGCGGGTCAGATGGTACATACTACAGTCGATTAAATTTCGAATCCGAATGCAACTCTTATCTTTTTAACACAAAAAGCCAACTAAATGGATACCAAAAACCTCTTATTAAAATAAGGGGAACGATGATGGATTTAATTTGGCTTTACCACACTGTTGATTTCTTGATACTCTGCGCTATCTGGAATATGAAACCGCATGAAGATACTTCCTGTTTTCTTACCATTTTTCTTGTTTTCAAGTAATGCGAACACGAACAGTATCAGCTGAAAAATAGACATCTGCTATTTTTTTTAAACACAGAGAATTACATACAAAGTAAATACCTTGCCAATGAATAAACATTTTCTTAAATTCCATCCCAGAATTATGGACTATTTTATCTATAAAATTCGACAAGAAAGTCGATTATATTTGCCACTGGTTTTCCAAAAGTTACGGACAGAGCGTTTCATTCATTTTTTGTGAATAAAGAATGATTCAAAAAAATTACAACTTTAAAAGATAAACCCACTATTTTTGTTTACGACTTTTCGTAAAAAAATTTAATGTCTTTCTCGGCCTCGAATACAAACATCTCTTCGTCCGTTGTAGTCCTACACCCTATCAAAACTATATCATGAGTTAGCTCCCTATACCGTTACCATTAGTCATGTGTAAACAAGTCTTTTGCAACGAACGACCACAATTTCGGAATCGAATTGTTTTACGTTTTTCAATCTGAAAACAAGGTGTACAGTTCTTCTCCAAGCCTATCAGTATTTGTATTTCATCGTCCTCTTCGAAAATTAATATTAATGAAAACACAAATATAAAAAAAACTTTATTCACTAAATATATCAATGAGTTAAGATCAAAGCGGCATTGATAAAGTATATATTTCTCAATAACCATAATCCCCTTTCAAACCAAAACTGCCGAAATTAATCAAAACAGTCTATTCCAACATCAATTTAACATTTCATTGCGAATTCAGTTTAGTCTGACAATAAAAAACACACTTTCATTGAAAAGAAACTAAAAACAACACATCACTTTTAGAAAGAAATAACAAATAATGCTGACAATCCTCTAAAATATTTATCGACTCGAGATCAAGCTAAACATAATAACTTAGTTTATTATGTTTATTTTTTTATGATTATTTTTTATTTTTTTGTCACTTGAAACAACCGATCGCTCCAGTGCAATTTTTTTTTTGCCAGAACTGCCAACTGTATACCACTAATCATCCAATCATGCGTCCACAGGATTTCATTAGTAATTTTAACAGCATTGGAAGAATGTCAAAAAGGTGGGTGTTTTTAACATTGAAACGCGACTGGAGCAAGACGTTTGATTATTTTGTTTTAAGGATAAAATACATTCGAAAACAAGAGTAAATTTGATGTTCCATCAAGAGTCATGACAAAACAGTTTTCTTTACTTGTCTCTGTTTATTTTTACTAAAAATACATTTCGTAATTTTATACTAATTTTTGTTTTACGCAGTCAGAATGACGTATGTATCTGATGCTCTTAGTGAGCCAAATACAAACGCACACGACCATCGCCGGCCGGCCATGCCGCGCGCCCATTTGCTCGAGTATGTCAATTCCGTATACTGTGTATAGAGAGTGCTTGAACAAAACTTTGGAATCTAAGGCTACGGTTGCTGGTCTGGGCAGGCGTTGGAAGTCTATGACGATCACACATTTATACCACACGCCAGTCTATAGCGATCGAATATTTTAAAATAAACTTTTTTTTCTCGTATATAGAGGTAATCCGTCATTCAGGAGACTAGACGGACTAACCACAAGAAAATTTCTTTCACTCATTTCCAGTTTGTGTTGTGTGTTCCTTTCAAGCGGTTCTGTCTGGTCTGTCAATCCTCCTCCACCTTTTTAGTGGGTCATCATCGGTCGTTAGAAATGATTGTCTTCTTCGGTTTTTTTTAAATTTCAAAACACGCTATTGTTCAGTGCTTCTTATTTAATACATCGAATATTTTTGAATCGCATACGACGTCATAACACTTGTAAAATACCGTGAATAACTGAGATCCATGTGCAGTGTATATGTAGTTTTGTGTTGAAATAATTTTATTTATATTTTTGAAAATAGTGAGGTTTTTCTCGAGTTTGAGTTTAAATGTCTGTTCCATATTCTGCATCTGTTGCCAATAAACAAATGAAATTATAAATACAAAAAGAAACTCAATTCATTTAAACCAATGTTGTACAAACATCTCATCTGATGAGCACATCAACGAGGTAATACTGATGCTATACCGACTATACAGAGAAGCTGCTGGCATTTTTGAAATAAAAAAAGCCAGGCACAGGCACCACTGCGATCAACGCTGCCGGCATACATATATTGTAAATGGAGGACATGAACTGGGTGATTGTGGGCAGGTAATTGTGTTTATTTTCGTACACTTAGGATCCAGACAACGACGATGCCGTGTCAGTCTAGGTTACCTTGTTGTCGGTATTTTTCATTTTCATCGATCGACCACGACGTGAAGGAGATTATTTTAAATTTAAATTTAGAGGAGCAACTTAGCCTTAGATCATCGTAATGAACATGGGAATAGTGTCACATGTCAGTTAGTGTCAGTAAACTCCTAGAAATTTTCAAATGCGGAAGCCGAAAATCTCGTGTATGGGACTTTTAAAATTTGCAATGCCAAAGGATGATTTGGCATAATATTATGCTGACACAAGTGTATTTCTGGAGTGGATAGAAGCAAGTGTTTACCAAATACTTGTATAGTGATCACTTTAAACTATTTTTCGTTTTTTTTTTTGTTGCATTTGTCCATTTCGCGCACCTGACAAAGAGTACTCCTCTATTTTTGTATTTTTAACTTGAAAGTTTTGTGTTGAAGGTTGGCAATATGTGTATGTTGAATGAACTGATTACCACAGAAGAATAAAAATGTGGCTGTTGGCTCAAGTGATGTCAGTAAAACTTCGAAGTCATAATCGCGTCTGATTCACAAGAAGGTTAAATAAATCAGCAGGGAAGTGAACATGAAAAGGGTTATGGACTTTTCAATCATTTGGTATGAATTTCAATCATTTGATAGCAGTGATTTGTAAACGTATTTTGAGGATTAATTTTCTAAAATCTAAGAGCTAAATGGGTCTGTATAGATCAAAATGAAAAGAAAACAACAATACGCAGCATGTAAATTTTTACATACCTAACTCTTTTTTCTAAGTCCGCTTTTTTAGTAAAATTTTTTAATAAAACTTTCCAAAGTTGTTTTGGTTCGTTGCAAATAACAATTATCTCTTGTAATAGTTTAAAAAAACAAAACTTGTTCCATAAGTCGGGTTATGTGTACTTTCTGTAGAGATTGAAGTAAAATAGAATTTTAAAGTTTTTGGGAAATTTTTAAATCTTAATATAAACTGGTTATTAATCTTTACAGACTTGGGTTTTCCTTGCTACTCTGAAGTTTAAAAATCATACCAGTTCCAATACCAATGAAGTATGTCATATCTATATTCGCTAACTAATTATTCTTTACCTTGACCTATAGCCCACATAAAGAATAATTAATTATCCCTTAAGATAAAAAGGTCACGAAACTTATCATAATTATATTTGCTAACTCTTTCAAACCAACTTGAGCTGTGAAACTTGAAGTCTTTACCATCTTAGTCCTTATGCATCTTTATATGGGATTCTTACCCCTTTTATGATGATGTATCTTCTATCTTAGTTTGACCCGTGGTGTGATGGATAGCATGTCCGCCTGTTAATCCAGAGGTTCGTAGTTCGAATCCCAACAGAGGCAAAAATGTTTTTTCCACGGGTATCGCCTTTTGCGAGGAATTGGCAAGTCCCCCCCGTTAGTATTCATTGCCATGAAAAGCTTGTTCGCTTTCTCGATTAGCCCTTCGGAACCGGCAGAAAATTGTAGGTCCCTTCCATTCCCTCACAAGTCATGGTTGTGAGAAATGCGCTAGGCCCAAAGCTCCTCGCTCTGTTGCGCCACCCTATTTATTTATTTTTTTACAACACTTAATCATAAATAGATGCAAGTAGGTTCGTTCGTTGAACTTTACCCAGGGTGAACCCAGGTTGCATTGACAACCCTATGAGCTGCCAAAAAAATCCTGGGTCTTCCAGTCCTCTAAAAACACTAAACCACAAAATCGCCACTCATCCCTGTCATTTGAACGAAAATACATGCCATTTGACAGCCCTGTTCATTACCTAAAAAAAAGATCTAGGGAGAGTTGAGGGAAAACCCAGGTCAACTCTAGGGCTCAGAAAACACTCAGTTTGACATATAGGCCGACTTTAGGTTTCTCAAAAAACGCTTTGTGGCGACCCCAGGACAACCCCAGGGCTTCAACGAACAAACCTTGTATCTTTTTTTTATATAAAAAGAACCTGTAAGGAAAAAATTTAATTGTATTTGCTTTTAATTTTGGACACGAGACTTTCTTCCAGCGTTGAAAAGCAAAGAATAGACTTAAAAATTGCTGCAATTAAAATTAAACCCTAAGACTAGCCAGGACTAGATCCAAAACGCACAAGACATTTGTTATCCATAACCAGATCGCACTTTAGCTCCGTAATCAATGTCATCACCGGATATTGTCTGATAGACGCCATAAGACTCAGCGTTCCCTCTAATGACTTCTGCAAAAACTTAGATGAGGAGGAGGAAGAGACTAATCCACACTTCCTCTGCTCATGTCCTGCACTCTCCTTTAAAAGAAAACGGCATCTAGGAAAATATTTTCTTGATGATCTAAACTATGTGGCGAACACAGATATCCTGGATCTTTTTCGCTTTATCAAAAGGTCCAAATGGTTTGGTTAAGTGTGGTTCTTCCTCGCTTAATTCTTATGGTATCACAATGGACCTAATACTGGTCTAAGTGTGTCAGTAGTTTTCCTGACAGCCATTTTAACCTAACCTAACCAAAGATTAAACCCTTATAATTTATTCAAAGCACATTTTCAAACTCATCTTTATAATACTATTGTAACTATTTTGTTGCGGATGGAAAACTTCAAAAATTTTATGGAGTGCGTAATCGGTAATACGACTTTTCGACCCGTATTATTAATCCATCACTTCCTCACCAACCGGCGGATTCAAATTGAAAAAGTGACAAAACTGGTGCGGATTGCTTTTGTTTATGAATTTGCTGCCTGAACCTTTCGGTTGCTCTTCAAAATTTGAAGTTAGGGTGTCTGTAGTCTGTTCTTTTTTTCTTGGATGTTACGCGATGTAACATCCGGTAACATTATGTCGTTCCTAAATGCAAAAAAGTTACGCGATGTAACATCGATGTCGTTCCTAAATGCAATGTTGAAGTGTCAGAATGTTACGTTTCGTAACTTTTTCCAACTCATCTCTGGGACTTGAGTTTCGATGTTGATCTGTCAAACCCCTCTAAAATTGTTGTTGCTCAGATTTGTGTTGGTTTTTTTTTTCATTAATCTTTGAAAATTCTGTGAGCAGTTACTGATTTTCAATCTTTTTCATTTCAGAATTCATTTTTCTTCATCAAAAACGAGTTTTCCTTAGCTGGGTTTATATTTAAGAAATATTTTATTCTTATTTTTGACAGACCAGCAAAGTGTAACATCGAGTCGTTCCTAAATGCAATCATGATTTTGTAACAAAGTCAAACATACACAACAACAACGATGATTTTGACACTACAACATCGCGTAACATCGAAGTCATTTAGGAACGCGGTTCTGAGGAGCCTAGAATTGTGTTTTATGGTATTTAAATTTGTAACGGTCAAAAACTACTTTCTATTTGATAGAAGAATTTAACGAAATCTTTTATTTCAGAAGTCCCAAGTTGTTTAAAAAAACGTTGGGTATCATCATTTGGAAAACTTTAATTTTTGATTAATTTTTTTGAATAATTTGAAAATGGTTTTGTTGATTTTTTTGATTAATTTTGGTCGAAACATTTTCTGGCAAGATCTTAAAACCTACATACTTGTTCTTTGGAAACCTTGTTTTTGAAATGAAAGTGAAAAAAATGCGGGTTCAAAAAAAAAAACTGGTCTAAAGGTTTGAATTAATTTTTTTTCTTTATTTTATTTTAATCCTTTAGTCATTCAACCTCACTAACTTTTACAAAAGTAAACAAAACGAGTAGTAAGTAACCCTGTCATCTTGTTTTGGGATCAAAGAGGTGAAGCTGGAGACTCTAGTGATGATAAAAGAAAAACGAAAAATATATATGTATTATTGCGTTCCAAAATCTGTAATTTCAAATATTACGGAATTAAAAAATCGCAAAGTGTTTTTTCATTTTTTTTTTTTCGCATAATGTCTCAAGAATATTGATACGAAATTTCAATCGTCAGTCGGAATAAAATTGAAGATGCTTTAAAGCGTTTTACCCAAAAATACTCTTTCAAAGTCAGTGGTCACTGCCATTTAAAAACTACTTGATCGATTTATTTCAAATTTTGTATACTTTTTCTAGATATAAAATACCTCTCCCAACGTTTAGTTAATTTTTTTTTTAATTAAAAGTGTTCCTAGCCCCAAAATGGCGGAATTTTTGCTGGAAAATAACGGTTTACACTTTGGATGGCCACCAACACTTTTAAGTGAAAGAAAATATTATCAGCTAATTTTGGGGGAAGATTTGATTATAATTTAAGTAAATTTTAATGGTTTTTCATTACCGATAATTTTCAGCCAGGTTAAAGGGAATACCGCAAAATTTTTTTCCTCAAAGGCATTCTGTTCCCTGCTTATGCCTCAGTCTTTCTGCACGATAAAATTATACATCATATTTAAAAGTATGCTTAATATTGTGAAAAACGTTCGAATAAATTAAATCAATCCATAATTATGGTACCCGTGACGTGATGGTTAGCATGTGTGATGTTTTCCCCTTTTGCGAGGAATTGGCAAGTCTTCCGCTGGTAAAATCATTGTCAGAAAAGCGCTTTTTCGATTAGTCGTTCGGAACCCCCTTTAAGAATAGTCTTCTAATGATGAAAATTTGATTAATCTTTTATTTATTAGATAAAATCACGTAAATTATCTCAACGATAAAATTCAACAAGTGCTAATAAAAGAAATGAGAATCACCCATTGAGTGAGTTGCGAATTTAAATGGCTGGTACTCTTTTTGGTGCACGCTAGAGTGTTAAGCCATTCGTGAATTTGCTAATTAGGACTTTGAAATTCTTGATCTTTGCAACTCAGGATCAATCAGTTCGAAATTTTTGTGACAAATTCAATTATTCGACATTTTGCAAATTGAGAATTTCGACCTCCTGATTTTTAAGAACAATTTACTAGTTTTTTATGCAATTTGACGCTGCGTAGAGCTTCCATATCAACATAATATGGTTGCTTCTCAATACCAAAACTGTACCTACATTTTCTTTACGATTATCTGAAAAGGAAAAAAAAAATTAAAATTTGAACTATAGTAAATGAAATCATTGACCGCAACTGACTGCACTGTCTCTGTGGTTATTTAAAAAAAAAATATATAAATAATTTGTTTTCGACGCATTTCACAATAAAATACCCATAAAATAAACACCTTCTCTGTTAATGTGTTCCGAGCATTATTTTTCATTTCGGTTTAAAGTTCAACGATCATGAAATGAAAATGAAAGTGTAAACAGCTTTTGAAATTATCTTTTGGGTAATAATATTTAAAAAAATGATTTTGATGATTTCAATTCAAAATGTTTCATACATTTTCTTTCAAGGATGTAAATTGTAATCCATTAGCAACGTTTTCTTAGCATAATTGACGCATTTCACAAGTCAGTCGTGATTCGGCCATTTATATTGATATTTCAAGTTTCTATTTAGAAAAACACAAAAAAAAAAAACGTTTCTACATTACACACATGAGTCTTTTACGCATCGCATCACCTGCTGAAAATAAACAAAACCAAAGGCTATTCGTCCATTTAATTCACCTGCGGTTGCACAGCTAATAAAAGATGATTTATAAAGCTTGCTGATCTTAAAGCAAACATTTACATGGAAAGAAAAATGTGTTCCAAATAATATTTTACTCAATGTGTTGTGATGTTCAGTATAATTGTTTTTCTGCTTTCTTTTAGTTTTTTTTCTCCATTCTTTCTTATTGAAGTTTGTTTGTGTTGTAATTGAAGATCAAAGCTTCAGCTCGATCCCTGACATGTAGTTTAAATGAATTGTTAAGAAAGATTTGTGTGAAATTAAATTAAGTCTAATGTAAGTTTTTCCTTTGAGAGGATATACAATTTACTTTATATAAACCAATCATAGTGCGTTATAAGACATGTTTTCTTAAAATTAATTGGTTCAAGAACTACAGTATGCATAGGCAAGCATAAGCCAGTGTCGTAACCGAGAAGTAACCTTAAGCAGTTATTCTGGTATAAGATTAAAAAAAATAAATTTTTTATCACATATTTCAAAGTTTAACTACTTAAAAACTTTTCTACAGATATGGAGATATGGAGCCCTATCATCGTAACAGATCAGAGAAACCTACGATCGTAACATTTGTTTTGTTTATGGTATCCATTCGTGAAGGAAACACTGACGCGTAACGACGTTTGTCTCCTCAGGAGGCCGGTTTGTGAAATTTCTGGCAATATCGGTTTTGGTTTGCATTAACTCGACCAACCTTTGATATTGCACTGAGTTTGTTTTTGTTTTTTTTTTTTTTCAGAAAGAAATAATAACAGAAAAAAATGAATGAAAATATTTACATTGTTCTGTTTCTGTCCCCTCCTCATAATTCATGTTTTTTTTTTCTTTTTTCTTTTTTTGCGTTCAACCCTTCCGCGACTACTTTGCTGTCGGAGACATCGGATAGAACAGAAAACCAAGAAATCGGCATGCATCGCATGAATTCCGAATGCGTCCCAACCATTTTCACATTTAATCGCCATGCATCGCATGAATTCTAAACGCGTTGCTGTAAGTTTGACATTTTCATCGCATTGTTTCGTTCTTTTCGGATGTATGTCCGGATTAAGCAATCGGAAACGTTACCATAATACAAATATCTTACGTCTCGTACAAATCGGAAAGAATTTCGTTCCGATCTGTTACCATAATAGGGCTGATAGGTATTTGACTGAGGCGTATCCTAACTGACTCGGTTTTATAGAAAAAATTTAAAAGCGTTTTTCTGTAGAAACTGTCTTCTTCAAAACTATAGACATACTTTCTCGAGCTCTACTGGACCGTTTTACGTAAAATTTTCAGAGTTATTTTTTATAGTTTTCCCAATGGTCGAAACTACGCTCATCTCCAAATTTCACTTTTTTCTAGTTTTTAAAAATTCGAAAAAGTCGAAAAAAAGTGGTAGAAAATTTTTTATTCACGGAGTCGCTATTTTGTAAATAATTTTTGTTAAAACTTTTCCGTAGTTCCGACCATAGCGATATTATTCTAGATATTATTTCTTCCTCATTTATGAAAATGATCTCTTGTCTGAAAATTCCTCTTCTCTCAATTGCTTTGCTAACGACTCAACCCTCAGCTTATCATATTCGTTTCCAAATTTACGTCCTTGCTCTTCGGATGTGGAACTGGAACGTTTGCATATGATTAACTCATTGAATTCCGACCTTGACAACAATTCTTCGAAAACTCAATGCTGTCATTTGTCGTTAAAGCCCTAAATCCCCTAATTGCCATTATTCATGAATGGTACATAAGTACTGATAGCTTTTCGGTTTCTTGGATGCAGGAAACCGAAAAGCTATCAGTACTTATGTAGGTATGTGTGTAAACGATGATCTTCGTTGGAATGACCACATATTTGGAGTCGCCAAAAATGCGGGAAAGTGCTTAGGTTCTTAAGACGACGCAGGACATTTTTTTTCTAGTTACAAATTATAAAGCCTATATCCGTCCAAAACAAGAGTATAACTCCCATATTTGGTCAGAGGTGCTCCTCAAACATCTTTGCACCTACTTGATAAGGTTTAAAACAGAGCGTTGGAATTGATAGGTGATAGTTCAATAGCAGAATCTATTGATTGTCTTGATCATCGTCGAAACGTTACCTGTCTCAGTCTCTTTTATCGCTTTTTCTACAAACAGTGCTCCAGTCAAATGGCCAGTTGCATTCCTCCCCTGAAAAAAATTTGCCGCAACACCTGCCTCGCTAGGAATGCTCATCACTTTTACCTCAAACCCAACTTCGGACGTACAGTTAAGTATAGAGTTTCGTATTTTAGTCGCACTACTCGAATGTGGAATGCTTTACCTGACTCTGTTTTTTCTCCACATTACGACTCACGAAATTCGAAAGCAATGGGCCTCCTTTTAAATCCTCTCCTATTTTCCTAAATGCTCGCTTGCACTGTGTTTAACCTCATAACCAATGGAAGTGCGCGCTAATTATGGAAACAAGAAGATAATCGGCCCTATCGAGGTAAGCGTCGGAACGGAATTCTCTCCGATCGGAGACATTTTGCTTCGTGGTAGTTCTACGATCGGCCGATCCGACGTTCTGCGATAAGTTTTTGTTGCGGAGATTTTAGTTTTGGTAATGCAATGCATTGCTGCATTTGTGAAAAATTTCTTACGGCGACAACTACTTCGAAGCAAAATTGAATCTCCGAAAAAAGATGCGTTGCGGAGAAAACTTCGCTCCGACGGTTACCTCGATAGGACCGAATATGATCTTTTTGTTGTTTTGTTTTCAATGGGTAGAAGGGTTGGAATCGCAAACATGGTCACGAGCCAATTGTTTGAGAATCACTACTGCATCAGCTGCAAATATTCATTTAGCTTTTGACTTTTTCTGTATTCTTTGAATGTTAATTAATAACTTATAAAAAGACGAGTACTAAAAATATTGATTCCTTTTTTTACGAAACTTTAAAAATCAGCTGAAATTCATGCCCCTAGACCAGAATACCCCCTTAATAGTGTTTTAAATATTTAAGTTTTTAATAACCTGGGTATAAACTTCTGCATTAAATTCGAGCTCCTAATCATTGTAACTTTAACTGCTGCCAATAAATTCGACCAAAAATGGCTTTATCTTATGAATCCTCCATTTTGTTATGCGAAACTTAAAATAAAAATTTACATTTTGAACAGTCAACCACTTCCAATCCTCCCATTCGTTTGTTTCTATAAATTTATTGCTAACCACAAAATTATACCACAAAAAAAAAAAGAAGAAACAAATCATCATCTTTAACCCAAAAGTTGAGTGATATCTAAATAGATTTGTTAACTGAATCATTTTACTTGTCTTCGACCATCTGTTTGTAATTTTTTAAATGAATAAGAAGGAAAAAACAAAACTAGCAGATACAAATGCCTTACTAGAGATTTTCGTCTAAAACTAATGCCAAGAAACACTTGTCTATATTGTGGCGCCACTTGAAATGAGCTCAAATGAGTATTTGCTAACAATAAATTATATAGAAAAGCATGAATGAGCACTTTTCAATAAATAAATCCAGAGCCATGGTAGATTAATAAATAGAAATTATGGATTTACAGCAATATGAATATACTAGCTGAGCTGCCCGGCTTTGCTCGGGTCTGTAGTTTTAAGGTTCCCGTTCTCGTTTTTCCTCTTCCGTGGGAATTTGGGGATGAAATAAAATCTTTTTTACTGTGGGACTATGTGGCATCTTAATGCTGAAAGAATTTTTAAAATCTGTCCAGTAGTTCCTTAGTTTCCGTTCCCATTCCATTCCTGTTGGAATCTTCCGTTCCCGTGGAAATATGTGAATAAAATATTATTATTCTATATCACTGAGGGATAATTTTACATCCTAGAGTAGAAAGAATTTTTGAGATCGGTCAAGTAACTTTAATGTTCCCGTTCTCGTTCCTGTTTCTGATCCTGTCGGATTATAGGGATGAAAAATAAAGCCTAAGTTACTGACAAAGGGTAGAGGGGGATAATGTAGCACCCCTAATGTTGAAAGAATTTTTGAAATCTATCCAGTAGTTTCTGAGTTTCCGTTCCCAACCCCGTTCTTGTGGGAATCTTCTGTTCCCATGGCAATAAGTGAATGAAATATAAGTCTTTGTCACTGAAAGATGATGTAACATCCCAGAGTGGAAAGACTTTTTGAAATCGGTCCAGTACCTTCTAAGTTTCCGTTCCCAACCCCGTTCCTGTGGGACCTTCCGTTCCCATGGAAATATATGAATGAAATGTAAGTCTATGTCACTGAGGGATAATGTAACTTCCTGGAGTTGTAAGAATTTTTGAAATCGGTCAAGTAACTTTATGGTTCCCGTTCTCGTTCCCGTTTCTGTTCCTGTGGGATTATAGGGATGAAATACAGTTATAGTTACTGATGAAAGGAGATAATGTAGCATCCCTAGTGCTGAAAGAATTTTTGAAATTTGTATAGAAATTTCTAGTTTTATGTTCCCAACCCCGTTCCTGTGGGAATATGGGGATCAAACCTTGACAGGAACCATCTTCTGGACTAAACAATGTCTACGCTGAAAATTTCATAAAAATCCGTTGGGTGGTTTAGGAGCTTACCCCGGACATACATACATACATTCATACATACATCCTATTTTATATATATAGATGAAATGAAAAACTGTCTCGTGTTAGTCTGGTGTACGAGCGCTTTTTTAATAAAAACAAAAAAAAAAAAAACGGTGTCGTGAAAAATGCACATTTTGTTTGTGTTTTGCTTCCCCGCACTTTATCGTTTTCAACACAGAGCCATGTCAAGTTTCGGCATTCCTTCAAAACTCGTACGACTATGCAGGATGACTTTGGAGAAATCACGCTGCTCTGTCAAGGTCGGTAAAGAACTCATCCAGACCCCACCTAAGTAAGAAAAGTCGACACTTAAATATTCAATTTCAAATGGTTTAGTTCTTTTGAATGAAAACAACTAAAAACTCTCCAAACATTTCGTGGAAATAGGAATGACAAATGATTTACTTCCTACAACCCTCAGAGCAAAGCCTCAATCGGTTTCTTTGGATGCTGGTGAAATTCAGTGAATGAGTCACAAGAAGACCATCAGTATGCTTTATGAAATCTTGCCTCAAACCAATAAAGCTCCTAAAAGTATAAATTGCTGAAACGGGAAACCCATTAAATCTGCACCCCCAATGCACTTGAATCTTTTTGAAACCAATAAAATACAAATTAAATTCTAATTGTTCTCCATAAACACACATTGCTGAGTGAATATCGGGTGAAGGTGAAAGGATTCCAAGTGTATAAGCCAAAATTTCTTCAGTATAACTTGTTAACATGGCCAGTAACCAAAAATAAATACTTAAATATCCAAACAGCTACATATTTTTGGCAATCAAATCTTTTGATTCATTGCAAACGAAATAAATGAAGATATAATTTCAATTATGTGTTTGCATTTATTTTTTTTTTTAAGTAGAAATTTTAATCACTTTCCTTCCCATTCAATGATTTGTTTCTGGCCCAAGACTATCCTACAATTACAATTAGCTCAAAGTGCGATTAATGACCAAATAACAAATGCTTATGTTCATATTTCAAGAATTTTTGTAAGTTACTACATAAATACTACGACCTTTCAAAATTATTCTCTGACTCGCAATAAATATTTTTTTAAGATACATAATAAATATAACCCGGCTCTACCCTTGCCCCTAAATCAGACAGGTTTCCACCCTGGAATGGAATCACCATTGAATGGAATCAACCGAACGGTACTGACCGTCTGTCTGTTAAATTTATATTTGTCTGCGAGATTTGTGATTTATTATTTCATACTGTTTTTTTTTTTTTTTTTTTGGCGAGAGCTATTTTATTTTCATTATTCTTTATTAATCTTGCTCGCAGTCGTCCCCGACACGGTGTGTACGCTAAATTCTGACGATATTCTGTTTGGATCCTCCGGCAGCAGTCCCACACCTCACTTTTGTTGTTAAATTTATCCCACGCATAAAATTTTCATACTTTCGCGGAAGAGCCCGAATTTTGTTTCATAGTTTCAAATAGTTTTTTGTATATGATGATTATTTACTTACATGTTGAAGGAATTCACAGTTTTTATGAAGTACCGAAATTAAATTTTAAAAGTCATAAAGATTTTGCATTACATACATAAATGCTATTTTATTACATTAACTTTTTAACAACCCAAAAGTACATTTTCTTAGAGCTGATGCAGTCTTAACAAACATTTCGAATTTTGGTTAAAAATGTTCTTGTACTTGAAACTCTTAGTCAAACACCGTTTTGGAGCATACTTTTTTCTAGCTGAATGGATTGGTGGCCAAACCAAATTTTAGATTTATAAGTTAGAAAATGGTGAAACACTCAGGAGATTCGTTCGACAAAGTTCATTAACGAAGCTCACGGACAGATTCTTATGGATGATGACAAGATTCTGTTTCGATTATAACATAAAAAATGGCATTGTTGTATTCGAGATCAATAAAATTTACACCTTTAAACCAATCACTATGAAAGTTGTTAGTACATATATATATATATACAAAAAATGCATGAGATAACTCAAATTCATTGTTCGCTGTTAACCAGCTCGAACCATTGTCGCATGGCTTCACTGAGCGCTAACGACAGTTGGTCAAGATCACGTACGATCATATAGTATGGGAATGGGAAGTCGTCAAGTCAGTTTCTTATCCGGAAGCATTTCCACTGATTAAATATCAAGGATGGAATTCTAAAATTATTAGTTTATTGTAAGTATTTTTCTAAGGGGAAAGAACAATAAAAGTCAAAGCGGACTTACCTTGTTTTCTGGATTATCTATGATGATGTAAACCAGGAATATTCTTTGCCGTTTCGCTAACTTGACAGCGTTTCGAACCTTTATGCGCGAGGAAAAAATAAATGGTTTTTATAAAAGAAATGTTAAGTTGTGTTGTCTATGATGTATGATGTCTCAAAACGTGTAAATGAATTTTTACTTAGACAGAAATAGTACGTATACGCCAGAGTGAGAATTATTTAGAGTGGACAACTTTTTGAAGCTTTCAAGAGAGCCTCAAATAACTTTCTTGAAAGACGAAGAAGTTAAATTTGTTGTATTTGAGGGTGAAAGTATTTCGTACAATCGCGTTTAATAAATGTTTATGCAACACCTAACTGCTGGTATTAAATAATGTGAAATAATGTGAAATTCAATAATTGCCCATTTTAAGGAAATCTTGCTATTTTCACTAAAGACAAGCAAGAAACCGTAGCAAGCGTTGCCGAAGTGGCACAATTGTGCCATTTTGGCACCCTTCAGTCTCGATTGGCACCTTGGCACCTTTAGCTCTCATTTTGGCACATAAGAGCTTGGTACATTTTAATGAGGAAAACTTAATAAAGTCATTCGAAAAAGACTGAAAGGGATTTTTTTTTTCAAGTAGTGAAACATACATATCGTGTGTGTGTGTGTACTAATTCATGCCCAAATAATCGTAATGATACTTAATGGGAAAGTATTTGTTTTTTGTGTTTTTAAATATCTATCTACCTTTGAAGAGCTGTTGGTCACCCAGTTGGCACCTTTGGTTACCGAAAATGGCACCTTGAAAAATTTTACTGCGGCAACGCTGCCGTAGCATAGAAATTTCTATAGCGTTGTATTGATACTAGAAGCGTAAGTAAAATTCGTGGCGCTACACTCATATTTCTGACGACTCATAACAATGCTACTCTGTTATCTTTATTATTGCAACTTATCGCAGAAATCTTCCATCAATGACATCTAACGGTTGTTACATTAATTTTTTTAATAGTATCCCTTTATTTTGCTGTGTGACACTCATAAAGGACTTTAATCTAACAGTCATCACTTACGAGTAGTATCGATAATCGTTTGGTCTTTAAAAAGAATAGTTCTCTCAAAAACAGTTTCCGAAAGCTAAGAAAGTAAAGGATATGATAGTCTGCTTGAGCATCAATGTACGAATGGAAGGGAGATACACGAAGCTGTATCGGTTTATCAGACTGGCTTCTCTCACTTTAAAAATGGGATTGGGTAGCCTACTACGAAAATAATAAGGCTGTCTGATGACCGACTGGGGTTTGTCACTGGTAAGACAACAACAGATGCAATAAAAATCCCAACGAGTCAAGTGGTGATTTTTACGTTGTGTTAATTGACGTCGAAAAAGCATTCGTTCGAGATGTGATGGTTAGCCTTCAAAGAAAGAGGAGTTTCAAAGGCATATGAGCAGATGATAGAGTATATGTACGAAGGCGTTTTAATGAGGGTTAGATGTCCAGCTGGTGGTACCCGTGGTGTGATGGATAGCATGTCTGCCTGTTAATCCAGAGGTTCGAGTTCGAATCCCACCAGAGGCAAAAATGTTTTTTCTACGGGTTTCGCCTTTCGCGAGGAATTGGCAAGTCCTCCGTTAGTATTCATTGCCATGAAAAGCGCTTTCTCGATTAGCCGTTCGGAACCGGCAGAAAATTGTAGGTCCCCTCCATTCCCTCACAAGGGATGGTTGTGAGAAATGCGCTAGGCCCATGGGGCTCCTCGCTCTGTTGCGCCACCCTATTTATATTTTATTTTTAGATGTCCAGCTGGGGTGACCAAAGAATACGCGTCAGAATAGTCTTTTCCTTATTGCAGACTTTGACTACCTGCTTGAAGGTAAAGTACCAGACATTAATTAAATTTTGCATCCCTGCAATCACGTCCCCACAATCGGATCATTAGTGCGAATAAGTTAAGTTTTAGGTCTGTAATTCTTTTAATATCACTACTCTCGTAACACCGTAAAACGAAGATGAAGAAAAAATGGGCACGACTGGGTCGCACGACCTCGCGATTGTATGCTAAGTACAGTATCAAAATCTTGAGACTGAGTACAAGGTTTAAGTATTAGCTTTTAATTCATAGTATATTTGGAGGTATGGGGCTGCCACCATAAAAATAAATAATGAAAATTGAAAATAAAAACACATATGTAAAATATTGAAAAAAATTAAATTAAATTTTCCAAAAGTTTTTAGAAATAGATTATGAAAATATCATTTTTTCGCAGTTGGTAACACATTTAAACGCTAAAAATTTAATAAAAACCGTTGGACCAGTTTTTAAAAAAAAGAGTTTTTTATTTTCCACTTTTTTTAAAAACGAGTTTTTTAAAAGTCAAGTGTGCAAAGCTTAAGATCTTGCAAGAAGTTGTTTTGACAAAAAATTTGAAAAAAATAAAGATACGGTTTTTAAATTATTAAAAAAAATCAAAATTTTATATAAAATTTATATATATTTCAAAAATTAAAACTTTTCACATTTTCATATGAGATCTTTCTCAAACTACTTAGGACTTCTTAAAAGTGTTTCGTCGAAATCGTGTTAGCAATTAACGAGAAAGTCGGTTTTTAAGAAAATGGTTGTACTCTGGGAGGTACCGTTTTTAGAGTGTTTCTAAAAATATTTTTTACATCATAAGAAAGACAACTTGAAACTAATCCTTAACACAAAATTTAATTGAAATCGTTGGAGCTGTTTTATCATATCGGTTGTATGACAGGTAACTTAATTTTGAGACCTAGAGAACCAATTCCAAATACGCCTTTGTAGGCTGTTCCACAGACCCTAACTTAAAATTTTGAAGAAAGTCGGTGCAGTGGTTCAGGCTGTAGATCCATATGCGGACCGACATACAAACAGAATTGCAGGGCCCACATTTTTTGTATTCTGTAATGTCGTGTTTGATTGTTATCTCAAATTCTTTTTCAATTCGATTTTGTCATGTGTTCTTCTTCCTAGAAAAACACATGACAAAATCGAAGAAAAATGTAAAGGTGTTTTTTTAGAAATGTAAAACTTTTTGCTGGCACCACTCTGTTCATTGACAGCCATTTTGTCACCTCGTTTGGAATGTCATTTTATCGTTTAAGTATTGCTAGGGTACTAATGAGTACCTTTAGTAAATGGGTTTCAAACGATAGACTGCTGTTGACGTTGATTTTAACATAATTTCGGGTATTGGACCTGTAAATGACTTGTTTATTATTGTCACTAAGTCTACATCGATGAGTCATACTCGTATGACCACTTGGGAGACAACTCTCACCGAGTTATTGTCGATAATCGATATACGACCCCAAAAGCAACAAAAAGGAAAAAAGTATGCGTGTATGTGTGATGGCTATTTGTGTATGATTATAGGTTTCTGTATGTGATGATTAATCTGATGTGTTTAGTGTAGGTTTGTATGTGAGATAGTTGAGACAGAATCCTTCTGCCTTTACGCCATATTCATACACACTGTTGCGTGCGAGCCTCCAGCCAACCTGCTGGCTCGACACGATTGATGACAACCCAGGTGGAAAGATGGGGTAGGTAAAAAGGAATCGGGAAGTGAATAGGATGGGTAGAGAGTTTTGCAGAACCGCCCGTTCTGATCGAAAATGGTTGGTTGCTTTTGCAGGGTTCTCTGTGAGTACGCCACTGGTTGATGGGACCATGGCTGCCCTCATCTCACCCAGAACCATGTAGCTGCGACCAAAATTAAGAAAAAGGGTTTTGAGACAAACTAACATAGGATGGTTTTTGCCGCGGTAAATTTTACCGCAACAAATGTACATACTTCGAGTCTCGCTTCGGTTCGCCAAAACCGTAAATTTGGAGAAGCTGTCCTGTTCAATCTTAGCAAGCAGCACCTCAAAGTTACGTTTCCAAGTCTCCGTCCCGGTTTCCAGTAACTGCACATTGTGACCACTCAGTAAAGAACTGAGCTTTTTGGTTGAGTAGATGCCTTGCAATGGTTCCAGGAAGGTGATGCTCAGTAGCTTTTAAAATTTACATTTACATTTACATTAAACCTACTCCACACATAAATCTGCGGAGTAGGGGGGGTTGCAGCCGGGCGACAAAGACCATTTGGCTGATACACCACAAGACAAACTACTACATACTACATAGAACAAATAACACATGACAACAGCACGCAGTAGTTACGGACGGTCCCCCATCTTGTAACTAACAGCGCTCATTCCGATTTAATTACGGTGTTCTAATGGGAACCGACTCTTTTCGGTTGACAAGGCCGTTGTCTAGCTTTTAAAATATAATTGAGGTGCATCTGAGCGAGAATATATACAACGGCGAAACACCAGTCTCCAGGTGTAACATATACGTAGGCGTGTTTTCCGGGAGCCAGAACATTTTTTTTATAAAGTACCTCAACAACTTTTCTACTTCTTCATATTGGAGGAACCCTCAAACCTGGCAAGCATAACACATTATCGACCTCATTACGGCTTCGAAAAGTTGTATTTGGCACTCGGAGCTATATATTTTTTACCAAGTACACCCTTCCAAGTGCTATTTATGGCCTTTTTGATTCTATCAGCTTAGCGCTCAGGTGTTTTTTAAAAGACAGCTGTGGTGTTATGATAACTCCAAGGTACTTGTACTCTTTTACAACCTCCAGGTCCACATGTTCCCACCTCCACTTCTCATTCACTGCGTATCTGCCTGTTCCATTTCGGAAAATCATAACTTTTGATTTGTTGGTATTCAGCGTTAGGCTCCACAGGTGACAGTCAGATTGAAGCTTGTTGATCATCATTTGTAACATTTCTGCAGATTCTGATAATATTACGACATCGTCTGCATACATCAAAGCCTTCACGTTGGTGCCAGCAATGTTGATACCACCTAGTAGAACTGATGTCAAATCATCAAGGAACAGGGAAAACAAAAGAGGACTTAATAGACAGCCTTGCATCACTAGTATGAAGAAGTCAATTCGAAAAAGAAAGAACAGCTTTCCTACTTTTTTGCACTGGAATTTCAAAAGGTTTTTTCCTTCATTTTTATTTTTATTAAGTCAATTTGTGTTATGTAAGCAATGTTCACAAAATTCAATCCTAAATGTCAATTCTGATAGAAGAATACTGCCCTGTATTTTTAAAGACTTTACATTATCACTCTGATATGTATTTCCTTTGGGATTTATTCGTTTGGTGGTCAGCTCTTTTGCTTTGCTATTTCAATTCGCATTAAATTTATCAAACCAAAAAGCACCCTAGAATCTAAAACTAATGGTTTTGACAATCCAACAGTACTTGTATATCAATCTGCTATTGAAAAAAATCTATCAAAACATAACAAATTGTTCCTATACTCAATCAAAACAACTCACAAATCATCGCCAACATCAAATTAAATTTACTGGCAATTAATTTGATAGCTCATCCATGTCAATTCACAAACCGACGTACTTTTCATCAGTTCAATTAATTACATCCACTTATTAGACTATTCCTTTTGTAAATATGTGTGTATCAATTCATTGAACAAAACTGTCTAAAATAAAATATTCCACATACGCCAGAGTATTTTAATTTTCATTGATTCCACATCCTCTCAGTGAAAAATTAATACTCGTTTACCTCGCACTTAGTGTATTGAGATATTTTAACTCCACAAAGCACGTTCCCATGCTTAAACGTTTTCAACACGACTATAGAATATTATTTGTGGTTACTCTCTGCTATGTGCACATAATTTATTGAAAACCAAATGTTTATCAATTTTACTTGAAACAATAAACAGTGTGTTTTTTTTTTTTTTGAATGGAAAATAAATTCTCCCAAATGTTTTAGCATATTTTTGTTCAAATAAATAATTAGCAAGCCAATTGAAAAGCATTATCTATTTACATAAACAATAAACTTGCCGGTCTGAGAACATTAGAAACTGTTATTTATTGAGACATTGCTCACATTTCATTTTTGTGAAAGTGTCATGAGGAAATGTAGATTTTCGATTGATTGATTGATTTGTTTTCTTAACTTCATTTATATATGTAGTTTCATAATATGAGGCTAGTGGCGTAATGCTTACAATGTCTGCCAGTTTCGTGAGACTACGAGGTCCAAATCCCAGAAACTTAAAATTGTTTTTCCACTGATATCACCTTTTGTGGGGATGTAGAAATCCTTCCGAGAATAATTATGCTGATATGACCAGCGAAATCGGCAAAAGTATGTGGAGGATCCTCCAAGGAAAGGTTGAGAGCCTCTAAGTCCCATCCTTTTTACTTATTTATTTACAATGTCATCGACTTTTAATAATGAATTTCTATATACTTTTTTATTTTTCAGATGAAGATAATTTAAGTACAACTGCATCACAAGTAAGTCAACATAAACCAAAAAACGTTAAAAGCATGCACGTGAATCGACTTACACATAAGATATGGCTGCTGAGTGATTTTCTACGGCCCACAAGGCGAAAACTCTGATAAGGTAGCAAATTCTTATATTAAGCTAATATAAGGACACACATAACAAAACTCGAAAAAAATGAATCGCAAACGGTCATTTAGGCGAAGAGAAAAACCACCATTTGAACAATTTAAGGATCATTTTCGAAAATTCACGGCGTTTATGTTCAGTAATGTGGGCATTATCCTTTTAGTTATTATATACACTATAGGTGGAGCATTTATGTTTCAAGCAATCGAAACCTCCGAAGCCAGGAAGATAGACCACAAATTGATTCTAATGAAACGTAACAAGACGTTGATAGCAGACATGTTATGGGATATCACCTGCTGTCAATCTAATATTTTTAATGAGACTGAATTCAAAAAAAGGTAAGTTGGAACTTTACAAAATGACTTTTATAATTTAATTTATATTTTGCTTTCTTTCCCGCTGACCTCTTAGAATGAATGAAACGATTTTTGAATATCAAAGGGCTGTTATAAAGGCTGAACTTGTTGGTGTGGACATAAAACAGCAATGGAGTTTCTCTGGTGCATTCCTTTATTCGTTGACTGTCATTACAACTATCGGTAAGTGTTTGAACAAAAAAATTATAAGAGTTGATGTTTTTAGTTGATTGAGAATCAAATTAAAGAGAACGAGTAACCTCAACTCCAAAATGCATTCCGTGCAGGAACGATAGTGCGTCTATCAGTTGTTGCCTTGGCCAGTTTTAATTTTGCTCAGTAAATTTCATCAAAATCGCTTCAGTCTTTTACTGAACAGTCTGATTGAAAAAAAAAACAGCCATTGAGAGGTTCAGTTTTTGGAATTTTGCTGACAAAATTATTCTTTCCAAAAGAAGATTTATTAGGAAGTATAGCTTAGTTGCAGTTGGCCGGGTATCGTTATTTAAGACCTGAAAATACAACTCTAAAAACTTCGCTGGTAATTGATCCACAGATCGGGGACACGAAGCTTGATGACAGTTGGCTTCACCATTTATGTCAGAAGAAAAGAGTTTAAGGTACACCTTTAGGTTAGTTTCTCTTACCCAAAAATTTGTTTCGGATATGACAGAGACTTGGGAAATTACAAAGCACACGAATTGTTTTCCATTTTCTTTTTTGCTTTTTCAACCTCTACACTGGTCTCCAATGGTAAAGTGAAATTAACTTCTACCACTCTTTTTTTTCTTCTTTTTTTTGTAATATTTCAGAAGTTCATTTCTTATTACGCATCGCATCGGCCAGAGTTTTTTTGTGTTCAACTCGTCCCCCATTTTACTTGGTCTAAAGAAAGCCTAGGTGTCATATGTTTATTTGAGGATATTTTAAGCGAAGAATGAATTTATTGGTTAACGATGGTAAGTCAAAGTGTATGCTTATTCACGTCCCTGCTCTTCGGATGTGGAACTGGAACGGCTGCGTATGATAAGCTCATTGAATTCTGACCTTGACAGCATTGTTTCATGGGGTCATACAAACCAAGTAGAATTCAATGCTTCGAAAACTCAATGCTGTCTCTTATCGTTGAAGCTTAACATTCCCCCTTTGCCATTATCCATGAATGGTACCTGCATCCAAGAAACCGAAAAGCTGTCAGTACTTAGTATGTGTGTAAACGATGATCTTCGTTGGAATGACCACATATTTGAAGTCGCCAAAAACGCTGCTAAATGGTTAGGCTTCTTGAGACGATGCAGATTGCAGTTTATAAAGCATACATCCGCCCTAAACTAGAGTACAATTCCCATATCTGGTCAGGTGCTCCTCAAAAATCTTTGCGCCTACTTGATAAGGTACAAAACAGAGCGTTGAGATTGATAGGTGATAGTTCAATAGCATAAACGATTGATTCTCTTGAACTTCGTCAAAACGTTAACGTTACCTGTCTCAGTCTCTATTGTCGCTTTTTCTACAAACAGTGCTATAGTGAAATAGCCAGCTGCATTCCTCCCCTGAAACAATTTAGCCACAACACCCGCCTCGCTAGGAATGCTCATCACTTTTACTTTGAGTCCAACTTTGGGCGTACAGTCAAGTATAGAGGTTCTTATTTTAGTCGCACCACCCGAATGTGGAATGCTCTACCTGACCCTGCTTTTCCCCTACATTACGATTCACAAAAATTCAAAAGCAACGTGCATCGGTGTCTCCTTTCAAATTCTCTCCTATTTTCCTAAATGCTCGCACTGTGTTCTTTAACATTATAAGGCCTCGGCCACGCTCAGCCGCGATCTGCTTTTGAGTGATTAGGAGTTAAAATGCCGCTTAGAAAATTAAAACAGGTTTGCTTGCTGAGCGACGCCGCTTAGACGCTCAGAATTTTGTTTCGCCGCTCGCTCATTGCGTGGCCGCTTCTGTGTGATTTCATATGTTTTAATTTTTTTTCCGCTCAGCCGCTCAGCCGCTTACTGCGTGGCCGAGGCCTAAGGGTAGTCATAACCCCTTGATGTGTGCGCTAATTATAAAAAAAGCTGTCTTCAAACAAAGACAGAGAACTACTACGAGTCGGTACCCGTGGAGTGATGGTAGCATGTCTGCCTGTTAACCGGGAGGTTCGTCGTTTAATCCCACTCAATATTTTCCATCGGTATCGCCTTTCGCAAGGGATTGGCAAGCCCTCCGATAGTAAATTCATTGCCATGAAAAGTGCTTTCTCGATTAGCCGTTCGGAGTCGGCAGAAAATTTTAGGTCCCCTCCATTCCCTCTCAAAGGCAGTGGTTTGAGAGAAATGCGCTTGAACCTTGGGCTTCTCGCTCTGTTGCGCCACCATATTTTCTTTTTAACGTTATGTGATACCAGAACCTTCGCGACAGTTTTTGTATGAATTTTATAGCAGAAATCTTTATAAATATTTTTTATAGGTATTTTCTTCTCCAGATATTTTCACAATTGAACCTACCTTTGCTGCTGAAGAGAAATGCTGCTGTAGAGAGTCACTGCATGAGGTAGGACTAGTTTGAAGGAGCCTTGAGTGATAAAGTGTTCAAGACTATAAGAAAGTCAACTAGAAGTCCGCTCCAGTGCCTGTTTCCATTTTAAAACGGTCGATGAATGGCTTTAAAATCTCTACGTATTTCGTTTTGCTTCCGCACTTGTCTGTTTATCTTCTTGTCAATTCTCTGCTCAACTGGAAAGTTCTACATAAGACCAAAAATGCTAAATTTGTTTAAATTTTATCAGAACACTAAATTTACTGAAGTCATGAAGTCATGGCTTTGTCATAAGACCGTTGATGAACTTACCAAGAATAAGCAGTTTCCCGGCATTTTAGGTTAGGCCTCCTAACCTAAATGTATCACAATTTTTTGAAGTGAGGATTTGCTCCGTTGAAGGGTGTTATTGTTTGATACAAAGTTGTTTTAGCAAAAGATTACAAAATCAAATATTTGTGTGTTACTAAAAGCAGAAGAAGAAGAAGAAGAAGAACATTTTAAAAGAACAGATAAGTTCTTACACCTCTCTGTTACTTTTTAGGATATGGAAATATATGTCCCAAGTCAAACTGGGGCAAACTCAGCACAATACTCTACGCGATAATTGGCATGCCGCTTTTTCTCTTGTATCTATCGAACATTGGTGACATTCTGGCGAAGTCGTTTAAATGGATCTATGCTAAAGTATGCTTGTGCCGTATATGTCCAGGAGTGGCAAGAAGAAGAATAGTACGAGAACGTCGAAAAATCCGTCGAATGACCGTAGACAGAGATGTAAAATAAAATTGTTTTTTAATTCTTAAGCGTCCAATACAAATTATCATCTCTTCAGCTTGATAGTATGGAAGAAGGAAGTGATTCGAAATCAAGTCAATCCACTGATCAGACTTCTTCCGAGACCAATGACACGTACGAAGAAGATGATTCGGAAATCGAAGCGGAAATCCAAACAAACACTTCCACGGTGACAGTTCCGGTAACAGTTTGTATTTTTATCATGATTGGGTAAGAAAAATATAATCAGCACTTCTATAGAAGAATTTTGTAGTTTAAATGTTCATAATATTTCAAGTTACATTCTGTTTGGAGCATTCATGTTCGGAACGTGGGAAAACTGGAGCTTATTAGACGGAAGTTACTTTTGTTTCATATCGTTGAGCAGTATTGGTTTCGGAGACATAGTTCCGGGTGAAAAAGTGGTAAGTAAAACATTCCCATTGAATGTTACGTATCTGTATTTGAATAGAAAGATTTGTTTTTCAGATAACGAACAATGATATAACTAATGTTGAGACAAGTTTCATCCTTTGCGCTGTGTATTTACTGCTAGGAATGGCCTTAATTGCTATGTGCTTTAATTTAATGCAGGTACTTCAAGAAAAGACATTTCATTTTATTGCTTTTGATAAAATTTTGTGTGTTTTATTTTCTTATTTTAAAGGAGCAAGTCCTTCATCAGATGAGGTCTATAAAACGGGTACTCAAAGTGTGCTTTCGATGTAAAAGGTGATCTAGACCGAAGCTAGGGATAACGAAAATCTACTACGGTACCTGCGGCTCTGAACCTAGACCAGGCTGAACCGAATTATGGTGTAAGCTTAAAACACAGTCGGAGTCAGCTCAACCCCTACCAAAAAGCTGCTAATGAAACTTGTCTATTCAAAACAGCAAAGATGATAAGCTCTACTCTAAGCGGAACAAATTAAAAGCGATTGCAGAAAAGACCCTTACAGAATTCCTTCATATTTAGAACTAAGGTTATCATTTGCATGATTTAAGAGTATTTTGTAAGCTAATACATAATTGAATAAGAAACCTTAAGTAGGTTAAATGAGAAAAAAAAAAAAAAAAAAAAAAAAACAACTTTCAGAAGATGTTTAGTGTTTCGGTAATCAGGTTTCGTTTCACTGAAGTGCTTAGGAAGCGTTCAAGCATTACATAACGTTATTCGGGGAGAAGGGTGGGGGCTTGTAAAACATTACGATGAGTTACCCAACCAAAGCTAGTTTTTTGGTTGCAGTTTTGAAAAATTCAGCTGTCAAATTTACATAGCGCTACATGAGATTGCCTACATTGAATCGTCAAGAACAACGAAGTACGAAGCGTTTCCGTACCTTACGACGATAGAAATCCTGCTGACAGCTCTTATGCCGCTGTTGCAACTGCGATATCTTTTTGGTTTGGGTAAACCTTTAGGTTCTGTTTCGCCTTGCGTTTATGAGTTCAATTACAGGCATTAAACATAACAACATTGTCGCTTTGAATTCGATGTTACGTTGGTAAGTTTACAAGACAACGTAACGTGACTCAAACTCAACAAAAAGTTCGTTTTAGTTGCACATTTGTTCACTTTGACAATGAACAAAATCGTAATGTAAATTCAAAACTCAATTTATTGAAGCAACAAATAAACCAAAATGATTACATTGTTCAACGAATCAACCACACCGCCGTATACCTACTTACAAATTGGAGTTACAGAGAAAGAAAGTAGTCGTCACTTTATTCGCACGAAATTTCAACAGGGCGTGTTGATTTGATTTTGGAAAGAACGCCGTCAACTGCTCTCCCTTAGCTCTTTGCCTACAAACTGTGAAGCAGCTTTTGAACATCGCAATTGGGGACCATCACAGCGGCTTTATTTTTGTTTAGTTTTAAAAAGCGTTAAAAAAGTATGGTTTACCCACAACACAAATAAGGCTGCTGCTCTACTCTGTACCATCTCTCGTATTCCTGATTTCTTGCAAGTGAAGAATCAGCGTTACTTCTCGTCCGGCGCCGGCGCCTTCCATTGATGAAAATGTTGGTTATCGTCTCCTCTCCAGTTGCGTTTTATATTTAAAATATAAGTATCAATGAGGAAAATAGAAGTATTTTGCTTTAATTTTTTAATTAAGTAAACGTATTACAACTTCATGTATTTATATCCAACGCATTTCAAAATTAAGGCTATATTTTGAGTTGTAAATCGAAAGTTTAAGTGAGCCTCACTTATTAAGTTTTTATTAATGTTCTTCCATTCTCTTCAACAACAAAGTCTAAAAGTCAAAAAACATTAATTTCTTCAAAGCCTTCGTTTTTAACACCTGCATACCGTTATAAGCGGTGCTTGCAAAAACATTCGGTTGTAGTCGAATCTTTACTCATTATATGAACCTAAAATTTCAACTTCAGTGGCCCCGATTGCGGTTGTCGATTGACTAATCGATACTCGACTTTAGTCGATTTCGATCGACATCTTTCGTTCATAATTTTCTGGTCGACTGTTGTCGACTGTTGCGTTAGGAAATCATTTTGTGGGAAAATTTAAGTATTTTATTGAACAAATTCATATTTTGATATAATACTCGTATTATATACTCGTATTATATCAAAATATGAGCATTTGTTCAATAAAATACTTACATTTTCCCATAAAATAATTTCCTAACGCAACAGTCGACAACAGTCGACCAGAAAATTATGAACGAAAGATGTCGATCGAAATCGACAAAAGTCGAGTATCGATTAGTCAATCGACAACCGCAATCGGGGCCAGTGTCTTCGTTTTTAAACTTTCTTTCCGTTTGCTTGCACTGTTGATGTTATAACAGGAAACTTTTCTGTAATACACGAATACACCTATTCAGCTGAATATAAAGATGAAATATTGAAATAGTAAAACAAGAGAAGAAACTTTTTGTTTACGAGTTAGAAATTGTAATGAACCACTAATTCCATTATGGCTCATCAGACACAGGACTACTAGTGCACACAATCTGTTATGGTAATCCCTTAACCAGTGTATGGTGCTTGTAATCAAAGAACTCTTTTTAAACAGTGTCGTACCTGTTTTGTATTGTTTTTTTTTCATCACGATTTGCTCTCATATTTACTTTTTGTGACTACTCTTACGTCGCGTTACCTATTATCACGTTAACATTGCTTTCCTATAACACCCCTGTTTTTTGTTTTGACATTCTTTTTTAATCTCTTCAATCACTCGCTACTTCTCAAACCAACTAGAACCAGAACGTCATATCAAAAGGAAAAAAACTAACGAGTCCTCCTTCTGTTCCGTTTTTTTTTTTGCTTTGAGTTGAGAAAGAAATGAGAATAGTTTCGTGTGAAGTGCAGTGAATTTTTGCTCGCAGGCAACAAATAAGTTTTCTACTCAAATAATTTAAATATAAATATAATAGTTTTTTTCTACAATTGTGTGGTGTGTGCATTTTCTAAATATTTTCAAAAACAATGGATGATTGTAAGTATTCGATAATTGAGCTTTATAAAATTTCGTTAACCAATTTCTAAAGTGTGGCATGTGTGACATTCATATTATTTGTGTGTTTTCATTATACTCGTCGATACGCCGTGGAATTTTCGAAATTTAATAATTGAATATGTACTTATCAAAATTCAATACGTCTTAGTTGAACAGTTTTCGAGAATATGACTCAATTCCTGATAAATTCCCACACTAGATTAGTACAATTAGAAGGAGGCAGCGAATTCCTATTGGGAAAATGGTGGAGTTGGTGCATGTTTCTTGTTTGGAAGAAAAATGACTACCATTGGTGGAGCCAGGATGTCTGAAATCTACGATTTGTTGTTGTATAATGAGTATATTTAAATTTAACTATAAAGTCTTCATTGTACGATGAGAAAAAACCAACAAACCATCAATCGCCAATCATTTTAGTTACAGTTTGTTGTTTTTTTTTGTTCATCTGTGTTTTCATATTCTCTTGTTAATTTTTTTCATTTGTTCCCCCTTTGTCATGGTAACTGGTAAGGTTTCGATAGCGCTGGCATGTAAAATTGTGTACAGGTACAGGAGATCAAAGAACTTTCGATGCAGAAGGTGCACGACAGCACGACGCGTATTTTTGTCATGCCGTTGTAAAGTTAATGCATGCAGGTATCGAAAAGGGTCGGATTTACCTATAAGAAAGAATTTGCAGCTTTGATTTTTTCCAAATGCATAGGTACCTAAAAAGCACGCAGAAATGAGGAATAAATACTGTCTATGTATTTCAAAATGTGCTTATTTCTTATTTTAACCAGTTTTAACATTATTTTTTATATTCTTTGCTTAAAAATTACCAAATATCAATTTTATTGAATGTAGGTACAGGATGCCATTAGACAGGCGCCTATGTGGTTTAGTTTTATGTTCACAAGTAGGTACTTTCGGTAGATTGCCGCTTTAGAAGCGCTCATTAAATTAGCTTCAACACCCGCTAACGTTCTTAGCAATCCACTAGCAGTAAAGAAAGTCAGAGAGAAGTTATTTAACTTTCTGCGAGTATGTGTTGATGGTACACGAAATATTGCACCTTCAATTTTCTACAAATTAAGAGTACTCGGTTACTTTTTGGTATTTCGCGCTGTCAGGAAAGTTAAAATTGAAATGCTTTTAAAATGAGCTTAAAATTCATAGTATTAGAGTAGTTATTAAATTTATGATGTTTTAGTATGGTTATATTTTAAACCCCATGACCCACTGAAGCCGCCATGCGTTCGACTTCGACGTATAGACGCTAGAAACACATTTACAGCCCAATTGTGCACAAAAGTCACAAGTCACTAGTCACAACGTTGTGATTGTGACCTCCTGAGAACCAGATCACAATTTGAGTATGGAGTGGAAAGTTGTGACTACTGGAAAGTTGTGACTTGTGAGGCATAAGTGATTTTGGACAGAATATGTCTATTATTCTTATGATTGATCAAATAGCCCAACGGCTCCATCGGGATCGGTGACGGCGGGCTGACAGTGGGCTACTCATTGGGACATAAAAACATATACATATATATATATAAATATAATTAAGGCCCACAGGAATAAATAAGTAAATAAATAGCGTTGCGCAATAATCTAATCTTCTCAATAGTTTTGCTGACGACTCAACCCTCAACTTTTCATATTCGTTTCCAGATTCTTGTCCTTGCTCTTCGGATGTGCAACTGGAACGGTTGCTTATGGTAAGCTCATTGAATTCTGACCTCTGAGCAAAAACGGGAATTCGGAAATGAACATGAGTTTGGGCTGAGAAAACAATTGAGACTATTAGAAGTTCTAAACAGGATATCATTAATGAAGAGCAGGAATAGAGTAGGAGACAAAGCGGAGCCCTGAGACACACCACCAGTTATAAAGTAAAAGTAACTTGTATTGAACTCTTAGAATTTGAGTCTCTAACATAATAGACTAACCGATACCAAAAAACAATAATCCTGCTTTCTCCAATGCAATGTAGGGTTTTGTTTCACTTTTCGGTGATGTAAGCTTTTTGATCGCCTTTTGTCTGAGAAGGTCTTAATGATAGTCATTAAGTAGCTGTAAAATGAGTTTCATGAATAAGAATGAAAAGAAACACCCGGTACACTTAGACTCATGTTCCTGATTAAAGCAATTTTACCCAAGTCTATGCTCAAAAAAGCGATGTCAGGTAAACATGATCACGTTCTTACGGACATGATGCAAACCGCTCTAAACAAACTAGTAAAATGGGCGGGAAAAAGTGATCTAGGGGTCAACCTTCAGAAAACTGAACTCGTTCTCTTCACCAGGAAATACAAAATTCCTCAACTAATAACTCCATCAATCAATGGAATCCCACTTAAACTTTCAAACGTAGCTAAACTATCTAGGTATCGTCTGTAGGGTTCTTAATAAAGTACCATGTAACTTCTTAATACTATCTATAAATCTCCTAGATCCGTGCACTTGCATATTCGCCTACACATCTCTATTTGATGACATTTCTTATGTACATGTCGATCGGATGATCTATGTATCTTTCTTATGTAAATAAGTAACATTCGACATTGCAGTTCTCATGTTTCATGTTCTGTTAGAATAAGTTAAGAGATCAATGGTAATAAAGCGCTCATTCGATCAACACCGTCTGTCCTAACATTTTATGAACTTATCCTCTGCTTATCTTACACGTCCTAGACAGAAAGCTCAATCTATTCAGATCAATCCCTTGTCACTCCACTACGTTATCCCCCAATTGGTTTTTGGAAAAAAAAGTTCCAAGTCTCAATCCCAGCGAGAACTATATGGGAAGATGAACAATTCTTGAGAGATGATTCAATTCATTTTTATACAGATGGTTCAAAAACCGAAGAAGGGGTCGCCTGCGGAGTGTACTCAGACAGACTCAATGTAAGTCTCTCATTCCGTCTTCCAAACCACTGTAGCGTGTTCCAAGCGCGAATTCTGGCGATCAAAGAGGTCCTATCGTGGCCAAAAGAAAACTTGATATCCTCAGTGAATATCCTCATCTTCTCATACAGCCAAGCAGCCCTCAAATCACTCGGCGCTCTTTCCACGAACTCAATAACCGCCTTCAATTGTCACCTATCTTTTCAAGAGATGGCCGAACAGTTCAATATTCACCTTATCATGTCATTACTGGACATTGCCTCATAAGTTGACACGTCATAAGACTAGGCTCCTAGGCTCTACTTTTCTTTCAGCCTCCCAATTTCATTTGGACGCCGCCCTACCCGCTACCTGGTAGTACAATGGACCGGATATTAGTTCTGAGTGCTCCAGATTAGCATAAGCCTCCTCTTTTTTTTTTTTTTTTAAAAAAAGGTCCCTTAGATGATGAGGAAGAGGAGACAATCCCACACCTCCTCTGGTAATGCCTGTACTCTCCCTCAAAAGGAAACTGCATCCCGCGTTTAAAAAATTAATTCCTGAAAAAAAATTAAACACCTTGAAACGACTGATTTGATCCATCCGTAATAGGAGTTCCAGTGTCCCATGATTAAATTATAGATTTGTAAAAATCTCTCCTTGCGACGAGAGTTGTTTTCTTCTTTTTAAGTGAGCTCCATTACCGTTTTTATATGCTTTTTTTTTTTGTTAAATTATGAAGAGTTTGCATACATATGTATGTGTGTATAATGTGTGGATTTATCTACTTTCTGTAATGTTGATACACATTTCTTCGCGCCAAAAATGTTATCATTTAATTTACTGTGGCAAGCACTACGGTAAACGGTTGGTTAATGGCTTGTGCTATTACTATAAGATTACATTTTATTTATACAACAATCATTTATGCTTTTCTTTGCAGCCCAATAGCATGAAATATATTAAGCCCCTACGACCGACAGATTGCTGAATCAGTTTTTGTCTTCTGTTTTTATATTTATTCATAGAGCAGCTATTCATTAAGCACCCACTAAATAAGGAAATTCTTCTTTATCAGTACAATAATATATTTGTCGCTGATTACTCATACCACGACTGATGACATGGAAATCTTCGCTTTTGTCGTTTCCAAATATCTTTTTATTGCTTTTTTGAACTGTCTCTCAGGAGAGGGAAAAATGTTTAATCGATTTAGTTTTGAGAGCGTTCTCTATGGTCTAATAAAAGTCAGTGTCTGCCAAACATAAATTGATTACAACACTCTTTGGGCCTGCAACGTAAACATTAACTTGAAACGAACACATCAACGACTTAATGATTTTATTGTAGTTTTCATTTGATTTTTGTTTCTACAAAAGCAGGCACATCAACGACAGTTGGTATTTTGTTTTGAGTTAGGTCGAAGTTTAAATGAAGTCATATGTTACCATTTATTTGTGCGCGAAGCAACTTATCTACATGCGTCATTAATTATTAAGCTAGGAAAGATAAGTTATCGAGAGGAAGGGGAGGGTAGGGAAATAAAAAAACACTGAGCATTCATGGTGTTTTATGAGATTGGCGAATATAACATCGCATTTTAGGTAAAAGTAGGAACTTTCTTTAGCATGTTGAAAGTTAAATCGGCAATCTTCCCATGGGAAGTCCTGGTTTAGTTAAAGAAAGGTGGTTAGTGAGGCAATGGAAGAGGTGGTTGCTCGAGCATTGTTAATGTGCACTTGCTGTTGGGGAAGCAATCGTAAAAATGTTTGATAAGATTTCATAGGCGATGTTGAATTTTCATCTTCTTTTTTTCTTTAATAGACCTAAATACTAAAGGGGTACGAGTTGATCCATATATATGATTAGGTTGGTGACTAAGTTATTGGGGTTGAGAACCCTCACTCAACCATTTGGAGACCTGAATAAGCTTTAGGAAGGCTAGAGATGGCGCCGAGTTCTTTAAAAAGTATTCTCGGAGAGCTTTTTTCCTAGTGTAGGCAAATCTTGGGCCCTGTTCTTATATATGGCGCAGAGGCATGAACCCTGTCAAAGGTAGATGAGAACGCTTTAGGATGCTTTGAAAGAAAAATTCTTCGGGATTTTTGGTCCCGTCTGCATAGATGGAGAGTGGAGAAGAAGATTTAATTACGAACTGTACAGCGACACTGACCTGGTCAAACGAGTCAAGGTCCGGCTTAGATGGGTGGGTCATGTAGAGCGAATGGACACCAACGCTCCGGCCCGGAAAGTATTCGAATCCAATCCCGAGGGACGGCGCAGTAGAGGAATACCGCGACTCAGGTGGCGCACGCAAGTAGGAGAGGACCTCAACCAACTTGGCGTGCATAACTGGAGGCAGCTAGCTAGGGACCGAGCTGGCTGGAAAAGCATGTTGGGGCCCTGGTCCGACCCGGACTGTAGCACCACCTTAAGTAAATAAGTAAGGCAAATCTTGGGCACTCACAGAGCGAGTGAACTGATCCTTCCTCTGTCTCTTCGTCCAGGCATCCTCTAAATAAGTCGAATGTGCTCTGCTGATGCCCATTTTTATCATGTGGATAACCAATGATTTGTTAGTCGTAAGAATGTCAATCAATAGACTGAACCGAGGCCTGCTACGCTGGAGTAAATATTCGGTTTTTTTTTCCTTGGTTGGGTTTTTCCTATTCTCTCCGCCTTATTTGTTATTTTTCAATGTTACTTTGGTGTTATTTTCGCATTTGTTCCAAAAAAATTGTTAAATTGGTAGTAAGCGGCAGGTTCATGGTTTGAGTACCAACAGAAAAAAATTCATTGCCTTGAAAAGCGGTTTCTCGATTAGCCGTTCGGAACCGGCAGAAAATTGCAGGTCCTTCCATCTCCTCCATTTTCTCACAAGGCATGGTTGTGAAAAATGAGCTGGGATTCACCGCTCTTTTGCGCCACCATATGTAAGTAAACGTATGTATGTATTTTCCATAAAATTTAAGAAGATAAATAGACAAATAGGGCGCAACAAAGCGCGGAGAGCCTCGGGGCCTAAAGAATTTCATGAATTTACATTGCTACAATGCCTATAACTTTATAACTTAACATTTGTTGAAATCTGAAGTTTCTTGCTCATATAGATGAGTTATTGCCACCAGTTTTTTCTCTCTGCCCTAGTGTGCGTCGCGTTGTGCCCGAACACCTCGTTTCGTACCAGCGGCTAAGTCTTGAAAATTACAGGTCGTTGACTCTTTTGTCTTTTTTATAAGCCAATGTTTTTTTTTAAAGCCGAATTTTCATTGGATTTGCGAAAAATTTATTGCAACCCTATTTTAAAGCAGCTGCTGTTTAAAGAGTTGTAAAGTTCAATCCAGATGCCATCATCGAACTCAAAATAAAGAAGTTATTCTCCTTTCATTTCATGATATCGTCTTTAGCAGAATAACAAGCAACTTAATTATCAGCATGCAAGTTTCGAAAACTGCGTTCTAATTCTTCATAGAAATTTGTTTTAGATCTTCGGTTCCCCTAGGTCAAAGTATCAAGTAGTGTAAAGTGTTCCTACAAACTTAAATTTAACACGATGCGTGTATTTTTTTGCATCAACAGACAGTCGACGACCGCCAACAGATTTACTTGCTGGCCATAACAAACGTTAATACCTCTCCATTTTCACGTTCTTACCGTGGAATCCCTGCCATCTGTGCATACCCGGGTAAGGTTGTTAAGCCTATCCATTGGTAAGCCACAACGACCATTCTACCACACCAAAGAGCTTCAAAAGAGAACTGACAAAGTGTGCGCTGCTTTAACTTTGAACAACGACAAACAAAGTAAAAAAAAAAGAATTCAAACCCAACAGAGATAGTCAGGTAAACGAAAGAGAGAAGTAAACATCGACGAAAAAACCAGAATAAGAGTTACCTTAGCTACATACTCAACTTTAGCAACGTGTAATGAAGTTAGCTTGGCTGACTGACTGACACGATTTACGAACTTTCGTTGTTTTAGTCGCTTTCCACGGCGTAGTGGCGCAACATTAAACTAGCTACTCGCACTCAATCAGTCAAGTGTAAAGCAAGTAGCATATAGATATACACATTTAAAAGTTTCGTGGCGCGCGGTGAATTGATTGTACATGACATTCAATTGGTAAAACAACTAAAATCCTTGGGATTGTCCCCTGTTATGTGCAGTGCAAACTAAAATGTGATATCCTTTTACGTAAATTGAGAAAAAATCCCCTGGTCCCTAACTGTCTGTTATACAATATGTCTGTGATTTACCCAATGGCGATGGCAAGAGACGATGACAACGACAACGAACCCGTTAGTCTGGAATTCATTGAAGATCCATATATACCAAAGCTGGACAATTGCCTGACCCCGTCATTAGATGAAATAACCGAGTTCGATCAAAGGAATATCGATAGCAATGGCAATGCTGCTGCAAGTCTCTGTGATTGGTCCGAAGAGACCGAAATGTACTTGAGAAATCTCACCTTAGACCAGATCTTCTACGATGCACATAGTGACTTTGATGGTCTGGTTGAATATCAAATGGCAGAGGCTGAGTTCGGCATTAAACAAAGCGCCAACCAACCACAGATGTCAATAGCGAAACGATTTCGTTTGAAATTCTTCACGAAGCGTACAATGCGAGATGTTAAAGTGACTTTTATAGATTTTTCGAAACCCTATCTGGCCAAGATATCGAGTAATGAAAACTATAAAAAGTTTTTAAACATCGGTAGTCCAACAGCGAATATGACGACGACGATGTCAGGTAATAGACTTCTATTTCCGTAGAAACGAACTATTATGGGGGAACATAAATTGGGGAAGTTGTGCGAAGATTTTCTCTTTGTTATGGTTTATTATTTTTTGTTTTGCCTTTCTATTTTTACGTGATTTTTTGTTTTTTCGTTTGGGAACAACAGCGACGGATAAGTTGGTTTCGTTGTGGAAATGTTTCAAAGAGACTTTTGAACTTTTCGTTTTGGATGAAGTTTAAGTCGTGAAATTAGAAAATTGAGAAATCAATTGAGAACAACCATTAAATTTCAATGGGGACCAATATTTGATTGAGTCAGAACAGAATGTGCTGTAGTTATTGGTTCAAACTTTGGTTATCCTGCCTTCATAAGTTGTATCGTGTATCTACCTTTATATGCACATACACGAATTGAGGTATGACAAGCAATCATAAACATTTGTTTCGTAAGGGAATATTTGGCATGTCAGTTTCACTTTATTTACTTTTGTCACAAAGAGCAATATGCCCTTTTTTTGAAGATTATGTCATACTTAACAGACAATAGAGCAATTCTAGTGAACCTGTGCACTCCCTAAATTGTTATTGTTTTTTTTTTTTTGTTTTGCTTTTTTCTTTGTATGACTGTTTCTACTCGCTATTAATATTGTCTGGCGTTTAACCTGGCGTGTTGAATGAAATAATAAAAATGAGTTTAGTTGCGAGGAGTATTCCAACTTTGGTAAATCCGCAGTTATAAAAACCACAAATGTTTATCGTGACAAGCTAACAAAGTTCATTTTGCTGTAGTTTTGTATTTGCTTTCTATTATTTTTAAGGACACAGGGAAGTTCGTTTAAATCTTTCTTTTGGAGCACATTTTAAGCTTCTCAAAGATTTTTCAATGGACGTTGAGCGTGGTATAAGGTGTTTCAAGTGCCGGTCTACACAATGATTTTCCAATGCCTTTAAGCAGCACAGATTAGTTTTATTTTATTTCATTGCTTTGTAAATTGTTAGAGAGGAAGAGAAATGTTTTTTTTTTCTTTTATAACAACGTAATTGCCCTGGGCATTGAAAAGACGGGAAGCTAAGCCATGAAACTAAGTTTTGCAAAAAGAATTCAGCTTTTAAATGGTCCTAATCTAGGGTAATACAGCTTTTTTTACCAGTCATACTCATGTAACAGTTTGTAAATGGCCGACTTATTATTTAAAGCTTCTTTAAAGTAGTATAGTAGTTTAAGGGCCAGTTTGTTCAGAGTGGGTCAAATCAGGAATTTAGTTATCGAGTGTTAAAGAAGCACTCTTTTCACCTTTTTCACGGCTTTGTTATTCAGGGTTATTCAAAAATCGGAATACTTTTACAAAATTTGGAGTCAATCGGAGCAGAATTTATTGACAACCTTATGAATGTTTTCATACCTGTTCAACCTGAGCGCGCTATTGTTATTTTGCAGCTTTAAAGCATTTCCCCAACACTCATGTTTTCAAAGTCGGTGCCCCTTATAGCCTCAAAATTGCTGCCCCGAACCTTTTGAAATTTTGAACCATTTTTTTACATTGATTATTAACGAGGTAACGCTGGAGAGAAAAATTGTAGGTCCTTGAAATTTGGTAGGATTCGAGGTTTCCATAGCTATTTGTTTATTTATTTATTTATTTATTTATTTATTTATTTACTTGCTTTCTCGTTATTATTCAAAAGCGTAGTCCACACAAAATTTCCAAAAACCAAAAATTGTCAGAATACCCGTTGGGCTAAGCTAAAGATTGCCTGAAAGTTCTTAGACTCCCTTGGTAACAGCGGGATAACATATAATCAGTGTTACTGAGAGACTATGTGGCATATTAATTCTGAAAGAATTTTTTAAATTGGTCCAGTAGTTTCATTTCAATCGGTACAGTAAGTTTGGCTGCAGCTACTCGTAGCAACAAAGAAAGCAAAACATATAAAGCTGCTTTCGCATTTATACTATCAAATGGACTCTTGGTCGCATACTATAGAATCTATTCTACACAGGAGCTGGAGCTACAGCCTCAAAAACGATGAATTAAGTATATATGTCAATCAATAGGTACATATGTATATACAGTGGTGGTCCAGTATTACGAACGATATAATGTCCAGAGTCAATTCGTTATATCGAAAATTCGTTATATCGAAACCTTTTTGTGATACAAATCCATACAAATCTTTAAATAAATAAAACGTGAAATTGTGTGTATGTATCTTCCAATTTTATCACGAACATACATGTAAGTAGGCACATTAATACACTTACAGTAATTTTTTTTTCATTTTCTGAAATTCGTTATTTGTTCGTTATATAGAGTACGTAATTTCCATTTCGTCTGAAATTCGTTATTTTGTTCGACTTGAAAAAAGTGTTCGTAATATCGATCATTCGTTATATCGGCATTCGTTATACTGGACCTCCACTGTATTTTGTATTATTCAACAACTTTTTATTGACCTTTTGTTTAAAAGATTTATCTACGAGACTTTTCGTAAACATGCCTTTGCTTCTTAGATTTTAATCAACTAACTAAATTCATTACAAGATTTTTTTTCAAATATGTATGCCTTGAATTTTGGCAGCTCCAAACAAATGAAAAAATGAATCACCGACTGTTTTTAACTCTCATGTCCTTTGATTAATTTTTCATTCTTATATACGGCCTTTCCTTTTCGGGTCCCATGTAATGACAAACAAGTTTGCATAAATATCACGTAGGAACTTGGAGTAGTAATTATTTTTCTTTTCGCATGCATGACTTTGACAGCTCTTTCCGTTTGTGATGAATATTGCGTGGTATCAAGCCAGGATGTCCAAGAGGATAGGGTTGTTGTTACTACCAATTGATTTATTTGCATATATTTTTGTTATTTCGGTAATGCAGTGATCATCGTCGGATGATCTTTTTTTCTTTTCCATTTAAATGCATTCGTTAAAGAAGGGTAGCAAACAAATAACTTATAAGTGTGTATATGGTTGCGATGAATGCGTCACGGTGTCGCGAATCATTTCGGCAAGAATGGAGAAGCATGGTGTTTCTTCACCCACCCTTGTCCAAATGTTTTTATTTAAGAGAGAGAGAGAGATTTCAAACATGTGAAAGTGAACATGAAAGCCATCTTCCGAGAACACTTATTTGAAAGGTGAAGTGTAATTTTGTCGCACCAATCTATTACATTTGTAGATTGTTTCGTTGAACATTACCCAGGGTTTGCTTAGGTTTCCTTGGCAACCTTTTAAAATTGACATGAACTCATGAACATGAAGGTACTGGGTTCTTTTGATGATTTCAAAAAAACATGTTTTTGTCATTTAATCTGTATGTTTGTACATTTGACAGCTCTAGTTGTTATTGGCTCAAAAATCGAGGAACTATAACAAAAGGGAAAACCTTACAAATAAAACGGCATCTCTACAGAAGCTAATTTTACGAACACAATTTCGTTTTCGGATTACAAAACTGGTTTTAAACAAAATTTCACTGACATCTGTAAATTCATCTTTACATCTTATAGTTACAGGAAGACTTTGTTTGAAAAGCAACAAAAGACGTGTTTTTCAAACCAGTGCAGTATTTCAGTAGAAAAAAACGCCTTAGCTCAGTATCAATTCATTTTCATACTTTTTGGCATCAGGCTCTTTTATCGAAAATGCGTGCTTTTGGTACTGATGAGTCTCTTCTTCGTTGGATTAGAAGTCTGATACCCACTTCATAAATGCTGGTGTGCCCCAGGGCTCCGTTTTATCTCCGACTCTCTTCCTTATTTTCATAAATAATCTCTTGACTGAAACTTCTAATCCTCTCAACTGTTTTGCTGACGACTCGACCCTCAGCTTTTCATATTCGTTTCCAAATTCTTGTCCCTGCTCTTCGGATGTGGAACTGGAACGGTTGCGTATGATAAGCTCATTGAATTCTGACCTTGTTACATGGGGTCTTAAAAACCGAGTAGAATTCAATGCTTCGAAAACTCAATGCTGTCTCTTGTCATTCCCCCATTGCCATTATCCATGAATGGTACCTGCATCCAAGAAACTGAAAAGCTGTTAGTACTTGGTATGTGTGTAAACGATGATCTTCGTTGGAACCACCACATATTTGAAGTCGCCACAAACGCTGCTAAATGCTTAGGTTTCTTGAGACGATGCAGAAAGTTCTTCACCCCTCCTGATCTGGCTAGAATTTATAAGGCTTTCATTCGCCCAAAACTAGAGTACAACTCCCATATCTGGTCAGGTGCTCCTCAAACATCTCTGCGCCTACTTGATAGGGTCCAAAACAGAGCGTTCAAATTGATAGGTGATAGTTCAATTGTAGAATCGATTGATTCTCTCAGTCTCTTTTATCGCTTTTTCTACAAACAGTGCTCTAGTGAAATAGCCAGTTGCATTCCTCCCCTGAAACAATTTAGCCGCAACACCCGCCTCGCTAGGAATGCTCATCAGTTTTACCTTGAGCCCAACTTCGGGCGTACAGTCAAGTATAGAGATTCATATTTAAGTCGCACAACCCGAATGTGGAATGCTCTACCTGATCCTGTTGTTCCCCTGCATTACGATTCACAAAGGTTCAAAAGCAACGTGCATCGATGTCTTCTTTCAAATCCTCTCCTGTTTTCCTAAATACTCGCACTGTGTTCTACAACATTATAAGGGTAGTCAATAGTCATCCAGCGTTGCCGAAGTGGCACAATTGTGCCATTTTGGCACCCTTCAGTCTCGATTGGCACCTTGGCACCTTTAGCTCTCATTTTGGCACCTTAAGAGCTTGGTACATTTTAATGAGGAAAACTTAATAAAGTCATTCGAAAAAGGCTGAAAGGGATTTTTTTTTTCAAGTAGTGAAACATACATATCGTGTGTGTGTGTGTACTAATTCATGCCCAAATAATCGTAATGATACTTAATGGGAAAGTATTTGTTTTTTGTGTTTTTAAATATCTATCTACCTTTGAAGAGCTGTTGGCACCCAGTTGGCACCTTTGGTTACCGAAAATGGCACCTTGAATAATTTTACTGCGGCAACGCTGGTCATAACCCCTTGATGTGTGCGTTAATTATAAAAAAAAAAATACTGCAAAATTTTTTACACTGCGTAACCATCCCTGTCTTATACAATGCATTTTAAGATAGCAAAAAACTGTTCTTGAACACGGCTAATGTAAACTAAAAGAAGTAAAGGTTTGCTCTTTTATTGGTGTTCTTCGATATTTTGGAGCGAGTTTACATTTTCAAAAACGATCCCAGGCTTTAACGAACGAATCAAGTAACCTATTAGGTATCATCTTAGAGGCACCACGTCGCCCTCGCCACATGAACCCAGTTGGTACCACTTTATAAATTGAAGCTCAAATTTAAAATATGTAAATAACTCATTTTAAATATAGGTATGTATGTATTTTTGTCAAAGCTACGAATTTATGACCTGACCTATTCATGAGAAACTTAAGTCATTAACATTCCCTTGCAGAACTCGTAACCCTCGTAAGCCTTTCAAATTTATTACTCTTTTACTTGTTTTTCTAAATAAGTCTTGCCCTAATTAACACAAAGGTAAACGGTAAACAAACATAAAGCTCGCCCTTAGTCAATAAGGCACTTAACATTTATAAAAAGGATTTCTCCCACTCTCAACCTTACTAACAACGGACCGTTTCAATTGGAAACTGGAGCGTGTTTGCACACCTGAAATAAAAAAAAACGAGTTGATTGACGCTTGCAAAGTATTTATAGATCTGTGAAGTGAAAACAAACTACAAATGCTGTAAACTTCAATCAATTCGAGATAAATAAATTGAACAACACAGAAATTGCACATATGTCCGTAATATGTACGCTTTATTGTTCTGTTTTTATTCATTCAATTGTATAAATACAAACTGCTTGCTGCTCAAAAGTTATTTGGCCTTGAAATTAATAAAAAAAAAAAAAACAGTTTCGTGTTACTTCGAAAGGCACCAATTATCATGTTGCAATAAAAACAAAGACACTCATTTGTCTTTCTCAAAAATCATGTATTGCGGTTTTTATTCTGTTTGTGGGTAAAATCACTGAATTTCGTTTCTATCCACACGTTTGTACTTGATGCAGAAGTCATCTCTGCTACTCGTAGTAGGTGTCTTTTCTACTTGTTCTTCTTTTCGTGACGCGATGTTGTTGTAGCTTTAGGGCGCCAGGCGCCTCTTCCACTTCGCAATGGCAATAACTTATTCAATGCATTTTCAATAAACCGAATTGCGATCCAATCGATAATGAATAGTATCCAGTTAATCGTTGAACTTAATGGAGTTTCAAAACGAAAGTTTGCAGAAGTTTTCGTCTTTAAGTACCAAGCTCCATTCGGTGGAAACATTTTTGTTTGCTGAATCATCATTAATAAAACTCTTCCCATGAAGAATTCTGGAATTGATTTGGGGAGAAAGTTTCTATTGTATTGTTATAAAAGCACGTGTCTGATTTCCTTGCCTGGTTATCTGTTACTCTCTTGTGAAGCATTTGAATTATTTGCATGCAATTTGTTCGTAATTATATTTTTTTCCTCTTCGCAAAATACGTAATTATTGAAATCGTTTCTTTTTTCTCTCATTTCTTTTCTATGCTGCACTGACGTAAAACTCACGAAGATTGTAAGTAAAATATCCATATATACAACCATATACTTTTATAACTTTTGTATTTCTTTGATCCAAAACTGGGGCAATCAAAATTTTCAAAAGTTTTCTCCCTAATAACTCAACTCAACACGAATTTTGTCTGCCTTAGCTTGACATGTTACGTGAATTATTATAAGAGGATGCTTAAAAGTGAATATGAAATATTTACAAAATGTGTCTTCTGCTGCGAAAGGGTTAAAGTTGTTGAGTTTCATACAGGTAAAAGCGCATTGTTCATTAACTTACGTTTGTAAAGTCAAGGCGTCTCCTTTCGGATGCTTGAGAAAAATTATTAGTCAAGATTCTCAGCAGAGTTCTACTTTCTGAAGTCATTTACGAGTTAATCTCGCTAAGAGGAATACACGTTGTGAAGAGAAAATAGTTGTTCATTGGCACTTGCCGATTAGTTCAACGTTAAAGTAAAACTAAAATTGGTTCCGACCTTGTGAAACATTTCAAAAGAATGTTCAATAAAAACAAAACTCTGGTGCACAATCGCTTAAAATTTGCCGAGCGGTTTTTAATTGGTGATACTTTTTTACTGTGTTTTAGAAATATGATTTACTAACTACATTCGCGCACTACTCTGATTTTAAATTGTTCTCTTTGTTAATTGGGTTTTCTTTTTTCAGACACACAGAAAATGTCAGAACCAGCTTCCCCAGCATCTGTTGCATCAGCAGATATTGCCGCGGAATTTGCTGCTTTAACAGTTGAGGAACAAGAACAACAAAGAGCTCAATGGACTCAGGTATATAAAAAAATTTGGGTAAATATTTAGAAGTGGGGCTCCAGCCCAAATCGGTCCAAAAAAATTTTCTAACAATTCTGGATTATTTTATAGTATAAAAATAGATGTTTTGAAGTGGGGGAAGACATTTTGCTTAAAGACATTTTGCTTCCGTATGCAACAGCTTTCCGCATGGCCCGCTTCGCGGGGCTCATTATTTGAACCCTGTTTCCGCAGGGTTAGGCTGCTCATGCTAAATATGAAAATAGCAAATAATTTCCGTATGCAACAGCTTTCCGCATGGCCCGCTTCGCGGGGCTCATTATTTGAACCCTGTTTCCGCAGGGTTAGGCTGCTCATGCTAAATATGAAAATAGCAAATAATTTCCGTATGCAACAGCTTTCCGCATGGCCCGCTTCGCGGGGCTCATTATTTAAACCCTTTTTCCGCAGGGTTAAGCTGCTCATGCTAAATATGGAAATAGCAATTGTTTTCTGTAAGCAAAATGTCTTCCCCCACTTCAAAACATCTATTTTTATACTATAAAATAATCCAGAATTGTTAGAAAATTTTTTTGGACCGATTTGGGCTGGAGCCCCACTTCTAAATATTTACCAAAATTTGTATCTACTATTCACTCAGATTCTGAAATGTTTAATTTTTTAAATAGGAACTCGCCCAGGTAGAAGAGGAAATCAACACTCTTCGTACAGTGTTAGCTTCAAAGACCAGACTCGCTTCAGATCTTAAACGTAAATTGGGTATTACCGTGTGGAAAGAACTCACCGATGACATGAGCTCAGGAATTAAGTCTGTCAAAGAAAGTTCTGTGTAAGTATAACTGCCAACGTAAATGTATTGCTTAAAATCTAAAATTGTGGTGATTGGTATTTTTTGATGAATAGTCATGTAGATTATGATCATGCACCGTACCTTGATGTATTACTATTTACGTGTGACTTATGATTTCCAAAATTAATTATAATTTGTTATTAAAATTATTTTAAGTTACCAATCCGTTGAGAAAAATGTGGAAAATATTGCTAAGGCTGTTCACGATGCCCCACTGTAAGTAAACTATGAGTATTCAAAGAAAGGATTCTTGTGAATCCCGTGTTGTTGCATACACTAACTCACCATAAAAAAGTTCTTTCATGTTTCTAACACAACTTACAATAATACTAAAAAAATTAACAAATGGTTATCATCATTATTCACCTGTATTAATCTTGCAACACACGCGTGTTGAACTAAAATGCAAATATTCTGCTTGCAAATTGTGTCTTACACTTTTTCTTTATTAATTTCATATGAGCCCACTTTGCAAATTATATCATTGTGTGTTAGCACTTTTCTCTATGTTTGTACACTTATACGTGTATGTATAGGAAAACTTAAATAAAACAAAGAATAATTTATATCTTTTCTCACTATTTATTGTAAAAGTTTTTTCAACTTATTTTTAGGTTTTTAAATGCTATGCGGTGTCTGAGATTTATATTCCATCACCAGGCTGTTTAATATTGAGTTTTTTTATTTTATTTTCCTTGCAAAATAGTGAGAAGAAATTTAATAAACGAAAAACTAAATCAATAAAAAGCTGGATGATGGAAACTGAATTACCGAAATGCGTGTTATTTAAAAGCATATAAATATGTAGCAAAAAGTGGGACAGTAAATAGTGGTTAATAGATTGTCTGTTTTTTAAATTTATGTTTAAAATACCACCGAACTAGAAAACAAAAAGCAGCAATATTTGAATAATGTTCGGTTCAATTATCAGAATTGCAAATGTTAAGCAGAACCCATGCTCTGTTAAGTGTTTTATGATACGAGGAACTACGTGAAAATGTAATTTTGTCATTATTGTCTTGCAGGAATTTAGAACCTCAGTACAGAGATTTGTTCTTCCTTAACTATAGTTTTCAATTCACCTTTCTCGTGTCTTTAAAGAAAAATTTGAAAATTATCTTATTAGCTACAACACTGCGATGGCCTTGAACATCTTATTACGTCGTATGCGTCATGTTGACTTAAAGTCCTGATAAAATATTCCAAATGTAAAAGTTTCAATATTCGGATGTGTTTTACTCAGCCCCTTAGCAACTGTTGATTGAATTTGACAGAAAGATGGCACATATACATAGATAGCGTATAGCTTGAATCATTTTTGTTTTTATCTCCAAAATGAATGTAAAACACCTTAAGGACTTTCATCAATAAATGTTGAAAACTCGTAAGTAGCATCAAATAGCGACTTTGCTGCGTGGACTGTTAAATTGTGACCATTGAGAAATAGAAAATGTTTCAGACGACATTGTATGATTAATTTTTTTTTCGCTAATACGTGCAAGTGATACTTTTAAGCTGACAATGTGCAAAAGCAAGAGTTGCCTTACATTTTCAATGCTAGACATTGGGACTTATGAATAATGAATCAGACTTCCGAAATATTTGGGAAAGTTGAGACTTCGCGAATCCACAATCATGAGCTGTTCCAGTAGCGATATTCTTGCTCAAATCCCTAATACGCAGACAGACTGTCGCCTGTGCAAATGTTTGGTGCATCAGGACTATGCATGAACAGAATTGGAACTCTTATTTTAAGCTTCAGTTTATGGCAAGGTAATTAGTTACAGAATGTTAAGAAATTCAATAGAGCTGTACTGTATCACTGCACAACAGTTACGTATTGATGTGTATTATTTTAGTTCTCGATGACTAACCTTTGCATTTTTGCAATCGGCCCTATCGATGGAAAACTGAGTTTTGATAAATGTTTATATAAATTGAAATTTTGACCATCTAGGTCCATTTATAGGAAAAATGATCGTCTACTATAATTTTCATTTCTGGCTGAACCATATTCTGAAGTCCATGCAGACGAATAGATTGAAAAATGATGTCATATATTAGGTCTGTTCGTTGAACTTTCCCCAGGGTTGACCCAGGTTTTCTTGACAACCCCATGAGTTGTCAAAAAAACCTGGGTTTTCCAGTCCTCAAAAAACGCTAAACTACAAATCGCCACACATCCCTGTCATTTAAATAAAAACACATGCCATTTGACAGCCCTCAAATCGCCACAGCAAAAAGCTAGGGCGAGTTTGGGGAAAACCTGTGGCAAACCTATGGCTCAAAAAACACTCAATTTGACATTCAGTGCGAATTTAGGTTTCTCAAAAAACGCTTTGTGGCGACCCCATGGCGACCCTAGGGCTTCAACGAACAAACCTATTGTGTTGGGTGCGGGAATCATTGCTAAGCATGAATTTTTCATTTCAAAATACCACAAAAATTCCGTTTATAAAGAAAGCTGTTCACATTGTGTATCTGGTTAAAGAATGCATACTCTAATATCGTTTTTCATTGACAAAAAGAGTTACTCCTTTTGTGAAAAGATCTACTCTTTTTCCATTTCTAATGTTTCATTGAAAAAAAAGAGTAGTTATGGAGTTACTCTAAACGCCAAAGATCTACTCCCAATCGGTTGGGAGATCTACTCTGAAAATGCAAAAACATATGTTTTATCAAACTAATTAATTGTATATGAGTGCAGAAATATGTAAATAATTTATAATTTGTTAGTTCGCTGCATTATTTGTTGTCATCTACTTCGTTGTCATCCCTTTCCATCCATCACCTACATGGAGTTAAAAAAAAAGATTGAAAAGATGCAAGTGGGCGCATTCACTGCTTTAGTAGCTACGTAATCAAGTCATAAGAAACAACTGCGAAATGAGTTGAAAATTTTTCACCCCACGTAATGTAAAAATTTCAGATATATTAAAGTTAATTTAGAATCATTACGACGTTTCACAATCGGCTGTTCGGAAAAAATACGAAAGATTACAAACAAAAAAGGATTTACTGTGTTTGTAGTTCAATTTTGCATTCACAAAACTAATTGAATTTTGACTCCATAGTGACTACATAAGTGAATGCACCCAATACTATTCCTGACAACTGTCATCAATACTACGACAAAACTGTTGAAAAATGTTTCATTGAAAAGAGTAGTTCTTTCGGATTTCAATGAAAAACGCTATAAGCAAAACAAAGAAATTGGGTAAGCGAAGCTAAATAAATTAAGTGGCGCAGCAGAGCGTGGAGCCCCTCGGCCTAGCGCATTTCAAACAACCATGCCTTGTCAGGGAATGGAGGGGACCTACAATTTTCTGCCGATTCCGAACTACTAATCGAAAAAGCGCTTTTTATGGCAATGAATCTACTATCGGAGGGCTTGCCAATTCTTCGCGAAAGGTGATAACCGTGGAAAAACATATTTTGTTTTCGGTTGGGATTCGAACCACAAACCTCCAGCATAAAAACCATTCGGTACTGGGTACAGAAAGTAAATTTAAAGTCTTTCAACCTAGAAGCGTGTCACTGATAAATAAAGCTGTTGACATAGACGCCTGCCATATGAGATAAGAAGCAACGAAGAAGTACGTATCTATATGTTGGAAAAATTCGTTAAGTAATAATTAACAAACATACATTGGAAGTCATCAGAGAGTTGCATACTCCTATTACAATTTAAAGTTGTTTTAAAAATGGTTTTATAGAAGCTACAACACAAAGCGGTACATTTCCTTATGTCTTTATCGACCACTGCTCCGATTGTGCTCTTGCCTAATAACGCTAAGTTAGGCATCTTTCAAAATGATCAAAAGATGGTATTTAACGATAAACGATCTGGAACACATAAAGACTTTGAAAACCCAGCCTTGCTAATCGTAATTTTCACAAATGATTCCAAATTTGCATTGTTTCAATTTAAAGACGTAATGATTGTTTAGTTTTCATTCATAGATTTGGTATTGAAAGAACTTCATTAATTGCTATTGTGCTGTCACGATATTTGACTGTTGTTAGATCAATAACGTTATTTTATTTTATCGAGTTATGTATGTGTTTATGAACATATATAAATATTCTCAAACATAAGTTGGCTTTCCCTAAACTTATACGAGATAAGAGCTCAAGCTGCAGTCGATATATTTACAACAGACCTATTAATACGTTGCTGAACATTCACCCGCAAATTGTTTGTCGCTATATGGTTCAGTTTGACGATAACAGATTTAGAAAATGATCTCAGTTTTGCTTTCGTGCACTTGGTCAGTCAGTCCTGGTACGAAGATTTCTACACATTTGGCTCTGACTTTTTATCAACACAACTTAATTTAGTTATCTAAAAGAAATAATTGGAATTTAAAAAAGGAAGAAGTACGATAAAAAAAAGTATCGATTTAATGCGAGCAAAAAAAAAAACCTGAATATTGGTTTTGATTCGTTTGCAAGGATAGAAATATTAAACATTTCTTAAATCTAGAAAAAATAAATGAAAAATCAGGGGCCCGATAACATATCGAGTAACTAGTGACAAAGTAATGTGAATTTGGTAATACAGCTTACGTTATTGAGCAAACTTGTACCACAATTTGGCATCTCTCATCAGTAATCGAACAGAATTTCATTCGACGTATGGAGTGCTCACAGATCACCCTTTCCTAGCAAAGGGATGAATTTTGCGAACCAAACAAATAATGAAATTTTTCTGAAGAGCAGTCTCATCTGTGAATTAATAGAAACTCAAAATATAGCAGTAAATATCCGATGTTATTACTGCAATATTAAATAGTTATACCACACTCCCTCTATAACGATAACACATCACAAATTATGCGTAAAAATACTCGTAGTTGACCTATTTTTGAGAGAACAAAAATGGTTCAGGAGAAAAACCGAAAATCATCGAACAGAAAGACTTCATACTGTTTCTTCTATTTGCTAGTATGTTACGTGAGTAAGGTGTTGTTTTCTAGAGTAAAATCAGTTTTAGTGTTAAATATATAGGCTATTTCTTACCAGCTATACACATAACGCTTTTGCTATAACAACAATAACTAAATGGTGTTTAAATTTGCTTTTCCTGTCGCTTATTGTTTAAAGTGCTGTAAATGTGGTGTTGACACTTTAGGTCTTCAACAGATGTCTACATCGATGTGATTCTACTAATTCAATGGAGTTCTAGAACTTAAAAAATTATATTGATTAAAGCAATTCTTAAAATTTTTGTTTGATCATTAACCATTCAGCTATCAACGCACAGGATCTGTAATCAAAACAACAGCAGAGAAGACGACATCTATTTTTGGTGACATCACAAGTGGAATAACATCCAAACTGTCCCAAATGAAGAACTCTGAATCGATGCGTTCCATCGAAGAGCGCGTAGGCTCGGCTTATGGAAATGTGAAAGTAAGTCTATTGAATACCCCGAAAGATAAAAAAATAAAAATTGAAAAAATCAATCTGGCAGCGACATCAATCAAAATTTAATTTTATCTACAACCTTATCTAAGAATACAAAAATTCATAAAATAAGATTTGATTACATTAACATATTTTAACATAACCTTACATGTATTACAAAAATCATACGTCCCGTTATTTTAGACAAAAGTAACAACATCCCGATCGGGTTCGATTGCAAGTTTCAACGAGGCCTTACACGACAATAACACACCATCGGGATTGAACTCACCTACAGATTTACAAGGAAAACAATAGAAAAAATAAAATCAAAATAACAACAACAAAACAACTACAACAACAAAAACCAACACCAATAATTATTAGCACCAACTTACCAACAACCAACCATTTCTCCTTAATTTCAAGAACAATAAATATAATTCTTTCCAATGAAATACTTAATCAACATTAAAAAAAAAAAAAAAAATCAAACCATTACAACAACTACAGCAAGAATAATTTTGAAAAATTAATATTCAAGTGATAACGGTGATTTGAAGAGAACATAATATTTTTATCGTTTATTCAAAATAATTGTATTCCCCTCATTGCTTCTGTTTGTATGGCAATCAAAACTATTATATTGAATGTACTAGCAGCTAAAAAAAAACTATGAAACAAAATATAAATGTTAGTTCTTGAAATATGTGTGTAACTTATAGCTTCGAAATTATTAAATGTTGGCTACTTAAAAAAAAGAAGAAGACATTTTTTGTAAATATAAAGATGAACATGGAAGACCAACCGAGTTCAACAATAAATTATAAATCAACTCAGCAACGATGATGAGGAAGATGACATTCTATTCTATTCTGTGACATCAAGAGGGAAACTTAGAAATCTGTGTTAGCGTTTAAGTCTGGTAAACGAGATAAAATAAATGATTTGCATTTTATTATAATTTTTTGTTTAATAAACAAAATATTATTTATTGGTTTTATTAAAAATTCAAGCATCAACACTTGCCCCTTTCTTTGATACGTGTGTGTGAATTTAAAAAAAAAAAAAAGTACATATAGAAAACAAAACAACATTCTTACACTGTCGAGAGTCCATTTATAAAAATCAAAATGCCTTTCAGCAACTATAGATTTCAAATTTAATATGCACTCATAAAAATCTGGCTCTTGCTTCTAAAAACCATCGATTCAATTTTTCGCCTCTGAATGTAAAATTAACAAACCAATGAACTTAATTTCATTATTTTCGAAAGAAAATTAATAGTATACATAAATATATATATTTTTTTGCCTATATGATGTTAAATTAAAAAAAAAAAAACAAATATTTTCATTCATAATAAAAAAAAATCTTAAAATATTTCAGTTAGTTCTTTTTTTGCAAGTTATTACATATTGTGTTTTTTTTTTTTGCAGAAAGAAAATGAGGTTGGCAATTTAATTAAAGTTTATCGGCCCTATCGAGGTAACCGTCGGAGCGCAATTCTCTCCGATCGGAGACATTTTTGCTTGGTGGAAGTTCTCCGATCGGACGATCCGACGTTCTCCGATAAGTTTTTGTTGCGGAGATTTTAGTTTTGGGAATGCAATGCATTGCCGCATTTGTGAAATATTTCTTACGACGACAACTACTTCGAAGCAAAATTAAATCTCCGAAAAAAATGCGTTGCGGAGAAAACTCCGCTCCGACAGTTATCTCGATAAGGCCGTATGTCTTTGTTCAGTATAGGAGTGAAGTTTGTATGTATCCATTTTTGTTTTCAGTCTTTCGGGTACTTCCTTTTTCTTTAACAGCGCTGACGTGTAGTTATTTAAAATTGCAACACACTCGTTCATAAGCGAATAGAAAACATACAACGACGACCTACTCCGTCTGAATAAAAGTTTCGATAAAGAAACCAGGCAAATGTCTCGAAAATGTTTCAACAGCCAAATCCGTCATTAAAAACAAATGTTTTCAAGCTATGCAGAAGGGATACCTTTCTTATAAGAAGTCTATTTTTTCTGTGAGCGTATTAAAAAATTGCTTGAAAAAAAGAATGAGTAAATGTTTTGGGCTTTTGTATTGTACTTCGACCTTGTAGATCTATTCTACCCACTTCTTCATAAGTGGTATTCCTTAATTTAAAGTACTTCATCCAGATTAGTTCCTTTGATGAAACTGAGTTTTGGGTTACGTTTAGGAGTTTTAGCTCCTTCTCTTCTCTTCTTCCTTTGATGTAATAGAGCTTCGCAGTTACCTAAGAGGTGGTCAGGAGATTCTTCCTGTTCGTTGCAGTATCTGCATTGCTCATTGCTCTCTATGCCTAGTACTTTTAGGTGTTTTTTTTAGTCAGAGTGTCCGGTTAGGAACCCGGCTAGCATTCTCACATTGTTTCTACTTAGTTTTATTGCGTCTTTCTGACGTTTTGAGTTGAAAGTGCCAAGCTTGGATTGACGCATTTTAGGGAGGTCATTCCAGTGTGTAACACTGTTGTCTTCCTCCGATTGATTTCGCTCTTAATGTGGCTCTTCGTTATTCCACAAAAAGGTTCAGGTCCCATGAAGGGTGATCCGGCTCCAGTCTTTGCCAGTTCGTCTGCCAGTTCGTTGCCTTTGATTCCTACATATCCTGGTAACCAGTAGATTTGAAAAAAAGGTAACAGGTAAATAAAAACTGAGCAAACGGTTGTGATCAATGACCCAAGAACTAAGAACAAAGGTCAACCTTCGTGCTGTTGGCTACATAATTATGTATAGTTAACTGTCTCCTCTGTATCGCTGACAAAAACAAGAGTTTCGTAAGGAGTACATTATGAATATTAGCGACCTTCTATGATTTGAGTTAGGTAGCAGAAACATGACAGGATTTAAATGCTTTCTGATACTTGTTACAGCTACTACTAGTTGGCGAAAATATTGCAATGTCATAAGCTAAGATTTACATAAATTCTTGAAATAAATATTTCTTCATATCAAGACGGCAACGGTTATCTCAATTAAGTCCGTTATCAATAAGTACGCACAATAAGTGCTAAACAGAGTTTTACATTGTTTATCCACTAGGGGTGATAGAGCCAACTCCCACGTAATAGGCAAACATGCTGACCATAAAACCACCGGCTTCAGGTAATTTATTTGAATAATATTCCACCATGTTACATTGCATAAAAAACTTCTGTGGTTGAAAACCATATCGAGATCTTTAGAACCCAACGGCTGCTCTTATTCTCCGAAAGCAAAAATGGAACTATGCTCATCTGTATATTTACAAGTTCTAATTAAAATTTTTCTCTGATATGGAAACCTATACTTTCCTATTAATCCTAACAAAAAATGTTTGATTTATGTTAATGCAAGTGTTGGTATTCTGCGAATTAAGCAAGCGGCATAGGCTGAAAAGTACATGATAGCCACTTCTAGTATTGAAACTAGCAAATAGAATATTTTTTCATGCTCTTCATCTTTTTTTTCTTATATCAAGTCAAAATCCATTTATGATAGAGAAGTATAATGTCGATTTCCAGTGGTAAACAAAAGCACTTTTAAAAGTGCTTTTTTGCTCGAAATATGTTACATTGAGGCACTAGATCACTTTTTTTTTGCCCCGAAAAAGCACTTTTACGAATCTCGATTCAGAGGCAAGATTTACACGCACTTTCACGCACACTAACACAAAACATTTGACGTTTACCAGTTTTCAGTCTGATTATTTTGCATTTTTGGTTAAAGGACTGTGAAAGAGTGATAATAAAAATAAACAATAAACTATTTTGTGAAAATGGATCGCTCAATTTTAGCTGCAAGTTATCAAAATAAATATAATCAGTCGTCGTCTAGTTCCGATTCTGACGAAGAAGTGTTTGATGTTCTAAAATTGCTTACACAAAACGAAAGGCATTCTGTGAATAATTTTGTTGAAAGTGTTGTGTTTAATTATTCGGATGAGGAGGTTTCTTCCTAGTGCATTTATTAATAAAGTTTCGAAAATATTCTTCCTATATAAATTGCAGAACAAAACAAACGGGAAGAGTTGGCTGTCAAAAATAGCACACATACAATGATAAAAAAAGAATTTTGTCTTTTCGTTTCCAGTGAGCACGAAAAAAAAACACTTTTTTAGAGTGCTTTTGTTTTTGCAAAGGAAATCGACATAACACAATTCCTTACTAGCCCTCATCTATTGTAGCGACTTATCAACTGTTTCCGGTTTGTCTGTTTTCAAAATATGTGTTGCTTAACTCTAGGCTTATGTACATATATTTATAATCAATACTGTATCAAAAACTCACAAGATGTCAGTAAAATCATTAAAAAGACATATCAGCTGACGAACTGTCAGAAAATTTTAGAAAAAAATCTAGAAGACAAAAGCGATTCTTTATACTAAAGTGCCGATTTTTCAAATCGTTCGCGACTTCTCGTCGGATAAGTGAGTCACCTAGCAATTTACTTTTGTTTATTAACAAGTAGAAAAAATAATAAGCCAAGGCATTAAATTAAAACCAAAACAATCCCCGACGTGCACACAAACACAATCACTGTGAAACCATTAGAAACAATGGAATCAATTAACTCTAATTCACTGATGGCCATCGAGCGAAATTCTCGAGAATCATATCTAGAGGCAGTTCGCATTCTCCTCATTTTATTAGACAATGTAATTCGTGAACCAAATAATCCCAAGTATCGTGCAATTCGTCTTGAGAATCGTACTATTCGTGATAAACTACTTTCATTGGCTGGTGTTACTGATTTGTTGTGTGAAATTGGATTTATCAAAACGCAAAGTGAATTTTTTTTACCGGAAAACACTGCTCTAGAAAATATCAAACAGTATCGAGAAGTGATTCAACGTCGTGTGGAGAATTTTGTTGAAGAAAGGCCATCTACGAGCGGTATTATGACGCTTGCAAGTAAGTAGCCTGCTATAATGCATATTATGAAAAAGAGCTACGTCAGTTCTAATTTTATGTTGGCCTTCTTGAATTTTGTAGAGGAGCAGCAGAAAATGGTTGCGGCCAGTACTAGTAGTACACCCAATCGGAGGTCTTTTATTATCCCATCGGTGCCATATCGGCAAAGGACGTCATTCCCAAGGGTTGTGGTAAGTGTTTTTTTATTTGTTACTGACACGTCTTACCTACTGTTGTAGTTTTCCATAAAATTATGCGCAGTTTCTTCGTTCATTTACTACAGTGATACGAATTTGAAATCAAAGAAAGAAATAATGAAATCAACACTTGCAAGTTTGACTGCCTTCAACGCGAAGACATGAAACCTTATCAGAGTTGTTAATGAATCTTTCTGATAAATTTGCAAAACACAGAAATTTTTTTTTTCCGAACATTCGTTATATTTGTTGTGTGAACTTTCCAACCATTAGCTTAAAGCTGAAGAAAAGTTAAGAGTATATAGTATTAATGCAAAACGCTTTTATTTAAAATTGTTTGCAGAATAATTTCTACTATCATTTGAACGAAAAGTTGATATTTGACATCAGATACTCGTACATTCAAAAAGACTTTGAAAGTGTGTAAAATATTCAGATCAACTAGATCTTAATGGGTGCGTTCGAAAAAAAATGGGTAGCATAACTAGGATACCTTTGTATCCGGGTAAGTTTTCGAACGGCTAAGGTTAGGTATCTGTCAATTCAGAAACAGCTGATAAATCGAAGTGAAAACAAACCAAACCAAATGTGTTTTAAAAATTGCAAACAACACGTACCACTTATTATTCGATTGCAAACTTCTTCACAATCGTTTACTTCGTAAACAACGTCGTTTAGATTAATTAGGAGCACCATATTTTAAATTTTATGTTTACAAAAAACAATTTTGCAACAAAGCACTATGACAGAAAGCAAAACAAAAATGAATCCAAGTCAGCTGTTCTCAAATTTCAAATTGGGTAGCTTGCTATACCATGATTTTTAAGGTACCTTTGGATCGCTTTCCCCTCAAAAGATGTTTTGCAGTCAGCTGCTTTTTAACATGGGATTACACTAACAACAAGGTATCTAGTTCGTCTTAGGTAAGAATCCGAACGCAGCCAATGACTCTAAATATTCCTATATATGCATATCTTTTTCTTCTTCCTTTTCCGGTGGAGTTGCGATCATCGTGATCTTGAAGGGATCACTGTTCTCCCACTTTACTGCTGTGATTCGCTCGTGGGGTTGATCTCAGGATCCGTCGACAAACCTCCTAGTCTTGGATTGTTCCATGTCTGAGCCCAACCAAATGCAGACTTCGTTGCAATTATGTGTACCTGCATTTTTGTTTTGCCTTTCTTTTTAATCGTTACGATGATACAGAACACGAAAAAAGTGGAACCTGCAATTCTGTTCACTTCACTTGAACGATTTTCTTAAAAATTCGCAGTTAGAGTCTGTAGGGTTTTGGGTCTTCAAATAATGGTACCTGTTATACAATCTATATGATAACACTTATTTTTCTCGAAAACTGGAACATGCCGATGAAATTTTATTGAGGTATTATTACTTAGTTTTCTTTCTTATGATGCAAAAAAAAAATATGTATTTGGAAAAAGTCTTAGAACCGTGCCCGTTTTTCTCAAAACCGACTTTCTCTTTAATGGCTGACAATATTTTGATTAAATTCTATGTTTTGGAAATCCTAGATTGTCTTAAGAAAAATTGAGTGTCAACGTTTAGAAAATCTGGTCTAACAATTTTTAAAAAATTTTCAGCGTTTATATGTACAAGCAACTGCAAAAAATGGCGTTTTTACTTTTGCATTACCTTTAAAATATTTAATTTAATTTTTTTTTCGAAAGTCTTTTGTGATTCTATTCAATTTTCATAATTAAAGTGAAGTTGGCAACCCTGTTTCACCAAATATATTATGAAGAATACTAAATCTTGTACTCAGCTCTAAGATTTTGATATTCTAATTAGCACACAATCGCAAGTTCGTGCGACCCAGTCATGCCCACTTTTTCATTCGCAACCGTGTTTAAATAGTTGTATCTTGTATGATATTGCATTTTTGAAGGTGTTATCTCAATCTGTTCTTTAAACATGATAATATCAAATGAGTCGGTCGTTCTTTTTCACGTCAAAGCTTCCATGGATTTTACTTACCTACGCCTGCTGCCATACAAAGCATCTTCATCTCAGTTGCTTCATCCATATTGCAAAAAAAAGACAGGTATTCTAGTCACTAAGCTTTTGTATTGTTGTTTGTTTAGTTGGTATTAAGGCCCCGACCCATAGAATCCATTGCGTCCGTTCGCTGCCGGATTCAACTGACAGCTCGATTAAATACACACGATCTTATGAGAGGTGACCCATAAGCATCGGATGCAACGAACGCAACGGAAAAAGTAGCCCAACTTTTAACTTTTGCGTCCGGCAGAACTGATGACATGCGCAGTCAAGACCAATTTGAAGTTTTCTCTTCACACCGCAACGGATTCTATGGGTCACCCAATCCGTTGTGTCCGGTAAAACTCACTGCTGTCAGTTGAATCCGGCAGCGAACGGATGCAACGGAGATATCCGGAGAACCTCAGCAAAAATGCATTATCATAAAACTTTCCGTAACTATCTGGAAGAAAAAAGAAGAAAAGCAGGCTAAAACACTATTGGTACAAACAAATGCAGCGACATTTTGCATTTGGTAAGTTTCAGCCCAAAACAATTCAAAACCGAGAAGCTGAAAATGATTTCAAAATCAGCAATTGTCACCTATTGCACAGAGGTGACACGGTGATAAATGCCTAACTTAATTGACATCAGAAATATCAAAAAACTAGGCGCCTGGAAACTAATTCTCAAAAATAATGCTGGCTTTCGTACTATTTGGTACTTAAGCATTGAAATCGAGATCATGTACATAGTTTAAAGTCGTTTTCCAACCAATGCAAGAAATGTTCCCTTCAAAACGAAGTAACCTTAAAACAAAAAACTGTTTGTACATGGTTTGAAGTTTGTTGAATAAAGTTTTTACATTATCTGTACCATGTACATATACGAGTATACCTCAATTCACTGCAATGGTGTCGTCACACCGACCGTGGGCTTGGATGGAAATTGTTTCAGATTTTAAAACTTGTGAGCAAAGTGCTTGCCGCAAGCAAATTTGTTCCTCGACATTTGATTTGTAATATTAAAAGGTATGCATGTAGGTATTAAAAAAACAAATAAGAAAAATGTCTGAAAAGAAATTCAAATGTTTAGATATGTACTGTGCATACCTATTTTTCAGAAAGAAGTTTTCATTGGTACATAAATTTAATAGTTATAATTTTTTTTTTTTTGAAATATTGTAAATATTTGCTGAAAAATATAAGACTGTTGATTTTTACGTAGATCAAATGCATTTAACAAAAAATACGGTACGGTAAAAAAAACAATAGGTAATGGAGTAAAACTTTTCTTGTTTTATTTTGAATTTCAATTAAAAGTAAAACACATATTAAGTTTTCTTGACAAATGTTAATGTTGAAACAGTATCGATGTTCATAAAGGTTCAGTGTGACTATATTTGAAAATTTAAAAAAATCACCCCCCCCCCCCCCCCCCCCCCACTTTTTCCACTGTAATTGAATTAAGTAAGTAAGTAAGTAATTTATTATTTCTTAAAAATCATTATAAAAAAATTTTTATCCATGAAAATGGTATTCAGCCTAGTTTACAAAAAGTGCTGCCAGAATTTTAAATACAACAAAAACGAAAATCATAAATGTGGCCCGAACATTTTGTTAAGAATATGTATTTCTTTTAAATGCAGATAAAGTTATTATGATGGTGATCTCTACATTTAAAGCCATTTTAGGCATTTTCGCGTTTTATCAAAAAATGACAGAAGACCTCTCAACATATTATGTAAATGATGAGTCTACATAATCTTAGAACTTAAAATACTTTCAAATCTCATTACTTTACATCTGTCCTGCAAAAGCATTATTTACATGAAAGAGCTTGACTTTTTTTAAGTTTATCTTTTTGGTTTAATTTCATTACTGGTGTCCATGGCGTAATGGTTAGCATGTCTGCCGCTTGAGAGGCTCCAGGTTCGAATCCCAACAGAAAACAAAAAATGATTTTTCGCGGGTATCGCCTTTTGAGAAGAATTGGCAGTCATCTAAGGAATTTTATTGGCATTAAAAGCGCTTTTTAGATGAGCCGCTCGTAATCGTCAAAAAATTTCTGCCAAGGTATGGTTGCGGAATGCGCGAAGCCCCGAGGCTCTTCGGCCTGTACTATTGCACCACCATATTATGTACGCAGGCCAGTTTCTCCCTCGATTAATAACGTGAACTCGAACTTTTTGATCAGTTTCAGAATAAATAAGTGAAATTTAAAATCTTCCGATATTTGATGTGGTACCTGTTAGTATTTCTGCTGTTCACCCAGGTGTTCATGGTTTAAATCCCAACAGAGTCAAACAAATTTTTCCACGGGTATCGCCTTTCGCGAGGAGTTGGCAAGTCCTCCGTTAGTAAATTCATTGCCATGAAAAGAGCTTTCTCTATTAGCCGTTCGGAACTGGAAAATTGTAGGTCCCCTCCATTCCCTCACAAAGCACAGTTGTGATAAATGCGATAGGCCCCTGGGCTCCTCTCTTTGTTGAGCCACCCTATTTATTTATTTATTTTAATATTTTATGTAACCTAATCTTTATGCTTATAGTCAAGATTCTACGATGATCAGAAGACGGACATATACCCCACTTTGTGAGGGAAAAATCTTCAGTTTTCTTACATACTTACTCCTTAGCCTTTTTTCAAACTTAAAGATTCTTCATATGAGTGGAGGTTAGTGAGAATTTCAACATAAACGGATACTGCATTCCCTAAGAGATATTTTCAAATTGTCAAAAAAATTTGTATTCACCAGCAAATGCTACCTGTCTGAAATTTCAAAATTTTGCGAGGACAAAAAGTGTCTCATAATTTTGATGTTCTGTTAATCAGTCAGCCAATCAGTTATGGTTTTTGCGATTTTTTGAAGCCCTATATCCCAGGGATAATGTTTAGCATTACTGTCGTTGGAGTTTGAATCTCAGAAGTATCCATTTGTTTTTTTTTTTCATGGGTTATCGTCTTTCATTTCAGGTGACCATCACTGGGTTTGCTTATTAAAGTTTTAGCTCATAAGCCTCGTTTTATCCCTCATCTTGTACTCGAAGCTATGGAAATCAAACGTAATGAATATTTCCAATAAAAACTCAATGCCATTGGGCCATTCACTCTTTGAATTAGCATATGGCTCGGTGCGAAGTGAATGTGGTTTATGATCAAAACAATGCTGATGCTAAACCAAATGATCGTTGGAATGATTTTTTAATTTATGATAAAAAGACACTAATAGACCAAACATCAGATTGGAATAAATTGTCTTTTGATTTGTCTTAAAAAAAATTATAGCAAAACCGGCACAATCTTTTGTTGCAACAAACCAAACTTTTGGTATTTTTGCCAGCCTTATGTGGTAAAATCAATTGTTACACAACCCTTTAAAAACTTATTATTGAAATTTATAGTTTTTAAGACAAAATTGTGATACAAAAAAAAGAAACTTGCATCTGCGATTCACTGTACACATATGACATTTTTCATTGATGGAGGAGGTTGACCTTCTCGTCACACCCTTGGCCTTGAAAATGTTAGAGCAATAGACACAAAAGAGAGCGAGAGTATCCCTACCATCTGTAACATAGTCGTCTTGCCGGTGAAAATTGTCCCCATACCTCTCAAATGCCAACTTGTGTGTTAGAATTAGATGATTGAGAATCACTGAAGTAGCTGTTCGTTCCTATCTCGTGTTAAATGCGAGCAAATACTAATCAAAGTTTTTTTTTAGTTGATATCAGCCAGTCCCTCTGCTACTGTGCGGTTGCGAAGATTGGGGGTTGTGCTATATCGATTTGTTTTTCGCCTAACTTTTGTTGTCAGATGTGACTATCGTCGGCGTCGTCGTTCTCGTCGTTGTTGCAGTCGAGCGTGTGCGTCGGTAAAGATAAAGAGTTACGGGTATATTCTAGAAATTTAAATGAATAATAAATTCATTCGATTTTGATGTGTTTGTTGCATATTTAGTATTTTTTTTATTAACATCAGACAGACACGGAGACAGACGGCTGAAAAGTTTAAAAGTATGAGACGTCAAATCATAACAATGAAAAAATGTTAAACTTCGATGACTACTGCTTTGGGGTTGAGGTATGTGCTGGCTTCGTTCTGTATTGTTGAATGTGTGTTTTTATTTTGATTTTAACTCAGTAATGGTGGTGCAATTATTGCATAAAACGTGCCGCAAATCCATGGGGAACATCTCTGTTTTAGTGATCTGTGTGTGGGTGTAAGCAAAAAGACATTTTCATGCCAAAATCTAAAATAAATTTTTCTCAATTTTTGGTACACACTTTAAAAAAGAAAAGAAAAAATCAAAACAATGCTGTAGTGTGAGTCAATTGTGTTGGAATATAAATAATTAAGGAGGTACACACAAATATATAGGCGGCTTTGTTTTTGTAACAAGTATACAGTACATGGGGGTAGACCTCGGAGCTTATGTGAAGTCTGCTAATGTAATAAATTTGAATGCCGATGTGACATACAATCGTCTACTTATTAAGGGCACGCATTTCAGTCCAAAATGAAAATATCTTGAAAGTCACCTAATTGTTTAGGCGCTACGTACTTACTTATGTACTACGAAGTGAAGGTAGAATGCTGTCATACAGAGAATGTCATTCGTATTACGAAGATCCATTGGGTGTAATTATTGTCTTTATTTTATTTTTTTCTCCCATGATACAATCTTGAATTTATTTGTTCAACGAACAGAGAAACATTGAGAACACAAATGCAAATGCTAAGATATCACTTCAATGTATTGCAGATAAAATTAAAATTAAAAAAAAAGTACATATGTATATAAAAACTCAATGCCATTGGGGCATTGGCTCTTTGAATTAACATATGGCCGGTGCGAAGTGAATGAGGTTTTTGATCAAAGCAATGATGGTAACAAACCAAATGTGGAATGATTTTAAATTGATGAATACATATCAATAGACCAAACATCAACATATTAAAATAATTTTCTCCTAACATTTTTTACTTGCGATTATAGGTACATATGTATTATAAAGCAAGTTTTGCAATCGTGCAGAAATTTTTTTTTGATAACAATTAAACATGACATTACGATGATAGAGAATACGAAAAAAGTTGGCCCTGCAATTCTGTCTGTCTGTCCGTATATGGATTTACATCCTGAACCGCTTGATCGATTTTCTTCAAAATTTGCAGTTAGGGTATGTTGCCAACCTACAGAAGGGTTTTTAGAATTGAGTCCCTAGGTCTTGAAATAACGGTACCGATATGATAATATGTACTTATTTTTCTCCAAAACGGCTTCAACGATTTTGACAAAGTTTTGTGTGAAGGATAAGTTTTAAACTGTCTTTTTTATGATTAAAAAATTTTTTATTAAGTTTTAACTCTTTACAGCTCAACTTTTTATAATTTATAGATTCGACAATTTTATGGTAGTTTTCAAGAAATAAAAATATGCGTATTTTTTTATTTCACTGTTTATTCATTAGAAAAGTATAAAAATGAAAAAAAGGGGAATGTTAGTTACAGTTGTGTGTCATGGTCACAAACTGCTCCTTTAAAATGTATGGAAGGCCTAATAACAATTATTATGTTTATTGTAGCATAACGCTTCACCACACTTCTCATACATGCTTTGTGTTACGCCAGTACATTTAAATTTTCAACGTTCACCTACTAATGGCTTTTAAAAATTAATAGCAAATGAACTTCGAACCAAGTTTGATACAAGTAACGGTATCTAGTTTGAACAAAAGACACTACAGTACGGACTTGATTAACGCAACTAATAGAAATTCGGGCAGTTGCAGTAACCAAGGTTGTTGCACTTACTGCGGGTCATATTTTCTGTATGAATTTTTAGTAAAAGAAGCGTTCAGACTATTCAATTTGTTTGTCAAGCAAATTTGTTAGTGTGAACTCTCCATCAAGCGGCTAGTCAAATTTGTTGGATGTATTTCAAAATTTTTTGATATTTTTGCAAGTTGGACAAAAAGTTTGACGAATGTGAACGCTACTCGTCAAACTTGCAAGTAATTTCATTTCCCAAATAATTTCAAGTATTAATAAAGACTATTTTTTCTTTTCTTTTACGATGGTTTCAGGTAGTGCACCTCTTTAGTCCCAGCACGCTTTCTTTTGTTTTTCTTGCATTTTTAAAATTTCATCCCTAATACATTATTATTTCAAACAAATTTGATAGTCTGAACGCCCCTAAACACTAACGAGATCGCAACCCACTCAAATAAACAGAGATGCATTTTATGTTCTTATTCATGTTCTTGCTAGAAATATTGTTCAGACAAACTAGCTGTAAAATAACGGCAGGAATAAAGAATCAAAAGAAGAACGTGAATATAAAAAACGGATAAATAAACACATAAAGTTGCACTTATCGAGGTAGTTTTTTTTTTTTTTTTGAAAAGTTGCACTTAATGAGCACTTAGAGTCAAGACGTGTTACGATTTTAGTGTTGCGAAAATCGAGGGTTGCGCAAACCGAGTCCGTACTATAAATATGTGTGAAACTGTTTGTTACCGTTGTGGCGCAGTGATTTAAATTGGAATAAAACGGCAACTTGAAATTCTTTGAAGACTTTATTGGTTTGTTATGTCACACGGCGCTATAAAGCGTTAATTTTTGAAATTTTTATAAATTTTTTAAAAATTTTTGATTTTCGGTAATAACTTCATATTTGTATGCATATTTGATACTTGACTTTTAAGAAACTCTTTTTTGAACAAAGTGAAAAATAAAAAAACGGTTTTTTTTAACTGGTCCAACGATTTTGACTAAATTTTCAGCGTTTATTATTTTTTTAGATTTTGGCTTGAAACCTTTGGAATATTTAATTTTTTTTTTAGTATTTTGCGTGATTTAATTAATTTTTTTAAATAATGTGTAGCTGGCAACCCTGTACCATCAAATATAATATGAAGAGCGAATACTAAAACCTTTTGTCAGTCGTAAGATTTTGATATCGTATTTAACACACAATTGCAAGATCGTGCGACCCACTCGTGCCCATTTTTTAATCGAATTGAATATGTGTGAAATCAAGGTGTTGATTGCAAAGTGACTTCATGTAGAATCTTTAGGTGGTCACTTATAAGTTAGCTATCACTTATCTTTTATTTTTTGCCAAAGTTGAATTTGAAATTGAAAGCTATAATAACTTTGTTTACACAGGTTTTTCGATCAGCTCTTTGATTTTTGAATGACGTTTAATTCAAACCCAAATGTGTTCCATTCATTTACAAACCTATTTGTTGCACTGACCTAGTGAGTCTACATATATTTGCACCTTGGAGGTTGTGAACATTTATAATACTAGAGGCATGCTTGGCGCTGATCGCATTATGATCATTTTCTACACGCCGCGCGCCGGCCACACAGTAAACCGTGTCAGACATGGTGAAAGAGACTTTTTATTTTATTTTGTACGAAATATTTAGAATTTAGAAATTAAATATTTACATTTTAGAAGAACAAAACACTGGGCATGTTTTGTTCTTCTAAAATGTCAGAATTTACGTATGTAAGCCTCATTATTTATATGTTGTTATTAAAGAACTTTAATCAGAAGGAGATTCGCTCGCATCGTCCAGCTTGCTCGAGGTTATTATCTGCCTAACCATCAAAGCATGTTTTTAGTAAACTACTGTCTAATGACAAACAGCCAAGCGGGTTTAATGAAATAAGTCACCATCAGATGCAATCGAAAGTATAAGAATCCGCTTGGAAAAAAATCGTTATTTTTTATTAGGCTTGTATGTTGTGCTGCGGTTGATTTCAAAAGGCATTACATCGACAAGGACTAAAAGGCCGTTCTCTTAACTAATTTTCTTTTCAAAAATTCGGATTTTGTGTTTTCAAATATCTTATTAATTTTCAAACTAAGTCTCAAAAGCGGATGATGTTAGTCTTTGTACAACACCGATCCAACATACGCTCTAAACGTCATTATAGGACTACCTCCAATTCACCTCTTCATAAAAATGGAAGCAAGACTGGCGACACACCGTCTTTTCCATCAAGGACACATAAAATCACATCCAAACCCGAAAGGACATCTATCGATAATGGAAAGTCTAGAAAACCTTAATACCTTTAGTATCTGCTTGGATGCTATTATTCCCATGTACAACTTCAAACTCAATTTCTCCATTGTCATCCCACCTAGAGAAGACTGGGAGAACACAAAGCATCATCCTTCAAGGCAAGATATGGTCTGGTATACGGACGGCTCAAAAATGGAAACTGGTACAGGTTCCGGCATTTTCAGCGACCGTCCCAGAACGAATTTCTCAGTAAGTCTGGGTAGTCACTCGTCCATTTTCCAAGCTGAAGTCTTTGCCAACAACGAATGTTCGAGAATAATATGTTCATCGAACACGAAAAACAAAACAATATTCATTCTCTCAGACAGCCAAGCTGCACTAAAGGCGTTAAGCTCACCTGTCATAAGATCCAAACTAGTCCAAGAAACAAGAGACAGTCATGTCACTCTCTGAACTAGCAAGGAAAAACGCTGTAATCCTCCACTGGATCCCAGTACACAAAGGCTATTGTGGTAACGAGAAGGCAGACATCTTACCTAAAGACGGCGCATCTAAACCATTCGTCGGACCTGAACCCTTCTGCGGTGTAAATAAAAGCACCATCAAAAACACTGCCAAGAACATCTTACTGGAAGAATCAAATAAAGCTTGGCGTAACTCATCTCGCCAAAACCTGTTCAAAACTCTTTTTGCCAGAATATACTGAAAAAACATCGAAATTCCTACTGAACCTCAATAGGAAAACCCTAAAAATTTGAGCAGGACTACTAACCGGCCACTGTTCTTTAAAGAAACATCTTCACCAAATGAGGCTGGTAGCGGACCCCATCTGTAGACTATGCATCGGAAATGAAGAAACATCTCCGCACATTATTACAGAAAGTCCAAAAGTTTTCCGCCTTAGAAAGTAAATATTTGACTATGAGATCACCCCCCTAGATAAACTCAAACTCATTCACCCACAGAACATTGCTAACTTCTGGTTCAACTCAGGAGCAGGAGAACTGCCCTGAAACCTTAAATGGGTTGGCACAATAGGTTTCATTCAGACACCGCAGTGCCCAGAGCTGAGCAAGCTATACCCGTCCCCTTAATCTTATCTAATCTAATCTAGTCTTTGTAGTCCTTTGTAGTCTCCTTTTGGAGAGCATAACTTTTCTTTTCTGCAATGAGAACACATGAGTGTGTTGAATGTTGAATTTCGAACAGACGCTAGACTTTCAAAAGGTTTCTTCTATTATAAAACTGCTGTCTGTGTGTTCATAAGGTTTCTAATGTAAAACTGCTGTCTAGACTAGAATCATCCCCAACCTGTTAAAAAAAAACTTGAACATTTATAATTAACTAAGAAAAAAATATATTTCTCTTGCATTTAAGGGTTCATGCGGAAAATAAAGAATGAAGTTTGTTTTTTTATTTTCCCGGAAAACTTCCCTTTAAAAGGCGGTTCCCGTGACATAATGGTTGGCATGTCTGCCTGTTACATAAGAGTTCGAATGTCGAATCCCAGAAGCATCAACTTGTTTTTCCACATTATTGCTTGTCTGTAAAATTTGGCAGGTTCTCCGAAAGTAATAACTTTGCCATGAAAAGCGCTCTCTCATTTAGCCAAAAATGTTAGGTCACCATGTTGTGGGGGGCACATTGGTAGAGCAAGAAAAATTATTATTAACAATTCAGCCATCAGTATGAAGAAAAATTAGTTTTATCTTGTGCCAATAAATGTTGCCATTTGCACTTTAAACAAATACTTTGTTTGAATAATACCAAAACAACAACATTCCTCATCCCTGTACTGAATTATTATTTACAGATTACCTCACATTACTTGCAATGTTGTAAATTCAAATATAATCCAGCCCAAAATAACGAAAAATGAAAAATTCCACCAAATCTAAAAAAAAAGACCGAACTAGAAAAATAGGGCTCTCTGTAAATCTTGCACAGGGCGCTAGTTTAGATTGGTTCGACCCTGGACTCCGAGTTCTTTATTAATTTTATTTGCTTAAAAAAATTAGGCTTAGTAAGAAACAAACCAAAACACTCCTGGTACAGACAGGTGCTACGAAGTCGGCAGACATGAAACAATTCAAAACCGGGAGGTTTTCTGAGTTCAACGGACAAAAAAATGGTCATCTTTAAATAGCGGTGTCTCGGTCATTGCTGGTCCTTCAGAACTAAAAAATATCAAATTTCCAAGAATTTAAAGTTCCTAAAAAAAAAAGTAAAAATTTCAGAGTTTTCATAAAAAAACCGTCAAAAAAGTTTTCTCAAAAGTTGTCCTTACTTTAACAATGTTTTTTTTTTAAACTTAATGGAAAAGTAGATTTACATGATGTATCGTTAACAGGCATCAAAAGGCAAAAAGAAACGAAAAACTGAGTGGCAAAACTAAACCATTCACGCTGCATTTGACGAAAATAGGCGAGTGTTATATTATTTCTCTTGTCAAATGAAGTTTCAAACTGTAACTGAATAAGAAGGGCAAATAATCTATCTTGTGTGTTTAATTACGCAGCATTAAACAGCAATTGTTAGACGGAAACCTTACAACTCCTCTATTCCAATAATATTTCCTCTCTTTACAATGCCACAACCTCATATAGTGTGCGAACTATTGCAAAGAAACAAATGATGTATTTCTAGTTCTTCTCAGTCTTATTCGTTCTTTTATCTAACAATCAGCCTTATTATGAGTTTCACGTGAACTAATTCCCCTCGAAAAAGATCCCATTTCACTTTTCCCTTATTAAGAGTTTCGGGGGAAAAATATTCCATATTCGCAAAAATTCTTTTATTATGATAGCAATGACGGGGACTTGGATGCAACTGAACGTGGTCTTTTGTTCGAATGGAACTTTCTGATTCCAAGTGGAATTTTGTTCTTTTAAAACTCCGGGCGAACAAAAATGTTCCGTGTGAAAATCTGTTCACTTGAAACTCATAATAAGACTGAATATACATCGTCGGCTGAGTTCTATCTTGTTCAATGTCCATTTTTCAAAATGTTGGGAAATCGATTTTTAAGGTTCAGATCGAATTTTTTTTATTATATTAGAAGATTATTGTTTGGAAGTAAATTTTTTCTGCAAGCGTAGACAATTTTTGTTTTAAAACAAGTCACACTAGATGTTTTTCTTTTCTTTTAAAAAAGTTATAAATTAAAATCAATAAGGAAGTCGTTTTGGATATTGAACAACTTTGTATGGAGCAATGACAAGTTGGAAATCATCATGTAAGTAATTGAACAAAGTAGAATTAAATATTGAACAAGATAGAAAGAAACTGTTCAACATAATAAAAAATGAGTCAATAAGTGTATATTGAACAAAAAAACAGTTAGAAAATTGTACTATTGAACAAAGCAGTTTTCCATAACTTAAAAACCAAAAGAGATAGGACAAAATGGTTTGCGCCAAACGAAAGAGCGCCCCCAAATTATGAAGACTGCATACCTAACTCAATTTCGTGAAAAATGGCCTATTGAACAAGATAGAACTCAGCCGACGACATGTATACATAGTTCCAGTTGAAATTAATATTTGTTTATTTATTTTTTTTTTCAGCACATACAAAATAAGTTCCTGACGTTGGCTGAAGATTGTTCGGATTCAGTCCTTCAGTTCGAAGATGAAAAATTGTTAGCGGCTGGTCGAGAGCTCATTCCCATCGAGGAGCTAACACAGAGGGCTTCAGAGAAATTAACCGCGATCCAGGAGGAGCTTGCATCAGCAGCAAGTTCCGAAAAAGAACCTTGTATTCGTGATCTTCTTTTGGTGGAGCTTGTTCATTGGTTCAACACAGAACTTTTCCAATGGGTTAATAATTTACCATGCAAAGTATGTGGCGGCGAAGAGATGAAACTTCGTCGTACTCAAATCGAAGATGGTGTTCGAGTAGAAGTTGGAATCTGCTGTGGACAGGAAACGAAATTTTACAGATACAACGATATATCCAATTTGCTAGTTACACGTCGTGGTCGATGTGGGGAGTATGCTACGTGCTTTACATTTATCTGCCGCTGTTTGGATTATGATGCGAGATTAGTATATTCGTTCTTTGATCATGTTTGGACAGAAGTAAGCTTTAAAACGGCCTTTTTTTATGGTGTTCTTAAATTTTATAACTATTTAGGTTTACTCGGATAGCCAATATCGTTGGCTACATGTTGATCCATCGGAGAATGTTGTCGATTCTCCTCTGATGTATCAACATGGCTGGAAACGAGAGATTGATTATGTTATTGCGTATTCCAAAGACGACATTCAAGATGTTACATGGCGCTACACTAACAACCACAAAGAAGTAAGTTAGATTGGAAGCTTTGATTGTTGGAATCTTACAAAACCCATTTGATTTAGACGATGAAGTTGCGAAAACGCTGTTCTGAAAAGGATCTTATAAACACACTTGTAGCTTTGAGATACAAGCGCCAGGCTGACTTATCAGAAGAACGAAGAAAGTATCTCAGTCAAAGAGATATGTTAGAGTTGATCCAGATGACTGTTGAGAGGTACAAACTCATTATTTGCTTTTTGTCATACAGATTTCGAATGAATTTATTGATTGCAGACCTCCAACCGATGCCGAATTGAAAGGCAGAAGTTCTGGAAGCTTAGCTTGGAGGCAGTCGAGGGGTGAAACTACATTTAACAATGTGAGCCCGCACCATTTTGTTTGTATTTTTTGTTGAGTTAAATTTTTTTTCAGATTTTTGTATTTGAAGCAAACGACACCGAAATAAAAGAGAAACAGCTCAATGTGAGATATTCTTGCGTCACAGATGTTTACGAAAGATATATCAAAGGTTTGTTCTTACTTTTGCTATTGTTGCATCGTAATCGTATGAACTAATATTTTCTGCATAAACTTGTAGAAAAATCAAATGTTACGGTCATCGACACATACAAAACCTGGCAGAGTGCTCAATTTTCGTCGAAAAATATCTTACGAAAAGTAGAACGAGACTGGAAAATGGTATACTTGGCTAGACAAGGTAGGGACTAAAATTCATCTTTTCATATTTGTATTTGAAAATTTAATCTGCTTTACAGAGGGTAGCGACACAGCCGAAATAGTATGGAAGTTTGACTTCAGCAAAACTGACTTGAAAGTAAAAGATTTTACTCTGCATTTGGATAAAAAGGTATTCGGTGATGGCGCTATTGAAGTGCTGGTGCGAACTGCTGATGGCAGCAAGGAAGTGATTGGATCAAAAGATCTTGTGATATCAGCAATAATGTCTGGCGGAAAGGGTGATGTCGCCTGGCAACATACCCAATTGTTTCGACAGAGTCTAAGTTCCAAAGAATATCCATTTAATCTGAATATAGAGCTTTGCTAATTTAAGTTTTTCTTTTTGTATTGTGGGGCATTGGATGTTGGTGAATGTTGTAAAAAAATATGATGAAGAATGAAGACAGAAAACATGAGGACATGTTAACAAAAACAACTATATATATTTTTGTATGTGTATTACCGTAATATGGGAATTTAATTTAACATATTGTATACTACTAACACTTCAGTAAGGCACAAAGGAAGAATTGGAAATAAAAATAAAGTTTAAACGAATTAAAAGCCAAAATTGTACATTCAAAATAAATTTTGTTCTGTCCAATTGTTGTATTTGTCTTACAAATCTATTCACACATCTGATAAGGGCAGGATATGTCGATTTGCCTTAATAGGTTCCAAATCTTTTTAAAGATGGTCAACACAAACGTAAAAAAAGGACTTGTAATGAAGTTAGGTGTGGCTTTTTTTAACCTTCTCAACGAAGTTCAAGCTCATAAAGTCGGTTTGTTAACAAAAAGTTCGCTGACTGACACCACAATCCCAATAATGTGAAATTTATCGAATTTGCAATCAGGGAATCAGAAACAGCAGTAAGGTATACAAAGCAAAGCAAATATGTCAGGTGTTTCGTTGTATTAAAGAAAATTTGCTAACAAACACAAAAAAAAAAAAAATGAAATGGAAGAACAAAAAATGCTTTATTTTGTATGAAACTGAGAATTTGCGACCAGGGAATCAGAATAAGTTATAGGTACCTCGCTGCTTGCTGGTACCAGATAAGCAAAAGCAAATAGTATAGACACAACAAAACAAATGTATAAGGTGTTTCGTTGTATTAAAGCACATAAAAAAAAAAAGTGAAATGGAAGAACAAAAATGCTTTATTTTGTTTAAAACTGAGAATTTGCTACCAGGGAATCAGAATAAGTTGTAGGTACCTCGCTGCTTGCTGGAAGCTGGTACCAGATAAGCAGAAGCAAAAAGTATAGACACAGCCAAAGCAAATGTGTCAGGTGTTTCGTTGTATTAAAGAAAATTTCTTAACAAACACACACACAAAAAAACATGAAGTGGAAGAACAAAATGCTTTATTTTGTATGAAACTGAGAATTTGCTACCAGGGAATCAGAATAAGTAGTAGGTACCTCGTTGCTTGCTGAGGGCTGGTTTTGTGACTTGGTGTCATCATTTATATTGTGTGTACATAGGTGTGGTAGTAAGCATACACAAGCAGAAAGAATGAACAAAGCAAAACAAAATAAAACAATTTTCACTAGAGATGTGCTACTCAACTGAACGAATAGAGTTGTGCAGATTAAATCAAAGTAGCGAATTGAATTTTTATTCACATTGTTGTTTGATCTTGTAGAAAAAAAAATAAATAACAATAAACCACACTAGAAGGAATTATTGGTCATGAGTTTAGCATAAGAATTGCACTCTGCTGTTAAATGATTGGGTACATCAGCAAATTACCATTCTTTTGTATAATATGCAATGCAGGCAACAACTTCAAAAGGCATTGTCCATAATGAAAGTAACCAGAAAAAAGTACCACGAGTTCGGAGCTAGAAAAAAGAATTAAATAGACTAACCATCAGTTTCCATTTTTGCAAGCACGTCGTCGTGGACATGTGACTTTTTAGTTTGTCAAGTGACACGTTGTATGTACCTTATTTTGTTGTTGGTTCATTGTTACTTCCTTTTCAAATTTCGTTGTAATTTGTAATTTTTCCATCAATTTTGTGATTATTTTGCTAGCAGAGTCACACTCTTTATTGAGTTCAGTCTTTTTGGTATCACGTGTCCATTACTTTGGGAAAAAATTACGTTTTGAACCAAAAACATTGGACATTAATTTAATTGTTTTTCCTACTTCTACCTACATCAGAAGATTACAGAAGGCTCGGTCAATTTTTATTCATTATAAACAATTGTCAAGAAAGTAACTCGATTGCCAACTATTTGATAAAAAAATCAATTATGGTGTCTTTGTTGGTCGTGCTTTTTCAATCTGCCATTAAGAAAAAAACACAAATTGTCTTATGCATATTTCTGTTATTTAAAGTTTAAATTGAATAAAATTACAAAACCCAGATTTATTTTGAATACCACCACTATTCGTTTGTTTGAGTGACACATCTCTATCAAGTACATACTACTCCTATCTTGTTTTGACAGTTTGGCGTATCGGGCTGCTGTGTTTTCACATTTTCTGGTTGCCTGGTGCAGGAGCTGTCAGTAATCGGGTCTTGCGGATAGAATTTTGCCAGCAGTTCGCGTCTTACCAGATTATTTGTTGATTAAATTAAAACAAAATTATTTCTGGAAAATTAGTGTCGCTGGGTTGGGTTGTTTGCTCGACAAAGTGTGTGTATCAATTTTTCTTGTCTTAAGAACTGTGGTATAGTAACAAGTAATGTATTTCTAATTCTTCTTATTTTTATTATATACACAAATTTGTTTTATATTTGTTAGCATATAAAAAAGCACCAGACCCTGGCTAAGACTGTTAAGATTTAACCCTTCAATTCGTGGAGAAGAAACTGTTAACAGGTGGTGGAAAAATAATTCCCAACGTACATTTGACACAAAATTTGAACTGAAATTATTGCCGAACCGATTTCGATGAATTAAGATGCAAAACCCTCCAAGATTACCTTACATAAAACTTTAATTATGCCTACACGGAGCAGGAACGCAGACCTTATCTACATCGGATGAGGAAACACTTGGTCGCTTCGAAAGAATGATTTTCGGTCCTATTGCCGTGGCCTATGTGGAGAAGAATAACTATTTGAACTGTACCGTGACAAAAGCAGTTCATTGCGATGTATACTAGATAAACGATGGCTGGAAAATGTACAGCGACAGGACACCAACGCTCTCCGGATACACGGGTTTTCTAACGCACACTGCAGGAAAAAAGGGTGCTTTACACCTTTCAACCGATCACTATGAAAGTTGTTAGTACATGATATGAGTTTCCATTGAATTCAAACTCAAAATTTTAAATTCACGATTTATATTTATTCTATTTAATATGTATGTATGTACATGTTTTAAATCTAGTCCTTACTACATATATATACAAAAAATGCATGAGATAACTCAAATTCATTGTTCGCTGTTAACCAGCTCGAACCATTGTCGCATGGCTTCACTGAGCACTAACGGCAGTTGGTCAAGATCACGTACGATCATATAGTAAGGGAATGGGAAGTCGTCAAGGTATGATTTTATACTCAGTTTCTTATCCGGAAGCATTTCCACTGATTGAATATCAAGGATGGAATTCTAAAATTATTAGTTTATTGTAAGTATGTTTCTAAGGCGAAAGAAGAATAAAAGTCAAAGCGGACTTACCTTGTTTTCTGGATTATCTATGATGATGTAAACCAAGAATATTCTTTGCCGTCTCGCTAACTTGACAGCGTTTCGAACCTTTATATGCAAGGAAAAATAAATGATTTTTATAAAAAAAAAATGTAAGTTGTGTTGTCATTGATGTATGATGTCTCACAACGTGTAAATGAATTTTTGCTTGGACAAAAAAAGTACGTATACGCCACAGTGAGAAGTATTTAAAGTGGACAATTTTTTTTGAAGCTTTCAAGAGAACCTCAAATGAACTTTCTTGGAAGACGAAGAAGTTAAATTTGTTGTATTTGAAGGTGAAAGTATTTCGTACAATTGCGTTGAATAAATGTTTATGCAACACCTATAATGAACTGCTGGTATTGAATAATGTGAAATAATGTGAAATCCAATAATTGCCCATTTTCAGGAAATCTTACTTTCTTCACTAAAGACAAGCAAGAAACCGTAGCATAAAAATTGCTATACCGTTGTATTGATACTAGAAGCGTGAGTGAGATTCGTGGCGCTACACTCATATTGCTGACGACTCATAGTAATGCTACTCTGTTATCTTTATTATTGTAACTTATCGCAGAAATCTGTCATCAATGACATCTAATGTTTGTTACATTCATTTTTTAACCTTCCTGTACTTGCGTCAAAAACAATAACACGTATACCCGCACACGGTCTCTGGGACCGGAACTCATGAGCCTGTAGTTTCCCTTCTACTTCGAATATTTTCATGAAATTTGTTTTGATCAGTAGAATGATATATTGTTACCACATTAAAATAAGGGATGATACAATTCAAGAAGCTCACATAAAGCACACTGCGTTAGATCGCACCTCTACTAAAATATTTGTGAAAAAGTTATTTTTTCGGTCTCACAGACCAATGCGCTGGTATAGGAGGGTTAAAAAGTATCCTTTTATTTTGCTGTGTGAAACTCATAAAGGACTTTAATCTAACAATCATCATTTCCGACGAGTATCGATAATCGTATGAATTTTGTCTAGTATTACATTTGAACGCCCTTCTGTGATTGGGACATTTTAACCGAAAATCTTATTCATCATTCGAAATGATTAGCATGGGATAAAAACCTTAAATTTCGTACAAATTGCAAAAAATCGAGTTCTGATTGTTACGATGATAAATAGAGTAGTGTGAAATGAATATATCAACAGTAAAAAGAAGAAAAGCTGATAGCGTCTCGAATATATACAAATACATGTCTCTGCAAACAAAAAATGTATAAAGCATTTACTCACCTTTACATTTCCTTCGCTGAAAATATTTCGTCCATCACTTAGAACCAATAATAAATTCTCAAACATTCCATTATCCGAACCCATCGATCCCTCCTCTGTGTTAACTGTTCTGATGAAATCCAACAAATCAGCAATATTAGTTTTCTCCTGACAGAAATCCAATGAGCTGACCAGTTTGGGTCCGTCAAACTGTTCCGTGTGGTTGAGAATAATTTTCGGTGCTTCTCCAAATGACACAATGCTCAAACGTCCACTCTCTAACAGTGTTAGTGCCTGCGAGACAAGTGAAATAGCTTCCAGAGTTAACTCTTTTGAGTTATTATGGTCCATGGATTTAGAATCATCGATCGCAATAGTAATTTTGTAGTCGCGCTGTGCTGGCTTTGTTCTTCTTAGCCAGATTTTGTCTTTTCGGAACTGAGAAGCAATGTAGGGAATGATTTTTTTCATGTTTATACGTCGTCCGGTACGATAATCTCCTTTTAGTCGAGTACACTTTGTTGGCTCGAGGATAAGACGAAGTTGTTCGCAAAGCTCTCTTGCATTCGGAAGCATTTTGTTTGAGATTACTTGCCACGTTTCATAGTCTTGGTGCTGTGGAAGAGACTTTAAAAATAAAAATTATTAAAATGACAAATTCCAAAAGTTGTGTGACTGATTTCTTACTCCTTTTCCTGATATCAGTTGATTTTGGTACGCTTTTCTGAGTTCCAAAGTCTGTGCTGCTGTCAAGTCTTGGGCCATACTGGTGTCCATCAAAATCTCTTTACTACAAAAAAAGAATAATTTTCAAAGAATTTTAAGTTTACGTTAGAATTATCTTACATGCAGTGCGCAGTAGTGTCGTCACCCCTTGGAACTGTTAGCGTCTCTATAACTTCACCCTCAACTTCAACCTGCTCCGTTTCATCAGTTTGTTCTTTGGTCTTTTCCGTTTTAGATGGTTTGTCAGATTTACTATCCATCTTTTCTGCAGCTACTTCTGGAGTGTCGACTTCCATCTCCTCTTCATTTTTCGTTTCATCTACATCCATTAGCTCATCTGTGTTTTCTTCATCTTCGTCCGATTTAGTCTCTTCATCATCCAGGTGTTTGATTTGCTTGGATTGCTCTTCAGTTGCGTTGTCGAGTGTTGTCTTGTCGCTTGTCTTTGGGTCCTTTACGTGTTGAAACTCTTCACTTTCTGCTTCATTTTCTTTGTCATTTGTTTCTTCAGATCCTTCTTTTTGCTCCTTTAGCTTATCAATAGTCTTCAATTGCTTAAGTTTGTTTTCCTCAGCTTCACCCAGAGTACGTTCTTCGTTTGTCCGTCCTTGCTTTCGCTTTTCCTCAGGTTTTGGTTTTTCTTTCGACTGTTCCGTCTTAGCTTGAGTTTCTTTTGTTTCTGCAACTCCCTGATGACCTTGATCAGATGTCTCATTCTCCGCTTGTCCAACTCCGTCTTTGTCTTCACCGGTATCTTGCTCGTCTAGTTTTTGATCCTGATTGATGTCCTTCTCCAAATCTTCACTCTGCACCTGATCCGTTGAACCTTTGTTCTCTGTTTCAGGAACTGATTGAATATTCTCTTCGTTGCTTTGTTTGTCTTTAGATTCTTCAGCGACTTCGTTTTCAGTCTCCTCAGTTTTGTTTTCCTCGCTTTCTTTGTTTGCATCTTCTTCCTGCTGCTTTTGCTCTTCTTCATCTAGCTCGCCACGAGTTTTTGTGTCTACCTCTTCATTTTCAACTTTGTCTTCTTCTTTATTTTCTTCGCCTCCGTCTTGGTCTTTTTTTAAATCGTCTTTTCCTGCTTCTGGTTCCTCTTCGGAGTCCGAAGAATCTTCATCGTTTTTACTATTTTCACCAGTTTCGTTTTCATTTTCATCTCCACCAGTTTCTTCTTCGTCCTTTTCAACTTCTGGTTGTTTTTGTTCGTTCATTTTGTCAATATCAAAGGGATTCTCTTCCTGCTGATCTTCGCCATCCTTCTCGTCATCTATATTAAAATTATCATCCAAGTTCATTTCCTCTGCTTCTGGTGGATCTTCCAGCTGATTATGATATGGATTTGTCTGTTCTTCATCGAACTCGGGTTCTTTCATTTCATCAATATCATTTTCCTGCTTTTTCTTCTCCTTGTTCTGCGTCTGATCATCTGTTGCATCCAGGCCATCTTTATCATGCTCCTCTTCGCCTTTTTTCGACTCATTTTTGCTATCCAAGTCGTTATGCGCATCTGACTCGTCTTTTGAACCTTTACCTTCGTCCTCCTCTTCCATTTCATTCTCTTCTTCAGATTGCTCCTGCTCTTCGTCGGATCCCCAAATCTGATCATCCAATTTATCGGCTCCTTTTTCCGTATCGCCCATTTCCTTATTCAAATCGTCTTCGTCTTCTGACTCACCGCTATCGTCTTCTTCATCAGGCTTCTCAATATCCTGCATCTTTCCCTCAAAATCATCACTCATCTCAATACCTTTCTCCTCTTTGCAATCTTCATTATTTTTATCTTCTTCTTTGCGATCTTCTGGGCGTTTTGCGTCATCTAGTTGGTCTTCCGACTCTATTTTATCTGAAGCATCTTTATCGCCAGTTCCGTCTTCTAGACCAAAACCTTCACCCTTTTTGTCGTCGTTTTTCTTTGACTCGCCCTCTTCGTCCTGCATCAAGTCGGCAGGAACGCAAAATCCCTTCGTGCTGAGCTCAACGAAAACCGTCAACATAATAGAGAGCATTTTTGTCGAGATCTTGTGAGCACCCAATTGCTGGAACAAATAGTAATCGGCAACTAAGTTGTATTGCTCCAGGATAGGCAAGACAGAAGTGATCTTTCGCAAAAGACGAATTTCCGAGTCTTTGGAGTGTTTAACGGACAAAAGAATGTTGGACACTTTCTTGGTCACATGTGAGATGTTTAAAATGTCCCAATCGGCCAGTAATTCTTGATACAACTTGCCTTTGAGATGATTATCCTGAATCTGTTCTTCTTCGGATTGTTTTTTGTTCGGAGAAACTCTTTGCTCTTTTCCTTCCTCTGTGATAATAGTTGGTTTGGGATACTTTTTAAATAGCTTTTGCAGGGACATAAGAACTGAGTGAATAATGTTTTCAAGCTCATTGTCAATATTTTCCAATTCCGCTGAATTTGACGAAATGTTTTCGACTGACTGTAGGGAATCGGTGACTGCATTCATGTGGTCAAGGAGCTCGGAAAGACACTTAGCAGCCGGAAGATATTCTTCCACGGAAACGAAAAACAATTCTCGAATTTCTTCAATTTGAGACTGAATCCCGGAATAAGTGCTAAAGAAGTTGTTGATTTTATCTCTGCTCAAGAACTCTACGTCGTTCTTTGACATATCGCATAAAGTAGCTTTCACATGACTCAGGAGTTTCTGAGTCTTCTCTGCGATGAGAGAGAATCTCTGTTCACTTTGGCATATTGAAGTCTTAGTGCCCACTAACAGACTATTCTCGGATGATTCGTTTTCGGGTACACATCTTAAGAGTAACACGAATTGTTCCATCAGCAAGCGAACTCTGCAAATACTTTCCCTTAATGTAACGAACTCATCTCTCCATTGAGAAAATTTGAAATTTCCAGTCGACTCGGAAGTGTTAATATCGGCCAGAAGTTTCAAATTGCAGATAACATTTCGCAGATCGTAAACATGGCGTGTTGAGTTACTCAACAGGGTGCGTTGGTTCTGTACGAGCAGGAATGTTTCCACTGCAAACCCTTTGATACGATCTATGTTTGGAGGACCAAGCTCACTAAGAGGCGCCAGCATGATGTTCTGTAGAAGTTTCAGTTTGAATACACACTTGGCATAGTACTTGTCAAGATTTTCATTCAATTGGACGAAATTCTGGTGAATTTTCTTATCTTTGAAACCGCCCAACATGGTTTTTACACAAAATGGAGGCAGAGTGTAATCCTCAAACTCAGATCTCAAAGACATCTCAAGAAGACCTGATTTATAACTGAGACCAAGGTTAGCTAGAGTTTTGAAGAAATCCGAAAGAGCTTTGCGCTTCTGTTGGAGAATTTGCTTAGCTTCAAGAACTTGTTTGGGGCGTTCTTGGGACCTATTGACTTCCAAGTTTCTCAAATAGTCACAAGTTTCAATCTGTGTGGTCAGAAGCTCATCTAAAGAGTTGATAAGATTTGGATAAGCAACATTGCTGATAGTCTCTTTGACAACATTTCTGGAAGTCAAGAAAAGTTTTCCAATCTTGTGCATCAAGCTCGCTTCATCGCTACTAACTTCTACATCTATTTTTTCTTTCAATTTTTGTGGAGCAACAAACATCTTGGCTTCAAGCATATAGTACTTGATTTTCGTATCGTACCGCAAGTCTCTGCCTTTGTCGTTTTCAAAATTATAATCTTTTACTGTGGCATCTTTCGGTTGAAAGACTGGTGTAATTTTCTGTGTCAGTTGGTTTTGGTAATCTTTCAGGAACTTATTCAAACTCCTGTGAACTCTAGCCACATTGCTGCGCATGCTAAAGTACGACAAGTCTTTGTTATATGACTCAATCTTTACAAATTCTTTTAATTTCTTTTCGATTGGAGCACGAATCGACTTTTTCGTTTCATCAATCTCTGTCTTGAACTGACTGAAATAGATTTGCAAGTTGTGCAAGCCAGCAATCAAACTAACTTTCTTTTCTTCATCACCGATAAGCACGTAATGCAAATATAGCTCAAACGACTTCAACAAATCCATACGAACTTCAAAGTCTCCATAGCTAGATGATTCAACAAATTGTCTCAAAATCCGAATGATGTCATTGGGAGATATTTTCGAGGATTTCTGTTGTTCGGTTTCCATTGTTTCTCCCTCGGCAAAGCGTTTTTCGGTGTACTTCATGTCAGTAAATGAAGAATCTATCTCGTGGTCCTGGATGTACTCTTGGAGGAGGTTATAGATGAAGAACCAATATTTGTAAGCGTTCGATTGTACTCTGTAAAGGCATATGTAATATATTTTTTTAAGTGTCTAAGTATGTTTTTCCAACTTACTTTTCATGGGTTTGACAAAGACATGTCCTCCAGAACTGCAACTCAAGCTTGGTCCATTTTTGGACAAACTCAGCAACTTCAAGTTCCAAGTCTCGTAAGTGATTGTTTTTGTGGGCAACCTCGTTCCATTGGGCGACTTTTTGTCGTAAAATTTGGAACCCTGTGTTGAATCTTACCACGGGCGATGTCGACGGAAGACTCCTTATTTTTTTTATAACCCGTAGAATCTATAAGAAAAGTGAAGTGCTTTTGCTTCTAGAGGACTGGACTGGATACGAAATAATCAAAAAAACAAATGTACTCACATCGATCAGACTGGCATGCTCAGGATATAAGTTTAGTTGAACTGTTACGCGTGATTCTATTCTTTCCAAGACATCTGTACAAGAAATTATTTCCGGGATGTTCGAATCCTTATAGAAATTATATTCCTTAGAGTTTTTGCCTAGAAATTAAACAAAAAATTTCAAATATTTCTATGCTATTTAAAGTACCATTTTTACCAAAAAATGAAACTTCATTCAGCATCTCCTGATGAAGTCCAACAGCAAAAGCGAAAGTGTTGTAAATGTTCTTATCCAGCGACTCATTGAGTGCAGTTTTGTACTTCGAAAACAACTTCACAAACACTTTCAATCGATCCTTGAACGGTGAAATAAAGTCCAAACTATTTTTGTCCTTAGAACCATTTTCTGAGTTGTAGTAATAGACTCTGAAATGTTTCCAACGTAATAAATTTTCCATATTTTAAATCAAATCCAAAATATTACTTTGAATAATGTCCCATGAGAGTGATAAAGTTCTGTGCCAGAAAGCCATAATCTTCGTCACGAATCACAAGAGACGCCTTATTGCTGAGTTTCTTCTCAGACGATAGTTTCATAACTTTTTCCAATGAATCATCCACAATGAATTCGCCAAAGTCTTCTTGAACATTTGTTGGGAAGTTTTCTTCGATTTCTTGCAACTCTAGAAGTTCTTCGTCTTCTGTTTCGCACTTTGTTCTGTTATAAAAAAGGTAAAGATTTTTAGTAAGAATACGTTCTACTGTTGTGGTGAGTTGGAGCTTACTTGGTTATATATAGACTATCTTCTTCTGCTTTCTGTTGACGCTTGCGTTCCTCTTCATCTTGCCAAACTATGTTGCAGATGTTCAATGCAAAATCCAATTCCTTAAATGTCTCTTCATTGATATCCGATGAGATTGTAATGCGGTTTTTCAATTCCAAAATTTTGGCTTTAAGGAGTCTAGAAACAACTAAGCAATGAAATACAATTCCTTTTCATCAAAAGAATAAAACCTACCTAAAATACTCCATCTCACTACCCTCCAACTTTTCCAAAACAGTAAACACCACCGACCGATTTTCATGTAGATCCTTTGCTTTGTTGCTTTCTTTGAACACTTCTAAGCTGTTGGCACTAGGGAAGTCAACAATATTCGATAACAATTCTGCCAACTTTCCATTTTCATTCAAATTGGAAAACACTCCTACTGAATTAGGCACAATCGAACTCTCCAATTGTTTAAGCGACACTTTCATTCCTTCAAAACCGAATCGAACCAGGCCAACAGAGCACTCGAGTGGCTGTAAGAAGTCTTCGTAGTATCCCTTGTATCGCTTGAGTGTGTGATTGATAAATCTTTGTGAATTTGAAATCCACAAATCCAGCTTTTTGTAAGTTTCTCTGAGTCTTAGCAATTTCGATTCGTCTGGTGTGGGTTTAAACTCAACACAATCCTGCCAACTATCATCTACCAACTGAAGAAGGTTATGCAATGCACTTGGTTCACAGTTTGTCTTCAAAAAATGGGTTATATCCTGAACTAGATTGGTATACAGACAAACATCGGGACGCAAGGCAACTTTTTGAGAGAATTTGGCCTGTCTCTTAGTTAAATCAGCAAGTTTTGATAGAAGTTCGGAGTAAATCTCATCTCCAAAATGTTTGTAATTCATCGTTATTCTCATGAAATCATACACTGTCGTCAGAGTTGTTAGGCAATTAATGTCTTCCACGATGTATTCCTGCTTTAGACGATTCTTTTCCACTGGATCGATAAGTGGAGTAAATGTGAGAAGGCACAGTTCTATTGCTCCGACAAAGGATTGTACCAGCGACGCGTTGAAGAAGTTGTTTTGAGTTCTTAAAAATGGTTTGACTTGAGCATTGATTTCCTTTTGTGCCTTTAGGGAATGCAGTTTTAATTTCGATACAAGTTTTCCAAAATTATCATTGTAGTCTGAAAAGTTCTCATTTTCCATGTTCTGACAGAGTTTCTGGACATATTCAACTTCTAAACTTAGCTTTTTAGCTTTCACCAAACTGTCTATGAGAAAAGATTCAGATAAGTCAAATTGTTTAGACAAAAGTTGACCATTATTCCATAACAACTGGCGCATATCCGCAAGTGAGCTCTTCCAAACCTGCAAGTCGTTCAATGGAATAGCCTTAAAGCTACCATCAAACTGGAATAAGATCTTTAGGATTGTCCCACTCAATGGCGGTCCATTGTAGGTAAAAGCCGATGATATTTCCAGGTCTTTCTTCTCTAAATTTAGACAGGCATCACTGCGGCATGATAAACTGTTCAGCAGAAGTGAATGAGCTTCCTTGGACACAAGTCGGGAGAATGTAGAAATAAGCTTAAAATTCATTGAAAGATACTGAACTAAGCCCTCGAATTCACTTTCAGTCTCTATGGACGCTATATACTTCAGGATGTCTGCGTATAAGCTCTCGATATTCTGGAACTTTTTAGTTTTAGTCAACTGGAGAAGCTCCAGCGACGCCATACTCAATGACGGTATACTTTCGATGAAGAACTCGTTAAATTCAATGTTCCTGGATTGGTATGTTACGATTTGGGAAACATACTTATTTACAAAGTACTCACGTAGAGGAAGCATTTCAAATTCAACTTGGTGTGGTACCTGAGATGGTTGCAGATCTCCGTCAAGAAGGGTTTTTATTGAAGCAAGTGACATCTCAAATTCCTCCAAGTCCCATTTATAAATTACATCATCTTCCTTTGTGTCTTCTGCGAATTCATTAATAAATATTTTCAATGCATCCTGAATCGACTTAGGTACGTTTGTAGTTGGTTCACTTGCACATGCCAATCGATGACACTGTAGATCCAAACCTTTTGCATTCAAAATTACAGCTTTTAGCTTCTTTGCAGCATCAGATCTCTGAGCCACTATCTTCTTCGCAACTAGTTCGCTAGTAAAGCTACCGTAAGAGGGAACTATGGCAAGACTTACGTCGAGTTTGTTCCTTAAATTTAAACGGTGAACTTGCACTGCACTGTAGTAAGGTAGAAATTGAGTCATTTGTTTAGTGTAGAATTTTCTAATAAGATTCAGAGGATGGTTTACACTAAGTGCGTAGTTAGATATTTTCTGTAGGCTCAATTCAAATTCAGCATTGAGCTGCTTATAATTTGGCAACAGTTGCTCCAAAAGTTTGAGTAGGTTCTTATCCAACCATTTGAAGTGTAGTAAAAGTTTGTCCATTAAATTGGTATTCAAAACTTTTTCAATAAACAACTTGCCTTTGGAGACCTTCAAAATCCGGTTTACCCATAAAAATGAAGTTATGGTCTGTACAAAAGTTGACAAGTTAAAATCACCATATTCCAATGAAGCTTTCAAAATGTGACCCATGCTTTTGACGAATGATGACAAATTGTTTAGGAAAACATTGTTCAATCGATCATTGATGACTTTGTCTTGAACAGCTTGGGAGTATGCTAAAGCATTAATTTGACTTAGTTTAGTTACTGCCTCAACACCAACTTCACTGACGAAAAGATGTGAAAGTAACTGGGCACTTAAAGCAAACCCTTGCTTTTCGTACTCCGAATTCAGCTGTCCTATGTAATCACGAATGCGTGGGAACAATTTAGTATTCCACGGTAGTGTTCCAAGGTTTTCCTCGAAATTGTTTCTGCAGTGCTGAATTGTAGAAAATAAGTCGATGTTTAATTTTTCTAGTTCCTTCACTGTTTGCTTATCATGCTGGCCACTCTTTAACAAGTCTTTTAAATACAAATGACGAAGATTGCTGTCTTCCATTGAACTAACTTGGTACAACATGTACATATAGGCCTTTTTTAGCTCTAAGCTATTTTCGTACTCCAGATTTTCAAAACCAGTAAAGAGTTGGCTTAAAAATTCGTCTTCATTATTAATGAGCATTTTAAAGGGCTCAAATTGCATCTTTACCAGAGCTACTGAGCTTAAGTCCTCGCCGCTAAGCACCACATTCTGCAGGTCAACGTTTGAGCCATCACATTCGCTTAAATTTTTTGATTCCTCAAGGACAATATCTCTTAGTTGATTTTGATAATAAGCTAATCCGTAACCCATCAAATCGGTGTTTGACGAATACACATAGACTTCCATACCACTGACATAAACAGCCTTTTCATCTCCATAGCCAATTCTTTTGTATGCTTCTACAAGAAATGCAAACTGAGTTAAATGTGACACATTATAGTTGTTGATCTCTGTGGTCTTGCAAATACGGCCATGAATGCTTAAGATTGTATTTATAGTGTTAATGTTGTGAATTCCATTTTCATACACGATAACTCTCAAGTCGTCTGTGGTGTAGTTATCCTTGCTGAGGGCCATTTCCACACATCGATTTCGCATTGCTCGGGATAGTTCTCCATTCTTTGGATCAATTGTGAGAAATGCTCGAAAGTTTTCGTGCTTGTTAACGGTTTCAGCCTCGTCGTTGGCAGTGACACCCTTTTCCGATATCAAAAGCTTGCCGTTGGGTTCAAAGACAGGATTTAAACGATCTAATACAGCCGAGGAGCATAGATTTACGTGCTCTAGACTAATATACTGGCCAGATTTTAGAGATTTAACGATTTTCGAATCCACCCATTCAAAACTTCCACCAGTATTTAGCGAATCGTAGTTTCGTACCAAATTTTTCAAAGCCTTTAAAACCTTTCTCAATTGTTTAAGCTCGGACTTAACTTCTATTGATATTGAGTCTATCAAAAGAAGCTTATCGATTACTGCAGTGATAAGTTGTATACGATTGCGGAAATTGTTAAGTTCGTCAGACATTTCCGAGGGATTATGAAGATCTACAAATGCAATGAATATCAGAAATAAATTATGTATTTGTTTAAAAAACCTACCAATTTTGATTTTGTTAAGGTCAGCGTATTTGCTCCAAGCATAGAGTAAATCTTCTAATCTGTGTGTTGTCAGAACATCAGGGGCATCTTTGATTTGGAGAACTAAATTCTGCACTTCAGTTACAAATATTGTTTCGATGCTTTGTGAAATTTCTTCCAAGTGCCGGTTAAGGTCAATCTTAAAAGATAATTAATTCGGATGTAAAATTGTATAACAAAGACTATATCAGCATCAAAATTTTAGAGTTTTTCTAAATACGGTTTTATATAAAAAAAAAAAAAGAAGTTAAAATGTCAAATAGCAGAAACGACACCATTGTGATCCCAAATGGTGTCGTTTCTGCTACTGCTTCTAGGTGAAACACAGCTGTTAAAACATGCAATCCAATATGGCAAATACAATGGGCGTATACAAAAACCTATCGGATAAGCTGCCAACGACACCCGTATCTGGGAGTCAGATATCTGATTCAAGATTGCTTCTGAAGCAGTTTTTTTTAAATTGCTACTTGCAACTTAAATGACACTGACTATGAAATTTCTGCAAACGAAAATACCAACTAACATGAAAAGAAAAGCTAATACTCTATCAGTCGATCACTTGGATAGCAAAGTATACGAACAATTTTCAATACACCGGCACAAAAGTTGCATGTGCATTTAACTAGAACCAACTATGGACTCCTATTTCGACCAAGTGAATCCGAATTTTGAAGTCCGTTATGCCGGATCACGTCGGGTAAAAAGCTACCCGGATACGGCACCAACAACTCACTCGGATCAATCGCACCATTGCATTTGCATTGTGTACAGTCAAGACTAGATACTTACTAAGAAAGAAGCAAAACAAAACACTTACCTGTTGGAAACTTCCAGTGACTGAGTCATCGATAGTGTCCATATTGCACACTTCATTCGACAGAGTGCACATCAAATCGATCAACTTCGTTTTCCCAGAATCAGTTGGTCCACATAATAGCACTGGTTTCTCCATGTAAACACATTCAATCAAATTTTTAAGATTCTCCCTTTGAGACGACAAAAGAAGAGGTGCCTTTGCTTTACTCTTCAATGGCCTCAGACCGGCTAATGAATTGGCTGATTCCCTTTGCAAAACAATATCATTCAAATACACTTTCGTGTCGGTCCAGTAAAGTGAAATATCCTCCGACAGAGCATTGAGTTTTTCGGCATCACAATTGAATATCTCACTGAATGCATTCCTAATGAAGAGTTTATCCTGCTCGGATCTCATTCGTTGATAGTAAACAAGCTTCATTCGTTCATAGAGCACCACTAAGAAGTTTTCAAATCCATTTAGTAGTTGTTTTATAGTATCCTCCTTTTGGAATGTTATTTTTTGGGGGACAAAACCAGTCTCAGAACTTATCAACAAATCACACCATCTAAGAATATCACGTAGATTTATTTCAAAAGGACCGCCTCTGTAACCGAATTCCATATCAGCAATTCCCTTGTCCAGTTTTTCTGAGAATTTTACCAAACGCAGCGATAAATCAAATTCAATTTTAGCTGGATGGGTTTCGTTGCTGATTTTTAATTGATCTCTTTGAGAAAGTAAGTTGAATAGGTTCATTGGGTCGACTGCACCATCGATTTGTTGTAGTAGGCTCTTAAAGTGTGCGGAGATTTCCTCAAAGTGTTTTGCATACTTTCCATTCACCACAAAGAGAAGATCGTCTGTTGACAGTTTTCTAAGATACACTTTATTGAATCGATTCAAGAATGATTGGGGAAGGCCTTTACGACCACCGCCTTGACGCAACGGATTCTGACACGCGAAAATTCTAGTCTTTCTGCTAAGGACAAAGGTTTTGTTCAATTCAGGAATGTAAACCTCTCCACGATGATCCAGAATGGCATTTAGACCTTCCAACACACTCTGTGGAGCTAAATTTAACTCATCCAGCAAGACCCAAGTATTTTCAGATTTCAAAGCAGCCAATAGTGGTCCATCACGCCAAACAAAAGATCCGATTGTCGATTTTTTTTCAGCATCGTTAATATTCTCCTCCGCTGGTAAATCGGTTCCAAAAAGATCTGCTAGATCTGTGTGCTCACAGAGGTTTATACGCACTACGCTGTAACCAATAGCATGAGCCAAACTTTCTACAATTGATGTCTTCCCGACACCTGGTGGACCCTCTAACAACACAGGCTTATTCAAACTCAGTGCCGACAATAGCCGAAATAGATTCTTTTTAGTTGTTGGTGCATCGAACAGGAAATGTTCATCGGCACTGATTTTCCGCTGTGGATTGGTGGCAATAAAGAAGGGCTTTATTCCGAAACAATCCTCCATGTATTCAATAACATCACCCCGCTTCTCAAGCACCTCGGCTTCCTTCACATCCACTCCTACTGTCAGCTTTGCCTGTTTAATGGCATATCGAATGATATTGGTTTTTAGCTTCTCCACTTTTTCCAACGATTCGTGGGGTAACATTTCTAAAGAATCCAAGAAAATCGTCTCCAAACCAAATACTGCAGCTTCGGGAAAGTCAAGCTTGGAATTAATAACTAAATAATTTGACCACGCCAGGACGTCTCGGATGGAAAACTTGAACTTCTCTACCATATCGCGAATATAGAAAACTACATCGACTAGGAAAGAAGCTATTTTCCTCACATGTCCTATTTCCATCTGCGTCATGCTCTGCATCATGCAATTGGCAGCAATATTAATCAAATCATCTCTGGAATCCGATGGAATACACCAAATTTCTGTAAATCGATTACGCAGAGCTGGTGACAATTCTTTTTTCCCGAAATCACCCCCAGGGTTCATAGTGGCGAAAAACTGAAAGCCCTCGGCAGCTTTAATCACAAACTCCTCTGATTCGGAGGTAACATCACTAACGCCACCTTTTTCCGCCAGTAAGACTGTCCTTTCAGGCTCCAGAATACAGTTCAATCTTTCCAGAACCGAGTCTTCTGCCAGGGATATTTCATCAGCCATAAAATAACTTCCCTCCACCATAGACAAAATCAAGGGTCCGTCGGCCCACTCAAACAATTTTTGAGTATCTTCACTTTCAGCATTGGAACGGCAAGGTCGCAAGCCTCCCAAGAAGTCAGCCCCTTCAGTGTGCATGTGACAGTTAAGAATCCTCAACTCAACGTCATGAATACTAGCCAAAATCTGACAGACGGTAGTCTTACCACAACCTGTTGGCCCAACCAACAGCACAGGTTCAGCGAACTGAATGGCCTTCGCAGCCAATACAGCCATCCGTGTCATATTTCTCGTCCATACAATGTCATTTCTCTGTGTATAACTTTTGATTGAATCGATAATGTTCCTCGTAACCGGAGATGCCGACTCGCCAAAAAGTAAATCCAAGTCAATTTTCTTTCTAAAATTCTTATAGAGCGTCTCTTCAATGATTTCAATCTCAATAGCTGTCCTTACTTTAGCCGACAAAACCAAATAGCCTTCCTCAATCAGATGTTGATTCCAGTCGTACTTCAAGTCCTCCAATAACTGCTTGTCAGCGAATGTGTACCGATTACCCCATCGGAACAGATCACGCAACGTGAAGACATTCTTTGTTGTAGTCTTACGATTTTTCTGCAAATCCCACATGCACTGCACCATTTTCTTTGAATAAGACTGCGGAATGAGGCATCGTTTTTCTAAAATAACTTCTAACTCATTGCGCGGAATTTCCGAGAAATGAAGTTCAATAAAACGATTTTTGAAGGCCCGTGACAAAGTTTTTCGACCTCCATACAGTCCCGGTGGATTTTGAGTTGCAAAAAGCATAAAATTGGGATGTGCTTTAACAACAGTTTGTGTTTCTGGAATGAACAGTTCACGGTTGTCATCAAGAACTCGATTCAAGGCTTCTAAAATATCAGTTGAAGCCAAATTCAACTCATCGAGAATAATCCAAAAGCCGTTTCGCATAGCCTGCACCAGAACTCCCTCTTTGAATGACAACTTCCCACTAACATCGGATGTGTATGTTCCTATGTACTCCTGAAGATCTGTGTGTTCGTGATTGTTGATTCTCATGCAATGGTTGCCACTTTTTTTGGCAACATATTCAATTAAACTTGTCTTACCAGCACTAGTTGGACCCTGTAGTAGGATTGGTAACTTGCCAATTGAGATGATTCTCGATAAATCCTTTAAATTCTCTCCAACACTCTTCGTCAGAATGTAGTTGCTACATTCCTGAGTTTCCTTTGGCCCCTTCTCTATCCAGTATCCTTCGAAATTTAAGTAATCTTCGCCGGGTCGGGGGATTCCTTGGGAGAGAACCGCCTTAGCGTTGCTTAACATCGAATCTTTAATCAATTCTAATACAATGTTATGTGATTGGGGATCCAGTTGCGTGAGGAAACTCATACAAAAACTCTCATATAGATTTCTCTCGATTGAGCCGCAAAGATTCTTTGCACAGATTCTTAACGAACGACAGAGTGTACGCAGAGAAAATACTGGTCGGTTTCCCAGACCATCGTTGAGCTCCAACTTCGAAAGAATCCTCAGTTTTTTGTACATTTTTACGATATTGGTCACGCGTTTCTTTTCTATTCCCGTGCTGCTGAGGTAATCACTTACCAACAGAGTCAAATCACCATCTGTGGTCAGTTCATCGACAAAGAACTCAGTGAATCGGTTTCGAATACCCACGGGGAGATCTTTTTTGCCAATATCTGTATTGGGATTCATGCAAGCGAAAATTCTGAAATCAGGATGTCGTTTAATTGGTGTAAAGTCACCTTTTTCGAGAAGTACTACCGACCCATCTGGCTCTAGAATAGTTGAGAGGCATTCAAGAGTCTCGGCCGAAGCCAAGTTGATCTCATCAAGTAAAACCCAATCTCCGTTCTTAATGCAGTTGACAAGTGATCCAGGAATAAATGCAAAAGAAATGTTAATCGACTTGGTCAGCTGGGAATCTAGCTTCTGAAGTTTTATTTGCAACTGCTTCCATTTCGGTAAGTCTTCCTCAAATTTAAACTCTCCCTTTTGGTACCTACTGAAAACAGAATTTACCACGGTTATCATGAGCTTGATAAGGACTTCAAAGTTGCCCTGATTGTAGCAAATACTGAATTTATTCAGAAAAGTCTCATTCTTGCTGCCGTTAAATGTTTTGCGAAAGAGGTTTTCAAATTCACACCTAAGAGGAGCTATCACGTAGTTCAAATCAACAGGCTTAAAGCCACCAACAAGGTCAGAGACATCAGATTGGTTATTCATGTTCACCACTACAAGTTTGTGAAGTGTTTTTTCAGCTAGATATTGTACAGAAGATGTTTTTCCCACACCAGTCTCACCGACCAGTAGCACTGGCTCATCTTGGCCCACACAAACTGCAATACGTTCCAAAAGACATGAAGCCATTCGAGTAAAAGAGAAAGTGGCACTCTTGGTTGTTTTCTGGGGCATTACGTAGTTTTCTGTGTTTTTCGTTAGCTTTTGTTTTTTCACAGGCCTAAGAAAATCTTCGTCGTCGTCTTTTGGCTGTGTCTTGAGCAAACCACAGTCTTTTGAGACAAGCTCAGCTCGACCCACTTTGATCCTTTTTCTATCCACCTGAACATCCGGTTTGTATTCGTCAGCAAAAAACTCACATCTGGATTGAATGATACCAAGTTTAGATCCTATACTCGTCACGAGACGAGTTTTGTCACGTCCTTCGGGCAAGTAAGAGCAAAATACATCCACAGCATTCTGAAACACAAAATAAGCACATTCTGTGCTGGTGACTGAAAACATCGGATTCGAACGAGCACATAACTTAATGAGATCTCTCGTGGATACCAATCTTCCAGAGTTAGGTATGCTTGCCAAAGAAACCGTTTCAAATGGAAGGGCTACATATTTTTCTGTATTGTCAGCTTTGTCATCAGTTTCCTGTGTGCGTAAGTTGTCAGCGACTGTATGATCACCGCTTGAGAATGTAAGGAATACATCTACAATTCGATTTGCAACTGTACTTAGTTTGGGATAGTTGGTGCTGATTACGGAACAGAGTTCGTTGCGAGACAACGGTAGAATGTTAATAGTGTATAGATATTTTTCCAGCAGAGAGTAGAGGCATTTTTGGGAAGTGTTGCATCCTTTATTAGTTCTATGGAAAAATTAAATCACATATAGGTATTGCAAAGAAAAGAATTGTGTTCAACGACTTACCTTATTGTAACAAAAAGTTGAAACCCAGGCTCAATTTTGACGCAATCTCTGAATCCAGGGACACTTAGGAAATTATTTTCCAGCAAGTTATTAAGGATTGTGTATGTGTCTTGAGTTGCGGAGTCTAAGTCTTCAAGAAGCAACCAGTATCCATTCATCACAGCCTATGGAAAAATGTTAATGGCTTCATTAGTTTAATGACGTACACCAAAGCAGGCATTTTACTATCTGAACTCCTATTTATTAGAACTCTTCAATCTTTTCAAAAGGTTCAAAACAAAATTGCTCTATAAAACAATACGACTTTATAGCGCACAATCGTTGTTAGACAAAGTGAAGCTACAGAAAAATTTTAAAATGTTATGAGTTAAGGCTTTTCCTTCTACTTTGTGATAGGATTTGTTAGCAGACCGCAGCTTGCATGTTTTTCCTCTGTAGCCTTTTAAAGGCTACTTGGAATGCTACTGCACTCCTTTTACTAAAACTTTTAATTCCTAACCGATTGTCTAAGCAAGATGTAAAAGGACGATTATTGCACCTGTTGCAATAATTGGAGAAATATTTTCAAACATTTCTTTTACATAAAAACTTACCTGTGTTAGGACTCCTGGCAACCAAACAAATTCGCCAGGAACATCAGTGCAGCGATACTGCCCAAGCAACATTTTACTATCAGTTTGATCACCAAGTTGGATACGCAGAAATCCACTTCTTTTATCAAACGTTTCATTGTTGTCATTCCCATTTTCTTCAATTCCAACTTCACTTTTCCTCTTGCTTCCATTGCGTTGATCTTTTTTCGCATTCTCTTTATTTGCTTTGGACTTGGATCGTTTGCTTTCTTTTTTGTTTGTCAAGTTATCAATTTCAAGTTGTTTCGGACAAACCCTTCCTGTTTTTCTGGCTAGATATTCAACTAGAGTAGTTTTACCACAACCAACTGGTCCAGACAAACAAACTGCTTTACCTGAAGAAACCCCCAATGCTATGCTCCTTAAATTGACTTTTGTGGAGTCCACTTTAACAATAGAGTCGTAATGACCATCAGTTTCATCGTAGAACATTTTGTTTTCATTATTGAAAATGGGAAGAAGCACACCCTCGACATTGGTCACTACTTCACTGGTAAATGGTAAGTATATTATGGAATCTAGTTTGTTCTCGTCAATTTCGGTTGTTTTCAACAGACTAGGAATGGTGTGTTGCTCTTTGTGAAACATTAAAACTGTCTCTTCATCTATTGCCGAATTTAATTCCTTTAATTGATGCGGTGTCATGTGTGTAATAATGGCTATGGCATGATTGCAGTATAAGTTTTGGAGAGGACAACCTTGATTTAGAAAATGAGTAACAAATGGTGACCAGTTCCAAAGATCCTTGAAAAAGACAGGATCACATGAAAGCAATCGGTAGCAGCATTTTACGATCTCCAAATCTGAAACCACAGAGACTCTCGAAAGTTTGGCTTTCTTCTTTATCGTAATATCATCATTTGGACTAGTAAACGGTGCAGGTTTATTCAAAAAATACTTTGTGGCATATCTGTAAGGATAACTCACATAAAAAACGGTCTTTTCTAGAAAAAAATCATCTTACCGTTGAATGTTTGGTGAAAGCCTCATAAGCTTGGATAGAGCGACGCATTTCTTTTGATACTGGTCAAAGCTTTTGCCATCGTCTTCTGCGTTGTTGGTTTTTGAAGTCAAAATAAGTAAAACGTAGTCTTGGAATGCTACTCCAATATTCTCAGTATATTTCGGATTCAACAGGTTGGATCCCAAATAGTTTTGAATTTTTACAACATCGAGAGCAGTTGGATCCTAGAAACGGTATTTTAAAGCACGTGTTACAATAAAATCATGTTCATTCATGAAACATTACTTACTGGTAACCTCAAAAAATCTTTCAATATTGTATCTTCGTTTTTCAGAAGACTCAATAAATGTTTCACTGATGTTTTGAATTTATTAATACTTATTTCCATCTCGCTAATGAATTTCTTAACTTAGTTTTATTTAATTCAAGTATAATTAAGAAAGTATTTAAAAGTATTTAATACAGGTAACCGACCGAAGAAGAAATGCTTGAATCTCGAATGGCTGGACCGGAGTAATGAAATGCGTAGAAGCCACACGTGCTTTTCGTTGACATTTCTGACGTTCTATTTCCCACTCTATCCGTATTTTGGTGAACAGCTGATAATTGTTTATTGTTTTATTCAATCGTGTTTCCTTTTGATTCACATTCTATACACAACAAAGTAACAAAATACGTTCATAAGAGAAAAAGAGATAGGGGATTATTTTGGTTGTTATTTTGCTTTGGGATAGTCTTCTCTATCAGTGCTGACAAGTCAAAAGCTTTTTGGAAAAGAAAAAGCAAATAATATTCATAATTTTATATCATAGTTAAAAAAATTTGCTTGAAAAATTAATTTATAGCTGTCATAGCCTGATTACATGCAGTGCATTGGAATCACCATGCTGTACAAATGTGGAAAAATAAGTAAAGTAAACCTTAGACAATAAGTTTTAACAAATACTCGTAATCAGAATGACAGCAAATTACTCACCGCCTTATTAATAAACGCGGAATAGCTGGGTTAAGCCTTATTCCATGGATTAAGTTACCATTAATACCATTTTCCATTTAATTAAAGTTACCATTATACCATTTTCCACTTAATGCATCCCTGGAATAAGGCTTAACCCAGCTATTCCGCGTTTATTAATATGGCGGTCAGAGTTTTTCGTCAATAGCAAACACTGGAACAAAAACATTTTCAGTCTCATTTTTTCTCTTTCCTCGGCATAGATAAGACCAATAAAAGTATGTTATAGCAACAGCTGAGAAAATAACCACAAAGCAAAGTTGAAAATAACAAAAGCATGTAAATGACACGTGTATACACGACACACGCCACATTTTTTGACCTTATCTACTACCGTGTGGAAAGAGTACCTATAGAGATGCACTCTTTTGCAAGAACTTTTCAATCTCGCCCTTATTTTTGCATGACCTAAAGTAAAGAGAGTTGAATTAATAGACACAAAAACCAGAGCAGTAATGTCGTAACTGATTTCAAATTCTGTAATCAAACTTATGAATGTGACAACAAATTGCTCAATGGCTGCGTTCGGATTCTTACCTAAGACGAACTAGATACCTTTCGTGACATTTGTTGTTAGTGTAATCCCATGTTAAAAAGCAGCTGACTGCAAAACATCTTTTGAGGGGAAAGCGATCCAAAGGTACCTTAAAAATCATGGTATAGCAAGCTACCCAATTTGAAATTTGAGAACAGCTGACTTGCATTCATTTTTGTTTTGCTTTCTGTCATAGTGCTTTGTTGCAAAATTGTTTTTTGTAAACATAAAATTTAAAATATGGTGCTCCTAATTAATCTAAACGACGTTGTTTACGAAGTAAACGATTGTGAAGAAGTTTGCAATCGAATAATAAGTGGTACGTGTTGTTTGCAATTTTTAAAACACATTTGGTTTGGTTTGTTTTCTCTTTGATTTATCAGCTGTTTCTGATTTGACAGATACCTAATCTTAGTCGTTCGAAAACTTACCCGGATACAAAGGTATCCTAGTTATGCTACCTATTTTTTTTCGAACGCACCCAATGTCCGTGTTCATACCGGTCGATTTGTTGAACAGTTTGAGGGTGAGGAAGTAAGTGGGGGCAGTTGAAGGGGTGTTTCCCAAAATTGAATCAACACGAACTGTTGAAACATCGTGCGAATAAAGCGACTGTTTTCCTTCTCTGTCACACACATTGGTCGGTATTGACATCATTCCCATACTGTTTCATTAAAGTCAAACCATTTTTTTTTCTTTTTTCCTGCCAAACAGTCTTGTCGTGCATTTGTCATTTGTGTTGAAAATTAAAAAATTAAAAATTAAAAAGCTGGGCGACAGAATCTCCATGCGGCTGAAAATTATGGTATGCATATGATACCAAAAGATTATCTTTTCAAACAATTCTGGTGCTGAAAGAAGGTTTGTTTTGTTAGAAAATAAAAAATGTATTCAAAGTCAAGAAAAGTTATCACAATTTGTATTAACAGCTTGTTCTTTGAACCAGAGAAGGTGGGCAACAAGAAAAAAATGAAGGTCTTATGAGTGGTTTGTTCAAAACGCCCAAAAAACGAAGGAAAGGAATTTCTGGAGAGCCAGAGGACGACGTACAACAGACAAGTAACCTGGACAGGGCATTCAGTAAAATGTCAGCTATGGTATCTCAGCGTTGCTGCTGCTGCTGTTGGCTTTGGCTAACACACTTAAGGCAATGCAGCAAAGGGAGACCATAAACCAGATTGGAATTGAGACAAGACAACACAGCCCGACTTGGACTTCGACACTGGAGCGCAAACACAGCAAATAATAATAAAATAATAACACAAGAAAAAATATGGTACTACTACCTATAGGTACACATAAGTATATCCATCCACAAATGAATAAAAAAAAAACGTATAAGAAAAATCACCAAGAAAATTCGCGCACGGTTCTAATCAAACAATTACAAAAGTCGAAATAAGAGACCCGTGGTATCTGCTGGTGTGTACCTAACCTACTACGTATACCTCCTAGGTACGTCGAAGGATATGACGAGGACGCCATGTTCTTGTTCAGGCACTACTCGGTTGGGTTTGTTGAATAGTCGCAATCGCAATGTTTCAGTACGCTGGTGGCTGGTGGCTTCTCTTTCCAAATTATTTATAAAAAAAAAATTAATATTAACGAAGAACCACACGGATGGTTCCTGCTATATTCCATCCACTCCAAGAGAAATATCCGAATCAAACTGTCACTACTATGTATTGCTGTTGGGGAGCTATGCTATGGTGGCGTCGTCGTCGTCATCGTCAATTTTGTGCTCACCTCAATTCGATGTATAGCTTGTAAGTTGTAAGGAGTATGAATGGAGTGCAACACCAACTAGTGGGGGTGATTCTCCTGTTTGGTATTCTCCTGTAGGTGACAGATGTGGCCATAAACGTATAGTCAGAGCTCAGAGTCACATTGCTTTATCGAACGTTTCCTACAGTGTCATGCATATTTGTGTTACTTCGAAGGAAGAATTAAGAGAAATAAGAGAGTTTTTTTTTCTATAATAAAAGGGCTTGAAAAATGTCATCAATGTGTCTGTTAACTTTTTTTATTGGAATTTCTTTGTTTGTGCTTATTTTCCATTAGAAACGACTCAAAAACTAAACTTCTCAAGATTATCTCTGCAAACAATACTGGAAAAAAATGGATTTTTGTGCGCCGCCCCACCAGCAACAAAATACAGTCTTTTGCAGAAGTTAATTTCACCTGGAAACTTCGGCGTAAGATCTCAGATGTGAAAGAGATAGCCTCAACCAAGCCAACTGGAAATTATATCGTTGATGAACCTGCAAGACCAGGATTTCAGACAATTTTCTAATGCGCTTGGACTGTCGGTGTCCTCAGTGAGAGCTTTCATCAATGATGTGATCTGTCAAGAGGATAACCGTAGGGCTCCCCGAAGTTAATAAAAAATAATCTGCAACCCTTTTGTTATCCCTTAGCAGGCAGAGGACTGGTGTTTCTCTTTTGTGCAGTCAATTTAAAGTGCTGGGCTTACGTGAAATCACATTCTTTGAATCCTGTAGAGAAAATTACGTTTTGTATTGTGAGAGCTGGTAACTTAGGTTCCTTATCATGGCAGCATCTTTAGTCTTTTCCCGAACATCTGTAAAGCTATAACAAGAAGGTTGCTATCTGGTAATACAATGGACCAGTATTTAGGTCTGAGTGCTCCAGTTAGTATTTTAAAATCCTCCAACAGAAAAAAAAAGAAAAAAATGAGACTAGTTTGGTTTTGGTTTTTTGTAAAATATTATTATTGTTGGATGCTTTAGTTTTAGTTGTTAGTAGCTGCTCTTTTTCTAGTTGAGACTTGTTCTTAAATGCTAAATGTTTCTCCTAAAGAGAGAACCCTCCATGAAGATTTCGTTCTTTAGGTGCTGTTGGTGGATGTAGGCAGGTCGCAACCAACTACACGCGGAGGCTTCCGAGGTGGCGGCTGGCGGACCACTTGGCAGTGGCCGTCGCAAAGCTGCACGTATAGAATCCGCTTGACCGGGCTGTGGCAACCGCTCAAAATCACTGGAATAATTTTTTTACTAATAAACTCTCGTGCATTGCAGGCATTTCAGGAAGCTCCTTTGGTTCCAAAGAGCTTTGTTCAACAAAAACTGTCTTATCATGCTTTTCACCGACCCGAAACGCTGGACTACGTTTGTTGTCGGACTACAGGAGCTGGGATACGGATGTCGGTGTTGTTTCTCCAAAAATATAAATAAAAAAAAATTCTTCAACCTAAGGGGTGGAAGCGTGAACTGAAACAGCTAAAATTTAATATATAAAATTATTATTTTTACTGCTTCCATCCCTGAGGTTGATGAATTTTTTTTTATTTATATTTTTGGAGGAAACAAACTGTCAAAATAGTTTCACATTCCAATTGTACCTTTATTGAAGGTAGTTGACAAGAAGGAAATGAAACAAGACGGTGTTGCGGTCGATTCGTTGAACAATGTGAACATTTTGGTCGATTTGTTGCTTCAACAAATCGACCGGTATGAACATCGCCAATGACTGATGATTTTGTTTCCTTTCAATGTGCCTGTCCAGACGGGTTATGCTGTTAACGTTATGCTGATAACACCTAGTGTCCAGACGTTGTTATGATTCCTCGCACAAGTTCTCCATTTTGTGTTGGAAATTGTATTGAAAAAAGCATAACGTTATGAGCATAACCCGTCTGGACACGCAAAGTGTACTGCTTAGGCAGATAAATCAAATTTCATTTTGCGCATCGAATCCCTTTCTTCCTCACCCCTTTTGCCCAGAAACGACCGATATAACGCTATGGGCATAACACGTATGGACAGGGACAATGCTTAGTTCAGAATGCTTAAGAATTATTTTTTGAAATGTGTATTTGAGAGCGACCCTTCGATGAAGTAGTGGAATATTTTCAAAAATTTAGTTTGGCATGACTTGGTCGTTACTGTCAAATGCGAAAACGTCAAAATTTTTCAGGAAAAGTGGCGTCGTCTTTCAATTTAATTAAAATAAAGTTCTTGTGTTAAGTTTACAATTAAAAGCATAGTTTTTATCATAAAAAATTAATTCAAAATGACCACCGATGTGCGGGATATACTGGACATGGATCGAGCGAATACTCCCGAGGTAACTCGGGATTCATTCCTCGCTACCAAAAAACGAAACTTTGAAAAGTAAATTTCTTTATTTCCTTCAAAATTACCCATAAATTCAATTCAATATTATTTTTTTTAGAGTTAAAACAAGTAAACGCCCCGAGGGGATGCATCGTGAGGTATTTGCTTTGCTTTACAATGATAACAAGGATGCCCCTCCGTTGTTGCCCACGGATACTGGTAAAGTCTATTGATTTTTATCAACTTTTATCTTTCTGCTCTAAAGCGTTGTTTTATTTGAAAACATAGCTCTCGGTATTGGTTCTGGGTACAAACAGGTAAAGGCTCGCTTAGGTATGAAACAAGTTCGTAAATGGGAATGGGCACCATTTAGCAACCCAGCGAGAACCGACGGAGCTGTTTTTCACCATTGGAAACGACAGTCAGATGATGCACGGGAATATCCATTTGCGAAGTTCAACAAGCAATTACAAATCCCTGTATACACAGTCAATGAATACAATACACATTTACGAACACAGCCAAACAAATGGACAAAAGCACAGACTGATCATTTATTCGAGTTGGCTAAAAGGTTTGACCTGCGATTCATCGTCATGGCCGATCGCTGGGATCATGTCAGTTTTGGTATGAAGACAGTAGAAGATCTAAAAGAGCGGTATTACGAGGTAGTAGGTTTACTGACCAAGGTAAGGAGTGTATATTTAGTCACTATTGTGTGCAACTATTAATTATTTGATACGCAGGCGAAAGGCACTAACAATGACAAAAAAGCGTACGTATTCGATTCTGATCATGAGCGCAAAAGAAAAGAACAGCTTAAGAAATTATTCGAACGCACAACCTCACAAGTAGAAGAAGAACAAATGCTACTAAATGAGTTGAAGAAAATTGAGGCGAGAAAGAAGGAACGCGAGCGCAAAACACAGGACCTTCAGAAACTTATATCCCAAGCCGACCAGGTTGACTTTTTTTTGCCATAGGTACATAATTAGAACAAGTGCTAAAAGTTGATTTGTTTATTTCAGCAAAGCGAAACAACATTATCTGATAAAGCAACAAAAAAACACGAGAAGAAGCTGTACAAGAAGAAAATACATCATCAACCTAGGCCTTCAAAGGTTGATTCAGTGGTTAATGTAAGTTTTGAAATCATTTTACTTGAAATTATTCTTAAGATGTCATTGATAGGCAATTGAAATCGGAGGAAGTGGTATTAAGTTCTCCGATTTGCGTGGTTCTGGTGTATCACTCAGATCCCAGAAGATGAAACTACCAGCGAATATTGGGCAAAGAAAAGTGAAGGGATTAGAACAAGCTATCCAAGAGTTCAAGTGTGGTAAGTACACATAAGTTAGCAAACAAGAATCGATTTCAAATTAAGTACCTATATATTCAAAGATCCATCTCCACCGCCAACCGAAGACATTTGCAACAGTTTCAACGAGCTACGTTCCGATATGGTTCTACTCTGTGAATTAAGAACTGCATTGGCTACTTGCGTCTATGAGCTAGAGAGTTTAAAACACCAATATGAAGCTGCTTGCCCTGGAAAAGTATAAAACATTGTTTTTGTTGCAAAATGAATAAATAATAATCAATGAATTATCTCTTTGCAGACTTTAAATATCCCTGCGGTTTTGATTCCACCAGACAACTCATCACAAGGGGAAAATTCAAACGAAGGCATGACGCTAAGCGGAACTTAGAAAATCAAATTACATACGCATATACCTATTTTAAATAAAAACTATTAAAGACACGTGGCAGAATCGTTTTCTATTGAAGGCGCATTGTAAACTTAAAAAGGACATAAAAACAAACCCGGTTAAATAAGTGATCAGTCAAACAAGACCTTGAGAACATGTGATTTAATCACTCCTATTGCGGTAGTGGTTTTACTAAAAAAACTAAATTGAGAGTTCTACAGGCGCTCCAGGCTGTGTCCTCTCTGCTCTTTATTTTTTACCGTTTAGATGTCATAATCGCTCAAACAAACCATTTCGATAAGAGCACTTACGTACATAGTTTGGAGGTTATGAGTCATGGCCAGAAGACCAAACCATGAACTGACCGCTAAAAGTGGAGGTAGTCTTGGCTATTTCCTTTGTTAAACGAATAAAAAAAAAAAAAATTATTAAAAAAGGGAGCTCGAATATAGGCCCTTATTTTGAGTGTCGTTTGGTTGTCGATACACGACGGTTGTCGATAGTTAAACATAGTCCCTGTCCACACGTGTTATTCCAATAACGTTATATCGGTCGTTTCTGGGCAAAAGGGGTGAGGAAGAAAGAGGCTGGATGCGCAAAACGAAATCAGATTTATCTGCATAAGCAGTACACTTGGGGTGTCCAGACGGGTTATGCTCATAACGTTATGCTTTTTTCAATACACTTTTCAACACAAAATGGAGAACTTGTGCGAGGAAGTATAACAACGTGTAGACACCTAGCGTTAACAGCATAACGTTATTGAAATAACCCGTCTGGACAAGCACATAGAAAATGAAATTTAGTATAGCGTATTCTTATTGTTAGATACTTTCAATTTTGAATTCGATCGTTATCGTCTGTATTTTTGCGTTCGACTATCACTGAAACTAACTCAAATGTCAAATTATAGGATTTATCCACAATTACTTTTTTCATTATTCACAGGAACAGATACCCTTGTCGATAGAGATACGCAATACCAAAAGGAAAATTTATCCTAGCTATTGACCCTTGTCGCATCGAATGTTAGGCGACACTCGCAATAAGGGCCATTGTGTAATGAGGTTTTCGATTATTCTTTAAATATCTTCTTCCACTCTATCGATCAGGTTTAACTTGCCAGGCTCACACGACAAAACATTTATACATACGCATACACATACCTCATACATACCTCTCGACCGTCAGGTGTCTGAATATTTTTTCTTCGATTTTTTTTTTGGCTAAAAGTATTCTAACACATAGAATAGAATTGTAATCAAAAAGGACTAAATGCTAATATACTTTAAATTTTGAGTTTAATTATCTGAGGTAAATCCAATGCAAATTCATAGCAGTTTGAAAATTAAAACGCACTTTTAGCATAACTTTTTGAGACTTTTTTTTAAGTTATAAGCTTAAAGTCTTTTTTTGGTGTGACCGCCCGAAAAATCACTGATTTTGGCGATTTTTTTTTCAGGTTAGCATATCTTAATCGGTCTGGGGGTTTTTTTTTTTTTTGAATAAATTAAGGCAACGATGAAGAACACAAAATGATTTTTAAGTCTTTTTATTATTGTTATTAATTTTCAAAAATGTTGTTAAAAAAAGAGTCCTAATCAGTGTCCACTTTTCCGGGCTCAATTTCGATCCGAAAGAAAAGCTTTAAAAAGATTATAAATCTGTAGGAAAGCCGCTATCGTCCTATGGAAGCTATTTTTAATTTTTTTTTTTTGAAAACATGCGGGTGATTTGAACAAAAAGTATTGAATTTGGCCTTTTTTCGACAGTATTTCGAGAAAAAAATAGGAAGTTTAAAAAAAGCTTCCTTAGGACGATAGAAAATGACAAAGAAGAATGGTCTGTTAAAATTTGGAATCGATAGCTTGAAAACTTTTTTCTCGGCAGCGAAAACAGTTTTGAAAAACACCATTCCGAGAAAAACGCGCTTAAACTTTGAGATCAGGAAGATCTCAGATGTGACGTTCCCTTTCTCGAAGAAATGCTATAGTGAGGAAAATCATTTGAGTTTCGATTTTAAAATTTAACAGCATGTTTGTAACAGTGTATATTATTCAATCAATTCAATTCAATTCAGTTTATTATAGCACAACTTTAAGAATTACATCTTGTTTATAATTTGCTTAAGAAAAGGAGTTTATAACAATGGTATTCAATAATAAACTGGAACAGTAAATAATATTTTTCATAATATACATCCATTTCGCCGCAGTGAAGTACACAAGATAATAGTTTAATATAAATTTTTCGCTGATGAGGCTTCTTAATGTGCCGCGGAACATCATTTAAAATACTAGTTAACGTATCATATTCTACAGCCGCCATTTTGTTTTAAATTTCAAATACTTTCGAAAAATTGCCCTATCGATTAGTATATTATTTGTATAACCTTTTCCCCAAAATCTATTTAAAAAACAAATATCCTGAAAAAAACCCTTAACTAGTTGAATGCTTCTGCTGATAGTTAGGGACTAGAAGAGGTCGTGCCGGTATAAGATAAGCACAAGCAGCGGCAATAGTCACAATGCTGGCCGTGTTGGCTTTTTTTACTTTTGATTCTTAATTTGTGAGGTGGATAAAAAAAGAATTTAAATTAAGAAAGGAACCTCGAGTATACTCTTCGTTTCCAATCTTTCTTTCAAACTCCTTCGTTTTTTAAAAATCCCTACTCCTTTTTATTTGGACACTGCACCTTTTCTATGCCTCAATATACAAACACACTTCAATCATATGCTAAACAATACATATTTTGGTTGTGGCTGTGAATGACAAAACACATGACTACTTTACATAACAGATTACGAGCTCTAGCACGCAATTTATGGTATATTATTTATGTACATCGGTAGCGAGATAATCACTCAAATTGAACAGACAAAATATTTATTTCAACATTGAACAGCTAACTCTAACTTTAACTGCAGCCTTTTAACTTTAATTCTAATTTTGACTATCTAATTCTTACTCTAACTCTAGCTTAAACTCTGGCGATAACTTCAACTCCACCTTTAACTCTAATTCCAATTCCAATTCCAGCTCTAAGTCTAACTTCAATTCTAACTCTAACTCTATTTCTAACCCCAACTCTAACTTTTGCTCAAATTCCAATTCCAACTCTAACTTTTACTCTAACTCTAACTCTAACTCTAACTCTAACTCTAACTCTAACTCTAACTCTAACTCTAACTCTAACTCTAACTCTAACTCTAACTCCAACTCGAACTCCAACTCTAATTCTAGCTCTAAGTTTTTTTTAATCTAACTGTAACTGCAGTTCGGAGCCAAAGTGAAGGGTAAAAAGCAAATAGAAAACAGACCGATAGAAGCGTTAAAAAGAGGTAAGGTAAGACTTGAAAAGCTGAAGAACTGATTTTAATCTATCCAATACAAAGTCGATACGCAACTCAGCAACAGCACAAAACTTTCACGAGCTGTACCACTTGCAGACGAAAGTAAAAAGAGCTATCATGTTTCAACCGTTCAGGATCGCAAAAAATGATAATAATCGTCTAAGTTTTTGACAGAATAAGCTTACAACTGCAGTTTAAGAGAAAAGAACCAGGACCTTGCCACCCAAAATTTTTCTAATAAATTTTAAAAACGATTATTTGCTTTTCAATCATGTACCTAATTGAATCATGAGTGCAATACGCTCCAAATACTTTTGAAACCATAACATTATGCTTGGAAGTATTCGTGAAAAGAACATTGATATGCATTACAGTCTAATACTTGATTTGTTTTATAAGCCATGGCCAAAAGCTTCACAATTTGAGGTAAAAACCATCATTACACAATGCCAATGAGCATCTACTATTAACTTTACGATGATATCGAATCGTTCTTCGCATAAGCCACCCATAAACGTTGCAACATACTATGCGGGTTGTATCGTTTACAATAATAAAGGTGGCTGTAAGCACCGACACCGATCGCACTATTTAACCGATCTCATTCATATTTCCACCGTTTGTTTACCTTTCCACATAGGTGCGGTGCAGTGCAGCGCGTTGCGCTTCGTTAGACGACAACCTATGCCAATAGACAGACTCGTCGCCGTGTAGTAGGTAGGTAGATTTCGAAGCATTGATGATGGTGCGGGAGTTTATAGTTTATGGCGGTTCCATGTTGGTGGTTTTTTATAAACCAACGAACCAAAATTCCGTCTGCTGCTGTCTATTTTTGGATGGGTAAAAACAATTATCCGCAATTGAACCAAGCCTAGGTTTATTTAATGCGGCATCTCAATGAACTCGATAATGATAAATGGGGGGACATTTTTTAATTGTGCTGTGGTGGAAGCAGGTGAGTCCAAATGCAATTTGGTTGATTCGTTTCCCATAACAAAGGAAGTAGAGTCATTTGATTAAATTTAAAATATGAGTACAAATAAAAATAAAAATAAGAGTAACAACAGACAAACTCTGCGTATTTTGATATCTTGGCCGTATTATTATTTTATTTTTGGTCAGACACAAAAAAATTTCTCTTTTAGGCGCATATTATTTCAGACTACAATGCCACAACCGTCGTTTTTATTAATTTATTTATTTATTTATTTATACATTTTTTATTAATTTAATTTAGCTATTTTTAAACAGTTCAAGGAACCAAAACATCCAATGACGACAAAATGAAATAAATTAGGTACGTAAAACAGTGGTCAGCAAAATTTTAATTCTGAAACAAACAATGCATTCTTTTTATTTTATGTGCTTATTTCATGGCGCCATACATAGACCAAGTTCAAAAGCTATTTCCGAACTTATTCCCGAAAAAATGTCAAGTTGTCCAAATACCAAAGCTGGTGACGATCAGGGTTTTAAGGATTTGTTTTATAAAGCCTATAGCACAAACATACGATTTATATACACCTTCATACCATTCCAACTTTGAAATGGTCTTGATTAAAAAAATAAGAACAGTAGGTACGTACATTTTGACAGTTCACGCAAGTCAAGTAAAGTACAGACCTGAAAAGTGAAGAAAAATAAGTTAAGGGTCCGTATTACGAATTACGATACTCGTAAAAAACATTTCGTTATCGTTAAGTTGCGACTACGTTTCACGATACTCGATGTCTTTTACGACTACTTTAAACGATCCTTTTTTATAGTTCTGACATTTTTGTGGATCCTTAGTTTATAATCGGGCTATGTTGTGGCTATCGTTGTTGTGGGTTTCGTTTAGGTACTTGTCTCGAAGTTCGTAATTTAGCTTGAATACAAGTCGACCACAACGACGTATACCTACCTCCAAATTAGAATTGCAGAGAAAGAAAAAAGACTTTAATACAAACGATAGTCTAAACTCTAAAACGTTACAGAATCCGGCCCCTGTATAAACATCTCCTAAATTGTTCAAAAAACCCAGATATCAACTTCTAAACAAATACAACAAGTTCGATAGCCTCAAACTGATTCATCGCCCAGAACCCCCTCTAAGAGTTATATAGGTGGCAACTTTTATCGCTTAACTTAGGATCTATTCAGATCCAGAGTCAGATTTCCAAATTAAAACTGAACGACTGCCCTTGGATATGAGTTCAATCGAAACTTCAAAATAGTGCGTTCAAACTTCCAACGAGCATTCAACGGATGTGATACAATAACTGTGATCTGTGACATTATACCAACAAACCTTCTTTCGACCAAATCCAACCACTCACACTTCTAAATGCTTGCAGTCAACCAGAATTTCCTATTTCGTGTCTGAAGACCCCCTTTACCATACCAGGAACATGCCCACTGCAGTCTGCACCATGACCATCATATAGTATTATCCACGTTACCTGACTGAGGTGTACCGAAGCGTGCTGCATTCACCTGAATGAAAGTAACTATCACCAACACATTGCACACCTTTTCTGAGACACAGCTATACAGCTCAACACAACCTCAACTCATAAAAGGTAAGACCACAATATTCGTTCACAAAATAAAAAAATAAAAAATATATATAACAAAACTAAAAGCCAAAAACAACAACAAAAGAAAAGAAACCGACGACGTGTGGGTATCAAACAACCCAACCATCATCCCACGGATCACGGTTGTTCAGCGATCCAATAGCTACGATCGTTTTAGATACAAGTTCGTGGGCTAACAGTGAAGAGCTCTGGTCGCTTGTGAACTGTACTGTGTTCTCTCAATTGGTGTTTTTGCGGATTTCGCTTGTTTAGATATACGATTCCTTAAGAGGACATTGCGTAGAAACGTTTTGGTGATCATCATCCCGGTTACGGCAACAGCGGCGGTGGTGGCGCGACAGGTTTTTTTCTGCTTTGAGTCATAGTTCTTGGTCGTCTACAGATCCAGAGTACTGGCTTGGCTACCAATTTAATTAAGATAAACAAATCGATATCGCTGTGGTTGCACATTGTTGATGTTTCAATAATTTTTTTTTCTGTATTTATTAATCGTGACTGTCTGTGAGTGCATGTGTAGACCTTAGAGGGCATTGATTGACGGTATAGCCTTTTTGAAGTTATATTTCATACCACCTTGGATGAGTGATTAAGAACTGTGTTGAATTTTGATCAGTGAGCTCAACCTCAACATCTATGTGTCGAAAGTGATAATAAACATAATAGAAAAGGATTCTTCCATTTCCGGTGATTTTTTGTATGAATACGAAAAGGGGCGTTCCAAGTTGTTTTTATTATTTGAGACAGGTATTCAAGAGATACTCTTTTGTATCAGTGTTTTTGGTTTTTAGTGCGCTCAGGTGTAATTGTTTTATTATTTGTGTTTCGCACGCTGATAGTGCGCATTCTTGGCAAGCAATTGTGTGAGAAACCTGCTTGAAGCACAATAGTTAAGGTGATTCGCAAAAGACGAACGACGACTCACAACGGACGTGCATTTATGAGCTGTGACCTGCTTCTGAGTTTCTCATTCAAATAACATACAAACTTGAATGGAATTTTGAAGTAAAACAAAACACAAAACAAAAAAACAAAAACACACAAAGGAAAACAAAAATGATATCAAGAAAAATGGATTTATCAATGAAATTTGTAAGAATGAGGTAAGTCCGTGTGATTAAGTATTTCGTTGCTCCTTAATTGCAAATCAAATACCTATTTATATGCATAAATATTCCATTCCGTCAAATACCCTAAGTAAAAAATAACGTCATTTGATACCCACACGTCCATTCAAAAAGATGTATCGGTTTGAAGAAGTCATTATTTATTATTTCGTTGAGACTAGGAAGGTTCATAACTTTGTTGGCTTAGAGAATATTTATTTGAATATTAGGTGTGAATTTAATCTGAATTAATGGTACAAATTTCAGAGATCGCCATTCATCTTATGAATATTTTCGCACAAGTATAAGTGAACCTGGGTTATATCTATTTATGTACAAAAAGTGGGCAAACATGTTTGTTTGACAGTAATTTGGTGTTTATTAAACCAAAAACCAAGCTTCCTACGCTACTTTTCGAATAAATTCATTCCACTTAAATTGTTTGTATTTTTTTTTATCAACAAAATGTTAAAAAAGAACACAAATTAACCTTGTCATGGTAATCTACTTCTTCTTAGTCATAAGATTATTGAATTGTGATATGTATGATAGAGGTAGGTTAGACACATCAATTTTGTTTAGATCAATCGGAAGATGGTATTAGTCACAGTTCGTCTCAAGTTTAGAGTTGATTCTTATGGTTAATTATTAGGTCTGTTTGTTGAACTTTCCCCAGGGTTGACCCAGGTTTTCTTGACAACCCCATGAGTTGTCAAAAAAACCTGGGTTTTCCAGTCCTCAAAAAACGCTAAACCACAAATCGCCACACATCCCTGTCATTTAAATAAAAACACATGCCATTTGACAGCCCTCAAATCGCCACAGCAAAAAGCTAGGGCGAGTTTGGGGAAAACCTGTGGCAAACCTATGGCTCAAAAAACACTCAATTTGACATTCAGTGCGAATTTAGGTTTCTCAAAAAACGCTTTGTGGCGACCCCATGGCGACCCTAGGGCTTCAACGAACAAACCTATTATTGATTAAAAAAAAAAAAACTATACTACGCATTAAATAAACTGCAGCCATTTTTTGCGATATTCCGATGTTTTGAGGTCCTACTTTGACTATTTTCAGATGGACCTGCAACCATTTGGTCTCTATGTGTAGATTTTTTCGAGTTTTCAGCAGTCGAAAAAGTTGATTAAAGCTTAGATCTGATTGGACTTAAGAGTTAATCGGTTGAGTGGTTTCGAAAACATTGAAAGAATAAGCGATTATTGACATTATTGCCGTTCAAACACCACTAGTTAGACAGACTTTGGCTTGAACGACCAATGTCTGATAAAGTGAACTTTCAGACGACCGCTTGACCAACTTGTTGGATGGTTTTCAAGTATTTTTGAAAATTTCGAAGTTGGACGGAGCGAAGGAATATATGACTTATGACATAAAGTTCGACGAGAAGTTTGATAAGTCTGAACGCAAACTACATCCGACCATCCAACATCCATAAAACGAAGTCTGTCCAACTAATTGTATAGTCTGAACGGCCCTATTTGAACGGATTTTTAAATGTCCAAATTTAATCAAAATTTAAATTTTGATTGGTTGAGTAGTTCTAAAGTAACTCACTAGCAGGAATCACATGATGTTCCAAGTTGGGACCTACGCTATTGACATATTTTTAACTGCTAAGCTGTGTTTAAGGACCTAATTATGCCTTTATATGATTAAGGCTCCAACCCATCGCTTCATATGAGGTTGTCGATAAACCTATCTTGCAAAGGTCATTGATAGGATCTCACCCAGTAGTTGGGGTCATGTTTTGGTCATGTTTTTAATAAATGCTTAGTTTTCTACCAAGATGTGAAAAGTATGGTTGCTACATGGCCATATTATTGACCTGCTAGGTCTGACAGCGTTCTCAGTGATGGCTTTAATCAACAATTAGATCTGTGAAGAGCACAACCGGAGATGGCATGCTTCCATTGGATGCAATCAGACCAAACGTATGCTCCCAAAAGTAAATAAGAAGACTACAACATGTTTGCTAGCTCGTAGCAGAAAAGACTGTAGAAAGATTATTGGCGTTGCCGGCGGGCACAACTCTTTTGTCAAGCATTTGAACGTGTAAGATTTAAGTGATACCACACTCTGTGAATCTTGTGGAGAAGATGAGGACACCGCAGAGCACTTCCTCTGTGAATGTCCTGCTTTTTCTCTCATGCGATGTTACAGACACTCGGCGCAGACGTGGTGAGAGCTGGTTACTTAGGCTCCTTATCATGGCAGTGTCTTTTAGCTTTTTTCAGAACATCTGGAAAGCTATAACAAATAGAAGGTTGCTAACTGGTAGTACAACGGACCGGTATTTAGATCTGAGTGCTCCAGCTGGTATTTTAAAAACCTCTAGAAAAAGAAAAATAAGATATACGTACTCTAGTTACGATTCATAGCCTCATCCAAAAAAATAGGAAAGTCGAACAACCCTCTGCCAATTTCTCAGTCAAAATTTCTAGAAGAAAGAGATTGACATGATTAACTAAATAAAATGGTACTTCAGTACAGCAACCTCGTCCTGTGTCCAGCGCATTTCTCACAACTTTTGCTTTTGGGAATGGAGTGGATATACAAATTTTTGACCATTCCAAACGGCTAAAAAAAAGTAAAATAAAATAGCTTTCGTCCATTCTTCGAGAAAGGCGATACCAGTGAAAAAAATTAAATGTTTCTGTGATGCGAACCTAGAACTTCCACGTAACGGGAAGACGTGCCAACAATTTAGCCACCGGAACACAATTCCTATTTAAGCGGCTGAGTCCAAAAAAATTGTATCTATAAAAGCTTTGAATTGCCTTAAAAAGATCGTGGAATCAGATGATGGTGCAATTAGGGGAGGGTTCCTTACACATATAAAACTGTTATTAACGTCTTAATGAAAGGTTTAAAAGACTTGTTTAGTTTTTATTTAAACAGATCTTCTAAAGCTGATGAGATGAACTTGGGGGCTTTCAGACATAAATTACATAGCTTAACCTAATCTCAACCAAGTACAATTCTCAACACTAACTTCACTAAAACAACATGGGTGCTCTCTTATCTCCAATTCTAAGTGAGTGAGCCAGGATGCCCTCGCAAATGTTTGCGTAAGTTTGCTTGTTGGATTCGTTCTATGTTTGCGATTTTGAGGAACCTCAATTCACCCTGAAAAAGAAACTGAGTGTTTTTTGAGCCCCAAGTTTGCCCTCATCTCTCTTGCTGGGGCGAGTTCAGGTAACAAACAAGGCTGTCAAATGGCTTGTATTTTTCTCCAAATGATAGGAATATGCTTTTTGAGAACCAAAAAACCCAGGTTCGTTTGACAACTCATAGGGTGTTCAAAGAAACCTGAGTCAACTCTAGATAAAGTTCAACGAATGAGCCTCTTTATTCAAAACTTAATGTTGGCCAGGAGAAACTCATATACCTATACAATATACGTTCCCTAAAAACACAATGGATAAAACAAGATCCTTTTGAATAAATACTAATACTTGAGATCAGAACTGGTCATTTTGAATCGCAATGGTATACTATTCTGTCTCTCCAGTTTTCTAAGACCTTGTTGTTGGTTTCGAGCTGTAGGCCACTGATCGTTTGAAAGAAAGTGTCCTTAAGTGCTGAAATTGTTTCTGGATTGTTGGAATAACATCGGTCCTTCACGATACCCTAGAAAAATGTCCATAGAAATTCCAGATGGGATTTGGCCAATTGACATCAATAAGACCGAAGTGGTTGATAATACACTTTGGGAATTCTGTGCGCAAACGATCGATTGTTTCATGGGCTGTGTGTTCTGGCTCGCCATCCTGGATGCTGCATGAATCAGAGGTCGTCTAGATCCATGTCATCAATTTGAGTGATAAAAGTCGGTCAACTCGGCTCTTGTTAAGTCCACTGTTGACCGGAACTTCTACGAAGAATAAAGGTTCAATGATACTACCACTCCACAACCCGCACCAAATTGTTAATCTCAGTGAATGCATTTTCTTTTCGACAGCAACGTGCGAACTTTTGGAGCCCCAAATGTAGCAACTTTGTTTATCAAAGTAGCCACCGGGATGTAAATATGCCTCGTTTTCAATATTTCCAAACGTTCTTCAAGCGTAAACTCATTTCAATCTGTTATTATACAAACTTTCAGTCAAGATTACGACCGAGGATCAGCTGTAAGTGTCAAAATAACCTACGTACACATGTATGATTCAACATGAAACTACTAAATCGACCACCGCACTGTGTAATAGTAGGTGTATTAGATTCTTTTGATAATTGTAAGTTTTCCTAAAACGTGTGGCAGTCACAAGACAGTAATTTTTTGGTACACATAAACCCTCTAATCCACATTCGAATAGATTCTAAGCCAATTACTTGTATACAAAACAAAACAAAAGTTTCTAAACTGTTTAGTGTTAACGTATTGATTTAGTTATTAAGTAAACAATCAACAGCAATCACTTCTCTATCACTATCTTACAACGACACAAATTTCATCATTAGAAGTAAAACAAGAAATGACATGACTTTTCAAAAATTTGGAAAGTTGTCGAATAATTAAAGCATTCGTCAATATTTTCTATTTATAGAATGACTATGTAAGCATCAATGCAAATACGCCCAGATTCTGATGTCTAGTGAGCAGCAGAATAACTTCAATCGAGATAAAATCTTTAAAAGTTCCGGCATTCAAATCTTGAATAAATTTCAAATCATAGTTACCCCCTCCTTGAGTCACAAATTGACTGCCACATACAAAAAATGTTTGCTAAACCGCAACAGGATGGACTCCATCCATTCAGGCGCCCATGCGTAGGTGTTGCCGGCCACTTTCCATAAACGCGTTTGTTCTTCGTTCCGTTTAATGTCTTCTTAAGCCTGAGTTCTGTTTGCCTCTTCTTTGTCTGTTTGTTTGGATTTTCTGCCACAAAGAACTTGCATTTGCATATTTTGACATTCTATTTTTGTTTTTATTTTTTCTCTTCTAAACTTCATCAAGATTCCAAATTTGGATATGTGTTTTTGAATATAATTATTTCGTATGATAATAAGGTTTAGACTTCATTTAGAGACAACTTTTCAGCATTATGGTACATAGACGCCAAGCCGATCATAGAGTTGTGTCTTGTGTTGTGTGACACCACCACACATCACACTTATGTCAACTGCAGTACTGCCAGCCGAACAAAAAGAATCAATCTAAGTTTTTTTTCTTTTGAAAACTAAAATTTTGTGTAGGCTTTGATTAATAGAGCCGGTTCTAGTGTCGACTTGTTGTACTCGTACTCGCATATCTCTTTTGGAGATTCGTTGTATTAATGTTTAATATTGTTCATTCGAAAGTCACTGCATATAGTATAATTTAATAATGGTCGCGCTCTTTAATTTGTTCAAATTTGAATAAAGGTGCACCATAGCACCACATAATCAACTGTCACCGACCAAGCATAGACATAGACAAGGCCGCCTCCGCAATACTGTGGATGAGATGAGTGTGGGCCTTGTTCAGCGAGGTTACTCCTAATATGTAATGCAAATGGAGCGTACTTTAATGCCCACTTGAATAGTTGCTTTGAAAGTGTACATACATATTTCCACTTATGTTGCGTTTGTAATAATTATTTCTATCTGTAGAGATATTTCGTATTTTGGTGCAAATGTTCATTCATAAAATTTGAAAACACGTTCGAAATTGTTGGATCACTTGGCGCAATCAGGTGATGCTTGCTTTACACTTTTGTGAATTTTGGGGATAAAATGTGTGGGCTTAAGCACAAGCTACCAGTTTTCGTTTCATTCATCACATCATTCTGGTTTTTGAATCTGATTTCGTGTTAAATGCGGTTTGTTGATTTAATTTTTTTTACTCAAGGCATTAGGTGATCGGTGTGGGCTGGCAGTTCAATTAGGTGATATCTTTGAGATGTCGTTTTAATGATTTAGTGGTGAAGAAGGTTACTCAGAGAATTCACTCAAAGCTTACACTTTGCATATTGTTTGTCGATTGAATTTTGAAAGGTTGTTTTGATCGATATAATTTTGAAGAACAGAGCAAGGGATAACTATTGTTCTGTGAAACCATCAGCCAGGAACAAAAACGAACTTAATATTGTTTCATAATTTGTATGTTCAGAAGATGTAACATTTAAAAAAAACGCAAGCATAGCTCTTAATAGCGTTTTCGTTTTAAGTTCAGTTTAAGATTCTTATTTCGTTTCTGGCAGTCGATACCTTGTATCGATTATAAAAATGTCCAAACATACGTTTTCATGGAATTTTTATTCAAATAAACTCATCTATGCTCCTTCCAGCAGTTATTGAAAGTTTGACTTTAAACTCTAAGCGAAAACGTGTCACCTTGTCTAAATAACTTAACCTAAGTTGAATACTATTTATTACACTGTCAAACGTATAAAATTCACTGAGATGAACTTTGGTTACAAAATAAACATAAACAACCTTTTTCATTACAAATTACCATCAAAGTCATTCATAGAATTAAATGTTCAAAATAGATTTGCTATTGAAATAACCTTTAAGAAGCCATCTACATATTTCAAATCAAAACTCATACTCCCACAATGTTTTTCAAAACAGAATTTAAAAGTCAAAATTCCATCTAGATCCTCAACTTTCAACCACCCACCAGTATACCAACTCATAAATTAATTTAACAAATGGTAGCATCTTCGTTTTATTGACACAGAATCATTAAGATTTCATTAACAAGATGTGATTTTTCAAGTTTGACTGTTGAAAAAGTAAGAAAAAAAGAAAAAAAAAACCAAACTTGAATAGCCATGGTCGTAACACTCCAAAACACGCCCACTCGTTTCACATTTGAATTTTAAATATGCGAATAAATTTCAAAAAGATAAAAACCAGTTTTTTTTTTAAACAGATATTCTTCTTTTTAGCACACGTCTATTTATATAATGTATCATTTTCAATTGTAAAAAAGAATTCAAATTCGTATTTCACATTTTTAATAACGGTGCAACATGCAGCACAAATATTTTTACGCTTTTTATGCGGACTAATCATTCTAGCTGATCAGACTAACAATCTCATTAAGGCATGCGAATTATTCTGTGTTCACACTTCGATTGCAATTCGCATATGAAGCATAACTGCAATCAAGTGCATAGCGATTGCGATTAGATTATAATCAGCATGCTGTTAACCAGCATGCCATAGCAAGCTAATGTAGCAACAAATTGACCCGATAATGTACAACTAGTTAACAGGTTATAAATCTTCTATCGTTGACTCTGAGCTTAGCTCGTGCCATGATAAATAGAACTGCACAGAAAATTTTTTTGAAAAAGCTAACTGCATCAATTTACGTATGTATCTGAATCTTTGATACTTTAAGCTTCCTTAACTATCCCGAATCAGGTCAACATTGTTATTTTTAAGCTCAAAGTTGTAGTTAAATAAAATTAATTTTTTGTTTAAATAACAGACACTAACATTTGTTCTGGTACACATTGCACAAGAAACAACTTTTTTTATTCAAAAAAAGGAAATAAACTCCCACGGATTGGCCTTTTAAACCAATGAGCCAAGATAAGTATAATAGCACATCTTCAGATCAGCCAATTAGAAAACAAAGTTGTACAAGTTGTAAAAGAAAACAAAGTTGTAAAGTCCCAATATTAAAAAGCTTCGATAAAAATGATTGACGCAAACTTGTTATTATTTGTACTAGACCTCAATAGATCATATCAAGTTTATTGGTGTGAAAGGCAAACTAAATTCATGTATTAGAATTTATTAGTGAATTTTTCATGGTACTGAATTCAAAATAAGTATTGCTTGTGCTGAATATGCTTAAGAACTTCTAACTTATTTCATGAAGTGATTGATTTCGGTCTAAGTAGACTTTCATTCAAAAATAAATGTCTTTTTTCTTTGCTTATGTTTTATGTACCTATTTTTTCTGTTATTTAATTATTTTATTATTGTTATGAAGTAATCTTTAAAGTATTGTATATTTGCTTTGTAAGATAAAATATAACTATGAAACATTATGAACATGACGAATTGTATACCTTTTTGTTTTTTCTAAGTTACGTTCAAAGCTCTACAAGGGCTGAATTTAAATAAGGCCTTATTGATTTTTTCTTGCAATTATAGGTACTTAAAATAAGGCAAGTTTTGCAATCGTGTGGCTTACAAAGTTTTGACAATTTTTATATTTAAGACTGTTACAAAAAGATATCATGTCAACATTTAAAAAATTTTAGTTTTTGAACTTTGTTATCTTAATTTAAAAAAAAAAAATTTTGATTTTTTGGAATATTATTTAAACGGTTTCCTTGATTTTTTTTTAATTTCTTTTTAGGACAACTTCTAGATTTTTAAATTTTTGCCTAATTATTTAAAAAAAAAACTGTAAAAAGTAAAAAAATAAAAACCGGTTCTAAAAAAATGGTCTTACGATTTTGATTAGATTTTTAGCGATTATATGTATTAGCAAGTGCCAAAAATGGCGGCGAGTTGTTTTTCGCTAAAGACTTTCAGAATATTTGATTTCATTTTGTTAAATGTCTTATGTCATTTCATTCAATGTTCATAATTGAGGTGCAGAAGGCAAGGCAAACCTGTAAATGATTCTTAGGAAAACATAAATCTTATATTTGCGGAGTTCACACTGTACAATTTGTTCAACTGTACAGACTTTGGTTTGAACGATCAATGTTATAATGTAAGCCCTCAGACGACCACTTGTTCTCAACTTTTTTGATAGTTTTAAAATATTTTTGAAAATTTTCAAGTTGAGCGGATCGAAGAACAAATGTCATAATGTTGTGCGAAAAACCTGATAAGTCTGAACACAAACTCCATACGAACATTCAACACCCATCAAGCGAAGTCTATCCAACTAATGGTACAGTTTGAAGTCTGCTATTCAGACTTTAGATTTTGATGTTGTACCTTTTTTTATAACAGCTCCAATCCTTTAACGTCACAAAACAGACCCTGAAAATTTGCTTTTCCACTCTGCTTTCGAGAATTCATTTGAGAAAAACACACGTTGAACATTTTTTAATAATTTTTTTAATTGATGTTTGGCGGGCTGATGCTGATAAAGTATGCGCTCTAATCTGTTTAGTCAAAATATATCGTTGGAAGTAATATTTAAACCGTAACATAGTGAACCAAAAAAATCAAACGTATTCCATTCGAAAAATAATCAGTAACGAATACCCAAACTTTGATTTAAACTACCTTTCAACCCATAAGTTAGCCTATGTATCTTAGACTGGGACAAAAAAATTATAATTTTTTAAATATAATAAAAAGATAAATTTATAATGGCAAAAAATTTGAGCTTTTTAAAAAATAAAGTTAAGTGATATCAGCAAACGCTTTTTTAATCTAATTTTAATCTACCCTTATTTTAGCGTCAAAACTGTTAGAATATTTTGAGCCAAACAAATTGATCGAAAAATATTTTTGTAGGAAATTAAATTTCCTTTAAAAAACATCATGTTTGCTGTTTTCGTCGGACTAACCGCTTCCGAGTAATCAAACTTTGAAAACTGATACGGTTTTTTGATTTTGCATTTTAACTTTGGATTTTTTTTATTTTAACTTAAAGGAAATTTAAAAAAGTATCATAGACCTTTTTATTCAGTAATTCTTTCAGAAGTTAATCGAAGTGAAAAAAAATATAATCGCAAATAATTTCTGAAGGAAGTATTTAATAAAAAAGTAAGACATTTTTTGTTGAGTATTAAATTCCATTACGAAATAACTTAGTATTTATTAAAAACTTTAGTAAGTATAAACGTTTCATTTGAACTATAACGTTTACTAATGCAATCAATCAGTAGTTTAGTAATTGTTTACTTAAGTGAATTAAGGTTTCAGTTAATTTTGAGTTCTGAATCACTCAAAACGAGTATATTAGTCTCTGAAGGATAGTAAACGGTTTCTAGATTTTCAAAATTTGTTTATAATTTCTGAAAATTTATTTGTTACAAACTTACTAGACTTCGTTACATGTCAACAATGGTTTTAGTGGTCTTCTAAAGGTTTTTGCCTCGCTGAATGCAAGTTTGGCCTTAGAATTGCTCTGTCACGTCACGTTTTCGAGATAACAAGCTTTAAAAATTGGAAAAATTAAGTTTTTGCTGTCTTTTAACCTATGTTTCAATATGTCTTTATCCAAAATCGAACTATTGCTTTTGCAATGTATTTTTTATGCGCTGAATCCAAACAGGTCTCACAATGGCTGTATTTCATCAAATTACTGAGATATTTAACTTCAAAAGTTGTAATGTATGCTCATTACTTATTTTAAAACCTTGATAAAGTTGTGAAAGTATATTTGATTCAGATAGAACATCACTCTTGAAAGTTATTGATGCGCTAAATTCAAATTTAGTCACAAAATCGCTCTGTGACGTGGGGTTTTTGAAGAGTAAAACATTATGTCTTGACCTACAATTGCTGTAAACTCAAGAACCAGAGGAGATATTATTTTTAAGCAAGTCGCAGAAGCTGTGTGTATGCGTTTAGTTTCCAACTTGGATATTTTTTTTTAAACTCCCAGTTAAAGGTCAACAAAAAAGATTGTAAGGGAGGGTCATACATTCTTCTATAGACGTTTATCATATTCATATACATACATATGTACTTATATTCAAATGTATATACTGCACTTTGGGGAACGTTTCACGATTTATTTGCGTGCAAGTATCTTGTGAAGAGGCTTACATTCTATTAAATTTTTTGAATCAAAATTATTTTGGTCCTTCAGTCCCTCAAGTTGCCTGGTGCTTGGCGGGAAGAGAAGTTGAATAGGTGTAAATAAGTCTATCGTAACATTCCTTTCGATTGTAACTTTGTAATTGTACAAAAATTTGTTTAAAGATAAGAGTCACCAAACACTATTGTCTGACACATTTTCGAATGCCAAACTGCGCCTTTTAAATGTCTCCTCAGACTATATTAAACATGTCTCGTTGCGTAATAATCTCGTTCCCAATGCCCATTGCCCACCACCCAGAAACGAAACCGTGAGAAAAATGTCTCTAAATCACGCGTTCCTATTAAGATTTTATATTATTCCTAACCGTAACAACTTCTGCATTTCAATTGAAAATACCGTGCTCGGTTATCTAAATCCCACTTAGTTGGCCGTTTGTATCAGAAAATTTATAAACCTTCAAACGTAACGCTTTATATTCCTTATATGGTATCCATAGGCATTTTGATTCATGTCTACTTAACCCATCAACACCAATTTATGTTCACCTACAGACACCCCAGAATGGGCATGAAAACTCATCAAATGTAATTAATCAACCAAAAGTAGACTTTAATCATACATCGCACGATCTCAAGAAAAAAATCCGAATCAATATACGATTCAAAGCTTATCAACTAATTTCCAAATGCCTTTGGTCAGAGTACGCTACAATTCAATTGTAATTGTGTCATTAGTTTGATATTGAAGTCCGATGTAGCCATATCGCCATCAGCAGGTGTGCATGGTAAAAAAGGCAATTGCAATATGAGAATGCGAATGGTGGGCATAATGCCCCAATCGTTTAATGAAACCCAAGACTAAGGCTGGGCTGAATGGATGGCAAAGTTGTCACTTCTCGTTCTATGGTCCCAGGTGAAAAAAAAAAAAATACAATATAAGTTTGTGTGGATAGAAGTAGCCCGCAGATGTTGGATGCATTTGGTGGTTGCGGTGAGACTTCAGATGTGTTCTCATCTTTATGTGGTTTTCAGTGGACTGGCAAATACATATCATTGAAGTTTTGGAGCGGGGTACCACTATTGATTATCCGTTTCTGTGTTTTTTTTAAATATACTAACAGCTGGATTCTGCCCAGTCAAGTCACAAACCTACCACTCAATACCCAAATTGATATGTGGTTAGTAGCAGGTTACAACGTTGTGACTATATGTCTTGACTTTAGGGCAGAATCGGGTTGAACGCCTGTTATAAGATTGTATATTCGTAGTAGAAGACATCTGCATACAGTGTTGCCATTGGGATAATATTTTTTAAACTCATCACATAAAGAGGTGATTTTTATATTAGGCTAATTTTTTAAAGTATACAAATAATCTTTTTGTATAGTACGATTCAACCATTTTATTTAAGTTCATACTTTTATATCATTCTGCAGAAAAAATCGGGTTCATAAGATTGAATAGTGTGAACTATTCTTTTCTTTCCAAACGTGAATGCGTTCTTTTCGTCGATAGAAAGGCAACAGGGAAGTTTTTTTTCGAAAGGCACGTTTGAAATTCAATACATTATTGCTTACTTCGATCGAAGTAATTTTTTTGGTTAAATAGTTTTGTCATTAGGAAGCAATGAACTGAAAGTTGACAGAAAAATTGCAAACAAAAGGCTTACAACAACTTGTATTAATTACGTTTACTTTAATTTTAAAATAAAAAGGTCCAAGTAAATGGAAGTCAAAAAAAAGGTTAACAATAAACCTTAGCGAAACTTTTTGCTGGGACTCAAGTATTTTCAAAATGACACATATTTTCAGCCTTGGGACTCTGCAAAAATTAAACCGACGCGACGGTAACACTGCTCAACACAAAATATAAAAAATATACGGTAATACAGTCAAACTTCCTTATAACGAACCTTCAAGAGAACAAAAAATTGCTTCGTTATAAGGAAGTTTTATAAAAAATTCGTTATATAGAAAATTAATTTCTTTAACACTGCAAGTATTCTTTTATATTAAAAAAAAAAACAGTGGTACAAGAAAGAACTCATTTTAAGAAAATTTATTAATTTTTATTTTTTAGTTAAAAACATACCAATTTTTGAACATGAACAGTTTTGGTTTTTGTTTTATTATAAAAATCTTCCAAATCAGAAAGATGAAAATATGCATGAATTGAACACTGCTTTTTCCACAACACCGTATTTAATTTTTTTTTTTTGGCTTCTGTTTGAACTAGCTTCGGCAAACTTTAAAATTTTTAATTCATTCTTTAAAATTGTTGACAGTGTACTAAACAACACACTAAATTTTTCAACCATATCTTTTTTCTTTTCTCTACTTTTAACTTTTTCAATAATCATCAATTTCTCTGAAAGTGAAATAGCCTTGCGCTTCGACATTTTTGTATAAGTGATTCGCGAACTTAAAATGTAAACTTAAACGATTCACCTGTCTATATGCGTAAAACTTCTACAACACATGTACCCTTTTTCATGCACCCATACATACATACATTACATACATTAACTTTTAGAAAATTCTTGCCAAAACGGGGAGTTCCCTATTAAATCAGGGAATAAAAATCTTAGTAAGCTTTGTTTTCAAAATTTAAAAATTGACATTTCGTTATAAAGAAACAAATTTGCTTTTGGGTGAAAAAAATTAGTTCCTTATAAAGAGAATTTCGTTATAGGGAACTTCGTTATAAAGAACCTAATTCGTATGGGATATTTTTTAAAGGGGAAGGGGAACGAAATGAAACTCGCAATAGAGAGAATTACGTTATAAAGAAGTTCGTTATAAAGAAGTTTGACTGTATTTAAATTTTGTGTTTTGTCTTAAACAAAAATAAATAGGGTGACGCAACAGAGCAAAGAGCCCTTGGCCTAGCGCATTTCTCACAACCATTGGCTTCTGGGGGAATGAATGGGACCTACAATCTTCTGCCGATTTCGATCGGCGAACTGAGAAAACGCTTTTCATGGCAATGAATTTAAGGCGATAATGGTAAAAAAACATATTTGCTTCTGTTGACATTCAAATCACGAACCCTCCCGGTTAACCGGCAGACATGCTTGCCATTATGCCACGGGTACCACGTGTATTGTGTTAAGTAGTGTAAAAATAAGAAACTCTAAAACAGAGGAATTCAAAAAAGAATCCGAATTTTGATTCTTCTTACTTTTACAATGAAAGATAACACCAGTGCGGAGATAAAATGGAGACTTACTCTTGCCAATCGCTGCTCCTTTGGGTTAAGGAGGTACTTGAGAAATAGACTCTATCTAAAAAATAACCAAAGTAACTTTTTATAAGACCCTGCAGAGGCAGACCCCAATCCTGCTATACGGTACATAAGCACGGACTTTATCTAAAGCGAATGAGGGAAGCCTTGGCCGTTTTGAAAGAAAATTACTCCAAACGATCTTGTATGTGATCACAATGTGGAATGTGTAGAGAAGAAGGTCCAACGACGAATTGTGTGAGCTGTACCGCGAGATTGGCATAGGTATAGGAGTATGCACTGCAAGACTACGATTGATGGGGCATCAACGCTTCGGTTTGACGTGTTTTCGAAACCACATTACAGAAAAATCGCGGAGGAGGAAAACCTCGTCTTAGGTGGTGCAATCAAGTGAAAGAGGACCTACACGGACTTAGGGCACGGCTACGCACTAAGCAGGAAAGCCGAAAAATCAGAATAAAATTTTTTTCTATAATTTACGTTCCGTTTCGTGCAAAACTGGAGAACGCTCACCCGACGAAATCGAATTTGTTATCGAAAGATGTTGGTTGAGGCCAAGGTCTCCACTTCAAATTATGTTATGTCTGCCTAAGTAAGTGAGTAAGTAATTTCACATCTCGCAATAATTACAAGAGACAAAAATAAAATAAAAACAAAATTCAAAAAACCATAAGACTGATAAAAAAAAGTTCCCACAATTCCGCCCAGGCGGTCTCAACAGAATCGCCATAGACTTCAACCTTAAAGCCAATTTGAATACAGAGAATAGGCAAATACGAAGAGTTTGCCTTCTTCTTTGGACAGATATAAAAGATAAAACATGCAATTAGTTTCTCATAAACCAAAAACTAAAAAAAAGTTATGCCAATTAAAACAAAAGTATTAAAAGTGATGCCGTGATCATATCATGAAAATGAAAAAAGTGGATTCTTTTATAATTTTTAGTTAATAGAAACAAGATAATTAAAACCATCTTGCCACCTCTGCTTTCTCCACATTCGCTTAGGCAAAAAACTTTTCTTCCCATTTCCTACATTCTGCACACAAGTCAAGCAAATTCCTTCCATAAATTTGAATTAATTACACAGAGCAGATAAAACCAAACACTAGCAACTTGTGTCTTTAAGCTTCATTTGTGGATGCATACATAGTGTTTAGCTATCCTTGAGAATTCATATGATTAGCACCCATGCTCTCGACTCGAGATCTGCAGCAATTCAAATATTTATCAAAAAGCAACATGTGTGGCGGTGCGGTGGAGTGGCGTGGTGCAATTGAGTAGTGCTGTCGTTGTTGTTTCGCAACGTGAGAATTTATTTGCAGTTTAAGACTTGTCGAGATACAAAATGTTTGATAACATTGCACAATTTGAACAACTGTTGCGCACACCACCGGAGGTCATACCCACAAGATGCATTTTCAGTTTCCATCTCCTAAAACGTGCCAAATTCAAAAGATACGCCAGATTGTGTATACTCGTTGAATGGATTTTTGTCAGCTTGCATGCTTGCCATTTTCATTCATAAAACTCTACCTAATTAGAGAGTTCGTGAGAGTTTTAAGCAGTAAAAGATTAGACTGGATGGTGGTAGCCTTTTGTATAATAGAGTTCCGGTGAATACCTACCTTAAGCCGATTTTGTTTTAATTTTTTCCTTTTTTCTACTCACTCTCTGAATCAAAAGTCTGTACTATTCGAAGGGAACAAAGACTCATCCGGGACATTAATGCACCACATCTACCTGCATTGTTCCAAGGTGTATGCGCGGTTGGCACAGGCACAGAGGCCCAGCATTAGCCAAACTACCCGTATGTCGTATTATGTAAATGAAATTGAATGCGCGACTCAGATGAGTGGGTCGCTTTGTCGCTTTCAATGAATTTAGTACCTATCCATCCCTGATGATCAACCGTGCGTCCGTCGCGTCGGTCGGTCGTGTCGACGTTGTCGTTCCGTTTCGTCTTCTTTTGTCATTTGTAACTTGTTCCAACGGAAGTAAACAGAGTTGGGTGCCTTTGTCAAATATCCATTGGTGTACCAGACCAGGTAGGTACACGGTACAGCAGCAGCGCCAAACAAATAGAAACGGTCACGCGTGCGTAATCCAGGAAATCTATAGATATAATATACGCTCCCAAGCGAGGTTTTTTCATTTGGCTATACAAAATTGGAATTAAAGTAAGGTCTGTGAATAATTGTGATGATTCGAGTAAGGGGTCGGATATAGAAAGGCAACAACAAAGAGTTGACCATTTCATTCATTGTTTCAAAAGCAAACACACACATATTGTTTTAATTTTTCGTTTTTGTTTTGTGACTGTCATCAGAGATGGTAATTGGATACTTAAAGCGGATGCATGACGGAAGATGGCATGTTGGCGCAGGTGAATAAATACGGTAATTGTGTGTTGGGTTTCTGGTAGTTATACTCTTATAATATGGGAAATGAGGATAGTACTGAAGTCTGGCCACCACCCAAACAATGGTTGAGTAATAATATGGTTTTATTGTGAATATGAGCGTTAATGACTTCTTGATACAAATATAATTACTCTTACCTTGGTAGCACTTTTCCTCCGACACACAAATGTTGAAGGTTCTTGCCCGCTATTTTGAAGATCAGATGCGGTTTTGATAAGACTAAAAAACAAATCGCAAATCGGCCTTCAAAAATATTTCGGGAAAAACTCGACTGAAATTAAATATTTCACTGCCACATGGGCATCGGCTGACTTGGAGAGTATCAGCGGATATATAGCAAGCAATAAATTTACGGTACAAGCTTGAACTTATGCTACCGACTGGCTTGATCTCTCTCAACAGAAAACACATCCCTGCGCCTGCATACATGCCGTTAGAGCTAAAAATCACTTCAATTAACTTCCGTTGAAGCTTTATAGATAAGGAGGAAGAGGAACTCTTTACTCATTTTGTCAAAGACGTATGCTACACTTGGACTACATTTCTTTGAAGACCCTAGTTTGATCTTACTAACATGGGCTTCTTCCGGCTTCATTAGAAGCTCTATATGGCTCCCCTCCACTGGTAGGGGGATATTTAACAAACTTCTGGTGTCACCATTGGTCAACGGGCCTGAAACATCCTTAACCTAACTAAACCAAATCGGCTTCAGCTCTGGTCCTGCTAGTTTTCCAGGAGAAGGTCCATCTTTTTTTATTTGAATAAAAGAAATGAAAAATGTCTCACGAAATTATTTCACCAGAGTGAAGCAACAAATGAAGTGTCTTCCTTTTCGAATTTATTATGAACAATTTGAAAAACCAATCAGGACCTAATGTGACTGCCAAGTGTCACAAATCAGAGCCGGAGTTCCATCCAACTTGCTCATCAATTGCACACGCCCATGTTGAAGCCCAATCCATTTTTACTGCAATGAGCTCTCATTGAATCCGCAATCGAGATTCGAGATTGTCTGCAGCACATTAAACTACCTCACTATGTCGCCATTGCCACGCCATGCAATCTGTTTCCTTATGCCCACACACATGTCCTACACTCATCCTCCCTCTCTTCCTATAAGCAAATATATGTGTTCCGAATTTCGACAAAGAATCAGAAAGAAATGTGGTTACCTACCTCCCTGCGATATTTCGTATTTCGTTTGATGATTTTTTTTTAGCGAAAAGACGACCATTTGAGTGTGCGAATTCGTGTGTGAAAAGTGCCCAAACAACTATCGTCTTCGTCATCCATTTAATTTCAAACTTCTTATTCACTTTGTGATGTGAACTGCGAACTAAATAAATAAAAGATACACTCGGTCTCGGTCTGTTGAATGTATGACTTTTATTGGCACCTTTTGGGTATAAATTTTAATTTGACATACACAACTCGGAATCAAGAACCACTGGCTGCTGGACCGATTCCCTCTCCATACAACCTGAACGACGACGACAGTTCCATTGTGCATCAATAACAAAAAATAAAAAAATAACCACTGAAGGTGTGCGGATGCGCGAAGTCACGGAGCCCCATAAAAGAGCGATAACATGTTTTTGAATATCTTGCGAGGGTGTCATTATTCTTCTGCCCCAACAGACTTACGGACTTTCTGTTAAACTGACACCAATGAGGATTTATATGTTTGTTTTCGAGAGCGCGTCTTTCTAGATATCACATCATTGTTACACTAATGAGATTATAGCGTCGATTGGTAATAGGCTGTGGGTTTTTGTATTTTAATTGACACCAACTTAGTTGGTGTTTGTGGAGTTTATTTGAATTTTGTAAAATTTGAATTTCCCATATTAACATATTGAAAAACCAATACTAAATCTTCAAAATAACCAATTTCAAACCAAAGCAATATGTTTGACAAAACACTTAACATAATTTACATGGACTTTCTAATGAAGTGGAGTCGTAAACGTTTTACGATTTTTTTTTATTTATTTTGTGAGACAAAATTGGTTGTCTATCAAATTTCAGCTATGTACATATTTATTCCGACAACCACCCACTTGAGTTTGTTTTTTTTTTCGAAATGAATTGCAACATTTCCGTTCCGCCTCCTCGATTGAGGCCTACGTGAATGGTTTGGTTAGGTTGGTGCCTTTGCCTTGCCGGTGGTATCGCATTATTTCTGCGTACATTGTGCGTCTATTAAATATTGTTTTCAGCTCTTTGCCAGATATTTAAATTAAATTTCGAAAATTCCGTTTCGGATTGTCTTTTGTTTCTATGACAACAAACGAGGCTTGTGCGTAGGTTGTCATTGCGAGACTTGGTTTTATTTGCATTATGCATTTTTATTCGCATAGTGCGTTGGGCTTAAAAAGAACGCGTCACAATTAGGTATGTAACCAGCTATTTATTTTAAAGTGCGTGTGCCGTATTAAAATAGCCGTCAAATTTATTCGTTAACGTCTGAAGGAAGGCATAACCTTGTAGTTCATTTAGGAAAGTTAATTGCATTGAAAATAAAGGAGTCAATTGCTTGATATAATTTCGATGGTGCCCATGAATCAGAGTTGATTTTGCAATCATTTGGTTTTTTCAGTTCTGAATCGTTGTTAAATTGACTTTTTGAGTAAAAGCACAATGGAAATGATGCCAAAAACAGAGCATTATTTTTTTTTAAAAAAAAAGATAATGCATACTTAAACTTACGGAAACATAGTCAAGACAAAGAAAACATATTTGCAAAATAGTGACAACACACAAGGTAAAAAAAATGAAATAAAGGTACACTATAGGTCCTAGAACATTCCCTTGTGGCATCCCACATAAATTATTTCTTTGAGGTATTGAACACTCATTTCCCTATCCCCATGAACAACATTTTTTTACATTAGTTATATTTTTTAGAATTAGGTAAAGCCATTGAATAATTACATTTAGAAGTGACACCGGAATAAATCGCAACCAGGAGTTCCTATGCCGCTAGTATCGCAATTGGAGCTAGATACTTCACCAACCTCTTTGCAAATTTAGTCTAAAAGGATATTTTTTATTATTGTTTCGTTGGTTAAGATTAAAAATGGTTTTGAAATGATGATGAGGGTTAAGTATTATGTATTTGATTATATTTAATTAAAACAAATCCCTTAGGGAACATATTTTAAAATCTAAGCTGCCAAATTTCTTTCATTTGAAATTGGTTTGTGTATGAAATTAGCAAGCAGAGACAAAAACATAAATAATAATAAATAGGGTGACTGTTGCTAGATAACAAGCTTCTAATGCCGTGTTTGAGAAAGTCGTGTAAGTCGGGTGTCAACTTCTATATGTAATTACTCAATGGTAAAGCTTTTTATGTAGTACTTGATGTATATCGAAAAAGGCCGCCGAGAAAGTAACTTCTCTTAAAGAGCATTCCAATTATATTGTTCTTTGTTCTTCCTTTTCACCGTTCGAGTATCGTGAATTCGAAGTGATCACATCACTGCCACGGAAAGGCTTCACACTAGTGATCCGCTCGTGAATGCTTCAACCAAATGCAGAAATCGTTGCATTCGTCGATACCAAGAATGTTTTGTCCTGCCATTCTTTTTCTTCCTTCCCAATCGTGTCTGAACATTGTTTGATATTGGTTTTTCGATGGTGTTCTCTGGATTTGTTCTTGACGATATCATACCTACTGAGCTGCTCTACTTTTTCAAAGATGGTAGTTTTGACGTGAAGGCTCCCACAGATCTTGGCACTTCTAATACGACGAAGCTTTGTTACTCCTGTTGGTATACGGAGTATCCCCGTCTCAGTTGTTGTCATCTTACTCTCATACTTTTTGTACATTATCCAGAATTGTTAGCCGACTGTGAGAGTAAACCAACTTGAGATGTACGCCGGCGCACGAGGAAAAGAAAATCCTCTGCTTTGTTGGCAGCTGCGGACTATCTCTTTGTGGCAGCCGCACTTTGACGGTTGGCATATAAAATTGACCTTAACTGACGAAGTACCCTTTCTATTGGAAAACCTGGAATATCTAAAATTTTTGTGTGTCGACGTACTGAATCAAGTGCGATGTAAATTATATGCTTTTTCCTCACAATTATCCTTACTACTTAACTGCATAACACTCAATGTCTCCTAAATCGGTCATGATCACGGGAGGGTTCTTTGATGATCCACTACTTTGAAGTTCATGGGGGTAGCCTTCACTTTGTGTTAATATTTTTACGGATTTTGTTTTCTATTACGCCAGTCCGTGTTCGACGGATTTCATGAACTTTAGTAAGTCTTTTGATGGTAATCATATATATAAAATTCTCGTGTCACGGTGTTCGAACTTGAACTCCTCCGAAACGGCTTGACCGATTTTTACCAAATTTTATACGCATATTCAGTAGGTCTGAGAATAGGCTACTATCTATTTTTCATACCCCTTAGTGATAAGGGCCATCTACCATTAACATTTATATATTATATAGAAACTTTCCGGCTTAGTCCAGCGGGTGTTCCTGACAATTTTTTTAAATAACTTAGATCTGAGCAACGCCGGGCGGGTCAGCTAGTAATATATAATAAAAATCTTCCACATCAACTGCAAAGGCTAAACTCATCAACCGTTTTTGTTAATAAACTTTTTTTTACATATTTCACAACATATATGAAGAAATCAATCTAATTTGCTTTTTATATTGCCAATCTTTGTAACTATTATTTTTCTATACTTTTCTTTTTCTATACTTTTTGATGTTATTAAATCTAATTATATTATTTATATACTAAATTTATTTATATTTCAAAAAAACTGTAATTTATTTTAGATGCTTATTTAAAAGATATCAATCTTGAAGTGTCATGTAAATCTAAATGCTCAATAAATGAAATGAAAAAATGAAAAATGATGGTGATGTTTTTTGTTGATGATGACGTAGACACATGTCAAAAAAGGTTTTAGGCAAGGCGATGCACTGTCATGCGACTTCTACAACATCGTTCTTGAAAGAATCCGTCCAATTGCTCGGATATGCCGACGATATTGACATAATTGGAAGATCAATGGCGCTTTTATGAGCATTGGGACGGAAGCGAAGAAGATGGATTTAGTGGTCAATGAGGGCAAGACCAAGTATATGCTGTCATCAAGAAAGGACACCCAACACCGACGTCTTGGACAGAACGTCACGATAGGCAATTATAACTTTGAGGTAGTTAAGGACTTTGTCTACCTAGGCGCCGCTATTTATTCAGACAACGACACCTGCGCTGTGTAAACGAAGAATAACTCTTGCCAATCGCTGTTTCTTCGGACTAAGAAGGCAATTGAGTAGTAAAGTCCTCTCTCGAGCAATTAAAGTGTCCCTGTATAAGACACTTATCATCCCGGTTCTTATATATGGCGCAGAGGCATGGACCTTGTCAAAGGTAGATAAGAACGCTTTAGGATGCTTCGAGAGAAAAAGTCCCGCCTGCATAGATGGAGAGTGGAGAAGAAGATTTAACCACGAACTGTACGGGCTATACAGCGACACTGATCTGGTCAAACGAGTCAAGGTCCAGCGGCTTAGATGGTTGGGTCATGTAGAGCGAATGGACAACAACGCTCCGGCCCGGAAAATCTTCGAATCCAATCCCAAGGCACGGCGCAGCAGAAGAAAACCGCGACTCAGGTGGCGCACGCAAGTAGGAGAGGACCTCAACCAACTTGGCGTGCAAAACTGGAGGCAGCTAGCTAGGGACCGAGCTGGCTTTAGAAGCATGTTGGTTTAGGCCCTAGTCCGACCCGGACTGTAGCGCCACCTTAAGTAAGTAAGTAAGACGTAGACACGTCAGTACCCAGGGAATTACGCTTTAGAAAGCACAAAACTCAGCGTTTGAAGTCTTGGTTCCGAGTAAATTAAGGGTCTTAAATCGAGTGTCTGAGATTAAGTTTCTAGGTCCAATAAGCTGCCACAGAGGTCGGTCGATAGTCGGGGAAATATGGTTTGCTTTTGTAAAAGTAAAAGGTTCCTCGTTTCAAATGTTTATTTCGACTGAACTATATATGTATATAAAACTCACCCATCATATTTATCAGTAGTCCATAATTCGAGTTTATGTTAATATTCATAAATAAAATTTCTTCAAATACTTTAAATTAATACTTCAATTTTCCGATGCATTGTTATGTCCGCTTGAATGCATTTTCAATAAAAAAGCGCTATTAAGATAATATCTCAAAGGTTGAAAGTTATTTCTTGTGGCTAGTAAGCCCAACTTTTTTGCCTTCATTAACACCGTTGACATCAATATGAACTAATAATTAAAATTTAATCTTAACGCGTGTCTTTCTAATGAAGTCGTAGCCCATGAAACAGCAAGTAAATTGTTCTTTCATTGGACACAAATCGATAAAAGTTGAACAACTACTTTAAAAACCTCTTCTTCACATTCCTCCATTTCAAAGCCCCATAAATTTCAATCACATTGACATCATGCATAAAATCTTTTCTATCTCGGGAAGAATCTTCTTTTGTATTTCCATTATTATATACCTTCATGCGTCGCAACCGTCGCGCCTCCGCTTGGTGGGTCGAGTTGAAAAGTGCAGAATTCTCATCTGCGTTGTTGTTTAAAATATTCATTTCCAATTTAAAAATGAAACAAAGCAAAAGAAACAATTTGACACCTACGTCCATATTCATTGTTTCTGCTGCATCCATGAAGATGATGTTGATGATGATGATGATGATGATGGTATCAGTATCATGACTCCTCCAACACACATAATCCCTTCTCCTTCTATCCATATCCATCTACTGTTTTGTGCAACAACTGCGAAGATTTCTCCATCGGCAGCGTGCGCCATCAGACCATACCATACCGAAACTGATGCGAACTATTTTATTCTCCTTGCTGCTTGCTGTTGGATGCATTTGTATTTGTATCCCGCGTGCCAGAGCCATTGGATTGTAATTTATGAAAGTTCATATTGTCTGCTCCAGATGTCTCTGGCACTTCAAATGCGTTCTTCTTTTTAGAAAGTAGGTATAATTTTTGAATCGTTTGAATAACAATGTGTTCAGGTGACTGCTTTGTGGGACATTTAACAACCCACATTAAGTTCGTATGGCATAGGTATTAGATCCAACGAAGATTATAATGGTTTGTAGAAATTCTTTGGTGTTTTTAAGGTGGGTGGCATCTTTGAGATGAACAATAAATTGGTTGAAATGTAGGCTTTATTGATTGAGGAAACATTAACACAATTTTTATTTGGTTCTTAATGAGGTAGTTTGATTGGTTTGTTTTGTAAACGATTACAAGTTTGTATTTAGAATGTGAGAAAGGTGTAACCAAACACTTTTCAAATTTTTTTATAGTAAAAAAACTTCCCGAAGAGAAGAAGACCTTGTATAGTTTATCAAAAAAAATGTTCAACTTGGGCGCCATTTTGAGAATTGGTAAGTTATGAGCTCAAACAAACAGGCGCACCGTCCTTAATCAATTATGCTATCAACATCCAATCAAAATAAATGTACCATCTCTAATTAATTATATCTTATCACAGTTTCCAAACATATGTATCATTATAGATTCATTTAATTAAACTTAATTCACACTTTAGCTATACGATCCGTCCTAACGCATTTAAAACATTTACAATTTTGAATAAATTTATTCGAAAAGTCACTAAAGCGAGCTATTATAATTGGAGTGAATTATACGAGTTGCTATAATTAAATTAACACTGGGGCCATGCAAATTTCAGACTTAATGTAGTCTGTTTGTGCGATTAACATATGAATGGTTGAATGCTGAAACTTTGCGGTAAGGCCGGTATTTTTTTTTTTTGTTGGTAGAATAGAAGTAAAAACTTATCAAAGTATTAGAATTGAAAAAAATGAATTCATCTAAGCTGTCAAAAAGGGAAATAAAAAACTATGTGGGGTGAATCATGATCTGAATCCGAAAAGGACTTCTTAACCGGTACAAATGTCTCTTAACTTACATATACTAAATGTGGCTATGATCTCTGCTTTCAGTACAGCAGTCGAAACTGGTGTAGTATCTGTGTCTTAAGAAGGATTGTGTAGTTCGGGAACGAACTAGTTCAATGAACTAGGTTACTTTAGTGAACTAGTGACATTAGTTCACACTCTTAGTTCAATAGTTCGTATGATTCTAGAGCGCGTTTTTCATAATTTCTTTTCTTAGTATTTTTGAAGATACTCATGCTTGCTTCTTAATATTGTTTGGGAGTGAATACTAATAGACTGCAAAAGTCAGTCAGTGGCTTAGTAGAATGACGCAGCTTAGTCGCTTATACCTTGTTTATAGCTGCTAGTGTTTCCAATATAGGTGAAGTAAGTACTCGTACTAAAAGAAACCTTTTCATCTTTTATATCTCACTATTCATTTTTTTGCTCTAAGTGTTGGCTCTCACTTCTGACATTAACAGGTCCCTTAACAATCTTCTCCCTAATGGTTTTGCGTTTTAAACACAAAAAAAATAACTTTTTCTCTATATTCATAGTGATTTCTTGATGAAATCTTTTTCAAATTCAAACTTTCATGCAAAGATCTTAAAAATATTAACACCTTCGGGAACAAAGGGTAAAGGTAGCTATAAACTCATTTCATTAAACCTTGGGATGCTAATTAAGTTTGTTTTTATTTTTATTTTAAATTAAAAACCTTATTCAGTAACTAAAAAAAACTATAACAGTAACTCAAATCTAGTCTTAAAGATCTGATCAATCCTCTTAAGACCTCTAAATTAGTCAAGGAATGCAAGGTTGCCTAGATCATTGAAGTAAAGCTGTAGTCTACCACAACAGACATCATTGCAAAAGAAACAATTCCAGGCAAATATATTTGCTATACACTCCATATATCGATCCTGGGATAGGCCTCTCTAACGGCTCCCCTAAACTATTGATAGCTGTAAGTAATATGCATAACCTAGCTAACCTTACTCAAAACATTAAAACGGGCGGCCCTGCCCAAACGGCCGTTTGGTTTGTTAAAAATAATCATTGTGTTTCTGATAACGTGCTTCGAGTGTAAGGACGCAATAAGTTCTTTTATACTTCAATTGGAAATATGATAGCTCATACCGTTCAACTTCCGTTTAAGACTTCTCTATATCCGGTCACATATGTGTGATTTATGATTACCAAATATAAGAAAAATTGACCGTAAAAAACAAACAAAAATGTTGTCTCCAAAATGAATAATTTATAAGCACGATCAAAATCAATGATAAAACTGTTCAAAGTTGACAAGAAATCAACTTACTCACGCTCAACAACACTTGTTGTCTTGTTATTTTAACGCATTAGTTTTATCAGATTGAGGCATGAAACTTTAATACATAATTTTAAAATGTAAACAACAAAAACGATCTTTTAATTTTTTGTTGAACCAATAACAAGATCTATCTCGCACGATATGATCTTTACCAAAGTGCCTGAAGGTAAACCGACACTAATTAGCATGCAGCTCATGAGAGGTTTGTGTTAAAAGTAAAAATATAAACATAACCCACAATGTGCAGGTAAAGACAAAGGTGGGAGCTGAAGAATGGAAAACAAAAATTGTTGAACCAACTTCTTGGATATTGTTTTCTTTTTTTGATCGTACGAAAAGAAAAGAAAACATTGACTATGTTAAGTCACAGTCTGGGTTCAAACTGCTAGTCGTGTTAACAATAATTAAAGTGGGTTTTAGTATCGAAAACTAAAAGCTTTTAACCCGAGCCCCGAGCAAGTTAAACTAGCAAAAGTGAAAAGTAAAAATAAAATCACCTAACATTTGAGTCTCCGTAGAGCTGCAGTTAGTTGGTAGGATAAACTGAAAGAAATGAAGAAAGTTATAGTCTATTGATTATGTCATTTCTGAAGGAACTCAAAAGAGGACGAATTTTTATTGCAGGAATCGTTCAAAGGAATAGTTATGAAGAAAAACGCGCAGAGTGCTATTAAATCAGAAGGGGCAAATCGGAGAAATGAATTGATTCTGAACCATCCCCATCCGTTTCTTCAATATATCTCGCTTTTTATATATGTATATATATATATCTCGGTTTTTTTTTTTTATTTATTTACTTACAGTAAAATACCTTTCTATCAAGTGAAATAATTTTTATTACAACAAAATAAGAACAAACGTACAATCAGCATAAAAGGTATGAATTTCGACGATTAATGTCTATGATCAAGTGGTCATATTTCGGTGAATTTTACATTTTTTTTCATTTTTATGAATCAATGATAAGTCTCAGACATTTTTCCACCCCGCCGATATTTTACATAACCTCCTACATTTATAAGGAATCCAAACCAAACATGCCTCGGCTCAGTCGGGGAATTTTGTTTTTTATTTTGGTGTTGGTTGGAGAGAAGTATTGAACGCACTAACCAGAGAACACTCAATGAAAATTTTTGATTTTATTTTATCATCCTTAAAGCCTAGTACGCTGCTGAAACGAAAAAAAATCAAATACAAAAATGATAGGACGGAATCGTAAACGAAAAATCTCGCTCGTCTTTTCGTTGTGCAGTACGCTGCTGCTCTGCGTAAAGGGTTTTATAGGAGGATAAGTGTAGTAGATCTTTTACTACAATTTCTGAAATTGGGAGGCCAACGAAAAATTTCGTTTCGCATCAACAGCGTACTAGGCTTAATCATAAGTTTCATTCTTTGAACTTTACTCACGGTTGACCAAGGTTTGCTTAACATTAATATAAGTTGTCAAAAAGAGCCCAGGTTTTAGGTTCTCAAAAAACACGATATCAATACACTTCCCCATCATTTGAAGAAAAATACATGTAATTTGACATACCTGTTCGTTATCTTGGCCAGCTAAGACCTATGGTTACTTTAGACCGAATTGAGGGCAAACTCAGGACTCTAAAAACCTTAGTCTGACATTCAGGTAGAGTTAAAGTATGTCAAAAAACACTTTGTGGCTTTTTTTAAATGTAAATTACGCTCCTTGGAATGTCATTTCCTTGCCAATGGCCTCGCTTTAAGGCATAATATATAACTTTTCTCAAAATTTCTTTTGCTAACAATTCACATAATTTTAATATAGGATATTTTTGAAACAACGAGTAATTAAATCGACTAAAGTGACGAGATCAATCAAATATGTTTAAACTTACCTTATCAGGAGGATATTCATTTTCCGACTTGGGGCTCATTCAAATTCCTCACGTTCAATAATAATTTTTATTTGTTATGTCAAATTGATTAAATTTGATTTTTTGAGAGCACTGTTCTTGTTCTTAACTAATAGGTATTCAAATTAATTATCACTTTTAATTACCAAGTTGAAAACATTCTATTTTTTACACTTTTGGGGTTGTTTAATTGTTTATACTTACACAGAACTGTCAACATTATAGTTAGCTTCACCTGCTTTTTCAAATTCGATCAAGTTCGTATTTGTCAGTAAACTCTATAGCCCTGTTCACACTGTACAATTAGTTGGACAGACTTAGGTTTGAACGACCAATGCTTGATAGTGTGAACCCTTCATACGACCGCTTATCCAACTTGTTGGATGGTTTTCAAAAATTTTTGAAAATCTAGAAGTTGGACGGATTGGAAGGGTATGTGACATAAAGTTGGACGAGAAGCTTGATAAGTGTGAAAGAAAACTACATCAGACCATCCAACTTCCATCAAACGAAGTCTGTCCAACTAATTGTACAGTGTGAACAGGGCTTATGAATGCGTTAGTAACTGAATGCGTTAGTAATAGAAACAATAGCCCTGTTCACATTGTACAATTAGTTGGACAGACTTCGTTTGATGGAAGTTGGATGGTCTGATGTAGTTTGCGTTCACACTTATCAAGCTTGTCGTCCAACTTTATGTCACATAGCCTTCCACTCCATCCAACTTCTAGATTTTCAAAAATTTTTGAAAACCATCCAACAAGTTGGACAAGCGGTCGTATGAAGGGTTCACACTATCAAGCATTGGTTTGTCAAGCCTAAGTCTGTCCAACTAATTGTACAGTGTGAACAGGGCTAATTAGAAACACACTCTTACATTAAATTTGGGGTTTGAATTATACTTTGTTAACCATTAGCAGAACTTTGTGCAGCAAAAATACGCAGGTTTACCAACAAACAATGTTGATAACAAAAATTAAAAATTAAGATGTCATTGAGGAACAATAGCAAGAAGGAGAACCTTGCATCTTACATCTCTCATGAAAGAAAAACACACTTTTGTTTTCAGACTTCAGAACTCGTTTTGCACAAACTTTATTTTCAGTCTTACACACACATAAATTTTTTTGTAAACGCAGCTTAGGAATGGAATGGAACAGCACAGAAGCAGTGGAAAACATCAGCCGAAATATAACAGGCCAGCTCGATAAAGAAAGCAACAACAAAAATAAAACAACCATTAATTTCTCTGACATCAGATCAGATTAATTCGATGTATTTTTTGTTACAAATTAGTTAATTTTAATTTCAGCGCAAAACTAGGCAGTATTTTTCTGATTTTTAATTTGTTTGGGCAGGTAACTATTTTGGAGCCTATCTCAACAAATTTATATTACATTGCCTTAAAGAATTGTACGTTAGAAGTCAACAGCTGCATTTGACAGTTTTTACAAATTTTGATCTTACTCAAAAGGAGGTGCAGGAAAGGCTGTGCTAATCTGTCTACAACAGTTCATTATTAAACACAAAATAGAATAGATCATAGAAAGATCAGAAAACTTCTTATTGAACACTAGAAAGCTGATCTTTTCCGCCTGGAACATTACAGAGCAGCCTCGTTCAACACTTCTATAATTGGTCAAATTGAGCTCCTTTGTGTGAAACACAAACATTTCTTCAACGATGGTTCTCTCTTCTCTGGTTCTGCTCTGTGGAACAAACGACTTCAATTGTGAAACCGTCCTCGAACGGTCAAAATAAGAACTCCATTTATATGTGCTTATGAAAATGAAATATAAATGTTAGATGCGTTCTAAATCATGCATAAGTATTGTTCAAAATCCGTCAGCATTGTCAGATTTTTTATTGCCCCTCTCATTCTGTCTCCGGGGTTGCAAAAGAATAAAAATATTCTGAACTAACGTCCACATTCAGCTGCAGTAAAGTTTCACTATTTTCTATATTCTTAGTACTTACTTTCATTCTGATTGCAAGCAATGTTTGTTTTGGTTGTTTCGAAAGAAGTTTTCTACATTCTCCATTGTGACAAATCCAAAAATATCTGATTAACGTTAAGTTTTTAAAATTAATTTAATTCCAACTTACAAAAAAATGGCGAAGAGGGTAGGTATCCTGTCGACTGCTAACGGTCCAATCAAGATTGTGGGGGAAATTGCACTACCTTGCCTTTTTTTTTTGATTCCTTATTAAAATATGCTATCTCATATATTTTTGGATGACACCATTTTTATTTTGGAAATCGAACAAAGGTTCCGAAGCAAACTGTATTATGAAGTAATTTCGTTATAAATTCTTAGCCTTGGTAACAAATACTTTTATTTAAATATAAATTAAGCTCCTGAATAATATGCTGCTATATTCTTTAGTTTCAAATCGGATAAACCCGCACCAAGATGCATTATACATACACAAATGTTATAGCCGCTGTCCGCCTTAGCACAAACATATTGCTCAACATCTGAACTGGTACACAATAATAAAAGTCGTGTGGGTGCAGGTAGAGAGTCAAATGCGTGGAGGCCACAAGTTATTTTTTATGACCAAAAGACAAAAAGGAAAACATTAAAATCTTTTGGTTTTGATACAAGCAAAACCAACGCTACTCAACCTATGCGTATATCTTTCACTATACCTGTCGTCTGAATGGCTAATAAGATTCCACTCAATTTAAACGAACCTTTTCTTGTGGATTTGTTTGTATTTTATTTTTTAGGTAGATACGCAGACGCACTTTGTCTAAATCAAGATCAAAACAAAAACGTTAAAAGCTTAACAGGTAGCTGAATGGACAGACAGACAATAATCTTTTCCGACCGTCACTTGTGTCATTTCGATATTCGAATCTCTTTCAATCAGAAATTGATTTTGTAACGTTTTTCCAATTGATTTCCGGTTTATGTTTGTTTGGTAGCACTCTCGTTTTATCAATGACGATGGCGGTCAGTTTGAATAGTTAACGTCAAAGGCTACCTACCAATAAGCTGTTAAATTGTTATTAAAGTGTAGATTTTTTTTTACTAAGTGCGTGAGTGCGGCGACTGTCAGTAGTTGGCGCGATGACAATTAGCATTATTTGTCTTGTTTACTGGCACGATGTATGCTTAACTGGAAAGTGGATAGCAGCAGTGCCAGCTGCCCCTACATAAATTGAATATCTTTTCACATTAGAGTTTGGCTTAGTTTTTGACAATAATATTGCACTTTTGCCAGGTCGTTGTGGTAACAGATCAGGTTTGAGAGAGAGCCACTACTTGCTATCGATGCAAATTTATAGTTGGTGAATTTATTTCTATGCAATTTTACAATTCCTACAATAGGATAAAACACCACTGCACTGTACTATATATATAAATAATACAGCAATTCAATAACTTAATATTAAGAAGGAATCCCTCTCCGGGATCATGTGGTTTGTATGTCTGCCTCTTACTTGAAAACAAAAATTCCACGGAGGAATAGGCAAGTCCTCCGATATCAATTTCTTTGTCATGAAAAGCGCTTTCACGATAAGTTGTTCGGAATCGGCAGAAATTGTAGGTCCCTTCCATTCCTCTCAACGTATGGTTGTGAGGAATGCACTGGGCACTGGCGCTCCCCGCTCTGTGGTGTCACTATCTTTATTTTTATTTTTGATTATGAAATAGGCTTTGTTTATGAAAGTGTAGCCGCCATCATCAAGCGTAAAAATATAATATTCATTTAAAAAACTCTTTTCTATTATTTCTCCCACCACACGCCATTACATTTTCGTCAACCGTTCATACAATTAGAGTAGGAACTTTGTCTCAAGATTTTTCATTCACACCTCCTTATGAATTCTTACACGTTGATATGTTTTTCCTCCCTTCACCTTCATTGCCAAATTTCCTATTAACTTTTAATCTGTAGTCATCATACGGATACTTTTGGTATTTAAGTTTTGAATTATATTGGTAATACACTTTGTGATTTAGTAAAACAAATGTTCACTCATTGCATCTTTGACTAGCGCAGATTATTTAATTTACAGAATAAGTTCAAATTCAATAAATTTGACGTTGTTCGACAAGACTGTTGCCAACCAGACCAATGCTTGAACCCATCTCGATCATATACTTTTCTCGCACATGCCACATCATCAGCAATATTATCATCAACGAAATCTAATTTGAAATTTAAAGAATATTTTTAATCAAATTAAAACAAAGATAAAACAAGAAATACACACCTTCACATCTTTTGTTACAAATGCCACCTTTACGGCCTTCCTTACACCATTCCTTGCTACTTATCTGTGAAATTACAAGTTGTGTCGAAATTCAAACAGATGTTTATGTCAATTGATATGCAAAGACAAGGGAGCTCACCTGAAATATTCCATATCGACTTGTACCGTTTGGACTCTTTGTTACTTTAGATGTGTCTCGTTCGCTCTCGTGCTCGATCATGCAAACCCCTTATTTTGAAACAATAAAATTGATATCCTTTTACATTCAAATTAGTCACTTACAGTTGGAGAGGAATGTCTTGTCAAATTTGTATTTTTGAACCAGCTCCTTGACCAGTTCGCATCGCATAAACTGTTTTGATTCTGAAAGTGTGGCAAGGCCAAGTAGTAGGAACACTGCTAGGGTGTAGGTTTTCATTTTTGGTTACTGCAATTAGCGAAGCAGAACATAAAACAAAACTTTTAAATTAAGTTGACGTCGATGTAATTTATTTTTATATTAGTACTAGCTGAGCCACCCGGCGTTGCTCGGGTCTGTAGTTTTAAGGTTCCCGTTCTCGTTTTTCCGCTTAAATGGGAACTTGGGGATGAAAAATAATTGTTTTTACTTTGGGATTATGTGGCATCCCAATGACGAAAGAATTTTTGAAATCTGTCCAGTAGTTTCTAGGCTCCCGTTCCCAGCCCCGTTCCTGTGGGAATCTTCCGTTACCGTGGAAATATGTGAAATATAAGTCTATGTCACTGAGGGATAATGTAACATCATAGAGTTGAAAGAATTTTCGAAATCGATCAAGTAACTTTAAGGTTCCCGTTCTCGTTCCAGTTTATGTTCCGGTGGGATTATAGGGATGAAATATAATCTAAATTACTAATTTAGGGGGATAATGTAGCAATCCTAGTGCAGAAAGGGGAAGGGTTATAGAAATCTGTATAGTAGTTTCTAAGTTTTCTTTTCCAAACCCGTTCCTGTCGCAATATCCGCGCAATTTTTTAAATTCCGTTCCTGTGGGAATATGGGGAACAAATCTTGACAGGAACCATTTATAAGTCATTGTGACTGAGGGATAATGTAACATCCTAGAGTTGAAAGAATTTTTGAAATCGGTCAAATAACGTTAAGCTTTCGGTTCTCGTTCCCGTTTCTGTTCCCGTAGGATTATAGGGATAAAATATAGTCTAGGTTATTCATGGAGGGGGATTATGTAGCACTCCTAATGCCGAAAGAATTTTAGAAATCTGTTCAGTAGTTCCCAACCCCGTTCCTGTGGGAATAAGGGGAACAAACCTCGAAAGGAACCACTTATAAGTCCATGTCACTGAGGGATAATGCAACATCCTAGAGTTGAAAGAATTTTGGAAATCGGTCAAGTAACTTTAAGGTTTCGGTTCTCGTTCCCGTTTCTGTTCTTGTGGGATTATAGGGATGAAATATAATCTAAATTACTGATGGAGAGGGATAATGTACCACCCCTAATGCTGGAATCGTTTTAGAAACCTGTCTTGTAGCTTCTAAGTTTCCGTCCCCAAACCCGTTCCTGTGGGAATATCAATTTTTAAATTTTTTATGTCATAAAAACCTTCTCCTGACAGTAACAAACACAACAAAAAAAGAATTGGCAAAATTGGTCCAGGCGTTGTTGAGTTATGCGCTTACCAACACATTTTGCGATTCATTTTTATATATAAGATATATATATATATATAGGGTGAATGTAATATGTACCAAACTTTATTTTATAGTTTGAGTACTCCCAACCTGTCAATTGCCTCTAGTTCACAAAAATTAAAAAAATTAAATTAATCCTAATCGGATAGTATACAGGGGTCGCTAGTCGCTGCCGGGTTTGGAAAATTCAGGAGATTAGTCGAAAATGTTTGTTTCGTAAGGCAAAAACCAGTTTTCTTCAAATAAATCTACTGTACTTGTTAACCGACCAAATCAAATCACTGATTTCTTATTATTATTTGAGTGGACAAGTTAAACTGCAGTCAGTTTACATGTTTTCTGGCAGAAGTGACTAGTTGCACTCAACAAGTGAGTTGAGAAAAAATTGTCTTTAAGAGTCCTGTACAAACTATTGAAAGGTCAAACAATGTTTTCAGATCTAGCAGGGTTCTATTTCTCTTTCACTATCTTTTTTACCGTTTTCGGTGCTGCCAAAAAAAGGCCCAAGTGAGAGAACTGACAGATCAAAGGTAACATAGAACTAACAAGTTTACCGATTCAGGGAGTAGGTGTTACTATTTAGAATGGCTGTAAATCAACTTATGCTGTGAAGTTTGTGATTTCATCATAAATCCATCATTTGAAAAGTTGGTAACTCCTTTAATAATAATTTTTCAAAGACAATCGTTTAGACCAATGTCTAAGCAAATCCTAGGGCCAGCTCTGAAATCTGCTCGCTTATTTTCACTGCTAGTCTTACTATCGTTGGTATTTGGCTTAACTTGGACAAAAATTTATTTAGATAAAAGGGGGTGTTTTTAAGATGTCTGGTTTTAAAGAAGAAATAAAAAGCATATAATTTAATGTTAAGCCAATAATTTAGCAAAGATAAGAGTTTGCTATTATGTTTTAGTTGATTAAATTAAGGACAAGAGGCCCAATTTCTACCCATTTTCAGCAACATTTGGGGCAGTATGTCAGAAATAACACGCCAAATATTCGCTTCCAAAACATCAGTCGTCTCGAGCTTATCTGCGTACACAAGGGACTTAAAGTAACCCCACAAAAATAGTCCAGCTGTAAAAAATTGACGGATCTTGGAGGTAACTCGCAGCTCACAGGTTTTAAACTCGAAACTATGTCAAAATCGGCATCATTACCGAACGTAAGCAATGCCCAGTGGTCGTGGGGCTTTAATTCAGAAACGGCAAACTAAACTCAGCATGAATCTAGTGACAGCTGTCAAAAAGACTCTGAAAGAAGTATTGCCAGAGTTTTGTAAGAGTTTGGGTTGAACAACAACTATTGAGAGAAAATCTATTAAAAGCCGTTTGTGTAAGACAAAAATAGTCAGAGCGTTATTACTTTTATCCACCATGAAAGTTTAACCTGAGTTTAGTCTGAGCGAGGGTTTCAACTTTTGATTCAACTTGTTTAGTTTAACATTTAAAATTGTTGTTCCAGCTGATTAAACGTACTCTGCGAAACATTACTTGAAAACGATTGTTTTAAATACAACAATTGCTTGTGGTAACCGTGGCGTGATGGTTAGCATGTCCACCTGCTAACTCCGAGGTTCGAGGTTCGAATCCCAGCAAAGGCAAAAATGTTTTTCCACGGGTATCGCCTTTCGCGAGGAATTGGCATGTCCTCCGTTAATAAATTCATTGCCATGAAAAGCGTTTTCTCAATTAGCCGTTCGGAACCGGCCAGAAAATTGTAGGTCCCCTCTATTCCTTATCACAAGGCATGGTTGTGAGAAATACGCTAGGCCCAGGGGCTTCACGCTCTGTTGCGCCACCCTGTTTATTTATTTTTAATTGCTGTTGTGAATCGATTTAAACAAATTTCAAAGTTAAAAATAAGAAATAAACGGTGATCAACACTCTGTGAAGCGAAAAGGAGCACAAGTAGTGAAGATAATTTAATAGTTGATTCAAAAGAAGAATTTGAATGATTTTTGAACTTTTCCTCACCAATGTTAGTTTTGATCAAAGCTTAGAATATCAATGTTTGCCCTCTTAATACATCGTAGCCCCAGAAAAACAACTCACAATTGAATTTAGGTACATATACTTATACATGCAGAACCCCCCAAAGCAGCGCATTGTGAGTCCCCCTCGATATTCTTTACATTCAATAAATGTAATTTGTTTAAGTTAATTGCATTTTCTCCAGTTAGTTAGTTAATTAGCAGTAATATAATATTCATTTTTATGTAGCAATCAAAGAAGTATTAGTACACAACAACTGTTATCAAAAGAATGCATGTTACCGCAATTATCTAACGTAATCATCTGATAACTGATAATGATAAGGGTGGAAATGATTCACTTTAATTAATTAACTCCATTTGTTTAAAACTTGAGTAAACATTGTAATGTTATTACGCTCTTATGAGATTGAAGCAACAACACATCCACTGTCTCTGTAGTCTGGCTATCAAAATTTCCTTGCCTACTTGTGAGTTGTGACTTGTGACACGCTATAATTAAAACAAGTGCAACGTAAACAGAGAGGCGAGAGAAAATTAAAAACAACAATTACAATTCAACTTTAAAGAGCTCGTAGCTTTTAAAGGTCATAAGTTTGTAAAAATATATTGAATATTTAAATTTCCTTTATAACAAAGATAGACACGATGACAGGCAAAAAGATTTAATTAAAGTCAGTAAAACAAAATAATAAAACAAAGTAATCAAAAGAAAGAAAGAACCAAATAAAACATACTCACCGGATCGTCTGCGTGTGGTTCTGTGCTTTTTGTTTCGTTGATCTCTTCAAACTGTTCTGAGTTCTGCAAATACTGGTTGAAATAGTACCTACAAGCTGCGGTCGTTTTGGTTGGCTTGGTAGTTTATGTTTAACTCGGTTTTTTTCTCTTTTCGTTCGTTTTGTTACCAACTATTGATCATTAACCGATCTTGGAGCGACGACGGACGGACGCGACGGTGGCGTCAAATACTAAGTGCCGTCTGTTTGAGAGGTACACGTTTTGAAACACCACTGCTCAGATTACTAAACACAAGCGAGGGCTGCTCCGAGCTTTTATTTATTGAAAACAATACTTGCTTGTGGTTTTTTGTTAAGTCTTTTGTGAAGTGAATAATAAACAACAGAAAAAGCTAAAAATTATTTACTTAAGAGCCAAATTCAATGATAAGCAAAATGTGAATTCAATGCCTCAAATGGACAATGTTCCTTCGAAAGAGAATTTAACAAATTCAATGCTTCAATTCGGTACTGTTGTTGAGAATTAGACGATGAGATTAACGTCCCAGTTATAAATGTTTCAGGAAATATTTGATCAGGCTTAACTGCTTTTGAAAATGTTTTAAATTTGCATTATGTTATTTGAGTGGCAGCTTTTGAGATAATTTTAAATTGACTTTACTCACTTGTGGGAATTCCAGAAATTTAGATTAAATTAATTGCGCGCTGGAGTTGGAAAAGATTTTACTATTGATAGGTAGGTGTCCAGTTCGGGGTCATTTTGATACTTTTTTTTAAACAGAAATATGTGATTGGGTATACGTTATTTAAAGCAGTTCAAAAGATATCATTAGATGACAGTCATCTATAGAGAAAAGGCTTATGCCATTATATGTGTTAAAAGGTTCTGTACCTGCAGTGTCCAATTTGTTCATTTGTTCATTTCGTTTGAAACTATGAACTTCATATTCTACTTGGCTTTGAAAAACATAGAAGAGTATGTCTCAGGCTATTAGCTCAACCCGTATAAATTAATTTTTCAAGTAATGCAGTATGATTTTTTGGAGAGAGCATTAAAATAGTACTTAAAAAGCTTGGGAGCATCTTTCTGTCGGTTCAATTTAAGTCATTTTTACGCAGAAGAACTGTAGTAGGTATAAACTATAAAGGATACATAACTAAATGGAGCGGTGCAGCAAACCTCAAAGAGACTCGTCACCTAAGTTATTTAGAGGGACGAACAATTTTTTGCCGATTTTTAATGGCTCAGTGGGTAAGTGGTAAGGTAAGGCCAACGTCATGGGCACCATACAAAGCACGCAGATGATGTGTTAAAATTACCATTATTATGGTTTTGCTATAGCTTAAAAGTTAGATGGTATTTATTTTTTTCAAAATGGTTTCGGTCATAATCTTACATCACTTAATTTGCGTAGCTATAACATTTGGATCTCTCAATCGAAAGCTATAAAAGCATTTTCGATTTGACCGGGAATTGAAGGTGTAGTTTTTTAGTAGCAGTATCATTCCGAAATAATGAATATGGTCTCCAGATTTTTGCTTTTACCATGGATTTAAGGTACTCCTACCAAATTTGGAGTGGAGCCATTGGCCAGTGGAGGAACCAATCTCCAGGCTCTCCTCGAAGCGAAGTTTTTTTTTATTTTTTATTTTGTTTGGGAATAATCCATCGAGGAAATAACTCCCCAAACGGAAAACGAATTCGGATATCTTTTACGTCCCAAAACGGGTATGAAACATTTTCTCAAAAGATGTGGTAGAATTTATGTAGAAGTTATTTCCGTAAAAGCCACTTTATTTCAGCAATTTGGGAAATGAGTTCCTTACATTGTTCGGATGTAAGCCGCTGCATCATAGTTTTTCAAAACTTACTAGACAGACAAAATCAACGACATTATGCCAATATTTCACAGTTATCCATAAAAAGGCGATTCACATCAACACGGCGTACTTGAGCAGTCAAGTGGGAGAGTTGTAATTCTTTCGAGAACACGAACACACGAGCACACTATGCTCGTAAGTCGTGACACAAGGAAAAGGAAGAAAAAAATGGGCGATTCACGCCATATGACTTGTCGGACAGACTTGATCGGGTAGAAATACGAGTATCAAAAGATTTTGAAACCCATACAACAAAGTTTGTCTGGATAAGTTGTGTATTCCAAAACACCCTACTGTAATGTCTTTCACTCTTAAAATAATTCAAGGAATTATGGTTTCACTTCATTTTTAATTAGTTCTTATTTCATGTCGTCAATTCCACATATTACGCTTAAGTTGAGTAAGTTTGTCGGCTGCCTACAACTTTGTTGCCAACCCTTCCAATGTCGAAAGCCTTCACGAGCATATATTTTCTTTGCACAGGCAACATCATCCGTTATGTTGTCATTTAAGAAATCTTTCAAAACAAAAAGGAAGAAATTAAAATTATAATTTAGTTTCTAGATTTAACTATACCTTCACATTTGGCGTTACAAATACCCCCCTTGCGACCAATTGTACACCAACCTTTGCTGCTGATCTGTCGAACAAAAAAATTGTTGAAAATAACATTTTTAAAAACGAATATGTAAAAAAAATATAAAGGGTCCGCCAAATAACTTTTTTTTTTTTTTTAACATCGAGTGTAGCTTTGGGTGTGTGGCACGTAGCGCCGGCCGTCCTGTTGTTGCCAATATCCTCCTTTTCAATTTTTGTGAACAAAAATTCGTTCAACATGGCCCGATAACGATCGCTATTGGCTGTAACGGTCACTCCTTGCTCATTTTCGAAAAATGGCCCAATTATGCCTCTGGACCAAAATCCGCACCAAACAGTGACTCGTTTTGGGTGTATCGGCTTTTCAATGTATGCGTGCAGGTTTTCTGAGCCCCAAATGCAACAATTTTGCTTGTTTACATACCCGCCAAGATCAAAATGAGCTTCATCTGAAAAGATGATTTTTTTTGGCAAAACCGGCATCTTCTCTAAGTCGATCGCAGGCGCACTTAGCGAAGCGAAAACGCAACATATTCGTTTAGCGGAAGGATAAAACTAATTATTTGTCAAATCAGACATGAGCTAAGTCTAAGTGTTACCATTCACGAAATAAGCACTAGTTGAAAAAAAAAAAAAACGTTAGATGGCGGACCCCTTACTAAGCTAAATTCCCTTCAAATTTAGTCAGTTTTATTTATTGGTCAGAATCTCAACACAGAAATTTGAATTTGGAGATTTTTTTCAGCGGACCCAATAAACGTTGTCTTGCATGATATTTCAAGCGATTAGGATATTAAACAGACCCCCAGAATTTGGGATTACAGAACGAAGTTAAGTGTGATCCAACCTAGTTTTAAATTATTTCAAATTTTACCTGAAATATTCCGTAGTTTGAGCTGCCATTAGGATTCCTGGTAACTTTTGATGTGTCTCTTCCGCTTTCATGTTCAATCATACAGATCCCTGAAAATGAAAAAATTTTTTGAAAATTTGGACAAATTTTTTTATAATTAAATCAGGGTAAGAATAAAAATTGTATTCTGAGAGAATGAGAGAAATATTAGTAGAAAAAAAAAACTGTCAGTGTATTAGGGCACAGCCACGTACTGAGCGACAAAGCTTTCAAAATAAGAACAAAATTGAAAGTCGAGCTGCTGAGCGACATCACTTAGTTTTAAATTTTTGTTTCTAATTTTTGCCGCTCAGTACGTGGCCATGTCCTTAGTCTATTCATCCTCTAAAATGTCTCTTTTAATACGTCTGTTAGTCTAAAGATAAGTACTTACAGTTCGAGAGAAAAGTTTTATCAAAACTGTACTTTTGTATAAGTTCTTTACACAGCTCACATCGCATAAACTCTTTTGCATTGCAAAGAATAAGGCTAGCAGCCATTATTATATAAGTTAAAAATAGTGCATTCATTTTCTCAGTACTGAAATAAAAAGTAACTTTAACATTAAAACTAAAGAAATAAACATAGCAACATCAAATTTTTCATGTTTATTTGATCAAGCCTTCAAGACTGTTTTTGGACACTATGTTTTGATCAATAGATCAACACAGAAATGTGCACATGAACCTGTTGTTGGTTCTATTTTTAAATTTTCTGTTTCCGAAAATAGAAAGACTGTTGGATATTTTTTTTTCTTTACGGTACACATTTTTTTCTGTTTACTTAAATTGACAAAAACTGTTGAACCTCACAGCAACATAAGAAATGATCACGTGCAAAACAATTAAGTACACTCATCAATGTTTGCAAATAATTAAAACGGTTTGTTTAACATTTCCATTTCTTTTCATAGCACTTTTTGCAAATTGGAAGCAAAAAAAAAACAAATGATTTTGTAACGCGATTTGCTTACAAAACTGGCACCATGGAACTAGTTTGTGTGGGCTTCATAAACATTCAATCCAGCTTTGCTTAACCATTTGTCAATCACAGGTTATGGGCACTATTCCACTGCTTCTCTTAGTTGTTTTGTTTTACGTTAAAGCTATTTACAAAATTAGCACGAAATTAGAAGGAATATACTCTGAGATAATAAACACTGACACTTGCATTGCTACTTCAATGAACTCAAACCACCCATGTGTTATTAAAAAAAAAAAAAAAAGTGAGAGAACGTTTTGCACGTTCTGTGCACAGAAAACTAACTTGAACCGGGAAACGGCGCCAGGTTTTATTTATCAACATCAAAGATTTCTTACTGCCATGTGCCATGTAGTCGAGTATAGATGTACTTTAGATTATTGTAGTTAATTGATGTTAAGACATAGGCAGTGCTATTTTCAGAAGATCTTGATCTATCGGTGTTGTAGATGTTTATTTATTTTTATTTATTATTTTTTGCATATTACTCGCATTCCGATTTGATTCAGGTTCTTTGGTGATAAGGGGGAAGCCTCTTCGTCTGGGTCAGAAAGCTTACAGCGACTACTTTGTTTTTGATTTTTTTTTTTTTGTACTTATTCAGTTTTGTTTTGGTTGAATCGTTTCTGTTGTTTGGTTGAATAACAATTTTTACTTTTTAAATTTCTGAAGCAATTAACAAAACATTGTTTTGATAGTCAAAGATATTTTTCTAAGAAACGTAAATGAGTGAAAACAAGTTCTTTTTCATGCGCAGAAGAGCTTCGTTCAATAATTGCGAACCTTTTGCAAACAGCGTTTATTGCGTTTTGAATATTTAACCCAAAAATAAGTGAGAGACGTTTGATGTAAATGCCATTTTAACTCTTTTTCAATGTTTAGTTAAATTGATCCCTCTTAACAATTAAGATTCTAAGTATAAGGTAGATATAAATGGAGAAGCAGGTTAAGCTCAAACTGGTCATTGACTAGAACTCAAAGGATTGCGTCAATTGAATATTTCAGAATCAGATTTTATTTAACAAAAAAAAAAAAAAAAATAGCAATAATGATGAAACACAAAATGTGTTTCCAATGGTATCGCTTTACGAAAGGAATTGGCAAGTCCTGTGTTAGTAAATTCATTGCCCTGAAAAGCACATTCTCGATTAGTCGTTCGCAACCGACAGAAAATTGTAGGTCCGCACCATTCCCTCACAAGGCATTCCCTCACAAGGCTAGGGGTCCTCGCTCTGTTGCGCCACCCGATTTTTTTAATTGTTTATTTAAGGATAAACTAAAATTTGAGGAGAGCAAAGAGGCACAAAATAAAGCCAATTTTTGATTGGAAAGCGAGTGGAAAGATGCAACACATCGAAAATAAATGAAAAATATAGCAGCGGTTGTAGGGTTGTACGCAGCTATCTTTTCCTGATCAGAACCTGGCTTCTACAAATGGATTACATTTTCCAGGAATTTCTTAAGAATCTGAAACGATTGAAGTATACACTTTGTTGTGATAGTTGCCCAAACCCAAACTATTTTGCCAGTTCATTCCATTACTACTTTCTCGATAAAAGATATTCAAAGAGTAACATTTTACGAAACACCACGAAGTGAGACTTCAGTGACATTAATTCCAAAATATAAACGAAATCTGTTTTGTTCAAAAAAAATAGAAGTACTGTAACGATGTCACTCCTACTCAATTGTATTCCAACATAAAGTCAATATTAGAAGTGACGCAAGCAATAAAATAAAACAGATAGGGTGGCGGCGAGCCACAGAGCCTATTTCTCTTAACAAAATCTTATGTTTAAATAGATGGCACCTAAATTTTTTTGCTGATTCCAGAAAGCGTTTTTTATGGTTCGAAATTACGGAAGAAAATGCCAATTCGCAAAAGCCGAGGCGGTCAGCTCCCTACTGAATGGTCATGTGCGGAATTTTGTCGCTTGATAATATTTTGTCGCAAAAAAATGACCTCAAAGTCAAAACTTTGTTGGGGAAAGAAAGTTTGAATAACATTTAAAACGGAAAGTCTGACAACCCTAATCCCTTAGGAGAGCAATTTAAAAACATATATTCTACAAGAAATTAAGTCTAAAATTCGGTCTCTACCATCAGTATTGAAAGAGAAATCGAGTTTAACACAGGTCAGGAAACACCAAAGTTAGCTTTTTTTTAAATTGTCAAAGAGTGATGTCAAAGTTGAGAAACGGACTTGCTACAATTTTTATCTTAGAATATGACCAAGAATCATTTCGTATGTTACACGAATTACGGGAAACCCTGTATATAAAAGCAGCACGCCCGGGGGAGTAAACTATATTTTAAAATAAAACATTACTTTTAAGAAATACGCCTGTTTTTATAGTTATCTCCTCACCTCAAAAATAAGCAAAAAACAAAGTGTTAAATAAATAAGATTCTGTTTTAAAAATTCAGTCTACCCTGCCCTTCGCCTTACTTACACTCCATTCCACAATAACCGGCAATTTCCTATCACCTTTTTCAAAAAGCTTTTTCAAATAAACAGTAAGTATGCCTAAATAAGAAGATCACAGTTTTCAAAACATGTGCCAACAGCAAGGACAACTAAAATAATTTGCATTAGAGAATCTGCAATAGAAACAGACAATCGCCTTACAATTCAAAGGTAGTATACTTCGCAATCTCGAGCTAAAGAGTCTATCACTAAACGTTCAAAACGTTTTGCCAATCAAAATAAAAGAAATTCACAAGCTCGCGTATCGCTGTTTACTACCAAGAGTTTTCAGCGACCTTAGTATCAAAATGCCAGAACATCACGAGCTTGTTTTTCGGAGTCCAACACCGAACGTTTTAGCGACTTGAACGTCAAAATGCCAGAACCTCACAAACCCGCGTTTTAGAGTCTAGCACCAAGCGCTATTGCATATTTCACAGATTGCAGGAAAGCGATTGGAAAGATGCAACACATTGAAAATAAATGAAAAAATAGCAACTTTTCGAGGTCTTCTACAAATGATTTATAGGAAGTCTTTTTCTTTATCTTTTTAATTTCAAACCTCATAATCATTTCATCAAGTGTTGAAAGCTTTCCAGTGAAGTTAGTTTGTGAAAAGAAAACTCCTAGAATCAATAAATAAAAATAGCTTGGATGTTGCCTCACCAACCGACCGAGCAAACTTTTTAAATAAATTTGGAACAATCTAAATATTTGGTTTTGACTACATTTCAATATTCATAGCGTGTGCCACAGAGAAAATATTTGCCCTGTGGTGTTTATCTTTTCACCATATTTTTGCTATAAACGGTAAACAAACACACACAAACACATACAGATTAGCCTATTTTAACCTAAGTAAAGCAAAAGAACAAATTATACTCAAAAAATAACAATTTACTTTACTTCAAAATCAATAAGTGTCTTTGGGACCTTGATATAGAACTTTTTATCAAGTTTTCCTTGGAAAACGTGGCATACGTTATTTTGAAAATTTTCTTCAAAGCGAAACCAAAAAAAAAAAAATCAAATGCTTTGTAACTTTAAAAACAACACAACATTCGTAGTTTCCCAGAAAATCTCTATCTGTTGTAGTCTGAAAAGAGACACTAATTAAAAATGTTTGACAGTGAAAGTGTTAAGAGCGTTATATATTATTTATCAATTTATAAATTCGATATATCTTGGCCTTAACAATATTCAATAAAACTTATAACTAGATAAGAGAATAATTATAATAATTTATGTAAATATTTCTATAGAATGTTAATTACATAGTAACACTATTCGTAAACTGATAGGTACTATCTTATCACGATTGATTTTGTATTACAATTTCAATGAAAACAAAAAATAAACTATAAAAGAAAGTTGCCTACACAAACACACAGATTACGTTAATTAAAATGGATTTTATTTATTTTCCCAAATACGAAAAGTTCCCAGTGAGTTCCAATAGATCAGTTAATAAAAATGTGCATTGTGTTTGGTTGTTTTGTTTCCAACACACACTGCATAATAAAATTATGGAAATCTCTTGTTGTTTACTGCTTTTATTTTTTTTTCTTTTTCTCGTTGTATTTCTCTTTGGCAGTTTAAATATTAGTTTTTTGTTTCTTTGGTATTATTTAACACCTTGAGATGTCGGGAAGACTTCGCCCACGACATTTGCTCACCCAACCAGGCCAAGCCTGAAAGCCATGACGGTTGAAGATCTGTTTGGCACATCTAGAGTCATCAAGAATGTCGTCGTTGAGAAAATCTATAAAAAAAAGCAAACATATCAATTCGATCGTGGGAAGAGGAAAGATCTTGATTTTAAATCAAAAATGAAGAATCGAGCCATACGCCACCCACATCTTTATTGTAATTCTATTGCTTTTTGTATTTATATGACTCACCTTCACATTTCAGGTTACAAATACCACCTTTGCGACCCTTCCGGCACCAATTTTTACTATTGACCTATTTGATATTTGATATGTTATTGTTGTTATTGATTGATTTGAGTATATTCGACGTTCAAACGGTCGATTAGGTTACCTGAAATAGTCCATAACTGACACTTGTGTTTGGTTGTTGCATGACTTTTGAAGTACTTCTGCCGCTCTCGTGTTCAATCAAACAAACCCCTGAGGAAAAAACGACAATGTATGTAAGTGTCTTGAACTAAATGAAAATAAGTTGAAGCTAAATACTTACAATTTGAAAGGTAGCTCCGAGGGAAGTCGTGTCTTACTAACTCTTTAGCCAATTGACAACGAGTGAAAATTCTTCCTTCAACTTGCCAACAGCCTAGACAGGAGAGTAGGACTATAACCACTATAATCGGACTCTGCTTGGATGATATATTCATTTTCATTTGAGATGTTTGCTGAGTAAAAAAAAAAAATCATTTACAAAAAGTTGATAGCGGTCCAATAAAAAAAACAGTCAACTTATTCATTCCCAGTTTATTGAGAGTTCCCAGTTTACACGAAAAGATTGCAACCAATTAAATCAAAGAATCCAAAATGATATTATTTGTCAATATTTAAGATGGACCATCCCAACATCAATAAGTCGTTGAGCGAAATAAACAATTTTTATTGAAAAAATAATCTCATTCTTCTATTTCACTCCGTGTATTGTGATTTTGCAACAGCTGTTCATGCTAATGATCCGCATGTGCGGGGTGAAAGGGTAAGACGTTGAATAACTGAGCGAAAGCAATAGTCAAGACAACACAAGATTGGTCTACATTTTGTAAGTAGGCATAACCTGCGGTTCATTGAATAATATCATTTCATTTTGAGCCGCAATTCGTAGAGTGCTTTACAAAACTTAGATAAACAACCTAATTCCGTTTTGAAACGGTTGAAATAGTTAGGTTTTAAATTACGTTAGGTTCTACATTGCGTCTTTGAAATATTTCTTAAAACTATGGATTTAGTATCTAAAACATGATGGGCTCAGAGAATGTTTAAACTATGAAATGTTTCCTGTAAGAAAGAAAACATTTTAAAAAAATTATGAAAGCATTGGCATTTGATTGCTTTTGCAGTTTCTTGATTATTTGATTTCAAAAAGTAAAATCATTTCTTATGACATTAAATATAAATAAAAAAAATAAATAGGAGTGAAGAGGAGGTCTAAAGCATTTCTCAAGTTCTCACAACCTGGTGAGGAATGAAGGGGGTCTACAGTTGTTTAACGATTCCGTAAGGTTAATCGAGAAACCACTTTTCATGGCAGTGAAATCAATATCGGAAAATTCTCTTGAAAAGCGAAACCTGTAGGAATAGTGATCAAGCAATTCGTGAAACTATTGATCGTTTTCGCACTGATTTTAGTGTTTTTTATTCTAAGCCATCGACAAAACAGAAAAATTAGCGTTTACATACTGGTGGAAACATCGGTCACTATTTCTTTCAAAATGGGGAAGGGGCTTCTGTTACGGTGAATGGCGAGTGCTATCGAGGTATCGAGCCATGTTAATGGATTTTAGCTTCCAAAAATTTGTCAGATCAACAATGACGAAATTTGGTTCAAACAAGAGCAAAACTTGCTATACAGTGGGATTAGCAATCAATTAACTACAAATGCTATACTAAGTCATTGGTTCAGGTCGGCAAACCAACCACTTTTAAAGCATGGGAGCCAATATTCAAGAGACCATAAAGTCTAATGAAATAAACCATGTTACTAGTAGCCGCAAAGGACATATTCCGGAATATTTTAGATGTAATAAAAAATACTCTCATATTTATCAATGATAGACACCATTAGTTTATAAAGGCTGTTTTTTAAGGATTTGATTTTTAAACTGGCAACACTGTCTCCAGTTATTGTCTTTTGACGGAATATTTGTGGCCAGTACGTTTTGCCATTTCACAATGAATAGACTTATTTCAGAAAAAAAATTGAACGCTGATATTGCCGATGTCCGTCCCAGTTGCTCTAAAAATTGGTCGACAATTGGGCTTCCCGACTATTTTATTTAAGACATAAGGTGATATTCCGGTCTAGAAATTTTCAAAAACTAGTTCTTTTTCTCATATTTTGAGGTCAAGGAAAGCCCAATGAATTCAGAAGGAATAGCAGATTGAATGAATGTAAGTCTAAAATATCACTGCATGACTTAGACTGAGAGAAACTTTACTTGAAACTTTAAAGACGCGTTTTTCTTAAAACTGTCATTTTTAACAATACCGCCAGGATTTCTCAAGCTCTACTTTACCGATTAACTTCTACTATCGCATGCACTATACTCATCTCCAAAATTCAAGAAAAGTGGTACAAAAACAAACTTTTCCAGGTAGTCGTCATTTTGTGAACATTCTCTTTTTGCTTTTTTTAGTTACAACGGTCCCAATAGAGGCAAAAATGTTTTTCCGCAGGTATCGCCTTTCGCGAGGAATTGGCAAGTCCTCCTTTAGTAAATTCATTGCCATGAAAAGCGCCTTCTCGATGTAGGTCCCCTGAATTCCCTCACAAAGGCAATGGTTGTGAGAAATGCGCTAGGCCCCGGGGCTCTGTTGCGCTACCGTATTTATTTAGTTACAACGGTAGCGGCATTATTCTAAATTAAAAATTTTTATTGTTGATCCAATTGCTAGGAGAGTTGCACTTCATAAGCTGCTAGTTCTTTGAATTTTTTTCTTTTTTTCTGTATTCTTGAAATATTAATAAAAATTCGTTAGTAAAATGAATGGTGAAAATACCATTTTTTTTTCAAAAATTTCGTTTGGACCGGAATATCCCCTTAAGAAAAAACATTTTTTAGTGGTAGCTTTAACACAACCCAAACCGTCACTCCATTTTCTTATAAACTCTAAAGATACCTACTTGTACTTGGCGATGTCGAATTCTGCGGTTCCATGAAATATAGTCGTGCTTAATAAAGTCGAAGTGGCTTTATTCAATTGGAAATGGCGTCGAATTGCAATAATTTTCTAATTCGATTTTATTTCACAAAAAAAAAACATTGGATAGTGGAAATAATGTCGGCCTCTTGAATGGGGATATTTGTGAATTGTGATACATATGTCTAAATGTAACATAAACTTTTAGCAATCGGTATTAGGTAAAATAAAAGAGTCTTTTAAATTAACTGATTGAAGAAGTCACTTAATGGAATTCGATGCTCATACAAGTTTTGAAGTGTTTTTTTCAATAGCAAAAAAGCAGCCATAAGTTTTTCTTTTTGGTTCATACATAAGAACGGAGTCGTCTACCGATTCCGAAAAATCACTGCTTTTGCTGAAGTTCTGATCCAGTAGCACATCCAAAAACATGAAAAAACTACCTCGCTTAGGAAGCTTCCTTGAAAGTATGCTATTGAATCCCTCCAAAGTCCTATGCAAGGCATTATGGCACGATATTTTTCGGGTCCGCCCTATATTTAAGCAATGGTTTTGGGAACGCGCCGTCCCGCACCGCCCCACGCACGCACTTCGTGCACCCTCTTTCCCTTTTATTTTATTTTATTATTTATATTTTGCTATGGAATCTGCTTCTCTGTATTCTTTTAAGTTCTTCTTTTCTAAACAACGCTTAACTGAGAGGAGAGTAAAAGGCTAGTTTAATATCAAATATTATTTGAAATACTAATTTTTATTTGCTTGATTCAATCAACAAAAGTTTATTTATTCTGAACGTCAGTATATTTTTTTCAACCAACCACTTGCCAAAATCAAAATTCAAATTGGAAGTTTTTCTGATACTTTCGCTTTTGCACACAGGAAAGCAAACCTCAAAAGGAACAGAACGATAAAGCCCTAGATGGAGTCCTTTCATTAGCTGATAAGTTTTTCTTCGAAAGCAAAACGGAACCCCTGCGAATTTGGTTCGTTTTTCCAAAAACAAAAGGAAAAGAAAACAAAAAGAAGGCAATGGTAAATAAATTTGTTAAGGAATTAATTCAAAACAAATATCTCGACCAAATAAAATATTCACATCAGTACAGTTCAATATTCAAGTTGCATAAACTATTTTGCAAAATCTCAACTCATGATCAGCTTCTCTTACAATTATTCACATTTGCGAGTAAGTTTCGTTTTTTGGTACTATATTCAATCAAACACACACAAGCAAATTAACAAAACAAAGCAAATTTCGCCAAAATTTATTTGTCAAAGCAGGACGAAAAAACCTACCCCGACTGATAATATTTTACTTAGCACAAACAAAGTGCTACTATAAGATTATCACTTCACACCAACACACTATCTACCGAACAATTCACAAAGATTTCTTATTTCTGAGCGAGTTCTTTGCGGCAAGATACTTTGCAACACACTAATTGCAAAAAATAGCATTATGGGCCTTTTAAAGACTCGGGCCACACAAACTACATTATGGTTGGGCATCTAAAATATTATGTATTTATGTGACGCTCTAAGACTACTGTGTCTCTCAAATCGGCATGAATAATTTACACCCCATGATGCGACAGATTTGTTTATTTACACAATTTTGCTTCTTTTATTAAACAGCATGCAATTGATAACTACACATTAATGGAAAATTACTTATTTTTAGACGATTTATGAATATAAGAACAGGCAATTACTAGTCCCAGAACGTTTGAAGTTTTGATTGAGAAGATAAAAACAAAATCTTTCCAGATGAAATAAGAAATTAAGTACTGTTCTATCATTAATACGAAGCGAAAAGACTTGGGCAACAAAAAGTAATAACAAAAACCTACCTACCCTTTCTCCGAATTATTAAAAACAAAAGTTATGAGTTGACGGACGTTTAAAAAACAGATGCCATCAACTTTTTATCACATCTAACCCCAAAATAGGCCTCTCTTTATCACACGATTTAAATAATAGGTCAAATGCCGGTCATCACCTACATAAAACAGAGTCACACACATCAGATAGAAAAGAAAAAGAAAACCCCTTATGAAACACATTTTACTTTAGACTCTAGACCCCCGAGAGTGAAAGATATAAATCTTATTGTTTGATTAGAGCGTATGCTCTAACTGGCAAATTGTTTGAGCAATTTAACAATTGCATTCACGACCGCTGTGCTAATCAAATAATGCGTAACGCATTCATTTGTAGGTATCATTTTAACTGAACGGAATGCATCTATAGCTGCATCACTTGACCCAAAAAAACAGCTTTTGTAACCAGATTTCTTTTCGTTTTTATTTTCTTACACAGAAATCTCTCAGCACTAATGGCTTGTTGGATTTTATTGAATTCATTAATAATAGTAAGAGCTTCTGATGATGACATTGAGAACAATACAGCATCAAGCTCAAATCAATCGGGGGAAAGTGGAACGATACCAGTTACGATAGCTTCATCATCTACAACAACAACCACCACGACGACAGCCACACCAAAGAATTCAGTAAAATTTTTCAACAAAAGCTCACCAAAGAAAAGAAAAGCCGAAGTAGACTCCTTGCCGATGGGCGGCTATGATGAAGATGATTGGAAATGTCCCAATATCACGAGTTCCAGAAGCTTAGAGTGTGGATGTGATCTGCCGCATACCCTTAGATGCAATGGTGATTTGCATGGTCTCTCTGTAAGTCTATATAAAATATATTTAAAATCAAAATGTGATTTGCCAATACAAAAAATTTTAGGTGTTATCAGAGAGCCTAAGGGCTTCACCGTATCCCATATCATTGCTGGATTGCTCACTACGAAATGTGAGCTTCTTGAGTGATGCCAGAATATTTGAGAATATATCGCTGCATGGTCTCGTCATATCATCTGGCGAGATTAAAAGGGTCCACAAGTCGGCTTTTCTAGGTCTCAAGACACCTCTTCAAGCTTTAGGTAGATGATCATTGTCATATCTAATTGTTATGTCCACAAAAGAAATTTGAATATTTTTTACAGGTCTTCCAAGCAACGCCCTTCTAAGCGTCCCATGGAGCTCAATAACCACGTTAACCTCGTTGGAGCGTCTTGACTTGTCGAATAACAAAATCAAAGCTCTTGGAACGGCAGACATTGCAAGCTTACAAAACCTTATATATCTTGAGCTGAGCAACAATCAAATATCGAGCATTTCCGCACGATCCTTCGTGAGCACGAAAAGACTTGAAGTGTTGAAGCTGGGTGGCAATCGTCTAGGAGACTTTCCTTCAAGCTTGCGGTCTCTAAGTCAGTGTTATAATCTACGGTAAGTCTCTAGATAAGTTTGCGTTAAAAAAAAAAAACTAAAACATGTGTTTTCTTCAGTCAATTAGATATAAGTTCAAATTCTATAAATGGCCCCCTGTCGGCATCAACAATACCAGCTCTGCGAAATCTCGAGTCGTTAAATCTCGATAAGAATTTGATAAAAAGCATTCAAAACAAGGCCTTGCAGAATTTCACCCATCTAACTAGTCTCTCACTTCGTCACAATCAAATTGATGTGCTTCAAGATCATGCGTTTTACGGACTGGGAGCCTTGGAAGTCCTAGACCTTAGCTATAATGGGATTGTAGCTATTTCCAGTTCATCTCTGCAACATCTTTCTCGTTTGAAAGTACTCGATATCACACACAACTTCCTCCGAGCCTTAACCTCCGATTTGATAGCCCCTCTGCCATCTCTTAATGAACTTCGATTGGCTGGTAATGATATATCCATTGTAGCCAAAAATGCCTTTGATGGAGCCAAAGAGTTAAAAAGTCTATCACTGCAAGAGAATCCGTTGTCATGTGATTGTACAATCATACCGTTCGCTGAATGGCTTCAAGTTGCCAAACTACCATCACAGGATCTCATAAGTCCAACTTGTGTTACACCACCGAGACTAGAAGGAGCTCCATTAATGCAAGTTCCAATAGAATCACTCCACTGTGACATGGATAACATTGAAAAAGATAATGCCAATATCTTAGAGCAGCTAGAAGCACTTTCAAGACAAAACAACTCAACTAACATTAGGGATCTGAGTGAAAAGGTAAATATATTGCTATAAATTATTCTTAACAATTGAACTTATTTTGTTTTGTCTTAGATATCGCTGTTGGAACTGCACTTATCGGCTGATTATGGTCTTATATTGCAATGGATTTTGAATCTCAGTCAAGACGATTACATGTGTGACGCAATTTTTGTCTACAAAGAAGAGAATATCAATGAGATTTTGATTGACAAATCACCGGTAAGTTTAGAAGTGTGATATGGAATTACATACATACATAGGGCGGCGCAATTGATTGGGGATCCCTAGGGCCTAGCGCATTTCTCACAACCATGCCTTGTGAGTTAATGGAGGGGACCTAACATTTTCTGTCGGTTAAGAACGCCTAATCGAGAAAACGCTCTTCATGGCAATAAATTGACTATCGGAGGACTTTCAAATTCTTCGCTAAAGGAGGATATTGAGATATTGAAATTCAAACCACAACCTCCCGCGTAACAGGCAGACATGCTTACCATTACCTCACGGGCACCAAACTTGTTAGGGTTGACTCTCCTAGCTAAAAATAATTACAAATCTTTCTTAGCTGTGTCACATCGTGTGATTGTCCAATTTAAAGAAGACTACTCTCATAGCAATACTCGTAGCTGTGTCTCCACGTTCACAAGGAACAGTTCTATGCTGCCTTTACATTATACTTGGCAAATATTGTCCTTGTTTTGACATAAAAAACAAAAATAAGTTAACGCACATGTATGGGTACGCGAATATGACTAAAACAATCACTTTTTCCGGTATTCAAATATGAGTACTTTAGATTTGACCATAAGAAGAATAATTAGCAGTAGCATTATTAACGTACCTTTTCTTTTTTAAAGGACTTCAATGGATTTTCAAAAGGTCTGCGAAGACTTGTGTGTGTGTTTGGGTTTGGTGTTTGGACTTTCCAAAGTGCAAAGTTTTTTGACCAACTTGCCAAAGGGTGTTAAATATAAGAGAGCAGGTGGAACCTTAATCTTCCAATGCTTCAATGCTTCAAGAGTTACTGATTTGACAGCATAAACCAATAATTTAACATAGAAAGTAATTGAGAGGCTTTAAGTCACATGAACGAGGAGCCAGTAGTTAACAGGACCTTCTTGAAAAAAAGTAGTTACCAAATTAATATTGCAAAAAATTGATGCCGTGTATGGAAAGTTGTCGATGTTTAGCTGATTAGTTTTTGGATGCTGAAAACCACTCAGTATGGCTCGATAGCGCTAGCCATTTACCCTAACGGCAGCTCTTTCCTTATTTTGAAAGAAATAAGAACCGATGATACCGTAAGCGTGTGAATGCACTTTTCTTTGTCTTGTTTTCATGGTTTTGAATCAAGAAAGGTAAAATGAGTGCGAAAACAATCAGTTCCTTCACGAATTACTTACTCACGTCACGAGGTCGTTTAAGTTCACCATAAAATGAAAGAAAAGCTCTAGGAACTTCGCGAAAATTGATTTTTTTTAAAGTGAATTTCCATAGTTTGATAAATCGCCGAATTCAACTAAACAGAAACATCAACATAATCTGTTAAACCATAAGCAACCGCCATCGACACTTCTCATACTGCCAAAGAAACACCGTTTATAAAAAAACAACAAATGAATTTGTTCGTCAATTAAACATTGCTCAGCTTTTAAAGGTGGCCAATACTCGTTCTCCTACTGCCTTTTACGGCCTTGCTCTGACAAACATGGTATTTCAACATTTTTGTTTATTCTTCTAATAATCTCAACTAAATAATTCAAAACAAATTAAAGCAAGACCTTGTTGAATCATATTTAAGGCATCAAACCCAAACTCAATAGGTTGATTTGTTGTGAACACAACCTTCGATAATGCTTTTGCTTATTCCTTAAAAATCTTCACAACTACTCTGTAAGATTAGAATCAGAAGAAGCCTTGACAAATCCAATAAAAAATAAATCAATAGGGTGGCGTAACGGGGCCTAACGCATTTATCTCAACTTTACCTTGTGAGAGACAGAAGGGACCTATAGATTTTTTTTTGCCGATTCCGAACGGCATGAGATTAATATCGGAGAAAGTGTCAGTTCCTCACGAAAAACCTCTCCCCACGTAACGGGCAGACACGGTAACCATTACACCACGGGCACCACAAATCCGATTTGGTAGGTACTTGGTAGGTGTGTAAACGATGATCTTCGTTGGAACGACCACATAGTTGAAGTCGCCAAAAACTCTGCTAAATGCTTAGGTTTCTTAAGACGATGCAGTAAGTTCTTCACCCCTTCTGATCTGGCTACAATTTATAAGGCCTTCAGTCGCCCAAAACTGGCGTCCCATATTTGGTCAGGTGCTCCTCAAGCATCTCTGCGCCTACTTGATAGGGTACAAAACAGATAGGTGATAGTTCAATTGTAGAATCGATTGATTCTTTTGAACATCGTCGAAGCGTTACCTGTCTCAGTCTCTTTTATCGCTTTTTCTACAAACAGTGCTCGAGTGAAATAGCCAGTTGCATTCTTCCCCTGAAACAATTTAGCCGCAACACCCGCCTCGCTAGGAATGCTCTACAGTTTTACCTTGAACCCAATTTCGGGCGTACACGCAAGTATAGAGATTCATATTTTAGTCGCACCACCCGAATGTGGAATGCTCTACCTGGCCCTGTTTTCCCCTTCATTACGATTCACAAAAATTCAAAAGCAACGTGCATTGATGTCTCCTTTCAAATCCTCTCCTGTTTTCCTAAATACTGGCACTGTGTTCTACAACATTATAAGGGTAGTCATAACCCCTTGATGTGCGCGTTAATTATAAAAAAAAGAAAAAAAAAAACATACATAAATGAAATCCCGAATCCCCAAATTTGGTGTAAAAATGAGTCAATGACATAATTGAAAACGTCAGAAAATAAAAAAATATTTGCATAGCTATACATTTTATTTTATTTGAGAATGATTAATCAAAATGTTTTTATTTGGTTCATTAAATAAGCAAACTTTCTCTTCCCGCATTTACTTTCATATCGTTACAGTCACAAATTAGATAAATATAAGACAACAGTAGAGTTGTATGACGATGATGAGTATTTTATAACAGATCTTATCGCTAGGAATGTGAATTCAACCGAGTTTTCATTCCTATCAAATAACGTTACTACCTATAGTCTGTCTCTTCCATTTTTCCTAACTAATAACTAATCACACCTTAAATTTGGCTGCTTAATTTCAGTGCAGTTCTAATTTTTAAAAACGGAAACTTTTTAGGAAAGCAAATTAACCTTATCAAGGAGTTCAGTTACTAAATTCAATTCAATAGTTTTCTATTTTTCAAACATACATAGGTAACGTTTAATTTTAATTTTCCAAACTGAGAAAGGCGGATAAGGAATTTTTTGTTTTGATTTGATAAATTTTGTACGTGACTTTGTGCGGGGACTAGAACATATAATTTTGACTCAAAACCGTTTGGACCCCGTTCCTGACCTAGAGCAATGCAAAACAGAATGCTACCATTTCTTTATTATTAACTCACTATGATAGCTATTAACAAGATCAGAATAACCAGCAACTGTAGATTGTATACGTTCAACAAAATCAACATGTGATAAAATTGATAAACAAATCGCTCAAAAAAACCTTGACGTATTTTTGGATGATGGTTATTACGCACCGAATTTATAAAAAAATGGTTTATCTCAACTTGATAAGTTGTTCTTCAAATCCTGCTGTAATCTGCTAAAGATTGTTAGAACGTCACATTCATAATTAGTTTCTTTCCATTCATGACTGACTTGAAAAGGGTCACCACACAAACGAAAAACACAATCTTCGTGACATAGCATTTGCATTCTTACAAATTTACTTTTAAAATTAAAAAATTTGCAGTGATTCGGATATTCGGAATCAATTTAAATCAAAAAAAAAACCTTAAAGCTCATGAAAATAAAATTACGTATACACCCGAGTGCACCAGGAATTATTTTTGTCTATTTTCATTGATTTTCCATCGTATCACATTTCGATTGCATGCACAATTACTTCTTGGAAATTCAAAATCAAATTTGAAAGTGAGCTGTCATTCCTCGAAGATTATTTTTAACACTTCCTATGTATCTGCTTAGCTCCTTTTGACGGGGTGCATCTAAAGCAAATTTAACTGGCACCAGACAAAAATGTTACTTAATTGTTTTCAATCACGAAGATGCGTGCTTTCCTACTTTCTTATTGAGGCACAAATTCACCTAATAAGTGAAACTTATTGCAACGAAACTTCTTCCTTATTCCCTTAAGAAATATTTCATGGGATTATAAAAAAATGCGTGTGATTTTCCAGGTGTCCTTTTTTCTATTCATGCACGGTTACAATAATAAATTCATCTTTCTTGTAAAACATATGTAATATTAAAAACATTAACTACTTTCATATTTCTTTCTTTCTAGATTCATTGCGAAAGTAAAATAATTAATGGACAGAACACAGTTAGCGTTATAGTTCCTGAAAGTTCCATATTAGAAATCGGAGAAAGGTGACTTTTATAAAGTTTGACGATGTTTCAGGAAAAAAAACAACTAACAAAAATTTTTTTTTATATTTTCAGCTACCGCTTTTGCCTTGTCCTAGTCCACGAAGACAACCCCAAGTCTGAGTTAGTAATTGGCTGTTCGAATATTACTAAACTGCAACTTAGCAACCCAAACTCAAATTTTGATTTTCGACCGCCAGCTGTCAACCGAAGACCAATTTATGCATCCGACATTTCAAACTTTGATCGCGTTTCTACCCACAGCGATGAAATAAGTGGCAATGAAGACATGGGTTCTTTATCGACTGATAGAAAGTATTCCATGTCCGAATACCCCGGTGCAAATAATGTTCGGGTGTATAGCTTCGTTGATAGTCTTAACAAAAGCTTTCTGCCTGGACTCGGTCTAGGGATCTTAGTTACCAGTATTTTTGTTCTCATTTGGGGTGCCACAAGAATACGAAGTAATAGTCGACCAAGTACTCCAACAGCCACTACCTGCTATGCTGCGTCTGAGCGAATTGCACATTTGGCAGATCCAGAGCATGGAGCTCGGTATTTAAAACTGCAAGCAACAACCAGTCTCTAAGATTCAAAGTCCGTTTCTGGCAAATTTTGTGAGTTGATCTGCAACTCTTGTGATAATTCCAGTACCAATGTGCCGTGTTCTGAAACTGTATATGCTTTCAATGCTGCTATTTCTCAATTTTAATGAGACAAACACGAAACAGGAAGTAAAATAAGAAAAGCGCATTCTTACTTCATACTGTAGTATAATTAAATGTTTTGTTTTTTTTTTTATTTTTGATTTTCTTTTTAATTGTTATTGTAAACAAATATGTAATTACATTGTTAACCTTTATTTTTCTATTTATTACTGACAATTTTGTTTTACTATTAGTTTTGTATTGTATGCCATGTGCCATAACTATGATCGTACATAACTTCAAAAAAAAAATCGTGTTTTTTTAAGTACTTAAGTCATTAACAATAGATCTAACTTTGCTAAATTATAAATGTGCAAATGTACATACATATAGCTATATAAATATATTATAAAAAATAAATCAAATTTAAGTGTTCACTCAAAGATAACTGCATTGATGAAAATGTTAAACAATTTGAAATAAAACTTCAATTAATAATAATAAAAAAAAGTTTGTTTAAGGACGGCAGACGTGAAAATCAGAAAAGAGAATGTGACTGCGGAAGCTGAAACAAAGAAGAGATGAATTTTTTTTTGGAAACACTTGAATTCTACCTCTCTTTCTCGCAGACTGAATCCTATCTATCAATATTTTTTGTGTCGCTTTTTCGTTTCATTTTCAAATCACACGGTGCCAAGGAAGTTTCAGTTAAATAATAAATCACACTTACTTTATACTAAAGTTTTGAAATATGCAATTGCAAAAACATCTAGTAGACGTAACCTGTGTGTTTTCTTTTTTTATAAAGTTTCTACAAGTTCGTCGTTTCTATTTTTTCTGTAACTCCTGTAACTACCAAGATATCGACAAAAAAGAGGATTCCTTGACAAAAATTACTTTTACTTTTCCTTGGTTCGAGTTACGATTACGCCGCCATGGTTAGTTTTGTAGAAATCGCAGAGATTCCACCATCGACAAAGATTGGTACCATAAAATGCCTCTGAGTCTTAGAACTCTTGAGAAAAGAAGTCAAAGTTCACTTGTTTTTTGTATGGAAGATATTTGAAAGCCTTAGCGAATTCTAAACGTAAATAATAAGGGCTAAAATTTTTAAGGAATTCGTTTTTAGGTATTCCCATCAAAATGTCCATGTGGTACAGCTGAGCTAAAAAAATTGCCACAAAAGTACTCTCATATGAACAATGCTCAATAGACGAAAATGGAGACGCTACGAGACATTATACAAAGAGGAGTATAAAATATTGTGTGTTGTATTCTATCCCATTCTATCGTTGACACTATCCTAAACATTTAAGTGTTTAATTCTTTTTCGTGGCGCACTTTCGTTTCATCGAGTTTCAAATCACAACGATTGAGCCTTTAAGTTGTTTTATTGCTTCATTTTAATTTTAAAAATTCTCCCTTCCCTATTTTCTTTTACGATAAAAACAACGTTTCGTGTCGCACTTAAATGTAAAAGAATGAGCCTAGAATTCTTGCAGGATTGCAATAATCACTGCGTTTCAGAAAATTCAAAAACCTTAAATAGATTTTAAGCTCGTTAATTTACATGATGTCAGATGCCTCCAACCTTGTTAATAAGTTTGAACATTACTTACGCACGTTCCTTTAAGCTATAACCAGCCATCCAGACAAAAAAACAAACACTCTAGTCACGGCGCTATTGATTTTGATGTAACTTAAAAGTTTTGTCAACATTTTTATTTACAAGGACACAAAGCCACGCAGAATGTGTGCCATAATGACAAAAACAAAAAAATAATAAAACAAAGGACAAACAAAAAGACTAACCTAAAAATAGGACTTCTTGACTGGAAGAAACATGTATCTTTTACAGTTTAAATTAGCGCCAAGCAAAATACACAACAAACCAACACCAACCCCTCTGGCCCAAACTATAAACACCTACATTTAAGGGTTAATTACAAATGGAAACATTTCGCCATTATTTCATGACTAAAGGATGACGTAAAAGGTCCTTGTACGCGCACAAATGTCCTACGACTATACTTACACACAGAGATACCACCCACCACCACCTGAATGGCCATTACAACTAAAAAACCCTAAAGGCTAAAACGAAAAACTATAGGGAAAATGAAAAATGTGTAACTAATGTAGAACTATTCCCATACGGATGTTTTCGTCCATTGTGTTCAACGTATGTTCGCTGTTAAGGGTAGGTGCACATCGTCTTGTGCTTGTAGAGTACAATCGTGACATTTGCTCTTCGGTCGTTGTGTCGTTGGTCGCTTGCTTTGCTCTGCTTTGCTTTAGCCAAAGAACAGAAAATAAAACGGAAATCCTTTGTCCCCAGTGGAATAATTTCTTAAATTGCCTATTCAAATACATAATTTGATTTGGTAAGAAAGTGTTCTTAATCGTTATCGTTTTTGTGCTGTGCCATCGGGTGGTGAACTTTTTGTATTGACCGATGTTGGATTTATTTGGCTGTTTATAGTGTTAGAGGTGTATCCTTATCCTATGGTGGCTGCCAAGGTTTCCATTTGTTATGGTCAAGTGAAATGCAAAATTTTCAGATCATTCCGATAGTCATGAACCCACGGGATGGTTAAATGTATAGAGTGATGTGTGAATAAATACGATAAAATACAAGTGAATTTAATACAAATCTCATGATAAATGATATTGCAACAAATACGCAGTGTATACATCAAACTAAACGCGGATGATGTTGGGATTCATCTATTTGATGTTGATTCTCGGTTGGATTTTAATTGTGTTATTTTTGCGATGTAAAAAGTCGATAGCACCTCATTTCGCATTCACTGATAATTATACGGAAAACGCAGGCATCGGTAAGTTTCCATTGAGTTTCGATGATGTGGTTAGAGGTTAATGATGGATGTGAATTTATATACATACATTTTGTTTCAACAGAACGTAGACCATCGGTACATGTTATTGAACTGCCATCGGATGATTTCAGAGACGACATGGATTCATACTCACAGGTCAGTCGTTCAAGGCTCAATTCGTACCGGTCAAGGTCTGTTATCGATGAGAGGACCATTGAAACATATCCAACAGACGCTGTAGTCAATCCTGCCTATACCAATGAAGAGGAATACATTATAAATGGTAAATTTTGAATAGTTTGTGTGAAACTCGGTGTGGAGGGTAGGAAATTAGATGTGCTTGCGTGTGTGTCATGCTAAATTTTTATACTCTAAACCAATTACTTTCCATACCGAAGCTCAGGGGGTCATGATAAAAATAGGTGTGACGCCACAATGGTTTTCTTTAACTAACCGAAATCAGGGAACGTTACTTATTTCACTGTAGCACAGCATTAAAACACAAGGCGTCATAAACAATAAAAATACATTTTCGGAAACAAGCTTTTGAAAAAGTCATATCATTGCTAGAAAAGTCCTTTGAGTCCTGTTTGTATAACAAGTTCTGGGGCTCTCTTACTATGGGCGCCCATTACATAAAATGGAGCTTTGTTGGCTTCTAAAAGCGAAGAAGAATGAATCGAAATGGGAAACATTAAGAATGTTCCCAAAGAAGTAAACATTACGTTAACTCTGAAACGATACTACATTTTGTGCCTGCACTGCTTCTTTTCTCACTCATACGGCATCGCACCTTCTTTTCAACGTATAACTTTTCCTTGCTGACCTTGTACTCAACACAATATTTTTGTTGGTGTTAAGTTTGTCTAAGCACACCGGAATAAGTTTTATCGTCACTGAGTTTGTTTTCCAAACTTTTGAAGTTAAGTGGAATTTACGAAGTTTATAGATTTAAAGTTCCTGGCTTTGTTATTAGTTTAAGAGCCGAGAAAGAGAACATAGCATAGATTTGGGGGATGAAGATATAGAAAAACAAAACAAAGAATAAAAACAAAATTCGAGTATTAATGTTACAGCGGCATTGGATAGGTTAGGTTAAAATGGCTGTCAGGAAAACAACTGAAACACTTAGACCAATATTAGGTCCATTGTGGTACGCGGCATTGGATACTTTGTGACTTTATTGGCAGGTTTTCTATACACCGCAAAAGAATGATAAGTTTATCGAAAATGACAGCTTAGGCTTTTCAGATTTGCCAAGAACTGTATTTGCGTATTTACTAATTTTGTCTACATTTAAAAGTAGTACATCTTTTTATTCATCATCTACTGAAAAGAACTACTAAAAAGCATTTAGCAAGAAAAAATGGAACATACAAGAAATCGGCAGAATAATTTTTTTAAAAAGATTTGTTTTTCCTGAGTTTCATCACGTTTTGTAATAAAACAAACATGTGATTTATTCAGAATACTTTTGGTTTGGGCCAGTGGCCACCTTTTCACCTTGTACAAAAAAAATCAAAAGAAAGAAAAAGTATAGAATCCTTGAGTTTTTAGACGCGTCTGCGGATGAAATCTATAAAAGAAAAATGTGGCTTAATATGTTTGTGCACATAAATATAAAAATAAGGTAATCAATGCACCATCGGCCACAAAATAAAAACTTGGCAGACCATTGAATAGGCATAGGTAACCTTGCATTTTATGGTGGAAAGTGACCTACGTGCTCGGCAACGACTACAGAAGAATAATTCAATTTAGAAGGTTAGAAGGGGTGCGATAAAAAAAATAACATTTTAAAAAGGATAGTAAAATAGATTTACTACATTTTGAGTTGTGTAAATACGAATACTATCGTATTTACACAACTCAAAATGTAGAAAATTTATTTTTGCCTTACATGAAAAAAAAAAAAAAAACAAATCGACTAAGATTAGGTTGGATAGGGGTTCAACCACAAGCGGCGAAACCTCACTCGGATTTCAAGGATCCATTGTGGTCCTAATACAGCAAATAAATAATTATTGCCTGTGGGTCATCAATAAGTTTCGAAATAAACTGAAGGCAAATGACTTATGCAGGACAAGAAAATAATTGCAACCTTGAACAAATGAATAGGGCACTTTTCTGAAGCAATGTTCAGCAATCTGTTTAAACAAGAAGAAAAGTTAGTTTAAACTGTAAGATGAAGCTGGTAACACCAGTGCTTAAAAGGAAAGGAACAGTGTTATTGAAATAAATGGTGGCCGCATTGGATTTTTTTTTATTAAAAACGATTTTTTTAAGTTTTTGCACATTATGCTTCTTTTCATATGGCTTTCATTGTGACCTGTGGTCAGAGTTTAATGGTGTCTCACACTTTGTGCCAAGGCTATAAGCATATTACTAATTGAAGGTTTTATTTTTTTACTAGCTGACCTTAGCTTAACTCGTCGGACCGTACGGTGTTCGAATTGAGTACATTATAGGTAAAATAATTTCCAATTTTCCACTTCAGAGGGAAAATGGGGATAAAATATAGTTTATGTTACTCAGGGGCAGTGTAGCACTGTACCGGAGAAAGAACTGTTGGAATCGGTTCAGTATTTCCCAAGTTCCTGATTATGTTCTCGTTTCCGAAAGAATATGAAAGGAAAATATAGCCTATGTCTTTTCTCAGGCTCTAGACCATTTCTGTTTTAAATTTTAATCAAGTTGGCTGAGTAGTTTTGGAGCCTCTTAATAGAAACACTAACAGCCCTATTCTGCTATTCATCGGGGGGAATTTTTCTTGAATTTTCACTAATCACTATTCTGCTATTCATTCGAAGTGAATCAGAGTACAGATTGTGTACACAGATTCACTTCGAATGAATAGCAGAATAGTGATTAGTGAAAATTCAAGAAAAAATCCCCCCGATGAATAGCAGAATAGGGCTGTAAGTCTTCGATAACGTTCCCGTTTCCATGGGAATATGAGGATGAAATATACATGGGAGTATTAACCTTTCTCTTGGATCACTCAAAAACCCATACATTTTATGATATTTGAAAAAATACAAAATGGGTAAAATTAAAAAAAAAAAAAAGATTTTTAAATTTGAGGTTTGTTTGAATAAAACAATAATATGGGCACTTTTAGTAGTTTTTTTTATGTATTTTATACAAATACAATTATAACAAGTGCTTAAAGAGCGCTCCTTCGTTTTGAATGCATGCCAGAGCCCGTTTTTGAATTTCATTGTGGGTGTTTGTTCTCGATAACTCTTGTCTTACTTGTAGTCTTGTAATCTTTGAAACTGTATTCAAATTGGATTCCTTTAGGAATAGGGTTGCCAGATTTTCAGTTAGGATAAAGTTCCTGGTATCTTCGTTGTGATCTTCTTGAATTTACATTGCGAAACTCATATAAGAAAAAAATGTCTGCGTAGGCACTTTGAGCACTTGTTATTGTTTTATTCAAACAAACCTCAAATTTAAAAATCTTTTTTTTTTTTAATTTTACACATTTTGTATTTTTTCAAATATCATAAAATGTATGGGTTTTTGAGTGCACTTATTATTGAGTTTTTTTTATTATTGCTTTGTTCATCTGTAAAAAATAAAGAAACTCTATGTTTATCAGGCAATTTCTGCAAAAAATGACCTCAAAGTCAAAACTCTGTTTCGGGAAGAAAATTTGAACACCACTTAAAATTGAAAATCTGGCAACCCTAAACCTGTGGAAGCTAAACTTAAATACAGTCTTAAAGATTGTTATTTCTACAAAAAATTAAGTCTAAGATTAGGTCTCTATCATTAGTATTGACAGAGATATCGAATTTAACATAGGTCAGGGTACACCAAAGTTAGCCTTTTTTTAAATTGTCAAAAAGTGATGTCAAAGTTGAGAATCGAGCCTTACTGTAGTACATTTTTTTTCTTAGAATATGACCAAGAATCACACCCCAAAGGATAATACACGAACTACGGGACACCCTGTATATTGATTTTCCTTACACAACGTACATAACAATACGCTGCGCTGGGCGAATTGGGTTCGTTCGTTGAACCTTACCCACAGTTGACCCAAAAACTAAGTTTTCGAGTCCTCGAAAAACGCTAAATAAATGATAGCCGTGTTCAACTGGCCTCATCAAAAACACAGGGCTACTTCAGAGCGATTTGAGGGAAACTCCAGGGTTTCTCAAAAAACGCTTTGTGGTGACCACAGTGCGACCCCAGAGCTTCAGCGAACTAACTTAATACAATACTCATGTATAAACAAAAAAAAACTATTTTAAGCCTTTTTACTTACCTCCTTAGATTTTTGCAAAAGCCCAATACCACACCAAAAAATATTTTAAGATAAAAGACTTAATTTGATCTAAGTTAATGATAGTTAAAAAATGAAACGCGTATTTTTTTTACTTTGGGGTAACAAAAAGTTAGTAGAATTCAATGCTTCGAAAACCTAATGTTATCTCTTGTCGTTAAAGTTAATTATTCCCCCATTGTCATTATCTAAGAATGGTACCTGCATCCAATAAATCGAAAACTGTCAGTACTTACTACTTAGGTATGTGTAAACGATGATCTTTATTGGAATAACCAAATATTTGACATCCCCAAAAACGCTGCAAAATGCTTATAGTTCTTAAAACGATGCAGGAAATTCTTCACCCCCTCTGATCAGACTACTACTTATAAAACCTACATCCGCCCAAAAGCTAAAACTAGAGTATAATTATCAATAATTTAACTCAACTTCGGACGTACAGTAAAATATCTATTTTAGTAAATAAATAATGTAATTGTTAGCATGTCTGCCTGTTACGTGGGAGTTCGATAAGCGAATCCCAGAAACATAAAATTCTTTTTCTACTGGTATTGCATTTTGCGAGGAATTGGCAGGTAGGAAAGAAGAATAATTACTTAACAGGCAATCGGTATAGTTTTTTGAAATGCATAGAGCTCCGAAGTTCTCTTAGGCTTATTTGTTTATCAGCAGAGCAAACGTTAAAAGAATAAAAAATATTTTAGTCGGCAGAAAATGCACACATTATAAAAATATTGTTAGTTTGTTTATTGTCTAGGAAATATTTGGTCGTAATAATAATATTTTTATAATGTGTGATTTTTTCACATGCGATATTACATCATAAAGTCGAAAAAGGAAGATAAGAAGAAGGTTAATAGAAAAGTTTGAGATTTTAGAGATTATTCTATTGAAACAGATGCAGCTAAATGCACCAACTTACGTTGTTTCCTGATCTCTTTACTCAAAAAAAAAAACAAAAAAGTAATTTGGCAAACGATAAAAAATCGTGATCAATTATTGTCTCCGATTTGCAGACAATTTAATGTGATTTTTGATATAAGTAAACTATTTCCTTGATAGCTACATACTACATTGTGAGATCTTTTGAAACATGTTTGGGGTACTCATAACTAAATTCAAGTTCACTTTTGTTGTAATTAAGTTAAAGACTGCCACCGATCACCATCGTTGATTGTAACATTGTGAGCCCCTTTGGAACATGTTACATGAACTCATAATTACGTTTAGGTTAACTTTTGTTGCTAACAAGTTCAAGACTATCAACAATCAAGAACTTTTAAAAAACTCTTATCTTTTTTTAGTCGAATTCTGTGTTTTTTTGTACAACTGTAATATTCGTGTTCGTTACTTAAGTTGATATGAAATCTTATCAAAAAACAGAATCGACACAGAGGATAAGTTAAAAGTTCTAATTCGTATACCTATGTATGTATGTATGTACAATACATACAATTCTACGTTGTAACTATAACATACTAACTAAATTCAATTTTAATGGTTAACAATAAAATTAAATGGTCAAACATTTTAAAACTCAAATGATTTTATTATTTTTTCTTCGGCAGCGCCCCCGCCAACTTATGACGAAGTAATGAGACAGCCAGAAATTTACCCCAAAGTCAGTGAAGTCAACAAATCACGAACGAATAACATTTAACCCTATGATCATTTGGATACAATATCAATAACTGAATCATTATCGTTTTTATAATAATTGTCATATCACATTTAAAAAAGTACTTTATAAATCAAAATTCAATTTAAGCTAAAAATAACATGTTCTTAATAATTATTGCATTTTCTTTAAATATGAGCGAATCTTAAAACGTCTGTGATTTATAAATATAAAAAAAATATAAAATTTATGAGCTATGTAAAATATAAACAACTACTTTAAGTCAAACCTTAGGTATATTTCAGATGTGTCTTGATTAAGATAAGCGAACAAAAATATGTAAATGTGTTTTGTATTTAGAACTTAAATGCCCATCGGAAAATAATAAAATGAAAACTTTCTATTGGAAAACGAAAGGTGACTCTACAATGTTTATTTTTTGAAAAAGTTTTTGTATAGGGTAATTGCATGTATACTTCTTTTAAGTGGATGCATGAAGTTGTTTTATTATGTCTTCTATATTGATTTGTCTTATGAAGATCGTATAATTGTATTACTGACGAGTTGTACAATGAACAAAGTATACAGCAACGACTCTAAGAGCATCGTTATCTCAATGAAATAATGAACTTGTTGCTTCCGGAGAACAATCGTTCTTAGGATCCCTGTATTTTATAACTCGGCTATAGTCATTCTATATTTCACTTTAGCGGAGTTCACACTTTACAATCAGTTGGACAGACTTGGGTTTGGAAGACCAATGTTGGATAATGTGAACCCTCAGACGAGCGCTTCTCCAACTTGTTTGATGGTTTTCAAATATTTTTGAAAATTTTGAATTTGGACGGAGCGGAGGAATATATGTCATGATGTTGGACGACAAATCAGATAAGCCTCAACGCAAACTACATCCGACCATCCAACATCCATCAAACGAAGTCTGTCCAACTAATTGTACAGTGTGAACTCCGCTATACAGTTCACATTCCGACTTGTTGATTAGAAATACATACATAGAAGTCAAAAACACGTAAGAAACACAACTAAATTTTCATTATAAATAAATAAAAAAAGGAAACGACAGATTTTTTGCTTTTCAAAATACCAACCGTCAAGTTTTGGTTAAGGAACTTAACAGCGTACATAGTCCACAAAAAGTAAGCTGCACTTTTTGTCTATTTACATAGTTAAATAATTGACTCATATTATCTTCTTGTTTCATTGTCGAAAAGCAATTTTTAGAAAATCATACTTACATGTTTACTTGGTTATTAGTGTAGGTAAACCTACAAATCCAACAAAATCGTCGAGCCTGAGCTTTGTTGTCCACCCACTCTATTCTTCCAACCCATAGTAGTTTCAGAGCTTCTACTCGTCTTGCATAAAGTTTATCGTTTGAATCGTTATCACCAACGTAATGGGAGCAAAGAAAAATCACAGAGTTTTTCTAGCGAAACTAACAAAGGTTTCTTCGTCCGTTCTAAAAATAGTCCATTCTTTTGCGCAATATGACAGGGCTGGGACCACAGCCTTGGTAAAAAAAAATTTAGGTAAGAATAATACATGCTGATGATACAACTGTTCAAGTGAAAAAGCTCCCGACAGCTAGATGACACTCTGAGCCTTATCCGGTTTAAGACGACCATTATTAATAATAAATTCCCTTGAAATTTCCCACATACCCCATTAACACATATATCCGGTTAAAATAAAGTTCACTTCTTTTTTGTACAACCCAAGGAACAGACTTGTTTTTCCCGAACCACAACTCAACATTTGGTCCATACGAGCCCGGTAATTTTTACGTAGAGGAATTACTAAATTAACAAGTTCCTTTTTAGGATTGCATCTCGCCATCCTAAGGTCTCAATAAATCTCACAAGCCCAGTACAATCAACATCCCATCGAAAATCTCATCAAATCATTACCCAATTAAATCATCACGCATTCGTCGCATCAATTACCCTATCAAGTTCAAACCAGTTTTTACCAGATTAACCATCGCAAAGAAGAGAAGCAGCACCCAACGCATTTGTACCACCCGCACCCATATACTCACCACCCTCCCTCATCATCAAAATCATCAATTTACAAGATCATCATGTGCTAAACTATATGCAGAGCAAAGCTCTTATCAATCACTTAGATCAGGTACGTACACTTTATGTAGACCAGTGCATTGAAAATAAGTTTGGCTAGATAATATCCATAATCCTCTCACTTGTCTTCTTAACCTTGTCGCGAGCGGTAGTTCCTAAATAGAAAAGGTAAAACTAAAGAAAAAAAATCGTGTTCAAAGATCATTCTTAGATTTTTCCATGAAGGCCTGATTTTTGCATTAAATAGAAAACCACAAGATCTCGCGAAAAACCTAACTTAAAACATCATTAGTTTCATAAAAAGTTGCCAAAGGTACCAACACGTGTTTGGTTTCGTCATAAATTCGTGTTCTCAAGGAAATCGAAGTGGAAAATATTTTACGAAATATTTAAACCGATTGAAATTACATGTGCCTATTATTCTTTAGTGTATAATTCGTGGATAATTCGTTCATCATACCTAAAGCGCCTTCTAAATCTTTGATTGCACATGTTTTCTCGCGAAATAGCCACGAGGTTAGTTTGAGGCTATAGAGCATTTTACAAAAGTGAAATAAAACCATAAGCAAATTGTTAAAAAAAAAAAAAAAAAAAAAAAAAAAGCTAGTTACAACCCATCTGTGCAGTAATAGAGAATTATTAAGTAAAAAAAAAAAAAAAAAATTTATCAGATTCTAATTGAATCCATTGGTTTTGAATTGCACCGTTTTAAATTCTCCCTATCATATCAAAGCAAGGTGAGTCCTAAATCAAACGTAACAAGTAATTTATAAGAAGAGCTTATTTGGAAACAATTTAGTAATTTTATCTCTGATCATGATCGCGCTTGACGATTTTATTATCGCTTCCGACCAGTTAGTCGAATTTTATTCTGGGTTTAAAGAAAAAATTGCTACTGAGTTCACAATTAGTTCTTTAGAAGCTTATAAAATCGAATTAAATAATTTGTGGGTTGAGGTTAAGAAAAGTTATTCGTTTTGCATTCGCTCGAGTGATTGTACGGACGATGAAGAAAAAACAAAGTCGGTGAAGGCAAAGTATAGCTTTTCATCAGAGACTTATGTCAACTGTTTAAGTAACATTATTGAACTTACAAATAAACTCATAACAATTCAAAGCGAACAATCTCTATCTGTAGGCAGAGGTTCAAAATCTCCAGATACCTTTTTAGATCAGAATTATAGTAAAGCACGAAAAGATTTGGCTCAGGATGGTGTATGTTTAAAGGTTCCGCCGTGCGATACCGAAATCTTTTATGGAACTTATCTGACATGGCCTTCATTCAGAGATATGTTCACTGCTGTATATGTGAATCATCCTAAATTACAGGCAGTGCAGAAGCTTTTTCATTTACGTTCCAAGACACGCGGTGAAGCTAACAACATTGTTTGCAAATACCCTTTGACAGCTGAAAGTTTTGAGCTTGCTTGGGAAGCGCTTAAAGATCGATATGAAAATCTTAGAATTTTAGTGAACAGTCAGCTTAAGACTTTGTTCAACGTCCAACACATTGCTCAAGAATCAAGTAGTGGTATTAAAAATATTCAAAGGGAAATTAATGACTCCTTATCTGCCCTTAAGGCTCACAAAGTAGATACTTCTAACTGGGACTCCATTCTAGTATTTTTATGTTCTAGTAGATTACCTGAGCATACTCTATCGCTTTGGGAACAATCCATCGAAAACCCTCGTAAGATTCCTACATGGTCCGAAATGAATTCATTCCTGACCAATCGATATCAAGTTTTAGAAACCGTTTCTGACATTCGTCTTAAACCAAACTCGTCTACCTATAATAAGAAAAGTACTCCTCAACCAGTTCGAGAACGATTCCATCAATCTTATCATACTAAGCAATCTAATTATGCGTGTAAGCTTTGCCATCAAAATCATTCCCTAAGGTTTTGCAAAAAGTTCTTACAAATGTCAACCGATGATCGAGTTAAAGCAGTCAAAAGATTAAACTACTGCTCCAATTGTCTGGCAACATCCCACGTTGAAAAAGATTGTAAGAGCCTTTATACCTGTCTTCAGTGTAAAGGCCGTCATCATTCTCTTCTTCACGTTCATTCAGCACATCACGCTCAGTTAACTGCTCATAGTTCAAGTTTTCAACTTGAGCCAAGTACTTCCCACGAAAACTCACATATACAGTCCACTCAACTCCACACAGCTGATCCACACTTCCTACAATCATACTACAGTAGCAATCAAAATCGTGTTATATTGGCTACAGCAGTTGTCAATGTTGAACATCACGGTATACTATTCAGTCTACGTGCGTTGTTAGACCCGGGATCGGAAGTAACTTTTATATCCGAGGAAGCACAAACACGACTTAGACTCCCTGTAAAATCAATACAAGCGCATATATCCGGTATAAACGCTGTTGTTACGGCTAACGCTTCTAAATTATGTCCCATTTTAATCAAATCAAGCAGGATGCCTGATTTAACTCTGAGTGTCAACGCCATCGTGCTGAAACGCCTCACTGGTAGCTTGCCTTCTTGCTCTATAGATAAATCTGAAATATCACAACCCATTGATATCCCATTAGCGGATCCCGATTTTCACTCGTGTTCTAAGGTTGACTTAGTACTTGGTGCCGATATTTATCCTTCGCTTATTCAAAACGGTTTGAGAAAAAATATTTTTGGCTCTCTGGTGGCCCAAGATACAGTTTTTGGCTGGGTATTATCAGGACCTCTCTCTCCAAGCCACATAAACTGCTTTTCAACTGCTCTGTCTTACTACAGTGAAATATCTCTCGATAAAGAGATTTCCAGGTTTTGGGAAGTCGAGGAAATTGAGGACACAAAAATGGCCACTCCTGAAGATGAAATCTGTGAGAAGTTATTTGTAGAAACAACCAGGCGCACCAATGAAGGTCGATTTATCGTAAGGCTCCCTTTTAAAGATGAAGTTTCTAACTTAGGACCATCAAGAGAAAAAACTATTAAGCAATATCTCCGCACTGAAAATTCCTTATCCAGAAATCCAGGCTTCCACAAGGAATATAACGATGTTCTAGAAGAATATTTGACTCTTAATCATATGCAAAAGGTAGCGCCTTTTGAAATTAAGAAAGGCAATGACATACGTTCGTACTACTTACCACATCATGCGGTGGTTAAGCCTGAAAGTACAACGACAAAAACCCGCGTTGTGTTCAACGCATCTAACCCAACAGAAAACGGTGAAAGTCTCAATGATAGTCTGTATATTGGACCCAGTCTTCAATCCGATCTAATATCGCTAATTCTCAACTGGCGGTTTTATAAGTATGTTTTTAATGCTGACATAACTAAAATGTACCGTCAAATTTATGTTCACTCTGAAGACACCCCATTCCAAAGAATTTTATTTAGAAATTCTAAGACGAATTTGATTGAAGATTATGAACTCCAAACGGTTACATTTGGCGTGAATTGCGCCCCCTATCTGGCGATTCGAACTCTCAAGCAATTAGCTGATGATATTCAAACTCAGTTCCCTTTAGCATCGGATATAATTCGAAATGAATTTTATGTAGACGACGTCCTCTCTGGCTCCCACGATATTGAAAAGGCAAAAAACTCTCAGCAAGAACTAGTGGAAGCTTTAAGCACAGCTGGTTTCACACTACGGAAATGGACCTCAAATTGTTCTGAGCTCTTGGAATCCTTTCCCTCAGACGAACTTTTAAACCTTGAGTTTTTAAAACTTGAAGAAAAATCTTGCACTAAGATGTTAGGTATACAGTGGAACGCCACTGCCGACTGTTTTGAATTCTCAATCCTTTCTCAACCTCAAGATATGGAGGCTCTTCCAATAACAAAAAGAAGAGCATTATCGACAATCGCTAAATTGTTTGACCCAGCTGGCTGGCTTGCACCTGTTATTATTACGGCGAAGATTGTGATGCAGCAGATTTGGCGCGATGGCACGTCCTGGGACTCTCCTCTAGAGCCTCTAACGTGTCAGAATTGGAAGAATTTTGTAGCTAATCTTCCTGAGATCCGAAACATTCAGGTTCCCCGATGGATTGGGTTTGACCCTTCAGTTTCTGTGCAACTGCATGGATTCAGTGATTCTTCCGAGCGTGCCTATTGTGCTGCAATATATCTTCGAGTTAATCATGGTGAGAATAGATTCTCGTCTCACCTTCTCTGTGCTAAAACAAAAGTCGCTCCCGTTAAACAAATTACACTGCCGAGACTGGAGCTTTGTGCCTCCGTTTTACTCTCGAAGCTTGTGAAGAAAATAATCTCTCAACTTAAATGCCCGATGGAAGATATCTTTGTTTGGACAGACAGTTCCATCGTTCTCGCTTGGTTGGAAAAACCTGCTCGTGTGTGGAAAACCTTCGTGGGCAACCGAGTTGCAGAAATATCCAAAAATCTTAAGGATATAGCATGGCGCCACGTTTCATCTGCAGATAACCCGGCAGACCTTGCAACACGAGGCTTAACAGCATTGGAACTTCGTAATAAGCAACTGTGGTGGCATGGGCCTACATGGTTATCTCAAGCTCAAGAATCTTGGCCTATTTCGATACCTGATGTTTTAAATAAAAATGGTTTAGAAATTCGTCCCCTTCAATGTTTTGTTACTTTGCTTTTCCCGGATGTTGACTGCGTTTTAAGAAGATTTTCATCATGGACAAGGATGATACGAGTTATGTGCTATGTTTATCGTTTCATTCAAAACACGAGAAGTCGTACACGCAAGATCTTCCCTTTCTCTGATCTATCGTTATCCCGAGAAGAAGTTTTGAATACGAAAATACAATTAATCCGTCTAACACAAAAGCTATATTTTCCTGATGAATACTCAGCGCTTTACCAAAACCAACCGATTTCAAAGAAAAGCCAGCTTTTGACCCTTAACCCATGTTTAGACCAAGAGAGATTAATGCGTTTAGACGGAAGACTAGCATCCTCTTCCCTTTCTTATGATGAGAAATTTCCAATAATTTTGCCTTACCACGCTCCTTATACACTCCTTTATACGACATTTGTGCATAAAGTTACACTTCATGGTGGAAACCAACTGGTGGTTCGACTAATTCGAACAGAGTATTGGATACCCAGCCTCAAGAACTTGATTAAAAAATGCATTAACTCATGCAAGGTTTGTAGCATTTATAAGCGAAATATGGCTAAACAACTAATGGCAGCACTTCCCAAGGAAAGGACAGAACTTTCACTACCATTTACAAATACTGGCATAGATTTTGCTGGTCCCTTTACTATAAAAACTTTCTCAGCACGGAATTGTCGCATTTCTAAAGGCTACGTTTGCCTTTTTATTTGTTTTGCAACCAAGGCGATTCATTTAGAACCTACTACTGAATTGTCTACACCTTCGTTCCTAGCCGCATTCTCTCGATTTGTTGCTCGTCGTGGGCTCCCTAACACCATATTTTCCGACAATGGAACAAATTTTGTTGGTGCAAGCAAGGTCCTGGCGAGTGAATTCAAAATCTTTCTCAAAACATTTTCTCAAGAGGTATCAGACAAATACCAGTTGCAAGGGTTTAAATGGAAGTTTATACCTCCTGGTGCCCCACACATGGGGGGATTGTGGGAAGCGGGTGTTAAAAGCTTTAAGACCCACTTCCGTAAAGTCGCGGGATTTAACAAATTTACGTTTGAAGAGTTTTCTACTCTCTTAGCTAGAGTTGAAGCATGTCTTAATTCTAGACCTCTTGTACCACTATCCGATAATCCAAGTGATATTCTTCCCCTCACTCCAGGACATTTCCTCCGTGGAGCTCCACTGTTAGCTCCACCTGAGCCAAATTTAGTAACACAATCTCTTAATATTAATGATAGATGGAAAAGGGTTAAAATACTTCATCATACCTTTTGCCTTCGATGGAAAGAAGAGTATCTTAAAGAGCTCCAAAAAAGGTATAAGTGGAAGTACGCGAAACGTGATATGGCTTTAGATGATCTCGTCGTTGTTCGCGAAGAACATGTTCCTCCCAATGAATGGCGCTTAGGTAGAGTAATAAAACTATACCCAGGCTCTGATGGTAGAGTTCGGGTAGTAGATGTTAGAACTGAAAACGGAATTTTGAAACGTCCTATTGTTAAACTTTGCATCCTACCACCAGGTGAAAAAGAAAATGGTCTTTGAATTGCTTCCTCTGATAAATCCCTTTGATTTAGATTACTAAAAAGTATTAAAATAAACAAATTTATTGAAAATGCACTGTTCTTCGAAACTGTACGTAACCATAATTTATGTTTTTATATAATATGTATAATATAATATTTTATAATATTTTCTATAACTTTTAACGGAATTGTAAATTAAATTTTTATCGAATTGGTCTATTATCACTCCCCTACTAACCGATCCTTTCCAAGGAGTGAGTAGAACCCCTCCATAACCAATGGTTCTCCGAATGATTATTGAAATTTACTGTATATTACTTATATTCTGAAGAGTTATTTGCATGAATATTGCAAGGCGGCCGGTAATGTTCAAGTGAAAAAGCTCCCGACAGCTAGATGACACTCTGAGCCTTATCCGGTTTAAGACGACCATTATTAATAATAAATTCCCTTGAAATTTCCCACATACCCCATTAACACATATATCCGGTTAAAATAAAGTTCACTTCTTTTTTGTACAACCCAAGGAACAGACTTGTTTTTCCCGAACCACAACTCAACAACAACGTAACTAGACAAATTAAATAAACACATGTGTTTTCTCGTTATTTGTACTTATGTATATATTTCTCGAGATATACAAATTTACAAACACAGAACAATAAAAAAGTTAATTTTATTTGGTTTTCAATATGCCAGCAATTTCAGTTCTTAGTCATTAGTCGAAATGAGTGCTCTCAATTGTTAAATAAAAAATAAACGTACTCGTGTATATTATAAAAAATAAATAAACGTAAAGCAAAACACTGTATATAAAATAAATAGATTCATTTAAAATCGACAACCTAGGGTATTTTCTGGACATGTATGCATGAAACAAAAGCTATCTTTTCACTCTCTCTCTTTCTCTCTATCTTCTTCCTCTGTATCCTTCATTTATTGTCTAGTTTTGTTTTTGTGTATTAAACTATGAAGACATATATTTTAAGAACAAAAAAAAATTAACACAAATTCACAGCGTTTTGCATTGAATCACACCTAGATTACTTCTCCGGGGACAGCCTTTAATCAAACTTCTGATTTTTCTGTACTATGCATATGTACAAATGTTTCGAGAGTCTTTGGCACGATACCTTTGTATTTGAGTTTAAAAAACGCAACACTACGTGCAGCAAGGCATTTGAGTGATGTGGATTTGTTTTGGTATTTAACCATCATACTGCTGACGGAAGCTTAAAACAAAACAATTGATAATTCAACCGACTATTAGTTAGCTAATAGTTTGTTTTACTCACAAACAGAGGCCAATTGTGCGGGGGTGAGTCCAAGTGAATTGACAGCATCTAAGTGCGCACCAGCTTCAGTAAAAAGCTGGATTATTTTTTCTGCTTGACTTATAACGTAAGTATTATCCCTTCGAATCTGCAAAGTGAGAATTTTGATTATTTCATTCACAGGTAAGTTGATGATATTCAATACATACACTTGATATCAACACGTGCAAAGGTGTATTTCTTTCACAGTCTTCAGCAGTTACAGGAGCTCCAACATGAACCAGCAATAGGGCTGTTTTGAAGCAAGGAAATCTAGTGATAATAAAAGACAAATTTTCAATTAAGAAAAAAAAACTTATACTACATAATACAGGCTTGTAGATGTCGTCCAAATGGGGGATTTCAACCCCGAAAATCATGTTAGAGCACACGGACTACGATTTTAGTATAATGATTTACCAACAATTTTTACTAAAGGCTGATCATAAGCCACTATATTCGCCGAACTTAGAGACTACTTTCCAAAAAAGAGCGGGGCAAGCGATCAAAACCATTTGAAAAGTGGGTGACTTAACGAATGTACCAATGGTTACACACAGCAACTTTGTGGGTGAAAAAAAGAGATTACTCGGTTGACGAGGTAAACTTACTCGTCCTACCTTTAAAATCTAACAGAATTCACTAAACTCATTACTTTTATCAAAGACTAGGTGAGCCGCCCGGCTTTGCTCGTGTATGTAGTTTCAAGGTTCCCGTTCTCGTTCTTAAGTCTCGTACGAATATGGGGACGAAATATAGTCTATCCTACTGAGGGATAGTAACGTAAGTAACATCCTAAAGTTGAAAGAATTTTGGAGATCTGTCCAGGAGTTTCTAAGTTTCCGTTCCCAATCCCGCTTCCATGGGAATATGGGAACGAAGTTTTTTTTTTAATTAACTTACTTCCTTCTGACTTCTACAAATAATTCAAATGTAAAATTTGCTAAATCAGCTCAGACGTTTTCGAGTTTCAGCCAAAGAAAAACGACATCTCATACCGAAAATGATGTTGCAATGCAATTCCCTCAGAGATCAAGCAGAGAATTACTTCTATAGATTTGGTTTGGGTAAGATGGCAAGAGATAATGAGAAATAAAACCCTATCTAGAAAAACCTACCTTGACCTTTATCACCTCAGTCCTCCTATACAGCGCAGAAGCATGGGTCTTTTCTAAAGTGGAAGAGGAAATCTTGGTCGAAAAAAAGTCCGCATATTTTTTGGGCCCAAAGTCAATATTCAACGACGATCTGTATGAGTCGTATCGCGACATAGACATAGCTAGAAGAGTACGCATCGCGAGACTACGATGGCTGGGACATGTGGAGCGAATGGACATCAAGGCTCCGGCTTGAAGGGTTTTCGAAAGCCAATTGCAAGGAAATCGCGGAAGGGGATGAGGGTCTTAGGTCGCGTAATCAAGTGGAAGAAGACCTCAACCGACTTAGAGTTCAAAACTGAAGAGAACTTTTCTGAAATCAAAATTTTTCGGGAAGATATTAGTTGAGCCCCAGGTTCACCCCAAGTAAGTAAGTTATATCGTTTTTCATTGAAGAAAGTAGTAACTCCTTTTGTGAAAATATTTACTCTTTTTCTAGTTTTCATGTTTCATTGAAAAATAGAGTAGAACCGGAGTAACTCTAAACGCCACAGATCTACTCCCATTTGGTTGGGAGATCTACTCTGAACTCACGAACACATCCAAAAACATTTGTTCTGTCAAACGTTAAATGCAAAATAATTTGATAATTTTAAATTTTTTGTGTCAGCGTAAAGGTGCGGCATCTATCGGGATATGCCGATCGGCAATACCGACTTAGTGTGGACGTCCCGATCGGCCGTCCTCCTTACCGAAAGCCAAACCGAATTCGAATCAAATGAAGTGGATCCGTATGCCGGTTGGCATGGTGTGGACGCCCCTTTAGGTCCAAAAAATTGTTGCAAATTATGAACAAGCGAGTAAATAAGTTAGAAATCAGTAATTTGCTGGAAAAAACCGAATTACAAAATGTGAGATTAAGAATTCCTATATGTGAATATCAATTTAACCTCCAATACTAGGAAAAAACTTAAAAAAATGTTTCATTGGAAAGAGTAGTTCTCGATTTGAAAGTAAATCTGTCGAATTTCAATGAAAAACGCTATAAGTAAGTAAGACCTTACTACCCCTCGAAATTGGCAAGAAATCGGTATTCGAAATATTTGTTGTAACCTCAGACTACAAATATATAACTTTTGTTAACCGTTTGCATTCTTAATATACAACCGATGGCCACAAATCTTACACACACAATCTCCAACAATGAATTGTAATTTAAAATTCGACCATAAACATAGTAAAGCAGAATAAAACTTAGCGAATAGTATTCTCTAGGTGTAAAGAGTTTCAACATCTTCTAAGGTCTCTCTTTCACTGCGAACAAAATCGGGCAGGAATGAGCAGTTAGCTGACCTATGCCTCAGGATAATGTAATGCAGACGAACTTCATTTGACGAGACTAAATAAAATATTCAACTTAATTCTTAGTCCTGCAGTTCACACTTTTAAGAAAAAAATCACTAGAGAAAAAAATCATTGAGCTAATAAAATGGCCGATATCGGTAGTGTTCTATCGTATCATATAATATATGTATATTCTCTAGTATTTAAGCGTTATAAGAACTTACCGACAAATTTCACTTGTATAAAAATCATCGACTGGCGTAACACCATTCACAGCTCTATGTAGTAACGTTTGTCCGTCTCTCAATTTAATATCACTTCGAGTCAAATTCCAAGTAGTTGAATATAAAAGCTGAATCTGTTGCTTTTTTACAGGACTCGTTTTATTTGCTAGTAAAATTGTAATGATTTTTAATAAGCAGAGGGCAGTGAGAAGATTATTATCATGTTCATCCTGTAATACAGTTAGGTTTAATCTTATTTGCTTTTCTTTTACCCAACAATATCTACCGCTATCCGAGGAACTATATCTTTGGGTCCTGGTTTTGCCATTTTTCGTCTGTTGTTGTTGATTTCTTGTTGGCATTTTGACAGGACCGATATAGCAACAGCCAAATCAAGATTCTGTTCCAAACGGACCATTTGTGAAAAAAGTTGGGCAAATCTCATCAAGTCTCTTTCAACAGATAACTAAAAAGAAAATTTTTAAAAACGTTGAATTTCATTCGAAACTTATCACTTACATCATTGTTCATTCGTAATTCAATGGCATAATTCCAAAGACTGCAACACATTTCGAACCTCTCTTGGTCTGCGAAAATTGCCCCCCTATATACAATTGGCTGGGGAAGGTCTGGATAGTTTTTACCTAAGATACGTTCTCTAACTGTAAGCGCTTCCATATGAATAGAATGGTGATTCAGTCTAATGGCTTGGATCTCCTAAGAAAGGACAGTTATATAAAGGAACATGTAATGATAAAAAAAACTACTGCAGCTGACCTCGATTGTTTCCGTTTCGATCCAATTGTCATACGCAGGGACGGGTGGCAGTGGACGCTTTCGTATAACATTGTCAGGCTCTTCGTAGCGTAGTTCCATTCCTTGCATCAAATATTGAAAGGCTTTTACTACACTATAGCTGTCTTTGTCATTGGCAAATGATGCTCCCAACAGTTCGAGTGCCACTATTTTCTAAAATGCAACTTGTTTCATTCAAATATATATATTTTTTTGGATTATGTTTTATTACGTCTTCTTTGTTCATTAAATCCGGTCGATTTATAAACATTTCCACAACATTCTCATGTGATCGCTCAGCTGCTTGTAAGACAGGGGTTAGGCCATGCTCGTTCTTCTGTAGTTTGGCCCCATGATCGAGGAGTAACTGACACACCTCGAGGTATCCACATTCAGCAGCATAATGCAATGCTGTTGCCCCGCAGAGTGCTTGTTCATTGGGATCAGCACCATTCTTCAAGAGTGTATCGACCTGCAATAGACAAAGGCAACTTAAAAAACGTCTTTTCTTCATCAAGACTTTTTTACCACAGCTGTGTGACCTTTGTAAGCTGCAATCATAATACAAGTATTGTTGTAGGTGTTGGCAAGGTTAACATCAGCTCCATGTTCAATCAGGTACTTAACGATATCAAGGCGTCCTGAAACAAATATCAATACACATATAAAAAGAAAGGAACTTGAACTTAAAAATAAAATAAATAAAAACTAAAAATGGTATTTACCTTCATAGCAAGCAGCCCTCAATGGAGACGAATGTGCTTTTGTGTTGTGATTTATGTCTGCCCCCTGATGCACCAAGAACTTAATAATATTCAAGTGGCCTAAGTGAATTAATTGAGTTTCGATTCGTTTGTGCCTTAATCTAAAGTATGATAATTACCCATTCCAGCTGCTACCCAAAGTGCTGTTGCTCCACACACAACAAGGCCATCAAATATCACATTGCATTCCGATTCCAAATCCAAGTCATAGTGAGACAGAATGGTTCGTACAAAAGTTGTGTGTCCTGACTTTGCAGCTAGTACCAGAGGAGTTACCGACTGCCCATCTTTTTCTTCGAATTTCTAAAATAAAAAAAACTTTATCACTATCAGTTTACGTGACATACAAATACAAATGTATTCACTCACAATTAGTGCAAATGACAGACTTGATTACTTAGTTGATTTTCTTAGTATAATCAAACAAACATTTAATTTTTTTATAGCTCAGAATGATGCAAGTAAATATTGAAAAATTAAAGCCCAAACTAAAAAGTTCTACTCAATTAAACGGGAACGAGAAATGAGTTTATTTGTTGACGAAACTCAGGCAGAGTTTTTCAGTCACTTTAACCTTATCGTTGTTTGATCATTAATTTCGTCATCATAAAATGCTTAATAGACCATAGATCCAACATATTTAAACTTTTCATACTTAGGAAGCACATTTCCCTTCAAATAGATAAATGCCTTTAGTAGACATGTCAGAAAACGTACAGCACTACTTTTTGGAATGGAACGGTACCTACGAAGTCTAGACACACGCCAATTACTCTCTACAGCAGAAATTGGACTTATGACGACTACCAGCAAAGAATAATTGATGTACGTAAAGAGTAGAGGGCTTAGGACATCTCCTTGTTGTACATTTATTGTGACTTTTGTTCTGAGAACTTGTGAATACCTATCGATGCAGATTCTACAAGGAATTACGATGTTACTTAATCTTTAATTCTGTCTTGCAGCTTTAACACTCCACTTCACTTCCTTTTCAACTATTACTGATTTAGCTTCATCACCACCAGATATCTATGGCTTATTGGTCGAGCCTCTTTAGAGCCTGTTACAATGAATTGGCTCAGTCTTACTTACTTACTTACTTACTTACTCAGGTGGGCATCACAGTTCGGGGTGAACCTGGGCCTCAACCAACATCCTTCTATAACGATTTCGATTTCGGGCGAGCTCTCTCCAGTTTTCCACTCTAAGTCGGTTGAGATCTTCTTCCACTTGATTGTGCCACCTAAGACGAGGTCTTCCCCTTTCGCGATTTCCCTGCGATTTGCTTTCGAAAACCCGACGAGCCGGAGAGTTTGGGTCCATCCGCTCTACATGGCCCAGCCATCGTAGCCTCGCGATGCGTACTCTTCTAACAATGTCCATGTCGCGGTACAGCTCATACAGCTCATTGTTGTATCTTCTTCCCCAAACATTGTTTTCGCATAAGGGACCAAAGATCAATCGGAGAATTTTTATTTCGAAACGACCATAAGGGCTTCCGCATACGCTTTCGATAAAGTCCTTGCTTCCGCGCCGTACAGCGGGACTGGGATGATCAAAGTTTTATACAGGGTTACCTTGGTTTTCCTGGAGAGGATTTTGTTTCTCAATTGCCTTCTTAGTCCAAAGAAGCAACGGTTGGCAACAGTTATTCTCCGTTTGATCTCCGCACTGATAATGTGCGGATCGTAGGTATAAGAAGTCCTGTACTACCTAGAAGTTATGTCTGTCTATTATGACGTTTTGTCCAATTCGTCGATGTTTTGTGTCCTTGTTTGATGACAGCATATACTACGCTTTGCCCTCATTAACCATCAAACCTATTCTTACCGCTTCTGTTTCAATACTTGCAAAATCACCTATGACATCACGCTTTTTGGCTCTGTCCAAGCAAGTTTTATGCTGTGCTGATTTTAGTTTTTACGGGTGTCGCTAGACTAGATTTAGATTTAGATTTAAAGATAACCCTACAGTAGAAAATCGAAATTTGTTCAAAGGGGCCAGAAATATCAGTAATGCTCAAATACAAAAGGCTAAGTTTTTGCATGACCAAAAAGTAAGGCAAAAAATACTGCTGTGTCCAAAAGGAAGCACAAACTTTTGGTTTTTTGTCAAGAACATTAAAAACTCGACCACGTCATCGGTCCCAATGCTCGTCTTCAATGACTCTCCATATGTTAGCTACTTATGAAATATCTTGAAGAACGAAAGCTCTTAATGACCGTCAGTACGGCTTTCGTGGCAAACGGTCCACTGGGGATTTGATGGCATATCTCACCGAAAAGTGAAACCAATCTTTACATTCTTCTTCTTCTTTTCATTACCGGCGTTACGAGTAGTGATCTTGAAGCGATCACAACTCTCCCACTTTTCTGCTTCACACTAGTGATCCGCCTGTGGGGTACGCCGCGTTGACCTCAGAAAGCGTCGGCAAGCCTCCCGGTTTTGGATTGTTCCATGTCTGAGGCCAACCAAATGCTGCTGTTTTTGCATTTGCTTGTACCAGGAGTGTTTTGGCCTGCCTTTTCTTTTTCGTCGCGAAACCAATCTTTACATTGTTTTGGAGAAAGTAAGATTATTGCGCTCGATATTTCTAAAGCATTTGATAAAATTTGGCATCAGGCTCTTTTATCGAAAATGCGTGCTTTTGGTATCGATGAGTCTCTTCTTCGTTAGATTAGAAGATTAGACTACCTTTCCGACCGTTCAATACAAGTTGTATTGGATGGTTTCAAGTCTGATAACCACTTCATAAATGCTGGTGTGCCCCAGGGCTCCGTTTTGTCTCCGACTCTCTTCCTTATTTTCATAAATGATCTCTTGTCTGAAACTTCTAATCCTCTCAACTATTTTCCTGACGACTCGACCCTCAGCTTTTCATATTCGATTCCAAATTCACGTCCCTGCTCTTCGGATGTGGAACTAGAACGGTTGCGTATGATAAGCTCATTGAATTCTGACCTTGACAGCATTGTTACATGGGGTCATAAAAACCGAGTAGAATACAATGCTTCGAAAACTCAATGCTGTCTCTTGTCGTTGAAGCTTAACATTCCCCCATTGAAATTATCCATGAATGGTACCTGCACCCAAGAAACCGAAAAGCTTGCACTAGGCTTAGAATAAATGGATTCGAACCATCGGAAAACTTTTAAAAAAATTCACGTTGTGTTTTTACGCTTTTTAGTACGTTATAAGTACAGTTTTCGTATTAGATTCCAGTTTGTAGTCGTAGATTATAAGCCGATCGATGGGCCCTATGTAACTTTTCCCATCCTAAAGGCGTCGGTTTGTTAGCATCACTTAGTCTTGGCTGTACAATGTGGCCACACTCGAACAGAGGATCTCAAATAGGTTCAAAGATCGTTGGCATTACTCATTTTGAAAACCAATGTTTTTTTTACTGTTTCGTTTATGAGTTAAATTTTATGAGTTCCTATTTACTTTTGAAACGATGCATCGAACCGCAATTTCATCACATACAGATCATCTTTATAAATATTCTTTTAACCACACGTTTCATTATTAAAATATTTAAAACATTCATGTGTACACATTTAACTTCGTGGTAAATACTCATTTCTTTGTCATCATTGAAAAATAAAAACCAAACTACCTCTCAAGCTGTGCGAAACACATACTTCGCAAAGAAAAGCATTTTTTTCTCTCTGTTTACGTATTGGGAAAATTTTAGATTAATTACATTCGACGAAAGCTTCCTCAATAAGATTCAAATACGATCATACTAATTTGAATGGAAAATGGCAAACGCGCTGCAGGTAAACAGAATGTGAGATACAATTCACTGAAATTTCAAAATCAAGGTTGCCAAAATTGAAAAATGTTTTCATCAGTTCTAGTTAAGTTTCGCCTTTGGTCGAAAACAGGGAGAAAGAAACTAGAAAAAAAAACACAATCTCTTTATTCGAAAACGCGTCGTATGAGAAAACAACTATTTATAGAGAAAACGACTCTTTGTTTCCTCGTTCCGTTTCCAAGATGCGAATTTTCATTTCGTATTTAATTTTTTGTTTGTAAATGAAAACATGCCTACAATGTGTGTTCTCTGTTGGATTTTACTGTTTTCGAAAGAAAATAAAAAAAATTTTCCAACGTGTAAACTAAGAGACCACTCGTGATTCCTGACAGAATCCATTGACCCAATGTTTATCTGACGACTTGGCAGCCAATCCATTTTTGGGTAGAGGGAAAGCAATGGCGTCGCAGCTGTTAGCGAGCGTTGTAAGAGGCGTAAATTAGGTTTGAGAGATTTTAATGGACAAAGCCTTTGATGATTTTGTGGAATTCTTTTGTCCTTACACGATGTTACGCATCGACATCGTTGAGATGGGAATTAAAAAATAAATATTTGAATTCTTCTTAAATATTCGATTTGAGTTCCAAGAATTGAAATAACTTTTATATCTTTTCTTGCGTAAATGATTAAATTATTTACTTTTTTGCACTTTGAATTGCGATCAAGACAAAAAAAAAATTTATCTGCAATTAAGGTCAGCCAAGGTTTTAAAAAGTAGGTCGATGGGAGACTGAGAACAAAAAAACGCATCGATAGTCAAAAGTCTGCTTATAGAAACAAAGTGGGAGTACAGCTTTGAAGGTGAAGTTTATAGGCAACGTTAAGAGTTGAAACCAATGGATAAACAGCATTTTCTTGCAGAAAGATAATAATTTATTTTGGTACAAATTTAATCGCCCTTGCATTGAAAGAGAAGTATGATTTTAAAATAAACTGATGGAACTACCTTACATTGAACGTAAGCATGTAAATCAAACACTATCAGGGGGTAACGTGTTAAAGCTTTTTTTCTTGCTGAATAAATGCTTAATATTTTAAGAATATTGTGTCAAAATTTCAAGTGGATTGGAGCAAAATTGACAAAGCTACGAATATTTTTATACCTATCGGTATAGTGTTTTCTTTGTGTTTTTTTAGTGTTAAAAACTTTAACCCCTTGCGTCGTGGTTTTTTGTACTGCATATTTTGACCTGAAATTTTGTACTCCAGGGGTTTTTGGGGTCGCTGATCACGAAACGGTCAAATTTTTATCATTTTCAGACCAAAATATGCAATAGAAATATGTCTGATCGGTTGGTCTAAACTCTAAACAATTCAATTGCACAAAATTTGGTCCGCCATCTTGAAAATTATAAAAATATGACCTCAGATTTGTGATCAGCAAACCCAAAAACCCCCGAATACAAAATTCCAGGTCAAAATATGCAGTAGAACATTTTTGACAGCGGTTTAAATATGTGGTACTGAGAGTACCACTGTGACTCAAAGGGTTTAAGCGTTTTTTCCACAACTCACTTTTTTAAAAGTCGGTGCCCCTCATAACTTCAAAACTACTGCACCGACCCTTTTAAAATTTTGAACACTATTTCTGTAAATAATTTACGAGGTAGTGACGAAGAGTTTTTTCAAGTTTGTTGATAATTATTATTTTACAATAACAAATTAGCCAATTTTTTCACAAAAAATAGCGTTTTTCCTTTCAAAGTGTTACAAAAAAATGAAAAATTTAAATTTTGAAAACACCCTCGACATTACCTGGTGAAAACTATTATCTAACGAATGAGATTTGATTTTCGATGATCCAGCACCAAGCTATGAGGGGCACAGCAACTCGCTTTTTTTCGAGGCACGTTCGAATTGCTGCCATTGCCGTATTTTTAAATATTCCTTCGCGAACATTTTACAAAACATTCTTGAAATGTCGCTATTCAATGTGTAATTGGTTTTAATAAAGAAATTTGAACTGGTTCATCAAAAAACAATTTGCAAAAACATGCCTTTTTCTAACGAATTAACGTTAACTATTTACCAGCTGGAGCAATCAGACCTAAATACCGGTTCATTGTACTACCAGTTAGCAACCTTCTATTTGTTATAGCTTTCCAGATGTTCGGAGAAAAGCCAAAAGACGCTGCCACGATAAGGAACCTAAGTTACCAGCTCTCACCATGTCTGCGCCGAGTATCTGTAACCTCATGCGAGAAAAAGCAGGACATTCACAGAGGAAGTGCTTTGCGGTGTCCTCATCCTCTCCACAAGATTCACAGAGTGTGGTATCACTTAAGCCTAACATGTTGAAATGCTTGGCAAAAGAGAAGTGCCCCCTGGCAATGCCAATAAGTTTTCTACAGTCTTTTCTGCTGCGAGCTAGCAAAAATGTTGCAGTCTTCTTACTAACGTTGGGGAGCATACGTTTGGTCTGTCTGCATCCAATGGAGGCATGCCATCTACGGTTGTGCTCTTCACAGATCCAATCGTTGATTAAAGCCCTCACTGAGGACGCTGGCAGACCAAGCGACAGTTCAGGTCCTGAGAAAGCTGTCTGAGATCCTTGCCTAGCCAGTTCATCGGCGATCTCATTTCCAGTTATGCCGTGATGGCCCGGAACCCAAATGAGACTAAAGAAATTTAATCTTCCGATCGCATTCAGAGAGCTCTTGCATTCCTGGATCACTTTCGAAGTGGTTAGAGGGTTGAGAAGGGCCTTAAACACAGCTTGGCTGTCGCTGCAAACAAAGATACTTCTCCCCGTCCATCCATTGTTCGTAACGTGGCTCAAGGAAATTAGGATAGCATAAGCCTCCGCTTGGAAAACGGATGCGTATGATCCCAAAGATGTGTGCAGTTGTATGTCGTCGTTTTCCACAAAGGCACCAGCACCAGAACCCTCGTCTGTTTTGGGGCCATCTGTGAAGATACGATAACAGTTCTTTCCAGGCTTTGATCAGATTCTGGAGCGAACCACTCCTGAACCGAAGGAAAGTTGACTGAGTAATTTTGACGCAGTTTGAGCCTTGGGATCATCGTGTCAGACGGCATATCCATTAGACGTGAGTCAAAAAATATGCTGCTTGCGAGCTCCTCAAAGTTCCAGTGCGAATTGTGCCATCTCTTTAAACGAGAAATGGTCTTGAGAGTACACCCCATGATGTAGGTATCAAGGGGAGGAAGATTCAGCAGTGCGTCGAGAGCAGCTCCCGGTGTGCTGGGGAAGGCCCCAGCAACACCAAGACAAATTGTTATACCTTTGGAAAAGAAATCTTATGTTTTTGGAACTTTAGCCTTGAAATCCCTGGCAACAGGCAGACATGCTTACCACGGGCACTACGTTTTTCACTTAACTTTTTTTTTAGGCTGCTGGATTAGTGTCGCATTTTGTTGTCTGTTAAACATTTACATCCACAAAAAAACATAACTTACGATTATAGGTACTATAAGGCAAGTTTTGCAATCGTGCAGAAAATAAGTTTTGAGATAACAACTCAACATGACATTACGATGATACAGAATACGAAAAAAGTGGATCCTGCAATTCTGACTGTCTGTCTGTCCGTATATGGATCTACAGCCTGAACCGCTTGACCGATTTTGAGAGGAGTTTTTGGAATTGGGTCTCTAGGTCTTAAAATAACGGTACCTGCCATACAACCTATATGATAATATACTTATTTTTCTCGAAAACGGCTCTAACGATTTCTATAAAATTTTATGTGCAAGATTTTCAAGATTTTCAACTGTTTTTCTTATAATGATGTAAAAAAATTTCTTACACTAAAACCATTTACTCAGCCTTAAAATTTTGTTATTGTACTTAGAACACAATCGCAAGTTCGTGCGACCCAGTCGTGCTCATTTTAAATTTAAGCGTAAGTGTATGGTGCTTTAGAGATAAATAGTAGCTTTCTATCAGCGTAGATGATAGAAAGCTACCTAAAGGAAGGCTCTAAATAGCTGTTGGGCGTCCAGCACTCACATACGGTTCATAATTTGGACATTTGGACAATATACAAAAAGTACTAAAGTAAGTTGAATGCAGCTGAGACGAAGATGCTTTGTATGACAGCAGGTGTAACAAAGACAGATCGTATAAGAAGTATCAAGATCCGTAGAAGCAGTTACCTCAAAAATAACATCTCGCAGAAAATAGAATAATACCAGTTGGTATTTGCATGTTTAAAGGAGCGATCCAGAGAATTCCGTCAAAAAGGCAATATCATAAAACGTTCAGATACAATTGCGAAGAAATAAAAAGGCAGACAAATGCAGCGACATCTGCATTTGGTTGAAGGCTCTCTTAGATCAAAGTCTCGTACACTACGAGCAGATAACTAGTGAGTATTGAAAAGCAGTTAAGTGGGAGAGATGTGAGCCCTTCAAAATCACTATGCTCTCAATGCCGAAAAGGAAGAAGAATTAGAAGAAGAGTGTAGACACTTCTTCTTCTTCTACTTCCTTTTCCAACATTACGACACGAGCATCATGATCTCGAAGGGGTCACAGCTCTCCCACTTTACTGCTTTTACACTTTACACTTGTGAAACGATTGGTTGGTCGCCGAAGAAAAGTATAGGTGATGAAATCAGTAAAAAAAAAAAGATTGATAAAATGAAAAATGGTAGCCGTGATAACATTTTACTTCAATATGTTTTCACTTTCCAAAACTTGAATCGTCCCCTTTGCTTTGATTTAGAATCAAAAAATATTCAGACCTGTTACTAGGTCCGTAGTAACAATTTCGAACTACGAATGTCAAATAGAAAGGACAGAAAAGCAGAATGTTTTTTAATAAGAGTTTGTTCAAAAACTTAGCAGCATTGAGAAATTTTGTAGAAAAACATTCATTACAAAGGCGTACCTATAAGCCGCTCCCTTTTTGGCATTCGGATTCAGAAATTGTCACGAGGGGCCTTGTGATAGGGGTCAAAGCGAGGAAATTAACAGGTGTTTGAAAGCTCATACTCCAGAGTCATGTGTTAAAATTTAGAGTCAACACTTGTATCAGGGCACAGATTCTGTAACTTTTAAGACGGTTATCGTTCAATCGTCTATCGTAGATTGCGTCGTCAAAAGATTGTCTCATATAATCTTGCTTTCAGTGGTTGGTGGAAAGCCATTTTGCTATCGTCATACAAAATTTGGCAACTATTTCAGGGTCTCAAACACGTTTTTTTTCTGCCTAAGATTTAGACGATAGTCGTCTAAAACGTTACAGAATCTGGTCCCAACTTTCGGGTGTAGTGAAAAAAAAGCTCGGCCATGGGTAGTACCTACAGCGGTTAGCCCTTTGGTCTCAAAACTAAAAACAAAAGCGAATGAAATTCCTCAGAAAAATGTGTGCACTTAATTTTTACGAGTAAGACCAATTTTAACAAATCAGACCAGAGCACCAAACAACATTTATTTCGGCTGCCTGAAAAAGATGTTGCAATTGGTAGACTCAGGAAACTGTTCAAATACTCTCCCTTTTCTCAATAAATTTTAGTTTGCCATTGGTGAAAATTCGACAAAATAAACATAAACAATTAATCAGCTCACAGTGCAAGTGTCATTGCCAAACGGCATACCTCAGCCGGGCCCGATCGCTTTGAGTCAGCTGAGATCTTTTTCTCTGGTAATTAGTTAGGTTGATAGATAGCTAAAAGCACAAGATGTATACACAAATAACAGCACAGTTGAACCAAAACATTGCACACCTAAAGCATTCCCAGTCCCTTCAGCCTACACACCGTCCATCGCCGTCCACCAGATTTGATGATGCTCTCATGGCCTCGTTTAGATGAAGTTCTATTATACTCTGTGCGCAATCGAAAACGCTTTTTGTTTTGATCAGAATCAGCGCAGTCATCATCTACACAACCGTACACACAAAAAGTATAAATTAAAGGCAGACAAACCGACCTACCAACTAATCATAATACATACATAGACTAGTATGGTTCTATAAATAGGGTCATCCACTGACACTATAAATAATATGTGACAAGCCAGAAAGAGCAAAAATCTCAAAAAATAGCGTGTGAATTTGCGATGTTTACGATTACCTACAAAAATTCAATCTAGCTACGCATCATGCCAGGTGTAAAATGGACATGTTGCATAGTCTAGAGTCTCCTACCATAATCCTTTGCCCTAGATCACGATTTTTATTTTTCACACTCACCACATTTAAAAGATAGTTGCACAGCTCACGATTTGGTATGTCGTTGAGGGCTGCAACTAGTGTTTTGGCCAAATCCAGTTTGGCCGCATAGTAAATCTTTGTGAGGATATTGCCTGGAATTTTCACATCAGGAAATGCTTCCTGACAATCCTCCAGCAAATCCTCCATCACGAATTCCTCTATTTGATTAATTTTGAATGAGTTTTATAAAACACCACGGGTTATACAATGCACTGTGCAATTTTCAATGATTAATTCCACTTTCACTGTAATATTTATTAACACAAGGCTCACAAATTGAAAAAGTTTATAAGAAACAATTTGCATATATTAATAACGAACTAATTCGCACAACGCCAATGGACAAACTAAACGTGAATAAATTATAAATATTTGCGAGATCTTTGATTTTGAAGATTCTTGTCTGCATCTACTCGCTAAACTTTTCGTTTTCAAGTTTTCAACTAAACTGACAAGTGACAAGATGGCAAGTGACATTTGTGTTGGTACGGGAAAATTCCGCATGGCTTTTGACATTTTGTTTTGGTCTGTGTTTTCTTGTTGATTTTCAACAAGTCTGTTCCGTCCGGTCAGCTGGTCAGTAGAAAAGAAAATTTAGTCTAGTACATTCTTTACCGGAACTGGACAAAGACGAGGAATGGATGTCGTTAGGTTTTGAACATTTTCAAACAATGGTAACAAACAAAATTCTTGAACGTAGTAAAAAACTGTTGTAGTTGGCAGTAGCTTTCGAACACTTTTTTGGTTGCCAGGTTGTCACTTGATAATTTATTGATAATCTACTTTGGCCGCAGAGTAGGTAAAACAAACAGCACAGAGTAGATAATACAAATAGTCAACTTCTAGTCAAATTTGACCGTTAACTCTCGACCGGGACAATCGGTAGCCACTTTATTGGTAGTTGCCTTGGAATCAATTTAAAAAAGAACGTTTCTTTTAATATCTTTGTGTTGGACATGTCTATATGCATCCATGGTGTAGGTGGTCTAGGTCGGCGGAACCCCGAATTTTTCAGAAATCTCTCAAAGAGAACCAAATAGTTTTCTGTAGCTTAGCACCGCATTTTGACAAATATGAGTGGAAAAAGGGGACGTGTAGGCAAGTTTTGGTTCGTTTAACAAGGTTTTATTGCAGTCGTTAGGTTGAATATCTCATGGCATTGCCGGAAACCACGCTGTTTGTGGTGTTTTAGTTTTGTAATTGAAATGAAATAATGCTAAAATAATTTCATATGTCAATCACACTACCTTCAGTTGAATAATAATAAATTAATCAACATGGCAGTCAATGGATATAGCCATTATCACATTGTCTACCATGTGGAACATTTTTGTGCTACCCTTAAAATTTCATTAGAAGTCGCTTCGCACGTCTTCGTGTGGAAGGGCTTTCTTTTCAATTAGGTTCGTATTGTTTGGTCTCTAATGGACATCTTGAAATAAGGTTTGTTTATTGAACTTTAGCCAAAGATTGACCAAGGTTTCCATGACAAACCTTAAAGTTGTCAACAAAACTGGGTTTTCTATTCTTAAAAATCACCAATTCTTAGTGTTTCGCCTTTCACGAGGAAAAAGCAAGTCCTCCGCGAACAAATATAGACTTGAAAAGTGTAAAAATGCGTCTGGCAAGCAGAAGGCTGAAATCAAATCGTCTGGGACCGAGTTTTTTGTAATCAGGGGAATTTTTCTGATTTTTTGATGTATCATTTATGTGGTTATCACTTCGACCTCAAAATCTGAAAAATTACCATTTTCGAACGCCCACCCCCGCCCCCGGCTGAAAAAGAAACCTGCCAGACGGTTGAATCTGATATAATGGTGCGTGTATCTACACATACATGTGCATTTTTTTTGGTTATCACTCCACTCCAAAAATTTGCTTCCAGCTCTTAGACAGTTGTTGTCAACAAAGCTGGGGTTTCTTGTCTTAAAAATCACTAATTTTATGTGTTTCGTCTTTCGCGAGGAATAGGCAAGCTCTCGCGAATAAATACAGGCTGCCATGAAAGCGCTTTCTAACATAAACGTTCGAAATCGACATAAAATTGTAGACCCTTGAAATATGTTAGGCAACAAGACGCCCATAGTTTTGTTTCGCCACCCCTTTTATTAATTTTATAGGTGATCAACTCGTATCCCCTCTGCCTGAAACACCCTTAAATCAACTATAACATTTGCTCGTTCTGAATTCTGAAATTAAGTCGAAATAATTTGAATGCATCAGAAAACTTTGCTAGCCGCAGGATAATCAATGAGTTTAGAAATTATGTAAACAACACAAAAGTTGATATTTTAGTCGGATGTGCTATTCATAATGAGAGGATTCAACACGGCATAGTATAGACTGACTCTGACCTGGCTTCAAACACTTTCATTTCATCTGCTCACACTTTATTAAAAAAAAATAGCAAACAAAAGTATTTTGATTCAATTCAACAATTTATTATTTCAAAAGAAAAAAATATATATAAAGAAAAAATAAAAACATTTAAATTATTAACAATGGAAGATGAATGCATTTATGCATGAATTGCACTGTTTAAACAAAAGCACACATTTGCGCATCGACACACTAAATGGAAGATGTAGTTTCATTTCATCAAGAAAAATATGTAATGAGTTAAAGTAGTATTTTACTTCTGTGCTATAGATTTTGCATTTTGCAATAATGTTTGTCTATTGGTTAAAAACAAACGATTGGGTCAATGATACTTCAAATATTTTCTGTTTTTTTCCATCGATAAGAAATTCAATTCGTGGTCATGATGGATATTAAAAAAAAAACTTGTAAGAACTACTCTATTCAGTAGAATTTTTGCATAGAGCCGCACAGGCTGTTGAGTCTGGAATAGGCAGCGTATCATCTCTTAATTCAATTATTATTTTTTTGTTTTTCATTTTCTTCATTTAAGTTTTCTGTTCTTCTCTGCATTTTCCACATAGAATAATTTCAGAACGCCGAACTGTGTTGAATCCAAAAGCAAAAAGTAACAATTGAAAATTTATTAAAAACTACGACGACGACCACGACGTTGATGAGAAGACGCGTATTCAAAACGATGGCGCCAGGACATCATTTGGAGTTTTCCACTTGAGTTTTTCTTATAGCTTCTGAATTTAAAAAATAGGAAATTCTATTTAGTTTCACTCTGCTGAAGAATTTCATAGTTATAGTAAAATTACTATCAAAGTTTTAAAAAAAAATCTGTCTATATGTTGACGGTAAATGCAACATTTGTGTTAAAAAATGTGTGAGCGTGTTTTATCCTATAATGTGTGTTGTTGCGTTTCTAAGGCACTTTAAAATTGTGACTGCGGTTCATCTACAAATTAGAAGTCAAAGGCACCTGGGTGTTTTGTGGAGCAACAACAGCAATTGCAGTTGCCGTGGGCGAAACGGTTGTTGTTACTCCATTGACGACATTAACATTAGAAGTTTTTCGTGAGCGTGGACCCCTTCGAGATCGTTGGGGCTTTCGACTGCCTTCCTTTGTTGTGGAATCAGGCTGTACCTGCTTATCGCCGGCCCCTTGGTGATTGGCATCACCTGCAGCTTCGTTTTCCTTGTTGCGAACTGAAATTATTAGATATTAGACAAACCGTTTAATAAAATAAACTAATACAATTTCAACCAACCTGATCGCCTTGGAGCCCTTCGGTTATTTTTAACAATAGGTTTTATTGTCGTTTTGGCTGGATCATAGAAACTGTCAAACAGTTCCACTAACTCTGTCTTGTCCTCCTGTTTTAGGTCTTCAATAGCCTGAATCACTTCAGCTAAGCCTTCCTTCTGTTTTTCTGTCCAAATAGTGTTCAAACTATTCAAATCGTGACCATTCTCAGACAAAATGATGCGATATTTCACCGCACGTAGACGGTGTTGTAGTGTCGCTTTGAAATAATTCAAAAACACCGGCCGGAATGAGTTCTGACGTTCCAGCATCAGATTCTGGCTTTCCAATTCGTCTAGATCACAGGATATCGGTTGGGCAATCTGTGTGATTACTTCAAGCATCTTGTCAGTACTTGTTTGTGGCTTAACGACATCATTGTCAACATTTGTTAACTGTAGTGCAACACCATAAGTCATTTTTGCTCGAATACTGGCACTTCCATCGAAGATGTCCGATTCACTATTCGATCGTCTGCGATTTCTTCGTGGTTTCTTTTCTTTGTCCTCAGATTTTGGCGAGGTGTTACCATTGCCATTTTCTACATTTGTGGTGGAGCTCACTTCCTCTTGATTGTTGTTATTTTTATCGGCCGACAAAACTTTGGACAGCTTCTTTAAGGACAAATATTGTGTTGTACCATCTTCGTTTTTGATAACTTGATGTTTTTGTGCCAAATAGAAGCCGTTGACAAATGATTTGACGGTTTTTTCAAATCTCTCCAAAAGATCATACTTTTTTAGCGATTCCAAAATCATGTATGGAATGAACTTTCTTTCTTCATGATATATCATTACAATGCCTTCGGAAGTGGCATCGAGTTCTTTGAGCTTCTCTAACCAATTGAGGAAGTCTTTAAGAGCAGCTACTTCTGATTTGGATTTTATAACCTACAGACACATAGAAAGAGGTGAGTTATAAGTATGAATTGAAGTCAAACTTAAAATCTTATAAAATAATTAACGACAAAATTTTGATCAACAACCCCGTTTCCTTTAAAGGAAAATTGATATTGAGCACAACTCGGAATACACAGCTTGGATATTACCTTTCGAGCGTTAGCTTTACCTATAAAAACTTCTATGAACTTTATGCGATGCAATCAAGTCTCGATCTGCCACAAATATTTGTAGCCAAGCTTCCACTATATCAAAAACAGATTTTAATGGAATCTAGGAAAGGATTGTTGTCGAAACGGCTCGGCCAGTTAATAAAAAACAAACGTTGGGAGACGTACGTTTATCCCAATGGCAAGAAACTACATTGCATAGAACAGTGATCAAAACAGCTTATCTGTACTTAATGCTCTACTCGTTTAACCACTTTGAAGATTGTCGACGCATTTTAGAAATTTTCATTGAATGCCATTAAGATCAGGGTTCTATTTCACAGTTAACACAACATACATTTCATAAAATATACCAACTTTATAAGGACACTTCTGTACTGACAACATAAATACACTTCTAGATTTTTAGAAGCTAGGTTTGCTGGTTGAATCCCTGGGGTTGTCAAGAAAACCTCGGGCAACCCTAGTTCCAAAATTGATAACGGTGTTCGCTCTACATTCTTCCGGCTGCGGTTTTGACAGTGAAGAAATGCAAAGCAGGTTGCATTTTTGTCAGAACCACAAGCTGATATATCATTTATTCGTTTACGGCCAATAGGCTATCTCATCTCTGTCTTCGAACTGAAATCAAAAGTTGTCATTTGTTGTCAAGAAGAGTAAAAGGCTCTTGGTGCTCAGATAAAATTAAGACTCTGACAGTCAGCGGGCAAATATTAAGGGCACGTGATCAATTACGAAAATTAAATTGCACCTTCGAGCGGCAGAATCTGCAATTTCTACATCGAGCTTAGTTTTCTTCTTTTTTGCCTATCATTTGCTTAACATGTTCATGGGCGTTACTACTTTTTGCACCTTTTGGCTCGATCCCACCTTATGGTTCGCTGGTTAAGTCGCGGTCACGTTCTTTAAAGATTTGTTGATTGTTTGTAGAAATAAGATTGTTTTTACAAAATGAAGGAAAAATCGACCATTATTCCTAATTGATGGATCTAACATGGCTTTCCAAACTGGTGTTTTTTACTGATATTTGCAAACATTTTAACGAAGCTTCAAGGGGCAAACAAAACTGTCATTGCCATTTTTCATTCGCGCTTTTGAGGGTAAACTTCAAATCTTAAGTAAAGATATTTTTTTGAAAAACTACAGGTACTTTCCAAACTTAAAAAAATGTACGGGCGGTTTGAATTTACATGAGAACGAGTTTGCAACAACAGAAGTCACACTAATAGTGTTTTTCATTGAAATTCGACAGATTCACTCTCAAATCGAGAACTACTCTTTTCAATAGGTCCGTTTGTTGAACTATCCCCAGGGTTGACCCAGGTTTTCTAGAGAACCCTATGAGTTGTCAAAAAAAACCTGGGTTTTCCAGTCCTCAAAAAACGCTAAACCACAAATCACCACACATCCCTGTCATTAAAAAAATACATGCCATTTGACAGCCGTCAACTCGCCACAGCAAAAAGCTAGGGCGAGTTTTTGGAAAACCTAGGTCAACCATAGGGCTAAAAAAACACTCAATTTGACATTCGCCTTGAGTGACTTTAGGTTTCTCAAAAAACGCTTTGTGGCGACCGCAGGGCGACCCTAGGGCTTCAACGAACAAACCTATAATCACTAGAAAACTAGGTCAGGATGGCATGCAAGGCACTTTTTTTCAAATGGCTCTAAAAAGATTCGCCATCCCTGTCGGTCTCCGCCTACGCTGGTGTAACCGGAAAGGAAAAACAGGATGAATTATCATCCAGGATTCCCTCGTTAGGTCATAGACAGTCGGACTCAAAGGCAAATATCCAACTTGGTTACTTCCAAGAAGAAATCGGACAAAAAGTAGTAGAGAAGCAAACGATACCTGTATCAAACCAAAACAAAAACATTTTTTGAAGTGAACTTCCGTTTTTTCTGGAAACAAACTGTTTAAAAATACATAAGATTGATGATTTTGTTTTTTCGTTTCAGGTAAGCGTAGCAGTTACAAAATTCAGGACTTAGCAAACGATCAATTATCTTGTATGACCGTTACGAAATCAACCATCAATCCATTAACATAACCGCTAATGAGAATGATGAAACCGAATCGAGAATAAGCAAAGACTTCATTCGGTTGGCGTCGGAATGTTGCCCAAAAGAACTCTCATTTAGTTCAAGGACCATTCAAACACAATGAAATCTCCAGATAAGTCATGGATTCGAGAGCAACGGCTTTGAAATCCGAATATTTGACTAAAGTTATAAAAGTCTACAAAATATCTACGAAATTCATGGCTATCGTGACTCTAACTCATAAGTAGCAGTGTACTGATTATACGCATTGAAAAGGAAATTATTGTACTTATGTGCTTCCTGAGTGGATTCTCACTTCAAATCGAGAAGGTTCACTTCTCAGAATCATGAGAAGCGTCCTTTTTGCACTAATTGAACGGTTTGAGAATGGTCCCGGACGCTTCTGAACGGTTCTTTTAGTTCAATGGAAAGTGACATTAGAGAGACGAAATGTTACCCACGCAACCTATCAGACAAAAGAATGGATTGCCTTAGAAGTACGTGGTGTAAAATCGTGCACCGTCAAAAGGAATCGACGCAGAGCAGCACAGATCCTGTCTGTAAAACATTTTCCTACATTTAGCATGAAAAAAGTTTCACCGTATAACTTGACTTATTTAGTGCTTAAAAATCAGAGAGGCCAATACATATGTCGGTCAAAACAGGTGAAATAATGCAGATACCGCGCACAAACCCAACATAATACGTTTAGTTTGTATAAAAACATCATAAGCCCGTTATAAATTTGATTGTCAAGCCAAAAATACATCACATGTTTAAAGAGATAAATTCAAAACATTAACTGTACACATGGTACAGTTATCTGATAACTCAAAAATGGATAATAATTTACCTTGTAGGTCTGCAAAGACTTTAGCATTCGATAAAATCCAATTGTGATCACTCGAACCTGGTGCCGGTTCCTCGCCGCTGGATTAAGATTCATGTAGGGCATAATGTACTGCTCGAAATGTCCATTTGGTGTGTATGCTGCCAACTGGACTATCTTCACATAAAAAAAATGATTTAGTTTCTCAAAACCAAACCTTCACAGATATTCAATCAAAACTTACTTCATCAATCAGCCTCTTGCCGGTTGTGTCTATATCCACTCCAACCAGGGTATACCTTCCCTTCGGCAGAGTTTTAACGGTTCGCGATGTATTCAGAGAGCCCATTATCTTTATCAATCTGAAACGGGATCAAAGAAAAGAAAAACCGTTTTGATTTGCAACATAGAAAATATTTTAACAAATTCTAGAAAAATACAAAAAAGTATGTATTCAAAAACAGAATGTTGTAGAAACAAGCTTTTCTTCGAACATGTTCTTATGCATACCTTTTTTCGCCAACAAAAATATGAAAATTCTAAAATCAAAAGAAAACTCGTTGCTTTTCTTCCTCTCAAGACTTTTGACCTGACGATGGTGAATGGAAAAACGAAATTTTCTCAACAACTTAAAAAAAAAAAAGTAATTGTGTGCACGTGTCCGACGAAATGAATGCAACCACAAATCTTCAAGTCTTTATCAGTCCTCGCAGTTTGACCTCAACTATTCAAATGAGCTTCCCATAGAGAAAAAATGTAAAATTTTCCGAAAATTTCCTCTTTCGCAATCATGGAAGGCCGTTATTTTTTCCTTATTGGGACTTTTTTGTTCGTCTCTCGTCAGTGTATTTTGTTTTTGCAAAATGAAAATATTTTCAATCACAGCAGCCTGTGGGTGCGACAGGTGGAACACTGACTCTTCTATACACAAGTGTATTTTTTATGTGGTGGTTAATCAACACGAAAATAGTTTTTCATTTCAAATGGAAAAATAAAATAAAAGTATAACCAATGAGTCACTGGCTGTGCAATATGCACTAAAGTGCAAACATTTGTGGCTTCTTGGACAAGTTTTTATTTCAATTACGTACCAACAAGCAAATAAGCTTCACAGGTGGAGTGTGTAATTAAAGTTCTATTTATTGGCACGACTTTTTTATGGGATAATTATGAAATAAAAACTGGAAAATAAAAGGAGAAAGGAAAATCTTTGCAGACAGCTACTGATAAGAACTGTTATCAGCTGTTCGCTAAAAGACTCCGCTGTATTGACTTTGACACATCTAGTTGCATAAACTGCAGGGCTGGCATTGAGTTGATTCTTTCTTAACTGTTAAAATTTTTTTTTTGGCATTTGAAAAGTTGATCGGGAAATTTACTGAAACAGCACTAGAAGTGAAAGAATTTCGTTTTAAAACTACTCAATTTCACGATTAATAATTCCTGGAACCTTTCACACAGTGCAGTCGCAGGCTGTTGTGGCAGTGGCTTAAACGACGTTTAAAGTTTTGATTTCGGTTTTAAATTTTGTAAGGTTAATTGTGTGTGCTTCGGAAAAAGAAAATTTTGTTCACACGAGCTTGTGGCTTTCATTTTCCATGGTGAGGGTGTTGTCGGAGAGAAACGCTAGAGGAGGCAGATTTAACAACAAATTTAAGAGCATCGTGGTATGAGCTTGTTCTTGTGAACCATGATACAACTAAACAAGATAGCGCAGCCATGCTTACATTTTTCTTTCGTTCTGCTCATGCACATCATCGAAGCACTGTCGCTTTTTTCGTCCTTTCTGCAAATGACGTCATCGTTGCACATTTGTTGATTACTGTGATACAGCGATTGCCGCTGGGCGACTACAAAAATGCTTTGGTTTGGGAGGTTCTTTAAGTGGAGAACTTTCGTTCATGAGCAGTGAACCTAATTCACGTCCAAAATTAATGGGATGGGTCTTGGATTTTAAATTCTCAGGCGAATCTCTGACAGTTTGATTGAGTGTTGTAGCAACAAATCGACCACAATCTCAGTTCATATACTTACAGTCGTATTTATAAAATTTGCTTAGAACATCCTTAGACAACTGTCCAACTAGACGGTGTCTAAAGAGTTGGACAACCCTTAGCCAATTTCGTATTTATAAATGAATTCCAACAGTTGTCTAAATAACCCTTCAAACTGTCAACTTCGAATGAAAAACTAACTGGTGGCGTTCATGATGTATCCGTGCAGTACCATTTTTTGTGTTTTGATATACGAGTGCAACAACTAAATGGCTCTGAAAGATTGTGGCGTAGCACTTGAACCAGACCAAAAAAGCAGCTGATTTGACTTTGAGTTACAGCTTTTCCAAGTCTCATAAAACGATGAAATTTGTGCAATTTATAAATTAAATTGTTGAAAGTAGTATTTTTGCACCTCAAACTACTTATTTTTTTCGATCTTAGAGCTCTCAACAGTGTTTTATAACATGTTCAACAAAATTGTTTTTTGCTGTAGCAAATGCCAATTTAGCCATAGTTTAGACAACCAATTTCGGTGTCTAATGTTAGACGTTCCTTAGACAGCGATGAAAGTGTTTATAAATACGATTTGGAGTTGGACACTGTTCTAAGAGCTGTCCAAAGTTAGACATACTTTGGAATGGGATTATAAATACGACTGTTATTGTCCGATTTTAATGAAACAAGATGGAAATAACAGCTGTATTTTTCGCACTTAGCTTAGCCCAAAAAAGAAAAATAAAATTATTATCTGACGTTTGACGTCAAAATTCCTCAGCTCTTTCTAATAAATTTGTGCTGGCGTTAAATATCAAAAACGCTAGTAACTAACTCTGCAAATACAAAAAAAAAAACTTTATTATCATATGTGAACAACCCTAATTCGAAAACTCTACACTATCTGTCAAAACAAAATTTTTCATCAGCTGCCAAAAATCTCCACTAGTGACATCTGACATTTCCTGTAAAAAGCAAGAATAAAAAGAAAACCGAAATTCCTATTTATATTGCTCGATTTAAAAAGATAAACAAAGAAGAAAAAGAATATATTCTTTATACATAATCCAACAAATAACAAAAACCATTATCATGTTATCATTCTTTCGTAAGATGTCAACGGATAATGTGCAGACGGCAAGCAAAAGCCCAACAGAGCACTCAAACAAATCACAGTCATTGGACGATGAAATTCCAATTGGAGAGGAGGCGCTACTTAAAGAATTAGGATATAAAGATTCACAGGAGCTTCAAGAGACACTTTTTGGTAAATTAAACAAAGTAGTTGTAGTTGCATAATTTAAAAGATTTTATTTTGTATTACAAGATTGTTTGCGTAGCATTCGTGACCCAGAAAAACCATGTACATTGGAAGACCTGAATGTTATCTACGAAGAAGGGATTTTTATCTTGCCACCAACCAAGTCAAACGTCTATGTGGTGAGCTAGATAATGATTAGTTGAATTTAATCAATTTACTTAAATTGAACTTCGGTTGTAGGTTCGCGTTGAATTCAATCCCACAGTGCCTCATTGCTCGCTAGCGACTTTAATTGGCTTATGTATTCGAGTAAAGGTGGAGAGGAGCTTACCACACAACATAAAGCTGGATATATACATCAAAAAAGGTGCTCACTCAACGGAAGATGAAAGTTAGTATTTTTCGTGTTTTATAAAGCCCCGAACTTCTTTTAAGTAGGAGACCTTTTCAAAATGTGATGATTTAACTTCCGATTTTATGGTGTTTGGCTCATTTGTGTCAAGCAGTTAATTTTGTTTCGCCTAAAAGGGAAACTTGTACTTATGGCAAATACAAAAGGAATGTTCCTTGGAAAGAATTTCTAGAAAAAGTTGTTTCGAAAGTCTTTTTATAAAACTTAAGCAGAATTTGAGGCTCTCTGGAACAAGACAAATAAAATAAGGCTAGGAAAATCTATGAAACAACTCTCTAATTCATAAAATGATTTGATTCTATCTTTACCCAGCAACAGCTCTGACATGTTTTAAAGTATGAGCGGTATTCCTTTTTCCTCAGAAGTCTGAGTGCCTCATGTTTGTGCAAATGCAAATAATGCGCCTTGATTAAAGTTGGTAAAGAATGCGGAAACTTAAAGTCAATCATCTGATTCCGTATAGAAAGATTAATTTCAAAACCCTTTGCACTGAGAACCTCTTTTATGCGTTAGAATCGCATTGTACATATTTGATTAAGTGTCCTTCTTCTTGAACTTCCTTTTCAGTACCATTCTATATATTCTTATCGTTTTTTTTTTCTTTCTTTTAGTTAACAAACAAATCAACGACAAGGAACGAATAGCTGCAGCCATGGAGAACCCTAATCTAAGAGAATTGGTTGAAAATTGCATCAAAGATGAAGACTAGCTACACGATAAATTTTAAATTAGTTTTTGTTTTCAAAAAACAACCTGGTTTTTGTATTATTGTTAAGTAAATGTATTTGAAATAGGTTCTATGGCAATGTCGTCGATCGGTGCTCCTACTTAGTGATTACAATGACTGTTGATTTATATTTTTTAACATATTTAATAAACCTATATAGATTCTAGGTATATTTGAATTCATGTACTTGTAAATATATATCCACAGATTAAAGTAAACGTAACACTTTTATTACTTTACATTATTTGATATTTTGTTGTGGTTTTGTCTTGGCTGCTGTGAGTGACTTGGAAGGCTTATCAAACTAAATCGTCACAGCATGTCTTGTTGTCTTGTTGACTATGTCTATCGCTATAGCCTTCTGATTTAATAACTTGTCGTGTGCAATCGTAATCGAGTAAGTTATTGAACTAATCAATGAAAACTGTTATTGTATAATATTTCGTGTGCAATTTGTTTGTATTAGAAGACAAAATGGCCGCATGCGTAAGTGGAACCCCATGTCCACCATTAATTTCTTGAGCTTAACGTGATTCTATTTTATTTTAAGCAAATAAACAAACAATGAATAATTTTCTTATCGGTCGACTACTAGAGTGCATTCATTGATAATAATACTACCGACATGTGGTCTACAGTTTGTGTACGATAAGTGTGATACCAACTAATCTCAATGATGATTGATAAATTGAAATAAAGACTGGCAAATGTGTTCCGAATGCGGTTTTTTAAAAAATTTGGGCTGTAAGCAAAGGAGATTAAGCAAATAAAAATTTAGGTAAATTAAACGTTTGGTTTATCTGTTGCCTTGTCAGCATTGGGTAAGTCTTGAAATTTTAAAATTTTGGGCTGTTTTTAGTGTTGGTTATTTGTTCGGGAACAGAAAAATATGTGACAGATTAGTTGAATAAGTTTAAAGACTTCTTTCACTCTTCTGTTTTGTGTGTTAAAACCAAAATATATATTTTGGGACATAACAAAAAAGAGGAGAAATCTGGTGCCGGTTGATATGGAACCCAGATTCATCAATTTCAACACATAAACTCTTTCTCGGCCAAAAATCAACTTAAGGGTAACCGCAAAACACAAGATTTTTATCGACCGATAGTATGGTCGGGTTTATAATCAATATGAACAGGTATGCAAGTCCGCTTACTACAACGATTTGGTATCGGCCGATAAATAAGTTTGATGGGCTTCTCAACTGCCTTCAAACTAAAGTATCGGCAAACTATCGTATTGATTTGCTGTTGGTATGGTGTCGTTCATTCACCTGTTGGTCATTCACATGCTGTTGATCATTCAGTTGGTGGTGTATTTTTCGGAATGCGCTCGTTTGCATTTGTTGTCACAACACTGGTTTACACTAAAGATTCGTCTGCGGGGAACCCCGCATTGAATTCAGAGATCTCCGCAAAGACTCCCCTACCGGTTTTAAATTATTTCGCAATGGAAAGTGTATATATTATCACAGGCTGTAGGTTATTTCTAAATCGTATTTTGTTTACGTTTTCTTTTTTAAATACTTAATATTCCGGTGTCAGTACACAGACAGCCGTATTTATTAGATTTCCCTAAATAGCTCTGAACGGATGAATAGTTATGTAGTGAATAGCACTCTATTCTACGTTGCATAAATTCTTATTTATAAACCTATTATAGCAATGATGTGTATTTTCTACCTATTGAATAGCTGGTGCGTAAGAAAGCCACCAAAAAGGAAAATCCCAGGTATACTTCACTATCGAAAACAAAACGGTCCCTGAAGCCATCTATGTATCCGCCGGCGTACTAACAGTCCCCTGTCATTTCAAAATAGCGAAGACACAAATTTATTCAGTCTCTATACTACCTAAATCGGCGTTCAGCCTATGTTACGTTCAGAAAGTTTTATAAATAAGGTTTTCTTGTTCAGAGATATTATAAGAGGAACATAGCGCTATTCACTCCCTATTATTGGTTTATAAATAAGGCTGAGAAAGTATAGCAAAAAGTTATCAGCTGCCTTTGGCTCATCAGTGGGTGCGTTCGAAAAAAAATGGGTAGCATAACTAGGATACCTTTGTATCCGGGTAAGTTTTCGAACGATTAATGTCGAATTCCTTTCAACCACTTGCCGGCGATACTAATTTCGATTCGTTTTTGGGTGAAAGGAATATAAAAACGTAGCGATTTTTTTTTGTAAATGTGTGCGTGCGTACCATCTGTCAATTCGATGATGAAGACAGCAAAGTTTCAAATAGCCTGGAATTCATGTTCTGCAACAAATTTTCATTAATAAAACGATTTTACGTTTCCATATTTTGATAAAGTCAACACAAACCATTTATACACTGTTTTATTATAATATTAAATAATAAATTTTGAATTTATCAAATAATTGGGCGCGCTAGATTATTGTTTCGCAAAAGTTTCACAATAAATAATAACTTTATTTGACATATCCAAACTGTCAAGCTAGTTGTGTGTGTGATAATCTGTGTGAGAATCGGTGTAGATTCGTCTCAAAAAAAGAATCGCCGCCGAATCGATATTTCTCCAAAGGAACATTTTTAAGCAAAAAATATCGCCGCCGAATCGATGGCGAATCGATACTTTTGGTGAAAGGAATTCAACATAAGATTAGGTATCTGTCAAATCAGAAACAGCTGATAAATCGAAGTGGAAACAAACCAAACCAAATGTGTTTTAAAAATTGCAAACAACACGTACCACTTATTATTCGATTGCAAACTTCTTCACAATCGTTTACTTCGTAAACAACGTCGTTTAGATTAATTAGGAGCACCATATTTTAAATTTTATGATTACAAAAAACAATTTTGCAACAAAGCACTATGACAGAAAGCAAAACAAAAATGAATCCAAGTCAGCTGTTCTCAAATTTCAAATTGGGTAGCTTGCTATACCATGATTTTTAAGGTACCTTTGGATCGCTTTCCCCTCAAAAGATGTTTTGCAGTCAGCTGCTTTTTAACATGGGATTACACTAACAACAAATGTCACGAAAGGAATCTAGTTCGTCTTAGGTAAAAATCCGAACGCAGCCAGTGACTCATCTGCCGCCATATCTATTTCAATATCGTGTTTCGTGTCCTAGAATGGAAAAACCCTGAAAGGCTTTTAAACCAAATAAGTCGTAGTAGCTTATTCAAGGGTTTCTGCTTTTCACCGTGCATTTTATAATCAAAATTCATTCGCGGTGACTGCCTCCTTGGTCTTTAACAGGCTACTGAAACTAGAACAGTCATACTAGTAAAGCTTCGTAGTGTTGCTCTTTGGTCAATACTTGCACTTATAACAGTTTAGCAACGTCACCTCATGTTGGACGAAAAGAACGAAGTGGTTACAGCGAGGAGGTACCAAAAAGACAATTGACAATTAGCTGCAATACCCAGGCTGCATGCAGAAAATGAAATAAACAAATAAGGTGGAAGAGCTCCGGACCTAACGCATTTCTCACAACTCAATTTGTGCGGGAATTCAGGGGACCTACATCGAGAAAGCGCTTTTCATGGCAATGAATTAATAGGTCTGTTCGTTGAACTTTCCCCAGGGTTGACCCAGGTTTTTTTGAAAACCCTATGAGTTGTCAAAAAAACCTGGGTTTTCCAGTCCTCAAAAAACACTACACCACAAATCACCACACATCCCTGTCATTAAAAAAAAATACATGCCATTTGACAGCCCTCAAATCGCCACAGCAAAAAGCTAGGGCGAGTTTGGGGAAAACCTATGGCAAACCTATGGCTCAAAAAACACTCAATTTGACATTCAGGGTGAATTTAGGTTTCTCAAAAAACGCTTTGTGGCGACCCTAGGGCGACCCTAGGGTTTCAACGAACAAACCTAATTATTGGAGAACTTGACAATTCCTCGCGAAAGGCGATACCCGTGAGCCGTGAAGAACATTCTAGGCTTCTGTTGGGATTCGGAACGAACCTCCCAGTGAACAGGCAGACATGCCAACTATCACGACAGGGGTACTACCACTCAGAGCTGAACCTAATATTAAAACATTAGAAATAGCGGAAGAGTAAAACCTCGTGATAGGCGCAATCAAATGAGAAGGGACTTCAACCGTCTTTAATCAAAACTGAACAGAGCTTAATAGAAGTAGAAACGGTTGGCGAAAATGTTGATTGTAGCCCAGGCTCACTCAGGAGTCTAAGTCTAAGTTGTGGAAGGCCACAAAAAATGTCAAATGTTAGCATTTCTCGAATTTGAAGTGCATGTGCATTGACAATATTCCACACTTTTCATTGGATCACTAGACTTCGAAATGGTTAACACCTTGTCAATCAGATTTCCCGCGTTAATGATACTGATTTTGATTTAACAATGATCCAGTTCATAGTTGAATATTTTGCAAAATTTTCGTCCTTACGTCCAAAAAACAAGCCCTGTTTCCGTTTTTTGTAATTATTTTCTAAGACACACAAAATGTCTGATCCTCTTCTTCTCATAATATTTCCCAGTTCAAAACTTCCAAACGTTTCAACTCGCTACGTCGCTACTCCCAACTTTCTTCAAATATTTCTTGTAACTGGGCACGATCAAGAACCTATCGGATAGCCTATCTCGAATAGCTGTATCTTAGCTAAACGTTTCAACACGTAAACAACAACAAAAAGCTATCCGGATACGATTGTTGAACGCCCCCATTGACCGAGCACTTCAGTTATTTATTTATTTGTAAGAAAAATTGCACTAACTTACTCGATCACTGATGCCATAATTCGGCCCAAGGATTTTATTCAATTCAATTTAATAGGTAATAATTAAATTAATGTAATAGGTTCGTTCGTTGAACTTCAGGATTGACCCAGGTTTGCTTAACAACTCTATAAGTTGGCAAAAAATCACGCGTTTTCCGTCTCCAAAAACTCTTAATCATGGAATGACCACACATTCCTGTCACTTAAAAAAAAATATATTCCGTTTGACAACTCTGTTCGTTATTTGAACTCACCCTAGGAAAAACCTACTACTTTAGGGCGAATTTAAGGGAAACTCAACATTTAGTTTGATATTCAGAGCAAGTTTAGGTTTAAAAAAAAAAACTTTACCCCGACCAATAGGAAAACTCTGGGCTTTAACGAACAAACCTAAATACCAGTTGTCCATTAATAGGTTTGTTCGTGGAAGCCCTAGGGTTGCCCTGGTGTCGCCACAAAGCGTTTTTTGAGAAACCTAAAGTCACTCTGAATGTCAAATTTAGTGTTTTTTGAGCCCTAGGGTTGACCTAAGTTTTCCCTCAACTCGCCCTAGCTTTTTGCTGTGGCGAGTTGAGGGCTGTCAAATGGCTTGTATTTTTTTTAATGGCAGGGATGTGTGGTGATTTGTGGTTTAGCGTTTTTTGAGGACTGGAAAACCCGGGTCAACCTTAGGTAAAGTTCAGCGAACGAACCTAATGTTAACGAGTTCTTCCATTACACTAAAAATTTTACAAAACTTAGTGAAACGTATCCTCTTTGAATTTTTTACACGGGCTGATCCATTTTGAGTCAAATCTCAACATTACTACTCAGGTTGTCAGGTTTTCTCCAGTAGTACAGATCCCGTTGTTTGCTCATGAAAAATTTATTTGATTTTAATGGTCTAGACGTTATTCCTCTTTTATAAGCTCCGAAAGCCACAGTACCACTGTAGTTATATTTGAACCTGTCACTGCTCCTATGGAACGATGTTTACTTTTTGTTCAAACTAGGTACCAATGTGGCTAATATTCGAAACAATTTCATCCTTTTTTGTCTTCGTTAACTTTACACTGATTTTTCATGCGGTTAACTCTTAAACTGTCACAAAAAAGACTTAACATTGCAGAGATTCAAGATGACGTTACCAGACAGTTGCTGCTTCCCGTATCAAGTTAGAAGCGAGCCCTTTCCTTTCTTGCTCAAATTCTTCAAACCTATAAAAGTAAACAAACCACAAAATATTACCAAGTGCCTAAGAAGAAAAGAAAATAATAATAAAATTAAATGCAGCAAGGCCAAAGTTACTTAGTTTGAATTACCTATGTATGTAATTTACTCTTATCCTGCGAAAGTAAAACATATGCAATTAACATCTCTACTACAACTATTTTCTAAATATGCGTTCTTCGCAAACACCGTGCCATGCGACTAGAACTACTCCTACGATCCAATCATCCCTCTGTTTCACAAAAGAACATAAAAGTAAGAAGAAGAAGAATATAAGTAGAAATTAATTGAAATCTTCGAGCCCAAGTTAGTGGAAAGACATTGATTAAGATCTTCGTCATCTCCGTCGACGACACACGATGAACTTTAATTCCTCTTAATTGGGAAATAAATTACAAGCTAACATCATTTACTCGCTTGCACACACTCTTCCAGTTAGCATGCAAAATTGCACAATATTACCATCAAAACAAGAAGACGCAAGACGCCGCTCCCACCCATCACATCAGATACTGGCGAGTACTACCCAGAGACGCGAAATATATGTCATGCGTTGCCTGCCGTGTAACTAAATAAGGCCTTGATGGCCTGTAAATTTAAATAACGAATTTCGAAAGTTTTCTAGTAAAGGAGAAAGTCGTTCATCCTGTATCCAAACCTCTTTTGCACTTCTATGTACGCCCTTCTTCATAGCCAAACGTTTCTTACCTTCCTCCTATACACACAAGGATCCTTTGAAAACTTTTACACAAAGTATGATGGAATGCGTTAACTTATCAAGAGAAAGTTACCAGTGCAGCAGGTAGAACTCCTCATTCAGTCATTGCCGACATAGTTGGTTGTTCTAATAAAATATCACTGTAATAGTGGTGTGTGTTTTGTTGTTGATAAATTTACATTATACAGATGAGGCTTACAAGAGAGGTGCAACTTTAGGTTCGCAGTCTTAAAGTTTATGAAAATGTTTTGAAATTAATTTGAACTGCATGGTAGCGTAAACATCATGGAATTGGTGTTGCTTTACCGCACCTAAGCAACTAAAATGACTTAATTTTTATGAGGCTTATTTAGTATGTACTTAGTAGTTTGGCGAAAGAGTTGACGGTTATGTAGAGAAGATTTTAATGAGCTACTTTCAGTATATTGACTATTGAGTTTTTATTTGGAAAGTTTTTGAAGTAGATTCGAGATTTAATTGATATGATTTGACTGGCGAATTAGATGCAGATTGTTAAAATTTCATTGAAGCTAGATATAGAATAAGAGTTAAGATAGTTAATTATGACTTTTGTCAGTAGACCGGTTTTTTTTTTCTAAGAGTTAATAAATGGAATAGAGCATTTCACTCATCTATAACTTGTGGAGATTGGAGGAGACATCATATTTTATGACGGTTGCGGTTCCAAGCAGCCAAATGAGAAAGTTTTTTCAATAAAAGTTCCATTGGAATTTGAAATGGGCCGTGCAAATTGTTTCTCAATTTTTCTAAGCTATGCACTTGCTTAACTTCTGTCACAAGCCAGTTTCTTAGTCCACTCTTTCTCTTTAAAACATTTAAACCAGCAAAGTACATATTTGTGTTCCCATTCCCAAGCTCAGGAAGGGAAGTAAAAGCTTTTGGCAACCAGAATAATCATTTGAGATCACTTTAGCAATCAATTTGCACAAGATTAGGGAAGGTAGTATATGTTCTGATAGATATCAATTGAAGCTCATAATACTCAAAATTTCAGTTATTGCTTTCAATTTCACGATCCAGGCTGCGAGGAACTGATATAAGGCAGCAGCTTTTTACACTCTGGTGTATACGTACCTTTTTTTCGTTCTTGAAAAAATGTAGCACAGATACGAAGCTTTAACAATTTTTTTTATTATTGAAAGTTGTTCCAAAACTAGTTTCAATTAACTAAAACATTTACGGTCTATTTTGAGAGCAACGAGAGTAATTACAATACCATGAATAGCGTTTCGTCTGCCTCTAAAGTACTCCGTGATTTTTCAGTCTAGAGGCTTCAGTGGCAATGGAGGCGTTCATCAAAAGTTAGATTTTCAGATTAACTTACTTTTCTCGGCCTCTGATTGGTCAGACGTTAAGTTTTTCAGTTGACAATTCATCAGCTGTTAGTTTTTTCAAATTCAGTTTTCCAGTCAGAAAAAGAAGACTGAAAATCTAGATTCAGTTTATTAAGCTGTCAGATACGATAAGTGACATCAAAAAATTATATTTGCTAAGTGATGGTGGTTTTATTGTGCGTGATTTTTATTGAATAATTACAATTGGTTAATTCTAACTCCATTAATAATTGTTTTTTACGCTTATGAAATTTTTATCGCAGTAAAGTTAACAAATCAATGATTTTTTTTACATATGCAAATCAAAACCGCCACGTCACTCACAAGGCATGGTTGTGAGAAATGCGCTAGGCTCAGGGGCTCCTCGCTCTGTTGCGCCACCCTATTTATTTATTTAAATCAAAACCGTCGCACCTGACATATCTTATTAGATAACCGTCCAACGCAAAACTGAATAAGTTTTTCAGTTAATCTTAAAATCTGATTTGCTATGAACGAGAACGCCCCCAATATTAGACGGAATCAATTTGACATTTTATTGACAGTCCTTTCAAAAGAGCCAATGAGGACGTTGTGGCGCCAATAGCAATATTGCTCGGAAAGTGGAAGGCAATGATTACCAACATCGTTGATTTCATCACTTAGACAATGAATTAGAGGTTTCAATGTTTTAAGAATTATTGCAATGACAATAATGGCGTACAAAAGTCAGACTTTCGTATTTTTCTCGATTCCAAATCTCCAATAAGTACTTTTGCATATTTTAAAAACAACACGTTTTTGTAGTTTGGGAGTTTTAAGAGCAATGACAGAGAAGTGACTATTTCAATACCTCAAATATTACCAATGGTGCCCATGGGTTAGCACTTAGCAGTGAAACTAATAAGGAAAGTATTCTCTTTCAATCGTTTTCGTTCCCTTTCCTGTTGGTTCCAATACATACTGACCAATGTCACACTGGTCGATTAACTGAAACTTCGTGCAAACAAATGGACTGTTTTCTTGTTCTCCTTCTCTGTTACACCAATTTGTAGCGTCGATTCGAAAAATTGGTGTAACAGAAAAGGTAAACAAGAAAACAGCCGCTTTATTCCCACGAAGTTTCAACAAATCGACCAATGTGAGCTTGGTTTTTCATGAACGTCATTAAAACAACAGGGATGTGAACATTAAAGAACGTTATATGTGGCTATTGTGAACGATTTAAAATCGTTTGCCAGTATCGGATGATTTTGAAAGAATTTCTTCGACAGCTGATTTAAATTTAAATTCGAAAGTGATTACAAAGTACCTATAGGTAATCATTTTTACCTTCTGCATCAATCTGTAAGATTAAACTTCTCTTTTAAATTGTCTTTTCAACTATTTGCTAAAATAGCTCAAGTCAACCACAAATTTCTGTTGTTTCTGATGAAACAAAATGTAATGACACAAACTGTTGCCAACAATTTTTCGATACGATAGCACCCGAAGACTTTACCATTTGCTAAAACGCTTTCGTTAAATGCTCCAAAAAATAACAAAAGAATATTTTCTTGCAATACAAAGACGTACACAAATAAGTAAAATATAGCGTTGCGTCGAACATTTTCGAAGCAGTTTGACACACTAGACATTTAAAGTCATGTTTATAATCAATTTCCAAATAATTATGAAACTTGGAAAAGTTATAACCATAAAGTTAAGTCAGTAGTTTTGCGTTGGTCTAGTGCAAGTCTTATATTATGCCACACTGCTTCAAAGGCTTTTAGGGGCTTATTTATAAAACTATTGAAATGCGCTTATAACTACGAAGTTGGATAAGGCTCGCCTCAACTTCTAAGACACCGTCAAGTTGCACAATTGTCTAAGAGTGTTCTAAGAAAATTTTATAAATACGACAGTAAGTGTTTGATTTCCCTTAGCTATAATGTTTTTTTTAAGGTTATATTGCCGATTTCAGGACAAATAGTGTTGTATTAGTCAATCATTATGTCATGTCATTTACTTAGGTCAGCAATCTATCTATCTCAGCAGCAGTATACCTATTTCCATACCAATGTCTTCTTTTGCTCTGTGATAAATCATTGCAAAATAATGAGCGTTGATTTAAAGGCCTACACTTAAATCATTTTCCGAGACTTCAAAGCCGCTAGACTTATCAACTTTTGTGCACATAGTTGTTGCATTTTCTGTATGCAGGTGGAGAGCCCTTCAAATAACTGCTCCAACTCACTATTATAATGTCATAACTCAAAGATGTTTCGAACTGCATACATCACTCACATGCTCATTAAAAGGAATGAAGCAAAAAAAGATTATTCCCAACTACACACACCACCTACTACAGACTTTCCGCTCCAGTAATCTTTTCCTCTTTTATAAGGGAAACGAAACGAATATAAATGTATGTACAATGCACATACTCGTACATACCAATTTATGAAAAGTCTATGCATGTAAGATGTTCTCTATTCCTCAATTCTATGCACATATGATTTAATTTTTTATTTTCCACAAAACCAAGTTTGCTCAACATTACGCTCTTTTCGTTATAATTGTCAATTCAATGTATGCACTGTATATTGCATATATGTATGAACATTTATGTATACATGTATACATTGCGATTGAAGAACTACAAGTTCGAACCACAGCTACTATATTTGCATTGATCCATCACAAAATTATACTTTACTCTTTGGCATATTCTTTTAAAGGATATTCAAACGAAAAGTCTTATTTTCCAAGTGTAATTACTTATGAGTTCTGCATTTTACCCATCTTGTGTTGGCGTAACCGAAAATTGACTCACTTTATTCGAGCGAATATAACTAAAATTAGTTTGTAATTATTTCCTTTTAATTTGAGTGTTGTTCGTTAGAGCGAAAACAAAAATTTCATTTTGTATTCAATTTACATTACAGAAAAAGAAAGTCAACAAACTATCGGAGACGGAAACACTATTTTGTCACTTTTACAATAACAAATGTTAACAGGTAATTAGTGTGGATAATAAAAAACCGCAATAAGAGACCAAGAACTTTATTTTTTTCCCGCAGTTTTCTTTTGATTGTTTGCTTTTCAATTTGATTGTTTACTTTGTCCACGTATTCATATACATATATTAGTGAAATCAACGTGTGGCGAGATGGCGCTCTGTGTGTAAAGTTATTATTTGTTCTTAAATGAATGTAATCAAGCATACATACACAGAGCAGATTCAAAGATTCAACTGCAGCAAGGTGGAGCCATTTTGCCTACAAGCTTAATGAGACCAGTAGCCCTCAGTCTCCATTTTATTGCGAGTTGGATTGATATCAATTTAAAAATGTGAACATTCATTTGATATATTAAGGTTTGTCACAGTGGAGAATGTAGAAAGCTTCACTCAAAACTTCCGAAACGGTTATAATTTACCATAGCCGTTAATTAATAAGTAAACTTTGAATTAACAACAGAAAAAAATTGTGGGTGTTTTGGGCCACAGAGAAGGTAATACAGAGCACTCATACCTCATTTGCTTAAAATTTTTCATCAGGTGAAATTAAAGACATTGCCATAATGGTTATAGCATGGTGTCTACCTGTTACGCCGAAGGTTCGTAGTTCAAATCCCAAACAAAAATGTTTTTCTACGGGAATCACCTTTCGCGAGAAATTGGCAAGTTCTCTGACAATAACATACTGTATCCGGTAACAAGTTAATGGCAATTAATTTTTATTACGGCAGCTTGGAATGAAGCTCTCATCATTTTTCGCTGTAACGAACGCAAAAAAGAGGAAAAGATTTAAAACCAACTGACAGAAAAGAAAGTGACGATCTGGTTTCAAATTAAAGGCTGTCAGCTGTCATTTTGTCCAAAAACTTGTGAACAAAATGGCACTACCTCGCCGCAGTTAATTTTCCGCTTTTAGTCTGTGTTTCAGGGAAAAAGCGGTCCAGTCTCTGTAAGCTCTTCGATTAAGGAGAATCATCACAAAAGAGACCGACAGAGTTCATCAACCGATATTATTAAAACTTTTTCGTAGATCCGCCCCTTTGCTTGTTTTTCCAACGGCCTCACTCAACATTAAAAATAAAATAAAATGGAAGTAATAAGCTCGTGTACACACGATTTTACCACGTAGAAATCAGGGCACAGATGTACCTTGTTTCACACGAATCCTGATTTGCAGTTTTATCCGATAAAGTAATAACCCCCAGGCCCATACTTATAACAATCAAATAAAAATACAGTTTTTCGCTATAGTTGACGTTGTCCATTTAGATTTATCTATTAGCAAGTGGGTATTGGTCGTTCATGGTGGATTTACATGCATCTGCAAGTGCCGATGAAAAACGGAAAAAGACACAAGATGTAAAATTCATACTTGTCTGATAGAGAGGGAACGCACCATCTGCACTTCCTTAGTTATGGTTGCAGATGAAAAATTATGGGTGCAGATGAACATGTTCATCTAATTTTTCTTCTGCAACCATAATCCTATTCGTCTATCTTTTTAACTTTTGTGTTTTATAATCTTCATCCGTCCCGCTTTACTTTTCTGCACTTCTGCAGTTGCAGATGCATATAAACCCAGCATCGGGCCAAAATCTCTACAACTAATTGCACAGTGTGAACTGCCCTAATGAGTAAAATTAAATTGACAAATCAAATTAATTGAGAAAAATGTGTTTATATTTACAGCGTTCAGGTGAGGAAGAAATCAAGTTACCAAACATCACATTTTTGATCGAGGCACGGCAATGATATCAAAGAAGCCGTAAATGTAAGCCTGAGCCTTATTTCGATTATTGTATTTTTCACGCTTTTTCGTTTATTTCCAGTTTAAGCTATAAAATGGGCAAAAATAAAGCACTGGTCACACAAGGCTGCTTGCCAGCGGCGAATTGAGTAGCCGCTACTGCCAGCCGCTGATCAGCTTTGTGTGACCACGAAATTCATCACACTCGCTGCCAGCCGGCGAGTAATTAGCAGCGGCAGCCAGCTGTTGAAAAAATTTTAAGTTAAAACTTATATTACTTTTTTTTTAAGGAAGTTTTTTTTTGGGTATTCTTGTGAGTGTTCGTTTTCGAATGTAGCTCGCCAATAAAAGCGTCAAGTAACACAATGAGACAACTACTCAACATGACCTGATATTAGTTGAAAGTTGAATACTTCGCTTATGATTCATCACCGAACTGAAATTCAAGTAATTTGTGGTGTGTACCCAGCCTTACATAATATGTAACATCCCTGAAATGTTTCATAAGCAGTTTGAGCGAACGCTGTCTTAATTCCTCTGTTTCCGTTTCCAATCAGTTCTGCGCAAGTGAAGAGGTCAGTAGCCAGTAGCCACTAGCCAGCCGGCTATTTTTGTGCTTAGTTAAGAAAAAGAAAAGAGTTTCAGCCTCCGGTGGCATTTAAAAGTTTTTTTTTTTAAGAAAAGTGTGATGTGATGTGCAGTGTAATGAATGAAATGTTTCTTTTTCTATCAGTCTTAAGTTCTAGCCAGTAAAGTATTAGAAAAGCGTTAAATAAGTTCATATAGCAGTTTCGTGTGTGCGTTGTAATAAATGAAAAATTTAGTGGTGTTTGTTTCTTTAATTTGTCTTAAGCTAAAGTGTCCGTTGCTGTGAGGGAATATAAAAAAAATAATATTCCTTCCTTAATAAAAAAAGAAAGTGATTTCATAAGTTCATGGTTATAATGGAAATCGCTGCTTTTTTTAGTATGTTTTCCTTACGTTTATAAATTATTGTTTTTTCTGGTGAATGTCAATTTAATTCTATCGCGTTCTGTCTTCTGTTAACACCTACAATGAACACAAATAGTTTCATTGGCCTAGTCATTCATAAAATTGAAATCTCCAAGTAAGTGGTAAGTCGATTTTGATTTTTTTCAATTTATGTGTTTTATCCTTCAAATGACATTTTATGGAACAATTAACTGTAATTCTTTGGATGACCCTATACAACCAACCACTCAGATAAACTCCAGTCTAACCAAATAATCGATCGTGTTCTTAGCTTGAGCCTCATCTCTCAACTTGTAAGAATGAGTCTCTCATAGCTAGTCATAGTTAGTAAACTTATTTCGCCGAAGATGCCAGTGTGCTCTTGTTTGGATCCAGCCTTTAAGCTGTCTGTCCCAGAGCACTCGCTACGCTGAATCTGATTGAACCCTGGTGTGCTAGGATCGTTCTCTCCGTCGATCCTCTTAAAACTGAGGTTGTCCTCTTTACGAGACGCAGACAATTTAATGGTCTGACCCAACTTCCACTCAAAAAGCCGTCAACAGCCCCTTTTAAAAGGGATTCAAATATTTTAGAGTAATTATGTAGATAACATTGTTCTTTGGTCTGAACATCTTGAGCTAAAAACACTGCTGAACACTCATCTAGTAATACAAGGGAACCTTTGGCTAAACATTGGGTCTGTCACCGAAAAATCTCCTTTGGATCTATGCGTTTATGTTTGGACGAATCATCTCCTATGCGTCAGTTGTTTGGTGAAACAAGCTCTCACCAAAATATGTTATTGCCATGTTCACCAAATTTGCAAGAACAGTATGCCTAGGCTTTACTAGGATATTTCCCAGCACTCCGGGTGCTGTTCTCAACGCACTACTTAATCTTCCTTCCCTTGATACTTGCATCATGGGATATACTCTCAAGACATTCCCCGTTTGAAGAGATGTGTTCTTTGGCACGATTCGTACTGGAGCTTTGGAATTCGCGAATAGTGTATCATTTGACTCACGTCTTAGAGATATATAGTCTGATACCATGATTCCAAGACTCAAGTTGCGGCAAAAATATAAGGTCACCTTTCTATCGCGTTGCGTTGGTTCAGGACTGATTTAATCCAGAATGTTAACCAGGAAAGGATTGCTATTCAAACTTTCTGGATATTTGCAAAACCGATGATGGATTTGGCGCTAGTACCTTTGTGGAAAGCGATTACATATACCTGCACGCCTCGTTAGGCACAGACGCATTCATCTTCCAAGCGGGGGCGGGTCTATCCAAATGGCTTTAAGCTACGTTACGAACAATGTCTAGATGGGAAGAAGTATTTGTGTTTGCAGCGAGAGCCAAGCTGTGCTTAAGGCCCTTCTCAACCCACTGACTACTTCAAAAGTGATCAAGGAATGGGAGAGCTCTCTAAATACGGTCAAAAGACTAAATTCTTTGAGTTTCCTTCGGGTTCCAGGCCATCACGGCATAACTGGAAATGAGATCGCCGATGAACTAACAAGGCAAGGATCTCAGACAACTTCCTCAGAACCTGAAATCTGTCAAGAGCATAATCGTAGATGGCATTGGATGCAGACAGACCAAACGAATGCTCCCCAACGGTAATAATTAAATTGCAACTTTTTTACTATCCCATAGCAGAAAAGACTTAAGAAAGCTTGTTGACGTTGGCACGTGGCACTTCTCCATTGCCAAGCATTTAAACGTTTTTGGCTCAAGTGAATATCACACTCTGTTAACCCTGAGGAGAAAATGTAGACACCATAGAGCGCTCCTTTTGTGAATGTCGTGCATTTTCTCTTATCATGTTACAGATAATCGTCGCAGGCATGGTTAGAGATGGTATTCTAGTAATCTAGGATCCTTATCATGGGAGCGTCTTTTGGCTTTTCTCCGTACATATAGAAAGCTATCCGTTGCTGTCTGGTACTACAATGGACCGGTAGTTAGGTCTGAGTGTTGTAGTTAGTGTTTTAAGAACCTCCAACAGGATAGGTAAGCTTTATTTCAATAAATAAATATTTATTCATAAAAATAGGCCAGGGACAAGTGAATTTCTCACACCTGTGGGAAAGCACTTTGTGTCTTGGTGGGGTTCAAAACACAGCCTCCAACTCAAAAGCAACGACATTTAACACCCAACAACTTCATTCACACTTACTTAAAATCAAATCATCGTCCAGAAGGTGTAATTTTTACTGACCTACTTCCAGTTAATCTAAATGAATGTTACTCGTTTACACTGCCAGTTCAGATAAGTAAGAATTTGGACCCTGAAAAGTCAATTTTAAAACAAAATTTAAAGAAACACTTAACCAGAGCAATTCCTCCTCGCCTCGTCTCCCCTCTTTAATTTTCCCCACTAAGGGAATTTCGGATTACTTTTTTGTGTTACGATTTCCATAAAAATGAAAGGAAATATGAAGGTGAGCATACCAAAGAAGAGAAAAGACATAACGAGCAAGAAGTATACCAATGGACGTCCTTTAATTGCTCCTTACAAAACTATACTGGTTGTGAGCATGAGGATATAGTTATTCGCAACCAACGACTAACGGCTACGTCCAGGTCTGGCTGAGGGTGCAAATGCAATCGACTGGGTTAAGTCTTTCAACTTCAGTTTGCTGAATTCTATGGTTTGAAAAAAAAAAAACCGTGGTGAAAATGACGACACTACGAGAATGACGAAAATTATAATCAGAGTCTTTGTATTCCTAGGCATACCTCTCTAAACGATGAACAGAACCAACGTTGTAGTTGTCCGTCCTCTACCATAGGACTCTTAGTGTCCTGCTAATGGGTCACGATCTAGTTATTGCAAAATGTATTGAACAAAGACTTTGCTAACAACTCTGTAAAGGTGTAGCCTTCGTATTGATGGGAAGGCTGTAGCTAGCTGTAGCTAACGATGACGGTGACGGCTGATGAAGCAAATTTTCCACAGGAAGGAATAAGTTTTCAATGTGAATTTTGATTGCCTCACCAATTAGCGTAATGAATAACGTTAAAGTGCTTATTTTAAAGTTATCATTGCAGTTGGTGATGAGTTTGAACTTAATTGCTGCAATTTCTTTTCATAACTCATTTTTTTATTAGTTTTTTTTTTTTTGCAAACAATCCAGGTAGGTTCTCTTCATGTTCTGAAGAGGCTAAATGGCATCGTTGCGTGGGGTGAATTTTGACAAGAAGGCTTAAAGGAAGAGGACAATAATTAATGCGTAAAAACTCTTGGAAAGCTGCTTAATTTAATGGTCGGATGACGACAGAAGTTTGGAGGAAATTTATGGTTTTCATTATTTAAACGTTTTATCGTGAGATTTGTTGACTTTTATAAACCGCTATAATGTCTGAATGAAGGACCTTCGTTTTCATTCGTTTATAGCTGAAATTCTCATTTTAAATGATCGTAAAAAATTATTTTATTTGTCACTAAGCTAAGCATACACTTTCTCCTTTAGATTGAACGTTGAATAAGTTTTTTTTTGGTGAACATGATTTTACCTTTGAAGTATTGTGCATGTGGTCCGGAGTTTTGTAAATTTTAGAACAAATCCTAGCAAATTTTAATCTGAATTCATTCCCATTTCTTTAGAACGTGATGGGAGAACCTTCGCTTTCCAATCTTGTGTTTGAACTTAAATGTTTATGATAGAAAGGTAAGAACCTACAATAAGCAATATCCCTCTTACGGTGTTCGTTTTAGATCTGCTCGCTGCAGTCTTGGTTTTAGCTCCCTGCTGAATTTTTCATTTTTCAGTGTAGGCCCTGTTCTCTATTTTCTTAATCACAATGATTTGGAAATGGTCATCACAAATTCATATATCTCACTTTATGCAGAGGATACTTAGATTGTTTTAATGACCCTAATCTCATAAAAATAGACTTCAACAGTTTCTCATTTTGTCCACAGCTTTTTCACGTAAGCAGCTAAAACTACTCACCGGAGATCCTTCATAGCCAACCAATAACGATCGTTGAGTCTATTCACGATGATGTGATTTGGACATTATTTCCAAGTTTACATGGAAGACAGTTTTCTAATCGAATCGCTTTCGGCCATGAAAAACGGCGATCTAATGAATTCTCTGAAGCTTTTTTTGAATCTTCCTTGAATAATTTGGAAGTATTGAACTACTTATCGAAGTAGAATTTCACATTAGAAATCTTCAAAATCGAAAGCTCGCAACGACATTGTCTCTAATTTGCGGCTCGACGCCTTTCTTGGTACGATCGAGTGTCTAGAACCAACATATCTCGCTAGCCTTTTAAATCTTTCACCTCAAGTTGGTTTTGGTCCCTTTGCAGTTGATTGCACCTCTTTCTTCCCTGTTTGTACCGGATCGTTGGTGAATGAAGTCCAATAATATTTGGAAGGTATGACTGGTTATTGTAACCTTTTGTTTGATTAGTCTATGATTTCTGTTGGATTTGAAGATATAGTGTCTATTTGTTCTTTTTCCGGCATTAAGAGCATGTGTGATCTCGAAGATCGCTTTCTCACTTAACTCCTTCACCTTCACAGTAATGATCCGCTCGTCGGGTACCTTGCGTTGACCTAAGAATACGTCGGTAAACCTCTCAGTTTTGAGCTGTTCCATGTCCTTGTCGTATGAGAGTACCGGACGCACAATCGTGGTGTGGAGTCCTCCCTTCAGCTAAAAGGGCATCTTTCTACCAAAGAAGATGGCGGAGTTTTCTCTTCCCTTCAGCCATCCTACGCTTGCACGATGGTTGATGTCATTTCAAGTTGCTTAACTATTTATCATAGATCCCAAATGTTCAAACTTTTCACACTTGAGCAGCATGTTTCCAATGGTGTTCCGTACTTTGTCTTCCAGCGGGTAGTCAAGGACTGTAAGAAATAGCAAGGGACTAGTGACGCTTCCTTGGTACACACCTAATGTGACTTGGAATACTTCAGTGACTCCCACTAAGATGTCTTTCCCTTCGTCAACGTTCCTTCATACATATACTAAATCAGTCACTCAAAGGCCTCAGGAACTCCTCGTTACCCAAAGCCACCCATATCTGACACATGTTGACCTTATACTTTTTCAAAGTCAACCAGAAGAACAGGCAAAATCTCTATACGGAATCACGATGTCTTTCATGAGGATCCTTAAACCCTAGGTTACTTCTATTGTTGACTTGTCCGCGACAAGCACGTATTGGTTATTAAATAGATTTCTCAGTCGGTTACCGAATACCCGCTCAACGATCTACAAAGTTTGGGGCATCAGCTTGATCGAACGATAGCTATCGGAATTTCGTATGTCTCTATCTCTTCCCTTTGTAAATTCGTAGAAGGTAACTTCAACTCTATTGCTTAGACAGGCATTCACCTTGTATAAGCTTGGAGTTGAGAACCGTGAGCCATCTGATATCTCCCATGTTTTTCCAAAACTCATATGGTATCTTCTCTGGCCGAGCAGTTTGCCTTTTTTGGAGATCTTTACTGCTTTACTTACTTCTTCGGCTGTGAAGGCGGGTATTTCCGTTAAGTAAGGTTCAGTTTCTGTAGAAAGTGCTATTGAGAAAACTGCTCGTTCAAATAGCCATCACAATACTGTCGCCATCTGTGCAGAATTTTGTAGTGGTCTACAAGAAGCTGCCCTTGAGCATTGTCAATGAACTAATATTCAAATTCCTTGTGCGACTATTTTCAAGAATGTTGATCCCGTATTCGAGCTGACATCTCGTATTTTTAGCTTGGTATAAATTAGCAGCCGGGGAAGAGATCTCTTATAGCTCCAGATACATTCTTTCCGATTTCTTTCCTTCGAGTTGGGCGCATTTCTTCTTCGCTTCTTGCAGCTTCTGTATTAGTTTTGAGGCGAGATTTTTCATTTTTATTATTTTAAAGGCACTTTTTATTTCTTATCACTTAAGTTCCATCATATTCTAGCACCATGTTTCTTTGACTTGACTACTTTGGTTGGTAGGGTTCTTTGAAACTACTAGCAATGATTTTGCTGATTCGAAGAATCATGTAGCAGCGCGTCACCTTAGCCATTTACGATATTAAAGGTCTCTCCAAGTCCTTGACCGGGCATGCTTTCGCCAAAAGTTTAGGCTCAACATCGAAAGAGCCTTTCAAGGATGTCTAAGACAAACTTGGCTCTGTATTAACTATCCCGTTTCTCCAAGATTTGGAGTAGTGGGAAGATTTAGTTGACTATGTACTTTCCTGATACTAATTGTAAAGTAGGGTATTACATTTTGCAACCAAAATGATTTTATATCTGCGACGACGTTAAGGAGGCTTATTCGTTAATAATTGCTGCAGTTCTGAGGGTTCCCAATAAAGAACTGCATTGAAAAGTTTAGTATCTCTAGGTCATCAGAGCCTGCATCTCTATTTCCTTAAAGTATACATACGGCACCGTGGCATAATAGTTTGCATGTCTGCCTGTTACGAGTTCGTAGTTAGTTAAGTAGTTCGAGTCCCCAAAAAGTAACAAAAAAAAAAAAAAAATGATTTTCCACGGGTATCAACTTTCCTACGATAGTAATATCTCATTACCATGAATTACGTAACTGGCAAACATTTTTGGGTTCCCTCCATTCCTCACAAGGTATAGTTGTGAGGAAGGTTTTCTTTTTTTTGTAAGTTCGAGGTTTTCAGCTTTGGTAAGATTTTCTTATCCTTTTGGTAAAACTTTCAAATCTAATTCCGAATATGGCGTATATCGATTTCCTCTAAAGATGCTCCTTGTTTTTGTTTCCTCTTTTAGTCGTTGTTTTGCTTGACTGCACTTGCAAGTGTAAATTTTTTATCGAACCATAAGCTTCGTTCGGGTGTCCGAGTGAAGCCAAGAATCTCAGAAGCCGGAGCACTGATGGTTTGTGGGCATTGTTGCGATTGGTCTTCGATACTTGATGCTGGCGGTGAAAGAACAAGAGACAGTAGGAGATTTACTCGATTGGAAACAGAACTGTCAAGCTCTTGTGACTATAGATCTCCGATGACATATCGTTTCACAGCATTTGTTCTGGTGGGCCGTACTAATGTAATAATGTTCAATCAGGTTGACAGTTGATTGATATGGGGATCGCAATGAATCTTTTAAAATGTAAAATCAAGTGAAGTTGAGAAGCACTTGATTTAGCACGGAAGTAAAAATTGGTTTGCCGGAGTCTTTCGTTTTTGGAGGGTTTATTATTCAGGCTAAACTTGCACATAGTTTTTTTTTTTTAAAGACATGCTTCCTTTACTTTTAAATCACCAAAGAGGAATCTTACTCTGGATGATTTTGTGTATAGAAGGTGTCATAGTAGAGTTGTCTGTTTTTCATCTTCCTTATACCCAACCATGTGGTACCCATGGCATAATGGTTAGCATGTCTGCTGTTAACCCAGAGGCTCGTGGTTCGAATCCAAACAGAGCCAAAAATGTTTTTCCACGGGTATCACTTTTCGCGAGCAATTGGCAACTTCTCCTTTCGTAAATTCATTGCCACGGCAGAAAACAGTAGGTCCCCTCCATTCCCTCGCAAGGCATGATTGTGAGAAATGCGCTCCTCGCTCTGTTGCGGCACCTGCCTTACAGCAGTCTAGGGACTCCGATAAATATTCAGCTGCAAGCGGTCTGCTGTAGAAAGTTTTATGTTACATTTAACCGAGGCCTTCAACAAAAAAATCCACTGTGTTCATAAGATTCTGTTAGTTGTTTCGGAATCCATATTTGAATATTGTTTGTTAGCCAACGCCATGCACAGCCCCTAACCTAAGAAACTAGTTCCTTTTGATGTCCCCGTTTACATAAGGAGTCAAAAATCCGAAAGTCAGTATTCTACAGAAGTGGTTTGGTCTGCCGGGGACTCAACAGAAACTCATTCGCCACTATTTCTATTTTAATACCCTATTCTAGTATTCAAAGACTTTTAAACGAAACATGTCGTAGTACGCTATGTTGGGGTTCCACCTTTTGACTACTGATGTCAACCACTGCACCCTTGATTGGAGAAATCAAATTCATTTTCAGTTTTCTGTGAGCACATGCGTTGACTGACGTTTAGTCATTACTCGCAGAACTTAATAGAATTGCTCTTTAGTCAACATTTTAGCAAATCACCTTTGATTGCACGAAATCAGAACCCAGTTGTTACCCCGAGAAGTAATAGTGAATACAATTTACGTGTAACACTTGAACAACGTGTGAATCGAAGCCTACCCTACTATTCCACGCAAACTTTCATCAACATTCGCACTTATTCGCTTAGAAGGTAACTTTTCATTTAACCTGACCAGAAGTTGTTCCCGCGACAGCAAAATTTACGGGGACTAACTACCATCTAGGCTTTTCCCATCAACCGACGTTAATCAATATCCAGCCAGCAGCCATCCCAACCACAATCAGTAAATTCACTGTTCTATGTGTTTGAAAATGCTAATCGAAACACCCACTTTCCCTACAAATAAGACTTATTACATTCTTCAATTAAATAACCCCAATAACTCGAATTCTTGGAATCTCTGGAATTTATTAACATCGTTTCACCGCATATTCTGCCAAATTTCAATTTGCTTGAAATAATTATGAGAGACACTAATTGATTGCCATTCTGTAAAAATCTTTTTGTTTTCACTTTTAATTTAATACTCATCTCGAAAAGTGCAAATATTTTTGTTGGATTTTTAATAAGGGTAACTGCTTTAACCACTGCCAAACATTCCTGGAATTATAATGGGCGCGCAATTGCTATGAAACAATTACCATTTACGTGTTTAATTAATTAATTAATTTTAATGATTTTATATAAATTTTCCAATTTGCGTCAATAATTTCGTTATTTTCGGATTGAGAATTGAATTTTTTTCCTTTGTTTTTGTATTGTAAAGAGTTTTCCTATGTGTGAAGTCGGTGGTCTGTGTTAAATTATGATTTTGTAACTATTTTTTTTTGATTCCATGCAAATTAAATGATATATTAAAAAAAGGGCTACACATATAGACATGTGCCACATGCTTTGCAGAAGTACATATATGTGGCTTTAAGTATTCAATTAAGCCTTCTCCATAAAAGTCAGGGAGGCTGGTCAGTAATTTGTGAACTGAAGTACAAATTTATTGAATTATATTACAACGACAACCAACCGACCGACCGACGATTGCACCTACGTCCTGTGACAAACATACTGTGGAAAATAATTCCACTGGGGTTGTTTTTGATTTGCATACGTTTTTGTTTTCTGGTAAAACACACTTTTTTATATTACTGTTTTTTTTTACAAACTACTGGTTCTATGCAGCTTCGGAGGACAAAAAATCCTCGTTTTCTCTCGTTTTTTGTGTTGATAGGCTACAATGTTGAAAAGCGGAAAACGTATGCTTCCCATTTTGGTACACAATATTATCAGATATGTGTTATATTTCATTAATAAATGAGTTGAGCAAAAATACATACAATAATATAAACAGCAAATAACAAATCACATAAGTCTACACATGATAACCATGGCCATTGTGATTGCAAATCTGGGACGGGATGTTTTTGTTATTTCGAATCGAGCATCTTTTCAATATATATTTTTTTGTACTTCGTTATATTTGAGTAGGTGAGTATAAAAACAATATTTTCGTTTTGGAAGCAAAATGAAAAATTACTTATTTGTTTGGCAATGATATCAAAATACAAAAGATAAAAAGCTATTTTTATTAAGCAGCATTGTTGAAATAATTCCACGAAAAAGTGCTCAACCCAGGAATAAAAAAACAATTAGTAAAAACATCAACAAATATTTGTTAAAAATTCAATAAGCACTCATATTACATTACACAGCAAATAATGAATATATTAATATTCCATCAATCAATCGTAAGTTGAGGAAAAAACATAAAACTCAATTAGACTGTTGTTTGCATCAATAGACTTATGGAGCATTGTAGTTTTTGTGGTGTAATATACATATTCACCTTGTCTTCCTGTTACTTAGGAGTTGTATGTTTAAATTCGATACCACTTTTTTTGCTCTATAGGACACAAGTCCTCTAATAGAGCAGAACACTGTAAGGAAAATCACTTTCAAATGCGAGGGGATTCAAGGTTGCCCGAGTTTTTTTTTTATAATTAGCGCGCACATCAAGGGGTTATGAATACCCTTAAAATATTTTAAAACACAGTGCGAGCATTTTGGAAAATAGGAGACATTGTAAATTATTTTTGAATTCTTATCAATCGTATTACCGGGGAAAAACAGAGTCTCGTAAAGCAATCCACATTCGGGAGGTGCGACTAAGTTATGAATCTCTATACTTTACTGTACGTCCGAAGTTCGGCTCAAGGTAAAACTGATGAGCATTCCTATCGAGGCGGGTTTTGCAGGTAAACTGTTTCAGGGAGAAATGCAGCTGGCTGGAATGGCAGCGAGGCAGGTAACGTTTTGATGATGTTAAAGGGAGTCGATCGCTTCTTCAATGGAACTATCACCTGTCAGTCTAAACGCTCTGTTTTATACCCCATGCTCTGTAAGAATTACCCAAAAAATTTGTTCAGCATCTAACAAGCTCTTAATTTGATCTAAAGAATACTATTCCACTTAATAATCTCTAATTTAGCTCTTTGGAAGTGGTTTTTGTTTTAAGTATAGCCGAAAACTCTTTAGGATATCTTAAATAATTCTTTAATAATATTTTTTCATAAGGACACTTTGCAGGTCTTATTTAAAGCCAATTAAGTAGCTTCTACTTAGAAATCACTGAAAATTTTCCTACTCACTCTTTAAAAAAGTTTTGAAGTGATTTTGAAGATAGTTTTTGAGTTGTGTATTGGAAGATAATTATGGGCGAAGGGTGCATTTTTTATAAAAGATGAAGTTTAGAAAGGAAACAAAATTTAATTGTTGAATTTTTTTTTAAATTCTGTCTGAGAGTTCTTACAATATTAACTAGCTGTGCCCGCGACTTCGTCCGCGTGGAATAGTGAGTTTTAGCAGCATTTTGAATTTTTTAGGCTAATTATTTTGCAAATAAAACACATTCATGCATTAAAGTAACCTATACTTATATTATTTTATTTAAGTACATGTTTACACACCACGTTCTTACTTTTTCCATTGCGGGATTGACCGTGCCACATAGAGTTGCCATGGGATTTTTTTCTAAACGAACACCTGCAACTTAAAGCGTCTGAGCCTTTTTTATACTAATATCTAGTACTGGTTTCAGAGAAAACTGTACTCTAAAACTTAACTAAAATGACAAATCAGTGCGAATTAAAGGAATACGGGGAAGCAAAATGTTTTCTCTTTTTGCCATTTCAGTCATTATTAAAACTTTTATTGTGCCGCATTCCAGATGTGTAACTTGTAGGTGTAGATTTCTCGTTATTGGCAATAGAACACCAACTTACAGCCACTCCTGATAGAAATAAGGAGACTCTATATGGTATGATGTGACTTGCTCAGTGTACATAATATTGTCTACTGATAGACATTCGACAACGTTCCCCACCACGTCTGACAAAATTTATTAGATTATATTGTTAACTATCTCATTAATCGACGCCGAAATCAACCTTTCACACAGCCATTCCCGATTGCCAATATTTATGTGAAGATCAAGATAGACTTTTCTTCTCAGATCAACTGTGTTATCGGCAATTTGACAGAAATCACTTCACGGTGAAAGAACTTTAAAAATCGATCCAGTAGCTTCAAGGTTCCCGTTTACGTTGCCGTTCCCGTAGGAACATAGGGATAACAAATACAGCCCATGTCCTTCCCCACTCTCAAAACTATCTCTGCACCAAAATTCATACAAATAGGTTCAATAGTTTGGGCGGTAGACGGTAACAAAGAAAAACTGACAGTACTTCCGTTCCCATGGGAATATGGGGATAAATTATGATTTATGTTACTTGGAGACAGTGTAGCATGCTAACGGGGAAATAGTTCTTGAAATCAGTTCAGTAGTTCCTTGGTTCCTGTTTACGTTCGCGCTTTTGTGGGAATATAAGGATAACATATAGAGCCTATGGCCATCCCAGGTTCTAGACTATTTCTGTATCAAAATTCATATAAATAGGATTAATATTTCGGGCGGTTGTTGGTAACAAAGAAAAATAGACAGATTTAATTTCAAACTTAAAATATATTAATGAAGACTCCCATTCCCATGGGAATATGGTGACCATTCCCGTAGGAATATGGGGATGAGTTACAGTTTATGTTACTCGGGGATAGTGTAGCATTCTAACGGTGGAAGAATTTTGGAGATCGGTGCTGTAGCATTAAAGTTCCCGCATGTGTTCTAGTTCCCTTGGGAGTATAGGGATAAAATATAAATCCTATGGCCTTCCTTAAATTATAGACTATCTCTGAACAAAATTTCATTTAAATCAGTTCAGTAGTTTGGGCAGGAGACGGTAACATAGAAAGCCGGACAGACAGAGTTACTTTCACATTTATAATATAAGTTAGGATTAGGATTTCGAAAAAATGAGTAAACTTTTTTTTCATAAAGATCCAAAGCATGAAAATGCATTTGGTTTCATTTGAATTCAAAATACCGTGAATGTAAAGTCAGCGAGTTTTCCAAAGGAAGTGCCGGTTTTTGGTAAACGGCATCGACAATTTGGTTGGAAATATCGCCAGTTCAAACAAATTAAAACTTTGAATTAAAATTTAGTTTTTATCTAGAAGTACTTGATTCTGAACTAAAATTAACAAACGTTAAATAGGTTACGGCAAGGTTTTAAATAAATAAAATGGGGCGTGTGTTTAAACTCTAAAGAAAGTGTGAAGTTAAAATAACCTATAAATGATTCACTAGTAATATTTGAGGTAGGGACTGCAGTATGACTCATTTTAAGTCCATTTGAAATGACTATAGAGAAAAGATGTAGGCTTATTCCTGTGATGTTAAATAATAATTTATGTTTATTAGTATGTTTTTAAAAAGTCCGCTTTCTAAAAAGTCCATTTTTCTGGAGTATGTGATTCTGCTATTTTTGTTTTTTCAGTAAACTAATTTTTTTTTCTAATGGCTTAATACAGCTGGATTTATTACTTATATGCTAAGGTTGGTTTGAAATATTGCCTGGTATATCGCATCAAGTAGAAACAATTTTTTTTTCAGGTACGTACTTTAGAATAGATACACCCTGTAGGACTATTTGTTTTGAAGATATGAAAAAAAAAATGTTCGCCATGTTCATTTTTGCTCAATTTCGACCTAAAATGCATTAAGTTCCTAAGTTTCAGAAAAAACAGTTGTTTTATGTATATTCCTGTGCTTTTATTTGTAAAACAACACTTTATTTTTTTTGCGATTTAATCTTAGAAACCTATTTCTTTGAAGGCGAGAATTTTTTAGGGGGAGAATATGTGATTTCAAAGTAAATATTTTCCGGCACAAACAAACTTTGAGATTATTCCATTTCACAAATACTGGATTCAATTTGTATTTGTGAACAGAGAAAGAAACTTTTCTTTCCACTGTACTGAAATTGGGAACCAAAGCTTAAATTGTTGTAACAAAGAGTATATTAAGAGTTCTTCGGTTCATGCATTTGGCTCATCCCTCCTCCTTTGGTCCCTTTTGGGTCTTATCGACTACTGTACGATGATTTAAAGCGTAAAAACTAAAATTGATTCTTTAAGTATTCTATAAGAGGCAATTGTGTTGCTTGCGACCCTATCAAGTAAGCGCAAAGATGTTTGAGGAGCATCTGACTAGATATGGGAGTTATACTCTAGTTTTGGACGGATGTAGGCTTTGTAGATTGTAGCCAGATCAGAAGGGGTGAAGAATTTCTTGCATCGTCCAAAAAAACCTGTGTACTATGCAGCATTTTTGGCAACTTTAAATATGTGGTTTATCGCCACGAAGGTCGTCGTTTACACACATACTAAGTACTGACAGCCTTTTGGTTTCTTGGATGCTGGTATCATTCATTGGTAATGGCAATGGGGGGATTTTAAGCTTTAACGGCAAATGATAACATTGATTTTTCGAAGCATTGAATTTTACTCTGTTTTTATGACCCCATGCAACAATGCTGTCAGGTTAGAACTCAATGAGCTTATAATAAGCAAACGTTCCAGTTTCAGATCCGAAGAGCAGGGACGTGAATTTAGAAACGAATATGAAAAGAAGAGGGTTGAGTCGTCAGCAAAACAAATTTAGAGGATAAGAAGTTTCAGGTTAGAGATTGTTTATGACAATAAAGGAGCGAATCGGAGACAAAACGGAGCCCTGGTGTACACCAGACTTGAAACCATCCAACACAACTTGCGTGTTGAACGACCTGAAAGCTAATTTCTAATCCAGCGAAGAAGAATCTCATCGATACCGAATGCACACACTTTTTATAAGAGAGCTTGATGCCAAGCACTATCAAATGCCTTAGAAATATCAAGCATCTCAATAATCTGAACCTGAAGATGCGAAGTTATAAAATTTGATTTCGTAACCTTTCAAAAATAGCAAGCAATCGGAAGAACTCCAAAAGTTCTTTTCTTAGTTCATCAAAGATGCAGTTATCCTAAGATTGATTTTGCCATTATTCTTCAAGTTTTTTTTTAAAAAGCCGAAGACGAGTTTTACTGTTGAGATAAATCGAACTGTGCATGTAGATGCTCTGCAGTATACAGCTTCAATTTACAGCAAACTGTCAGATAAAAGCGTACACTAGTGTTCGGCTGAAGCTTCAGAACTTTCTATATCACTCCATCATACCCTGGAGTTAATTACTTTATTTATTTCACCGTAAAACCACAAAAAAACATGAATATTAAATTTTTCACTAAAGAAAATACCATCACCGGATTTTAACATTGTCCGTTCCAATTTTCCCAAACAATACGTTCCAAATAAAAAAATCGTCTGTTTCAACATTTGCTGAAACAGTTATATCCTCAAATCGAATTCATTTACATCAACGGAAACCTAAAACTTACCAACTTATCTACCGCAGGAAAACCAATATAAATTACAACTATTTCCAGCCCGGAGGGAGCTCTTTCAAAAATAACTCATTGAGTCGTACGATTATTTGATTAAAATCCTGGACACCTGCTTCCCTAGGGAAATACGATTATTTTCCAAAAATAATTGATTCACTACAAAAATGAAATATCATACATTCATACGGCATCATTTGTGAACTCTACCTACACATCCTCTACTCACCTCCTTGCCAAAACTACAGAGGTGAAGATATATAATCAGAATCACTGCTGAAATATTTCATTAGTTTATTAGCATTGCATTAGTCTCTTAATTTTTGGTTGCAAATAATTTCAAATACAAATTTTTATTTTGCTTCTAATACTCCACTCTATGCGGGCGTACAACTGAAATACGTATGAGTGCTCTGGTTCGTTTCAATATTCCACAACCTTCATTGTATTAACAAAGACTTCACTTAAATTGCGCTGCCGCACTTGAATAAGTCATAATTTGACTGGTTTGGGATTCATTAAAGAATTTATGTGCCGCTGTTGCCTCATCCTCCTACGCTCCTGCGGAGTACGAGTGAGTGTACGACCACGACGCAACGGTGGTAATTTCACGTTCAGAGATAATAATTTATTAAGTCATATTCAATGCATTCAAATTGCTTTAGAGAGTTTTGTTATCCCAAATTAATTGAGAGGTGGAATGAATTAGTGATTCAATTTTGACACCACATGTGTCAACGGATTAATTACCACTCGTAGATCATAATTTTTTAAATAGTTAGACATTAACATTACTATGCCAACCCACTAATTGTGGTATGGATGATATATATGCCTGCGAGGATGCTTTCAAGGCCGGAACTTGCTCTTAAAGGTAGTGCGATGTTTGAATTATTAATGGCAACAAATGCAATCATCCTTGCAATATGGCATATGGTTGATTCTTACGTCCCTTTTCAATACTTTACTAAGAGCCTTGGAGATAAGTGCTCACCACTTTGTATCCTGAATACGAAAACTCTGCTTTAGACTCATGATATCCCAAAACACACCACAACCAGTGTCTTGGTATTTTTTTTTAAAGTCATTGGGATATATATTTCTTTAACATTTGAGGTAGTTTATGGATGTTAACAAATTGTAAAGTTATCTAAAAAAAAAAGAAGAAAAAATTGTGCCCGTTGTGTTAGGGTTTGCATGTCTACCTGTTACTAAGGAGTTTAAAGTTCGAATCCCAGAAACATCCAATTGCTTATCAACTCGTATCACCTTTCTTGAAGGACTGGCAAGTCATCGAGTCTCTTATCCATTTGGTCTACTTATCTGCTAAAAGCAGTATCAGTTGAATTTCGCAAAATGGCTGGTTGCACTAGAGTCACTGAAGTCTTAGCAAATTTATTTCGTTGCGAAAAAACTCGATCTAATTTGATTTATGATGCTTTTCAATATACGATGGAGTACGTTTTGGTGCCCGTGGCGTAAGGATTGGTATACCTGTCTGTTCCGTCGAAGGTTTGAATCTCAACAGAAATCAAAAGTGTTTTTTCACGGGTATCACCTTTTCTGAGGGATTGGCAAATGGCAAGTCTTCCGACTTGAGAAAGTAAAAAAAAAATTTTTTGAAGCACCCTATATGTATGTATGATAGAACACGTTTACTTTGAATAAGTTTTCGAAACCCTGGAGCAAATCTAGACGAAATCAAAATGACGTTAAACTTTCTATTTAAGAGCATTTACTGTTGTTATATAAATATTTTCAAGCCTTTTCCACGAGATCCATAAGTTTTTGTGGTCCTACGATGACAAGCAATTGGAAGGACTGGATTTTCTTATTGTTTTTGTTGAAGCTTCTTGATGCATTTTCTTTTAAATAGATAGAATGATCCAACAGTAAGATTTGTATGCATAATTCATTCATAATTCATTGCTCCAAAGCTACTGAGCCTACTTGAATGAAATTTGGAAAAAAATGCTCTAGAACCCGGGAAATGACAGAGGCTTTTTTTGCATATTCCTTAGGAAAACACTGAACCGATTTAAGAAATTGTGATAGAATTTCTTAAATCGGTTCAGTGTTATCGTTTGTACCCGTTTGTGGTACCCGTGGCGTGATGGTTAGCATGTCCACCTGCCAACCCAGAGGTTCGAGGTTCGAATCCCAGCAGAGGCAAACATGTTTTTCCACGGGTATTGCCTTTCGCGAGGAATTGGCAAGTCCTCCGTTAGTAAATTCATTGCCATTAAAAGCGCTTTCTCAAAAAGCCGTTCGGAACCGGTAGATAATTGTAGGTCCCCTCCATTCCCTCACAAGGCTTGGTTTTGAGAAATGCGCTAGGCCCAGGGTCTCCTCGCTCTGTTGCGCCACCCTATTTATTTATTTATCACGATCGTTTGCAAAAAATTAAAATACATTAAAAAGTGCGCTAACTACAATTTTCTTTCGTAATTTTCGTCGTAGTATAAAGGCAGTAACAAGTTTAGCGCAGAAATTTGAATCTGCGTATTCGTTGTTTGATATTGCGAAAAAGACAACGGGTTGATGGATGTGTTGAAAATATTGCGGCCATTCAGTCGTTCATGGCAAACGATCCAAATTAGTCAATTCCACATCGTCCAACTAGGTCCAACGAATCGATCGCTGCAATCGTGCTCACTTCCATATAAACGAAGTTAGGTTACATTCATAAATGTTTTGATTGTACTTCAAACCGATTTTAAAGTCACAAACGGTTTGCGTACTAAAAAAAGTAGGATTCCAGATGTTTAGTTTAGTTTATTGAGAAATTTATTCTTGATACATGTAAGATTATAATCTTTTAAAGTGTGTACAAGCTTAATGAAGTTTAACATGAATAATAATTTTAGTTTGAATGAATAAATATGAAAATATTTGATTTAACAAAATGTAGAAAACAAAATAAATAAGAACTTAAAACAATAAAGATAAAATACAAAAGAAAAAGAAAAGGAAAAAAAATACAAGCGAAAAGATAGAAATTTTGTTGGCACAATTCAATAATTTTCTGCAAAATATTTAAACATTGCATATTTAAAAGTATTTGTGTTGCTGATACGCTTGATGGTAGGGGGTAAAGAGTTCCAAAGTTAAGTAGCATAAACAAAGAATTAACGGCTAGTCGTTTGGTAATTATATCGAGGAGTAACTAATTGAGGATTTCTATTACCTCTTCCAAATTTTTTCATATAAATACTCAGGTTCTTTTGTTGTAATCAATTTATGAAGTGTTAACACTGTCCGATATTTCAAATATGAGTTCAGAGAGCAGCAAAATATTTGCTTGGTAAAGTTGGAGATATGTTCGTTTCTACGCTTATCGAAGATAAGTCTCGCGCAACTGTTAAACGCCACATTGAGCTTACTCATGGACTCATGGTCTAAATTAGAAAAGATTTCGCATCCATATAAAATGAGCGGTTGTATAAAGGACTTGACTTGACTGTAGTTTGTGAAAATACAAAAAAACAACATTGTTTTGAAATTCTTAATACATATAAGCGCTGAAAATATAACCAAAACTTTTCGAATGGGTTTTCTTGAATCAGTCCCTTACTTTCCATTTTTTTTAAAACAAGTTTTTTTTTAAACCGAGTATGCACAATTTAAGATCTCCCGGAAGAAGTTTTGATAAACATTAAAAATGCAGTTTTTTAAATATTCAAAAAGAAAAAAGAAATTTTTTCCAAATAAGTTATCAAAAATTTCAATAACTTAATTTTTTTAAGTGCAGATACGCAAGCACTTTTGAACAGCTTGGGGATTCTTAAATATTTTTAAGTAAATTAAATTCACAAATGTATTTTCATTTACCATTGTACCATATACAGTCGACTCTCGTTAATTCGAAAGTAAAGGGACTCTTAAAATACTACGAATTATCGAATGTTTGAATTATCAAAGTGCCTGTCCAGACGGGTTATGTTGTTAACGTTATGCTGATAACACCTAGTGTCCAGACGTTGTTATGACTCCTCGCACAAATTCTCCATTGTGTGTTGGAAATTGTATTGAAAAAGCATAACGTTATGAGCATAACCCGTCTGGACACGCAAAGTGTACTGCTTAGGCAGATAAATCAGATTTCATTTTGCGCATCGAGTCCCTTTCTTCCTCACCCCTTTTGCCCAGAAACGATCGATATAACGTTATGGGCATAACACGTATGGACAGGGACAAATGGTTCAAAATTTGTGAGAGAAAATAAATAAAGCTTCGAATTACTATGTATTGATCAATAAATTATTATTAACTAGCTGAGCCACCCGGCGTTGCTCGGGTCTGTAGTTTTAAGGTTCCCGTTCTCGTTTTTTTTTTATGAAAAATAATCGTTTTAACTTTGGAATTATGTGGCATCCCAATGACGAAAGAATTTTTGAAATCTGTCCAGTAGTTTCTAGGTTTCCGTTTCCAGCCCCGTTCCTGTGGGAATCTTTCGTTGCCGTGGAAATATGTGAAATATAAGGCGATAATCGTAGAGTTGAAAAATTTCTTGAAATCGGTCAAGTAACTTTAAGGTTCCCGTTCTCGTTCCCGTTTCTGATTCCGTGGGATTATAGGGATGAAATATAATCTAAATTACTAATTGAGGGTGATAATGTAGCAATCTTAATGCAGGAAGGGGAAGGGTTATAGAAATCTGACCAGTAGTTTCTAGGTTTTCTTTCCCAAACCCGTTCCTGTCGGAATATCCCCGCAATATTTTAAATTCCGTTCCTGTGGGAGTATGGGGAACAAACCTTGACAGGAACCATTTATATGTCTATGTCACTGAGGGATAATGTAGCATCCTAGAGTTGAAAAATTTTTGAAATCGGTAACTTTAAGGTTTCGGTTCTCGTTCCCGTCTCTGTTCCTGTGGGATTATAATCTAAATTACTAATGAAGGGGTATAATGTAGCAATCCTAATGCAGGAAGGGTTTTAGAAATCTGTCCAGTAGTTTCTAAGTTTCCATTCCCGAACCCGTTCCTGTCGGAATATGGGGATCAAACCTTGACAGGAATCATTCATTAGTCTATGTCACTGAGGGATGAATGAAACATCCAAGAGTTGAAAGAATTTTTTAAATCGGTCAAGTAACTTTAAGGTTTCGGTTATCGTTCCCGTTTTTGTTCCCGTGGGATTATAGGGATGAAATAAAATCTAAATTACTGATGGAGGGGATAATGTAGCACCCCTAATGCTGGAATCGCTTTAGAAACCTGTCTAATAGTTTCTAAGTTTCCGTTCCCAAACCCGTTCCAGTGGGAATATTAGCTTTTAAATTTTTTATGTCATAAGAACCTTCTCCTGACAATAACAAACACAACAAAAAAAGAATTGGCCAAATTGGTCCAGGCGTTGTTGAGTTATGCGCTTACCAACACATTTTGCGATTCATTTTTATATATAAGAAGATTAACTGCTATTCTATAGCTATGACAATTAGAGATTTTATTTATTTTAGAATTAGAGTGTACATGTACATTCGTAAACATAAATAAACAAAAACATATTAATAATGTGAATTGATTAATGTTTCGAAAGAACTCTGTAATACTCGTTTGCTTTAAAACACATTGCTGCTGCTCAGACTGTTCAATAACTTTTTTTTAAGAGAAAAAGTGCCTGAAATGAGATTTCATCACTTTCGTTTTGTAGACAGAAGCGTTGTAAGGTATCGAATGAGTATCGTGCTTCGTTAACTGACACCTCTGTTAAAGGTTCTGATGCATCGTCCTCATCTTCACCGTTGCTTTTTTCATTCGTATCTGTCGCAAAAACAAAGGCTCGTGTACGTTGATACAAGTTTGAACTTGTCGCAAAATGTACTTACATTACAATCATTCGACCTCTTTCTCTCTGCAACTTCGAATTGTCGAGTGTTGGACGCCGATGAGTTCGAATTACCGCGTCGTTTTATTATATAGCAATGACTTTTTCGTTCGAATTACCAAGTGTATAAAAATGTACTGATTTAGTTCGAAATATCAAGAAATTTTGTAGGGAACTCGTGATAACTTTGAATTATTGAGAGGTTCGAATTATCGCAAGTTTGAATTAACGAGAGTCACTTTGACTTGACATGATTCAAAAATCTATTTTCAACTGAAGGGCTTTTATAATGAGATGAAGTGCTTTTATTCAGCACCGAACTTATGTAAAAGATGTAATACTTGTAAAAGATGCAAAGCTTTTTCTAAGTTAGTCGTTTTGAAATCTGTCTCTTGTTTTATGTTCGATTTGGTTTGCTATTTCGTCGCAAAAGAACTGAATCTACACGACCACGGTACATTTGGTAAAAGAAGTAGCTGCTGACGTCCATTTTTACACAAAATCGAGTTTTAACCTTTGACTTACCTCCAAGATCACACGATTGAACACCGCAGAACCATTTTTGGGGGTGTAAGTCGCTTGTTAACGCAGATGAGCCCGAGCCGATTGATGCCTTGGAAGAATATATTCGGCACGTTATTGCTGACATACCTAAACGCTGTAAAATGTTCTCGAGAATTGGTCCTCTCGGCTGGAATTTTTTCGAGCCTTCCATAGCGGCCTATATAAAAAAATACAATTTCTTTACTCAAAAGCCGCACGACAAAATAACAAACGTCCTTTGTCTTATCACTCAAGCGTATAGTCAAAATATATATTTTTTTTAATTTAGTTTTTATATACATAAGCCGCGTTTTATCGAAAATTTTCTATATTCAGTTATGTTCATTTACGATAAAACGATTTTTGGTTTATATTCATTTAGCACGTCACTTTCAATTTTAACTTTCAGAGTTGGTACCCTTGGCACTTGTTCTAAGGATAAGAAACATTAAAAATTAGCATTCAGAAGAATATAAATGCATACCTTTGATTTTCCATTTCTATTGTTCTCTATTTAATTCTCGATTCTCAATTTATTTGCCGCATTCCAACTTTTTTACTTTCGAGGTAAACAAACAAATGTCACTTTATTTTTTTTTTCGCAATGGCTGTGTTCAATTAGATTCATTTTGTGACTCATGTTTTTGGTTGCCTTGGTTCTGATGTTCTTATGTGTTCTGTCTGATGTTCTTTTTTCTGACCGATTGCGAAACTTTCCTTGTATGTGTGTGTGTGTGTGTGTGTGTGTGTGTGTGTGTGTGTGTGTGTGTGTGTGTGTGTGTGTGTGTGTGTGTGTGTGTGTGTGTGTGTGTGTGTGTGTGTGTGTGTGTGTGTGTGTGTGTGTGTGTGTGTGTGTGTGTGTGTGTGTGTGTGTGTGTGTGTGTGTGTGTGTGTGTGTGTGTGTGTGTGTGTGTGTGTGTGTGTGTGTGTGTGTGTGTGTGTGTGTGTGTGTGTGTGTGTGTGTGTGTGTGTGTGTGTGTGTGTGTGTGTGTGTGTGTGTGTGTGTGTGTGTGTGTGTGTGTGTGTGTGTGTGTGTGTGTGTGTGTGTGTGTGTGTGTGTGTGTGTGTGTGTGTGTGTGTGTGTGTGTGTGTGTGTGTGTGTGTGTGTGTGTGTGTGTGTGTGTGTGTGTGTGTGTGTGTGTGTGTGTGTGTGTGTGTGTGTGTGTGTGTGTGTGTGTGTGTGTGTGTGTGTGTGTGTGTGTGTGTGTGTGTGTGTGTGTGTGTGTGTGTGTGTGTGTGTGTGTGTGTGTGTTAGTAACTGCGTGTCTATTTATGTCCCCACCAAGTCACCACCTGACTCTTCTATTAGCTATTAGGTGTGTTTCTTTACTGAAAATTCGCACGAAATGCACCGAAATTCGGCGGAAGTCAGTCTAATCCCGTTCCGATTTTTCGTAGCAGTGCACAAAAAAGAGAGTGCTCTCGAGAGAATAAAAAAATTTCCCCGTCCTGCGAATTTCCGCCACCAAAATTTCTGTGGACAGAAATCGTGCACAGCCAAAACAAATACCACAACTGTCAAACAGACGTTTTTCCAAGCGTTGCGTTGCTGCGAATGTTTTGTTCAAGGCGTTTCTTTACTTTTAAGACAATTACGCTCTTTCAGAGAGTTTCTGAAAGAATTTTACAACCACTCCTTAAAAAAAAAATTTCTGTGCACAAAAAGTAAAGAAACAGACTTATTCAATCTGTTGTCGAAAATCAGAAATATGAACGAACACAACCCAAAGACTGCCAACCTCTGGGTGCCAAAAAAGAAATTTACCAACCATCCCTGTTGTGCAGTTAGCTAACTGCGATATTTATGTTCATTTAGGCTATTGACATAAGGAGTTGTTGTTTTCCCATGAGCGATGTTTTACTGAAATGAACATAACTGCACATAGAATTTCGATAAAACACGCCTATAGTAAGTTATAATTTGTAGCTTATTAGCGTTGCCAGCGGGCACTTCTCTTTTGCCAAGCAGTTAAACGTGTTAGTGAGTGATACCACACTATGTGAATCTTGTGGAGAAAATGAGGACACCGCAGAGCAGCTCCTCTGTGAATGTCCTGCTTTTGCTCGCATGAGGTTACAGACACTTGGCGCAGACATGATGAGAGCTGGTAACTTAGGCTAATTATCATGGCAGCATCTCTTAGCTTTTCTCCGAACATCTGGAAAGCTATAACAAATAGAAGGTTGCTAACTGGTAGTACAATGGACCGGTATTTAGGTCTAGTTTTATTTAGGTTTAAGACCGGATTTAGGTCTGAGTGCTCCAGCTGGTATTTTAAAAACCTCCAACAGAAAAAAGTTATATTTTTCCTTTCACCGTAAATAAATCGTAGCGTAGTTATCGTGTTTAATCGTTAGGTGTTGATAGCACGATAACTTTGGTTATATCCGACATAATTTATATATGTATGTAAGAACCAAGGGCTCATATCTTCAAATCACAATTTTCAAAACAGCCAATAGTAGTAACCAATAAATGATACTGATATTACCATCCATTTATTGCTTACTAACTACCAGGTTGGGTAGTCACCCTTCACAAGTCCCTCGAAATTTAAACTGCCAAGAAAAGCGCTTTCTGACCTAATGTTTTGGAGCCGGCAGAATATTGTCGATCCTTTTCAATCGTCACAGGAATGGTTGATTCACTTAGACCTAGATATTCCTAGGTCTGCTTAAATATTTGATTGCTTTTCTTGCAGGCCTTTCAACATTTTGATTTTAAAATCAAGGGTGTGTTTTTTTATGGGAACGACAGGGCAAAGTTTGTAGCTATCTTTGTGATGGTGGTTTCAAAACGCTCTACATTCTTAAAAACAGAAGATTGTTTTGTCTGAAATGTAAGGCTTATCTAACGATGTTCGCTCTTAGCTTAAATCACAACTTTCAAAATATCACCTTTTTCTTACTTTACGTGTATTGTTATTCACATGTGTATTTAAAGGCTACACCATATACACGTATAAGGTAATTCTTGAAAGACGTGCGTATTTATCACCTTTTTACTGCCGAATAACAAAAACAATAAAAGCCCTCTTTAAAATTTTGAAAGAAAAAAAATTTCATAAAAAAAAAAAATTAAACACTCAACTGCTTTATATCTTCAAAGCCTAATCCAAACCCACCGCCATAAAGGAATTACTAGCCCATCAATTAATTCACTGCCCCCAATTTCTAAATCGTAAATAATAATTTACATAATTAACGACGTCGGATTTTATTGGCAAGTAAAATTGTTTATTGGAAGATAGGGACAATAATTTCATTTTTCCTTACTCGCTTCACAGAAGGAAGAACCTTCTGTTGAATTTTTGGATGTACTCTTCGTGGAAAATCAAAGTCCTCTTATCAAAAAGAACAAAAAAAAAAAAAAACATAAACGAAAAACTCTTAAAACCATTAATAATCCAAACAATTAAACAATTATTGTTCTTTTTATTTCTTTCTGTTTGGCTTTTTCCCCCGAAGGAGGATTAAATTGAGATATTGACGGCCTGGTAGTGACACAGCAATTAACCAAAAGAAATTATATTTGCTCGTTCAGGCGTAACGTACAGCCAAGAAACAAAAAAAAAAAAAAAGAGACGGTCATTAATAAAACTCAATAAAAAGATATCAATTAGGGAAAAAGATATCAATCCATCCGTTGCAGAAAATCAATAACCGAATATACGGCTACAGATAGCTTTAGAGTCGGAATGCCGGCCGTCTAAAAGGACAAATCTGTGGAAAGTAGTATGAGAATCGTTTGCGTGCCACAGAGCTGGGCTTCTGTAACTCTAATTAATCTTATGTTAGGAAGATGTTTTTGTTTGAAAAACATCTTGTCGAAGTCAGTTTTTCTCCTTAGAGTATTCTATTGGATTTTTCTTCTTCTTATTTGAAGAACATTGAGTGATTTCATGGCAGATTGACGTTTGGCAAAGCAACTGAAGGGCGTTTTGGGATTATGCGTTATTATTCCAGTCTAGAGTAATAAAAATGAAATAATCTCAGTGATGTGTATTGCTAATGGATTTGATCTTATTCAGAATGCTCGCCGGTTGAATTTTGTTTAACCCTTCAATAAAAAATCTCAGAAGTTATTAAATAAATTCGAAGTCAATTCTTGGGGGTTTGGCAGTTTTGAGGCGACACCAACACAACAACTTATACTAGCCCTCAATCCATTCAAACAAGGTAGTGAAATCCAAGTTAATCTTGTACTGACCCTTTGAAATCGAACTAAAAAGCTTTCTTTTTTAAATAATGAATAAATAGGGTGGCTTAATGGAGCTCGGGGACTCGAGGCCTTACTCATTTCAGGGACTTGAATTCCAAGCAACCTTGCAAGTCTAGGGGGCCTTTCAACTTATTCAACATGCTAACCACTACGTCAATGGCATATTTTTACTGTCTTATAAAATTTTCTTCAATTTCTATTAAGCTACTTATTTGAAAAATTCAACGAGCGAAAAGCGCTTTCTCGATTAGCCGTTCGGAACCGGGAGAAAAATGTAGGTCCCCTTCATTCGCTCACAAGGCATGGTCGTGAGAAATACGCTAGGCCCTGGGGCTACTCGCTCAGCTGTGACATCCTAATTATTTTGCTCATTTTTAATCAATGAAGTAACCAGTTCCAAACACAAAAAGACATTGGGTATTGAATTTGATGCAAGGATATCATTGTAATTACCAAGCATCTATAACCTTCTACAGCAAAGTGTTTTCCATCAAAAGTAATTACAAGATAGTTCGCCTTTGATAAATAATATCCTTGCTGCCGGTCTTTTAGGTATCTTTTAACAGAGCTTGAAACTGAGCGATGTTATCAATTAATTTGCCACCCATTTCATTTTGCAATCGGTCAGCCAATTGTGTGGTGCTAATTAGTGGCTAAAAGGAAAAAATCTTTTTAACCGAAATAAATGAGACAATTTTGTTGGGAGCTGAGATATAGCGAGTCAATTTAAGCTTAATCAGGTTGATATTCGTTTAACTTCGTAAAGTTCGTTTAAAATATTAATAATTATAGAAAAGAAAAACCACAAATAAAATGTACAAGCACGCATTTATTAACTTTCGAAAATCAATGCCTTGAACGACAAAGAAGAGAAGTCTAATTCTGCGAATCATAACCACGGTTTATTGTGATGGAAAATTTAATTTTCCGCTATAAATTTTATGTTAAAATATTTCGATCACTTTGCTGATTTTAAAATTAGGCTTATGGCTTTGTTCACCACTAAAAAGGAGTGGGATTAATTGTTCATAGAGCATTTTATGGCACCCTTGCTCATAATTATTTTTGAAGGGAAATTAATTTAATTGCTTCTTTTATTCAAAAAGATACCAAACAGTGCTTAACTCACTGATTAGGGTGGCATTATTTTGAAGTTAGCGTAGTTTTGGTCCGGTAAATGATTTTATAAAATTACTTTTGAGGAAGAAGAGTGATTCATTTTGACTAACAACGAGATAATGAAATGAGTCACTAATTTTCTTGTGAAATGGATTAAAATTTTAAAGAACTTCCTCACTGTTCTGGAAGTAAGTCGTACGTAACTTCAGCCTTGCTTGGGGTTTGTTTAAACATGACTTATGAAATATTCCATGGCATTTTTATGAAATTAAATTGTACGTAAAATAACAATTAGTATGATGAAAGTCTATCGAATATTTTGATTTCCCAAAACCATATTCTTTACTGTCTACCAAATTATTACCACAATATTTATAGGAACACACTTCAAGAAAACTATGTCAAATGCAATATTCAGACCTTGCCAGTGGTAAGGGGTCAGTAACTGTTTTTTAAATATGGCTACGAGAAACATTTGTAACTTCATTGTAACTAGTTGGTGCACGAAGTTACACAGTTCTAAATTAAGATCGAACTATTGTGGAGTAATTCCTTGTAAAAATCTTGTGGTCCCAGACAACTGAAAGAATTGTGATTCCTTCCGTACCATAATACCAGCAATGTCTTTAAAATAGAAGAGGAAAAAGCTAAAAAAAGATCAAAGTAAGCAAAAGCTATCTTCTATTTTTAAATTGTTAAACCAATGAGCCGGAATACATACATGGCTCATTTTATAGGAAGCTTTCAGAGGAATACTACAACTGTGTAGAAGTTCTGAATTTCGATACAATTTTACACGTCTCCAAATGCAAGATAAGTAAGTAAGTAAGCAAGTAAGTATAACTGTCAGCTGACGAGGACCTTCTTTCCTTTGATTACGCACTACATTACCTCGAGTAGCCGAACTTGATGTGGATATCTCGTTAGCAGAGTTAGAAGCAACGATATAAAAAATGAAAAACAAAAAAGCTCCTGGAAAGTAAGTAAGAAAGGACTTCTTCTTAATTACGGAATTACGTCATATACTGATTTTTATACTAGATAATTAAAAAATTAAAAAAATGATAATGTAGGAATGTTGGCACATAGGGGGCCAAACCAAATACATTGTCTAGAATTAAAACAATAACTTAATATTATGTAGCTGAAAAGAAAAGAAAAGTCTTAACTATAAGTCGGCTGACTTGGGTCATCTTGGGATGTTCTGTCCCGGTTGTCACTGGACGGTATTCCAGTTTAGTTCTATAAACCCAGAGGCCCCTATCACAAGGCCCGCCGTAGTGATTTCGGACTATACGAATACCAAAATAGAAGAATTACAGACGTCCATGTAGTGAATGTTTTGCCACAAATTTTTTTACTATTAATAAAGTTATTAACAAGTTATAGTAGGGGAGCCCGGGATGCTAAATTTGCAGTTACTAAAGAGTCAAGGGGACTTATTGGACTGTGAAGTTTAGGTTCTAAAACGAAAAAAAGTGTATGGCAGTTTTCCATTTTAGTGGGGCGATGGGCGTGTGTGAGCTTTTAAAAATGTATAAAAAAACACTCGAATTGAAATACTCGAGCGCGTCAGATTTTCATACAGTATACGCGCTTTGTCTTTCTGATAACCGATATATATTAATCTGACGATTTACTGGGGGCAAATGGGCGTAAAGAGAGGTTGAAAAAAAAAAGTTATTCGAGCGCGTCAGATTTTTAAAGTGTATGTTAAGTGTACTCTAAAAAGTGTATATTTCAATAATCTGACAATTTGAGTGGGGCCTTAGTAAGTAGGCGAGTCACAAAGATGTAAAAAAAATCGATGTTTTGAAATACTCGAGCGCGTCAGATTTTTATACAGAGTGATCAACTTGATGTCTTCGTCCTCCAGGATGATAATCTGACAATTATATGGGGGCGTACTCTTAGTCTGACAATTTTAACTGATTTTTTATTTTAAAATTTCTATACCTCAGCGGCATTTCATGGAATCGCTTTAACCGAAAATGTTTTTTTTCTTGAAATTGAACGCTCTACAAAAATTTTCTTAGTGGCAAAGTCGTTACTCATACCGGCCAGGTGGTACGGGCCACTAAACCAGATTTTTCCATAAAATTAACGTTTTGTCGCAGTTATCTCGCTAATAACAAAAGCTACAGAAAAATTGTAAATTACAAACTTGTAGAGAAATTTAGTTTTCTACAAAAAAAGTCTTGTAGACCAATTGCTAATATCAATATTAACCGAGATATTAACTATCATATATATAATACATTTTATTAAAAATTTTACTTCAATCGCCCCAAGCAAATTGTCAGATTATATGCTTTCCGTAATCCTGATAAAATTACCTTCAAAATAAAAAAAAAAAAATTTATCGCGCTCGAGTATTTCAAAAGATCGATTTTTTTTTACATCTTTGTGACTCGCCTACTTACTAAGGCCCAGCTCAAATTGTCAGATTATTGAAATATACACTCTTCTGGATGTAATTAACCTACCATCTCTTATTCTGACGCGCTCGAGTCTTTTCGAGGATCGACTTTTTTTTACTAATCTGACGGGCTGCCCTGAACGAACGCCCAACATTAAGGTTTCATACATGGTAGGAGTACATTACAGGGTGCAAGGTTTCTCCCCATATGATTTTCTGACGCGCTCGAGTAACGCGCAAAATCCCTTCCTGGGCTCCCCTACTATTATAAATATCTGTTGCCAAGCGTTCATTACCATGATGTTTTTAGTCATTTCTGTTTGACATTCGTAGTCCGAAATTGCTACGACGGGCCTTGTGATAGAGGTGAATAGTACTGAATTTAAAATTGACTAGTAATATAAGCTACTTTGAAGAAAGAAGATTTAAATGTTGCAGACAACTGTAGAGGAATATTTAAATTTAACTCAGTAAGAACATTTTTTTTATCCAATTCTAAATGAAAAGCCCAGAAGATAGATTGGAGACAGTACCCACTTAAGTATTTTTCAAGCAGGTTAACAGCTAGAATTTACAACCATGGTCCAAATCTTTGTTACCTCCAACATTGCAAGAAATTATATTATACATATTAAAAATATGAAGAAACTTTACGGGTGCTTTGTAGCCCCTTGTTCATCTAATGCAAGGGCATAAGACGTAAGTGAGTTTTGCAGCAGGTTCCAAACAACGGTTGGTGTTCTTCAAGGATGAATGTTTGCCCTGTTCGCCAACAAAGACAGTGACATTTTGCAAACATCATGATAAAAGACTTGTTATATCCTGACGACTTGGTGATGTTTGCAGACAATCCTTTCTCACTCCAGCTGCAAGCAGACTCAGTGCTTTTTATGAAACTTGATCAGAATTTTCAAAACGAGAAGTACTAGGAGACTTCCAGATGGAAGGTGGTCCCTGAACTCTTCCCCTATTGAAGTTGTGCCAGAGTAACTGGGAGTTCTACTAAGGGGGGAGTGGGGATTTAAAATATTTTTTGTTGAATATTGTGACGACGGACGTTATGAATATTTTCATACCTGCTCGGCTCAAGAGAGCTGTTGTTACGTGGCAGCTTTATAGCGTTTGAATCATAACTCACATTTTGAAAGGCGGTGTCCCTCATAACTTTGAAACTACTACGCCTATCCTTTTGAAATTTTTAACATTATCTCTGTATACTAGCGACCCGCCCCGGCTTCGCACGGGTACAATGCTGATACTAAATACACTACAGAAAAACTGTGAACGTTATATATAAAAACACAGCGGGCTGGCTATGGCTTTGTACGAGTATAAAATATATAGCCTATGTCACTCACTGAAAAAATGATTAAGATCAATCCAGTAGTTTTGATTTATTCATTACGGCCCGTGGCCTGCATTTTGATCTATATGAGACGCACGACGTATCTAATCTAATCTATTGTATTTAATTGAATAAGGAATGATACTGTATCGTTTAAAATAGCTTGGTAAATAACAAATATTTGTTTTGTAATATGTAAAAGATAAAAATGGTTACTGTGGGTTATCCTTAAGAGATAAACATATGCTCTCGCGAACTTTTTTATTCATATTTTTAAGATATACAATTCCGTAACACATACATTTGATCTGTCACGTAAGGTTTAGCCAGCGTTTGCAATGTAATTGTGAAATATGTTTGTTACGACATCACATTACAAATCTTTATCTCTACTATAAAATGCATGTATTATATATATATAAGCCTTCCACTTGAATCGCTCTACTCATTAAAAAAAAACCGCATCAAAATCCGTTGCGTAGTTTCAAAAATCTAAGCACACAGAGGGACAAAGCGACAGAGAAAGCGACTTTGTTCACCTTTGATGGTGAATTGATAGTGATAGTGAAGTGATATGTTTCACAAGGTAACGCTGGAGAGTTTTCTTTCAAATTCGTAATTTTTTTTTTTAACAATAACAAATGCATCGATCTTTTTTTTAAACTGCATCTTTTCTAATCCAACGAGGAAGAAACTCATCGACACCAAAAGCACGCATTTTCGATAAGAGAGTTTTAAAAATATCAAGCTCAATAATCTCACTTTCTCCGAAAAAGTGTGAAGATTGGTTTCACTTTTCGGTGAGATATGCCATCAAATCACCAGTAAACCTTTTGCTACGAAAGCCGTAGTGCCGGTCATTAAGAAGCTTTTGTTTTTCGATATGTTTCATAACTTGACGATTTATCAACGTTTCCATGACCTTGGAAAGATGTGACGTTAGTGCAATTAAACGATAATTGAAAGGGGAAGAAGATTCGCCTTTTTTAGGGACAGGCTGCACAAATGCAGTATCTGCTCGGGAAGAGCCCAGAAGAACAGGAAAGATAGAAAAGCTTACGCTTGTGGTAACATACTGGACCTAGTACTGGTCCAGTAGTAACCTAAGACTGCTCAGCGAAACAAACACAGTTAGTTTAATCTGGGTTTCAGGACATCGTGACATAATTGGTAATGAAATGGCGGATAAGCTAGCTAAAATCGGATCAGCACTCGAATCCAGCGAAACGAACATCTCAGTTCTAAAGCCACTAGAGCAAGAAAAAAACAGAAACAAACACAATTTTTTAAAAACCGCCTATGACAGGTGGTCATCTTTAGAAACATGCCGAGTCTCTAGAAACCTTTGGCCAGATATTTCCAAGTCAAAAACAGAATTTCTACTCGAGCTAAGCAGACATCGGCTCTCTCTGTTGTTCGACATTCACACGGGCCACAACTCGTTATGGGTACCCACATGATGAGAATGGGCATTAGCACATCCGACTTATGTAGAGGATGCCAAGATGAAGAGGTAGAGGAAGGATCATTCCACTTCCTCTGTGAGTGTCCTAGCTTGTCCCACACTCGGAAAAAAGCCCTCGGATAATACTTCTTTGACGAACTGGGGCAACATCTCTAATCTCCCATTGAGCAACGCCCTGAAATTTACTCAGGGCTCCAAATGGTTCAGTGTTCCCTACCCCAATAAACCAATTACCAACCCAACTCTCTACCTCTCCAGTCCTCCCATCTCCTCATTCTCTGATTTTCCCGTTGAGCACAATGGATCCTTGAGATCCGAGTGAGGTGCTGCCACTTGTGGCTGCACCCCCCATGCAACCTAACCTAACCTAGTACTGATCTTAGTAAGTCACAAGTTTTCCTGACCACATCAACCATTCTTCATTTTAGATACTACCTTTTATGCTCTCTTATCCTGAGTAGCTATCAGAACCAAAATTGTTTTTAATATTATCTATATTATATAAAAGAAAGTCGTGTTAGTTACACTATTTATAACTCAAGAACGGCTGAACGGATTCGTCTGAAAATTTGGTGGGGAGGTAGTTTAGGAACAGGAGACGGACATAGAATACTTTTTATCCCTATATTCCTATGGGAACGGGAATATAAACGGGAACCTAGAAACTACTAAACCGATTTCAAAAATTCTTTCACTGTTAGAATGCTACACTATCACCGAGTAACATAAACTTTAATTCATCCCCATATTCCCACGGGAACGGGATTGGGAACTCAAACTTCGAAACTACTGGACAGATTTTAAAAATTCTTTCTGCTCTAGGATGCTACATAATCCCTCAGTAACATAGACTATATTTCATCCATACATTCCCGCGGGAACAGAAACGGGAACTAGAACGGGAACCTTAAAACCGCATGACCGATTTCAAAAATGTTTTCAACTTTAAGATGGTACATTATCAATATCCCACATTTACATAAATTATTTCATCCTCATATTCCCACGGGACCCGGGCAACGCTAAGCTATATATTTTTTTTATCCAGGATTGGGATCGGAAACCTAGATACTACTGGAAAGATTTCACAAAATCTTTCAGAATTGGGATGATACATTATCCTTCAGTAGCTAAGATTATAATTCATCCCTATATTCCTACGGGAACGAAAACATGAACCTCAAAACTACTCGACCGATTTCAAAAATTCTTTCGAATTAAGGATCATACTCGAACGTGATTGGGAACGCAACCTTATATAACTATTTGACCAATTTCGAAGGACAAGGAGACGACCCCGTCTAAAACATTTTTATCACGCCACAGACATAAAATGTAAACGGAATGCTTAAAATCAGAACAGGAAAAGTAAGCAGTAAATGAAAAAACCGACATTGGGCATTGACTATCGTTTCATTGACTCAAATAAAAATAAAGCAGCGTGCAACAGAGACGACATCAATGCAATGCGTTAGCTTTCGTTATAAACAAAACAATGCTCTATAAAAAAAAAAACAAAAGAAAAGCTGACTTATCGTGTCAGACTAAGCGCGCATAGTCCAAATATCAGCAAGTTAATGAGTCAGCGGAGATCTTCGCTCAACACCCTGGGCTTCTTTAGACATACTGATATACCCCTTATTCCTCGACATTCACGGCGTTGTTGAGGTCTGTATTTTTAAGGTTCCCATCCTTCTGTTCCCGTGGGAATATGCTGATAAAATATAGTACATGTTATATAGTATATGTTCCCTCCGAAATGTTTCATCTAAAATTCAAAAGAACCTTAAAGTTATTAGACCGATTTCAAAAATTCTTTCAACTCTAGGATGTTACAATATCTCTCAGTGACATAGATTTACATTTCATTCACATATTTCCATGGGAACGGATGATCCCACAGGAACAGGGTTGGGAACGGAAACTTAGAAGCTACTAGACAGATTTCTAAAATTCTTTCAGATCTGGGATGCCACATAATTAATCAGTAACTTAGCGTAGACTTCATCGCTATAGTCCCACGGGAACAGAAACAGGAACGAGAATGGGAATTTTAAAGTTACTTGACCGATTTAAAAAATTCTTTCAACTCTAGGATGTAACATTATCTCTCAGTGACATAGACTTATAATTAATTCACATATTTCTATGGGAACGGAAAATTCATACAGGTACGGGATAGGAACGGAAACTTAGAGACTACCAGACTGATTTCAAAAATTCTTTCAGCACTGGGATGCCACAAAATTTTTCAGTAACTAAGCAAAGATTTCATCCCTAAAATCCCATAGGAACAGGAACAGGAACGAGAACGGGAACCTTAAGACTACAGACCCGAGCAACGCCGGGTGGCTCAGCTAGTATTCAAATAAATAAGATTTGTCCTAGATTTCGTTTACAATGCTATAAAAAGCCATAAGTTTGGTTTGCTTACTAAGCTTGAAAATCAGAAGAATTGATTTTTTGTTAGCAAAGTTAAATACTCATGTCTTTCCTTGATTTCGATTATTAATTTTGCAGAGTAGGTTGTACTCCTGATCTTGAGGATATTGATTTGTGGCCCTTAATGTAAGCCAATATCTATCATTTCCTTCTTACTCTGAATATGTGAACATCTACAAAGCAGTACCTTCAATCCAGCGAATAAGAAGTCCAGCTAAAGTTTATTTTAGAACCTGTCTAAATGGTGCCAATACTCAAACGAGGAGTGTCAATGCGTCAAGGGTACTACTTTATTTAAGCTTTAAACGACTAAACAGAATAATGAAAATTAATTTTTCTTTCAGATGTAGACTTGAGCCAAAATAATTAAAAAAGATAATAAAAACAAATACCAAGACCATCACCAAATCTGTGTGGAACACCATTCAAACTGTCTCAATTTATGTTTGTCAGTGTGCTCGACCAAATAAAATATTTTTTAAGTACTTTGAAAAATAATCCCAAAATAAAAAGAACTAGGCTTCGGCAGAAGCCGTCGATGCCATTCGACATAAAAACTTAATTAAAAAAATTAATAAACTGATTGGTCTTTGTTTTTGCTTAACATCCAAGTGCTCTCGTTTCGGTTTGGCACAAATTTCATGCAAATCTACAAATGTTTCTCTTCGGTTTCACATTGACCGAGTCCTTATTAAATCAATTAGCAATTTTTTTTTTTCAACAAAATAAAAAAAATAGAAACTCCATTGAATCGAAAAGCTGTCTCTCGTCCGCAACTAATTTCACCGCCAGAAATAAAGTGCCAGGCAGGCAATTTTAATTTCGATATTGTTTAAACTAATACAAAAGAGAGATAGCCACAACAAACTATATTGTTCAAACGGGTCCTTTCATGAATTTCCGTTAATTAATTATATTCTCCTCCGGGTATTTCGTTCGTGGTGGTAACAAAATGCTGTGCGATTATCCTTTGTGCATAAGAGAGTACACTCTGTTCGCAATTTATTCGCTACAGGATGAACACCACTTGTCGATAAAACTGCAATTACAAATAGCAGATGTATCTTTTTACAAAAGAATTGCAAAACAAGAAGAAGATGAAAAAAGAAACAAGAAAACAAATAAAACGGGAGGACTAAAAAGCTGAAGCGAAAAGTTTGCACGGAAAGTACAATAAAACTGAAAAGTAGAAGATTGGGCATGGTTTGAGGAGAATGTAATAATTTCTTAACTCTAAGAGTTTAGACAATTTCTTCGAAAGAAACCAGAAAACCCTTGCACATACTTCTCAGAGAGTGTTCGGGGAGAAAGCTTTCAAGATAATTGAAGAATAATCTTTGAAAGATTCCCGGTAGCTTTCTGAGTGGAACCGGATTTCTTTTGTTTCCTTTGCTTTTTTCCATCTAATTCCACTTGTTTTAGTTTCTTTTTTTTTGTGTTAAGCGGGTATGTTTACCTCGTGTTGTATTTAAAGTGAAATAATTTTTGTTATTTTCATGAGAGGTTAAGATATCGTTGTTGCAATGGAGCATAGAATGCATCTTTTCCATGAGCCACAAGAACATAGAGTTTGTGATTCTGGAAAACAATCGCAATGCAAGGGAACATTGATTGTAAAAGCATTTCGATGGAATTAAAATTCATCATGTTTTTTTGTGTGTGTAAGAATATTGCTTACCTAGATCTGATGGCTTCAAATGTGCATTTATTTTTGCTCAAAAGTTAATGGAAGACTTTGGGGTTGTAAGAAAATTTGTTGATCCACTTCGCAGAAAAAAAAAAAAAAAAAATAGCTCTCATACGCCAGAGTGTACACGTGTACTCGTATTGCTTTTTCTTTTTTTGTGTGATTCTTTGATTTTTCTTGTAAATGAATATCAGTTGATGAGTCTCTACATCTACTTATTGCAAATGTTCAACGACTCAAAGGGGTCTATTCAGTTTCAAAATCCAAATTTTGAGATGAGCGCCTTTTGATGGCTTCAAGGTAAACATAATTTCTTCTTAAGAGAATATCTATCTCATTCTCAGGAATGATTAATTGCATTCCAAGAAACTATTTACCCTTGAAATGCAACCCAATACAAGTCCATCAAACTCTAAAGAGCTTTTCTCATTCACTTCCAAACTTGAAACTTGGTAGTGTTTTTTTGCCATTGCACATCCTTGTTACGTATTGTGTCTCCATGCGGGTTCAAAATACATATTATCGGTTTCAATTAAATGCAGAGCAATAGTACACTGCTCAACTGACCAATGTTCTTACTCTCAGCGAAACAGATTTAAACTTTTTTTTTTTTTAAATCATATGTCTATTTACATTTGATTTTCCTCAGAGAGTAATATGCTGATGTGTTAATTAAAATTTGTTTTTGTCCTCAACCATCAGAAAATACATCGAATTAAAAACAAAATTAGTTTTGCTTAAGGCCTTCGGAAATCACAGTAATGACGCTAGAAGTGCCAATACCTGATTAAATGATTGAATTAATGCAAACAAATTACGTTAATTGAGTAAAACAAAAACATTTACTATTAGTCTGCAAGTTTTGTTTAAACAATAAACAGAAGTGACAGTTCCGGCTGGAACAAGTTGATTAATTAGCAAATACAGCAATACATAGTTTGTGTTTCTGACTTTCCTTTTAAAATGTATGTTTTGATTGCAAAAGGTAAACATTGTCAACCACAGTATCTGCTGTCAGAAGAGAACTTTTCTCTCAGCGAAATGTATATCTTGTGTTTGGCATAATGAAATAACTTTTCTGAGTATACTTTTGTAGTTTGCATTTATTACATTTTGCGCTGTGAAACTGAATGCGCAGAAACTTTGAAATTAAGTTGAAAAAAAAAGTTTTTGTTTTGAGTGTGTCAAGACGAGGTGTACTTTTTTAAATACTACCATGTTAGCTGTGTGGTGGTATGATATTTTTTTCAAAACTTTATTTTGGCATCTCATAGTAAGGTTAGGTTAGGTAGAATGGGCTGATGGTTGATTTTATTACCGTCACACTTAGATCAATATGGATCCATTGTGATACCCTGGAGTATTGTAACGTCCTAAAAACCTATGTGTTTGTGTTTGGTCAGTTTTTAACCATTTTGAGGCCTTAATGAAGTTTAGACTGCTTCTTGAAGTGTCTGATAATGCTTCTAGTTTATTGAAAAAGTAATTGCCTAGAAATTTTTTCCTAATGTGGCAGATTGCTGGGCATTGAAAAAGGAAGTGAGTGGTATCCTAATCGCTTCTCGCATCTCATAGTTACAGCGGGTTTTTAAAGGAAACTGCTAAGGTGCACGCAACGGATAAGAATATGTCGTTTGAGGCCACGTTATTCTTTAAAATGCGTACTAAACTAAAGAAGCGCAGTGCATTGCAAATAGCGTACGCGCACCGATAAGTGACAGAACTACTAAGTCGCACTGTTTTTCACCGGAAACGGGTAGCTCAATGCCTTTCTGCACAAGATTGGAAAAAGAAGCTCTTCTTCCCAAAACGGAGATTCGATGACAGACGATGCTTACCACACAGTGTTCGATTGTAAAAGATGGAAATCTTTCCGTCAACAAATAAAAGGAAGTATCGGAGAAATCAGGCAGAATGACATAATCCAGAAGAAACTGAGAGAAGAAGAGCATTTGAAGCGCATTAGCACGAATGTGACGTACGTAGGTTCTAAAAAAAAACAAGAAGAGGTAGTTGAGGAGCCTTAACCCGCAACCTAGGCACGGACCTCCCCCACCTCGAAGAAATGCGCCAGTGGTCCTTTGAGGGAGTTACTGGAGTTTTAGACGGTATTCAAAGGCTGGCATGACTTGGTGAGTCCGCATGGTGAGGAAATAGTAAATGCTTCCTCAAAGTATTTTTCCGAAAGTTGAAAAAAGGCAGTTGGCGCCAAGGTTTAAGCAAAAACAATTGGGGGCACTGTAGTCATAGGAACTTTGAATGAAAACTCACGTTTTTTTTAAAGGAATATCAAAAGTGTTAGCGACTTTCTAGCTTATTGAGAAGTAAATTAGAGCAAAAGTGCACAGAAAGAACAAAAGTTAAGTTTCCCCAGAAGAACAAGAGTACATAAAAATACTATCAAATTTTTACCTCAATTTAAGCGAATGTTAGAGTAAAATTATGCGGGCCTCTTTCACAAAAACCAACAAGAGTAACACAATGAGGTTTTGTACCATGATTACAGCAACCTCGCCTTAGGAACCTCGCTCTCGGAAACACAACGATCTGTTCCATCAGAAATGGCTGAGTGATTTCGAACAACACTAAAAAAAAAATAAATAAATAGGGTGGCGCTACAGAGCGAGGAGCCCCTGGGCCTAGCGCATTTCTCACAACCATGCCTTGTGAGGGAATGGAGGGGACCTACAATTTTATGCCGGATCCGAACGGCTTATTGAGAAAGCGCTTTTCATGGCATGAATTTACTAACGGAGGACTTGCCAATTCCTCGCGAAAGGCGATACCCGGGAAAAAACATTTTTTGCGCCTCTGCTGGGATTCGAACCTCGAACCACTGGGTTAGCAGGTGGACATGCTAACCATCGCACCACGGGTACCACAACAACACTATGAGGTTTTTACTCAAACGTTACCTATAATCTCCTTTGAATTGAACAAAAGGAAACTAAATTATCTTTTTCGTCAGATATGACTGCGTGGTATCGTGTTAAACGAACCAACACGAACTACACGATCCTTGTTTGACCCTCAAAGGACTAATATAAGTTCGCGTTCAGTGCATATAGACACGACCGCAGCTCCTCTAACAAAATTTTTTAATCTTTTCTACTTTCTGTTTAAAAAGAACCCACTCCAACAAATTCGTTTTAACTAAAACACAATCCCGACCGTCGATAGTTTGTGATATCATAAAAAGGAGACATGAAGAGTCTCCCTAATTACTTTGTTTACTACGAAATTTAAAGAATGCCAAGTTAATTTTCAAACTTCCTCCAATCATCATAATTAAGATGTTTTTACTGAAAACTTTCCCTTCGCTGAAATTTACTCAACTTACAAACATGTACACATGTGTTGACTTAGTTGACTGACACTTGTTATGACCGTAGGAATATGCACTCACTAACAAGTTATTTTTTGCTCTAGAAGTGAAATACCAACTGAAATAAAAAGGGAAATAAAAAACTCTGTCAGTAAAACTCAAAAAGAATTTTGTTGTATTAAAGAGGTACAACTGCGCCCGTTTCCAGTGAATGGAGTCCACTTAAATATCTTCGTATTCACATATGTATTATAATATATGTTGCCTAATTTATTTGTGAAAAATGTGTTGAATGTTAACGAAATTATTATGAAAACTGTTGTAGGAGGGACATTTAATTAAACAATTCGTTAGGTCTACTAAAACAGTTTGTTTTTTTTGATAAAGCCTTAATTAAAAAAAGAAATATTTATCTTTAAATACTTCTTTTTTTAACCGCGGGAGGTAAGCTTTCAGTCACAGATCACCACCACCTTATGGTGTCAAATGCTTTGAGTTGTTAAGTTGTGCCTCTAGTGGAACATATGTTATCCTCATTGCTGGTTCCAATCAGGTCCTTCTGTAGAAATTCCATTAAAATAATCTTTTGCAAGGCTAGATTGGAATAGATTCGATATGATAGCAAGAGTTTACGCAACTCCAGGCACTGCAGTTTCTGATTGAAACCTATTGTGCCAACTTATAAGGGGTTTGAGAGTAGTTCCATTCCTCCAACTCAGAAGTTCAGAAATAGATTTTCATCTCTGAGTGTATGAGTTTATCCAGAATGATGACGCTTGACACTGTTATCTTAGTGCATAGGTGTCTCTTAGATTTTGAGGCAGAGTCTGCCAATAGGATCCGCTGCCACCTTACTTTGAAATAGTATTTTTGAAAGATCTGTAAGCTTCGAGGGCTCTCATTTAAAAACTTAATTTAATTTTGAAGTTTTTGACATATGTCAAGCTTTGCGACCAATGACGCATTATTATGCAACAGCTGCGTTCCAAGCGTTTCGTGTCCTCTGGTCTGTCTGAACAGACCATTTCCATGAAAGAATTTTCGACTCGTCGCTACTTCAGTATCGCTTTTGAAGAAATTCATCGCTACTAAAAGTAGCGATACTTTTGGCAAAATGGTAAATATTTCTCCGTCAGGAACCAAAAACAGAAACTTCACAAAATGAATTTTTTTTTTTGACAGGAGGAAATCTTCAAAAGACACTTGGCTGTGTTCGACACCAAGTAGCGAAGGATTCTTACCTCAATAAAAAATCCTCGTAACCAGAACCAATCTATGAACGATCGACAACAGATTTTTCTCTCTCAATAATATAATCGCTTTAGGGGGAGCTTAAACTTTAAATGCTTGTCATGACCTTAGCATGCCAAGCCACACGGCTTGGTTCTTCTTAATCTCCGAACATTGCCTCTCGTATTTAATATGGACTCCATTTAAGAGTTGATATGACTGTGCAATCGCTGATTGTGTGATACATCGTGTTTTCTTACAACTTCTGTAACCATTTCTATTTGTAGGTCACGATGTAAATGACTATTTCTTGTATACCATGGTATTCCACGATGGACTTTGTTTTGGAACTTTTGGATGATTTCAGTATTCATTTTCTTTGTACAGCCCCATAATTGGATTCCATAGGTCCAAATAGGTCTAAGTACTTGTTTATAAAGCACTATTTTCGACAGATAAGTTGGAATTTCTACCGAGTAACCAGTACATTTTTCCATACTTCAAGTTGAGCTCTTCTCTTTTCTTTTTGATATGCTCTTTCCATTGTAGCTTTGCATCCAAATTCATCCCAAGGTATTTGGCCGTATTGGCGTAAGGTACAGCTTGGTTGTTGATGAATATTATACGAAGAACGTAGCTTAAGTTTTTATTTGTAAAGTTTATATGTGCAGATTTAGCTTCATTGAGCTTGATACGCCATTTTTTAGTCCAATCACTAACGATATGGTCGGCGGCATTTTGCAATTTCTCAGCAGCCTTGACGACGCACTTATCGGGTGCCAAAATTGTAGTATCATCTGCAAAAGTAGCCACAATGGTATTGTTATCCACTGGAATATCCCTTGTATATAGCCAATATAGGGTAGGTCCTAGGACGCTTCCGTGTGGAACACCGGCTTGTATTTTGCCTAGCTTTGAGTATTCTTGATCATACCGTACTCTGAAGAGCCGGTTTGAGATATAAGATTTTAGTATTTCGTAGTACTGCCTGGGTAGGTCCCTTTGCAGTTTGTACTCTAGCCCCTCATGCCATACCTTGTCGAATGCTTGAGCAACATCTAAATATATAGCCGAACATACTTGTTTTTCTCCTAATGCTTTAGATTTTTATTCTATGAACTTGGTCTATCGTGGAATGTTTATTTCTAAATCCAAACTGAAGACTTGAGATTAGATTTCTTTCGTCTATGACTTTGCTTAGTCTTTTCAGTATCGATTTTTCAAAGACTTTTGCCTAAATTGGTATAAGCGATATTGGTCTGTATGACGTCACTTCTGATGGTGGCTGGCCTTGCTATGGTGCTATGGTGGATGTGGGACGTATTGGGTCTTTAGGCATGCATTTATTATGAATTGGAGTTTTATGAAGGCTTTTGATGACATTTCTTTCATAACCTGAGCAGCTATTAGATCGTACCCAGGTGATTTTTTGTTCGATAGCTGATTTCGACACATATTTTTTATTTCTTTGAGTGTGACAATAGGTATTTCAGCTTCATCTACTATATCAATAAACTGTAAGCTGTTTTTAGATGTGTTGGCTTAAAAACATTCGCAGATTATCTGCAAACAGGTTAGCTTTTTCTTTCGGATTCCCGATCCAATTCCCGTTTATAGATTTTATTGGCGGGTTTTGTAATTGCGGTCTTTTCATGCGCTTAGCTGCTTTCTAGAGCGAATAATCGGTTGAAGCATCAGTCGTTAAATTTTTCAGGAATCTACTTAATGAATCATTTTTGAATTCGTAGATTTGTTTTTTCAGTTCGTTGCTTAGACTGTTAAACGCTGTTTTGCCGTCTGGAAATCTAGTATTTTGCCATTTTCTTCGAGCTCTTCTTTTCTCCAATATCAATACTCTCTTATCTCTACAGGGTATTTTGTTTCAGTTTATCTCCTACTCGAGTAAGTTGGTGTACTTTCTTCTGCAGTTTGTTGAACATCGGCAATGAATTGTTCTACTTCAAGGTCGATTTGCTCTTTTGTTTCCATAAGGGATTTAAGATTTACATAGCTCTCAAGCTTTTCTCTGAATTCACTCCAGTTTGTTTTATTATTTACAAGCTTAGGATTACTTTTTTCCATTGTCTCTGATTCATTAAGTGATAAAATCACCGATGTATGATCTGATGATAAGTCATATTTACCTTTGACTCTTATATGGTTTCGTTTGATACCTTCAACTACGAAAAAGTCAACAAGGTCTGGTATTTTACTAGTATCCGACAAAATAAAATGCGATAGGAGGTGAGTAGGTAAAACAAGACCGTACATTGTGAATGAAAAATCTTGACTTGGGAAATATGTACTCAAACATTGGCTTATCTAAAATTCAAGTCCATGCCTGTATTTTCTGTAGGCTCAATGGACATAGAATAGTAATGAATTTTCAACTCAATTATTTACTTACCTTTTCAGTCTATTTTGCAAAGTGAATTTCTGAGAATCATTAAAAATTAAAAGAGAAATTTTCATATTTAGACACCTGACACTTTTCTGTTAATTCAATTTATAATCCTCCGTTTAAATTATTTATAAGGGTTGACTCATGTAAATCGTTAAAAAAACAGAGCAAAAACGAAGAGACCAACCTTCGCCCCAGAAGTTCAAAATCACTCCAAACAATGACAAAGATCAAAGGTTGGAAACGTTCAACACATGAGAAACAAAATTTAAATAAAGACGTGTTACAAATTAAGCTTCGTCTTCAACGAAACGTTGACAGGTAACCAACCTTCCATCATGTGTCACCAGCAGTGACACTTAAAACGGTGTATAATTAATTTTACTTTTCACTGCTTATGCTTTCAACCTTTTATTTGGTATTACCATTTTCAGCAACAACTGTTGTGTTATCAAATAAGCATTATTCTTTCGGTTCAAAAAAAAAAAAAAGAAAAAATGAAAAAGCATTCGGCCCGGATGAAGGTAGAAACGAAAAACAAGAATTAACCTTAAAAATTTCGCTCACTTTAACGTGGAAAAATTTTCCAATGAATCTTAATGAGATTGTTTTTGCTTTTGGTAAATATTTATTTGTGGCATTTTTTTTTTCTGTCGTTACGACCAGAAAATCGTGTCTGCAACTGAATATTTAATGTTGAGCTAGCTAGAGAGGTGAGTTTTCGACAAAAAAAAAGTAAACTGTGGGATTATAATCTATTCAGTGCCATTTGCAGAATAGAAAATCACACTGAATTGATGATCGATAGGCCGAGTATTTTTTTTGACAAAAAGAATTTCAGCTTTAAGGACAACACAATAGACACATGTGTGTTGTTTAAAGTTGACACATTCATTTTGGTGTCATAATCATTTCCTCGAAAGTAATACACACTTCATTTTGAAGTTTTCTTTTCCTTTTATAATAAGTAGGTAAACAAATACGTAAGTAAATATGTAAGTAAGTTAGTAAAAAGGTAAGTTAGTAAATATGTAAGTAAATAAGTTAACAAGTTAGTAATTAATTATACCTGTAATGAGAGTGTATGTGAGTGAGTAAGTAAGCTAGTAAGCATCATGTTTCGTGTGACACCACCTTTTAGAGCAATGCAAGTGGGAGGGGACAAAAAGCCGTGCATTGGTCACTAGACTTCGTTTAAAACGAGACCACTTATTACTTATTACTTATTACATTTCTGACAAAAAAGGTTTGTTAATTTTGTATTTATTTACTTTAAATCGCTTACAAAGTAGAGCATACGTCAAATATGTGAAAAGCAAACATCTAAACCTTCTGATGCTTCTAATCCCCCTCATTGCGATTGGCAGGGAGTTCCAAAGGCGTATAGCATGAATAAAGAATTGGCGCTGAGTTGTGAGATATTTAAAACGAGGTAGTATAAGAGCGCGAGACCTTGTAGAATGAAGGAAACTCAGCCTACTATGTAGATAATCCGGTTGTTCGGATTGGATTATTAGATGCAAGTAACTTAGTGATCGAAATTGCAATAGTCTATCAAGGCTGCAGCCACAAATTTGTTTCGAAAATGAAGAAACATGATCATATCGGCGTAGGTTATATACATATCGGGCAATATTGTTATAAACAACATTAAGTTTACGGGTAGTCGCGTAGTCTAAGTCACCGAAGACTTCACACCCATAAAGTAATACGGGAAGTAACAGAGTTTTCGCAAGTAGAAGCTTAGTTTTGTTAGGAATGATACTTTTTGTAACATGTAGTGTACGGAGGCATCCATAAACCTTCCCTATCGCGCTATTCAGATGGTTATTCCATGTCAAGGTGCGATTAAAAACCATGCCCAGATTTGTAGCAGAGCTTACGTAATCAATGGGTGTGTCCTCAAGCTGCAATGAACTTAAAGTTGATTCATCGAGGACTTTACGAGAGATGGGTATAGCTTTTGACTTTACTGGATTTAGGATTAAGGCATTTCCCTTAGACCAACGTGAGATGAGTAGCAAATCTTCATTCATTAATGCAACTGCCTCATTTTTCGCCGACAAAGGTCGACTGATCAGCAGCTGCACATCATCGGCATAAAGATGGATTTTGCAGTTTTTTATAACAAATGGGAGTTCGTTTATATATAGAGAGAAAAGAATTGGGCCAAGTATCGATCCCTGTGGAACACCGGTTAAAACATTCATAAAACTGGACGAGCGATCATTTGCGATAACACATTGTTGTCTCCCACTGAGATAAGAAAGCATTAACTTACATGACTCGATGGAGAAACCATATAAATTTAGCAGCTTTTTGCACAATATTGAATGGTTGACAGTGTCGAAAGCCTTTGAGAAATCTAATAGTGTTAGAATTGATATTTGGTCGCCATCCATTGCAGTTCTTATTTCATCTGAAACTAGAAGTAGGGCTGATGTGCAGCTCCGTTTCGGGCGGAAACCAGACTGAAAGGAACTTAACAGATTGTTGGAAAACAGATAATTTTGTACATGCTTATAGACTGCTTTCTCAAAGACTTTTGAAAGGAAGGGAAGAATAGCTATTGGTCGGAACTCTGTCTCTAAGCTTATAGTTTTCTTAGGAATGGGAATAATTTTTGCTTTCTTCCACTCCAAAGGAAATTCAGAGGTTGTTAAAATGGTGTTGAAAATGTGCGTTATAAAACGTAGTAAGTATGGGAGAAGGAGCTTAATAAATTTAGGGTTTATTAGATCGAGACCAACGGCATTCGATCTAATTGATAATATTGCCTCAACTACGTCCTCTTCCTGAAGCCTTACAAAACTGAAATTGTTTTGAACAGTACCTGTTTCAACTTCATTCAAGAAACTGCTTGAAATTGCTATTGATAAATATATAACGGGTGATTTTTTAGCTGGTTTGGTTTTGGCAACACTGGTTTTGACAGCTGACGTGTGTTTAGTACCTTGTGTCACTGTCAAACAGCTTCAGTTTGGTTTGCAATTTAACCATGGATCGTCTTACAAATGAACAACGCTTGCAAATTATTGAATCTTACTATCAAAATTCGTGCTCGGTTCGAAATGTTCATCGCGCGCTGCTTCCATTTTATGGTCGGCATTCTCGACCTTCTGAGCAGTCTATTCGGAAGATTGTGACCAAATTGCCGCATTTGGAGTGAAGATCAGCCAGAAGCATTGCAACAGCTACCAATGCATCCCGAAAAAGTCACTGTTTGGTGCGGTTTATGGGCCGGCGGCATTATTGGGCCATATTTCTTCAAAGATGATGCGAATCGCAGCGTTACTGTCAATGGTGAACGCTACCAAGCGATAATAACAAACTTTTTTTTGCCCGAAATGGAAGTTCTTGACTTGCATGATATGTGGTTTCAACAAGACGGTGCCACATGCCACACAGCACGCGAAACAATGGCGCAATTGCGAGGCGAGTTTGGTGAACAGTTAATTTCACGTTTCGGGCCGGTCAATTGGCCGCCTAGATCGTGCGATTTGACACCATTAGACTATTTTTTGTGGGGGTATGTCAAGGCTAATGTCTATAGGGACAAGCCCGCTTCGATTGACGCACTGGAAGCCAACATCCATGCATTCATTCGTGAGATACCGGCCGATATGTGTGAAAGAGTATGCCAAAATTGGACTCAGCGGATGGGCTACCTGAGACGCAGCCGCGGTCAACATTTGCATGAAATTATCTTTAAACATTAAATTGCAAAGTTCAAACTATCGATTCAAATAAATATTTCATTCATTTTTTCGAATTTTTTGTGTTTTTTTTTTAAAAAAGTTCTAAACCTCTTAAAAAATCACCCGTTATTTGAGCTCATTTTCAATCGCTTGAGTTGCAAATATCCTAGTGTTGCCAGACTTTGTGCGTTACGATGTTATTAATTTTATCTCAATTACAAAACTCATCAATAATTTGATTGTAAAGGGGTTTGCAATAGAGACGCTACAAAACTAGTGTGACAGGGACAGCAAACTACGCGATATTCTTTGCTGCTCTTTTGACATTTCTCTTTAGTAAAATTTGCCATTTTATGATGAAAAGATATACGAACCAACAATGAGCCAAAGTTATTAAAATTAACTACCGAAATTCGGCCTCAACGTTAAGAGGGCTACGTCCAATTTATGGTCATCATCGCGAAGATTGCACGGTGAGTTACAAATGAAGGATCTTACCGCGATATTAATCGAAGCTGCCCCAGCAAACGCTAAAAAGAAAGTTATGAAGGACAACTTGAAACAGCGCTGGTTTGATGGTGAGTGCCAAAAAACAAGAAAAAAGTCATTAGCATTTTTGAAGCTGTTGAGAAAATATAACAACCCTTTTTTCAAAAGTATGTATGCAGCAGCCAATAAAGATTTTAACCAACTATGTTTTGATAAAAGAAAAAAACTAGAGCAACCAAACATAAAGGCACTGAATTCGTTTAATACCTTAGCAGAGTTTTGGAAAGCAGCCAAATTAGTAAACGGGAGGGCTAATTGCATTTCTGCATCACTCAGTGCCTCTGAACTCCGCGACCATTTCAGGAACCTACTCAATGCACCGCTATTTGCACCACATTTACTCTACGCAGCTCCATATTTCAAAGATGAGATGTTAGATGCACCATTTACAGTGTCTGAATTAGAAAATACTATATCAAAAACCAAAACTGGAAAAGTCCCGGGTGATGACAGAGTCCCAGTAGAGTTCTATAAAAACTGTACAAAAGAAATTTTGAGCGCAATGACGGAGGAATACAACAGAATCTTTGTAAACGCAGATGTCCCAGAAAATTTTAAAAAGCTATAATATTTCCCCTACACAAAAAGGGTTCCTATGATGCACCAGAAAACTATAGAGGAATTTCGTTTCTGAATACTTCCGCCAAGCTTTTAGTACCCTCATTTTCAACAGGCTTACCCAGTGGATCGAGGAAAAGAATATTTTAAACGAATTCCAAGCAGGATTTAGAAAAAACTATTCGGCTATAGATCAAATATTCTGCTTGATGAATATTGCAGAGAGCTTCAAAAGAAAAAAACAAAACTTTACGCATTTTTCGTCGATTTCCGTTCTGCCTTCGGCTCAATTGCCCGGGAAGGGCTTTATAAGTTGGGAATATCCGGTAAAATTATGTCCATACTCAGAGCGATGCATGAAAATAATGCGGCTTACGTATGGGATGGTGAATTCATCTCTGAAGAATTTGCAACAGAAATGGGAGTCAAGCAAGGATGTGTCTTGAGTACGTTACTATTCATTTTGTTTGTCAACGATATCGTGGAGGAAATTGGAGGTGGGGTTCGGTTTGGAAATACGCAAATACCTGGACTAATTTTTTCTGATGATATTGTATTCTTTTCTGAATCTGTGGATGGAATGCAGCGCATGATGAATCGGTTGGTGAAATATGGCGAAAAATGGAATCTGTCTGTTAACTTACAGAAATCTAAAGTTATGATATTTAGGGATGGAGGTGGCAGATATTCAAAGAACGAAAAATGGACATATAATGGTGAAAATGTTGAAATAGTCCGAGAATATAAATATATAGGAGTACTCGTCACGTCGAATCTCAACATGAGAAAACATTTTGAATTGAAACTAGCAGAGGCGAAAAGAGCTGTTTCTTCAGTCTGGACTCGTTGTATCGACAATAAAAGCATCGAGCATAATACAAAGCTTAAAATCTTTTGTGCTACCTCAGCTTCAATATTACTTTATGGTGCCCAATCTTGGGGATACTGCCAGTTCGAAGAAGTTGAAAGGTTCTTTAGGTACTTCTAAAGTATTTTCCGGTTACCGCTTAACACATTAAACAATATGTTACATTTGGAAACAACAGAACCGCCATTATTTCTAAGGACCCTGAAGCTTATGTAATGAAGGTGATGGAGATTCCTTAAGAGGGCTATATCATATAGGGGAGACATCGTAAGAAAATGGGAGGAACTGGCGCTCCATGTTGGAGAAAACCTCTTCTTTTTGCTCAATCGCTACCATATCCCCTCTCCTTCTCTCATTTTTTCTCCAGTCTTCAAAGCCATCTAACCCGCCTGTACCTCCAGCTTCATTCGATTTCCACAAAGCAAACTTTCGTAAAATTAATGATTATCTAAATAGAACTCACTTTAATTTTGATAATCTAACCGTGGAAGATGCCACATCCGCGTTCTACAGAGAAATACATAAAGCTATATCCCTCTTCGTTCCTCTTTCTAGACTTAAAACTTCTTCTACTTCCCCTCCATGGTATAACCATAGGCTCCGTACTCTAAGAAATAAAAGGAACAAATTGTGGACAATCTTCCTTCGTACTCGATCTCCTACTGACTATTCAGCTTACCTTGGCTCTTATTTACATTTCTGTGAGCTTTTCAACACCCTTTACCAACGCTATTTAATCGAAATGAAATCTAACATTATTAATGACCCTAAGTCGTTTTATAAATTTGTCAACCACAAAAGAAAATCTGACGGGTACCCTTCCTCCCTTTCGTTCAATAACGAAACCTCATCCGATGCACTCGCTGTAGCAAACTATTTCGCAAGTTACTTCAATCAGTCTTTCACGGATGATTCTTTTGTTCCCGACTCAGCGTATTTCTCGTTTTTACCGAATTTTTCTTTTGATCCTTTCCTTCCACGTTTCTTTGACTCCCATCTAATTGAAGAAAAGTTAAATCATCTAAATGATGAGTATATTCCTGGCCCCGATGGTATACCCGCCATACTTCTTAAGAAATGCTCCTCCAATCTTTCCCTTCCTCTCTCAAAAATCTTTAACTTGTCCATATGCCTAGGAGTTTTCCCCCAAGCTTGGAAAACGGCGTTTATAACCCCTGTACACAAAAAAGGTCCTAAGTGCGACGTGAAAAATTATCGTCCCATCGCTAAAATATCGCATATACCCAAAATTTTCGAAAGCATTTTGTATGAAAACTTAAGTTTTCGTTGCAAATCTCTCATTTCCCCTAGACAACACGGTTTCCTCAAAGGCAGGTCAACAACAACAAACCTCGTTGACTTTGTCTCATTTTCCCTCTCAGCCTTGGAGAATGGAAAGGAGGTCGATGTAATTTCAACTGACTTTAGTAAAGCTTTCGATAAAATATCTCACAAACTTATTCTTTTTAAACTTTCCACCCTCGGCTTTGAACCCATTCTGTTGAGATGGATTTCTTCTTATTTAGAAAACCGTTTTTACAGTGTTCGTTTCAGATCCGCCTTATCCAGCCACTTTCTAGCTACTTCCGGTGTTCCCCAAGGCAGCCATTTAGGCCCTCTCCTCTTCATTCTCAGTATTAACGACATTGAAATGATCATCAAATACTCCTCTATCTCTCTTTACGCGGACGATACCAAGTTTTACCGGGTCATTTCTTCTTCTGAAGACTCTTCCCACCTCCAACAGGATCTCGACAGTTTTTCAATATGGTGCTCCAAAAACTGCCTGGAGCTAAATGTTTCCAAGTGCCAGTCAATAACCTTTTCACGTAAACGCATCAAATCTCCTCCCCGTCTCTACCTGCTAAACGATCAAATCATCTCCTCTGTTGAGGTGATTCGAGACCTTGGGATTATTTGCGACCGTGAGCTGAATTTCCTCAAGCATATCGACGATATAATCCTTAAGGCAAATTCAGCACTTGGCTTCGTGAAACGATGGTCCAAAGAATTTGTAGACCCCTACGTAACCCGCTCCCTTTATATTTCATTTGTTCGTCCGCTTCTTGAATACGCTTGTCAAGTCTGGTCGCCTTTCCAACAAGTGCACATTGCCAGAATTGAGAGTATACAACGCCGTTTCCTCCGATTTGCTCTTCGTGGTCTTAATTGGAGCAATCCTTTGATATTGCCTCCTTATCAAGACCGAATCAAACTCCTAAACCTAAATACGCTGAAAGATCGAAGAGAAATATTTGACGTTCTCTTCATTCACCGAATCCTCACAGGTACCATTGACTGTCCAGCCCTTAACGAATCCATTTTTCTAAATACTAACCCTCGTAACACACGAAATCCCCGTCTCTTCTATCTTCCCACCCATCGAACCTCCTACGGCTCCAATGAACCCATCTCCCGAATGCTGAGAAATGTCAACTCCCACTCCTCTTGTTTTGACTTCAATATGAGTACTCCCTGCCTAAAACTTCGTCTCCTTAGCCCTCCAACTACTTAGTAAGTCTTAGCTATTAAGTTTCTTAGTTTGTAAGTTAATAGCTTGTATTAAGCCTAATAAATGGGGGTTTTGCCCCCACCAAAATTAAAAAAAAAATTAAAAAAAAAAATTAAAAAATATTAATATGTTGAATGTCATATTTAAAGTAAGAGGTGAACTAATTAATTAAATTACATCCCTCACCGACCCGACTTGCCGATCCTGTGTAACCTGTGCAACCTCAAGGAGAGGGAAGATATATTTCATTTTATCGCCAGATGTCCCATCTTGAAAGAGTTTCGTGTGAGGTACTTTGGAGTAGCTTCTATGGAGTTTAAAGATACGCTGGACGTACTGAATGGAAAAGTAGGTTGGGATATTCTATATTACTATACCACATCTGCACTCAGTTATAGGAATCGTATACTTGAAGGAGACTTTTAAATAGAGTGAATTATTATAATATGTATTGAAGTTAATATTATTGTCAATCTGATAAACGGCCGGCCACTGGCCAAACCATAATAAACTTAATGTAAACAAATTGTAAATTGTAAAAAAGCTGCCCTTCTAAATAAAGTTTTGTAACTTACTTTGTAACTAACTGGTCATCATAATCGTCCTAGCAGATCAACAATTGAGCGCTAGTGGAAAAATTTGAATCCACAGGCACAGTACAAAATGTTCCCGTGCCAGTGAAACAAAGAAGTACACGTAATAGTGTCGAGAATATTGCTGCCACTGAGGCTTCAGTTGCAGAAAACCCAAATGTGTCTCTCACACGTCGCTCTCAAGCGTTGGGCATCTCTGTGACGTCGTTTTTGGCCCCAATTGGATGATATGGACTTGGAGGACATGTGGTTCCAACAGCACGGTGCCACAAGCCACACAGCGAGTGTCAAAATCAATTTATTGGAAACCTTGTTTGGAGAACGTGTTATCTGACGAAATGGTCTAGTCGCTGGGTGCCTCGGTCGTGCGATTTGACGCCGTTAGACTATTGCCTGAGGGGCAACGTCAAGGCTATGGTCTATGCCAACAATACAGCGACGATTGATGAACTTCGTACGAATATCGAAAGTGAAATTGCAGCAGTATCGGCCGATTTATGATTGAAAACCGTTGAAAATTGGGTTCAGCGTCTGGACTGCTGCAAGCGTGCCTGTAGTGGCTATGCAAAAGAAAATTCAAGTTCCATACATAATGGCATCTTTCACAGAATTAAAAAATTTCAAATTTTCCCAAACCGTTCTTGTTTTATTTAAAAAACTTTTGTAGCGCTCTTATTGAAAAACCCGATATAATAAAAACTTAATGACGTGAGCTTTAAGCCATTATTTTGATTTTTAAGGCCTATTGTAGATTAACACGGAATAACCAACCATTTTCAAGTCTATGGAGTACGAAGTATTTTTTAATGAGGGCTCAATATCTGATGACATTATCGAGAAATGAAACACAATTCATCTTTTGTTATCCTACCAAACATCGCTCCATATAAAAAACATTTCATTCGCAACTAAAATCTTTGAACAAAGCTTAACAGCTTTTTATTGAATTCATAATAAATTGAACTGAGCTGATACAAAAGCATATCAAGTGGCTGCGAGTCTACTTATATCAGCTTCCATTAAATCATAAATTTAATAATGGGGCAGCTATAGAGTATGATAATTTCTGACGCTACAACGATTTCCCAAGCCACTCAAAAGTCAACTGATCTGAAATAATCCAAAAATGCTTCTATTTTAATCCCTTTGAAGTCCACCCAACCAGGTGCTATTAAGCTCATCACGTTCCTGACAAAATGTGCGCCGAGCCCGATTCCAGGGATACCTTTTGGCAAAAAAATTGAAAATTACCGCTAAATGCAACATAAATGCTGATATCGTTCGTATTCCCCATTACATTCATGATATCAAATATGAATAATATCACCATCGAATACCATGGCATCATCACCACACCATTGAAACAATGTGTGGAAGGATAATTGTGGCACAATTAAGCGCGTTCGTGTCATGTCCAATTTTTCTTTTTTTCAATTCACACCGACAAACAGCTATTGCGATATAACCATCACCATTATCATCATCATCAGCGTCAGAGACAGCAAAGAACCATGGCACGAGAAGCAGGAATCATTTCTCTAATACCTCCCCATCAGGCATTGAATATATGTATAAATATATCCTTAATGGTGTGCAATTTCATTTTCAAAAAAAAAGAAGAAGCAAACAACAACAACATCATTACCGTAAGGCTAAGCTCAAAATTACTTACCTCATGCAGAGAACAATGAGTTTTATTTCAAAATCCATAATTGCTCGGCATTAGCGTTAGATGTAGTAAAGTTTAGATGAAGAGATGCCGGGGGCGAACCTTTTCCAAATACACACACAAGTGAAAATGGTTATCACATTTCATGCGGGTGGTTTTTGGCGCCCGCTTAGCAACGCACGGTTTTAAAACTATATTTAAATTACGTTTTCGCATCCTGTGCGACGTGACGTTGGTTATTGGAATTACTGGAACAGCAAGTATCTGAACGTGGAGTGAATGTAAGAACAATTACTTTAATGTGATTTCTTATCTTAATTTAAACGTTACCTTCAAATAGAGCTAAATAAATTTTTACTTCGGTATATGGCAACTCAACAATTTGACTTGCAGTAGGACTTGGGGTTTCGCTAGATATTTTTATCAGCCTTGTCCTAGTTTATTGGTTGAAAATATCTTTGACAAATATGCTGGAGACTTTACTTCAAAGGTCTTAACATATGTTGCTTAAATCTCTTTCTTTAAATTTTTAAGAGTACGACCCATAGTACAGTTTCTTTCACAAAGCAAAGCCGATTTGCTTTTTTTGATTTAATCTGACTATGTTGTTCAATATCGCATCGCTACCTGAGATTTTGGATTTAAGAAAGCTGTTTTTTTGAGATCTACATACGTCCCCATAACAGAAATGTGCAGGTAATTTTTTATTAAGGCTGAGTATTGCGTATGTGAAACGGCCAGGACCAGCTTTTCCAAGAATATATTCACGTTCAGTCGGAAGCACTTTGTATAAAGTGATAAAAAAAGAACCATAACCCCAACTTATGCTTTCATTGTAAAATTTTTTACAGATCTTCTCAAATGAAGTCAATACTCATAAATAGACCGTGGTGAGTCCCATGAGCACTTCATTCCCATCTTAAGAGAAGCGGAGATGTTATACTACAAGTCTTACAAGTTAAAGCATAGGGTGGACAAAGCTGCCTTCCAAAAATAGATAATACTCAAGATTAGAAACTCCAAATATGTTGATTAATATTTAAAAAATCGAATTTTTGGTTGTTTTGACGAGCACGACGAGATGACTTTCATCTCCCTAAATAATTTATTACAATAATGATGATAAATTCGAGCACCAGATGACAAGTTCGTAATTCGCTGGGTATAACGCTTTGCAAAAATAGCTTTTGTCTGGTAGTTGGATTAATATTTTGTGGATGTTGTTTGGTTGGGGGGTTGGTATAAGGAATTTAAATTTTTAGAGATAATCATTGGAGTGAGGCGATTGTATTGAAGGAGAGATGAAATCTTTAGATGGGGGAATTGTCAATTCAACTTAAAGTGATTAAAAGACACTAGTGACTTTGATAACGAGGTGTCATTTTCCTTTGCGGTACTTGGAAAGATTTTTGGTTGGTATCTGTTATGAACTTTCTGGGAGTGTCAGTTTTACAACGTTTTTTACAGACGGTGAAATGGAGGATAGTTAAGTGTGTATAGAATTACTTTTTCGTTAATGAGGATAAGGTAATAAGGTTTTAGATGATAAGAAAAAAAGATGAAAAGACATGATCCCACGTTATCTGGAACTTAAAAATGTAGATACCCTTAGTTGATTATTCTGCTATGGTCCCGTGGTTATTGTTTTTTAAAGAGTCGGTCTATAAGATGCGGTTTGAAGAAGCAACTCACAACTTGTGAATTAATCAAGTGGCAGAAATGTCGCAAATGAATCGGTTTAAATTTTGCTAATAGTATTCACATTAATAAAGTGACAAGTGGTACAAATAAAATAAGATTTTATAGATTTTCTCACTGGCAAAGTGGTCACAAATGGCTCAAAAAAAGTAAATGGAACACATGGTCCACATGGTCCACATGGTCCATGTGACAGAAATGGATTAATTGGAAAAGTGAAACAAATGACTCAAATAACATAAACCTTACGAATAGTTCATATGACACCCCAATCTTAGAGACGAGATCTCACCCTGGCGATCTGAGAGTCATGGTTTCACTAGCTTCAATGACGACCGCCTTGCAAAAGCAGTCATCGCCGAACGAAACACCCTGTTCGTTTCTAAGACGGACCTCGAAAACATATTTCACAAGATAAAAAAAAAAGAAATAGGAATTAGTTGATGACATACTTAATATTGTGTTGCGAAACCTCCCTTCGGAAGTGGTAGATAAATTCACTACAATGTTTAACAGTGCTCTGAAAAATAAATACTATCCAGTGCGTTGGAGGACGGCAACGGACCATTCTCTCCTCAAAAAAGGAAAGGATGGTTCCAATCCAGCAAATCTTCGGTCAATTAGTCTTTTTCTGAGTATCAGCAAGGTATTCGAGAAAGTTCTCAATAGAGCACTGTCCATATGGGTTGAGTATAAAAACATTATTCCAGACAATCAGTTCAGTTTTAAGGCGGGTTATAATACCATACATGCTGCATCTGAACTAGTATCCGATGTTCAATGGAAAAGAGCTTAAAAGTAGTGTATAGGTGCATGTCTGGTTGACTTGGAGAAGGCATTCGATATCGTTTGGTTAGACGGTCTTTTCCATAAGTTGATCAGTTATGGCATGAGGAAGCTACTGCTATATATTCCCAATGACATGCTTCATTGTAGAGCGTTTGTTATCAAAAATGGCAATGTTCAAGATTCAGAACGGTCTGCTACAGAGATAGGTGAATACGCAAATCTTATTGAGCATTTTCACTGGCCATTTAATTGGTTCTCGTCACCATGCTAGAACAGGTCCAAAGATTGAAGTCATCAGAATTCTTTTGCAGCGTGACTTCGACAGCATTTAGCAATTCTGCGATGACTAGAAGTTGAAAATTAACTTTCAGAAATCGGAGAATATTCTTTTTAGAATCCCATTGGCTCGGGCCTCATGGGATGCGATAAAGATCTCGCGAAAGCTGGTGATCGCTGATCTACATGGTACCAAGTACCTTGGCCTTTGGCTAAATTAGTATCTATGCGGTTCTGGAAAGGGCCAAAGGAGCATTCGCTCTGACAAGGCGACTGTTTTACAGCATACAACTTGATAGTTGATAGCAGGGTGAAAGTGATTTGCTACATGGCCCTCATAAGGCCAAAGATGGTCTAATGGTGCCTTGTGTGGTTCACTGATACATCGGTACAGTAGGGCGGTTTCTGATTTCGATCGCCGTGATATTTTAAAAATATCAAAATTGTTCTAGTGGTTGTTCGAGCAAGAAGGTAATATGGATAGCAAAGTAGCCAATGGATGGCTTACATATTTTTAGCGTGTATGCTTGGGGAATGGGGGAAGGCGAACAAAAAAATTGGCCGAGCTGTCACAAACGACTTAAATGGCACAAAAGATGCGACTAGTACCCTTTTATGACCCAAACAGAAGAAAAGACAGAGCGGAAATGTTAGAAACAGTTCGAATGGAATGGATTGTCCGTGAGTCAAGTATACAATATTCTAATATGACACAAGTGGCACGTTTAAAACTAACTTCAAAAAGTCTTACGACAAATTTTTGTTTTAATCTGCAACTAAGACATTCATTAAAAACAACATTTGAGCTTACAAATTATATCCCAATTAAAATAAACGCTCCTTCAAGCACAGGAGTATTTACAAATTTATAAGATAAGATAAATAAAAAATCAAAGGTTTGCTTAAAATGTTATTAAATGAGTTGCAAAAGTTTGTTCTCTCGTGTCTAGTAACCTCTCGGTTTTCTTTTTCACACCGCAGCGCTGTAGAAATAGACATGTCAGTGGGAGCACAACTGATCGACTTGTCCATATTTTTAAACATGGCACAAATGAAAGTCAAGTGGAGCCATTAGTAATTACTGTTACAAGTTTCTTAAATTACTTAAAGAAGTCAAAAAGGTGAAACGGGGTATAAGTGTTTAATTAAATTTAAAAAATCTAGCTTAACTCGTTCAAACTAAATGCAAATGGTATAAAATCAATACAAACATGGCAAAAATGTTACACAGGGCTCAAATGACAAACAATTCCTAAAATTGTAAAAAGAATGAAAGAAGTCATGAACATCTGTGGTACATTTGGCGATGTGTAAAATCAAAAATCAACCGATGACACCAATTGCAATGGCATAAATGGTACAAATGGAACAAATGTTTTACATGTCACATATTGTAAAATAATTTAAATGGAATAACTCATGATACAATTGAAAGCACGGTAGGTGCTTGTATGATTTTCAGTGGTAAATCAGAATTCTGATTGTTCAAATTTCCTATTTTTGCAAGAAATCTTATTTAGAAATTCTTTTGGGTCGTCGGAAGTAAGCAGGCTTATTTCACGGAGACTGTTGATGTTAAATGATAGTCATTTTTGAGAGGATCCATGCTTTTGGAAAGAGTGTTGCACTTTTTCCCGATGAAACGAATCTAAACCGTAGCTACAACTTGGAAAATAGTACACTAATACGTTAATTAATCGTGCTGATGATTAATTAATTATCTAAAGACGAATTTAAACGAATTTAATTTCAGGATGAACTGTCAAATGACAGCTGGGTGAGTTTCAATGGGAAAAGAATGCAACTGGTAGCAAAAGTGTGTGCTGCCAATACCAGCTGCTCAGCAAGGGGTGGTCCTTAGGTTATTTTATTGGTACGTAGGTATAAATGATTTGGCAAAAAAAAAAGGAACGAATGGAATAAAAATACAAAATCAATCAGAACACACAACAGGGTGCTTCCCACAACCAAGGGCGACAGGAAATTTTTGGTTGGAATTTCGAAACCAACTTCAACGCTGAAAATGGTCTTCAAACAGTACAATTGATTTCCAAAATGAATAAAAATACTTTTTATTCAGCAAACATTTACGGGTACATGTATAAAACCAGACAATTTTTCGTACAATGTATGGAAAATCTGGCAGAGGGCCAGTTAACAACCTAATTGTGATGAAATTATTGATCGAAGGTAGGCTTTTACAAGGTTAAAATGCAAAACCACAAATTATGTGTACAATGCACCCGCGAGGAAACGACTCTTTTCGAATTTTCCCGAACTAACAAAAAGTCAAAGAAAGGTCGCGCGTCCTGCTATCTCAGGATAAACGACGAATGGCGAAGGATAACCGACACAAACAATACGACTCAATAGTCAGAGCACAAAACGAAGGCATTTTCACACTTTCTTTTAAAAGTAGAAAGTACTTATCTTTCTAATGACGAATCCCATCATACCTAGTAATGACACACCGAATCCCATCATACAGGCACTAACTCCTCTGGATTCCAGCCTGGCTGGTTTTTTCCTGCACAAAAAAAAAAAAACAATAATGAATTTGGCTGTTATGAAAACACAAACACTTTTTACAACTGAAACTTGCACTATTTGCAATTATAGTTATTAAAGCACTCGCTTTAAAATGTTCCGAATATTTTTTTCTATCTTCCAAACTTGTTGGCACTATGGCCTTTTTTTGTGCCATTTTCTTGGCAGTCTCTTCGTTAATCGCCTCATTCAGCTTATTCCACTCAACTTCGACCAATCAAAATTATGGAGGTTCGTCAAGGGGTATCTGCAGTACTCGCAGCAAATTCGCTGGATTCGCTCTTTTCTAAACAATTTTTTTGTTGAATCTCTCGGTCGTTGGAGATTCGCAACATTTCGCCTGAATGAACGATTCCAGACCTCTGTTACACTTCATTCCATTTCAGAATAGAAAATTGAAAAGCTGATACTTTAAACAAATTTCCTCGCCCCAACCGACCCAAGTTACACAAGAAAACTATTTAGGCTAGAATCGAGTTAGAGAGGATTCGTCCTTTTTCGCGAAAACTACGAAACTTCTTCTGTGAACCTTCCCAGAGATCTGAGAGAATGGGGATAATCCTATAAACAGTCAATTCCTCGTTAAGGTAAAGCAATTTAGGTTGGGCACTCGGCCTTTACGGTGGGCGATCAGCCATTACGTTGGGCTCTTGGCCGTTTATATCGAAAAAGGTCTCAAATGCCAGACTCCGATGATGGCTGATATACGAGTATCTTCAGTGTGTTAACGCTGGGTTATATCTCTACCTTATTGTTCTAAGCAACCAGCTGCTGCTACTATAAATGGAATTTCTCCAGAACCTTTCTGTTTCTTACTACCGCTGCTACTTGAGTCTCCAGCCACCCACTGGCTCAGTGAAGGAGTACCTATAATAAAAAATAGGGTGGCGCAACAGAGCGAGGAGCCCCTGGGCCTAGCGCATTTCTCACAACCATGCCTTGTGAGGGAATGGAGGGGACCTGCAATCTTCTGCCGGTCCCCAACGGCTAATTGAGAAAGCGCTTTTCATGGCAATGATTTTACTACAGGAGGACTTGCCAATTCCTCGCGAAAGGTGATACCCGTGGAAAAACATTTTTGCCTCTGCTAGGACTCGAACCTCGAATCTCTGGGTTAGCAGGTGGACATGTCAACCATCGCGCCACGGGTACCAACGGGGTATCTATTTGCGTTAATTTTCCAATATACTTTGAAGTACACCACTAGCTGATGGACTAGGGTTGCTTCACACTCTGCCAGCACTTTGAAACCACAACAGAAAGAAAGGTTAAAAATCGGAAAAGGAAGAAAACTAAAGGCCACACTTGCTGTGGTAAAATTTACCGGAACAAGAGAAAAGACGAAAACACTTTTTACTTTACAAAAGTAGATGGAATGTATAAAGATCAGGAAAAATGGCCACCATTAATAGACATTTGTAAAAAGTCGAGTTTTCAAAAATATGCCAATCAGTGTCGGATTCAATTTGGAACGATTTGGTTATTGGGGATAAGATAACTTTCAGATTCAGAAAAAAGTGCCACTGGGGAAAGTTCCCAGACTTTTCGAAGACATTTAAGTTATTTACCAAGAAAATAAATTTCAAAAACTGCGCCATACCAAATTTCAATAAAGCTTGACAACTTTCAATTTATTTTGATCAGTTCTCTAAAGCTTATGATATCAATTATTTACTTGCTTTCCTCATAAATCCTTTTCACATTCAAAAAAGAAAGAGAATTATGCTTTTGTGACACTAACATCACACAAAAATGCGAAGCAAGTTATCTTTTGAATAAAAAATATATTAACTTCTGTTAAAAGGAACGTGAGTGTTGTATCTTTTTCCAATTTCTTTGTCCACCGGCAAAACAAAAGCGAATTTCATAAGCATAAATCAGTTTGGCAGGACAATAGAATACACCAAGACGTACCCACCTCCCAACTTACCCGAATTGTGGTGTAAACTGTATTCAAGTTGCTGTGACTGTCGCACACCAAATGTTGTCATAGAATTTTGTGTAGCAGGACCAAAGAGCCAGCATGCAACACAAACAATAACACAAATGGTGACTACTAACAACAGCCATGCAAAGGACAACGATTGACTGTCATAAATCTTTAGAACCAAAGCTTTAGTCAAAGGAGGCATACAAATACCAATTCTATTCCCATTCCTGAGGATTAACACTTTCCAAGCTGCCAACGACGAAGAAGCTTGTAGGTATGGTGAGAGAGAAAGAGAGAGAGAGAAAGAGAAGGGAAACATGTCACGCACACTCGTTTAATTTAACCCCTGGCCAGTCATCTCTCCTCCGTCCCTTTTAAAAATGTATATTTGCCAGCTATTCCAAAATTGCTACTGAACACAGCACAGAGTCTAAGGCGAACAATAGGCCCTCAATAGTGAATAATGATTTAAAAGGACGACCAAGGGGTATACAACAAACACGAATGTTACTATGCTTTCCTGTTCGTGTGTCTGTGTTATATTGTGTTCATTGGCCATTCAGGATCCATAATATTAATTGAAAATTATTGAAATTCCGGTTTAGTAGATTAGGTTAAACCCATTTCATATTTAATAGTTTAAACTTGTGCACATAGCTTCAGGATTCAATAAGTTATCTGATCGTGAGTCTTAAGCCATTCAAATTGGTCTCGCCGTATGCACGTTCGTAAACGTAAACGTACGGCTTGGTGTGATTAGTACATATACGGAACTATTTTCAGTTCCTTTTGAATAAAGGAAAAGATTTACACATTCTGTCGTTTATGGTCTTGTCTGAAAGGATATATGTGTAGTAAGGATGCTTACTTCCCAGGGGCAGTTCCGTTCATTGAATGGATATCGTTTGTTTAAATTCCAGGAAATACTTTGTATCGATTGGGTTTAAAATAAAAAAGTTTGGCATCAATGGACATTCATTTCATGCAGTGACTTAGCAAGTCAAGCTTTAAAACCAATAAGCAATCAGCTTCGGGTTAATTTTATTTGTAGGACAGACCATTCCTTTTCGTGTGTGTTGCATAAGCGTGTCTAGTTGAAAATTGAATACACCTTAGAATTTGGCAGTTTTGATAGAAAATCACTTTCCCTCTTTGGAAGTTAACTTTATGAATGTGAGCCTTGCAACGGTAAAGAAGAAAGCAATCAAGCTACGTTTTCCGTTTTCGTTGATCTTCTGCATCAATAAATGCTCTTCAAGAGAATCCAAGAATTTGGCTTTTTCAATAGACAAAAAAGAATTAGCTAGCCCTTAGTTATAATTAAAGTCGAATCTACAATTGCCATTCAAAAATAGCTGTGGTACCCGCTAAACTATTTGGAAAGAAGATCCTCTTGCTAGGATGTAATTATGGATAGTTCTGCCCAGAATGAGCTCGTCCTTTGAACAATACTTCCCTTTAATAGATGAAACAGATGAGCGCGACAGTAGAAGAGAGGGAGAGAGAGCGAGAGAGTGGGAGAGAGGGGGAGAAAGAGGGAGAGAGAGGAAGAGAGAGGGAAAGAGAGAGGGAGAGAGAGCGAGAGAGAGAGAGAGAGAGAGGAACAAAGAGAGGGTGAGATAACGGTTGCCACTTGGCAAAAAAATATGTGTCCAAAATTGAAAATGAAAATGACCAAACGTAGCTTGAAATGACCAAAACTATGATTGATTCCGACGAAGAAAGAAGGGAAGAACACCAAGTTTTCAAACGGAAAAAGCAGCATGAAAAGCGCTGTTTAAGGAAATATATAGAAATTTTATGAAAGTATGAGCTTCAAGGTTTGCACCAAAAGTTAAAAAATCATGACAGGGTGGAAAACTAAGAACCAACCCCGTAAAGACCACCAAGAAAACATAGCTGAAGAACCGTATTCATCTCTGAGGATCTTATAAAGTTAATTATGAAGACTCAAGATCAGATGAAATTAGGGTTGCAAACTCGTATGTTAGCTCAAATCAAATAAAACTAGAGGAGATACCAGGCGGTATCGACGCCGAAATTTTCAAGGAAGCTAGTGATTAGTTTGAAAGAAGAGTGTGATTTAGTCGGGACAAAGCATGTTCAATGCATGGAAAATCTTAAAGAAGAGTGTAGCAGCTGCATGATTTAGTCGGGACAAAGCATGTTCAATGCATGGAAAATCTTACCCCTTGCACCCCTTATAGAGGAATACTCCTCCTTATCGTCAGATGCGATGTCTTGTCTTTGTGAAAGTCTAAAAACCCCCCACCTCAACAAATTCGTACAGCACACGGGAGTTCTTGGAAAAAACATGCGTGCGACAGTATTGACAGAAACAAGCTGTGCCGTATCATGTCTTGTTGCCAAAAAACCATGGTTTTCAGTTCGTAAGACAGATTTAATCACGAAGTCATCACACATGCCGATCATTTGAAGAAAAGCACGTGTTATTTGATATCAGTGTTTGCTACCTGAATTCTCCTCGACAAAATCCTAGTTCTACTTCAGGGCAAGCACAGAACTCAAAAAATATCTAGCTTCGTATTAAGAGTAAACTAAGGATTTTCAAGAGAACTAATTACGGCTACCTCAGAGCAATCGTTGGGCTTGGACGAACGAACTTGTTGATGCACTTTTTAAATAATTCGATAAGAAAACTGCTTTACGTATACATTTCAATTTTAAGGACCTATAAACTGAAGTGTTTCTGTTTTCGTTGAAAAAATTACCAAATGGAATAAAAAGTGACCATGTGACCAAGTGAAAAAATAATGACCAGATTTGGACATAAATGACCAAACTGGCAACCGTGGGTGAGAGAAAGATATATAGAAAGAGAGAGAAATAGGGAGTGACAATGGAGAAGTGAGAGAGAGAGGGAGTGAGAGGTATGGAGAGAGAGAGAGAGTAAGAGACAGAAGAAAACAGAGAAATATATAACCAGATAAAAGAGAAAGTAATAGAAAAAAAGAAAAAGAAACAGAGAGAGTAGATCCGCCGAACGAACTTTTCCGACTTAAAGTCGCCTACGACTTGTGATAATCCATATTCTCGTTTTGTTTAATCTTTCTGTAAAATGCGTTTGAATATTCAACATGTGTATGTTCATGCGAAGTCCCACCGCTCTAACAAAGTCAGTAAGGACATCGATAGCTTCTTGAATACCAAAAACTTCATTCAGGTTGGCTTGTTATAGTTTCTTCTCCTCCATATCTTTCGTAGTAATTTTATAGACTCGGCAGCTAGAACCCAAGGTGAAAGGTACTTACAGCTTCATACTACTTATTACCAAACCAGAAAGCGCAGCCATAATAAGAAGATCCAAATTCGCTAAGTTTCTGTATCCTGACTTGATAAAACGCTGAGCAAGTAGTCCTCGTTGACAAAATTCTCTCTGCGTAATTCGTAGAGTTAAGTATTGCACAGCATGTTTAAAAACTTGGTGGTAAGTATATCCCGTGATAAAGCCAACAATTTTTCTGCAGTCTTTTCTGACAAGGGTTAACAAAAATGTTGCAGCTTTGTGAAGATTCGATAGCAATATTTTCCTGTTTCTGACTCTAGTGCAGACCAGTTTTTAACTTAGCGAGTGTTTTTGAATGTGTTTATGTCTCCCGCAGATAGAGCTTTGGTATCATCGCATCGTATGATAGTATATCAGATCAGATTAAAATTTTGCTATTTGGTGGGTGGTCGAAGCTCCAGTGCTGATTGTTTCAGTGAACTTTTTTTGACGTTGGAAGCAGTGTACCTAGAGCACACACTAGTAGACCGCAGCTCCTTGTGGGCAGCGAATTCAACACAAACTAAACGTACTGCTCTTAAGAGCTTGGCGAAAGAAGCAAAAAAGTATTTTTATGAGAGCTTCTTCCACTGTACAATTTAACTGTACTCGATGAGTATATTTTTGATACTGTCTTTATTTTCTTGTAAACCGATTCTACTTATACATTTTACAACTTATTCTAGAAAGACTTATTTACAAGAAAAGAAAAAAAATAATCTTTATGACCTGACCTTTTCTGTATTGACCTGTGTTCAGCTGTGTGTTGTGTGTGGGAAAATAATCTTCCCTTTCTGCACACAGGACTATCTTTTATGTTCATTCTGTTTATGAACATCCACTAAACAATTGACACATATCAGACGATTGTTATATAGATAAAAAGAACCCTGATCGGTGACAGACCTTAGGCGTTTCCAAAAGCTCCCTTATACTGCCAGAAGACTGACAGAGAAAATACCAGCGCCGACTAAATAAATCTGCGCTAACAAAATTTTGAACTGCGATCTTACAATATTTTTCTCGTCTGAGACAGATGATGCATTCCCAAAGATATTTTGCCAATATGAATCACACCTATCCTTTTCACTGCTTCAAAAGTGTGCAACCTTTTCAAATTTTCAATATGAAAGTGACTCGGAAGTCAGATCAGGTAGCAATAGCTCTTTGATTTCCTAATTAGATTGATAAATCAGGTGAGTTGAAACCATCAATACAGCATTTTTGCGGGCTTTCCATAACAGCAACCAGCAATAGAGTGTATTAATAACAATTAGTAGCTAATTCTTTCATTTGAAATTTATTCATCAAAGACTTGCAATTTTAACTGCTGAGTGTTCAGATGTCTCTACTAGTGCTCTTAATTTTACCCGGGTAATACCCATTACAACAATTACCCGGGTACCCGGGTACCTGGGTAGCGCGGGTATTACCCAAGTTGACGGGTACCCGGGTAACGCGGGTAACGCGTCGGGTACCCGGTTACCCGACAAAATAAGCTATACCTGACAGTGTAATGTAATGGCTAGCGGAGAGTGAAAATTCTCTAATGCGCTTTGAAATATCTATCGGGTATCGACATCAAATGATTTATATATTAGCAGGTATGAGTTCTTTAAAAACATTAATCTAGGAAACTAATAGAGGGCGTTTTGATACATGAGCACAGCAGACTCAAATTTTAATTGATATTTTTATTTTTATATTAAGATTCAATTGTTAAATTTTATTTCAGTTTTTCGAACTAATCACAACAACACAACATGCAACGAAGATTGTTGTTATACCCAGAGTTTATTTATTTATTATCTACGATTAACATCAACGCTAACACTTTAAGCTATTTCACGGTTCCCAATCCTATCTTCAGATTCCCTTGTTTTTATGTGTGTTTACTCCTCATCCATATTATTTTTGCGCTATAAGCGGGTACCCGGTACTTTGGTACCCGGGTAATACCCGGTTCTTCGGTACCCGGGTAATACCAGATATTGCGGGTACCCGGGTACCCGGGTGGGTACCCGGGTATGCGGGTATTAAGAGCACTAGTCTCTACCTCCTTAAATATTTATTTCTCTATTTTATGAAGTTATGTTAGATGTTTGAGAAATATATCAATCGGAAACATTCTAGCTGGGGTAAAATACCCCATTTACAACTCTATCGCTTTCTTATTTAAATATTCGGTTCTTGTAAGTGTGAAAGGTCTACAGACAAAAATAATGTTACTCAACGTAATATGAAGTCTAAGTTCATCACTCCAACCCAATTAAGTGAAATGATTAGTATTCACTTCCATACCCGGTTGTTGGTTGTTTTTAGATATTTCTTTTTAGGTTCATCCGGCCTACACAAAGTAGCACCCTTCTTTCAACCAATGCATCCCAAGGCATCCTTATAAATATGATAAAAGCAGAACAAGCTGCAAAAACCCCAAAAGCAATTTAAATATTTTGATATCCCACCTTTTTTGTTCCAAAAAACAGAAAACCAAAACAAAAAAAAAAAGAACCAACATAAAAAATGAGAAAAGAAAAAACTTCAAGACAGCTAGAGCGCTTAGGATTAACATAAAAATAACAATTCCAGGTAAAAGCAGCCCGAAATTTTCTTCGCCCATCTGCACTTCTGCTTACATATTTTTTTTTCTTATACGAAACATGCTCCTCACCGCTCCGCCATCGACATCATAGTGGTTTAGCTTCCTTCCCTAAGGAGTGTGTGATTATCTTTTATTGGACCTAATAAGGACGTTCAAATTGTAAGTTGTATGAGTTTTTCCATTGCCCCAAACCATACGTTTTCACTTATAACAACTATGCGGCTTGCAGGGATATTTGTAGATGTGATTACAAAAATTACATTGGGCTACAAGAAGGGTGAATATTTAAGGTGGATTGAGTGAGAGCTCAAAAATGATAATGTGTTCCCTTTTAAGGGTAACGAGGGTGTTTTTTTTCCGCAATATTTTTTTATTTTATTTTATTTTTCTTTTCCTTGAAGCGCCAAGCGTGTTTGGGAAGCTAAATTAAATCCAATTATGTTGGGAAAAAATTTAAATTGAGTATATTTCCAGATGTTAAGCGTTGGAATTGAGTTAAAACGATTGTTTTCTGAATGAGTTTGGCATGTTCTCCTTGTATCATTGAATAGGGTAAATTTGTCATGGGTTAAAAAACATCGACGAATGGGACAAAACGTCACAACAGACAGACATTACTTCGAGGTAGTACAGGTTACAGGACTTCGGACTCGTCTACTTAGGATCAGCTAAAGACAAGGAAAACAACATCAGTGCAGAGATCAAAAGGAGAACAACTCTTGCCAATCGTTCTTTGGGTTAAGAAGTCAATTGAGAAACAAAATCCTCTCGAGAAAAACCTTTGTAACGCTTTATAAAACCTTGATCATCGCAGTCCTGCATACGGAGTGGAACTTATCGATGCGGATGAGGAAGCCCTTGGTAGTTTCAAAAGAAAAATACTCCGAGTGATATTTGGTCCCGTATGCGAAAAAAATGTGTGGAGAAGAAGAAACAACAACGAGCTGCATGAGCTGTACCGAGACATGGGCATAGCTAGAAGAGAACGCATCGCGAGGCTACGAGTCACAGTTTACAGCTGAGTGAGATGGACATCAACGCTCCGGCTCGACGCGTTTTCAAAAACACATTGCAAGGAAATCGCGGAAGAAGAAGACCTTTACTTAGATGGCGTAATCAAGTGGAAGAAAGCGTAAACCGATCTAGAGAGCAAAACTCGCCCGAAAACGAAATTGTTGGGGTATAAGACGTTGGTTGAGGCTCTGGTTCACCCCGAACTGTAATGCTCACATAAGTAAGTAAGTACGTTACATTAACATTTATCTAATTTCATAGACAAAACTAAATAAAAATAAAACAAAAATAGGCTCGTCCAACAGGAGCGAGGAGCCCCAAAGGCCTAGCGCATTTCTCACAACTATGCCTTTTGAGGGAATGGATGGAGACCTACAATTTGCTGCAGATTCCAAATGGCTAATCGAAAAAGCACTTTTCATGGCAATTAATTTACTAACCAAGGACTTGCCAGTTCCTCGCGGAAGGCGATCCCCACAGAAAAACATTTTTGCCTCTGTTTTCGGGATTCGAACTAACTTTTCAATAAAAGTGAAGATAATTTGCGAACGTTGAGCTAAATATGACTTCATTCAACTTTTTTCGAACTTCACAAAGCATGGTTCGTTTTCTGTCTTGTTTTCCTTAACCTGTAAGTGGTGGGTATAGTTTAGTTTGTTTTAGTTTGTTTAGAGGACTCTTAAATATTTAAATTCCGAATGCCAAATTCATTTAAAGAAGAACAGATGTCAATTTTCTATTTTTTCCTCAAAACAACTGCCTTAATTTTGTTGCTAATCCGAATTTGAAATAGTTTTTAATGTGTTTTATTAGAAGCTAATAAGCTATACTTTCCACGGGTGTATCGCCTTTGGCGAGGAAGTCTTCCGTTAGTAAATTCATTGCCATGAAAAGCGCTTTCTCAATTAGCCGTTTGGAACCGGCAGAAAATTGTAGGTCCCTTCCATTCCCTCACAAGGCATGGTTGTGAGAAATGCGCTAGGCCCAGGAGCTCCTCGCTCTATTGCGCCACCCTATTTATTTTTTTATTTATTTTTATTTAATAAGCTATACTGTATGATGTATTTTTGTGGTGATTGGACATAGCCTCATTGTTTTGGTTTAGATTTTGATAATTGTGAAATGAAACGACGAAATAGATATTCGGTGATTACTTTTGAAGGCTGTAATTGAGAAAAAATTGGAATGAAGCTGGAATTTTTCTCGTTAGTGACTGTGTGTGTTAGTGTTATGTACCTACATAAGAGTAAAGCGTGTGATCATCTACTGATTGAAATTTAGTGGAACAGTTGATTCAGTTATTTGCGTTCTGCATGAGTTGGAACCAACCATTAAAGAGTTTAAACGCAAAAGAAGAAGTTTTCTCATATGTACTGCTTTTACTATACACATACGTCTTCCTTGTTTCTTTAATTAAATTCATTCAAGACGAGTGAGTATGCGAAAAGGGTTTTCTTTTCCAAAAACTTTTGTTTACTTTTTGATGAGTAAAAAGTAAATCACTCACAGTCCAAAAAAAAAAGAGAAATAAGTAGAGAATCTTCAATAGGCATTGTGTGCTAAGATAAGGCTTTAGTCTCCCCTTCGAATGTAAAGTTTTTGACATATTCTGAATCTTCGTATGTCACTGGTTCTTGTAAAAGCATTTGTGTAATAATTTAAAATAAATCTCAAAAAGTTTTGTAACGTAATGTTAAAATGAAAGGAATTGAAATTAAATCAATTTGTTTAAAGAGGAGAAGACTATCTTTAGTAGAATTTTTAGTGCCTGTCTTGTGTTTTCTTTTTTTTTTCATTTTAAATTTCAATCCCCTTTCGGTTGGGCGCTCTAGTATTTGGTTTGTTAAGCACTGGTTGACGTGCATGATGCCAACATAGAAATGTGACGGTGGACACAAGAAAAAATCAAACTACGCCTAAAAACTTATAGACTTCTCCAAAACTTGTCATGACGCGCTTTTGAATTGCACCTACGATCCCTCAATAAATAAATAAATAGTGTGATGCAACAGAGAAAGAAGCCCCGGGGTCTAGTGCATTTCTTACAACGATTGCTTTTGTGAGGGAATGGACAGGATCTTCAATTTTCGGCCGATTCCGAACGGCTAATCGTGAAAGCGCTTTTCATGAGTAGGAGTTTACTTTTGGAGGACTTATCAATTTTTCGCGAAAGGCAATACCCTTGAAAAACATTTTTGTTTCTTTTTTGATTCGAATCACAATCCTCCCGGTTAACAGCCAGACATGCTAACCATCACGCCAGGGATGCCACGACATCTGATCCCAATTACAGCTTATAAACCGTTAAATAGCTTAAGCGATCATTGCGTAAAATACATAAAAACTCTTTGGGATACCTTCCCACCTCTTTTCAAACGCTTTTTGTGGACTCAACAATGAAGACTTTTTTAATAAAAATTTCACAAACTAAACGGTGGAAATTTCGGAACTGGGTGCCAAGATCTTCCAACTTTTTCGGGGACATGTAGTGAAAGAACTGAAGTTGTGTCATTCTTTGAAAATAAGACGATCTTCAAAATTAAGACCTTTTAAGAGCGAAACGTATGAATCGGTGTTACGTTGTTTCGATTCCAGATTTATGAATATAAAGAAATGAAAACGACACCTGAGAAGCATGCTCTGAGGACGAACATTTAGGGGTCATTAAATTTCTTTGCTTATCGCTGAATAAAGCCAACGATTGCATTTGCTTTGTTTATAATGAAATTGATGTGTTTATTAAATTCGAGGTTGATACTAGAAAGAACAACGAGGTCCCGAAATCTAGAAACTTGACATAAAGATAGTTGCGATATTGAATGTTCTCCTATTCTAGGCGATATTTTGAGGGAGAAGGTCACACTTTGGCACTTAGAAGCGTTCAAACTAAACCTGTTTTTAAAGCACCATACAGCAAAAAGTTCAATATCATTTCGTAAGGAGTCGCAATTAGGAACATTTTTGATGGTTTTTTGAAAGCCTCCATATCATCAAATCAAATTTCATAATTTATTACAGCAATGAAAAGCAAGGGACCAAGGTGACTCCCTTGTTGCACGTCAGACAAAGCTTTGGATGATTTTTACAAAACGTTGCAAAATTTGACTAGATAAGCTCTATTTCTTTGGATTTGTGGTACCCGTGGTGTGATGGATAGCATGTCCGCCTGTTAATCCAGAGGTTCGAGTTCGAATCCCAACAGAGGCAAAAATGTTTTTTCCACAGGTATCACCTTTCGCGAGGAATTGGCAAGTCCTCCATTAGTATTCATTGCCATGAAAAGCGCTTTCTCGATTAGCCGGCAGAGAATTGTAGGTCCCCTCCATTCCCTCACAAGGCATGGTTGTGAGAAATGCGCTAGGCCCAGGGGCTCCTCGCTCTGTTGCGCCACTCTTTTTTTTTTTAAGCTCTATTCCTTAGGAAGGAACTTATCCAAACAATAAATACTGAAGGAAATTTAAACGCTCTTAGCTTACATTGAATAATATTATGAGAAAGTTGGTCATACGTCTTAGAGGAAGTCAGTGTAAATGCAGTCAAGTTCGTTCCCAGATTCAAGGGCGTTAGAACATTTATGATAAAAAGATAGAAGGTTGGTAGCCGTTGATGTTCTTTGCATAGATCAGATAACATTCCTTGCAAAGAAGACTAAACTTTCGCAGACTAGAATTCAGGGCTCAAGATTTTGGTGTCCAAGTGCCTCTAAACAAGCTCATTAGCTGGGCTAAAAACTGTGGGTATGCCCTATAAAAACAGAACTTGATCAATTTACGAGAAAACGTAACATTCCAGATATACTTCCACAAACCATAAAGGATAGACCAATAAACTTATTTGGTACGGCAGAATATCTCGGAATTGTCCTTGATCGTAAACATAACTGAAAAAAAAAAATTAAAAGAAAGAGAAAGAAAAGCTCTAATCGGGGTCAGGTATCTCCTCAGATTACCCTACTAGGAATAGATCAATAAAGCTTCCCGACTTCTGCAGTGTCTTAAAAGCAGAAGTACTTGCAGTGTGCGAAGCCGCAAAACACCTAGCTACGCTAAACTTGACTAACAAAAATATTGACTTCCTCACAGACAGTCAGGCGGCCATTAAAGCTATCTCATCCATTATCACAAAATCCAGATTAGAAGAAAGCTGTCGCAGTAATCTTAGACTGCTCAGCGAAACAAACACCGCAACTTTAACCTGGGTTCCAGGACATTGTGACATAATCGGTAATCAAATGGCAGATAAGCTGGCTGGGTCAGCACTCGAATCCAGCGAAACGAACACCTCAGTTCTAAAGCCACTAGAACAAGAAAAAAACAGATCCAAACGTAGTTTTGTAAAAACCGCCAATGACAAAGTGTTCATCTTTAGAAATATGCCGAATCTTCAGAAACCTTTTGCCGGACATTTCCAAGAAAAAAACAGAATTTCTACTCCAGTTTAGCAGACCTCGGCTCTCTCTGTTGATTGGCATTCTCACGGACCACAACTCGTTGGCTACGCACATGATGAGAATGGACATTAGCACATTCGAATTATGTAGGGGATGCCAAGATGAAGAGGCGGAGGAAGGATCATTCCACTTCCTCTGTGAGTGTCCTAGCTTGGCCCACACTAGGGAAAAGCCCTCGGAGAATACTTCCTCGACGAACTAAGCGGCATCTCTAACCTCCCATTGAGCAACGTCCTGAAATTCACTCTGGGCTCCAAATGGTTCAGTGGGGGCTCCCTACCCCAATAACCCAACCACCAGCCCAACCCTCTACCTCTCCATTCCTCCCACCTCCTCACCCTCTGTTTTCCCGTGAGCACAATGGATCCTTGAGATATGAGTGAGGTGCTGCCACTTTTGTCTGCACCCCCCATTCAACCTAATCTAATCTAAGTGACTTGGGCTTAGCTAAGTTTCAGTCAAATCAAAGACGTCATGTTTGAAAACATGAGAATTTACATACAAATCAGCAGTTTTGTTTTACTGCGAAGCCCTCTCTTAAGTTTTAATGAAAGAGAAAGTCTATACTTAGTTTTTTAGGTCAGTTTTGGTAACCAATTTGTTTAACTCACAAAATTGTTGATGGAAAATTCTTTACCAAAACCACTACCAGGTCAAGACATACTATCACAAATAGAGTCAAAAGATAAAGGCGTGACAAGGAATTTTAACGAAAATACAAAGCTCTCAGTTTTGCATATCTTGGTACATTTAATATAATTTTCGTAAGGTGTTAATTTCTTTGACACTAGATAGCGCAAAACAACGTGTGTTCGGGCCTGAAATTCCAGACACAAAATTTAATTTAGATTTTCGGGACCGCCTCCATAAGAGTAAAAGGTGCACCTGATTTAGGTCCAGTGCTGGAATTAGTTGATCATGATTCTCGAGATAAACTACTTCAGTTACTAGTTCGATCGGGACGGAAGGACTATTGACTTTGAGCGAGTTGCTTCTCAAGATCTTGCGTTTTAAAGTGAGGCTCAGATTTTTGCTAGCTTCTGTGCCTTCACAGTTTCTTTGAGGACTCGAACTTGGAAATGGGACATAGTTTTTAGTTCCTGACGAAGTAGATGCGTTATGATAAGGGTTGCTGCGAAGAACTCACCAACGAGTGGTTAGAATTTCTGTCGGGGTTCCAGTTCGAGTTTCGAATTCCAAAGAAAACAAATAATTTTTATTCCGCAGATATCACCTTTGATAAAAATTCAAATGAATATAGAGACAGAGATTTCCAAGCTTGATTGCCCATGTCAGATGAATTTTAGGCAATAATGATTTTGTTTTTCAAATTGCGAAATCACGTCCTTTTCTAGTCAAACGTTCGTTTGGAAATATATTGAAAGGAGCGATGGTATTTAATAATCAATTCTCCCTTCGCCTCCTTCTAAATCTTTGAAAACTTTTAATTTCGCAATAACGTTTAACATTCGCGTTTTAGGATTCCGCGTTTGGCATTCCATTGAACGTCATTACCCGGGCAATGGCCTATGCTGCTTTGCCAACAGCTTGTTTTTCAAGAACTTTTTCTATATGCCACCAGCATTTAATTAAAAAGTTAACATAGACAAATAAAAAAAAAATACAAAAAGAACATTTAATCTTCACACACGAACGAAATTTAATTTCGACGGTTGATGCCGCGGGTGGTATTTTTTAATTTATATGAAAAGATATGTTCCTGCTCATGTCTGTCACTGAAACGTGTTTTTACTTTCAGTTCTGTCGAAAATTCTATTTCTATTTAATCATTCTGACCTTAGACGAACGAGTGTAGAATACCATCAAAGCATTGAGCTACAGCTGCAGCACATTGCGATTGCGAATGATAGAAAATTGCGATACACAAAATGCATTACATTCAACCTCGAATTCAACTTGAGGCCATGTATTCCATCGACTCTCACCTCAAAACGGCTTAGTGCATCTATATTCCTACATCAACTTGACCATCGCCACAGTACAATAAAATAATCCATGTGGCTGACAATAGGTCTGTGGCGGTGACAGCTATAAAGTTATCACCCGGAAAAAGGATAAATAATAATTGCACGCTCGCACTAAGCCAAAATGTATATGCTGACAAGTGTGCCCCTCTGTGTTGTGAGTGCTGCTGGTGTTGCTGTTGCTGTTGCTATTGTTGTATATATCTAAAATAGAGTGATCCGCCTCGAGCGACTTTTGGGACATATCTCTGTGGGGCCAATGATGATGCCACTGTTAGTCTGTGCTTGATTACAAATTCATGTGGTGTATTGACGTCGAAAGTGGCACTGGAAAGTTATGCTCTTGGTAATAGTCAAAATGGAGCACAACCAACCAAAGCCAAAAGAGACACGCATCGACTCCTCTAGAGAGATGCTTCGGTGCATTCGGGATATTTTATATTTATTGCCTTGATGATCTACGCGCCCTTTGCTTTTTTAACGCGAGGATAGATGAGATGCTGAAATGAATGCGCTTACTGCATGAATGCAAAAGAGATGTTTCAAAATTGTGTTTTATTTTTGTTATTTTTTTGTTTTTTTTGAGTTCATGTTGCGAGTGAGAAAACGACGTGCCATTTTTTCCAAACAAATTCTGTTCATCAATCTACTCTTCCTCAAAGAATGCTTTGGGACATTAGTCTTCCTACTTAATCAATTGAACATTTACTTTTGGCTGTTGGAATATCAAAGCAATTTCTGAAATTCATTGTTCTTAGTCTAACACAGCAAATTTCTCAATATACAAATTCTAACACGCTTTTTTGGATTATGTGCGTTGCTTCTGGGACAACATTCGAAAATGTTCGCTGGTTTTGTTGCTGCAAATAATTTAGCAGTTTTGTGGCTGTGTCCAGAGATTCCTTGTGCTTCGTGCTGGTGATGTGGTCATAAAAACAAGAGCAAAACCAATTGTGTGGTCAATTTGTCCCCCAAAAGGAAAATCCCTTTAAAATAGAAGAGCCATTTTATTGAAACCAGATGGGAAGTGGGTGTATAATTTCCGCTTCGCAGAGAACTAAGTTGGTGTCGTTTTTAAGTTTTCTATTGTGACATAATTAAAAGGATAGGCAGCATTATGGCCTTTTGTTTGTCAAGGCAGCATAAAGAGCTATTCGAGGGGTTGCTTACGTGGTGGTATTGCAAACAACAACTGGTGGGGTAATTTCAAACAAATAATTAACTGATTTTTTTTCTGTGCCTTGACAACTTTAAGCAGAAACGAAAGTTTCAACTCTAGGTAATAAATAAGTACTCGAAAAAAAAAACTTAAACGTTGATTGACACGAACGAGTCATTGAAAAATTTGATATGCATGCCCAGAGGCAGGAATTCATATAATTTGTCTATTCCGGCTTCATTTAACAATCGTTTTCAGAAATATGAATAACTATATGATGCCTATGCCCATAAATGTAATATCCGAGTCTTTCCAGCACCCACTCTAAATGACAAAGTCATCAATGGAAATTATTCCGTCCCAAATCGGGCAGCACTTCACATATTCATATGGGTTTATAAATATACCAACGCCAACAGCAGCATGAATAAATTTTCTGTCCGCAATCCTCGTATCTAAAACCGAACGAGCCTTGGAACTAAAATATTCGCTCTCACTTAATGGTTTTTTACCTCTGGTTTTTGCATAACATACCCGACCCGACCGACACAAGCACTCTTATTGTGATTTAATTTTTTTTTTGTTTTGTTTGGAGGATTCCTCCAGCTATAACAACAATACAAGTTTTAGTTCGAATTGTATTCTAAAATGCAAGCGATTAATGCATACACGATGTAATCAACTTGCACCTAACACGGTTTTGTGACCGTATTGAATGAACATGAACAAAGGCTTTCCATAAGGATATCCGCACCCGCGGTGTATGATGTTTGGCGCAAAAACGTTTAACCTGAATCGAATGAATTGATTCTATGATTTGGAGTAAATGAACAAAAACTGATGATATCTGTATTCTGTGACAAGGTATGTAATCAAATCAGAATGTTATCAGATTGCAGTGAATAAACAAGACAATTTATTCAGTTTGAATTTAGTCAACGTGAAATTGGGACTTTTACAATGAAAATTGTTTTCTTTTTTTTGTAGCACAAGTGATGAATTTGTGAAATCAGAAAGTTTGAAATGAAAATACATAGTCTAATATCATTTTATCGTCCATAAACTATTACGTAGTTTATTGTTCGGATTGGAGTCAGATATCATTTCGATGGAAAATAAACCTTTTCAAAACTAGAGAGCAATAGCAATATTAATGTCTTGATATAGGAATGAACTTGTAAGATAGTCCTTCTATATTTGTCAATCTTTGACCACACTACCTTTGAGTCTGCACAAATACAACTCAATTAATGTTATATTTCTTGTTTGAGTAAGGTTGCTTTAGCCAACGTGGCACTCTTCTCTTGTAAAAAGCCATTGGTGGGAAATGGGGTTTCTCCCCCCAAATCACCCATTGGCTGTTTACCTCGGTAATTAGACCGATACTCACATAGTCTGGTGGACCTCACTAGACAAGATGATCAACTACAACAAGCTGGCCAAAGTTCAAAGAACGGCTAGTCTGTGTATTAGTGGCACACTGAGGACAACCCCATCGGACGCCCTCAATGTACTACTAGATCTCACACCCCTAGATATCTTCAGCAAACAAGTCGCAGCTAGCTCACCTACTCGACTCAGAGCTACATCACAGTGGACCAATAATCAAATCGGCCACACTACCATTCTAGATAATTTTAGATTCTTACCGAATCGATCCGACTACAACACCCCCAAGTTGGTGTTTGACAACAATTTCCAAGTAACCATACCTTCAAGAGAAGCTTGGGAAAATGACACTCTCTTGGAAAATGAAGCAATACACGTTTACACCGATGGTTCAAAAACCAGCGAAGGTGTGGGAAGTGGAATCTACTTAGAAAAACTGAATCTCAGCCTTTTCTTCCGCCTACCCGATCATTGTAGTGTGTCCCAAACGGAAATTCTGGCGACTAAGGAAGAGCTGTCTTGGCTTAAAAAAAAAACGTCATATCCTGCCCTTAAATCTCTTGCCTCTGTCTCTACAAAATCCATCACGGTCCAAAATTGTCAGATGTCTCTGAGGGAGATGTCAAATCAGTTCAACATTCACCTTTCATGGGTGCCAGGGCACAGAGACATACCAGGCAACTGTATGGCAGACGAACTAGCCACAAAGGGCACGACCACTTCCCTACGCTCAGAATGGAACAAAATAGGTACACCTATCGCTACATGTAAACTCCTACTTTGACAACACGCTTCAAAAATAACAAACACTAGATGGACTGAGAGTCACAACTGCCTTGCAACCAAAAAAGTTTGGCCGTGTGTATAGACTCAAAACGCTCGAAGAGTTTGTTAGCCCTGAATCGCCTGCATCTAGGTTCTAAAATAGGTGTTCTTACGGGACACTGTCTAATAGAAAGCCACGCTTAAAGACCTGGTGTGTTTTCCAACGATTTCTGCAGAAGCTGTATGGACGAAGAAGAGGAAGAAACAGTTCAACACCTTCTTTGCTCATGCCCTGCACTACTTCATAGTAGGAAAACTCATTTCGGTGAATTGTTCTTCGATGATACTAGCGACTTAGCTTACATAGACCCTATAAGTCTTTCAAAATACATTAAAAGTTCCGCGTGGTTCGACTAGCAGGTGATTAACCGGCTATTCCCTTAATGGAAGATTAATAAGCGATCAACTCGTTAATCTTACATCTGAGATCAGAAGGTTATTAACTTGCTGATCTCTGTGGTATCACAATGGGCCCTTGCGGCCTAAGTGAGTCAGGCAATGTACTCATTGGCTGACAGCCACTTCCACCTAACCCTAACCTAAGGTTGCTTTAGGTACTTGCAGTCCTTTACTTTAACATTTTTAAGCCAAACAAGATTTTGTCAGAACTTTTTCTGAGTATGTAAATATATTAATATAAATACAAATATAGATGTAAATTTAAATATAAATATAAATATAAATACAAATATAATTATGAACAAAAAAAGGTATTTAATTGTGGTACTTGTAGCCTAATGACTAGCGTGCGTTCCTGTTGTGTGGACGAATCAAAGTTTGAATCTCAGAAGCTTCAAGGGTATCGGCTTTTGCGAGGAGTAATAGTTTCTTTGATTAATCTTTCGGAATATATAAAAAAAAATTGAAGGTCCCTTCCATTCATAAGGTATAGTTGAGAGAAATATGAAAGGATCCGAGGATCCCACTGATGCCCACTTTGCGGAACTCCGCATATTTATTTAAGACGATATTTTATTTTAAACAATGTCTTACACTCAAGATCAATTCCCACGGAAGAAAAAAAAAATTAAAATTAAAGTCGTTCAAAGAAGACATTCAATAGGATCCTGGTCTATTTGCATCTCAGAGACTTAAGTGGCAATGAACTTAGAGCAAGCTCATTTGTACACACTTATCTACGCTCTTCATCATTAATGCAAGTGTTAGTGGTTAGTAAATAACGCCAGCCCTACTCTACTGACAGAAAATTCAAAGGCAAATGTTTAGGTCAAAATCATCGATGTAACCACAAATGAAAGCAGCCATTGCGTTGTATTCAAACATAAAGTAAAACAAAGGGTAGACCCCAAATAAACAAAACACCTTTTACCTGTTACACATTACACATTATAAGGAGGAAAGACTTTCTTGTTTTGTTGTTTGTTTGTTTATTTGAATCAAATAGGCTCAGTAGTTTCAGAGTCTATGTAATACATACGAACCAATAAACAAACAAAAAAGCTTTCCTCTTTGAAACAGAAGTGGTCTAGAGCCTGAGAAAATACGCAAACCATATATCCATTCCATATTCCTTCGGGAACGGGAACTTAACCGAGATCTTAGAAAATACTAAACCAATTTCAAGAATTCTTCCATCGCTAGAGAGCTTCATTATTCCCCCAAGTAATAAAGAGTTCTTTTTACCCCCATATCAACCTACTGAATCGATTTTTTTTCACCATTACAATTCGGCATTACGCCAGAGAACACAGGCATCCCTATATATTCCCAAAGGCACGTTAGCTAAGAAACTAATTCATTTAATTTACTGAACACGATAACCGCTGGACCTGAAGTACGCCAGCCTGGAAAGTCAGCTAGTATAAATAAAATTTGGTTGTTTTGTACATTTTGGATAAAAAGTGCGGCACCTCAGTGCAGACCATATTGGCTTATATCAAAATATATGAAAAAGCTTTAGTTGAACAGATTACAAGGGGCAACGCAAGGCGGTCATTTCAAAAAGGTTTCCGGTCCAGCTCTAAACGCGCTAAGCTGAACCTAAGCTGGTGCTCTAAGCCAAGCCTTCCCAAGTGAAAAGTTGCCATAATAATTTTTTTGACATTATGTCTCATTTACTTAGTTTCTTCGATGCGAGTTACTTTGGGTTTTCGAGAGATTGATTTATTTCATAATAACCCTCTTACATCAAATTAGCAGCGTAAACAAATTTTATTCCACAGTACCAAATGTACCTAAATGTAAATGTAATTGCCTTTCAAAGCCAATAGATTTAAGGCTCATTCCTTGCACTTATATGAAACCCATGTTTTTCAAAAAATGTCCTTCAAAGTAAAAAAAAAATTCATCCCATCTGCCGAAGCCTTTATAGGCCATTGCTTTTTGATCTCTACATGTCAAAGGCAGCTTGGTCCTTCTTTTCTCTCTCTGCTGCAATATTCTCAACTGGTTCACATAGAGGTAATACACAAAAAAAAAAAAAAAGAATATAAATATCAAAAGAAGAAGCAAAATTCAAGAAGTATTTTGTTTCAATGGCGAGGGCTTCAGACCATTCCGATGCCGTGGCAAATAGATGACGGATAGTAACTACTTCTGAGTAAATAAGAGAAGAAATAAAATGGCCTTAAAAATTCAAAATGAAGTACAATCACCACGGCTTGCATTACCCACCTACTACGGTTTTGTTGCTCGTCTCCGTTAAATTTGAAGAGCTATGGCATGGCTTCAGTAAATAGCACTTAAATTTCCATTTTGTTAACAAACGTAGCCACTTTTTTTATTCCTCTCCAAGATAGAATCAGATGCAGTGATAGTTTATGCAGCTGGACTTGGATATTTCGCTGTTAAACTATTCGACAATTTATTCGTAGAAAAAAAAAAAAATTAAAGGATATTCTTTTATTTTCAGCAATCTTCATTGCATTTTAAATTTGAAAAGATGAATTTGAGTAGAGAGAACCTTGTCTAGTGACAAAACACAAGTTTAAAAAGGTTTCGAGCGAATATGGTTCTTAAAAATCACGGAACACAATTTCCGAGTGAAATTAATTAAGCCATTGTAATCGAAGCTCTGTGTCTGGGATTTGTTCTGCTATCACAAATTATTGATGATATGTATTACGTATACGATTCATATCAAAGTTGTTCACTATAGAGGCTCACTACAGTCAACCAACATCTTTCGATAACAAATTCGATTTCGGGCGAGCTTCTCTCCAGCTTTGTACTCAAAGTCGGCTTAGGTCTTCTTCCACTTTACTGCATCACATAAGACCTTGTCTTCCCCTTACGCGAATATCCTGCAATGATCCCTAGATCTAGCAGCCCATAGATTTACTAAAGACACGTACTGTATTGTCCATTATGGTGCCCTTGGCGTAACAGTTAACATGTCAGCCTGCTACGTGGGTGGTTTCGTTGTTTTAATCCCAAAAGAAATCAAAAATGTTTTCCACGAGTATCGCCTATCCTAGAGATTGCCGGTCCTTCGATAGCAAATTAACTGTCCTGAAAAGTGCTTTTTTGACTGGGCGTTTAGAATCGGCATAAAATTGTAGTCCTCCTAAATTCTATCACGAGGCATGGTTGTGAGAAATTCATTAGGCCTCAGAGCTCCTCACTTTCCTGCCCCCCACTCTCTATTTTTTTTTAACTTACTGTGCAGAATACTAAAGAAATGACTCACTCAGCTTTGACTTTGGTTTTGAATTATTGTATTTTTTGCACATCTCCACAAGGTATGATTTTTAAAGCGTATTCACCAAAGCCATAACAAAATCAATAGACCGGTAAAACGACTCTGATTCGTGCAGAACTCGTAAAAAACTCTTCGAATCGTTGGTGAATTAAACTCCATCTCTTTGTTCCATATCCAAATTTTGGAAGGCAATCTCTGCCTGGAATAAATGTATATATTTTATTAACAAAATGCCTCCTCCCACCAGTTGTATTCCTCTTTGGTGTGGGAATATGCAAACTGTTCTGATGGTAGAACCGGATGCTGCCAACAGGATGCCCTAAATGTTGTGGCAAGGTTCTGTTCGTTTTGGTCTTGAATGGGTGGTCAAAGTGCCAGACGGCTGTAGCGCCTGGATCAATGGTGTGGTGGTTGGGGGTGAGAGTAAAAGAAGAGGTGTCCAAAAGTGAACGGTATGCGGTCGTTGATTTGAGACGACTGCAACCCGATGAGAGAGTTTACACTCAAAATATCCTGCTCTTTTGTTTTGCAACAATAAAGTCATGAAACAAGCAAATGCGGTAATTGAACGGAGACTGAAAGTCGGCAAAACAATGCTTTCGGAGATTGTCATCCAATATGCCCAGGCAGAGACTTAAGCTCCCACCTCCAAGAACGAGTATATACCTACCCACAGCATCCCTATTTTGGTTCAATACTACAACACTACTACTTCTACTTTGCAACTCAACGGAAATGATTTCCTCGTGAGTTCCTCTTTTGGGGTTTTGTAAGTTGTGATTGCTTCGTGTAGAGGTGCTGTGAGACCACGAGTAGGTTTGTTTCTCTATCTGCCCAAGGAATGGTCTTTTTTTTTTGTTTCTGTTACTGTTACTGTTGTTGTTGTTGCTGATTTACAGCAATGTGCGGGTAATTTGATGGAAAGTTTATAGTTTTTTGCGAAATCAGTGTCGGATTTTCATGATGCAAAGGACAGTTTTTGTGTGTTGGTTGGCCATAACAAGAGAATGAAATGGAATGGTTCCTGACAAAGAGGATGTAACTAGTTTTTCTTATTTGTAAGGACAATACAGCGTGCATGTGCTGTGTGTGCGGTTGAAATGCAAATGATTTAGTAGAATAAAGTTCTTTGTATGAAAAGAGATTAGGAAAACTGTGCAAAAAAAGGAAAATTAGAACTCAAGAGTTGTATCAATCGAAATCCTGACTCTCTGGAATAATAAGCTTATGTTTTGCTTTCTCGCATTTGTCATGCATAAGATATGCCGAAAAGAGAATCAATGGTTTATGTTGCTAACAGTTTTTAGAGGTCTTTGACCCCAATACGCTTATTTCACTTAATTAAACCATTTTCAATGCTTTTTAGACTGCTCAGTAGAAAGAATCCTAAGCACTTTGCGACTCCAAATAGGTGATCGCCCTTCAATTACGATCACCTTATACAAACTTATGCCCCAAGTTCTGACAAATTTTCGGTTCAGCAGATGCGATTATCATTTATGAATGAATGCAAAGGGGGCTTTCTGAACTTTGAAGACAAATGGCAGTGTGGGAGCTGTCAAGCATTGATTTCAACTCGATTCTATGGGCTTTGTGTGAGAGTGCAGAATTTATTGAGCTATTGATATTTTTTACTAATAAAAACCATCGTATTCGTATCACTTTCACATCCAAAAAGGAAGAAAGTAAATATGAATATTGAGAAACTGTTGGTTGAGATAGAAGCTTTAAACTATAAGTTGTTTCAGATTCGGACAAAAAACAGAACTCTAGGGATGATTAACAGCATTCGTGTTGCGAGTAGAATACCCAACTCAAAATTTTCCAACAAAACTATTAAAAGATCAGAAAAGTTGATCATTTTGAAAATAACTTCTTCTTATTCATTATTTTCCATAAGATAACTCATGAAATGTCTTTCAAACATCAAAGGAAATATTTTTTTTTTTGAAATTTGCTATCAGATCATCAGGGAACACCTTGCTTTTGTATGCCATTCTGTCGGTCATTTAGAAAATTTCGGTCTTAAGTATATAGTTTACGGTTTATTGACGTTACATGACCTTAAGGCCCTGACCCATAGAATCCGTTGCGTCCGTTCGCTGTCGGATTCAACTGACAGCAGTGAGTTTTACCGGACACAACGGATTGGGGTGACCCATAGAATCCGTTGCGGTGTGAAGAGAAAACTTCAAATTGGTTTTGACTGCGCATGTCATCAGTTCTGCCGGACGCAAAAGTTAAAAGTTGGGCTACTTTTTGCGTTGCGTCCGTTGCATCCGATGCTTATGAGTCACCTCTCATAAGATCGTGTGTATTTTATCGAGCTGTCAGTTGAATCCGGCAGCGAACGGACGCAACGGATTCTATGGGTCGGGGCCTTTAGAATCGCAATTGGTGAGTAGTTGGAAGGGCTACAAGACTCGATCTGTGTAGGAAGAGACTAGACAAATGCAGCTTGCCATCTGTTCAGGATGAGCACACAATAAAAGGAATGCGCAGTCATTTTGACTGCACAGAAGGCTACATCATCAAAACATCGAAGGGTTATTGATTACGAAAATCGGAACGGATCAAGACTGGCGGAATCCAAAATACTGCTGGAAATGCCAATGCAACGGTGCAATCAGCACATAAAATGGGGCGGAGTTGCACGGTGCATACTCCCACTTCGTTATGAAATTAGGGCCCGCGGCAAAGTCTCACGGCGTTTACTCCAACTTCGTAACAAAATTAGTGGCCCGAAGCGGAGGATATTACATACAAAAAAAAAAGACGAATCACTGTTCTTAATTCACTTGTCACTTCCACCTCATTCTTTAGGTAAAGTTAAAATGTTTCACGTGTCAAGAGTTGAGGTCTCCAAAAATTACCTCTCTCAGGCTGAAAAACTTTGACACTTTCAACGTTACCTACTCGATGCACTGGCACCTCAGTGTTTTTTTTTTTTCATTTTTTCATTTATGCTCCCATTTTTTAGTAAGTCGTCCAGTCTATGATGTGATGATAGCTTTTTGACAAATTTGGCGATTTCGCTCTACCCAATTGCATCATTATTGATTCGTGTTACATCGTGTACAACAAACTACACTTCCTCCTTCAATGAGCAGAGGAAAACAAAAATATAAACCAGTGACAAACTCACCACTTACTTACTGGTGTTTGGAGAAGTGATTATAAAATGCGATCTCGGGTGTCAAGCCACGTCTTCAACTAGACGGCTGATCAATATTTGGGCTACTGGGAGCTTACATTCCCTTCCTATTCCTGCTTAACCATTTCCAATCTCACTGCAAGCTAACGAGTTGTTGATTCGAGGCTTAGCATATAAAAAACTGACATGATCCATGTTGAATGTCGAGAACAAATGCAGCTAACATGTTTGTTCGAAGTACATAACTTCAGAGCAACGGTTAGTCTCTTTATGGTTCTGTTGAGGATATAGATTCTGGGAACAAAATGCTTAAGTTTTTTATGTTATTATAATTATGATGCTGTGGTCATGACTGCAAAGATAGCGGACATTAATTTGGGTACGACTGCCAATAGTTAGTTATGAGCCCAAAGACTAAAGTAATGTATTTTAGTTTGTCCCCTAGACTGGACCTGGATGTCAATATTTATTTCCATAGTCCTGAATGCCAAAGGTTCAAAATGTGTACATGTTTTTGCTCATCAGTTACATCATCTAACACAACATATGAATGTGATGAAATTTGTGATGATAATTGTTTCTTAATCGAGAAAGTTACAGAATTTAAGTACCTAGGTCTTACTATAGACTCAAGAATGAATTTTGGGTCACATTAATCTTCTAAGTGATGGTGCACGCACGAACGTAATTGGGTCAGTAAGCTCTTTGAACTTATCCTTTGCTAATATCAACTGTCCAACTCATTTTTGGCCGAATTGTGTGCCCTCTCTTATTGATGTTATACTATCAAGTGATTCACGTTTATTTAAGCATTATTCCCAATTATCTTTTCCGTCTTTTTCTTACCATGATCTTGTGTTTGTCACTCTAGATCTGCCTAAATCTGATCCCAGACATAAACAATACTATTCCTTCTATGACTTCAAAAATTTAGACACTATGAGTCTCTTTAATGAATGTGCTTCTTTGAACTGGGAAGGAATTTATTTTACACCTGATGTAAACCAGCAAATCGAAATTTTTAACTGTAATACATTGTATCTTTTTAGTAAGTTTGTTCCTTTTAAAACGCGCTTAGTTAAGAGTGAAAATTGCCCTTGGTTTTCAGTTGCAATTGAGCAAGCTATTATAACGAGGGATAATCTTTATCGTAGCTGGAAAAGATATAAAATGGATTCCATGCTGACCGAGTTCAAAAAGGCTAAAAACAAAGTTGTTTCTATGATTAAAAAAGCGAAATTATCATTCTATGCCAGTAAATTTAACTCCGATCGCTCATCTAAGTTTATGTGGAATCAAATAAAACAAATTGGGGTTACAAATAAGTCTAAGAATAATCTAAACATTGATGTGAATGAAATTAATCGTACATTGATTGATTCTCTTCCCAAGAACTTAGACTCAGGTATAACGCTTACCGAAACAAGAAATGTTCTCGATGGAGCTTTTCAGTTCGAAGTTGTAGATTTGCCAATGGTGTGGAAAGCTATTTTATCAGTAAAATCTAACAGTATGGGGCTGGATAACATACATCCGAGGTTTATCAAAATTCTTCTCCCGTACATTGGCAGTTACATTAAACATATATTCAATACCATTTTAATGTCGTCTAGTTATCCCCTTAAATGGAAACAAGCAAAGATTGTCCCTATCCCAAAAAATAGCCTTAACACTGAATTTCGACCGATTTCGATTCTGCCTTTCTTGTCTAAATCATTCGAGTTTATAATGAGTTCTCAAATTAAGTCTTTCATAGAAAATAACAATATGTTGACACCATTGCAGTCTGGTTTTCGAGTTGGGCACAGTTGTATTACCACTATACTGAAGGTAACAGATGATATCCGTACTGCCATCGACGAAGATAAGTGTACGCTAATTACCTTGCTTGATTTCTCCAAAGCGTTTGATTCATTAAACACCTATATTTTATTGAATAAACTACATACTTTATTTAACTTCTCGGCCATATCAGTGAATCTTATACGCTCCTACCTTGCTGACAGAGTACAAGCTGTCTTTCATAGCCAATGCCTTTCGACTTTTTTGCCCGTTCATTGTGGAGTTCCTCAAGGTTCATTGATGGGACCCTTACTCTTTTTACTTTTTATCAATGACTTACCTGGTGTACTGAAATACTCTCAATATCATATTTACGCTGATGATGTACAGGTCTATCTACATTTTCCTTTAGGATTAATGGAAGACGCAGTTGAGAAGATGAACAGTGATTTGAAAAGCATTTCTGAGTGGGCGTCCGTAAACCAATTACTTCTGAATCCATCTAAAACAAAAACACTGTCTGTATATAAAAACCCTATTTTGACTGATCTTCCTCCCGTGTTTTTGAATGGTGAACAAGTTGAGATGGTGTCGAGAATCAAAAACCTAGGCATCATCCTAAATAGTACGTTAAGATGGAATGACCATATAAACTCAATAACGTCTAAAGTTTATGGAGCTTTGAGAGGATTGTCCGTTTGCAGGGATTTCTTACCCGTGTCAGTAAAGCTTAAGCTCGCGAAAGCCTTAATTGTTCCAATTATTCTGTATGGATGTGAACTATTTGCTGATGCTGATTCATCTTCCTTGCAAAATCTGAATGTTGCGTTCAACTCCATTGCTAGGTTCGTTTTCAATAAACGTCGTTTTGACCACATTTCAATGTACTCGGCGCAAATTTTGGGATGTAGCCTAGTAAAGTACATTGACTACAGAACCGTCAGTATGCTTTCCAAGATACTGATAAGGAAACACCCTCGCTACTTATTTGAGAAGTTAGATTTACCACTTTCCGCCCGCAGTCTAGCAATAAGACCAAACTTGTACACATGTGTTACATCGCGAAAGCAATTTTTCATTTACGCTGTTAGGTTATGGAATAAACTTCATATTAATATTAGGACTAAAACTCAGCACAGAGACTTTTTTCAGGAACTTTTTAGCTATTTTTGTTCTCATCGCTAATGTTTCTTTTTCTTTTTCTTTAATCTTCTTTTTCTTTAACCTTTTTACTTTACTCTCTTTATTCTTCATCTTTCTATTTCTTCTTTATTTAATTTTGTATATTATTGTTTAAAATAGTTTTCTTCTGCTCTATTTGCTAAATTTTACTTGATACATTGTTATTAAAATAGGTTATTAAATTAAAACAATTATGTACGTACCTATATTCTAAGACTGTACAAAGTTTAAAAGACTAGTTCTTAATGTACAGAAAATTATAAGTTAATAAATACAAGTACATGTAGAAACTTTAAGAAAATATTTACGTTGCACACTGAGACATTTTTATTTCCTAAGTAATATTTGTTCTTCTACGTTACTTAAAGCTATTTATTACGGGATCTTTCATTCAAATTTACAATATGGCATTACTTGCTGGGGAGGCACGTATAAGAACAAAATGCAGCCGTTGTTAATTCTACAGAAAAATATTATACGGAAAATATGTGGCAAACGTGGCAGATCCCAGTTGTTCATTGTTCCGTGACTTAAAAATTCTTCCTGTTCGTCATTTGTATTGTTTTAAAGTGCTCAAAAACTTTATTTTACGTTTATTTAATAAACTTCCTTTATCCTTGAAGATGATCACTATACCTGGAATGTTTCTGAAGATGGTTAAAAATTGGCTTTTCAATTTCAATTTCTTCTCTATTGAACGGCTGCTTTCTGGCTCTATGGCTTAAAAATTGTTTACTTTATTAAAAATTTATCTTTCGCTTTAAGCTGTTTTCAAAATGTTAATGTTAATTTTTACGAATTTCTGAATTATATTTTCGGGGTCACCCCACCCAATTTAAAATACTTATATTAGAATTATATAATCTATAGTGTGGCATTCAATCCTTTTTTTTTTATTATTATCTCATAATACGAGAATCGAATGTCATTTAAATTTCTAGTTATAATAGTTATACAAAAATGTTGTCTAAGACCTGTGCTACATTACTGAAATTTATAAATAAAAAACTTATCTATCTATCTAATATGGATGCCTATACGGTTATGGATGTAATTGCCGATGCAACGACACACGGTTCCACCCTCCAATATGACTGCTAAGTGCTAATGCGAATACGGCTGAAAATACAACTGCGAACACGACTGTCGGTACTCCTGCCGTGTAATGACTGAAGATACGGTGTCCGCTAAGACTGATGATACAATAACAAATACAGCTTTGGGTACGAATGCGAATACGGTTGTCGACATAATTATCCATTCGAAAACTAAAAACATGAACTTACTTAGTTGAGCCGTTCTAAAGAAGAAAAATAATGTATTGACACACGGCATTCTGTCATTATCTTCTTCGTTAAAGTACTCAGTGTTGTGTCAACGGTCGGGACGAGGACTGCATTGGTCACCACAGCCTAATTATAACGTTTCCCAAGACTAAAATCCGGATTGAATTGGAGAGTTGGAGTGACAGATGAACTCCAATTCACTCTTAAACGTTTTCCAAAAACCGATTTGGAGTGAAGTTTAGGAGTGATTTCTTCACTTCCGTTTCCGTTTCGGGGCAAAAGAGTGAATACCAAACTTTTATCTGCTTGCCAAAGAAAGCCGCAGTTTCTATTTAATTTTCGTCAACTGTCAAAATTTCACTGATATTTCATAAATTTTCTTTAGCTGACCACAAAATAATTTTTAGAACTCAATTGGACGATTTTTAGTCATGTATTTAGCTTTTAAATAAAGAAGAAATCTAGTAATTTTACCTCTACGAACGCAATCACTTCAAATCTGTCACTTTCTCTTAAACGAATTCCAAAAAACCGACAAAAATGGAGTAATATATGTACATAGCTTTGAGAAACGACATTAGTTACAACACATTTCCTTATTTCGAATCGAATTGGTCTTAAAAATTTGATGGCCAATGTTTACTTTTTTGATTTTACTCGGAGCATGGTCCAACTGTCTCCACTAGTAAAAATGTAGGCTGATTTTTCAAAACCTTTAACCAAAATGATCATAGGATCCAAAGTATGCAGTCGCCCCTAAAATCCATCAGCAATGTATAAGATAGAGAAAACAGAATTTACCATTTCTATGTGAGCTCAGTAAAAGAGATTAATTTTTCTTTGAACGTGTCCCTATAAAGCTAAAGAAGTGGAACGTGTCTATGTGCAAACACGGTGTTGTTGGTGTATTGTGTGTTACAACGCATTTTTGAAAAAAAAAAAAATCACAGAGAGAAACAAAATCTTTTTTGTAGCTCTACACCGCGTTTTGAGTAATATGAGTGAAAAAAAACTTGCATTTCAATAACAAAACTAATAACATCCGCCAAATCCAACGAACTCTGGCAACACCAGGAGATTTTCAACTGAAACGAACGCAATTGGTTCTCTATGAGATCTCTCTCAAAAATGCAGTGTAACAGCTCGTACAGCAACTACACCTTGGGTGCATATAGAAGACAGTAGACACCTCCAAAAAAGAGCCCATTTGAACTCTAACAGAGCCATTTCCTCTTTCTACATTTCCACAAATTGAGTAGATCCATGAGCACGTTGGGTTTTTTTTTCTTCAAAAACATATTTTTATAGTCTTGGCAAAGGTAAATTTTGCAAAAAAAAATTTGATACCATCTAGAAATATCGGATTTTGTGATAATATAGTTTTTGGGAACGAAATGACTCTTGCCAGGCTTAAGTCTTCTATTTTGTAAAATGCAATAAAGAATAGGTGCCACTGCTGAGATCACCAAACAAGAGCTACTTCCGTTACGAATAGTCATACGCCCTCTATTTTTTCAACAAAAAATCAGAAAGTCTTAATCTTATAGACTGTTTGGAACGAAGGTCCCTATTTTCGTCCAAAATGGTCCCCAAAACTAAATGTCCAACGTTTGTACAACATCCATGTAGTTCAGTACAAACTTTTATTATTTTCATTCATTGGTAAAAAAGTTTACATACGCTTTTCTAACACGAACCTCATAGGAAACAACTGAAGTTGACAACTAAAATGACACCGGCAATTGCATTGCGTTAAAAAAGTTGAGAAAAAAGACATTGCTTCTGAAATTCGAGCTCAATCAAAGAGACAAATTCAGGTTTTTTAAATCTCGAACTTGTTTCTGAACGACACATTTTTCACTACGACATGATTTGAATTTGCGATGCAAATTTACGAGGTCAATGTTCATTTCATTTTTTAGTCGTTGTCAAGCAGAATAAAACATAAGCTTCACGAATGAGAAAACAAAACTTAATCAAGCAATTGAATGCAACATGTTGTGTGTGGATAGTAGTCAAGTGAAGGAAGTTGTTCTCTTGTCTGTTAACTCTTTGTGAATCCTTTCCGACAGTTTGTGTACCACATCTTCGGATGGTTATTCACAAAGCAACATTGCCATTTGCTGTAGCTGTCGCATATCCTGTGCAAGGATGTTGAAATCATACTTCCGTTGACTTCCTTCACTGAGGTTATTTACTCAACAGGTTCGTGGATATGGCTCTCAATATACTCGTAGCGAGAGAGCAGATTTTGTACAGATGTAGGAATTCTAGTCATGTCCGTTGTTGAAGGGAGTTTTCAATTTGCATAATTTGATTGACCAGTGGCCAACGAACTTCCATATACCAATTTGTTCTCAATTGGCTTGTGGGTTAAATTAAGCAAAACATTATAAACAAGTGATTTATATACTTTTTTCTGTCATTAGATGTCTCCATCAGGGTTTAGTTTATAATCATTAATTTTGAATTAATTCATCTAATTGTACCAACACAGCTCAAATATTTCAAGTCATCGTGTGCAAGAACACATACTTCATGGGCAGTGAGTTTTTAAATCAAAACATACTTTTTCATGTGAATCTGAATGTGTTCACCACCAAAAAGTGTCATAAAAAATGTTTTTTCTTTATTTTGCTCCGTTACAGGGAACAAATTCTTGGTTATCTTGCTTATTACACTTTTTCTTTAAAGTTAGGTCTGAGGAGACGAAACTTCGTTCCAAAATAATTTCAATATACAAAGTCTGAATGAATAAACCAATTCACTTTGGCGACCTTCGAATATCAACCAACTTGGCGGCACTCATCGATGATGCACAAATGAAAACTCTCATGCCAATCGTTTTTGCCGAAGTTTTCTTGAAGTTTGAGACAAATTGATGAGAATTAATATACTGATACGACAGTATGGCGCCCTTGGCCTTAAATTGGAGAGACTAAGAATCGTGACCCAGATTGACAAGTTAAAGAACGTGACGAACGAAAGACTGTAATATAATGTATATGCTAATGTTATGCACGTTGTTTATTTTGTTTTTGTTTTGCCGAAAAAGTAGATTCACGCCTAGTTCTCGGGTGTGGTTAAAATGTCGAAGCCTTATTGAGACAGTGTAGTCATACCCTGAGGATGTAATAAGATCTGAGGCGAAATTATACGTAGGTGTAATTGGAAAAGACCAATGAATAATTAAATATGAAAAATATGATTGTCAAATTTCCATTAAAGGTATTCAAAACACGTTAATGTTGCCTCCACACATGTCAATGCCTGGTTTTTTGGAATATAAATTTATTTTTTAATAGTATTTTTTTTTTCGTATTACTACATTTAGCAATATTTTGACTTTAAGATTTCATTACTTCTAAGCTAGACTTTCTTCTTTAGCTTTAAACGTTTGCCATTTCTCCATCCGCTTGGCCTACTACATGCAACTTCTCACAATTTTCCAAAAATTTGCCCAGCATTGCTTTATTTTGCGAATGTTTGAATGACTTTGCGGAAAGTTGCATAATCTTCGCTAGTCTAGGCGAACAACAACAAATTCGTGCAACTGTGAGAAACTATACAACTTTGCGTATTTTGCGCAGCTTTGCTTCATTTTGTGAATATTTGAATAATTTTGCGAAAATATGCTAATCTTTGCAAATCTTTGAAAATACCGAGATCTTCGCGTAACTTTGTGAAACTGAGCGCAACTTTGTTCGCATTCCTACCATCTTGCCCAACTCAGCACAACTTTATGCAGTTTCATGCAAATTCGTATAACTACGCACAATTCTACGCAGCTTTGCGGGACAACAAGCACCTTCGTGCAACTGTGCACTACTGACAATTTAAGGGAACTTCGCCCAGCTGCGCAGAAATAGTTTTACAAAAAATCTCTAATCCTAGACTTTGATTCGGTTGAAAGTATTTCTTCTTTTAAAATGTTAGCTAGATTTTGATATTTCGGAGATAAGCCCTTTCTATTATATTTTTTTCTTGTCTCAGCCCCAATCTTCTTCATATTATTCAAGCTATCCAATTCTTCAAAATTCAAATAACGATTAATTGACTAAACTATACAACCAGTGACTGTGATGACGAATCTTATACAAAAGTAGTATCAAAGCTATGTCGGCAGTTGAGTTGTATTTTAACAGTTCTATGGGGTAGTTTCGTAATGTTCAAGAAGACTTTCATTTCAGTTTGAGGTACTAACATAAACATATGTTTCAAAACCTCAAAAAATTGTAAGACGACAGTAAAACATGTTTTTTTCAATCACTGATAGCGAAATTATACGAAACAAAATTTTTATGATATAACCGACGATAGGCGATTTGTTGTGACAATGGCGTAACTTTTACGATAGTTTGGTCACTGCTTCGACATTTTGTCGAAATTGCGATATTTGTATAAGAAGCAAGAGTAATAAGGCCTGAGCGTATTAGAAATGCCAAGATCCTTTGAATGTTTCGCGTCAAAAACATCATCTTGCTAAGAAAAGAGTACGACTGTCTCAGTTGGTTATATGGGTGGCCCAACAGAGCGAGGAACCCAGGCCCCCAAGCATTTCTCACAACCATGCCTTGCGAGGGACTAGAGGAGGCCTACAATTTTCTGTCGTTTCCGAACGGTTAATCGAGAAAGCGCTTTTTTTGGCAATGAATTTACTATCGGAGGACTTGCTAATTCCTTGCGAAAGGCGATACCCAAGAACAATTTTCCTCTGCTCGGATTCGAACCGGAGAAACGAAAAGAAAGTCTGGCTCAAAATCTCCTTTACAGACGAACTGCATTTGGTAGGTCCCAGGCATGGAATAATCCCAAAACAGGGAGACCTGCGAAGCTTTTGAAGGTCAACGTAGAGTATGATATGGGCAAACAACTAGTGTGAAGTGGATAAGGGCGTTAGCTGTGATCTCTTCGTTTTCACACTATTCGCGGTGTCAAAAAGCAGAATAGTAGTTATAAATTCTTTGATCTTTTTGGTAAAAACACTAAAACCTCTTTTCATAGGCGGTAAGCAATTTTGGTGCTTTTGATTGTTCCAAAAAAATAGAAAAATACTCGCACAAAGAGAACAATCCACTCGAAATCACACGTAAACTGATCTAAGAGACCAAATTTAAAGAACAAGTGCAAAAAAAAATAATATAAAATTTTTCAGAAAATAGGAATATTTTTCCTACTCTGTTTTCATTAACGTACATAAAGGGCGGCTCCATTTTCCTGCAATCCACGAATAACGCATGTTATGTCATCCTGTAAGGTAAAAATGGTGATCGGCTTGTCTACATAGACCGATAGCTTTACATAACCCCACAGGAAATAATCAAGACTCGTTTAATCGCATGATCTTGGTGGCTAACTCACAGGGCCATTTCGCGAGATAAGCTGCTCACCAATATGTCCACTGTTTAACGAGCTGGATTTTACACCGTTTTGGTGAAACCACATGTCAACAAACTTCAACTCAGCCAACTGGGGCAAGACAAAAGTCGCTTATAATGGCTCGATATACAACACGACTGCAATATTCGCATCGGAAAGTACTGTATGCATGCGAGTTCAATAAAGCAAATTTGGAAAATTTGAGCTATAACAGCGAACTATGAGACTTCAAGGGACGTGATCAATTTGGCCCGTTTCAGCTTTCTTTCGTGTTTCAACCCAACCTACTCGTTCGGCTTTTTTCTTTTATGGTTCAACTGCGGTACTTTTTTTAAAAGTTTGTTAGTAGTACTCATGCACTTTGTTTTTTTCGTTTGATTGCTTCCCAGAACTATCCCATTTATTCGTAGTGCTTCCTATTTTATGTTGTTGAAAAAATGCTACAACAGGCTGGGCTTGATAAAAGACCACTTTAATTCATTCACAAAAAAAAAAATATTGTTCAAATACGGGGCCAGTTAAAGCGATCAGGAAAAGTTTTGAAATGAAATATTAATTATGTTTTCGTAAGAATTGAATAACAAATGATATTTCAATCGATGGCAAATAAGCCAGAGAATTTTTTTGCCAAGAAATTGTTCCAATTAAATGGATATTTTCTGTTAAAATTGTATTTTTCTTTTTTCCGGTTGCAATTTCATTTTTCGTGTCAGCTGATTGAAATTTCAGCCAAATGGGAACAAATCGTTCCAATTATTTAGATTCCATTTTCCACTGACAGACTCACAGCAACTATTTTTTTCGTGTGCGTTACATAAGGAAAACCAATTGCTGGTTTGTGGCTTCTAAGGATTTTTGTTCGCTATAAACGCTCATCAGGAAAAAAATTCATGTTTCCCGTTACAACCCTGACTTCTCCTCTATACGGTACAAGGCCCCCTCACGAGAGCTCCTGCAACTAAAATGCACTTAAGAGAAAATTTCCGACACTCCGGAACAGCCATAATGAAATGAGCCTTTCCTTCCTTTCATTTTGGCAGCCTCACCAAAGAAGAACGAGAAAGCACAAAATTAAAGCGCGTACACATATCGTATATATATATACAATTGTATAGATTATAAATATAAATTAAAAGTAAATTAAAAGTAAAAACTCTATTAATTTTCAGCATTCGGTAGTTGCCTTAATGCGGCAACATTTTCATCTGTCCCAAATTTTTCTGATGATTTTTCCTGATCGCTATAATTGGCACCTACGTTGTGTATTTGGGAGGAAAATGAAATGCTAACTTCTGACTGCAAAACCTGCGAACTCTTGGTCAGTGCAGATATTTTATCAATCAACTTTTTTTACTGAATGTTAACCAACAAATTAAAAAAAAAAAAAAAATTAAACCTCAACGAGGAACTACTTCCAGGATTAAACAGCGGTACAGTTGCAGTTTAATTTTTTATGTCTCACAGTTAAGTGCCATTATGAACACGGTACATATTTCCAAATATCAGCTTAAGAGATTTTACCATAGTACAGTCAAAACTCAAAAGAGAAAATAATTTCTTTGGAATAAACACTGTTGCTGCTAGTTAATGAGGGGTACCCGTGGCGTAATGGTTGGCTAGCAAGTCTGCCTGCTACGTGTAAGATTCGTGGTTTGAATCCCACTAAAACAAAAATTTTAGTTCCTTTCGGGATGAATTTTCAAATTTCATGTCATCCGACAGTAAATTCATTGCCATGAAAAGCACTTTCTCGATTAGCCGTTCGGAATCGGCAGGAAATTGTAGGTCCCCTCCATTCGCTAGGCCTCGGCCTCCCCGCTCTTTTGTGCCGCCCTTTATATTTATTTAAAAGTAAAAAAGCCTCAGTCAATTTGGTAGGAGTGAGTTCCACATTACAGAACAGGGGGTTATAAGAGGAGTATAGATTTTAAATTTAAATAAATTGTGTGGTTCGGGTAGGCATTAAATGGGTGTGACATTAGTTTTTATTTTCAATGAATTAAGCTAAAAAATTGGGTAGGTAAAATAGTTCCAATCATTTACAAACCGTTTGGGAATAAGTTGCACTGATACTTATGATTGATTGTTAAGCTTTCGCAACTGATTAACGACTATTCCCAACTAATTCTGCATTTGAAATCAGTTGCCAATGAGTTTCTTTGATAATTCAAATGAATTGTTAAGCTTTTGCAACTGACTAGTTGCAACTGATTTATTACCTTTTGTAATATAGTTGCGAAAGATTGCAAGCTAGACGTAAAAAGCTTTATTTAAGTAGTAAGTCTAGATGTGAAGGAGTCACAGCCAACGACCTCTTAATTAATTGCTCTACAACTATTAACAGGTTGTCAACCTTCGACTGTTCCTCGATATCCGATCCTCTCACATTCGGCTGCATTGCATAGAAATGCATAACACTTGACTTGCTTGTGTATCCATAGAGTGCATTGTACTCGGAACAATATGATTCCCAACGGCCGGCAGGCCACTGCCAGCCGACAGAAGTAATAAGGGATCATATTGCTTTGACTGCATGCGCGCTGTTTATGTCACAACAATAGTCTTTGGGTATGAGCATTTGTTTATGATATAGGTCATTGGCTCTCACCCAAAAGAATGTGATGATGAAGCGTTTTAATCGGATATCGAAGTGTGGTCGATTGTTCGATAACCAGAATTGGAGCATAACAACGTTGTATAAATAGGGTATGAATCTGAGAATAAGTTATCAATAGTGATCGTGGACTCGATCTGAACGAAACCTCTGGCATTTGTTAATATAAGGCATTGAGCCGACAACTATTCCTGGATAGTTCTAAGTGTTTCCACCACCATACCTCAACTTTGCAGTTAGTGCGAAGAGGTTTGAGCCTACAGCAGTGAATGCTTGTCGAGTTGGTAGTTTGGGAACCAGGGAACATTACAAGAAGTAAATCCATTACCGAATTTTTGCATCTCATTCACAGCAATTCAACTACTGGATCCAATTCAAATCGCAGCTTGCTTGCAACATTGCAACTCGCTGTTAACTTGTTGCGAATTGCTGATTTGTGACTAGTAGTGAACAAGTTACATTTCAGTCACAGTTCACCTTTGATTGAATTAGAAACTGCATTTTGGGTGATAGTCAGTTACAAGGCCATTGAAACCAAATTCCAAAACTTCGCAAACAATTTGCATTTCAGTCTCAAATCAACTTCAATTATTGCGACTGATTCGAATCTGCATTGCAAATGAATTCCATATCATTGCAAATCAGTCGTAAGAATACTGCAACTGATTTGTAACTGATTTCCAACTGCGACTGAGCTGCAATTTAAGTTTAAGTTTCTCTCTACCCTCGCAAAATACGGCACCAGTGAAAAGAAAAACATTCATTCATTGCTTCTTTTTATAACTTCTTCTTTTCATAAGATTTACAAAGGTTCAACGAACGTCACTGATGGAGAAAATGGCTAATTGACAAGAAGCTCTGTTCAGGGAAATATTTTTTTCATATTCGCCAGAGAAAAATACAAATAAAGAAAAATATTAAGAACGATAATTACTTTCCCTTATTCTCTCTTATATAAGCTTTTGCTTGAAAAAGGGAAAAAATGAGGCTTGACCTCAGTGCAATCAACTCAAAACCGTTGGAAATAATGGCATCCTGAGCATCATATTTACAGTATCCAACTCGATAATCAAAAAAAGGAAGCCATTCATATTAGCAGGGAACAAAAATAAAGTTAATTAATTTCCATTAAGGGCTCTTTGGTGTTCTCCAATTATAACAATTTCCTACAAAAAGAGTCATTCCACTGTATCCATTTGCGTTTCTCCTTCGTTAATTTAAAAACAAAACTGTAACTGCTTCCACCCAATGACTGTATGAATTTTAAGTGATGTCCTCCTGTTTGGCAACACCAAGCAAAACTGATAAAAGGGCCGTTTCGAACGGGATACTTTTTCTAATGTAAAATTATTTAAAATTTTAATGAAACATTCAAGGAGGATGAGTTTTGTTTTCTTCCTCAAGCAAATGGAACACTTCCTCCACCAAGACTGTTGTTAAGTCAAATATTGTTTCTAGCAGTTTCAATTACAAAATGCAAAATATTAAGGAATCTAGTCACGGAATGACAGGTGGTCTTTAAGAAAATATGATTTGGTGGAAAGCGTAAATAAGGAGCTTCAATTGTATATAGATACCAAAAACACCTATGTATGTATTTTAATTTCCCAACACAACGAGAGAGAATTAATTTCAAATGAGCATCTTACGAATATGTTGAGACAATTCAAGGTTCTGAATACTGAAATTCTCATATCGTTCTAACCTATAACATTTTTAATTTCACATCTAGACGCGTACATATATATTTTTATGTATTTTTTTTACAGTTTCCCGTTTCATTTGTAAGGTCCCATCCTATTCCCCTGGAGCCGGAATAAACAAGGCAATCTTAATAACAAGGAAAGTAAGCACTTTCGTTCCTGCTACATCATTAGAGGCACAAGAGCAACATAAAAAAAATACGATCAGAGCCTAAGTATGTTAGAGAGTTTCTTTTACATTCTACACCATCATACACTGGTATTCATTGATGCTAGGTAGACCAAAAGACACCACCTTCACAACCAGCCAATTGACATGCTCCTTGAGAATACAGGAAAGAAAAAAACAAGGCAATAAAAATGTTCGTTAGAATTGGTACACACTCGTATTATAGCAGTCAGGCAAAATAAATAATGACAGAAGGGGCGAGAGTTCAATGCTTTCTTTCAGACTTCCATGCCGATGAACCGCATACCGTTAGATATGCCACTGGCGTATTTATTTTGGAGAGGCGAGTCTAAGAAAAGCTAAAGAGACACTTCAGACTTCATTTAGTGGGTGTTCATTGCTTTGAATTTTTTTTTATTATTTCTTTTTGTTTTTGTTTTTTTCATAAAAATAATTAGGTTCGTTTCAGTGTGCCTATTGCCAGATTATTATTTAAAGAACAAGAACACAAGACCAAAACGTGGTTATATGTATGAAGGTCTAAGAGAGTCTATTAAAATTAATTGAAATGGACAGAGTTTTTAAATATGCAATGACTTCTGCTAGTGTCGTAAAACCTGTAGACTTTAACGAGTAAAACATACGATGTTACACGCAGATGTTTGAATAAAAATCTCTGCTCTCAATTTGAAAAAATCGAGTTAATTTTTATCTGGTTTGTGTAAAATGTGTTCAAATTGGAGCAACCGTTTCACTGAATTGGATTTTAAAACAAGGACTTGTTTGCTTTCAAATAAAACTCGAACTGTTTGAGATATTTTAAAAACTTTACTATTGAGTTGAAGTACAATCAATTAGTTTACGAACGATACTCGTGTTCGATGGATCGTTGACCATCGCTGAACGTGCAGCGGTTCATTCTTTCGATGACTCGGTCACGCATTTTCTCCCAAATGCCGCTTTTTCGAAGCTCTCAGCTCTCCCAACGTCGTCGGCTTGTTGGCATAAGCTAATGACTTAACGCAGCCCCAGAGAAAATAGTCTAAAGGAGTTAAACTGCACTAACGAGTTGGCCAATCGTCTGGCCTATTTCTTCTCGAGATAACACGCTCATTACGATTCAATCAATCGATTATTGCTGCTGTGCGACTTGTGGCACCATCCTGTTGAAACCCCATGACCATGTTTCGATTCAATTCGGGTCAAAAATAATCGATAGTTATGGCGCGACAACGCTGGCCATTCGTATACAAAAAAACATGGCCGACCAAACAGTTATTGTTTGTCGATAAGGTAGTGATGCATGGAGCACATGTGGATTTTCACACGACCAATAAACACATATTTTGCTTATTTTAGATGAGTTTTATTGGGAATCTATATTCACTTATATTCACTTAAGCAAAACATCGCAAAACATCGCTCATGGAAAAACAACAACTCTTAAGTGAATATAAGTGAATAGCGTAAGTGGATAAAAATAACTCACTTGCAGAAGTGAACAACAGGGATGGGTGGTAAATGGAGTTTGTGAAAGTGAATTTGGTAAGTGAATATAGCCATATAAAGCGTTTTATTGGGACTCGCAAGTGAAGTGAATATAAGTGAATATAGAAATTCACAATAAAACTCGGCTATTGACTAACACATTGAGTCAAATCAAAGCTTAAGAGGAAGAGCTAAGGGTTCTTGGCATACACAGCATAGTGTTAGACTCTGCTGAGTTCACAATGGCATACCGGGAAACGAAAAGCGGACAAATTAGCGAGTAAAGGATCAACACTTAACCCTTCTCTCATTGATCAATCAATCAGGGTCCCACCCTGTGAAATTAAGCAGATCATTGGTATCAAAATAATACGAAATACGATAAGAACGGATCTGAAAAGCTACTATCCTTGAATAGGCCTTCATTACGATCGCTTATCAGTGTCATAACAGGACACAACCTACTAGGCTACCAAAAAAGAAAATTTGTCTTTGCACCGATGACCTGTGCAGAGGATGCAATGACGAAAATGAACATGAGGATACCACTCACTTCCTTTGTCACTGCAAAACAATCTGCCACACCAGGAAAAAATTTCTAGGCAATTACTTCTTCAATGAACTAGAAAAATTATCACACATTCCAAGAAACAGCCTGTTGAACTTCATTGAGGCCACAAAATGGTTAAAAACTGACCAAACATAAACTCGTAGGTTCTTAGGACGTTACAATACTCCAGGGTATCACAATGGATCTACATTGATCTAAGTGTGACGGAAATGATATCAACCGTCAGCCCATTCTACCTAACCTAACGTAACACATTCAGCCTACAATGAGGTAATAATTTGTAGTCGTTGCTCCTTCGTATACTTTACCAAAACTCAAATCAAAGTTGTCAAGTCCCCATTAGAAAATCCTTTGTGAAAACTATTTTTTTAGCTTTTAGTGGAACTGTTAAAATTGCCTTGGTCTCCAAAATGAATCAAAAGTATTACTTAACTACTACGATGAGAAAAAGATGCATTGAGTTTAAATAATTTTGTTTTAGTTAAAAAAAAGCATTTATAAATCGGTTATGTTTAAAAAATTAAGCAGGCTGTATTCCAAAATGAAATATTTGCACTACATTACCATTTTCACACTAAGACTCGTTCACATCATCACTTTTTTGAAAGAATTGTAATTTAGATAATTTTTCTCTTGTGAAATTATACAAGAACTGTACTTGAAATAATGAACTCTCCTATGAATTCTATAGCAAACAATGGCGATTGCGAGGAGATTTACGTCGAGAAGAACTCAGTAAATTGTGATGGCTTACAACGCAAGGTAAAGTGCATAAATAAGAGTCGTTTTGGGCACAAAGGACTTGCATCAGGCACCAGTTTTATATGTTCAATAAGTGCTTTGTTTTCAAAGTGTTGATCATTCTTGTTTCTAGAAGCTTTGAAGTTCATTGTTGTCAGGTCATCAAGCTATGAATGCGTATGTAATTCTTCAGTTGGGCGCCAGTTAAAGAATCTAATAAAATCATAGCTTGGCCAAAACCCATGATCTAACTTTATTTGTAGGTGCCTTGTGTGTTGGGTAAGAACTCAAATCTCGATTGGAGCATCCCATTGCAGTGAGATTGAAGGACGATGGAGAAGCAAATGGCTGACGAACTTCTTCAACCTAACCTTGCCCCCATTATACAGATTTGTTGAAACAGACCACACAGAAACAGGAAACAGTTACTCCCAAATTGAATTGGCAGGCCTGGCATTTAAGCATTTTAGACTGAGTAGGGATCTAGAAAACGAATTGGAAATGACAACATGCATAAAAACAACTGAGGGCCATTTCAATAAAAGGCGACTTAAAGGGAAAGTGGACAATTTTCTGTCAAATCCTAGAAAGGAAAGAAATCTTAAGAAGACATTATAATAGTGAACTAATGTTCACCGCGCTTATAACCTCCTGACCGTCATTTGTCACAATTGAACCAATCTTTGATTTATGCGCTACTAAATCCGCCATCTCTATTGTTTATATTGATTGAAGTATCGATAAATTGAAAAATTTGAAATGAATACGTTTGCTCGGGCAATTTACACAGTAAATTGTTTTGATAGATGCGATTGCTTAATAATTTGAAACACAACTCAACTTAAAAGTAAATAAATAAAATAGATTTCGTATTGATGATTGACTACGAAACATCGACTATTATGACTGAAATTTGATATCATTCTGCCACTAGTTCTAAGAAAAGTTATTTGATATTCGGTATTGTGGTCTTTGCTGACGATTAATTTATTTTTAAGTAATCCTGGGAGGTGCTGATTGCCATTACATATTTAAATTTTTTTAAATAATTTTCAAATTGTTTGATCAAATAATGTTTGTGGATATGAATTTGAAGCTGATTTATCCCTAAATTTCCATTTCCATTTATATTTACATTTCCATTAAAATTTGAATTTACATTTACATCTTAATATGCATTTACATTTCATCTACACTAACATTTAAATTAACATTTACATTTACATAAACATACTTCATCGATAAGTCCCCAAAGTGTGAAGGGGCTACAGCATTGATGAATGACAAAGGCAGAACCGTTTTGCTAAAACAATACAAAAGACATCCTTGCAAGGCAAATACTACAGACTTTAAACAGACCAATGCGATAAAAGCACTCAATTCTCAATTTTCGTGAGGTAAAAAACAAAGCTGGCAACAATGCTTTTTGAAAGAACTGCCCTTTTAAAACCTATGGGGGAATTCGCAGAATACAAAACACAAATAAGAAGTCTACCTAGAAATAACAGAACAATGCTTAGGTAAACAAAAATATGGCATCATTTCGCTAACAAGTCTTAATTCGTCAACGTTCAACCCCTAGTGCATCTTGTTCCTTGTTCTTATTTCAAACCTCCATATCTTTGGGTACATAATTATTTCAGCATTTTATCAACTAACAAGGCTAGCGCTCAGGACATCAGCGTCAAACCTATCCTGTCTCGCAACATCAATTCAACCGTGTCCTTCATAAATACGTAGATAAAAAACTCCGGACATAGCCAAAGAACTTGTATTATTGATAATTATTTTCTATTAGCGACGAGAATCCAAATAGATGCATGAAGTTTCTTCTCTTAACGCCTATTCCAATAAACACGAACGACAAAGTTAATAGAGCAGGGGTTGCTAAGAGTCAAGAAGGTGTTGCAACACTGATTTCGAACGTTTATAGCTTTTTGTTGGTGTATTTCCATTAGAACAGGGCGAAGTAGATGATGCTGATGAGATAAATCGAATTGGGCACATGGGGGTGTTATCATTTGTTTAGCTCTCTCCCTTGTCGAGTGTGTGTGCCACTGAAGTGCTGGGGTGGATTAATAATAATAGTCCTATTCATAATAGAACGAAGGGTGGATGAGCTCAAAGAAGAAGTGGCAGTAGGTATCTTCCCTTCGCAAAGAGGCCATTAGACACGAAATTATGAACAAAAATGATTATTATCTGGGTGCACCCAACACACCCAGCACACTCCACCATTCTTTTATTGTTTTTTTTTTTCGTTTTTGTTTTCCTTTTCTTGTATCTATTATGTTATTGCGAAATGAGCAAATGGAATGCTGCTTTGTTTCTGGTAGAATGATTTTTAACGGTCAAGCGTTTCAGAGGTTAAATATGCATTCAACCACAAGAATGCTCAAATACAGATATAAGTGGAAGTGGGTGCGAAGGTATATGAGTTTCTCATAACAGCAATCAGTGGAATGCATTTGATTTATTCTGTTTGACCTCATTTTGTGGTCCTATCGTTAATGACCTTTGGGAAAGGAGGAATGATAATGACAAGCCATTTTGCTGTGATATTGTGTTTTAATGGACAATGCGTGCGGGTGGTTTTGTCATTAAATATTGAGTCTTTTTGCTGGCTAAGGACAGAAATTATAAAAGGGAGGGAGAGTAGCAAATGAAATAATAGAAACTGCGTTGGATGGTACTTTCCATAGTTATTTTGTGGGCTGGAGTAGTTGGAGGAGGTTTCATCACCAGATATAAAATATTGAGTTAGTGAACGGGATTTCATTAATTCAAATGCGAAAGGATTCTTGTTCCTGAAAAAACAATGCTCTTTAAATTGGCTATTTTTACTTACTTACTAACTTAGGTAGGCATTACAGTTCGGGGTGAGCCTGAACTTCAATCAACATCTTTCACCTTCAATTTTTCTAAAGTTTTGCACTCTAAGTCGGCTGACTTCTTCTTCCACTTGATTGCGCCACCTAAGACGAGTTATAGAAAACCCGTCGAGCCGTAGCGTTGATGTCCATCCACCCTACATGGTCCAGCCATCGCAGCCTTGCATTGCGTTTTCTTCTAGCTATGCCCTTGTCTCGGTACAGCTCACACAGCTCGTTGTTGTATTTTCTTCTCCAAACATTGTTATGTCTGTCTGTTGTGACGTTTTGTCCAAATCGTCGATGTTCGTGGTCATTGTTTGATGACAACATACACTTCATTAGCGAGTAATTGTACAAAGATTGTTCCTCTGGTGCTTAAGTTTGAGTTTTGTACAATCTTTTCAAGTATGTTGTTGAAGAAATCGCGTGACAGTTTGTCGCCGTGCCTAAATCCTTATTCAACATCAAAGGCCTCGGTGAGTTTTTTACCGACATTTACGAAGCAGCGTGAATTCATCCCATATAGTCGTATAAGTTTTCCAGAGATGCCGAAACTAGACATGGCTCTGTACAGCTAGTCTCTGTAAATACTGTCATACGCGGCCTTGAAATAAACGATCCGCCATGTAGGGTAACGTGGTCATAGATGCACCACCCTCTTTTCAAATGATCATAACTTTTTTAAAATAAGTCGTTTCTGGTTGGCTTTTTGATATCCTTTTGATAGATTAGTTCTGAAAATATTTACAAAATTCAACTGTCGATATGATCTGAAATTTTGAAGTAATCATAAATTGTTCGAAAAATGGCAAATGGTGCATAGAGCACCATGGGTGGTACTAAATGCACCAGTCATATGTCCACAATGAACCAGTGTGCTTAATGCACCACAAATTGATTTAAAGCATTACTATTTTTTATTAAAACAAAAGTAAACAGAAAAACAATAAATAAAAATAAACCGAAAGACTTCATATCACACAAAAAATTAACAAAAATAAATTATTCTAAAAAAAAGAAACAAAACTAAATAACAAATAATAATTCCTTTCAACGAATATTTAGTGAACCCAGGGATTCGGAAAATTTATATAAGGAGTGCTGCCGTTTGGTAGGTCCCGATACAGTAGGATCATTGAGTGTGCATTGAGCACTATGCTTGTGTGGTGCATTTTGCACCACCATGGAATTTTTGATACAAATTATAGCTGTTCAAAAAGAACGTAACAAAACTACGCACTCTTCACATGAAAATAAGAACAAAAGTCCAAGCAAATCTTTTAGTACTTTCAAATGAACTAACACTGGAATTTCATGGAAATATTACAAAAATTAGCTTACCCTCTTTTTTTCGTTTTTCGCTATGAAAGTAAAAAAATCTCCGCACACGTGCGACAGCTAAGAGAAACACTACCAGACTGAACTCTACCGTGGTAACTGGAAGTAACGGATACATTTGAGTGAGCCATACGCCAATACAGTGGCGTATTTGGCAAATATAGCTATGGTGCATCTTGCACCACTGGTGCATTTATGACCACATCACCCTATCGTTTTTTTTTTAACTAGCGCTTATTTCGTGAATGGTAACACTAAGCCATGTCTGATTGCACAGATAATTAGTTTTATCCTTCCGCTGAACGAATATGGTTGTTTATACGCTTGAACAACGCTGGGAAAAATTGCGACATTACTTTGGAAATCATGGTAATGTTGCAGAATGTGTGCGAAAATTGCGTACGGATTTTGGAAGAAGAGAAGCACCGTCAGCTCCTTATGTTCGTTATCTTGTGAAAAAAGTGAAAGAAACTGGCATCCTCATCGACAAACCAAAGCGTGAAAAGCCAAAAACAGTGCGAGTGCGAGAATAGAGAATATTGCTGCTGTGGCAGAAAGTGTGCGTCAAGCGACATCAACATCAATTCACCGTCGTTCTCAATTAAATATTTCGGAGACATCGTTGAGACGAATTTTGCATAAAGACCTCCTTATGACGCCATACAAAGTCCAATTGGTTCAGGAGTTGAAGCAAACTGACCATCCAATGCGTTTTCGCTTCGCTAAGTGGGCCTGCGATCGACTTAGAGAAGATGCCGATTTTGCCAAAAAAATCATCTTTTCAGATGAAGCTCATTTTGATATTGGCGGGTATGTAAACAAGCGAAATTGTCGCATTTGGGGCACAGAAAACCCGCACGCATACATTGAAAAGCCGATACACCCAAAACGAGTCACAGTTTGGTGCAGATTTTGGTCCAGAGGCATAATTGGGCTTTTTTTCTTCGAAAATGAGCAAGGAGCGGACGTTACAGTCAATGGCTATCGTTATCGGGCCATGTTGAACGAATTTTTGTTCACAAAAATTGAAGAGGAGGATATTGGCAGCATTTGGCTTCAACAGGACGGCGCGGCGCTACGTGCCGCACAGCCGAAGCTACACTCGATGTTTTGCGTCCTGTTTTTGAAGATCGCATTATCAGCCGCAGAGCTGATATCGTTTGGCCACCTCGGAGCTGCGATTTGACACCGTTGGACTATTATTTGTGGGGTGCCGCAAAAGATAATAATTGTTACGCCGACTAGCCAGAGACAATTGACGCTTTAAAGGACAATATTCGTGAAGCCATTGGTGAAGTACAGCTGCACACAATCGATAATGTGCTTAAAAATTGGACTGATCGTGTAGGCTACTGCATGGCCAGCCAAGGCAGCCATTTTTTGAATGAAATTATTTTCCATTATTAACCGGACTTTCAAATAAAAAATAAAAAAAGGAATTTGAGAAAATATTCAGTAGTATTTTTTTTATAGCAATTTCAAAAAAAAAGTTATTTGGCGAACCCTTTAGATACAAAGATGGTGTATATCGATATCATATCCTTGGGATTTTTCCAAGATCTTTTCTGGTCAAAACCACATTGATGAGGACCTATCAAGTTGTTGACTAGGGGCTTCAAACGTTCACATATTACAACAGTCAAGATCTCAAAAGTGGCTTCAAGGAGGCTTATTCCTCTATAGTTGGCACAATTGTGAGGGTCTTTCATTGTTAGGGTCGGTCATACGATACTGAGGTTCCATTCATCGGGCATACTTACTTCCGACTATATCATGCAGATCAGCTGGTGCATGCTCCTTCCCAACTATGATCTCCTGCTGCCTTTAAAAGTTCGGAAGCAAGGCCATCTGCACCTGCACTCTCATTTGATTTAAATTTGCTTTACACAACAAATTAGCAGTAAAAGAGTTTGGTCTTTGCCCCACTTTGTCTGTGGATTAAATTCTTGTTCGTGGTGGAGATAAGACCCACCGCTTTTGTGTTCAATGAAAATAAAGCGTGGTAGAGAAGTAATTCCACAATAATAATACTTATCAGCTCCATTCCCAGCGTTTAATCTGCCCTTGCAGCGTTACAGTGTCAGTGATTAAATTTTCTCAAATGTTAAGGCTTCTTTATCGATAAAATAAGAAAATTTATAAAAATGCCTGCTCAATTTATGTCACAATTTTCAATATGCATTTCGAATTATTCGTCTTTATTTAATTTAATTATTTTATTTTATTGAAATTGTTTACAAATTTAATTTGTATTCGTCTTTTAACTCCTTATCCACCAAGAGGCAGTTAGTTTTCTCTTCATTAATTTGTAAATATGATGAAGTGTCTTTTGTTCGACTTGAACTGTCTACTTGATCCATTCATGACGCTTTATCTTATCTTACACATCCTTAAAATCGGTTTTTTTCCAATGCTTAATAAATTCCGCTCCTTTAAAATGAGAAACAAGAGTTACAATTCCCTTGAAACGAAATGAATGGAATGGTAAGAAAAATTTGTGATATTACTCATTTTTTATTCGTTCACATTTACAAAACTGGAATACCTTAACCCACCCCGACGCGACGCCGAAGACGCTGTCTTGCGTATATTTTCCCATCGCACCCCATAAATTTCGTTTAAATGCCAACAATCGTATTATATACTACCGAATGCCTTTCAACAAATCTAATTCTCAATCACAATCCAGAAATCAATTCCCCATGTCATACGTGTGGCACTTTACTTTCAATTTACCACATCAACATTACATCGGGTATGGGAAAGGAATGAAACGTTCATCGCTTTATAGTCGTTATGTGTGTTGTCGTCACATATTCGCGATTTTCACACGGCACCCGTGCATTAACCTCATTTCTCTTCCATCAAAAACACAATATTAATACTTCCATCAGCTCCACACTGCCACGCCTCCGTGTGCTGCCTCCTTCACCTTGAGCCCATGGGGAATCTCACAGGAAGAGCGAAAAAAAATTAACATTTCAATTGTTTACTCAAGCAATTGTAATACACACAGTGCAGCAATGGTATATGTTGAATCTTCCATGAAAGGATAGAATATCCTTTTAACCAAGCTCCATTTCTACCAACACCATCGCGCATCTACCACCTTCTCTATGCCCCCCCTCCTTTAGCGAATGGAATTTTTATCGCTGCAATAACAATTGCAAACGATTTGAATTCATTTAGCATACACGCAAAATGCTTTTTACCACACAAAGGGAGACAGGGTAGTCAAAGTCTTTGTATAGAAACAGTGAATAATCTTAATGTTTACCAAACACGATTCGTAAACGGAACTCCACAAAGATGGCGAAGTTTACATTTTTTTATTTCCATTGTTTCAGCATTCTCTGCACATTGAAAATGGAAGTACATGTAGTTATATTGCTCTTATTCTTCTGTCATTAATAATGATGAGGAATGATACTTTCACTTCTTATCTTTCACTTTGAGAAAACCCATGCTCGTTTTCGGGTTCGGAAATCTCATTAAAAAAGATTTTATTTTCCGAAAAAGGAGGACAAATTTGCTGAGGAGAGATTTTTCTTTATATACTCTATACTCTATTGAGGAGTTAAGTTTTAGAGTAGCGCCAGAGTGTAGGTGACTTTGTCGTTTGGTATTTCCTTCTCCCATCACAAATCGCTTTTACGTGTTTTTTGTTACTTTTTCAAGTATAAATTACACATCCCTGTTGCATTTCCACCCCATTAGGGTGTATTTTTTTTTCGCTTAAGAATGAGTACTTTTGGGTGGGGATTGGGGAGATCTAAATATTATCATGACGTCCTTAAGGCTAAGGCTGTTGGTTCTATAAATCAATTTTGTTTGTCCGAAATGCATGCAAGGTGGTTTTACTATACAAGACTATCATGTACGACATCCTTTGCAAGGATATTTATTAATTTATGAAGTTGCTAAAAGTTAACCTCGTTAACCGGATTTATGGTTCTGTTTAAGGATAAGGTTCACTTCATCGTTTGTCGTAAAAATGGAAACACATTTTCCTGGTTTTTATCAGTTAGAAGCGTGTTACAGTGTTACACTTATCGGAAAGTCTTTGTAAGCAGTGGCAGGATGTTTCAAAGGTAGCAAAAAAGATGACGCTGAATAAAAAGAAAAAAATTACTGACACTTTCAGTTCTTAGTAACAGTGACGACAGTGTGTGCGACAAAAAAGGTTAACATTTCCTATTATCCTTTGCTGTGTTGAATCCGAAATAGTCTTTTTTGTAGAGATTGTTATTTCAACTCATGCCTAAGACACCCTTTAATTTTTACACTGCGTAAAGAAAACAATTTACTTACATGATGGGTGCGTATGCCATGCAGGGTATAAGCAGCGCGTTTTGTGAAGAGAACAGTCTGTTTACATATACTACAACCATATATCTAGTAAGTGTGAACCTTACGTTAAAGAGGATCAGTCAGAGCTTGATCTTCGTAAGGTAGACGCTATTTTTTAAACTTTTGATAGCATATCGCTTTTGCAGAGTCTCGAACTTTTGTGATAGTTCAAAGTCGCGCAACCACAAATTTAGCTGAGTTTCCAAAAATGCTCACCCTGAATTTGCTTGCTCCACTTTCAAAATTGCTAGTGGATCCGATTCAAGCAAGATATCACAATACTAAAATGCTTGATGATTTTTAAGTGCGGCACAAGACCTTTTATATCGAACCTGTCACTGCACGTTGCCAAAGAAAACCCTGCCAGTTTTTGAAATAGTGGAGCTCTTAACAGTTTGTAATTTGAGCAAAAACGACTAACAATGGAATATCCTAACATTTTTGCCTTAAAACAGGAAATCCTTTTGTGACAGGAAACAGAAAAGGGCAATTGCGAAGTGTTCTTCGGAACTATCAAGACTCCAGCGTATGAATAAAACTATTGCCTTGGTTTTGGACGGTGAAAGGTTATTATGCTTGATATTTCGAAAGCCTGTGATCAGTACCCCAAGAAATGAGGGGAACAACATCGTATTATCCAAAAAAAAGCGGCAGAGAAGTGCTCTTTTGATAAAATCAAGAGATGCGATAGTAGGAATGAGATTCAAAAAATTAACCAAGAAGTGAAAAGATCATACCAGGCAAGGTTCGAATTGAAGTTTGTAGAAACTAGCAAGTCAAGACAGTGTTAAAATATCATTTTTTACTGAGGATCTGAAAAAACGACGGCTTAGTAGCGATAATGACATAAATCTTGCTGTGGGCGACGGAATGCCTCATTGAACTTGAACGATGATCAATAATTACGTCCTCGCGACCTAAACGGAGTAAAGCTTGTTATATGTGTGTTTAAATGTAATACAACCGGAGATGACCTTGAAACTAAGCTTTTCAAGGGAACTGAAGATCAATCGGAAAGGAGCATGCGCTAGCTAGATCTACAAGTCAATAATCACTTGTAGGATTATCTTCATTTACTTGAAGAAGAAAGAGCACAGTAGGTTCCTTTCAGTTACAGAATTTCTGCACTTGTAACAATTCACTTGTATTACAAGTACTTATATATACACTTGCGAATTGTAGCACAAACAATCCATTGATCTGCATGACATAGTCGGGATAAAACATGTCCGATGAATTGAAGATCAGAATGTTATGTCCGATGCTAAAAATGTTAGGTTCTCATAATTGCGCTAATTATTTAGGAATATGCCTCTTCAACGTCACGTGAAAGTCTGTAACCACATGCCAACAATTTAATAGATTCTTATCAATGTATTTAGTTATTTAGTATACTTGTATACTGGTGGGTGGTATTTAAATACTTATTTGTATTTAGATTGAAAAATTTCACAATCGACCAAGTTTTTAGTTTTCGGAAGATCTTGGAAAAAGTTCGGGAATATGATATCTATAACCGAGAAGACAGTCTGCTTTCGATTTCAAGGCTGCGTATGACAGTGTTAACAACGACTAGCTATACAAAGCCATGTGTAGTCTCGCCATCTTAGCCAAACTCGTACGTCTATGCAAGACGGCTTTTCAGAGATTTCACACTGCTCCGTCGAGTTTGGTAAAGAATTCACTCACGTTTTCGACGAGATGACAGACACATTTTAGTGCTATTTTGTTACACCACACTTGAAGAGTCATGTTGCAAAGCTAAAGTGCCGCAATCACAGGCAATTTTTTTCACACAGTTACTCGATTATGCAGACAATTTTGGCGTTATTAGAAGAAGCAATTCTGATGTCTTTGATGATTTTGAGACCATTGAAATAGAAGTGGAAATAATGGGTTTGATGGTTTTTGGAACCAGAACGAAGTATATGCTGTCATTTATCGAGCAAATACTGGGAACGTCGACGAATAGGTCAAAATGACGCAGATATAACTTCTTTCCTCTAGCATCCACTACAGTTACGAAAAGTAACATCAAAGCGAAGATCAAACGGAGAGCTCATCTCACCTTTGGGTTGGAAGTAATATCAACAGAAAGGCTATCTCAACAGAGACGGGGTATCCCGGGGTCTTCTTTACTTCTCTGAACCAATCCTTGAGAGGAAATGGAAGGGACCTAAAATTCCTAGCTGATTCCGAAAGGCTTATCAAAAAAGCGTATTTCATGGCATTATAGAAGTTTCCAATTTCTCAGGAAAGCCTATACCCGTTGGAAAACAATTTTTTGTGTGATATTTCCGGGATATGAACGTCGAACATCCTGTGCAACAGTCCGACCACCAGGTTGAGAAGAAAATTGAGAAATAAGATATTCCTTTCAAAAACCAAAGCAACGCTTTATTGGACTCTGATCATCTCAGTTCTGCTGAAGATGCCATAGGTCGTTTCGAATGATGAATATTCGGAGTGATATTTGATCCCGTTCGTGTGGCGATGTGTGGAGTCCGCATGAAGAGAAAAGAAATGTGGCGCAGCAGAGGGTGGAGCCCCGGGGCCTACCTTATTTCTCAGAACCATTGCCTTGTAAGGAAATCTAGAAGACCGACTATTTTCTGCCGATTCCGAACGGATTATCGAAAAAGTGCTTTTCATGCCAATGAATTTACTATCGGAGGACTTGCCAATTCCAATAACCGTGAAGAAATATTTTTGCTTTGTTGGGACTCGAACCACGAACATCCCTGTTAACAGGCATTAATGCTAATCATCACGCCACTGTACCGGAGGCTGTATGAGCTGTACAGCAAAACTATGATGGCTGGAAAATGGATGGAACAGATGTATGTCAACGCTTCAACTTGAAAGCACATTGCAAGGAAGCCACGGAAGGGGCAGACTTCGTTTATTATTCGGAGGACCTTAACTGACTACAGGAACTGTAGAAAGCTCTCTTCAAATAGAACTTGCTGGTTTAACTTTAAACTACGATACTATTTGTGTGATCTAACTTAATTTTCGGTTGAAAAAGGTCTTAGAAAATTTCGCACTCATGTCGTCCTAGCACTACAGGTCCTATATGAAAGAATCAAGCCCTAGATTCCGACACTTTTTAGACGATTGTAGTTCAATTTTCTATTGACAAATGTCTTACGTAATGAAAAATTATAATACTCGTCTAACACATTTTGGTAACTTTTCACTTTTTTACTTTTATACCAAATAGCCAAAAACGTTTCAAAAGCTGCTCTGTCTGTGCATCGTAGTTCGCAGTAGGTGATCATGATTATACAATTTAATTTGCCTAGCCTCAGTCATTTTTTCGTCTTCCCTATGCGATCACAGGGAATCGCAGCGCCTGTTTTTTATTTTAACTTACTCGATAACCAACTATTCCTTATGTTCTCAGTCCTTATGATCTTTCAACATCTTAGCATTTTTTAACTGCAGACTTTTTTTTAATCTTGTCAGATCGTCTTTTTAAATAAAGTAAATAATAATTTCTGTTATTGTGGTTAATGTAAAAATCATCTCCTCCTGATGGCACAGACTGTAGCTATCGCCACGTTTGACATCGTTGCAAATGCCTCATTTGAATGTCTTTTCTTTCTTCCACGAAGCAAGCCCGTTATGGTGGTATCGGGCGATATAATTTGTTGAATGCCAGTAAAATGTAATGAATACCTATTTCACAAAAAAAAAAAAAAAACAAAACTGGACTTTTGATGGAGTTCTTAAACCACGATTCATTGCGTTGTACTCATTTTTATGAACCACGTTCTTTCCACAACAACTTACACTCTTCCAAAGAAAAGCTTTTCAATTTCCAAAGAATAATCAAAATATTTAACGGGCGATTAGCCAATATTCATTCAAATGCCAGCGTGGGAGTATAATATATCATTGTGCAACTGCTGCATCTTTGTGTACATACTCGTATACTTACTTACACAGATTTAATATAAACCTTCAACTTTCATGGCATTGGAAATCGACCATAAACGATGTAACATTTTACGCTTTTCAATTTTTCGATTTATGTTAAATATTTTTTGAGTGGAAGGATGTGCTTTGTTGTAAGGGGAAGGCAGCCAGTAATGTGCTTTTTACAATTTTTTATCTCGGAACAGAGGAAAATATGTTTGGAAATATTATATGAAAATAAAAACGCCTCAGGCTGTGTTGTGCTGTAATGCAGGAACAAACGCTTTAATTGATCATAAAATGTTTATGAAACGGCGCGTGTGCTGCACTTGAGAGGGAGAAAATAGCAAATTTACGCGTGGTTTTTTTTGTTTTGTTTTTAAGTTGACAGGGAAAATATTATGAAGCAATTGGTACAAAGTAGCGCTGAAAGTATATTTCAAAGATACATGATGTATATTTTTTTTTGAAGGACATGCAAACTAACGATGCGCTGGTTGTGTTGAATCGATAATCTTAATGAAATCGACTCTCGGTAAGTGGAAACACGAGGGGCATGGTGTGATAGTAGTTTTACTAAATATAGAAGCATGTTTACTATCTGGCTTGAGAGCCCATGCGGGTGTGAATCAAAATTGAAAATTAATAATAATAATTAATAGAATTTCTTACCTAACTTGGCCTTATTTTATCTGAGAATTGGAGAATTGAGAGATGCGGATAGTGCCTTATCTTTAGGCATAGAAGTGTTTGGACCCACGTTCATTATTGAACGCATTTTCTAAAATAAAATATCAATGTATAAACAGATAACAGATAACAGATAACAGATAACAGATGACAGACGACAGGCGACAGGCGACAGACGACAGACGACAGACGACAGACGACAGACGACAGAGTACAGACGACGGACGACAGACGACAGACGACAGACGACAGACGACAGACGACAGACGACAGACGACAGACGACAGACGACAGACGACAGACGACAGACGACAGACGACAGACGACAGACGACAGACGACAGACGACAGACGACAGACGATAGACGACAGACGACAGACGACAGACGACAGACGACAGACGACAGACGACAGACGACAGACGACAGACGACAGACGACAGACGACAGACGACAGACGACAGACGACAGACGACAGACGACAGACGACAGACGACAGACGACAGACGACAGACGACAGACGACAGACGACAGACGACAGACGACAGACGACAGACGACAGACGACAGACGACAGACGACAGACGACAGACGACAGACGACAGACGACAGACGACAGACGACAGACGACAGACGACAGACGACAGACGACAGACGACAGACGACAGACGACAGACGACAGACGACAGACGACAGACGACAGACGACAGACGACAGACGACAGACGACAGACGACAGACGAATAAGATACTGAACAGAGAAAGAGAAGTACCGTTTTTGGTTAAATATAGGCTGTCTATTGATTCTATAGGTATCGGCTTCGAAGCGTGAGTTTGAAACACAAATGCCAACAATTGTCTGATTGCATTGACGGTAGTTGAAATATGAAATGGTGGTTCACAAATTTGGACTTATGGATTGCGTATTTTTGACTGTGATATGACCCAATAGTCCTTTGTTCATATACGGGCTGTTTATTTACAATGCCAACAATTTTGAGGGTAACATTTCTTCTTGAACTAGACGTACACCGATTTCAAGTCTCTCTTCTCAATCCTTCACGTTCAAATAACTGCCGAGAGAATCTCTTGAGTTAAAATTAAACACTCAATAATGAAATGGTCAGCTGACCCTTTGATTTCTCAGTATCTATTTCTTCGAAAAGATATTTTAACGATGCAAGCTGATTAATTACTCACATCCTTCAACAATCTTTCTTTATTTGGCCAGCAACTTATAAACTTCTTCCTCTTCTGTTGCAAAGTTTTTTTCAACCATCAATGCTCCATAGTTAGCTCCCACCGTTCAAGTTGCTTAAACAAAACTTACTCCCCAACTGCATGAAATATTTGTAATCACTTAACAGCACTAAGTGCCTTCATACGCTATACGACCCATGTTAATGGGTATTCTCCTTCGAATCCAAGTATTTAAGGTAGAGCATCTCGCAGTGACTGGTGCATTTTTAATGGCACCAAATCGGATTTCTTCGAGTAAAAGTTGCAATGAAAAGCATAGTGACTGGCAACAAGAACAGTTCAATTGAAAATGTTGCTATTTCAAGTTATACCATCATATATAGCCTTTTTCTATTGGAAAGTTTTGCCCTAGTTCTTATATCTCTGGAGAGATCTGGTAAATGATGAAGACCCCTGCAACACAAAGTAAGCAAACTGTATTCACTACAACGGTTGGGCATTTCTTTTTTCATACTATTTTCTTGTTTTCCTGTGCAATATAAATTGTATGAAACAAGTAAATTCTTTGAACCATGAGTCGATATAATATCGAAGAAAGAGGTCAGATCGTTTTGAATGAAAAGTAAGTATAGCAACGCTATACGCATGAAAAGAAATGTCTTTACTGTGGGAGTTTTAAAGGTAAGTACATTATAATTTTTATTTTACTTTTTTTTTTTTTGTAAGAAAATAAAGTATAGATTGCTCAAAGTGGAAGATTTCAAACAAACCCATTCCATTCGAATTGAAAATTTTTCCTTTTACAAGGCAGAGGGAGTTTATTTAAATAAAATTAATCACATAAATGAAATAGAGAGGAGAATTTTACTAATATCAAAGACAAAAAACCAAATGTAGTGGTAGGATTAGAGGTGTAGTGTATTTTTTAGTAAGGACAATGTAAATTAATCCAAATCCAGCTGAGCCGATTATAAAGTTGTTTCATTAAACATTCGTAAATGTTTGTTGACGATATTGACGTTTTAAAGGGAGTAGATTTCCAATTCATGAACATATACGTAATCCCTTCGTTTTGCTTAATGCCTGAACGAGTATGAATTGATGGGGACTAAAGTCGAAAGTTGAAAATGACTTGGTGTCGCAGTTAATTTCATTTATTCATTGGATTTGGAGTTCACTTCAGCAAAATTTTATTATTTTTATTTTATCAATGTTTTTTCCTTTTTAAGTCCTTGACAAAGCAGAGACTTATTTGTGCAAGTAAAATGTAGATTTGTTCCTTTTACCATGTCCACTGAACACTACAGGTTTGATGATCAATATCTGCAATGCTCTGAGAAAGAGAAAAGTAACATATCCAAGGCATTGAACCATCGGATTGATCTTTGGTGCCTACCCTCGCATCTGTCGCCGGAAAAAGTAGCTTTGTGGAACATGTATTTTATTATATATGTTTAAAAAGTTCCTTTTTATGTTTTTTAGCGGATAATGCATCCATTTTAGTAACCTCAGTAGAATACAAGACTAGCTTTGTGGAGATTTAAGCAATTACTTCCTTACCATTGGTGGGGAAAAGAAGACGCAAGGACTCAACTTTCTGGTTTTGTTCATATTTATTAAGTCCTAGTTTTAATAACATAACGCTACGAATTTTCGACGTCTTTGGAACTTATCTAGACTCCTGATCGTTGTGTGTGTACCTACATGTGTGTAGAAGATGCATTTTGGCTCTGTGACATTTTAAAATCGTTTCAACGCAATAGGTTCCGATTTAAAGTCGAGTAAATTGAAAAGTTAAAACACTGTGGAGGTCTTGCGTGTGGTGTTGGTTGTTGGTTGACTTTTAAAGGCATTTGAACGACAACCACGACATTTTGTTAGTTTAGCCCTCAGACACCGAGGAGTTCCAAAAGGATACGTATGGAGGATTGGGAACATAATCACATCGAGCCATTGTATCGTGAGCGACATACAGAAAGTTTTTCAGGAAGACGTTTTTTTGTTTTTATCATATGCATTCAAACAAAAAAGACCGAATGTCAGTCGCTTACGATAAAATTTATTTTCGCTGTAACTTTTTGCAAAACAGTTATTATGTAAAACTAAAAATGCAGAAAATTGCGAAACAATGAGAATGAGAATGAATGATTTTGCGGGAAGGGCTCGATATAAACGATCAGTGACAAAGTCGAGATGTCAAGATGGACTCTCAGAAATTCTACACCAAGGAAACGTCATCAGTCTTTTCCTCTTCATAACATGTTTTGAAAGACTTTTTGGTGGTAAAATACCGAGCACTGAAGTACACCAGGTATTTCCCTTACTGGCAGTGAAACCACTTATACATATGCGAGTATTATGCAACGGGCACTTGAAATTGGGGTGAGCGTTTTTAATGGAGGTTGATAACGTTGTAGGCCAAAGAAGACTGAATAACGTTTGGCACCCATTTTCTGATCCCACACATGGCTATTCCATACATTTATGGAAATTGAAATGAGAACAGTTTGTATAGTTGCCATATAAAGAGTGTGCCAGACACAAGTTTCTTTTCGAAAATGCAATGAAATGAACACAACCAACACTTTTTCATGTATTATGATATGATTAACAAACATTTCTATAATTATAGTAAATATGGTAATTCAAGAATAAAAAAGGTCCTAGGATTGAGCCTTGTAAGACCCCTTACTTGGTGAAGGGAAAGCTGAAAGTTTTATTCGTTGCGAAGACAGTACTACAATGGACTTACTTAATCGACTGTAAAGTTTACCCCAAGCATATAAACATCAACACAAGCTCAGTCCTTAACAACAAAAGTCTTCTAATCTATATTGCATCATCCCCATACTGCAACATCAGCAATTCCCCAATTCAATTTCCCCGATATCAAAGACACACAAGTCGAGACGCCATAGGAATCCACACAAGCTGTTAGCAACGATCACACAATATAAAAAATATCGCATACTAGTTGCATGCACTTCAGCGCCAATATCCCCCATGAAATTACCACACATAAACCAAATCCTCAGACAAGCTGCCAACGTGACCTAATGTTAACGTCGGTAAGATATCCCCCATGAGATGCCACACCATCCATTGATACTCACACTTCATTATTGATTGGTCAACACAAGGGTAAAAGATATTGGAACCTAAGAAAGACTGCTCAGTTTAACTTGTAAGTTCAGTTAGTGACAATAGTTTACTTAGGCAGGTTCTCTTCCCAAATTAAAGTAAAATAAAACTTTATTCTTTTAATAAATGTTGTTGAGTAACAATTGACTTATATGAATAAAGAATTGCTGGGGTGCTCATTAATATAAAGAAAGAAGGGAATAGGTCCTACGATTGAGCTTTGTGGGACGCCTTAGATGGAACAGAGAAATTTGAAACATTTGTTCGTTACCAAGTGATGACCATAAAAAGTTGGTTGAGGAGGTAGAGAAAATTCTTTATCGGAAGCAATTTGTTACACATTGTTGTGGTTAACAGTGCCAAATGCTTTGCAGAAGTCGAGCAACACGAGATTTTCAATATGATCTTTATCATGTTCCCGTCTTATCTTTTCCATGATATCTCTAGAAAAATCAAGGTAGCATGCCAGTCCTGCTTTACGGCGCGGAAGCGTGGACCTTATCGAAAGCGGTTGAGGAAACAATTGGGCTTTTCAAAAACAAAACACTCCGAATGATCTTTGGTCCCGTATGCGAAAACAATGTTAGGAGAGGAAAATTCCACAAACGATCTGTTTGAGTAGTACCGCGACGAGGCCAGTAGAAGAGTACGCATCGCTAGACTATGAAGGAAAATGAATGGTTTTGACATGTAGACTGAAGAGCGGATGAACATCAACGCTGCTTCTCGACGGGTTTTCGAAAGCACATTGCAGGGAAACCGCAGAAGGGGAAGACCTTTTTGTAGGTGGCTCAATCAAGTGGAAGAAGACCTCAACCGACTTTGAGTGCAAAACAGGAAAGAGATCGCCCGAAATCAAAGTCAATAAAGAAAGATGTTGGCAGAGGCTCCGTATCGAAGACGTTATCGAAAAATGTTGGTTGAGGCCCCCAGCTTAGTCCCGAACTGTAATGTCCACCTTAGTAAGTAAGTAAGGAGGTTGGTGATCAATTTTTTAATCTCTATTGCAGTGCAGAATTTATTGAAACGCTATTGGAAGTACTTAACAACTAAAAGTGAAACACATCACTTTTCAGTCGCAAATCTGTTATCAGCGCATAGACCTACTTTTTATTACGCAAATGCAAACCATTTGAGTTTTTTTTGTAAAGGTGAAAAACATTTCTATAACCAAACAACTCAGTGCCAGTCTTTACCTAATTTGATTTAAGGATTGTGAATGCCAGAGCCAAGAAAATTGGGAAAAACTGTTATTTTTTGATATGTTTACCTTTTTTTCTCATTTAAAATATATTTTTCGTTGAAGCCTAAGGAAAATTGAGAAGGTTTTAGGGGCCAATAAGGTACGAATTTATAATAAATAAAAAGTAACAGAACACCGAACGTGAAAATTCTTCTTTAGTTTCTAAGAAATTAAGGGGAAAAAAAATTTAAGGAACATTTAAATTTTTGTAGTTTTTCCCTTCTTTTACTTTAATTTCTGAACTATTTTTTCCTAATTTTGACTTTGAGATTTTATTGCTAAAAAACTATTGGGTTCATTATCTTGAACAATAATTTGAACTAAAAAACAAAGTTTTAACTTTAAAATAGACTGTAGTAAGTAGGTAATAAACGGCTTATTTGATTTAAAATAATTTTTTTTTAAGAAAATTTTGTAGATTTTTTTTTTTTAAATTGCTCCTTCCACCCAAGCGCAAGCGTAATGAGATAGTCCCCCTTTTTACGATTTTTTTCTTATCTTGGCCTAAGCTATCCGCCCTGAACTATTGTCACATCGTACGCAAAACACCTTGCACCAATCACTCTTTTGAACCAAGTCTCAAAATATGTCTCACAGTTTTTTTTTGTTCAAAATACTAAACTGGCAGTTTTGAGGAGTTGGAACATAATTATGGTCTTTTCAAGCGCCCTGTTATGTATTTATTAAGGAAAAAAATACGAGTAATGTCAACAGCAATTAGTGATACAACAAAACAAATGAATACATAAAGTCCATCGAGTAAGAGTAATCAAACACCTTCTTTCTTTTTTAATTCGGTTTTTGTTAAAAAATCATTACAATGAATGAGTCCAACCGAAAAGTCGTGTCCACATTTTTTTTGTTTTGCTTGAGGACATAAATCATTTGTTTTTTTTTTTTTGTCAAACACGTCGGAACTGCCACATTCTGGTACATTCATATCGAAAATGATACAATCTTTTTAATTACTCCATCTATTTTTATGCCCGCATGTTAAACAAACTCCCAAACAAATTGCCACACAAAATGCAAGGACAACATAATTTTTCCCCAACCGTTTATGAATGAATTTGAAAAAAAAAGAAACAAAAACAAAAAATTTCCTCATCCGAAAAGGTGGGAGAAAGTGTTGAGTTACTATTTTCCTAACCACGCATGTCTGACCGAAATTGGTTGAGATAATAAGAATGCCTACTCCATTTTCGAAAGGACTAAAACTCTAGAAGGACCTCTCTTAAGCTCCCTTTAAAAGGAATTTTCTCATTCGAAAGAGAGTGAGCAAAATTGAGTGTTGCATTTGGCAGCTGTTTTCAATCATATTTATTGAAGGCTTCAGCATTAAACACGATTTTAGGGTCGACATGTTTCGAAGCTAATGAAGTCGTTAACTTTTGGTCAAGAATTAGAACAAAAAGCACAGACGTGACGTGATTGTTATCGATGGGCGATGTTGAAAGTGTTCATTGGTACCTTCTTTGAGTTGCAAAGTTTAAATGCTTGATTCGATATCAAATACTTTGTTACAGAATCTGAGAGAAGCTGAGATCGGTTACATAGAGAAGAACGCTTCGAATCACTTACAAATATTTTCCCTTCAATTTCGATCCAGCATTGTTGGTTTGCTATTATATCACACGATTCACTGGGTACTTAGCTCTCAAGTCATTCCGTACGTGACATGTATGTTTCCCTTTCTGGCGGTTTTATGGCAGTACATACAAAGAACCCCCGGTGCTGAATGCCCTTAGTTTTTTGATGAGCTCCAAAAATACAAAGTACCTACCTTCTCATTTGCCATCTATAACGACTTAGTACCTATACCTTAAAAATGCTTTAGACTGTTTTTGATTTTCCACGTTGTTATAGTTTTGACTACTGAGACTTACCTTGAACTTCGCTCTACATCAAACTTATCGTAGTGCCCCTTCGAGCACAGGTGACTTTTTTATCGTTGCCCCTTCGAGCACAGGTGACTTTTTTCAGAAATTATATTCTCCGACTGCAAATACGGCCTACGAGCTTCAAAAAAGACATGTCGTCTGTCTACCACATTTTTTTAGCACAAATGTTAATCACAAATTAATGCAGAGCACGTCAATTAAAGTTCATGGACATTATTTCGAAAGTCTTGGCCAAAATAAGTGAACGTATCCTTACCTTTTTAATTTCCACTACGATACAAACGAGAGTATACCTGTGAAGGGAGGCATACCTACCCATCAGGGATAATCAGTGTAAGCTGCCTGCTTTTCACCTATGTAGGTACGTCCTTCCTTGTCATGCTCCCACTTCAATTTACTTACCAAAGACCAAACTTAACATTAGGTGAATGAATATTTATGGCACCGAAATTAAGTGTCATGATATTTGGTTGTCTAATGATTAGGCACTGGGCCCTTAACATAAAACTTTTTATGAAAACCCCTCATGGGTAAAATTACTTTGTTAATTATTCAAGTTCAGTGAATAAATTCTAATTTTTGTGCGCATTAGCGGCCAACAACGCAGTGGAGGTGGTCAAGGTTATTTTGTATTCATAGTTAGAATGAATTATTAATTTTTGAGAGCATCATGCTTTCCATAAAGCTTATCATCAAATTAATGTCTATGTATTTATCATAATGTTTTAAAGGACACTCTGTCGCAGTCATGCCTAGCGTAGGTAGGCTCTGGGAAGACTACCTACCAATTTTTACAGCTCAATTAAACAAAAACTAATAATCCAATTGTGATTAAAGAACAAAAAGGAAGCCATCTTCTTTACTGTTTAATGCTTCTTTACTGTTTAAATTGAATATATATGACTTGAAACGTATATGAGTTTTGCATGTGATAGATTATCAAATTGAGAGCTATTTCTAAAGTTAGTTGCAACATGTCCTGTCTGCACAATGGAGACAGAGGGTGAAGCAATAAATGTCATAATTTTTTGTTATTAATGATTTTTGTTTGAATAAACTCTTAGCAACTGCAAGCGAGGAATGTAATCATTTATGAACACTTTGCGATGGTCTAACTTCGGTCAGTGACATTCAGTGTAGTGATAAATGTTTTTTATGACAGACATGCGAAATAAATTACGAGTAATTTAATGTCGTATCTGTAATAAGAAAGTTTAAGTGTCTTTGGGAATGCTGTAAACAAAAGTTTTGACAATATATTTGACTTGTGGCTTCCTTGCCACTGGGAGAGCTGATTTTGGCACAAAAGAAGTTCAACTGTCTTTAAGGAAGTACCACACGCTTTTGATGAAAGAAGACATTTTGTTATTCAACATTTTTTAAATTGTAGATGAATATTTGAAAATGGTTTCATTTGTTTTTGTGAGGCGTAAGATTATTTATTTATGAGGAACCCAAGGGAACGGAGCGGCAAGAAATTTGAATTTGGATTCGAAATTGTTGTATGAATTTTGTAACGCGATTACTGTTGGTGGTGTCTTTGTGGGCAGTCTATGATTCAACAACTGAGTCAATGGTCAAATAGAATGCTGTTACATTTGTAGCTGAAACAAAATATACATAGCAAAAGACTGCGTACGACCCTTTGATGACAGCTGTTGCCCGTTGTTCTGATGGGATTTACTTCTTAGACGCTCTCAGAGAGATGAGAAAAACCTTACGTTTTTCATTGCCATCAGCATTTACTGGATCACAGGCTCCCTCTAATCCAACTTTGCTAGAAAACAACACCAACATCGCCAAAAAGAAGTCCAATGCCGAAGAATTTCAAAGCGATGAATGTACTACTCCGGGCCCAGCGACCGACGATTGAAAAGGTCATTAGACGCACCATAGACTCTAGAGCTTTGATTGACTGCCCAGATTACGTCGTTATTCGTCAGTTTTCAAATTCCCCGCTCCAAAGATTGTTATCAAATCTTCACAAATGGTTCTAAAATGGATGATCAATCTGGCGCTGGTGCGCCGTTGTGGAGAGCAAGTACATACTTCCAAGCGGAGGTGTATGCTATCCAATTGGCTATGTTGCGATGAATGGCTGGATGGGGAGAAGTATTTGTGTTTGCAGTTATAACCCATGTGTTAAAGGTCCTTCACAACCCTCTAACTATTTCGACAGTGATCCGGGAATGCAAGAGCTTACTGAATGTGGTGGGAAGACTTAATATTTTATGTCTCGTTTTGGTTCCAGGCACAAATGGAAATGAGTTCCCCGACGAACTTGTGAGGCAAGGTTCTCAGAAATATTTCCCAGGACCTGAACTGGCGCTTGGTCTGCTGTGCTGCATTATCTCGTATTATAGTACAGATACCAGTCATTTGGCCTACTCCGAACATCTGGAAAGCTAAAACAAAACGTGGTTGTTATCTGCTAGACAACTTCATGTTGGCAAGTTATTGTCTTTGTACTCAAAACAAAGGCCGAAAGTCCTCATCAAAAATTATACTTTGTAGTAAATTCAAGTTGTATAACATCACCTCGTTGTCGTTGTCGTTGTCGTTGTCGTTGTCGTTGTCGTTGTCGTTGTCGTTGTCGTTGTCGTTGTCGTTGTCGTTGTCGTTGTCGTTGTCGTTGTCGTTGTCGTTGTCGTTGTCGTTGTCGTTGTCGTTGTCGTTGTCGTTGTCGTTGTCGTTGTCGTTGTCGTTGTCGTTGTCGTTGTCGTTGTCGTTGTCGTTGTCGTTGTCGTTGTCGTTGTCGTTGTCGTTGTCGTTGTCGTTGTCGTTGTCGTTGTCGTTGTCGTTGTCGTTGTCGTTGTCGTTGTCGTTGTCGTTGTCAATGTCGTTGTCGTTGTCGTTGTCGTTGTCGTTGTCGTTGTCGTTGTCGTTGTCGTTGTCGTTGTCGTTGTCGTTGTCGTTGTCGTTGTCGTTGTCGTTGTCGTTGTCGTTGTCGTTGTCGTTGTCGTTGTCGTTGTCGTTGTCGTTGTCGTTGTCGTTGTCGTTGTCGTTGTCGTTGTCGTTGTCGTTGTCGTTGTCGTTGTCGTTGTCGTTGTCGTTGTCGTTGTCGTTGTCGTTGTCGTTGTCGTTGTCGTTGTCGTTGTCGTTGTCGTTGTCGTTGTCGTTGTCGTTGTCGTTGTCGTTGTCGTTGTCGTTGTCGTTGTCGTTGTCGTTGTCGTTGTCGTTGTCGTTGTCGTTGTCGTTGTCGTTGTCGTTGTCGTTGTCGTTGTCGTTGTCGTTGTCGTTGTCGTTGTCGTTGTCGTTGTCGTTGTCGTTGTCGTTGTCGTTGTCGTTGTCGTTGTCGTTGTCGTTGTCGTTGTCGTTGTCGTTGTCGTTGTCGTTGTCGTTGTCGTTGTCGTTGTCGTTGTCGTTGTCGTTGTCGTTGTCGTTGTCGTTGTCGTTGTCGTTGTCGTTGTCGTTGTCGTTGTCGTTGTCGTTGTCGTTGTCGTTGTCGTTGTCGTTGTCGTTGTCGTTGTCGTTGTCGTTGTCGTTGTCGTTGTCGTTGTCGTTGTCGTTGTCGTTGTCGTTGTCGTTGTCGTTGTCGTTGTCGTTGTCGTTGTCGTTGTCGTTGTCGTTGTCGTTGTCGTTGTCGTTGTCGTTGTCGTTGTCGTTGTCGTTGTCGTCGATTATTTCTGAGGCTAAACAGTTTAAAAGAAAGGTGGGTAGAGTAAAGTTTCTCATCTTGAGAAACATAAAACCAAACTTTTCATTTTCGTTGCAATGTTGACTCATTCATTTCTAGGGAGCGCGACTAATATCCAAGGATGTGCCAAAAAACTCAAATGCAATTTCTTTTAAGAAGGAAACCAATCTTCAAACCACTATCTAGGTTTCAAACTTGCCTATCTGACTATCGTAAGAATTGGCATAATATTTCATTATTGAATCAACAATACTTCAAGGCCGCGAAGCACGAACTAACTCAATTATCTTCCAAACAAAAATGTTACTCTCTCTTTCTCTCGTGTTCACTATTCACTTTCTTCGTGCCTCACTATCACTATATGCCGTTGCCCGTTTCGAGAGAGGAAAATCAAGTTAACCTGTTAGATTTCTGTTAATGTTCTGTTAAAATGTCCTTTTCCATAACCTACCTCTCTGTTATAAGAGACAGAAGACAGACTCCAAAACAAGTTCTCTCTTTTGATTTCATGACACAGGAAACAGCACAGCACTGGCACTCGCACTCTTCCACATAAATGAAAAACCCTACCAGCTGTTGAGGGAAATTCTCCACCGAATACACCCCAACTCCGCATAAAAGAAATCTCACACAAAAAAAAAAAAACATCCCACACAGTCATTTCCATCCACCCGACTTCGGTACGAGCCAAACGGATCCCTCTATACGAGTAGTTTTATCCTGTATCTCAGATGTGTAGCACGCGTTTGATTTATATTCGCGGTACAGATTCATCATCAAGTTTCTCCATCCATCCATTTAAATTGCTGTCAAGAGATCTCAATTTACTTCGCCCTCGTTTCGGTTTGTCGTGTCGGTAACACAACATCAGAATTAACATTGACTTAGCACAACCGGTGCACCTGCATCAGTGCATGGATATTAAATAAATCAGTGTGGATACGAATCGAGCGGGCGCTTAACTTTGTTCGTGGTCTTGTGATTTTGTTTTCTGCGGTGCTCTCGTATACAAGAAGAGTTATTTCTTTCCCGGTACCGAGTAGTGATTTATATAATTTTTTCTTCCAGCATAAAAACGTAGCAAAAGATTTTCTTTTCCATCCTTCCCACCCCATCGAACCCGAATTTTCATTGTTCGAGAAAATAGCTCATAATGTCTAGGAGGAAGAAAGTCATCCGTATGATTTAGAAGTGAAGTGATGTGGAAAACAGGATACATTCTCATACCTAACCCTGACAACAGCATGTAATGCCAAGTAGTGGGTGGAATTAATGTGGATGACACACTTTTTCAGCATAGTCAGCGCGTGGTGTTCCCAGATTTTTGATTCTAAAAAAGAAAATCCACAAAACAGGAGTGCGGTGCTATAAAAAAGTTAGTTGGGGTACTTGCAAATTCAATTCATTGAAGCAAATAGCTCTACAAGATTTTTAATTGACGGTTGAAGAATGACACGTCGACGGGTCGCGTGGTCAAAATAAAGTTCTTATGTATTGTGTATGTATTTTATTTTCCCATTCTCTCGTGCAGTGATTAAACCCTCGAAAGTGTATTAAATGGCGTGTTGAATTAAAAAAAAAATATATTCAAATAAAAAGAGATAAAACTCAGGTGAGAGTGTTTTTCAGGTGCTAAAAAAATAAATCTTAATAAATTGCAAATAAAAAATAAAATATCAATTAATTGCAAAATAAAAATCAAAAATGATGAACATTCAAGGATTGAGGATACGAACGAGGCTGATTGGATTATGCCTGCTGATTTTCTTCACGAGAATAAAAGGTGAGCCATAAATTCCGAACAAATAAATTGCACTTATGTATATACCTACATCGCATCGTGTGATTCGATGGAATGTGATTTATCATAAATTGAATTTCAGTTTTTTTTTTATTGATTTTATTCATGGTGATGATGGAGAAAAACATTTTATCAGTGCGGCATTTTATCTTTTAATTATAGCAGATGGATTTTATTAAAAGCCAATTAAGCAGCAGGTAGATTATTCCTTTGACGTTGTTTACTGTTTATTTGCCAACTGCTGCAACCCAGCGAATTACTTTAAAAATCACACCTGCAGTGTTTTTTTTTTAATTTTCCTTTCGATTCTTCAAATAAAATTGTGGTGGAAATGTATTATTTTTGATCTTCTCTGATGTCACCCTTTGAGAGTAAGTTTCCCTACTGCTGTACCGTAAAACTCCTTTTTTCGCGCGTTGTTGAAAATAATTGTTTTTTCCTACACCTGGAGTGTTGTGCATTGTGATCTCGAAGGGATCCCAGCTCACCCACATACTGTCAGTTAAAATGCAGGACCTCGTAAGTTTTTAAGGCATGTTTTGCAGAAATCACAAAAGACACAGGCACGCAGTACCTGTAATGTAAAATATTTTAGAATATTTTTTTTTCTACGAAATTTTCATTTTTACATAAGCAAACTGAAAATGCCAAAAGGTGGCCCTGACTTTCCTTATTTTTTGAGTAAATAATATTTTTGATGAATTTTTTGACGAGGTCCTGCATTTCAATTGGTGATATCAGCTTCACACTCATAACCCGCTCGTAGAGTTGTTTAAGAGTTGTAAAAAAAAAATTCATGTTCGTCAAATGTTCTGATCTTGGAGTTAAGCCACCATATCATTGCTCGATGTTTAATTTTTTTTCTGTCTGGTTTTGTGATGTTTGCAGAAAAACATGATCAAATTAAGGCGCCGACTGTAAAACTGTTTTTGCATGCCTAGGCCGATTGATGTGACAGTTTGGTGATCGGAACCTATTTCTCGTTTACTAAGTTTCAGTAATATAAGTTGTGATTTAGATGTTTTGACTTTTCTGCTACACTGAAGGGTCTTAGTAAGACAAATTTCGGCAGCGAAAAAGTCAAAATGGTATTTTGTATTGCAGTAGGTAATGATGGAGAGTACTAAGAGCATTTGTATAATTGTTTTATGTAGCGATATATTGACAGAAATTCTGCTTATTAAATGATTCTATCACAATGCCGATGTGGCAAACGCGCCCTTGAAGAGTGAAGCAGGATTATTTTGGTATCTTACAGCTATCTGACCCGCCTAACGCGGCGTTGCTCGGTTCTAACTTATTCAAAAGCATTGTTCATACAACATAGCCACACTCGCACTGTGTTCTATAACATTATAAGGGTAGTCATAACCCATTGATGTGCGCGCTAATTATAAAAAAAAAAAAAAACCAAAAACAGCCAGGAACACCGACAGGAACGTTTTAAGATTCCTTTTCCAATTACCGTGAGAATAATGGAGATGAAATGTGTCCCCTAGATTCAAAGACAACGAAGTGTTGAGATGTTCAAACAAAATTTGATATGGCTAGTCTATGCTACTTTTGAAAATATACCATTCCAGCATTTTAAAGATGAGAAAATTTTTCTAATCGGTTAAGCATTTTCTAAGTTCCTGTGTATTTTCCCGAGTGTGTTCCCATTCCTCGTTCAGTTCCCGTTTGCGTGTATAATCTCGTTTCCGTGAGGATATAGGAAAGAACAACACTCTAACAGTGCAAAAGTTTTGAAATTGGTCAAGCAGCTTCCAAGTTCCAGTGTATGTCCACCGTTTCCGTTTCCGATCCCGTGAGGTATGGGGACTGTAAATAGATATTAACTTTTTCCTTCAATCACGCTACCTATTAAAAGAAAAAACACATCAAAATCCGTTGTGGAGTTTAAAAGATCAAAGCATTTATGGAAACAGACAGAGGAAAGTGACCTCGTTTTATATTATGGGCCTGTTTTTTTGCAAGGCTGTCATATATATTGCATTTTTTTAACATGCACTGAAAAAAATATTTTTCGTAATAGTACGAAATTCGCTTCATACACTGAAAATACGACCAATTTCGTTGGGCTAACGAAAATATGTAATTTTTCGTAGAATGAAAAATGTGTTCCTTTAACGAAACGCTTCATACGCTGTTTTTGCCGGTTTTGAGCTGAAAAAAACGTTTTGATTAAGTGTTTCATCACTTAATGAAGCGTTTTCATAGTTATTTTAACGAAAAACTGCATAAAATTATGTAAATGAGCATAATACGTAAAACGTCTCATTGAATAATGAATTTCTCTCATGACCTGATGAAATTTTTCATTTTTCTTACGAAAATCCTTCATATTACTAAAATAATTAATAGATTTACTAAAACTTTGCTTTGACCTACGAAAAATTACAAAGTCCAATGGAAAGAATTTTTTGCTCTATGAAATTTTTTCACTGATATACAAAATTTCACTTCATACCTTGACGAAAAATTTAATTCCTTTGCGAATTTTTACATAGAATTTTCGTAATATCTGTTCATCGTATTTGAACGCAAAACTTCATAATTTGTTGAAAAAATTCAATAAAGTATGAACGAAATTCATACCTCAACGAAATTTTTTTCACTGAATCACGAAAAATTAATTTATTATCCTACGAATTTCTACATAAGATTTTTGTAGAATCTGCTCATCGTATTTGAACTCAAAACTTCATAATTTGTTGAAAAAATTCAATAAAGTATGAACGAAATTCATACCTCAACGAAATTTTTTTCACTGAATCACGAAAAATTAATTTATTATCCTACGAATTTCTACATAAAATTTTCGTAGAATCTGCTCATCGTATTTGAACTCAAAACTTCATAATTTGTTGAAAAAATTTAATAAAGTATGAACGAAATTCATACCTCAACGAAATTTTTTTCACTGAATAACGAAAAATTAATTTATTATCCTACGAATTTCTAAATAAGATTTTTGTAGAATCTGCTCATCGTATTTGAACTCAAAACTTCATAATTTGTTGAAAAAATTTAATAAAGTATGAACGAAATTCATACCTCAACGAAATTTTTTTCACTGAATAACGAAAAATTAATTTATTATCCTACGAATTTCTACATAAGATTTTTGTATAATCTGCTCATCGTATTTGAACTCAAAACTTCATAATTTGTTGAAAAAATTCAATAAAGTATGAACGAAATTCATACCTCATCGAAATTTTTTTCACTGAATAACGAAAAATTAATTTATTATCCTACGAATTTCTACATAAAATTTTCGTAGAATCTGATCATCGTATTTGAACTCAAAACTTCATAATTTGTTGAAAAAATTCAATAAAGTATGAACGAAATTCATACCTCAACGAAATTTTTTTCACTGAATCACGAAAAATTAATTTATTATCCTACGAATTTCTACATAAGATTTTTGTAGAATCTGCTCATCGTATTTGAACTCAAAACTTCATAATTTGTTGAAAAAATTTAATAAAGTATGAACGAAATTCATACCTCAACGAAATTTTTTTCACTGAATAACGAAAAATTAATTTATTATCCTACGAATTTCTACATAAGATTTTTGTATAATCTGCTCATCGTATTTGAACTCAAAACTTCATAATTTGTTGAAAAAATTCAATAAAGTATGAACGAAATTCATACCTCAACGAAATTTTTTTCACTGAATCACGAAAAATTAATTTATTATCCTACGAATTTCTACATAAAATTTTCGTAGAATCTGATCATCGTATTTGAACTCAAAACTTCATAATTTGTTGAAAAAATTCAATAAAGTATGAACGAAATTCATACCTCAACGAAATTTTTTTCACTGAATAACGAAAAATTAATTTATTATCCTACGAATTTCTACATAAGATTTTTGTAGAATCTGCTCATCGTATTTGAACTCAAAACTTCATAATTTGTTGAAAAAATTTAATAAAGTATGAACGAAATTCATACCTCAACGAAATTTTTTTCACTGAATAACGAAAAATTAATTTATTATCCTACGAATTTCTACATAAGATTTTTGTATAATCTGCTCATCGTATTTGAACTCAAAACTTCATAATTTGTTGAAAAAATTCAATAAAGTATGAACGAAATTCATACCTCATCGAAATTTTTTTCACTGAATAACGAAAAATTAATTTATTATCCTACGAATTTCTACATAAAATTTTCGTAGAATCTGATCATCGTATTTGAACTCAAAACTTCATAATTTGTTGAAAAAATTCAATAAAGTATGAACGAAATTCATACCTCATCGAAATTTTTTTCACTGAATAACGAAAAATTAATTTATTATCCTACGAATTTCTACATAAAATTTTCGTAGAATCTGATCATCGTATTTGAACTCAAAACTTCATAATTTGTTGAAAAAATTCAATAAAGTATGAACGAAATTCATACCTCAACGATAATTTTTTCACTGAATAACGAAAAATTAATTTATTATCCTACGAATCTAGTATCGTCGCATCGTATTCGAACGCAAAACTTCATAATTTGTTGAAAAATTTTAATAAAGTATGAACGAAACGCATTGCTCAACGAAATTGGTGTCAGGACGAAGGGTTGCCGTCATAATAAGGAAAAGAAATTTCGTTTGCAAGTAGAGCAAAGAATGTTTAATAAAATTGTAAAATGAATTGCAAATCCTAATACTGATTAAAGTATAACAAAAAGAACACCGAATGAAACACAATAAAAGTAAAAACCAGGGATTGTTTTTATTTCTCCCTTGGATAAAGTTTCAGCGTCCGAGCGTCGCGTTAGTGCCAGAAACAGAAACTTGTTTTCTTTTTCAAGTACTCTCTCCAATCTTTTTTGAGCACATATAGAATTGTGTATATATCTCCCGTATAGAGTCCCAGGTCCAAGAGTCTTAGCGTCAGTGCTAGAAACTTGTTTTCTTTTTCAACTACTCTCTCTAATCATTTCTCGTATAGAATTGAAGAAAAAAAAACCAAAAGTACAGAAAACTCAAATCTTGAAACATTTTTTTAACGCCTTTCTCTTTTCTTCGCGAGAAACAGGTTTCGATCACATTTGCTGTGCTATGGTTTTGTTTTTGCATGTAAAAGAAATGCACCTACTAATGAATAGCAAAAGAAACAAAGAACAGTAGATACTGAATCATTGCAACTTTCTATGTATATGTGTATTGTATATATCCATTTCAGTCCTTTCTCTATTCACGCGAAAAAAGTGTAGATCGATGAAAAAACCTGCTCAAAAGAAAACAAAGAACTAGAGACAAAAAAGTGTAAAGCTGGGCTAGTGAAATAACAAATACTACTTTATTTTCGGATCTCAAACTAGTTATGAAATCCGAAAATAGAGTGGTGTTTGTAAAGTCAGCTTAAGGACTGATGCAATTGTGTGTGTGAGGTTTGCGGTCTTGTTCTTTTATTGCCTATGGTTTTAACTATACTTCAAATTCTTTGTGTGCGTGTGCAAAGCAAAATTCATAGGAAAAATCGTAAAATAGACGTTATTTTGAAAAACTTTTGAAAAACACAATGATCGCAATTAAAATTTTCGAATAAGAAATAAAAGAAAATATTGAAAATGTTAAAAATTTTCGGAAGAAAGTTTTTTTTTCATGTTTGTTTTAAACTATTCAGTTCTGAAAAACCATCAAAATCTGTCAATAAAATGTTTGAGTCTGGCCTTACAGTAGGTATATCCTGTTTCAATAAATTATGTTGTAAATTGAAAAAGTTACAGCTGTTTCAACACAACAAATAACAGCGTCAGATTCGACTAACTTTTTTGTATTTAAAAAAAACTTTCCATTTACTTCCCTCAGTTAACTTTATCTTTTTCGAAACAGAAAAATTTCATGAAACAAGATGTGCAAAAACTAATAAATTGTGCTCTGTGTAGTCTGAAAGAATAATGAATTGAATTTTACATTCTTACACTTTCCTTAATTCATCCTGTTAATTTTATAGTACATGTTATTAAGCTCTGGAGCTCCCTACCAGCTTCGACAAAACAATTAAAATATGAGAATGCCATTTTTCGCTACTTCAATCAGTCTATTTGATAAACAAAAAAAAAACTGTATTCAGTAATTTTGTCATTGAAATTATTTTTTAACTACATACCTAGTATTTTTTTCTTTTTTTTTCACTGTTTGTATCTAATACGATTTAAGCTGTATATATCAAATTACAATGTGGTATAGTACTATAAAAGACTATATGTCTTACTTGTACACCATCTTTGTAATAAATTGGAGTTAATTTCATGACAAAAATTAAAGGAGAAATTTAAAATGCGTTGTAAATTGATGACCAAATTTCAATTTCTTACACCCTCAGAGTCACTGTAATATAATCCCTCTACAAAAATTAACGACACCTGGTTTTTCATAAAAACGACCTTGTTTTTTACGAAAGTGTATCTGTTTTGATTTTTCTAAAGTAAATCCCAACGTGTCAACATTTCAATCAAAAGATTTATCTTGCTCAAACTTCAAATCGTATAGGTGGTAACCTGCCACACTTGCATTATAAAAATAATTGCGGTGTGAAATTCTACATTTATTAACGCAATGATGCATCGTTTAATTAAAATAAATACTTGCTTTATCAAACCTTTTATCTATCAACGAAAAACATCATTAGTCAATAAAAAAACTGTCATTGCTTTACGAAACAAGTTAATAAACCATTGACTTTTTCGTAAACCTGTAACGTGGGTTAATGTAGAAAATTCATGTGTGTATGAATTCTTTGCTTCCATTATGAACATTTTTTAAAACTTCATTAAAAATTTTAATCAACCCATAAAAAACTTCGTCATGTTATGAAAAAACCTCATCACATAACCATGTTTTGCATAGACCTACTCTAGTCTACTTACCTCTATTACAATAATTCGTTGTCTAATGAATAATATCCTCAAGCTACGACAATCTACATAACCTTACGAAAAAAAATCGTAGCCATAAGAAAAAATAGCCTCTATTTACCAAAACACTACATACACACTCAAGCGCTTCATTATTTTTCGACGTCTGTTGTTTTATCATTCTCAGTTCGTTCTTTGGAGGTGCCGGTTGTGCTGACTACAGACGCAGAGCAGAGTTTTATTTCAATTTCAAGTGTATTGTCTATTGTGCCATAGTATTGTTTCAAGTGAAATTAAAATTTAAAAGTAAAAGTGTTGTGTTTTAAAAAATACCAAATTTAGCAGTCCAGCGTTTAAAAAAAAGGTAAGACCTCACGATATTTATTTAAAAAATTTAATTGCTGCATATCTACATATTCGTATTAAAATATTTGCATATGAAGACCAGTGTCCGCTTTTTTGAAATCAACTGTGTTAATTTTTGCTTAGTTTATTGATAGTGTCTTAACGTGTAACTCATTCACTGAATATGTTAATTAATAGAAAAAGTATTGTCTGTTTTCCTTTTTGAATAGATTTAATTCAAAGTTTATGACAAATCTCGTTTGAAAACATATTTTTCGTATGCGCATACCTACACGGTACAGTTTAGTATTTTTGTTTGTTAAATAGGCTTGTGCACAGATGCGCTTTTTTGTGTGAGAATTCTCCCTTGTTCAAGATCTCCTTTGCGCTGCCCACATTTTTACGCAACATCGGTTGCTTGTGTTTTGTGTGTATTCAAAACTGTCTTTTTTAATCAGTACAGGACACAGGTCCAGTAAGACTTTTGCTGTAATTTTCATCCCCTATTCCAAGAGAAGAAGAAGCAGATATTGTGTCTTATCCAAGCCCAAACGCATATTAATTTACTATTCTTCATTCTATGCCAAATTTTTATCAAAATTTTTTTTCAACGCTGCATTTATACTCGGTTTTTTGAAATTTTTATTCGTTTATAATGTTTCCCTTAACATTGGGCGCGTTCATCACAAGTTAGATTTTCAGATTAACTAACTATTCTCGGCCTCTGATTGGCCAGACGTTAAGTTTTTCAGTTGACACTCATCAGCTGTTAGTTTTTACCGATTCAGTTTTTCAGTCAAGAAAAGCAGTCTGAAAATCTAGATTTAGTTTATTAAGCTGTCAGATGCGATAAATAGCCTACATGACAATTGAACTTTACTTTGTATTTTTCGGTTAGCTTTTTTTGGAAACATTTTTGTAGTGAACTTTTTCATTAAACTGAACTCTAATTTATTTTTTGGCAATTTGTCGTATAATTAAAGGTTATTAATGAAAACCCTTACAAAAGAAATAGATTTTTAAGAAAATTATTTGCTACATTTTCGTTCGAAGTCTATTCAAATTGTAGTTACGCGCATATTTCTAATCTTAAATATTGAAAAGAAATGCTTTGGACTATAGTTAGTACTATTTTGAACCGACTACAAGAAATTATTTATTTCTTATCAAATCTTTCCTCGCAGAATTGAAAGGTGAATCCCAATACCATTCAAATCTGACAAAAAATTTAGAAGGCCGTTCAACGCAAAACTGAATAAGTTTTTCAGTTAATCTGAAAATCTGAATTGTGATGAACGCGCCTATTAACAAGTCCAGATCAGCGTTTTAATTGAAGACTACCAAAGTGTTGAGTGACATTTTTTTTAATTTTTCGTCTTTTCTTTGAGATGAAGTATTTGTTTTAAAAATAAAATTCTTGTATCATCCGCAATTCTCAATTTTGCCTAAAAAGGTTATTTCACTAAAGCTAAATTGTGCATTTCGTCGATAATAAATACCCCTATTATGGATGACAACTCAACTCAAATTGGGTTGTCTTCTCATTTATATAACACGTGCACACAACCCAATTTTCAGTTGGGTTGTAATAGGGGTGAAACTTTGAACGCATTTTACTCAAATTTTTGAAAATGTCACTTGGCTACTTCATCTAAACAATTTTCTTTATCACAACTGAAAGTAAAGTTGCAATACATTTGTTTTTAAACAAGATATTTCATTAGGAAAAATATATGAGCAAGAACCGAATACTAATGGCAGTCACAGCTTATACCTAGATCTTTTCAAATTCAAATAATTAATAATATGTACCTTTCTTATTTGAAATAAGAAAAGTAGTTAATTTCAACTTGATATTAAACGCAAAATTATTTACAGACTTCGTCCCCTTCGCAAATATGACTTGCTATATATGTAAAAATGTTTTTTCTGAAATTGATAGTCTTATTAAACATTTTAAGGAACAACATTTCTTAAATAACAATAGTTTATTCAGATGTGTAGAAAATCCGTGTTATCAGAGTTTCCAAAGTTTGGCAAGTTTCAAAAGACATTTTCTTCGAAAACATAAACTTAGTATTGTGAAGGATCGTGAATGGATAAATATAGTTTCTACTGAAGAAATAAAAGACGGGGTTGAAGCTAAAAAAAAGAAAATTTCCGACGAGTGCATTACGTTGAGTAAGGGTTTAGAACTCAATCAATCTGAAGAAACAGGTACGGAAGAAATCTCAAAAGAAATAAATTACAAGAACTTTGAAAGTTTTTTAAGATCGGCTAGTACATTTTGTTTAAAATTGCATAGCAATAATAATTTCACCAGAAAAGATGTTTGCGAAGTTCAAGATCTCATAAAACTATTTATAACAGATCCACTTTTGGATATGTTCAAAACATTATCAACCGCAAAGTTACAAAATTCTTGCCCAGAGACTCATAATGAAATCCTTAGTTTGGTTGCTGTATGTAGAGATCCATTCCAATTTTCTAAAACTGAATATCGTTTATTTCAATGGCTTCAAGATGAACAATATTTGCAAAACATAGAAGAGTTTACTATCGATCAATCAATAAATGCTGTTCATGAAGGTGGGTTCTTGAGTTATAAAGAGCATACAGTGACGGGTGTTTTAATGCCATTACGTTTTCAATTTAAAAAAACTTTTGAAAGAAAAGGTTTTCTTACTGACGTTCTATCAAATATGAATACTTTGAAATCAGCAAATGTTGTGACAAATTTTGTACAGGGTGAGTTATGGAAACAAAAAGCAGATATGTATCCAAACAAAATTCTAGTTCCATATTTTCTTTATAACGACGACTTTGAAATTAATAACCCGTTAGGCTCTCACAGTGGTCAACACGCAATAAGTAACATATATTATTCGTTTCCTTGCATGCGAGAGAAAGAATCGGTATTGGAAAACATTTATTTAGGAGCAACTGTTAAAGCTAAAGACATTAAATCTTTTGGTAACGAAAAATGCTGGCAAAGCCTAGTTGACGAACTTTCTTTTTTAGAAGTTAATGGACTTGATATAACGACAGAAAAAGGTACCACTCACGTTCACTTTCTTTTGGGTTTAATACTTGGTGATAATCTTGGGCTTAACTCTTTACTGAATTTCAACAGATCGTTTATCAGTAAAAGCTTTTGCAGATTATGTAAAATGTTGAAAAATGACACACAAACAGCAAGTGTTGAAAATGTTTCTCTGATGCGAAATAGAAAAAACTATGAAAATGATATTCATAAAGCAGATTCAACAGAAAGCGGGATTCAGAAAGAATCAATATTTAATAAAATACCTTCATTTCATACAGTTGAAAACTACAGTGTTGACGTAATGCACGATATCTTCGAAGGTGTATGTCACTATAATATGTGTCATATAATAAAATATTTAATTGAAACTGCTCAATATTTTACCTTAGAAACTCTTAATTCAAGAAAAAAGAATTTTGATTATGGGCCTATTGAAATAGATAATGTTTGTGGTGAAATAACAGCGATACATTTATCAAAGAAACATTTAAAAATGTCTGCTCGTGAAATGAAAACATTTGTTACTTATTTTCCTTTAATGGTGGGCGACTTAATACATGAAGATGATGAAGTTTGGGCATTTCTTCTAAACTTTCTAGAAATAATCGACATGATCCTTTGCTACGCTATAAACGAAGACTTCATAATACTTTTGAGTGAAAAAATTGCTAGACATAATTCTGAGTACGTTCGCCTTTTTAATGACACACTTAAAGCTAAGTATCATAATATGACCCATTATCCAACAGTATTAAGAAAATCAGGCCCACTCAGATCGTTTTGGAGCTTTCGATTTGAGTCAAAACATAGGCAGTTTAAACTGTACTCTAATACTACCACATCACGTAAAAATATATGTGTGACTCTAGCAAAAAAGTATCAATTACAGTTCGCATTTTATTTAATAAGTGCTGACTCTAAAAATAAAATTAATTTGAGCAACGAGAACAATGACGATAACAGCATATATAGTAATACTATATCTAAAATGCTTAAAATTGATATGAAATTAATCAAATTTCTTAAAAAATATAAACATGATGGATATTTGTACCAGAATGGATATTATGTTGCAATTTTTACCAATGACATCCAAATATATACGATTTTAAAAATTTTCAACCCAAATAATTTACAAAATTTCCTTTTTTGTCAAAAAATTAACTCTATTCATTACAATCCACATTTTTTGTCTTACGACATAAGACCTGATATTCTGGGAGAATTTTCAATCCTTCGTTTCGGAGATCTCGTCGGCCCACCATTAAATTGTATTCGGACTGCCGAGGGAAGAACAATGATCAGGATTAAGGAGTACTATAGTCTAAATATATAGAAAAAGCAACAATCAACAGCCAAGATGAACCAAGCAAAATCAAATAATTTAACTAATAATGACGATCTGTTCAATGAAATAAGTTTCCATAATTCACCAATGGTAACTTCAAATGAACAACGTCAAATAAATAACAATAGTGACCTTCAATTAATAAATCAAATAATAGATGCTTCAAATGTACAAGACCCAGAACAAATTAATTTCAGTAACATAATCAACTCACAAGCGCTTTCCATTATTGAATACTCAAACTTGCCAAACGACAATTGTAGCGACACTATGACTAATTCTAGCTACATTTTAGAAGGAAACTCCCAAGAAGTTTCAGAAAAGGAAAAGGAGTTAAAAGAACTTCTTGACAGCTGGAAATTAGGCTATTTACTGAGCCAATTCATAGGTAAGAAAATTGAAATCAGTTTTTAAACTTTCCACTATCTTGATTGTTGTTTCTATTTAAAAAGAACAAAACGTATTCGTCGATGTGCTAAAAATAATGGAGAGGAAACACATTCATCTGTATTTTAACAGCATTTCTACCGGAGACAAAATTTTCTTCGAATATAGGTTGAAAAAGTGGAGGGAATCGATCGGAATTCCTTTCGAAAGAGACCAATTGACTGACACATATATTCCACCTATGAATACTCCAACAAGTAACCGGTCAGTTTCGTCACCATTGCCCCACTCTCCTAGTCCAGGTCCGTCGTCAGAGGAGTTTGGAAACTATATTAATCTGGCAATGATCCTGAATACAACTGCAAAAGGACAGTTTTTGACGAACCATTATAATTCCTTTCAGAAGTTTGGAGAGGAACAAAGAAAACTGCTGATAAATACGATAGTATCGTATTTCGAGGAAAAACAGTGTGTTTTCAGCCTCAGGGATAGCCGGAGAATAGAGAAGGAAATTGTGGAAAGATTTCCCACTGAAAATCTTGTAAGATAATATTTTTTTCTCCTTAATCAAAACACTTGAAAAACTATTTCTATTTCTATTATTTCTATTTCTCAACGAATTTTTCCTAATTATTTTTTAGGAATACTACCGAACGTCGTCTAGGGGCCGAATTTATAACAAATTTTCGAACAACAAAAAGTTGTTCCGCCAATCACCCAGGTCAGGTCATACCGAAACCAAAAAGAAAGCAAACTTAGGTAATTTTGTTTAAGACTAATTTTTTTGTACAATACTAAATTATACTTATTTTCACTTAAAGATTCTGAAGCAAATGCAGAGGAAATCGTCTGTACTCTCAAATTTGAGAAGTTGTCAGCAGATGATTTTGATCGGTACTGGCAGGCATGCTCAAAGCACCGTTTAAATGAAATAAAAGCCTGCGAATCTACAACTGAGGCTCTTGAGAAATGGCCGCAGTATAAGAAGCCACTTGGTTTCAGACTGGTAATTTTTATTTATCCATATTTCTTCATTTTCATTTCATTTTATTTTAATAGTTTCTTCAACAAAGCTATAAATAAATTTTATTTCATTGTATTTGTTTAGATTGACATGGATTTTAGCGTCCTTCGTCCCGATGCCAGCTCTCTCCTGGACAATTGGGCGGAGCACCGCACCAAAATCAGTACATTTTTGACCAAAGACCAAAACATTAAAGAAAGGCGGTTGGTCCTTCTCCTTGAGAAGTGGGTGAATGAAACACTGGATGAAAGTAGGAGTTATAACAATTTTCTCTAAAATTCTTTAAATAAATTTTTAATTACTCTCCCATTTTAAATGTTATAATTTTTTTTTCTTAGTTTAAGTATTTTGTTTCTTTTTTTTTAATTTTTCAGATTCGAAAGATGCGGTGCTCATGTACATAATGCATGGCTACCTGACACCGACGCAAAGAACTGTCGTCAAAGATAATACAGGGAAAAAATCCACTACCAAATATACAATAAAGGACTCGCAGGAGGCTTTCCTATATGTGTGCAAGTCTCCTCAAGAGATAGAACCTCATCTGGAACACCTAAGAAGCAGGTCAAGCTGCATCCAGCCCTTTTTGATAGCGATTGGTGATTCAATAACAGATTTAAAAGAATTTTACATTTTCTTTGACGGCATTAAATATGCATTCAAATCATTTTTAAGAGGGTTTGATGTTTTGTTCAAACTATTTCATTTGTTCAATTTAGAGTACCCTCTCGCGTGTACAAACTTTTATAATTTCTTTCAAGAATTTTTATACAAAATTAGATGTGAAAAAAAAAACCAGAAAAATTCCCTTATGGGTATCGCTATTTTACAATAAAATAATTACATTCATTGCACTATTTATATAATGTTTTTTTTATTTACAACAGTTCTTCAATTTGTCGTTAATAGGTCACAGGTCGTGTTTTCTCTTCAAATTGTTTCAACGATTTTCTTTTCCCCAGATTTAGAGAAAGATGAAGGGCCTTTTTACTATTAAAAAGGCCTCAAAGGACAAATATGGGTGAGTAAGAAATCGCTTCACTTTATGAAATTATTCATAAATGAAATGAGGAATTTCGTAAGATACCTACATGAATTTACGAAATTTATTCGTTAGCAGAACGCAAGGTTTCATAAGCGAACGAATATATCTTTCGTAGATTTATGAAAATGTTAATGAATGGTAAGCAAAAATTCATTAGCTAACGAATTTAAAGTACATTAATCTACGAAAAATATTCGTTAATAGAACGAAAAGTTTCGTAAGCCAACGAATATAAATTTCGTAGGAGTATTAAAATTTTCATAAGGGGAACGAAAAAATTCATTAGCTAACGAGTTCAAATTACATTAATCTTCGAAAAATATTCGTTAATAGAACGAAAAGTTTCGTAAGCCAACAAATATATCTTTCGTAGGCGTATTAAAATGTTCATAAGGCGAACGAAAAAATTCATTAGCTAACGAGTTCAAATTACATTAATCTACAAAAAATTTTCGTTAATAGAATGAAAAATTTCGTACGCCAACGAATATATCTTTCGTAGGTATATTAAGAAATTCATCAATGGTACGAAAGAATTCGTTAGCCAGCAATTTCAAATAACATCAATCTACCAAAAAATTCGTTGACAGAACGAAAAGTTTCGTTAGATTACGATTATTTGTTTAGTAAATTTATGAAAATGTTCATGAATGGTGGGAAAAAATTCATAAGTCTACGATACTAATTACGTTAACCCGTAAAAATATTCATGAAATAATGAAACAAATTCGTAGGCTGACGGATGTATCTTTCATAAATTTATTAAAAAAAGGATTAGCGCAACGAAAAGTGTTATAAATTAATAAATACATCTACGTTAACCAATGTAAATCTTAATTAATGGTATGAAAAAAATCATTACTCGATGGAATGTCTTCCATCAATTGACGAAGAAAAATAATGGATTCAACGTTAAAAAATCATAGTTTAATTAATTCTACACGTTAGTTGATAAAGAATTTCGTAGGCCGATGTAGAAAATCATAACCCAATGAAAGTTTCGTCAATTTAAAAGTTTCGTTAAAAGTACGAAAGTTTCGTTGACTGATAAAGCGCTTCATTAGAGTATGAAGGCCACTTCGTTGGGCCAATTAATTTTTACATCGGCTGAAAAGTACGAAAAATTTCATTGGCCCAACGAAGTTTTTCGTTGTATTTACGTAAGGAATTTTTTCAGTGTGCATATCAAAAGCAACACCCCGGACAACTGATGTCAGGGTTAAAAGGATGAGTAGAATCCTGTCCGAGATAGATTTCGACGTTTATTCGAGTATCGAATGAATTTATCGATGTTTCATTTCTAAATGTTGATGTGACTATAGTGACTATCATGTATCTCGAACAAAAACAAAATGGATGTCGGAGGGTCCGTTCACAAGTATTTAACAGAATAGAATCGAATGTCCACTTTTTCACGCAGGGATTTTGTTGCTTACGATTTGCAATTTTTAGAAATTCACTGATATCGATGCTTTGATTTGTAGACTTATATGAAGATGTTTAAAATGCTTAGTGGAAAAAAGACACGATAGAGAACAACTATTGCATATTTCTTTTCACATTTCTCTGTGAATGTTGACATTTTTTCCAAAGGTATTTGTTGTGTCTCCCTTTAAAATAGACTAATTTAGGTATGATTTACTGTTCAAATTTAATTCTTAGTGTATCTAAGATCAATTGAAGCGTAATCTAATTTTTTACAAAGAGCTATGCACTTATATCCAGTTTCGTAAACCACTTTTAAAATATATTAAGATTATAAACTTTTTTGTGACGTATTTTGGCCAAGTTCACGTCAAATTTCAATTTGTTCGTATATATCAGAGACAACATAAAAACCAATAAATACTTAAAAACTTACAACACATAATTTTCAGAATAATAATTTGTACACTGCTTTTTTAATTTCCTTAGCTTTCGAATTTGAGTGTGAATTTTTTTTTTGTCCATTAATCATTAGATGAACTTCATTATAATAATCCTAACTAATATTATAAATGTGAAAGTCACTCTGTCTGTCCGGCTTTCTATGTTACCATCTCCCGCCCAAACTACTGAACCGATTTGAATAAAATTTGATACAGAGATAGTCTAAAACTTGAGGAAGGACATAGGCTATATATTTTATCCCTAAATTCCCTCGGGAACGGGAACGTATACGGGAATTTAGAAACTACAACACCGATTTCAAAAATGTTTCCACCGATAGAATGCTTCACTATCCCAGAGTAACATAAACTTTAATTCATCCGCATATTCCTACGGGAACGGGAGTCCTTACTAATATAATAAGTGTGAAAGAAGCTCTGTCTGTCCGTCGTTCTATGTTACCATCTCCCGCCCAAACTAATAAACCGATTTGAATGAAATTTTGTACAAAGATTGTTCTGAACTTAAGGAAGGACATAGATTGTATTTTTTTCGAATACTCCCACGGGAACCGGTCCTCACTATTATTATAAATGCAAAAGTAGCTCAGTCTGTTCACCTTTCTATGTTACCATCTCCCGCCCAAACTAATGAACAGATTTAAATGAAATTTTGTACAAATATTGTTCAGAACCTGAGGAAGGACATAGGCTATATATTTTCTCCCTATATTCCCACGGGAACAGGAACGTATACGGGAACTTTGACACTACAGCACCGATTTCAAAAAAATTTTCACCGTTGGAATGCTAAATAATCCCGGAGTAACATTAACTTCAACTCATCCACATATTCCCACGAAAACGATCACCATACTCCTACGGGAACGGGAGTCCTTACTGATATAATAAGTGCGAAAGTAGCTCTGTCTGTTCGCCTTTCTATGCTACCATCTCCCGCCCAAACTAATGAATAGATTTAAATGAAATTTTGTACACAGATAGTCTAGAGCCTGAGGAAGGACACAGGTTATATATTTTATACCTATATTCTCACGTGAATGGGAACGTATACGGGAACGTAGAAGCTACAGCACCGATTTCAAAAATTCTTCCACCGTTAGAATGCTACACTATCCCTGAGTAACATAAACTGTAAGTCATCGCCGTATTCCTACGGGAACGGTCACCATATTCCCACGGGAATGGTAGTTTTTACTAATATCATAAGTCTGAAATGAAATCTGTCTGTCTATTTTTATTTGTTATCAAAAACCGCCCAAACTATTAAACCTATTTATATGAATTTTGGTAGGTACAGAGATATATACTTGAGCCTGAAGATGGACATAGGCTATATATGCTATCACTGTATTCCCACAAGAACGCAAACGTAAGCTGGAACATAGAAACTACTGAACTGACTTCAAGAATTATTTTCCGGTTAGAATGCTACACTATCTCAAAGTAAAATAAACTCTAATTTATCCTCATATTCCCATGGGAAAGGAAGTACATACTTACTAACATTATAGATCCGAAATCAACTCCGTCTGTCTGTTTTTCTTTGTTACCTCTACCGCCCAAACTATTGAACCTATTTGTATGAATTGATGCAGAGATAGTCTTGAGCCTGAAGAAGGACATGGGCTGTATTTGTTATCCCAATATTTCTGCGGGAACGGCAACGTAAACTGGAACCTTGTAGCTACTGGACCGATTTCAAAAGTTCTTTCACAGTGAGGTGATTTCTGTCAAATTGTCGATTACACAGTTGACCTGAGAAGAAATGACTATCTTGATATTCAAATAAATATTGGCAATAGGTAATGACTGTGTGAAAAGTCGATATTGGCGCCGACTAATGAGATAGTTAACCATATCAGCTAATAAATTGTGTTTGACGTATTGGGGGATGTTGTCGAATATCTATCACTAGACAATATTATGGATACTCAGCAAGTCACATCACACCCTATAGAGTTTCTCAATTCCTTAGAATTATCAGGAGTGGCTGCAAGTTGGTGTTCCAGTGCCAATAATGAGTAATCTAGAACTGTACACAGCTACAAATTACACATCTGGGATGCGGCATTATAAAATTTTTAATGATGACTGGAACAGCGAAATAAGAAAACTATTGATTCCCCGTATTTCTTTAGTTCCCACTGATTAGTCATTTTAGTTTAAAAGAGTGTATCAATCTCGCAAAACCTTTTTATTTGACAAAAGATGGAAAAAGTAAGAACGTCGTGTGCAAAAATGTACTTAAATAAAATATAACAATAGTTTGCTAAAACGCATGAATGTGTATTACTATTATTTGCAAAATAAGTAGCCTAAAAAATTAAAAATGCTGCCGAAAGTCACTCTTCCACGTGGACGAAGTCGCGGGCACAGCTAGTATATAATATATAATAAAATATACGATTGAGTCATTTATGAAGTTGTAATATAAAATTGGAAGTATGTATTATGATTTTTTTTAAATTATTCCTTTGGTATTGTGAGCCGCTTTCCTTACAAGAACTTATCTTGCTGGTCAATTTAAGTTACATGGACCCTAACATCCGATAACGACACTGGTTAGCATGTCTGCCTATTACGTGAGAGTATAATAGATACCCAGTAATACTCAGTTGTTTTTTAGTTGGCATTGCTTTGTGCGAGCAATTTGCTCGGGCTGCGATGCGCAACCTTTTTTCAAATCGCTGCCAATTTCTTAAATTTCAAAATGTTTCAATAAAACCTTGTCTCTAATCGCAGTCGGATTAGTAAGAGTTACAAAAGTATGGGTATGCTATACATTTTTTAAATTTAAAAATTTAAGGATTTTCCAATATGTATGATATGATTGTGCAGTGGGGTTTCGGCCATTTGTAGTATGTCATGATCTGCCGTTTTTTTTTTATTGCATTCAGAAGTGTTTACAATTTCACCATTGGACCACCGTAAACGTCGAGAATTTTCTGATTTTGCCTTGGAACAACTTGAAAACGATAACGATTTTTTTAAGGAACACATCTTTTCCGATCAGGCTCACTTTCATTTGATTGGTGCGGTAAACAAACACAACTGTCGGTTCTGGTGTGATGAAAATCCACAAAATATTCATGTAAACCATTGCATTCACCTAAATTGACAGTTTGGTGTGGTTTTTGGGCTGGTGGAATCATCGGTCCGTACTTCTTTCAAAATGAAGCTGGTAACACTATTACTGTCAATGGAGAGCGGTATAGATCGATGATAACCAACTTTTTATGGCCGAAATTGGAAGAAGTTGATCTTGACAACATTTGCTTTCAACAAAACTTGGCTACGTGCCACACTGCAAATGTAACAATTGAACTATTGCGAGAAAAGTTAGGAGATTGGATTATTTCAAGAAGTAGTGATATTGAATGGCCTCCAAGAAGTTATGATTTAACACCATTAGACTATTTCTTTTGTGGTTATTTGAAGTAATTGGTCATTCAAAATAAACCAGGTTCTCTTCAAGCTTTACAAGTCAACATTGAACGTTCCATTTATAATATTACGACTTGATTTAGTGGAAAAAGTGCTCGAAAATTGGGTTCATCGAATTTGTTGCTGCAGAAGAAGTTGTGGTGGTCATTTGAATGACGTTTTATTCAAAACTTACATAATTGTATTGATTGAACTGCACATTAATTAAAAAATATTAGAATTTCCTTATGTGTGTTTTTTTAAAGAGAAATCATATCACTCTTATTATAAAACCTTTTATAAATAAAATTTTAAAGATTTTTATTTAACCAATTTTGCCAAATTTCACAATCTTATTTTATAAGTGTAATGGCTACGCTTTTCGGACTCTGTCCATCTTCGGGAGCAAGCTTCATGTCAAAAAAATATGATTTTTTCATGTTTCATGGACCTGAAGCTGAAATCGTGCGCGCAAAATCTATTATGTCGCCCGGTTGGAGTAGATTTGAAAACGCGTCAAGGCCAAGATAATGAAAACAAGTTTTAATAATGTACTAGTATAACTAGTTGAATAACACAAATTTTGTGTTAGTTAAATGTGTAGTTTTTTCGTAATCCATCGTCAAAAATACGCATTTTGTACTCTGGTTCTTTTAAGTTGTTTTATTGCGACAACCCCCAAAAACTTCGAGACAATTGCGATCTAAGGCAGCATTTTAAAATAAAATTGTTAATACTGTTTGTATGAGCCCCGTGCCCCGTTGTAAAGGTCTCCATTTGGATGTGGTGCCCGTGGAGTAAGGGCTAGCAAGACTGCCTGTTACGTTGGAGATTCGTGTTTCCAGTCCCAGAAACATTAAAAAAATGGTTTTCACTTGTACTGCCTTTTCCCACGAACTGGCAACTCTTCTCGCTTTGGCCATAACCGCGTCCATGTGTATGTGTATATTTAAAAATGGGAACGACTTGGTCACACGAAATTGCGATTGTGTGCTAAGTACAATATCGAAATCATAAGGCTGCTTTCAAGGTTTCAGTGTTCGATATTTATACTGTATTTGGTGGTACAGGGTGGCCAACTACGAATTAATTATTAAAATTAAATTAAATTACATAGAAATGAAATGAAATTTTTAGCGAAAATATAAGAACGCCATTTTTGGCATTTGCTAATATTCATCGACGCTGTAAATTTCACAATCGTTAGACTAGTTTTTTTTTCTTTTTTTTTAAACTAAATTTTTTTTAAAAATCAAGTGTGCAAGTCTTAAGATTTTACCAGAAGAAATTTTGACAGAAAACTTCAAAGCAGTCAAAAACATCAAAAACAGATTTTTTGTTACAACAAAAACTTCAAAATTGGAAATTTTTCAAATGTTGATACGCAATCTTTGTTAAACAACTCAGTACTTCTAAAACATGAAATTTCGTGCACATCAAGAGAAAGACGGGTTTGAAAAAATAAAAAAAAAAATCGATACTGTGGTGGATACCGTTTTCAGACATTTTCCAAAAAACTCATCACAAGACTGACAATCAAAAAATAATTTTGTCATAATCGTTGAAGTCGTTTTCGACAAAAAATCATAAGGTACCGTTATTTCAAGACCTAAGGACCCAATTCTAAAACCTCTCTGTTGGCTGCCCCACAGACCTTAACAAATTTTAAATATAATCCGTCAAGCGGTTGAGACTGCAGATCGGTATACGGACAGACAGATATACCGACTTAGAAACAGATAGACAGAATTTCATTACTCACTTTTTTCGAATTCATTATCATCGTAAAGTCATGTTAATTTTTTTTTTGCACGATGACAAAACTGGCCTTATAGTGCCTTTGCGATGTAAATATAGAAACTGATCTAGCCAATGGTCGAGGTACTTGACAACTATTTTGCTTGCCGGTGAGTTGCCATGTAAATCAACTATAACCAGATTTCGCCAGTTTCTTCTCGTATCATTATGAGGTCCGAGGCGACGCGTGGTTATTATCACAATTGTTTCCGATTTGTGGAAATTGATATTCAGCTCCCAATAGTCGCGGCATTGCTGCGTCCCCCTACAAAAGAGTTCTAATCTCTTCGAACGCTTGATTTGTTTTGTACTCAACAAAGCCGGTGGCCTAAATGCTCCACTGTGCGTTGTCGAGGGGGTGTTATTAAACAAATAAAAAGACAGGATGTCGCAACAGAGTGGGGAGTCTCGGGACCTTGCGCAACCAAACATTTGAGAGAATTTGATGGGCCTACAATATGTTGCCGATTTTAAATCGTCAAAGCGATTTGCATGGCATGGAATTGCTATTGGGAAAATACCCACTTCTTCGCGAAAAACGCTGGTCGTGGAAAAATATTTCCTTGATGTTTCTGAGATTCAAAACTCTTGCTTCCCATGTAACCGGCAAACACGTTACTGACCCGGGCACCACAAAACCAGACTTATTTTCAAAAAGCAAAAGATTTTTTTTTTGTTCTCTACAAAGGACCGTAAAAGCTGTCAAAATATGTCCATTTGGAGACATTTTTTGATTTCTTCATAAATAGAAGAAAATTCCTTCTTCATCTATGTAATTTGTTCATTTTTCGTTTTTGTTTTTACGTCAAAAGAACTTTCAATGTGATGTTTAAATTGAAATATACAAAGCGAAAACAAAAACTACATTGGCAATCATGAAAGTTTTGAGTTTCTACAAGTTCATTACTTCGTCCTGAAATAAAAATAAAAATAAACTGTGATATTTACCAACATCAAAACAATCCGCAATCCTTGGTTAGCCATTTTTGTTTCTTTTTTTCTTTGTCTTTGCTTGAAAACTTTAGCTGTTAAACTCTCTCTGATAGATTACCTTGCTCAGATATATCTACGTTACTTCCATAGATTGTTTCTGCTTAATCCTTATGCTAAACGAATTTGTTACCACAAGTAAATTGAACTTTCGTAAACATAAGCATGCTCACAGATTTACTTGAGATATTTAAATTAAACATGTCGGCGGCACGGCCCGGCCGGTGGCGGTGCGCAGTGCTCTACAACAGAAAATTAAAATGCAAATGCACACAAACATGCTAACAAGTTAAGCAGCAAACTGATTGATGCTGGTTGAGTAACGACTGTTCCCATTTTGCTTGAGTTCTTTTTTAGTTTACGCAAATAAGAAAAGTATGTTATCCAACCAAAGAGTAATTTCCTTGGACTAGAAAATGTTTCACAAATTGTTCACATATGAGGGTCTCTCATGTTGCTTAAAACTTTCATGTTTATTGGATTATCCTTTTCAAACTTTTAATTTCCACTTTAACATTGAGTACCTACTCAAACACAGTTCATTCACAATTTTATAAAATCATCAAGTTGTGTTTCAGTGGAATGTTCAGTGGAGCCTTGGCCTAATGGAAAACGTGACTAAGTCATCCATGTTATTTTGCTGCTCTTAAATTATGCGTTTGTTTGTGTTTGTTCTTAGTTTTGAACTTGTGGAATGATTTAACAATTTTCCCTCTTCAAAAAACCAAAGCCACACAATTGGGACCTTCACTTCCTCAGTATTTTCTTTTGATAAATGCTTGGAGTTTGTTTTACTGTGTGCTACTTCATAACCTTGGTCCTTGGTCCTTTGCAACCATATGATGCCATGACAAATTTTCCATCCTACTCTAATTATCCATGCTTTCGGTTCAAATTACTTCGCCGGATTACTCCGGAACGGAATATTTCTCTTTGAAATAAAAAAGTAAGCCATTCCAATCACTAATCATCTCTGCTTAAGACTACTAAGTACATTCGCCTGTATAAAAGTTTTTCCAATTGCCACTTTAACTTATATAACTCTTAGTTAAAGTAACATGGCTTGGCCATTTGCCTTATTCCTTCCAGCACGACCAACGATGTCCTTTAAAACATTTTTCTGTTTTTTTGTTTTTGCTTTTTTTGGTTCTCTACATTCAGAATTTAATTCAAATTTAAAAGTCCCATTGAGAATAAAAGTACGTTTTTATTCATCGCAAGCATAGAGAAGAAACCAGGATAACAAACTTCTGACAAATTTCGAACATTAAAAACTTCTACAACGAAACACTACTAATTCGCTTGCCAAGCACGGCAAAAAGAAAATAAAGTTTGGAAACAATTTAATTTTTTTCTTCGTTTTCCCCATAGCGAAGGATTTATATATTTTCCATAGTCAGGCTAAAACAAGAAAAAAAAGAAATTATTTTATTTTAGCGGTGCGTTTTTTTCTGCTCACATTCGTTACCGAATGAATATACAGTGTGGGCATGAACTTATAAAGTTTATCGGAGCATGACCATCATCGTATGCTGTCATTGTAGAATGTAGAACTATTGGAGAGTGATAATAGGAATTGAATGGAAAATGGAAAACTAAAAATAAGTGTGAAAAGGAACTCAAATGTGACCTCACCCACGCTGTCAATAAGTTACACGAGTCCAACAGAAAAGTTAAAAAAGAAGAAAAAAAATTTTCGTTGGCGGCGCATTTATCAATGAAATATTTAATGCTTTTTAAGAACAGTCGACATCGAATGATATTTATAAAAGATACTAAAAGAATGGCAGGATTACATATTTCAGAGAAGTCCCAAAAGGGAGGTAATGTTGTAATTTTGTAATTTTTTTTTACGATTTATATTTTTCGACGAATTCACAGGTGGCGAATCTTATCAGCGGGTAATTGAAAAGTTTTCAGCATCAGTTTCATGAAAGTTCTCCCAGACTTTGAGCAGGAAAAAAACAGGAATGTCAAAATCATATTTTAAAAGTGGATTGGTTATAAAAACTTTGCGTGAGTATTGGTGCAATGTGCGATGAAATCGAAATCACGATTGACGATTTTTTTTTAACCCATCTTACATCCTGGGGTCCATATTTGGTGCGGCTATAATCAAGTATCATTGCTGGTTTACGTTGGTGACCGGAAATGACTTTCTCACAGTTATGTTGTGTTGACTATAATGATAGCAATACCACTTGTTTGTTTCTTTTCGGAACATAACTAACCAACGCCATTTTTCCAGAAAATCCAAAGATGGATGAGTGTACTGGACGATACTGCATTTTGTTATTCACCTTTACAGGCTCATTCTGGTCATCAAGAACCTCCTTCGCTACAAAAGGTTTAGACACATCTCTTTTGTTTTTGCCGGATAGTACCAAAAATGGTGATCATCTTATCAATCAACTTCAATAAATCAAAAAAGTTTCTTCCTGCTAGACTTTTTTCTGTCTCTTACGTTAAAATGACGGGAAGGACTCGATATTTTAATAAAACAGTGGGCATTTGGACATAATTGAAAGAAATTTCGCTTCGAAATTCGTAGAACCATGCAAAACTCAAGGACTATGACTTTCTCTGCTTTAAGTTATATCGTTATTTTCGCTCGATTTTGAAAAAAATAATAAGAGCAAGCATTTTGCAATGTGACACCTCAAAAAATGTGATACGCCCCCAAAAGGCGACATGAGGACGTTAACTGGGATTTTGAATAACTGGTCGACTGATTTCATTAAAAAGAAGAGTTTTGTTTCGCCATTTGATAGCTCCAACAACGCTGACTATACTATTCTTCATCCCCGTTATCCCACAGGAACGGGAACTCAAGACCACTTGACCGATTTAAAAAAATTCTTTTTCCCGATAAAAGAGCAACATTATTTAATTAACAGAAAATATGAACAATCTCTTGAGACAGAGTCAAATTCGACAGGTTATTTCTGTACTTTGTTATTGTGAATAGTAATAATTCCAGAAATGGCGAATTCCATTGTGGTATTTTTGAAAGGTGAAATCAATACAGGAATTGATGGCATTGCGAAGATTGATTTACAACGATAACAGAGTTCAAAGCAGTCGCTTTTCCTAGAATCTCTTGAGTGAAATCAATATTAATTCAAATTTCCAATGTCATAATGTTTTGACCACAAAACTTTCTCGTAAAAAAATTTGAGCTAAACGCTTTTTGAATTGTAAAAAAGTGTTTAAAATGCCTCAAAAGAAAAACGTTTCCTCTATGTATCACCTTTCACTTTAGATGAAGCTAATTCCTGCTAAATGACTCTCGCAAGACTCCATTTCAGTTTTCATTCAAACATACATAGGAGTGGGAGCCCCGGGACTAGCGCAATTTCTCATGGTGAGGAACAACAATTTTCTCACGATTCCGAGAAAGCGCTTTTTATGGCAATGAATTTGCTATAGGAGAATCTGCCATTTTCGTAGAAAATCATTTTTTATTTTTTGTTGGGATTCGAAGAACGCGTAACAGGCAGATATGCTTTCTATTACGCCAAGGGCACCATTTCACTTTTAATTTCTGAAAGTAGAAGGCGTCCAGAAGACAAATGTAAATTAAACTCCCTTAAATGTTAATGTGGCTAACATAAAGAAATGAATAGTGTAGGGCAACAAAGCTACAGAAACAAACAGATATTCCTGGAATTCAAACCCGGAACGACACGGGGACGTTTCTCACTCCACATTATCTTAATATTTGACTTGGATGCTATCTGTTCCGTTTATTTCTAATAAAAAAAGAGAAAATCTAAGTAAAACACTTAGTATATTAAAAACAGGTAAATATTTCAGAATTTCTTTTAGGAATTGTATGTATAATTGGTTGTTAGAAGAGTTTTGTAGGTTAGGTTTTGCATTCATCATTTGTGTGAAAAAAATTTCTAGAAATGTGAACTCAAAGTCTATAACAAAATAAAGTGTAGGTGAATTCAAGGGCAAAATAATAAATCTGCGTGGTTTCAAAAACTTAAGCCATACAATAAGTGTGTAATTTGTTTCGTTCGTGGACTGGCTATTTGTTCTGTCCGTACCCTCTTGGAATGATAAATAGGCCTACTGCTTCCTAGAGCGAATTTGGTGAATTCTAATCGTAATGGTAAGGGTAATAGTTAGTTAGTTAGTTACTTTATTTAAAGGAGGGGTAAACCCTGGGCGTTTTCAAAAAATCGATTTTTTTTATTACATTTTCTTATTACTACATCTCAAGAATGTTGTGTCAAAATTTCAAGTCATTCTGAGTTAAATTCGAAAAGTTACAGTGATTTTAGACCAGGTATGCGCGGCGAGCGAATAGAGGGGGGTCGGCCGGACGGACAATGATCCCGGCTGCGCAGCATCTTTGCTCCTTTTATGATTGGTTCCAGGTAGCTCGACGTCTTCTTTTGTGTTCAGGGAAGGGGAGCTCACTCCAATGACGCTTCTAACGGAATATTTTTGAGGGGAACCATTCAGTGTGCTGTTTTTCACGTTTATCTTTAAACGCGTTTATCTCGAAACTTGTATTTTTAAAGGCGGTGTGCAAAATATCTCGGTGACTGTTGCACCGACCCTTCTGAAATTTTGCACACTTCTTCAATATATATTTTAAGGGGTAATAACACGAGGATTCATTTTTCGGATTTGAGAGCTACAAAATGGTTTCATTTTTTTTTTTATTGGACTAATCGAACATCCTCCCTCTTTAAAAAGAAAGTTCAATGAGCTGTTAGAAAAATTTGGTAACAATCTGCATGAAAGATACGCATCTGAAACGAATGCCTCGCTGTACAGGAGCTACTATAGTCGTTTGAATTTCAACCTGCAAAACAACACGTATCTTCTCAACAGCAACTCAGTCGATAAAATTAGCACGATTCTTAAGACGAGGGGAGAACTATTGAACCTGAACTTCATGCCACACCGACCGGATTTGCCTCTTCTATGCAGCCTCTGCAATATGAAGGAACGTGAAGACACTTATCACTTTGTTGCAATTTTACCGATTTTGAAAGAGTTTCGAATCAGATATTTCGGTGAACCCATTCTGAATGAAACTGAACTGCTCAAAAAACTGAATGGACAGGAAGGCTGGGATGAACTCTACAACTATGTGGTTGCTGCTCTACGGTACAGAAAACTTATAATTGAAGAGATTTTTAAAATAATAATCGAATTCAAAACTTAATGTTTCTTTTCTTTTTTTTTTATATTCATGTAAAATTATTTGCGATTTTTTTTAATTGAGAATTCTAAGTAATGTCAGTCTGGTAGACGGCCAAAAGCCATACCATAAAGACTTAAGAATACTTTTTATACCATAATTTATAATCTATTTATATTTTATCAAATTATAATTTATTTGTGAAATTAAAGGAGTCATTAAACTAACTAACTAAACTAACTGTAACTGGTGGCATTTTTGGGCAAAAAAACAACCTTTCACTTCAAATTGTCACCAAAATTTCAAAATTGCAAAAAAAACCTCGTGTTATTACCTGGAGAAAGTTGTCTTTTAACGAAATCTTTTTGGAATTTTGATTTTAGATGACCCTGTCAAAAGTTATCTTGCACACCGCAAAAAATCGAAAAGTGGAGGCGTCTCGGAAAATGCACTATCATCGGCTTGTTTTTCAATATTTTTGTATGAAAAAATTATAGAAGATACTTGAGACTATACTTAACAATGTAGCAAATCAATAAATTAAATTACTTTATCAGATTTTTCATAAAAAATTCTTAAAAAAGCCTTTTTTCAGTCTCCCAGGGCCTACCCCTCCTTTTACAAATATAAATTAATTACAATAAGCTTTATCTAAGAATGAGGACATCAGTGGCGTGGCGTGGATATTTTCAAATGGTAAGTCGAGAAAAATGAATCACCTACGAGCCATTCCATATGAAAACGGTACATCCGAAATGTTGCTATACCTCCGATTTTGCTCAAACTTTGTAGAAATGTTCCTTTGCTATCGAAATACGAAATAGTCAAAGGAATTTTTTTTGTAATTTTCCTCTCCCCTCCAGCCATACTCAAAGAACCGAACATAGCGATTTTATGGGCTTCAGACTTTGCACTCTTAAATTGTCTGTATTCAAGCGATGAGGACGATTAAGGTGTCATTTTAAAGCTGATAAAGCATTCTTTTCAAATCAATCAAAAGGTTTAAGATATTTGAGTTGCTTTAGAAACCTGATTCTTTTGAAATCAACACATTTTATATACATTTTTGCCATTTTTGAAGTAGCCCTGTGCCTAAAATATCAATAGTAAGTCCCTAAAAATTTCCCTGATTAAACCTTACAATAATTACAAAATAAAAAATCCAAAGTTGATCATAAAACATTTATGAAAAGAATGCTTTATCAGCTTTAAAATGACACCTTAATCGTCCTAATCGCTTGAATACAGACAATTTAAGAGTGCAAAGTCTGAAGCCCATAAAATCGCTATGTTCGGTTCTTTGAGTATGGCTCTAGGGGAGAGGAAAATTACAAAAAAAAGTCCTTTGACTATTACGTATTTCGATAGCAAAGAAAAATTTCTACAAAGTATGAGCAAAATCGGAGGTATAGCAACATTTCGGATTGACCGTTTTCATATGGAATGGCTCCTACGCAAATTAATAAGGAATAAACAGAAGGTACCTTAAATTCCAAACGTGGATTAATCGAAGCCAATTTTTCTATACTTTAAGTCATTTAGGTTGAAATTCACTTTAAACTTGCAAATAATTCAAAACAATGATCAGTAGAACAAAAAAAAAAAACAGCACAACAAAACCGAATTCGCCGTACATTACTCTAAGGCGAAAACTGTATTATTTTTTCCAAGCAGAAATTGCAGTAAGACGAAAATTATCGTCTTACTTTTTTCATTAAGAGAACGTGTATTGAAAAGGGAGGCACCGGGGTGGAAGTACATCGTAGGAAAGACAGGGACAAACACAGAATATGTTCTGCGCGGCGATTTTCAATGCTTTGTGTTTTGTGTATGCTTTGTGTATTGTGTGTGTATCTCGCAAATTTAAAAGTGCTTGAAGAACATTGTATGTATGGGCAAAGATAGGCTGTTGACTGCTTTGTAGACTTGTTGTAGACTTATGTTGCTGGTTTTTTCTACGAACAAGGGACACATTTTAAAAGGTAAGACGATAGGAATCGTGTTATATGGACGCCACGCCACTGGAGGACATGGCAATGTTGCCGTCTGCCTGGAAGACATTTCATTACATCGAATATAACTGGGTAGGGGTCAACTCGCGGATTTTTTTCTCGCAAATGGTTACAGAGGTCAATACGCAATTTCTTATTTCCCATATCAACAATTCGCATTTTGTTTTTTCGCAATTCTCGTTTGGAAAATTCATGTTTGGTTTGGCGTTCATTGATCTTGCATTCAATATTTCGCTGTTACTTAAACTGCTTTAATTTCTCTCGCACTGATTTATTTCACGTTTTGATATTTGGCAAAGTATTTTTATTAATTTTTGTTTCTAATTTGTTTGGTTTTCAATTTATTACATGTTCACAAATTTCGCGCGAAATTCGTTAGTTGGCAGATTTGTTCGATGCGGCCTGCAGTTAAGGCTCAAAATTTTGAATCGAGCTCTGAAGATGTGGCCAATAACATCAGACGAAGGGCTGCTAAAATGATTGGCTTCCGACAGTATTTGGTGGTTACGGTATCTGTACGCACATTCCTTGATGATGTTGATAAAGCGCTTGACAAGTGTAGAGTGAATATATTTTCATAAATTTTTGTAATAACATCACTAAACATGGAGTGCCATTCACTAATATTGGACTCTATATGAAAGATATTTTACAACCATTAGCAGCCGCAAGACGGTTCCATTCCATTAAAGGAGAGGCATTTGTTTGCATAAGAACACAATGGATTGGTGAAGACTTCAATTGTCTCTCCTTACGACTTTCATAATGTAATCTGATTTTAGATTTCCGATGTAATGAGGGCGTTAAACCGGACTCCTTATAGACAGCTTAATTTGGCGTTGAGGAAGGCAGTTTGAACAAGCGTTTAAAGAAATATCTTTGAACAAATTCAAAATCATCCATCTCCAAGTATGTAAAAGCTTGGATACCGTTGCACATACAGCAATTGACTGTTGCTTGAAAAACACGATATTTAGATGAGTGATAATTTTTTTTGTTTAGAATAGCCCAATGTCCTAATTAGCAGCCATCGCGCGACCGAATTCAATGCTTCGAAAACTCAATGCTGTCTCTTGTCGTTGAAGCTTAACATTCCCCCATTGCCATTATCCATGAATGGTACCTGCATCCAGGAAACCGAAAAGCTGTCAGTACTTGGTATGTGTGTAAACGATGATCTTCGTTGGAACGACCACATATTTGAAGTCGCCAAAAACTCTGCTAAATGCTTAGGTTTCTTAAGACGATGCAAGAAGTTCTTCACTCCTTCTGATCTGGCTACAATTTATAAGGCCTTCATCCGCCCAAATCTGGAATATAACTCCCATATCTGGTCAGGTGCTTCTCAAACATCTTTGCACTTGCTTGATAGGGTACAAAATAGAGCGTTAAAATTGATAGGTGATAGTTCAATCGTAGAATCGATTGATTCTCTTGGACATCGTCGAAACGTCACCTGTCTCACTCTCTTTTATCGCTTTTTCTATAAACAGTGCTCTAGTGAAGTAGCCAGTTGCATTCCTCCCCCGAAACAATTTAGCCGCAACACCCGCCTCGCTAGGAATGCTCATCAGTTTTAACTTGAGCCCAACTTCGGGCGTACAGTCAAGTATAGAGATTCATATTTTAGCCGCACCACCCGCATGTGGAATGCTCTGCCCGACCCTGTTTTTCCTCTACATTACGATTTACAAAGATTCAAAAGCAACGTACATCGGTGTCTCCTTTCAAATCCTCTCCTATTTTCCTAAATGCTCGCACTGTGTTTTTACAACATTATAAGGGTAGTCATAGCCCCTTGACGTGCGCGTTAATTATAAAAAAAAAAACAACGAGTGAGGGGCGCTGCATCGGACGATCAAAGTATCAAACAACAATATAGTGCAGTCAATGAAGCGAAAAATAGGGCCCAACCTCCGAATTTTTTTACTGTGAACCGATTTGCATGAAATTTTGGAATTAGGCTCATCTTACCCTTAAATTCAAAAGTGATAATGATTTGCACACCGCCACCACCCTGGGGGTGGTTGCCACCCCTTCTCGGGGGTGAATTTTTTTTTTTTGAAATAACCTCGGATATCGATAGAAGGCCTAATTTTAAGCAAAAAAACAAATATAATGTTTTTTGTTAAGTCCAATACTTTTCGAGTTATTAGCAATTGAAAATTCGCAATTTGTTCACGTTTTTCATCTATTTATTGCAAATATCTCCAAAACTATACGTTTTATCGAAAATTTTATAATGAACAAAATTGTAGCAGGTAAAACAATGAACAATTTGGTTTTTTATAAAGTATTCTAAGAACAACATTAAGCTATATATAAAAGATCAAAACCATTTTTTATTTTGTCTGAAATTTAATGGTTGTAGTCAATGCCATTTAGCGGCGAGCAGATGCATTTTATGCATTTTAATACAAGAAGATGTTTTCTAGTGCTTGAAATAAGCTTTAAAATGAGCACTATTAAAAGCCTTTTGCACGTAAAATAAGTGAGCTGTAGTGCAAATAAGGAGAGCATCTAATGTTTTTTTCTTTTAAATCAATGGCTTTCATAAGTGCCATTTCCACCAAAATTAAATTTTATCGTATTCCGCCTAAAATTAAGTTTGTTATGAAGAGTTTGATAGATAGTATCAGTTTGGCTGCTTTTGGACACATATTTTTCAAAAAAGTCACGATTAAAAAAAAAACAACAAATTTTCAAATTTTTAAAAACCCCACTTTTTTCATAATATCTCAAAAATGAAGACAGATACGTATAATAGTGTAAGAATAAAAAATTTTGGTATTTTTTTGACAAACAATTTGGTTTTTTAGTTTTTTCTGTCAAACAAAAATTTACGGAGATATGATTGTTTAAAGAACGCGTGGCAGCGCAATTACAGCCTCTCTTAAGTCCTTTAACCCTTCACCGTTTTAGCAAAAAGTTGTTTACTATATATTGCAATCAAGGATGTTTTAGCTCTCTTAATTACCTTTACAATGGTTTCTTACAAATTGTGATAGCATAAAAATTGAAGGAGTTATGGTCCAAAAACTCATTGATTTAAAAGAAAAAAACATTAGATGCTCTCCTTATTTGCACTACAGCTCACTTATTTTACGTGCAAAAGACTTTTAATAGTGCTTATTTTAAAGCTTATTTCAAGCACTAGAAAACATCTTCTTGTATTAGAATGCATCAAATGCATCTGCTCGCCGCTAAATGGCATTGACTACAACCATTAAATTTCAGACAAAATAAAAAATGGTTTTGATCTTTTATACAGGGTGTCCCGTAATTCGTTTTACATACTTTGTGATATGATTCTTGGTCATATTCTAACAAAAAAATTGTTCTACAGTAAAGTCCGTTTCTCAAGTTTGACATCACTTTTTGACAATTTAAAAAAAGGCAATTATAAAAAGTGCTCAAATCCCCATCCTTCGTTTTGAATCCATGCCAGAGCCCGTGTTTGGATTTCATTGTGGATGTTTGCTTTAAATTTGGGGTATGAATGTTCAATAGGTAAATAAGTCGTATAAAAGAATAAGAAAACAAATTTGTTCATTAGTTTGTCAAATTAAGTCACGATTGCAGTTTGATCAGAGAGTTTTTTGAAATGCTTTCATTTACGAGAGAAGAATACGCAGACATTTTTTTTCTTATATGAGTTTTGTAATGGAAATTGAAGAAAAGCACAACAAAGGATACCAGGAACTTTATACTAACTGAAAATCTGGCAACCTTTAGCCTATAGGAGTCAAATTTAAATACAGTTTCAAAGATTACAAGACTACAAGTAAGACAAGAGTTATCGACAGCAAACACCCACAATGAAATCCAAAAACGGACTCTGGCATGGATTCAAAACGAAGGAGGGCACTTTGAGCACTTGTTATAATTGTATTTGTATTAAATACATAACAAAACTACTTAAAGTGATCATATTATTGTTTTATTCAAACAAACCTCAAAGCAAGAACTTTTTTTTATTTTTTTTTAAATTTTTCCCATTTTGTATTTTTTTTAGTATCATAAAATGTATGGGTTTTTGAGTTAACTTAATGCTGAGTTTTTTCTTTATTATTGTTTTGTTCATCTGCAAAAAATAAAGAAACTCTATGTTTATCAGGCCTTTTCTCCAAAAAAATGACCTCAAAGTCAAAACTTTGTTTTGGGAAGAAAATTTGAACACCACTTAGAATTGAAAATCTGGCAACCCTAAACCTATGGAAGCCTAATTTAAATACAGTCTTAAAATTTGTTATTTCTACAAAAAATTGAGTCTAAGATTAGGTTCCTATCATCAGTTTCGACAGAGATATCGAATTTAACACAGGTCAGGGTACACCAAAGTTAGCCTTTTTTTAAATTGTCAAAAAGTGATGTCAAACTTGAGAAACGGACTTTACTGTAGAACAATTTTTTTGTTAGAATATGACCAAGAATCATATCACAAAGTATGTAAAACGAATTACGGGACACCCTGTATATAGCTTAATATTGTTCTTAGAATACTTTATAAAAAACCAAATTGTTCATTGTTTTACCTGCTACAATTTTGTTCATTATAAAATTTTCGATAAAACGTATAGTTTTGGAGATATTTGCAATAAATAGATGAAAAACGTGAACAAATTGCGAATTTTCAATTGCCAATAACTCGAAAAGTATTGGACTTAACAAAAAACATTATATTTGTTTTTTTGCTTAAAATTAGGCCTTCTATCGATATCCGAGGTTATTTCAAAAAAAAAAAAAAATCACCCCCGAGAAGGGGTGGCAACCACCCCCAGGGTGGTGGCGGTGTGCAAATCATTATCACTTTTGAATTTAAGGGTAAGATGAGCCTAATTCCAAAATTTCATGCAAATCGGTTCACAGTAAAAAAATTCGGACCTAAAATGCTTCATTGACTGCACTAATAACCCTATTGTGTGTCCTTATTAACACATCAAAGCGATCGCGCGATGGGGTAGCACGGTCGCAAATGTTTGTCTCATGATCGTTCAAGCTTTATCATTAAAGCTTTTCATAATCAAATGTATACTTGTGTATACTTGTGCGGCCGAAGACGCTACGAAAAGTTGTCTGGTTGCTTCAAATCAACCAGTTTGATTTTCGTCACGTTGCTCGTAGCACTCAACGAGAAGATGGCATTTATATAGCCTGGTCGCTGCTGGTATTAGGACACGCATTGTGGTAGCACTACTAGCAAGCAACGCAGCCGACCGAAGTTCATAGTTCGGTCGTGCGATGTAACTCCAATTAGGACATAGCCTAAAAGTTTGGACACATAAAGCTTTAGGCTACTTTGGCTTTACTCTTATCTTTCACATTTTACATCGAAAAATTGAGATTGCAGCCTTCTTCTCTGACGCTGTTCGAAAATCATTATTTTCGTCCTCGAATTCGGAAAATGTATGTAGTGTTTGTTGATTTGTAACTGAAGAATAGATAGGTTGTCAGCCAGTATATAAATAAATATAGATTGTCAGCGAATAAAAATAGGCTTAGTATACAGACTTGAGGAAGTGCTGCTGTTGTGACGAACCAATCAGAGAATTCAGCTCCATCCCACATTGATGCAATAGATGAAGCAAGGAACTTAAAATGAAACATTAGGAATTCTCGAGATACTTTTATCGAAGACAGTTTGTACATCAAGGCGTTTCTATTTATCTTGTCAAAGACTGTATCGAAGTCTTCAAAACAGAGGATTCACCTCTTGGCAACGCTTCTTAAAAAGAATAAAATGGTCCTGAGTTAGGGTAATACTTTGCTTTCATTTCACTGAACCAGAACTGTTGCTAAAAATAACTTATTCCTTCTTGATTTTATGGTGAGCAATCACGATCAGGAGATAAAAATGAGTTCATTCGAAAGATATTGACACATGTTTAACTTTGACAACGTCATCAATCCAGAAACTGGTGAACTTACATTAAGCAGAAACTCAAAAACAATTGGACCGATTTTTTAAATTATTTCACCAATTGAGAGCTACATAATCAACGATTTACATGAACTATATTTTTCACTTTTACTACGAAAACAGGGAATTGCGTGGGCTTAAGCGAGTGCCGAAGGCTCTGGTAAAAGTGAGTTTGGTATATTTTCTCTTTTAATTTCCTATAAAATCCAATCGCAACAAACCCCCACCATTGCTTTTGAACTGAGGAACATATCTTTGAAAAACTTGGTTTGTAACACACCCAAAAGTAATAGGCGACCACAATGATAAAGTGGATGTGCAGATTATATGAAAAGGCTTAGATATATATGTATCTCTATAAATACAACGCAAAAGTTAGCTGCCTTATTTTGGCCAGCTGTTATCAAAAAATCTGAAAAAATCTCTCAATTTTAAAAGCTAAAAATTTTGTCACCATGCAATTTGAGATGAAAACATTTTAAGTGTTGTGCATTCTGCAAAATGCCCGTCAGCACAGCAGTGTCTACTAAACTGCTTCTAGTTTCTATCATATCTCCATTAACATACAAAAGAGAACCATGCCCAGATGTCTGCAATTTATCAACATTCAAAAGCGATTTCCACAATTCAAGTGCACAATACAGCAAGTGCTACTAAGTGTTGAATGAAACAAATTCGTGTTGCAATTTTCTAAATTCATATCCCAGAAGCAGCAGTAGACGCTGTAGAAGCACAGTGTAGAAGCATCAACCACTTTTATAATAGGACGAGTAGAGTACAGAGCCAAAAACATCAACTTCAACACCCATAAATTCTAAAATAATATCAAGTTCACAATGTGTCTGCAAACAAAACCTTCCCTTGCCCCCTTGAATTCCAATACCCGCTACCGCACCCGCATCCGCCATAGCGACCACCCACAAGGCTCTGCATTTTGTATCCTTTTTTTCTCTGTTCGTTTCGGGGACAGCAGATATCCTCCGGACACAACATGGCAGACATTTTTGTTGAGTCAAGTCTTTCCCAATGTGAGAGCTTCTTCCGTTTCGAGGTTGCATTTATATACTCTGCTACACACAAACAAATACTTTTTCAACAATTGGTGCAGCAAAGGATTGCCTGCAACAGTGACACTCACTGTTTGGCATGCGAGTGTAGTGGGAGTAACCCACTTGTCAAGAATCGTTAAGAAAATAACGTTTTATAAGCCAACAACATAACTAGATACTGAGAGCCCTCTAAATACTATACACTTCTCTATGCGGATGTTGTTGGCGCACAATTGATAAGAACATCCGGATATGAAGACTCCAGTGTTTGAGAACACAGAGGGTGGTGGGTTTTTTTCCCTTATTTTTTTCTTCGCCATCCCCTTTTTCAAGATCTAAAATTAAAAATTCATCAAATAGAAGAGAGTTGAGTCCATTCCCAGACAAATGCTTTGTTTACCTATATAAAAGCACACCAGCCAGCGAATGGCTCATCTTGAGGAAAGATAAAATAAATGTTAATGACACTTTTATCTTAGTTTGGTTATCATTATTGTTTTGGCGCAAGATGACGCTTTAATTTTGGATTTTGAACTTAATGACTGTGTTGAATTAAAGGCACACAGTTACTTCTCTATTTTTTCACTTTTTAGAGCCGATTAAACGATTTTATTGAAGAACCGATTAGGGATAAGTGTGCTTCGGCTTTGTTTGGTTGAATTTAGAAAGTTTTACACTAACAGCATTCAAGGATAGGCGATAACCTGTGCTACGGGGCAAGTCCTTGGTTTTTGTTGTCTAACTTTGAGATAAGGGGGCTTTAAACAAGTGGGATGCATAGTATTTCTTTAAAGGCAAACCTTTATTGTTTTTTGTTTATAAGATAAAATTCTGTTGGTAGGTTCTATTTACCTGGCGGACTTTTAGACAAAGTTTTTCAAAGGACGAAGTCTTAAAGTTCCAAAGCGAAGTTTGGTCTTTTGTTTTAGGTTAAACTAAATGCATGGGCTTAGTTCATTTAGTAGCTAAAACAAGGAGGTAATTGCTTTTACGAAGTTTTTGGCTTAAGGCAAATGAACTGAAGTCCAGTTGAAGGAGAAGCGATTTTCTACGGCTCGTATCTTTTTCTTTCGAACTTACCTAGTGCATAGAACTTTCTATTTTTTATTCTATTGATATCAAAAAAGGAAAACATGTTCCGCATCAATGAGCCATCGAAGAAGCCAGACGAAGGATTTAATTGAAATTCGGTACAAAAAATTTAGAGACATTTAAATTAAATGCTTTTTCTCCCACAAATTACTTTCAAAAATACAATTTACTTATAGCCAATTAATAATTTAACTAAATATATTTATGGTAGTGTTTTTGTTTCATCAACTTGAGATAGCCACTGCCTATCCTTAAAGTACATTTCTTTAGGAAATTCCATTTCGTGTCATAGATATGACGCTGTCAGACACAGCTTCAAAGACTTTATCATCCCCATCACGGTTGTCAAATATCAATTTTTGGTATACAGTAAAATATGTCGATTGATACACATTTTGGTACCTTGATTGTCAATTATTGAAATTTTCTTTCTTTATGAACTTTGTGCCTGTACTTAGCATTGACACATTCTGTGTATGTCTAGGTATTATTTCCTTCTTGTATGATACTAAGGTGCACTGGTCTTCAAAATTCTATTGAAATAAATTTGTGTCCGGATGATGTTGGATTGATGTTCGATTTTGCATTTCAAAAATCTTTTCACTCCTTAGTGTTCATTGTCGAACGTGTTTTAAAAACTACTCAAAAAATCTAGTATTTCACACAAAAGAGAAAAAGGAGCTTTGATATTTCTTTTCTCGACATGAAAACGTATCCTGCTAAGCAACAGCAACAATACAAAATAGTTTTGGAACACTGAAAGAAACACGCAAATGGAAGATTGCTGATAACAGGTGGCAGATGGCCGATGGCAGATGACAGGTGACAGATGTCAGATGACAGATGACAGATGACAGATGACAGATGACAGATGACAGATGTCATGTCAACCATTTGCAGTCAACTGCAGTTGTTAGATAATTCAATTTTGTTTTGGGTATTTAGCAAATTAAAAAAGGAGCGAGTATTTTTCCAAGGAAAAAAATAATCGACTGCAGTCAGTTTTTTTTTTACACAAACAGTAAATACTTACAAAGCATGTAGATCTCCCCCAAAATTGCCGGAACTGATAATTTTTGGCATTACATCCAACATAGTCTTTTGGCCCTGCTGCATGAAAGACATATCCCCTTTGTTAGTTCTTTTTCTGGATAAGATTGTTTCCATCTGTGTAGTAAAACCACTTAATTAAATGAAAAACATTGACCTAGAAAGAGTCCTTCATAATATTTCATTTTTGAACGATGATTACTCTGGCCCTGATGGCATCCCTCCAATAATTTAAAAAAAGTGTGAGTCCCGAATTCCCCTTTATTATTTGTTTTCATTGTCGTTAGATTCTGGTCGATTCCCTTTACTGTGGAAAAGATCTTTTATTACACCTGTATTTAAAAAAGGTATTAAATCGGATATTCTTAACTACTGACCAATATCTAAGCTTACGTGTATCCCCAGATTATTCGAAAAACTTGTTTGTGAAAGCTTAGTTTTTGATATTGAAAACATGATTTGCAAACAACAACATGGTTTTGTTCAGATAATGATCAACACAAACAAACCTTGTATATTTTCTTTATAAGCGTTGAAGAATAGCGAACAAGAGTTAGACTGTATACATATATACTGACTTTTCAAAGGCTTTCGATAAACTATCTCACGATATTATATTGTTTAAACTGAATGCATATGGATTCCCTTAGACCTTCGTCGATTGGATCAGATCGTACCTTACTGATAGATCATTATGTGGTAAAATTTCGAAGCATTCTTTCGGACTCCTTTAAGGCGCACTCAGGAGTACCACAAGGTAGTCACCTTGGCCCTATCCTCTTTATTCTAGCCATTAATGATGTTACTTTTAGCTTGTCATCAAGTGAAATTTTGATCTTCGCGGATGACATGAAAATTTTTAAGAAAATAGACTGCGCAGCTGATCGCCTTATTTTATAATCTGATGTTGAAAATTTTGCCACATGGTGCGATAAAAATGGATTGATTCTAAATCCAAGCAAATGTTAAAGTATAACTTTCTCGAAGAAACGCACACCGGCTTTGTATAATTACTCGATTTCTCATCAAATATTATGCAAGGTGTCCAGTATTAAGAACATCGGTGTCTACTTTAGTTCCAATTTAGACTTTACATCTCATATCAACTATGTATATTGTTACTAAAGGAAATTCAATGCTAGGCTTTATTAAAAAATGGGCTAAGGAGTTTACGGACCCCTACGTCACTCTTTCGATCTAGAATAAATATGCTTCTCAAATATGGTCTCCTTATTATGCAGTCCACAATTCAAGGATAAAAAGTATACAGCGAAGATTTATTAGATTTGCCCTCAAGTGACTTCCATGGATTGATCCTTATGACCTTCCACCGTATGAGCACCGTATTCAACTTCTGCAGATGCAAATGCTTTCGCATCGGCGAATAAATAATGATCTAGTTTTTCTTCACCAGCTTATTAGAGGACAAATTGATGCTCCTGACTTGCTCTCATGCATGAGTTTTAACTACCGGGGAGGCTCATACTAACTGCGCAACTTGGAGTTACTTCACTGTCCTCATCATAGAACTAATTACGGCATGAATAAAAGTATGATAAAAGTTTTTAATTTAAACTCAAATTTAATAGATTTTTACATTAGTAAAACAACGTTAAAGTCCTTGATTCGAACCAGAGCTCCACTCTCTTGACTATGTTTTTGTTTTTTTGTTTCATATCTCTGAATAATTGTCACATTTAAAAATTAATTTTATGTATGTAGCTTGTAGCTATCTAATCTGTTTTTGTATATTTTATCAAAAATTTTGTAATATTTTTTGTTCTGTTGTCTTGACACACTCAAGACTTATTTTTTGCTTACTAACAACAAACACCTCGCTAAATGATGACAGTGACACATATTTCTTAAGGATGAAAAAACTTTTGAAGAAAAGATACATTGATTCACAAACTTGTAATAAGCTGTTCTGATAGTGTTAAAAAAAACCTTCATATGACGTTGAAACACTTGATGTTGTTCGTGTGGACTTTCCTCTTTCAATTCAATGCCATACTGAGCAGTGCGTACGCATACATTGAATTCTGTTTTTTGTTCCGATAAATTGCGATTTATTGCGGCCAAGCGATGTTTCTCGCTTACACGATGCAACAATGTCTAAAATCGTAAACTCTGTTTAGATAATAAACTTGACAGAAGACTGTAAAGCAAGATCAAATGCTTTCAAACAGCACATTGTATTTCAAGTTAACAAAATCCTTAATCGGCAGCACTAGAATTGATAACTCTCAAAACGTTCATCATGATTGGCAATGTCCTATGGAGTCACGCTGCTTCTTGTTGTGCAAGGAGTTGCTATGTTTTGAGAACCATGATAAACACTGAATTTAATGAGATTGCGTGCTGTCATAAAAATGCAAGATCAGAGGAAGAAGCACTTCTGCAAGTAATAAGAAAAGAATCTAATAAAATTATCAAACTGTCCTTATTTATCTCAATATAAAATCTGTTAGTTTCACCAACTTTGCTTTGCTTTCCTGTCTCCTGTCGGTTACCGACAAACGACTAAATACTTGCGTCTAATGGTAAACGACTAATAATTTGCGACTGTGGTTTAATGACAAACAACTAATTCCTGACGAAAATGACACACGGACAGGAGAAAGTAAAACAAAGCGTTCCCTTAAAAATAGGGCAATTATTTCACTTTACTTTCCACATAATTTACATATACCGAAAATTTGATAAAGACAAATTTTTTTTTTTAACAATGAGCAGACGTTCGGTTCTACAGATTATTTCACAACCTACTTACGCTGCCATGCAGTAGGTACCTGTTGGTTCTTTTGTCTTGAATTACCTTTGTTCTCATCACTTTTGTCAGACTCTGATGTCTTCTCAAGATTCCCAATACAAGTAGGTATCTGGTGTTTTCTTTCTCCAATCGAGTTTTAATATTATTCTTAAATTGCTTCATATATAAATTAACAAAAAAAAAAAAAAAGAAATTCAAAACTTTTTTTCATTCACCAAAGAGCCTTACGAGCCTGTGACTCGCTGTGAAAATAAAATCCAAAGTGTCACTTCATAGTTGATGGGCTGTCATGGTCCGTGTCAATTTATTCATTGTCTGTCTATATATAAGTTGATTTTTTCTCTCCAAGCCATAAAAATAAGCAACGAGATGAAGGTGGTTGTCTTGACTGTGATAAATCTGTAAATGCGTCGAAGCTCTTTTCAGATTGAAAGGGGATCAAATATTGCCTATACAGAACGCTGTTCAAGTTGATACCGTCGGTCGTTTGTATGGCATGGTATTTTGTTTAAAGGGTTCGAAAGGCCTTACAAGGATTGATGGCGATAGATGTATTCTTAAAAGACATTTTTTGTAAGGAATTTCAATTTGTTACGCCAGTGTGCATATTGTTGTGTTTGAATTTTATATACCAAAATCAATGAAGGCAGCGCTCTAATGGCCTTATGCGGAGTAATCGATTTTTTATTGGAAAATATTTCAGATCTGATTGATGTGGCCATAGGTTAGATTGAAACTCTCTGCTTAAGGTCGGTCATTTCCAGTGTCAATAAAAATATCCCAGTCTCTTAAATAGGAGGGAAATTCTATATCCGTTCTAAATTTATTCTTTGAGTACCTTTTGAAGACGTTCCTCAATTTCTTTAGTGCGTGTCGTACACCTACACATGATGCGACGCGACGTAGGTATGCATACAGCCATTGGCAGCAGTCACAACCAATTTTAAAACGAATTTCCTTAACACCACCATCACTACCACGAACCACCTTTTATTTTATTTTAATGCTGGTATCAGGAACTTATGAAAGATAAACGAAAATTGAAAAGGACTTGGGTAGACATAAACACGATTTTATTTCTTGGGGATATTTCCAGCTCAGTACGCATTCTTGGTGCGGTGAAGGTGAAAGCTGTAAAAACACAATATTATTTTTTGTCTTTTTCCATTTTGTTGTTGCTTCTGCTCGACTTTAAGCATCAACAAAACAACACACACCCACACAGTAAAGTCCACACAACCACGTATACATTAGAGAAGGTGAGTCTTGTAAGCCGTGATCTAAATTCACTGAGTGTAGATACCCCTTCTTCTACTTTCTAACTTTTTGATTCTTGTATGTTTTCTTATATCTTCAGAGACACAATTCGAATGAAAGGGGTTTTGATTTGAAATCCTAACCAAGTGTTCTTGTCACCAGTTTGGTTTTTGATGGGGAAAACGAATGGAAAGTGATGAGTGGGGATAGGGAGAGATGGAGTGTCAATGAAAACAATTCACGTGTAGTGGGATTGTTATTAGGGATTTTTGAACACCACGATGGTTTTGTGCTGCTGTTGTTTTTGTTTTTGTTGCTGTTGTTGTTGATGTTGGCTTGACGTATGCGGGTGAAACTTTTAACCAATTTAAAAGTGGGACTTAAATTGAAGTTGAAAGACAGATGTCGCTCCACAGAGAGAAGTTCTCGGCAATCCGCATTGTCTTAATTTCCATGATGAAAGTTTGTGTGAGCATATAGGCACAAGATATGAAGATAGGTACGAGGGATTTTTGAGATAATAAAATGCTCCTCTTTAATTATTAAGAATTCTTGGTTTAAATGGGAAAATTCCGGAAGAATTGTTGGATTGGAAAATGGGAAGCATCCCGCAAAAAGGAGAACACTGTTGTTGTGAGTATATTTACGTACCCTTATCAAATCCCCAGAGGCGGGAGGAGTGTTTCCTTGTTGTTTGTTTTGGAGACATTTCTTGAGTGGCGGCTGGCGGGGAAATCGGATACTTCACTTTGGGTTAATGGACATAATATTTTGTGTTCAAGTTGTCATACGAATAACGTTGGAAGGAGATAGGCAGGTGTCCCGATGAGGGAGATATACACAGAAGTCTGAGTTTGAAATACCCCATGGCCAAATTCAAATACAGTGTGACTTAGCTTCGAAATGAGGGGAACTGCAATACCAACTGTGGAAAATCGTTTGGGTGAAACATTCCTTATTTGGTAGAAAAGAGCACAACGAAGGAAAAGATATATTTCTTGCAAATTGACGGCCAAGCACAAGTAGTTCATAGATATATTTGTGCTTTGGGTTTTAAGATGAATGAGTTAAGGTACACCTCTGTTCATTTGAATGGACACATCAAATAAGGTCAGGATAACAAGATAAGCAATTATTGTGGGAGGAATCAGGGAATTGCCTTTTGAGTTAAATATATTGTGAAAGCAGGTACATATACCTACCTACGACTAAAATTTTATAAAAACAAAACAAAAATAAAGTAGAACGTGGGCATTGCCAATGCAAGTAAAAAAACATCTCATTTTCTATAAAAAAATATCCACTTAAATTATTTTTTTCAAGATGATTTCATTTATCTTCGCACTGTTATGATTGAAAAGCGATGTGGGGTATTAGATTTGAAAACGAAAATAGGATTTCATGATCAACATTTTTGGTATTGAAATATTTTCCATCAGTACGTGACGTTTGTAGCAAACTAGGACATTCTTTTGCCCAATCACCGTCACTTTAAATCTATCTTATATCAATATATGTATATCAATATATATATTAATTTTTAGAACTTGGATCATGGGTGTACAAAATTGAACAGTGTGGCACTTCCAGGGCTGGCTCAAGCTATGCCGGGGCCCTGTCAAGATTCAAGATCTTTTCTAGCCTAGTCCTTTTTTCATTTTGCGTTATTTTGAGCTAGATTCTATTTGAATTCACAACACTGCAGGTAATGTGAGTTAATGTGCAGATTGTGCATTCTCTACAGATATGCTAGTTGTTAATAGAAATAATAATGTACTGAAGGGCCGAGCTTGGGTAAAAAAAAACATAAGTCGTTTTTCTTTTCTTTTTTTCCTAAGCGAGGCTGCACCTTTCAGTTGGGCTGATAAATTATAACTAACTTAAAGTATTTTGCAATCTTTAATGATACTTTTCTTTGGTTGAACATTCCCACGATTAATCACAAAAGCGTTTCGGGTCCCGGCACGTTTACGTATTGGGAGGAGAAAGAGGATATATCCATTATGGACTAGTTTTGCTATGTTAGCGAAACTGATGGTGGGAACCTGTTATGGAATTTGGAATGCCGTTAGGCGAAAGGGAGTGTCTGGGGTAACGGGTTTACAGGTTTGGGGTGACGTCTGGGACGTAACTGAAATACTTAAATTTTAAGTTTCAAATTTAAATGGCATTATTTGTTCGCATCAAATACCATTCATTATTTTCTAAGCTGATGGCTTAATTGTTACCAATAGTTTTTCATACACCCGTGGCGTGATGGATAGTACTTTTGCTTATTACGCGGGAGGTTTGTGGTTCGAATCCAAACAGAAGCCATAAATATTTTTCAACGGGTATCCTCTTTCGAGAGGAATTGGCAAGTCCTCCGTTAGTATATTCTCGATTAGCCGTTCGGAACCGGCCGAAAATTGCAGCCCTTCTCGACAATTTTATTTAAGATTAAGTTCAAAATTTTGTCTATCATTATTTTTGATGCAAACATTTTAAGGATTCAGCTGAAGTTTGGAAAAAGATAAGAGTTTATAGTTTTCTAGCGTTTGATCTGAGGAAGTGAGTCGAAATTGGCATCAAAACGAGGACTCTGGTGGCGAAAGTTATCGAATACTTCAGCATAGTGGTGCTATGGGAGCCTAGTCATAGTCAATAGTCAAGTAAATGAAAAATCACTCCTTTATAGGAGCAGGAATAAAGAAAAATTAGTTCAAGAAAATGAAGAAGAAGATGAAGAATAAGAAAAAGAAGAATAAGAAGATGAAGAAGCATTTTTGTTCGAAATTTTATTCTCTTTCAAATTGGCTCAGTCGTTTCTAAGTCTTTTCAATACAAACACTAAGTTCACGTTTACGTTCCCGTTTACGTTCCCGTTCCCATTCCCGTATTATGAATATAGGGATGAATTACACATATGAAAATTTTTCTTGGATCACTCTAAAGACCCGGGCACATAGAATTCGTTGCGTCGTCCGTTCGATGCCGGCTGACAGCTGTTAGTTTTGCCAGACACAACGGATAGGGGTGACCCATTAAATCCGTGTTGTTTTGACATATAAATTAGTCAAAATAAATAAAAGAATCAGTACTAATCGGCTCTCTGACCTGATCAGACACTTTTTACTGTGCGGTACTACAAAATAGCAAAAATTAATAAAAGACTCCGATCCCCTTCTGTGGTTGAAGACATTTTGTCTTTCAACACGAAAAATAGAAAAATGGATTCTGCTGACAGGAATAATTCAAGGTTTGGTTATTATACTCCCTTGCAATGTTTACCTGATTCAGATGACAGTATTGATTGTGATGAAGTGATAAATCTGCCCTCGAATAAAAAATCTAAAATTCCATCCATTTGTGTATTGCAAAAAACATCGGAAAATGTTCATTCACTTCTCAGTGCAATTAAAGTTAAAGACTACACCATTAAAAAAATGTCTATTGGCATTAAAATAAACTGTGTTAAACTCGAAGATCATGCAATTGCGATCACGTCTTTAAAAGAAAAAAATTGGCAATATTTTACACATGATCTTCCATCAGCTAGGTCATTCAAGGTTGTGTTATATGGGCTAGATGAATATCCCATCGAATCATTAAAAAATGAACTAACTTCCTTAGACTTAAAGTGCCAAAACATAAAACTAATTAAAAAAAATCGAAACCAATATGTGGAAGTGTTTTATATTGTTTTCCTTGAGAGTGGATCTATAAAACTGTCCGACTTAAAAAAGAACATCAAATCAATTTTCAAGACTCAAGTTAAATGGGACTTTGCTCGTCGTCAACATCAAAAATTCACACAGTGCTTTAACTGTCAAATGTTTGGGCATGGTGAAAAAAATTGCCATATCAAAACCCACTGCGCGATCTGCTCCGAACCGCATGAAACTAGTAAATGCACTTCAAACAATATTAAGTGTGCAAATTGCAGTCAGACACACACAGCCATCGATCCCTCTTGTCCGAATCGGAAAAATTTCTTCGAAATAAGAGAAAAGCTTTCTTCGAAAAACAAAAAAACATCATCTCTTGTGCCGAACAACAGAAGATATCAGCATCAGCAAGCCGAAGTTCCTACGATCAATGTAGCCGACTTCCCACCTCTCAGACCTCAACACAACAATGCAGCGCCCAACTTACCTTCCACATCAACTGCTCGTGCACCAGAAAGCAATGCATGGGCCAACAACAACACTGCTGGACCTAAAAGCAATAATGAACTATTTTCTATGGAAGAGATTAACTCTCTTACTTCTGAGATGATATTTTTGCTTGGTAAATGTAAAACTAAGAGTGAACAGTTTAACACAATTACACAATTAGCTATTAAGTACTTATATGCCAAATAATGAATAGCACAACACTCAAAATAATATCTTGGAATGCTAAAAGCATTCGATTTAAATGTATTGAATTTTTTGCTTTCTTAAGCAAATATAATGTAGATATTGGTTTGGTATCTGAAACATGGCTTAACCATAATGACAGATTATCGAACAGAGAATTTGTTTGCTATCGTTCAGACAGAAACGAGGGAAGGGGGGGTGGTGTTGCCATAGTAGTTCGAAGAACTATTCAACACAAAGTTCTTCCTTTTGTTAGTACTAAAATCATACAAAATATTGGAATTGAGATTCCTTTTGAAAATGGATCAAAGTTAAAAATCTTTTCGATTTATTTTGCCGGTGGTTCAGCATCTCCTCAGAAGAGATTCGATTTCAGCAATGACTTGAGGAAACTTATTAGTTTAAAAGATAATTTTCTTATTGGTGGTGACTTTAACTGCAGGCACAGGAATTGGAACTGTCTCAGAGCAAATGCTTGGGGAAACATACTCGAAAACCTCAACACAAGACATCCATTTAATATTTTATTTACTCCTGAACCTACTTTCTATCCTGCAAATAGTAGTTCTAGTCCTTCCACTCTAGACTTGTTTCTAACAAACATACCAGGACTATTCAATCAACCAATGGTTATAAACGAATTAGGTTCAGATCATTTGCCTGTTGAAATAAATGTTCTTTCATCACCTCAGAATAAGACAAACGAAACACTTGATTTCAAAAAAGCAAACTGGAAAAATTTCAAAAGCATAATTCGAAATAAATTGAGAAATGTTCCAAGTCTGTTAAATGCCGATGTCAGCTCAATTGAAATTGATGAAACAGTTACTATTTTTACAAAGACAGTAACTGAAAGTGTTGAGTTATCTGTTCCCAAAAAATCCGTTAACCCAAACAGTTCAAATGAGTTGCCTCGGTATCTGACAGAGTTAATCAAAGTAAGCAATAGTTACAGATCTAAGTGGATCAGAACTAGGTATAGATGTTATTTTAATGAGATGGTAATACTGAACGCAATCATCAAAGATAGAGTTTCGATGCATAGAAACAATACTTGGAATCAAAAATTACAGGGCCTTGAGAAAGCATCCAAACCATTCTGGAACATGGTAAAGGTAATTAAAAAGAGAAATGTGCGTATTCCAGCTTTGAAAGTTGGAAATAACTTTTTCTTATCTTGTGCCGATAAGGCAAATGCACTAGCACGGTCATTTACTGATAACCAGTGTAATAACAATAGTTTTAACACAAATGCTAGGTTAGAATCTTTGGTCGCACTTTCCATTGATAAAATCAATTCAAGTAGTGTAAACCCAGAGGAAGGGTATATCACAATTGAAGATATAAAAACACTATTTCAAGAACTACGAACTAGAAAGTCTGTAGGATTTGATAGTCTTCGAAACTTATATTTAAAAAACCTTCCAGAATCGGCAATAAAATTGTTACAAAGCCTTTTTAACTGCTGTTTAAAAATTGGTTATTTTCCAACTGAATGGAAAGTTGCGAAAGTAATTCCTTTATTGAAACCAGGAAAAAGTTCCGGATCGCCTTCTAGCTACAGACCCATAAGCCTACTTAGTTCGTTAAGCAAATGCTTTGAAAAACTAATAAAAAACAAATTGATGGCGCATATAAACGCTAGAAGTATTTTTCCTCCTGAACAATTTGGTTTCAGACCATTCCATAGTCCTGTTCACCAGATTCACCGCATAACTAAACATATAAAAAGTAATTTTGCTACGGGCAAGAGTACGGGTATGGTATTACTTGATATTGAAAAAGCATTTGACTGTGTTTGGCACAACGGGCTTTTGCATAAACTTCTGTTAAATAACTTTCCTATGTACATCATCAAAATTATCATGTCTTTTCTGTCGTCGAGAAAACTTATTGTTTCAGTGAATAATGTCCTGTCTGAAACGTTTGTTTGTTTTTCTGGTGTTCCTCAAGGTTCCGTCCTGGGTCCTATTTTGTACAATGTTTTTACGTCTGATTTTCCTTGTCTTCTTAACTGTGAAACAGCTATTTTTGCTGATGACACAAGTATCTATTGCTCAGATTTGACTGGTTTTGAAATAGAAACCAATTTACAATCTGCTTTAAATGAAGTACAAATATATTTTAATAATTGGAAGATCAAAATAAATGCTTGCAAGACGAAAGCGATTTTTTTCACTCGGAAAAGAAAAGCATGTTTCCTCCCAAGCAACAGACTTAATATTAACGGTACTACAACGGAATGGGAAAATAATGTCAAATATCTTGGAGTACATTTAGATAGCAAACTAACGTTTAGTTTTCACATTCAGGAAATTATCAAAAAAATTAATTTGACAATAAAGATACTTTACCCTTTTATCAATCGTAAATCGAAGTTGAGTAATGATAATAAACTTATCATTTTTAAAACAATTTTTCAAGCAATAATGTTTTATGGCTCTCCCGTTTGGGACATCAGCGCGAAAAGCCATATTTGTAGACTACAAAGAGCCCAAAATAAGCTTCTGAAAATGATGCTGAATTTACCCTGGCGTTTTTCAACGGCTGAATTACACTCAATCACTAATTTGGAAATTGTTTCTGAAAGATTACTTAGACTAAAGCAGAAATACAATACATCCTGTAATACTTCTGACAACATCTTAATTTCAAGATTATCTTCTTAATCTATTCACACTAAACTTAATACCGACAATTTATTTATATACACACAGTACAAATTTTGTTAACTTATGTTAAATGTTACTTGTTGTCTTCCAATTCGTTACAAACATATTTATTTATACACATTATTTGTTATTTATTATCTGTTTTCTAACTACTCTTTATTATTTATTTATTTATTTATTTATTTATTTATTTATTTATTTATTTATTTATTCATTTATTTATTTATTTATTTATTTATTAACTTATTAATTTATTTATTCATTTATTTATTTATTTACTTATTATATATTTCTTTATTTGTTAATTAATTTATTTATTTATTTATTTATTTATTTATTTATTTATTTATTTATTTATTCACTTATTTATTTTTACCTTGTTATAGATTTCGTTTCTAATTTATTTTTCTAAAGACTGATTTATGTTTATCTGTTGATTTTAAACTATTTATTTTTATTTTAAGTTATTTATCATAAATAAGTTATAAGCTCACAAAGTGTAAAAGATTATCTTGAAAAAGACTTTGTCAGGCTACAACTCCCCCCTTCCCCCTTTCTCAATTTAGAAAACTATATATTTGTTTATATATTATTACATGTTGTACATGTACGTATATACCATTTTTTTTTTTTTTTGCAGTTTAATGAAGGTTTTCAGTCGTAGCTTTTCCTTCAAGCTTTTCTCGTACCACATTTCCATTTATTGTTTAAAAACTTAGCAGTAGTAAGGTAGTTAATAACCAATCTCTGTAAATTGTGTAATTGAATTAAGAAAAAATGTAATTTTGCTACAATAAACAAAAGTTAAAGTTAAATAAATAAAAGAAATTAGAGGTGAGTCGATGAGTCAACTGCTACGAGAGATGAGTGAGCTCTTTCTAAAAATATTTCACAGTTAGAGTTTTTTGAGGTGGTGTATGAAGAACTTTGTAAGGTTTTTATAAAAGTAACTCTCAAAGAACTGCGGATTGAGGAATTTTGAGTACGAATTATGAGTACAAAGTATAAAAGTGAGGACTGTTATTATAAGGAGTATATTGTGGAGTGACTCTGCTTTACATCGTATGGTGTTTTTTTTTCTTCAAAAAATCGCTTTTATTATTATTACTTATTATTACAGTTATATATGAATATTTGTTCATCTTTTATCAACACAAACAGTTGGATATCAAACCATGTAGACCATTTTTCAAAAACTTGCCTCAATCTCAATTTTGAAATGTAAGATTCTTGTGGAAACTATACTGAGCTCAGAAAGCCTTCATTTATCTCAGCATCACAATTATTAACAATTGCCAACAGATTCAGTTTTTACTTATTTTAAGTTAGGAATCTGTTTTCATTGCGATCAGTTTTTAGAAAATTGTCTTCATGTTTTCAATTAGTCTACATTTTTCAAGGAAAAACCAATTAATTATTAATTAATGCTTAAATTCTCAACACAGCTTCCAGAAGAGAAACGAAAAATTAATTTGGAATATTTTTCATCGAACAAATGAAAAACGCAAATGTTTTGAAAGTTGTTCTCAATGAGCTTCTTCGAATAGCCACGTATCGCTGTTGATGAGTTCCAATAGGAAAATATCGATGAATTGGCCGATTTGTTGAAAATCGTGCAAATAAAGCGATTTTGGCCGATTTCTTGGTTCAACAAATCGAGCAATGTGAAGTTTGTCATTAGTTGAGAACTTATTTCAAAAAAGATTAAAAATTGGGCTGCTTTTTACGTTGCGTCCGTTGCATCCGATGCTTATGGGTAACCTCTAACAAAAACGTGTTTATTTAATCGAGCTGTCAGTTAAATCCGCCAACGAACGGACGCAACGGATTCTATAGCCTTAACTATTAAAAAAAAAATCCGCATCAAAATTCATTGCGTAGTTTCAAAGACCTAAGCATACAGACAGCGAAAGCGACTTTGTTTAAGTAGGATATACCTCATTTCTATCTAATTTTTATTTCCTTTAAGCACGGGTCAAATTCACACAGATCTGGTTGCACTACGAACAACGCCTGACCGGCTTGGGAAGAACACAAAATTCACCAAACTCGCTGTCAGCCAACGAGTATTTCGAGGCGGCTGGAGAAGGTAAACACATAAAAATTTTTGGTGGCTGGTAGCGTCGAAAAGTTGAAAACAAAAGTATTGCTACACTTTTTATGGTTCAAAATTTTCTTCCAATTTTTCTTTTTATATTTGATTGGATTCAGAAATTAAAAATAAATTCTGTAAACAAAGTTAAAAAGCCAAGTCAGTATAGTTTTTTATCACGGCTTGTTGATAGAATCTACCACTGCCAGCCACTTATATGAAGCGCCAAGTAAGCAGCCCTGTGTGCCCATCCTTTATTTCGATGTATTTCGGTTCAGAATAGAGACAATATCTATAAATTCAGTGTACAAAATTAGACTAGAAAAACCACCCGAGGCTCTGTCATCGCTTCCTTTTCTAACGCTGTGACACCGCAGCGCTGATAAGTCTGTTTATGCTTAGATATTCAGAGCTATACCTAAGGTCTATGCTGCTACTGATCCAAAAAAACTGTTGAGACAATTTATTTCTCTCGAACTTTTTCTTTCTTCAGGTACCTAACTGTCGACTGCTTGTATCTTAACTTAAACTAAGGCTGAGGCATAAATGCCTCCTTTTTTTCTTTTACTGGCAAGCGTTTTGAGAGCACCATGAGCTAATTAAAAAGTTTCTTCAAAATGCTCTACAATAAAGATTTCATATGAAAAATTATAGTAAAGTTTCTGAAATATGTTGTCCAATAATTCAACCTTAAGTGTTATTTCTTCTTAGCAGGAAAAAAAATATTTGGCACTACGTTTCCTTCTCATTCAGCTCGCAAACGCGTCCAATCGTACTCTAATTTCGTTTTTACCCTTCACAAAAAATAGCCACTCATAAAATATATTTTTTGCCCATCAATCGAATGTCAGGCCATATGTTTGACGGCATACACTCTCGTAAGCCTACGTGTTGTACACGACTACACTTACCAAGGGTTGTGGTTGGTATTTGGCTGGCTCTCCTCTATGCCACCCTCTATTTTTGCTGTTTTATAACGATGGCTCTTTCGTGTGTGTAATATGTGCCATTTAACCACTGTTAATGGCAGCAGTCATTTCCACGCAAAATAACAATTTTCTCACATGTTTCACGCTTTGAGCTTTTACATGCAGAATGGCATTAGAGTAAGTATGAGGCCATTGGCATGGCATGGACTTGAACAGGCAGCAGATAGAAGCCAATCCTTCAATCTGTGTGGAAGGGTTGCCGCAAGCTTTCTGCATGGCGTTTAAAGCAAAACATAATTGTTTGCTGTATAGTTATTTTCCTTCTCCGAAAATTCCTGTCATTGCCAGCGAAGAACATGAACCCTAGCAAATATACAGGACAGTCACAAGAGTTGTTGTATAATTCCTGCAATTCTCCCAGTAGAGTGATTAAGCTTGTTTTGAGCTAACGACTACCGTCAGCCATAGCTCAGTAGCCCATAACACAACCGTGGAAGAGATTTGATTATGTTTTTGTTCCTGTGGAATAGCAACAGAAAAAACACGAGTGTACCTCCAGCAGCACATGGTGCTACAAGTTGGTTATTTGGCGAACGAAAATATACGGCGTAACACGAACCGTAAAACCCTGGCATGTACCACGAAGGCAACCACGATCACAGCCCAACATTCCCTATTTGAAAGTGTGATCCAGACATGTTTGCCACCACAAGCTCCTAAAGTGGAAACAGCCAAATTGTGCTACGAGAAGGAAACATACAGGCTGTGGAGTGGATTAGGTTGAGGCCAACGCCTCACAAACTAGATTCTGTAAATCTAGCAGTTTAACTTCTTGAAAAGAAAGCAATTGCTTTTGGCGCGTGGAATATAATTGCTTTATATTAGAGCCCTTTAGTTAACATTCATTTGGCGGGATTACCCTCAGGAGTTCAGCGATAGCAAGTACGACCCTGGACATTGGTACTTAAAAACATTGCTGTACGTGGTGTACATCCTTCTCCGATTATTTCACCACAAAAATGACAATGTACTCGTCTAAATATTGGTCAAACTGAAGGGGCAGTACACGGAGTGGCTATCTAATTCGACCACAGGCATCCACGCCTATCTAACTTGTTGGGACATGGCATCACAGTAAAACAGGAATGACAAGCAATATTGACGCTACCAAATTATTTCAAACCACAACAACTTGAAGGAACGACGACCCACGACCGACGTGCCACATACACCTACCTACAGAGACAGGATGATGAACATGTTCAGGGTAATAGTGTGAACCTAAAGCTGGCAAACACACTCATAAATGCACTAAATTATTATGTAAGCTGGGTTTCGGTTTGCCTCCGCAAGAATATTTTGTAACCATTGCTTTGTTTGCGTGCCAATGATTGTTACGCTTTGGGTGATGAGCTTCAATTGATGGGAAATGTTTACGGAAGACAAAAATTATGAGCAGAATAATGAAAATGATTACTACTACTGTTGGCGTTGTGAGAGGCATAGTAATACGGGATGGTATTTGCTTCAAGGACGTAATTGTTATGAATATTATATGAGGGCATGTGCTTGCCAAGTGTGGAGATAATCTTTGAAGTTATATTGGTACTGGGAATAAATTACAGTCGAGAAGTTTGTTCTGCTGCGAAAGGAAACAAAATAAATTAATTTCCGTTAGTAGGATGTGTGTGTGTGATATGTTTTAGTATTAGGCAGAGTGTAGGCATTAGTTTCACTTCGAAAGCATCATGTCGAAGCTCTTAACAAAGCATTGATCTGAATCAATGGAAATAAATCTTAAGGAATCTTCTATCCACATAAACTAATGTTCCACTAAAATTAAGAAGTCTCCATATTGTTTAATCAGTATTCTATGACTGCTCTGTAGTCCGTTTAGGAAGCGAACCTGAGCATCAAACAGGAGATTTTGTTTCCTTCCGGTCTGATTTTGAGATAAAAGAGTATCAAACGAAGTCGTACATTTCAAAAATTCAGTTCAAGTGCGAAGTTATTTCGAAACTTAAGAATTTAAGTGCCCGTGGCGTAATGGTTAGCATGTCTGCCTATTACGCTTAAGGTTCACGGTTAGAATTCCAACAGAAACAAAAAATTGTTCTTCCACGGGTAACAACTTTTAGGGAAGAATTGGCAAAGTCCTTTATTAGTAATTTCATGAAGAGCGCTTCCTCGATTAGCCGTTTGGAACAGGCAGAAAATTGTAGTTCCAATCTATTCCATCAGACGACATGGTTGTGAAAAGTGTGCTAGGCCCCGGCGGCGCCGGCGGGCGCTCCCTGCTCTGTTGCTCCACCCTATGTACATAGGTATATATGTACGTTTAATAATTTAAATTTTTCTTACCACACGTGCCATTTTGAACACAGTTTTTCAAACATGCACCATCGAAACTATGTGTGGGGCTGTTCGTGTCAGAATAAGGCAATGTTTGTTTCTCTCCGTCTCCATACAGGGTGTTTTGCATAAGATGCGAATAAAGCTTAAGACGGATAGGTTAGGTCAAGAAAACATAAAAATCGTTAGCAAGAAGGGGTCTATCTCCCTCCGTTTGGACGGCAGGAGCAGTTTTATTAAAAAAAATTGACTTAATTTTCCAAAAAAAAAAAAATTAAAAATCAACTACAGTGTTTTTGAAAGATAATAATGTGTTCTTTGGCTAACATTACTTTGAGTCTTAAAGACAAAATTTTGAAAAAAAATTTCCGTAATTAAATTTTTTTTTAAATTTTGTTTTACGATTATACGACATCAGCAAAAAATTTGAATAAAAAACACATCAAAAAGATTATTTTTTGTTTAAACTTTAAGGTTCAAAGAAATTTATATTAAATACTAGCAGACCCGCCCGGCGCGGCGTAGCTCGGGTCCTGCTTCGACCTAGTGTATAGCATATAGTGCAGTCAATGAAGCGAAAAATAGGGCCCAACCTCCGAATTTTTTTACTGTGAACCGATTTGCATGAAATTTTGGAATTAGGCTCATCTTACCCTTAAATTCAAAAGTGAAAATGATTTGCACACCGCCACCACCCTGGGGGTGGTTGCCACCCCTTCTCGGGGGTGAACTTTTTTTTTTGAAATAACCTCGGATATCGATAGAAAGCCTAATTTTAAGCAAAAAAACAAATATAAAGTTTTTTGTTAAGTCCAATACTTTTCGAGTTATTGGCAATTGAAAATTCGCAATTTGTTCACGTTTTTCATCTATTTATTGCAAATATCTCCAAAACTATACGTTTTATCGAAAATTTTATAAAGAACAAAATTGTAGCAGATAAAACAATGAACAATTTGGTTTTTTATAAAGTATTCTAAGTACAATATTAAGGTAGCTATTAAAGATCAAAGTCATTTTTTATTTTGTCTGAAATTTAATGGTTGTAGTCAATGCCATTTAGCGGCGAGCAGATGCATTTTATGCATTCTAATACAAGGAGATGTTTTGTAGTGCTTGAAATAAGCTTTAAAATGAGCACTATTTAAAGTCCTTTGCTCGTAAAATAAGTGAGCTGTAGTGCAAATAAGGGGAGCATCTAATGTTTTTTTCTTTTAAGTCAATGAGTTTTTGGACCATAACTCCTTCAATTTTCATGCTATCACAATTTGTAAGAAACCATTGTAAAGGTAATTAAGAGAGCTAAAACATCCATGATTGCAGTATATAGTAGACAACTTTTTGCTAAAACGGTGAAGGGTTAAAGGACTTAAGAGAGGCTGTGATTGCGCTGCCACGCGCTCTTTAAACGATCATATCTCCGTCAATTTCTGTTTGACAGAAAAAACAAAAAAACCAAATTGTTTGTCAGAAAAATACTTAAATTTTTTATTCTTACACTTTTATACGTATCTTTCGTCATTTTTGAGATATTCTGAAAAAGAAGTGGGTTTTTTAAAAATTTTAAAATTTGTTTTTTCTTTTAATCGTGACTTTTTTGAAAAATATGAGTCTAAAAGCAGCCAAACTGATATTATCTATCAAACTCTTCATAACAAACTTAATTTTAGGCGGAATACGATTAAATTTAATTTTGGTGGAAATGGCACTTATGAAAGCCATTGATTTAAAAGAAAAAAACATTAGATGCTCTCCTTATTTGCACTACAGCTCACTTATTTTACGTGCAAAAGACTTTTAATAGTGCTCATTTTAAAGCTTATTTCAAGCACTACAAAACATCTCCTTGTATTAGAATGCATAAAATGCATCTGCTCGCCGCTAGAGGGCATTGAACACATCGATTAAATTTCAGACAAAATAAAAACTGATTTTGATCTTTTATATCTACCTTAATATTGTACTTAGAATACTTTATAAAAAACCAAATTGTTCATTGTTTTATCTGCTACAATTTTGTTCTTTATAAAATTTTCGATAAAACGTATAGTTTTGGAGATATTTGCAATAAATAGATGAAAAACGTGAACAAATTGCGAATTTTCAATTGCCAATAACTCGAAAAGTATTGGACTTAACAAAAAACTTTATATTTGTTTTTTTGCTTAAAATTAGGTCTTTTATCGATATCCGAGGTTATTTAAAAAAAAAAAAATTCAACCCCTAGAAGGGGGTGGCAACCACCCCCAGGGTGGTGGCGGTGTGCAAATCATTATCACTTTTGAATTTAAGGGTAAGATGAGCCTAATTCCAACATTTCATGCAAATCGGTTCACAGTAAAAAAATTCGGACCTAAAATGCTTCATTGACTGCACTAATAGTCTCTGCTCTCAATTTCCGAATAAGAAAAAGAAACATTCTAATGTTGAAAGAATTCAGGAAATCTGTTTAGTACTCACTCTGAAACGCGGGCTGGTGAAGTTCTGGCATTTTGACGTTCAAGTTGCTGAAAGCGTTCGGTGTTAGACTCCGAAAAGCAAGCTCGTGATGTTCTGGCATTTTGATACTAAAGTCGCTGAAAACGCTTGGTAGTAGACACCGATACGCGAGCTTGTGAATTTCTTTTATTTTTTTGAACGTTTAGTGATGGACTCTATAGCTCGAGATTGCGAAGTATACACACACTCCCTTTGAATTGTAAGGCGATTGTCTGTTTCTATTGAAGACTCTCTAATGCGACGTATTTTGGTTGTCTTTGCTGTTGGCACATGTTTTGAAAGCCGTGATCTTCTTATTTAGGCATACTTACTGTTTGTTTGAAAAAGCTTTTTGAAGAAGGTGATAGGAAACTGCCGGTTATTGTGGAATGAAGTGTAAGTAAGACGAAGGGCAAGGTAGACTGAATTCTTAACACAGAATCTTATTTATTTTACACTTTGTTATTTGCTTATTTTTGAGGTGAGGAGATAACTAAAAAAACACTTTCGTAGTGACTGGGCTAGCTGCTTTTATATACAGGGTGTCCCGTAATTCGTGTAACATACTTTCTGAAATGATTCTTGGTCATATTCTAAGAAAAAAATTGTATCACAGTAAAGTCAGTTTCTCATTTTTGACATCACTCTTTGACAATTTAAAAAAAGGCTAACTTTGGTGTTTCCTGACCTGTGTTTAACTCGATTTCTCTGTCAATAGAATGTAGCGACCGAATTTTAGACTTAATTTCTTGAAGAATAATAATCTTTAAAACTGTATTTAAATTGCTCTCCTAAAGGCTTAGGGTTGTCAGACTTTCATTTTTAAATTTTGTTCAAATTTTCCTTACACAACAAAGTTTTGACTTTGAGGTCATTTTTTTGCGACAAAATATTATCAAGTGACAAAATATTATCAAGCGACATTTTTTTTAAATTCCGCACACGACCATTCAGTAGGGAGCCGATCGCGCGAGTGAGCGGCGCGGCATGATTATTTCGTGATCTTAACCCACCTCCCGTACCTCCGTGCTCAGATCGGTGCAGTAGTTTCGGAGCCTTGTCGAGATATGACAAACTGACGAAATCCCGAGTATTTCAGGATTTACACTTTACAGCCAATTAAAAGGTCAGGTAAGTGGAAGAATCGGTTAACCGGGTTCTTAAGTTCGCTAGTTGCCTCTGCTCGGGTTCGTATACCTGACTAACACTAATTTATAAATTTCACGGGACACATTTTAGTTTAATGAATTATATTGGTTAAATTACCGTGGTCCTCAGCGATAGTAACATCGAGAGTTAGATTTTATGGAAAAATATAGGAATATTCTTGAAACTTTGAACGCGTTTATCTCGAAACAAATTTTTTTTTGTCTTGCGTGTGCTAAAACAAAAAAAAAACCACTGGATCGATAGGTCTGAAATTTTAATATGTTCTTCTGTACAGTTAAAGCTATCGCAGAAATAAAAATAAATAGTTTCGGCTGAATATTTGTATTTCTTTTTTGTTATTTCAATTTTTTAATTCGGTCGTTTTCAAATTTTTACGTTTAACTGCCCGCCATTTTGTCAAAATTCTTTTTTTTTTTTAGTTCTAGTTCCTGCGATAGCTATGTTTATTCTGATTCAAAATTGGTCAACTTTTTTTATTTCTGATCAGAGGAAGAGATAAATCGCATCTCACCAGTGAATTGAAAGAAGATTTGAAGTCCATTGTTTAAGTTGAAAACATTTTTTTTTTGTCTGAAGTAAAGAAGAAAATAAAAAATAAATAAAATAAATTTTTTTTTTTAAATTGTTTAAATTTTAGGCCGCTAGACCACCAACACCCCTTAATGATAACTTTTTCTTAGTAATCAGCAATTATTAATTTTGATGTAAAAACAGAAAACCAAACGATAAAATAATTCTCAGCTTTTGAGAAATTAAAAAAAAAAAAAAAAAAATGTAAACGAAAGGTTTTGCTCAGAGAATAAATTCCAATCAGCGGATAAGTCACCTAATTCGGTTTTCTTAGGAAAAATTGGTTTTATTTTATTTTTATTTCTCAAAAACTCAGAAATACTTGCTCGTTCGGTAATGTGCGTGATTCTTAATAAGGCAAAATTTTATCATCTAGATTCTAGACTAAGCCAACTCCTTATGTTCTGAATAAAACATTTCAAAGTGTCTCGAAATAGCATTTGTTAAAAAAATCTTTGAATGCTTCCCGAGTTTCGCTATTATATTAAATTACACAGTCCAAATGTCTTGAAGCTATATTTTTACTTTATAGTAGGTACAACTAGCTGACCCGCTCAGGTCCTAGGCCGATCGAATTGAGTAAATTAAGTAAAGTAGTTTCTAAGTTTAGATTCCAATGCAATGGGATGAAATATACTTACCCAGTCTATATTACTCAGGACCAATGAATACTCTTACGTCGACAGAGTTTTTGGTTTGTTCTCGTTCCCGTTTCCGTTCCCGAAAGAATTTAGAAAGGAGAAGGCCTGTGGTATTTCTTGGGTTCTAGACTATTTTTGTTCCAAATTTCATTCAAATTGGCTTTGTAGCTTTGGAACCCGTTTCCGATGTTACTTAGAGGCAATGAAGCACTCTAACGGAGAAATAATTTTTGGAATCGGTCCACTATTGTCCGAAATCTCAGTTATGTTCCGGTTTCAATTTCGTTTACGTAGGAATAGGGGATGAAATATAGCCTGTCATTTCTCAGTTCTAAACCATTTTTGTTCCAAATTTCATTCAAATTGGCTCTGTAGTTTCGGAGCCTTTTCAATACAAACACTTAGTTCCCTTTTTACGTTCTCGTTCTCGTGAGAATATGGGAATGAAAACCAATCTAACGGTGAAAGAATTTTGAAATCGATCAAGCAGTTTCTAAGCTCCCATGTATATTCCCGTATATCTATATATTCCCGTTCAAGTTCCTGAATAAATATTGGGATGAAAAATGAAATGTACATAATATAAACCTTTTTTTGATCACTATTTCAAAAAATAAAAAATCGCAAGTCCGATGAGTAGTTTAAAAGATCAAAGCATTGAGCGGAAAATGACTTTGTTTTATACTGATGGTATGACAAGTCTTGCAACCGTGTATATATTTTTTTTGAGATTGTAATAAACATTTACATTACATTACGATGATAGAAAATACGAAAAAATTTTGTCCTGAAACTCTGTCTATCTGTCTGTGGTTATGGATCTACAACCTGAACCGCTGGACCGATGTTCTTCAAAGTTTAGAGTTAGCGTCTGTATGCCAGTCTACAGAGGGGTTTTTGGAATTTGGTTTATAGGTCTTGAAATAACCGTACCTGGCATATAATCTATATGAAAACTGTTATTTTTCTCGAAAGTGACTCTAACTAATTCGAATAGATTTTATGTGAGATATTATTTCTTAATTTTCTTTCTTATAAATAAAATAAATAAATAGATGGGCGCAACAGAACGAGGAGCTTCGGGGCCTAGCACATTTTAAGCATGCCTTGTGAGTGAATGGAGGGGACCTACGATTTTCTACTGATTCCGAACGCCTAATCGAGAAAGCGCTTTTCATGGCAATGTATTTACTATAGGAGGTGTTGCCAATACCTCGCGAAAAGCGATACGCGTTGAAAAACATTTTTGCCTCTGTTGGGATTCGAATCACGAACCTCTGGGTTAACAGGCGGATATGCTAACCATCACGCCACGGGTATCACAATTAATGTATTTCATTTTCTTATGATTTATAAAAAAAATGGTATAAAAAGCCTAAAAACGGTAACTCCCATAGCACCGAAAATTTTAAATTTAAGAAATCGTAGCTCGTAGGTTGTGTGGGAAAGATTGCATATCCACAGTTGGAAGATTTTTTGTCAAAACATATTCTGACAAGATCTTAAAATTTTCATACTTGATTTCTTAAAAAAACTTCTTCTTAACAAAACTTAAAATATAATTTGAAGATCTAATACTAGAACCCTGTACTCTGCCTTAAGATTTCGATGTTGTACTTAACACACAATCGAAAGTTCTTGCGACCCAGTCGCGTCCATTTTCTTCTTTGTTCTTCCTTCCTTAGGAGTATGAACATCATTTGTCCAAATATGATGGTCGTCTACAGCTAACCAACCTACAGCCCCAAGGAACAGTTGACAGATCGCAGATTTGACATAATCCGTTTACTATCCTCTGCCTTAAAGAATGCATTGCTTTTTGCTACTGAGTGTGATATTCTTTCACTTTGATCTTTGAAGTCAATTACAATTACTGTATACTTATTACACTTGCTTAGAATTAACAATTAAATAAAACTACCCATTTCGTTCAAATCCTGATTTCTGTATGAAATTTCAAATAATATCTGTGTCAATTGAACTGGAATCCTCAATGCTGTTGTCATGGAACTCCTGTTGATTTTTGTGTTTTAGTTATGGGTTTGGTTTTTCTTTCAAGAGAGAATGTACATATAATACACCTGTAAGGCTCTCGTCATCCTGTCTATCTTAGGAGACTACGTACAGATGAAGATCAAGAGAATTCCTACGAACGCTATACGGTAACATGAGTCTAGCTAGCAAATAACGAAATTCGACGTGATGATAGGACATCATAATGACCCATGTCTCGACGAGCTTTCGAAAACATTTTTAAAAATAATTGTAACAGAAGGAGATGATTTTTATGGTGGAGCAGTTCTTTATTTAGCTGTAGCTAAAAAATTTGAAACTTCTCATTGTTGAGAACTAAGTAGCAACAAAAGAAAGTAAGTATCGGCTTTTCAATTATCTCGTCTGTGTCTCCAATTTCATGAATTTTCGAAATAAATATATAAATTTTTGATGCGTGAAATCCATAACTGCCGGTCTAGTCACCGACGCAATGAACCATTACGATTTAATGCGACCTTGAGAACGTACGTTCCATTCGTACATGTCTGATAAGAAATTTGATTTATTGTCCTACCACCCATCAATCTAATGGAAGAAGTTATACCCACTGTTGATATAGAAAAAATAAAAATATTTCAAAATTTCGATCAATTTTTATTCCTTCGTCCACGACCACCATTACTCATTTCATATCCGAATCCATTCCATTGAATTGAGGAAATACAAGGCTCCTCAAACTCCAATGTGCATTGAAGAGCAAAATCACTTTCAATAACACACAGGTCCTGTTTTTCGCTTATTTTTCTGCTTCTTGCAAACTCATTAAATATTTCAAACCAAATTTAATAACCTATTTCATCATCAGCGATATAATGGATTCGATGAGAGTGCAAGAAATGGGTACTCAACGATTGCCCTTCTATGTTTTATGTGCTTTTTTTTCTCCTTTTTGGTAGACAATAGCGGAATACCGAGTTTATGCGGGCCTAACAACCGCTTAACGAGATGAAACATGTTTTCAAGGCATAACAAATGCGATTTATGACAAGATTAGATGAAGCAATTTCTATGAGGACTGCTTGTATAGATATACATGTGTTTATGTCAAGATACGGGTTGTTGCCTCTGTGCGGTATTTGTGGTGGAGTCCTTGACTATACAAATATGCGAAAAGCCTTCCTCGGAATTATAACTTAAAATATATAATAATATGTGTACGAGTATATCTACATATTTTGGAGCATTTTTAACGAACCTTATGGCTCTGTTCATGTGTTATATTTGGTAGCATTATATCAGACTTATAGTCCATTGTGCTGATGGGGCTGTTTTTATTAGTCTTCGGGGAGTATGTGTTTATGGAATGTGTGGTTGTTTGGCCTGAAGCACGGTGCGTGCTCATTTTCAGTGATATGTGAAAATGAAATGCTCGTATTGCCTAAATTATAATATGCTCGCGGTATTAACCCTTAAGTGGGTGTAGGCACACTGAGGTTTTTCCGCTTTTTAATGTTTTTTCTGTCTCTTTATTTTCTTTTAAAGGCCGCAATGGAAATTCTTTCTGAGAGGCCTTTGATATGATTTTAAAATGTGTGTCTTTTTTTTCATTAAATATATGAACGTTTTTGTAGATGAGGCCTAGAAAATTTTGAATATGAAAAGTAAACACAATTTGCTTTGTTGTTCTTGTTTATTTTTTTCAAATCAAATATATTTTCGAAACTTGAAGGATATAAGCCCCAAGTTCTTCTGGGTAGTACGCATTATCGCTTATAGTTCGCATTGAACATCACAAAAACATCTACTCCTAATGAGGTTGACAGTGGTCCCAATTTGCAGACTATGCCTCGAAAGTGAAGGAACATCTGTGCGTGATGTGCACATCATTACAGAAAGTCCAGCACTTTACCACGAAGCGGATGCATTGCCTACGAGAATATTCCTTTGGATAAAAACAAATTCATCCACCCACAGAAGATCACCAACTTCTGGTCTAATCCAGAAAGCAAAAGAATTGCTCTGAACTACGCTTGGGTTGACACAATAGGTTTCACCTAGACACCGCAGTGCCCAAAGCTGCATAACCTATATCCGCCATAAAAATCTATTCTTTTCTTTTCTATTTTACTGGTCGCTATCTCTTTCTCTCGTGACGGTTATCAGCTCAGCAATTCCAAACAGAAACAACTAAAGGTGCGTTTTTTTTCCAAACCAGTAACTAGTACAGCACTTGAGTTAAAAGGAACGCTCTATCCACAGTATCTTCAATTATGTATCCCCCAACTAGGTACCCGTAGTGCTCAGGGTAAAAAAAACACATCAGCTGAAAAAATCAGCTGAGTCTATATCCCCTTTTTGGAAGCATAGCCATTGGCTCATGATTGAGCAAGACTAAGACTTCTTGGCCGGCGATCGTAGGATCTTCCATTTTCAGCCTTTCCAAGTCAGCACTTGGGATACTTTGGTTGAGTTTTCGTAAGAAAAGCTCAATTGCTTCCTTCTTCAAGCGGGGTCCAGGAATGTTTATTCGGACTTTGGGTCTGGTCTTTCTTTAAGGCAACTTTTAATGTTGCTTCTTCTATAAAATCCGCAATTTCGGATATTTTGGTTTTTAGCCAGTTCAGGGTAAATTCATCACCACAAGTGAGAATCTTGAAACCCTTTAACGTCAAGATGGGTCCAAAATCAGGCACCGCGCCCGAGGACGTGGGAAGCTCGTCAGTCATGCACTCGAGTAGCCTTATTTCCACTCGAGACCAGTATTCCTCGCTTAGCCTTTTTTCTGGACTCTCCTCATTGATTATGGCCACCTTAAGGCTCTATTTTATCAATTCCGTTACAGTACTTTTTTGTAAGTTGTACTGGCCGTCTTGGGCTTAGGACCATCCAGTGGTGGTCTCCCTGGTGTTTTTTTGGACACCGTAGTCTTTGCCAATATGGTTTTCTTTTTTGCTTCTTCTTTTGTGACTCTACCTCTGGGTTCTGCCAAGGGTAAGGTCTTGGCTTCCATTTTCTTAATGAATTTCCGAGCCCAGCTTAGGCGTTTCCAATCACGAAAAACAGCGTTGAAGTGTCACCTTTGCCGAATCTTCGTACGGTCCTTCTGGCATTTTCGAGCCTATTTTGACCTTTTTTGGTCTTGGACATCTTACTTATTCTGTATCCTCGGATTAACGCCTTTTCCTTTAGCCGGCTGTGATGAGCGATGGCTTTTGGTTGTGGCTTTATCCACACAGACTTTGGGATGAGTGCTTTTTTCCAGACCCTTGTTTGGAGTTGAGGTCGCTTTGGCTGAATTTTCATTTTTCGCCTAGAATTAGCCTCTTTTGGCCTCTGGCCGCCTTGGGTCAGGATTTTCGGCCACAGTGACATCCGCGACAGAGTCATCAAAACTGGCAAAAGATTGATAGTCGTCTTCCTCAAGGATGCGATGTTCCTCTTCCGACGTTATCTCTCGTCGACCCGTTCCGCCATCATCGGAGTCGGTGAAATCCATGAGGTTCTCCGAGAGAGCCTCATTGGTTTCAGTGGCTTTCCTGCTGCAGCCAGGAATGCAATCTTCTGCATCGTCTATATTTTCATTCATCCTTGTCACTGGCGACTTATCTTCTTTTGAAGCCAATCCATCGCCGACAGCCGTGACTACTGCCGACTTTTGAGCGTATATCCCCGCTCGAGTTTTTTCTTCTTTGTTTTATCTTTCCATTTTTCTTTTTGAGATAGACATTTCTGTTTTGAGGTTTACTTGGTTGTTCGACTCTGCAACTGGTTTGTTGGAGTGTCGAAACGTAAGCTATCCCAACACGTCAAGGTAAAACCTCGTGAGAGAGAAAAGATGGGGGTTAGCCCTCGGGACTAATTGTTCTGACGAAGTAATGAACACCCGCCGTGTTCGTGAATACTGCTTTTTAAATATCCTTTTTTTGACAAATCAGGGTACATTGGTCATAATTAACAAACGTACTAGTAATTGTCACTTTTTTCTTCAAAATCCAAATTCTTCTAAACCTTTGTAAATATCACTTTTTTTGTGAACACGTCCTTTAGAAAAACATAAACGAAGTTGACACTGGTTGAAAATCAACGGTGAAGCCATCTTCATTTAAGAACTAGGGACTGTTTATCTACAGGAATGCTATCCCTGCTTTTATTGTGTTAAATTACGACAGCAAAATGCTTTGTTGCTGTTCCCCGAGTGGAATTTTTACTTTATGTTCTATACACTGTCATAAAAAACGCACCTTAAGACAGTATCGCTTTGATTACATTGCCACAAGTTTAAATATAAAAAAAACGACTTTCAAGTTTTAGGAAATCCTTTGGACTATCTGAACTTACAATAGCTTATAAAGGGTGCGTTTTTGTCGCAACCTAGCCCATCTTTGATCTGCTCAGAAATGCATTTTACCACTTAACAACAAACAAATCAATATTGAGATAAAAGTGTTCACTAATTTCTCCATATACATATTCAAAAGGGACCCACTATCAGATTCCAGAAAGCGAAAGTGGTGGAGTATTGAACAAAGTTAATACACAACGTCAAATAAAAACCACTGCTGCTATTGTGTTCTCTACAGATTCGATAGTGGCCAGTAGCCCATACTCTCAATCAATTAAACACAAGCTAAAAATGCCTACGGGATATTTTGATATATCCAAACACTTAACTCGAACTAAAACAAATCCGATATTAGTGTAGTAAACCGATTACATAATCAATTTCCAAATCAGTCATGTGCATTTAGTCAAACTTATATAAAATTTGAACAAATCTCCCAACAAATTTTAAGGGCCATCAAAACGGACTTTCAAAACAAAACTCATTACACTTTTCGAAATAAATAAGCCAAAGGGATTACCTACCTTTATTCAACTTTCAGGCTTAGTTAAATTATGATTACTTTCCACAGAGCACATATGAATAAATCTTCATCCATCTAGTTGCCAACCATCAGTCCTACAACAAACTAATCTCGTGTTCTTCATTATTCATCCTTTCAAATGCGTTTCCTAATTTCAGAAATCCGAGAGCACCATCCGAATTGGATGATGGATTATTCTCATTCACAGCACCGACAATATAACAGCATGTGTATGCGTATGTAGGTATAGCAGAAAAACCAAAAAATGTGATTTCCTATACATTACAGAGGTGCCACGACGACGCCGACGCCAACGTCACCGTCGTGTCGCCCTCTCCTGATAGGGCGGGGGAGGAATATAATACATCAAATGGTAGAGTTGTAATTAATTATTTTCCACCGCACATTCCAGCAGCTGGATGTGTGAATTGAGCCTCAAAAACGCAAACATAATACACGCGTCCATTCATTAGTTAGTGTGTCAGCCTTAATCTTAATTCTATTTAAAATTTCACGATGGATGTGTGCTTTTCGTTCCCATTTTGTCGGTGAATAGATAGGTACCCAGGAGCACACCGTGCACCTCTACTTGAACCTTACACCATCAGCCAGCCACAATCCACCTAGACCCAGATGGCAGCCTTTCTTTTAAGCCGCCTCTATACACACACGTGACAATTTTTAATCACATTAACCTAAAATCCACCCCAGAGGTTGAACTTGTTTGCACAGTCGAGTGGGTGCAGAGCGCAGCAAGTGATTAAGGTGAAAACCACAACCTAGGTCATAGCCTCATATTCTATAGCTGCTTGCAGCCTGTGTGTCACAGGGACAGGACTTACTCGTATGTCACACACATAACAAGGACAGGACGTAAAATGTCGTATGCTCAGTTCGCACAGTATGATGAAAAAATTAAAGGGAGCAAAAGTGCAATTTACCGTTGTACCAACTTGCCACCCAGACCCAGTTATTCAATTCCTTTTTTTTACAGTTTTCTTTTCGGAGAAGTGTAAATCATCATGAGAAATCAAAACGTTGGTTAGGTACCAAAAGAAATGCTTTAGAAGTTCACAAATTGTGCGCATACCTTGAATTTTGCATTACCATCAAATTAAAGTAAGAGAATCATGAGTAGCAAATTGATTCCACAGATTGCCTCGGAAACGGATAAACAACCCCAAGGTATATTAAATTTTTTAACATTTTTATTCTTAATTTGCGATTAGGTACCTATATTGGTTTACTTTAATATGAATTCGAAACGGGTGAGAGGGTATGCGCTGCGGGGTATACTCGTATGTTTGTACATACACACTTAGGAAGTCAATCAAAACTCGATTGAATCGAAGAGTAATTTTGTTTACTTTTGATTTTTATGATTTCTAAATAAATATATGCAGCTACTTACGAAGATTTTGTTCGGAGCGTGTGTTTGGAATTCATTACAGAGTACATATTGGAAAATTTGAATATAATCTCTAAGGAAGGGTGGGTTGGAACTTGGAGGCTTAAGAAGAGGTCAGGGAGGTTGAAGAGGTTGAATTTGCGAAAAATATATATGTATTAAGTTGTACTTGTGGTGTAATGTTGAGAGTGTGGGACTGTTGCCCCAGGTTCGAAATCAAGGAGAATTAGAAATACTTTTAATCAGACTTATTTTTTCGCAGTTTTATATTAAGTAGTAGGCAGCCATCTTTGAATAAGTAAATCAAAAGTATTGCGGCACAACAGAGTTATGGGAGCCCAAGGATGACGATAGGAAGAGGCCTTTGAATTTAAGATACCGAGCGGTAGGTAGGTAAGCGCTCTTCGTGAAAGTGAATATAGTCTCGAAAGACTTGACAAGTTTTTGCGAAAGGCCAATACCCGTTTGAAAACAATTGGGTCTCTGGGATTCGAACCTCGAGCTTTTACGCGTTAACCTGTGATGATAAATATTGTGCCGCAGACACCATGTCGTCAAAATGGCCAGATGTAATAACGAAGCAGTCAAAGATTTTGCTCAGATGGAAATTCAGAACTTTAATGTTGCAAAGCGATCGCCTACAGTGAGAAGAAAAATAGAAGGATATCTCTTGTCATTGCTCTTGCTTCGGAATAAGACGATATCTTAGAAGTAAGGCCATATGGCTACAAACTAAAACGCTTCCTTGACTTTAATCATGCCAGTTTTTCTTTATGGGGCAGATGCATGAGCCCTGCAGCAACTGGATAAGCTTCTACTATGGGTTGTTTTGAGAGAAAGACTACTTTGGTCGTTTTTGACCAAACCAGCACTTGCGTTTGTCTCTCTCGATAAAAAATAAAAAAATAAATAGGGTGGGGCTACAGAGCGAGGAGCCCCTGGGCCTAGCGCATTTCTCACAACCATGCCTTGTGAGGGAATGGAGGGGACCTACAATTTTATGCCGGATCCGAACGGCTAATTGAGAAAGCGCTTTTCATGGCATGAATTTACTAACGGAGGACTTGCCAATTCCTCGCGAAAGGCGATACCCGGGAAAAAACATTTTTGCGCCTCTGCTGGGATTCGAACCTCGAACCTCTGGGTTAGCAGGTGGACATGCTAACCATCGCACCACGGGTACCTCGATGTTTAAGCTAAAAATTGTTTGTAAGAACCTGGCTTCTTGGAACTTCATTGCATTCTCATTGCAGCTTCAAACTTTGGGGTTCTACTGGGAACTCTATTTAGGCCCGTTTTGAAATAGTTTCTATTTCTGTAAGTTCATTGCTTTCATATAAAGGGTCCGCCAAATAAATTTTTTTTTTTTTCAAAATGGCCCAATTTTGACTCTGCACCCAAATCCGCACCAAACAGTGACTCGTTTTGGGTGTATATCGGCTTTTCAATGCATGCGTGTGGGTTTTCTGTGCGCCAAATACGAAAATTTTGTTGGCTACATACCTGCCAAGATCAAAATGAGCTTCATCTGAAAAGATGATTTTTTTTTGGCAAAATCGGCATCTTCTCAATGCAATATTTCCCGCCATTGTTCAAGCGTATTTAAAACCATATTCGTTCAGCGGAAGGATAAAACTAATTATCTGTCGAATCAGACATGAGCTAAGTGTTACCACTCACGAAATAAGCACGAGATAAAAAAAAAAAAAAACCTTAGAAGGAACCCATTAGTTGATGTTCTTTTATTATTCTCGAGCAAAGACTTCATCATAAAATGAATCCTTGTTTTGCCTCAAACTACTCTCAAGGTTAAACTCAAATTTAGAGTTCCTAAACCTTGGCCATTGTTTCTTGCCGTTGTTCAAATTGGGGACTTCTTTTGAAGAAAATCAAAACACTTGATCATAAGTAAGTGCAATTGGTAAGGGCCAAGTTGATTTTCGTCAACAATTTCTATGAGGAATAGAGACGACCTACGATTCTCTGTAGTTTCCGATTGGCTAAGGCTAAAGCGACACTTTTGTGGCAGTATTCTTTTCGGAGATTTTTCAGTTAATTGCGACGAAAAAGCATTTTGAATATCATGGGAGTCTACCCCCAACTGAAGATCTCCCGATCTACAAAGGATTTAATTAGAGACGAAAAATGCTTCCGTGATCGATATTTAAATTATAATTCTTCTTTTTTTTTCGGCATCCCGAAGGAATCACAGTTCTATTACTTATCTGCTTCATACTTTATTGATCCGTTCGTTGATTACGCCACGTTGAGCTCAGAATGCGTCGGCAACATCCCAGTTTCGCATTGTTCCGTGTCTGAAACCAACCTATCTTTGATAATGTGTGTATCAGGAGTTTTTTGATCAGCCTTTCATTTTCCGCCTTCGCAATTGCGTCTTTGGGTTTTTTGACGGGGTTCTCCAAAACTTTCCCTTGAACATGACAATACCAACTGAGCTGGTGGTGATCTATTTTTTTCAAAGATGATGATGACGTGAAGGCATTCACTGATCTTGTGATTTCTTATGCGATCAAGCGTTGTTACTACTACTGTCATAAACAGCATCCTTATCTTAGTCTTTTATACATTTTGTAAATTGTGAGTGCTGAACGCAAAATCGTCGTGTAGATCTTCTCTTAGCGGGCATTTTCCTATCACAGAAGATGACGGGTGTTTTCTTTCCACTTCATGCAACTTACCACTTACTCGATGATTTATGTCGTCTTCACTTTACTATTGATCATTGATCCCAGAAACTTAAACCTTTCACACTAGGAAAGCACGTTGCCACTCAAATAAATGCCGGGAATAGGAATTTCTGGATTAGAGAAGAGACAAGACAAGTTCTCAGTCTTTTTTGGACTTTTACGGTATCCACTACCTTCTAAATCTTTTACCTATACGTTAAGTGCTCTTCCAATAATGACTTTACAGGACCCCACTTATGATAGCTCCATCGTCAGCAAAAAATAGTTGATGTATAGTTTGGTGTTCACTTTATCTTCCAGCAAAGAACTGTAGTAAAAAGCAGAGAACACAAAACGCTACCTGGGTGTACACCTTATGTAACTTATAGTGCTTCAGTGACACCATCTGTTAGATGTCCTTCTTCACTCCATACATATCCATGATCATCCGTAAATAAGTATCTGCAACTAATCGTTGTCTGAAAGCCACCCTCATTAGACCTTGCCGTTGTCGATTGAATGCTGTTCCAAGTCAACCAGCATAAAATTCAAGTTTTCTAAGAAATCACAAAGTTTTTTAATTAAAATTTTGTTTTTTAATTTTAATTAACGCGCACATCAAGTGGTTATGAATACTCTTATAATGTTTTAGAACACAGTGCAAGCATTTTAAAAAACAGGAGAGGATTCGAAATGAGACACCGAAGCACGTTGCTTTCGAATTTTTGTGAATCGTAATGTAGGGGAAAAACAGAGTCGGGTAGAGCATTCCACATTCGGGTGGTATATTTTAGAAGGTCAAGCCAACAGAAGATCCAAATCCGCTTTGCTTATCAGATAACTTTATTATTTTTCGCGGTCGGCTACCCGGCTCTTCATCTTTAAAGTGTGGAGCATCAGCTTGATCGAATGGCAGCTATCACCATTTCGTATATCTACCTCCCTGAGTTGTACATTGGTAGAAGGTAACTTTCCCTCCATTAGTTAGGCAGAGTATCATCTCTTATTAGATTGGAGATGAGAATCGTGAGTCATCTAAGTCCGATTGCTCCCATTTTTTGCAAAACTCATGTGGTAGCTCATCTCTCGCAATACCTTTGCCACTTTTGAAGCTCTTAAGTGCTTCACTAACTTCTTCGACTGCGTTTTTGTATATTTTCGTTAAGTTCCGCTTCTAAAAAGTGCTTTCGAGGAAACTGTTTGTTCAAAAACCAATTACAACTTTTTGACACCTGTGAAGAATTTCGTCGTCAGCTGCAAGAAGATTTAGCTGACCATAATTAATGAAAAATCGACCAAGATTTAAACTTTGGTTCTTTAACTTCAAAAACGAGTTTCGTCTTATGTTTACTTCACTCCCCTAATTGTCTATCTGTACGTCAGTATGTTCATAACGTTATATGAGGCCTTGAGATCCAGAGCGGCCTAACTATAACATTTTTAAAACTTCTTTTATTCGAGCAAACAGTTATAATCAGCAAACCTTTTAGTGTTTTAATGGCTTCAAAATTGTACAAAAAACATTTCATAGATGGCGTTGCAGAACCATCTTTGCCTTTTGGACATTCATAAAGCTTCGTAGTGATACAGTGAACTTTGACCTATGTGAGTTAGGCCAGTTTCTTCACTTTATGAAATTAGGTCGCTCTGGCTCTCATATGACCTCGTATCAATTTTTGCTGTATTCAAATTTAGTGAGAGAGCCACCGAATTCGTCTTGAAACGACTTTATGCCTTTCATTTCTAAGAAAATTAGATCAACTGTTTACTAAATATTCTTTGCAATAAGCACCACTAGCTACTTCATGAATATAACGACAAAAAGGACTAAAATAGTAAACATGCATTTGATTTTCCCTTTCTGGTTCCTCGTTTTGCATCAAAATAAAAAGAAATCATCAAACTCCTTCAGATTGCTGTCGAATCATAATTCATCTCATAAACATTTAAAAAGAATGTGGTTCATTGCAACATTTAGTAGAGCGTGAATTAAGTTGGCCGCAATCGCGAGCAATCACCGCAATAAAAAATAAACCATCCTTTTAAAATGACCAGAATCTCTTGCTAAAACTTTCAACTTGTTTCTCTTTTAAGAAAACAACAACCAAAAAAATATAAAAAAAACAGGAAATGAAAACAAAAACACCAGCCAGAGCATACATAATTAATTTTTCTGTGTGTCCATAAAAAAAAAAGTTGCTCCCCCACATTTTTGGACAGCCGCAATTTAGTAATTACGGAAACATTTTTCCTCACCGCTTCAGTCCATTAGAAACTCGAACAGAGATTTTTGGGCCCCGACTCGCCGCCATCCCTCCGCTCCGCTGCCATGCGAACAAATTTAATTCAATATTGCTCTCAGCATCCCTCAATTTTCATTTTCACCCCTTCAATTCACTCTTCACCGAAGCATTAGACAGTAATTAATATGAAAATGCTGCTCGACCACAATAAATGAGTCCTTTGGGAACCAGGAAAACGACCCCACCACAATAGCCAGCAGCAACAGCAACAATAGCAGAGTTTGTAGCTTAATGAATTCAAAGTATCTGCGGTCGTATGGCTGTAAATATCAAAACCTCGCATAAATTACAAAAAGGCGAACCTTGATTCCTAACATATTATTTGTGATGTATTCAAATTAATTAGCGGGTCTCTTATGGCATTCAATCTGCCTTCTTTATTTTTGGGTTAGAATCCATGTTTTTTCTTTTTCAAGGTAACAATGAAACGCGAGCATATGATGAAAAAGACAATTCAGCGAAAACAACTGGTATGCTTGTTAAACTGACTAACTTTGTTGAAGGACGTTTGCCGAAGGCAGTGAGGTGTAATCCGACCTTTCTATTGCCTTGCCTTACCCATATTGCCATCGCGCTCACCTAGCTTCGGTTAATTAGAAAATTGGAAAATTGCCAGCTGCTGCTGCTACTGCTGTGGGAAAGGATAGAAGGAGCACTGAAAAAAAAAAAAAAAAATAATAAAAAAAAATAAAAAATTAAACTAGTGAGGCGATGATATGTTGCAACTTCAATCGTTCCAAGTACCTACCTCGAATCCATAACAAGAGCATGTGTGTATGAACATGTGTAGGTAGTAGCTCCAAACATGACATCCTTGCTATTATGCGCACCAAATGGTATGACGATGATTAAGTATCCCATAACTCATATGTGAACGAGGTAAGGAAGGTGACAAAAAATTGGGTAACTAGGCAAATAGTGATTGTGTACATTGCTACCTAGTGCCTATACTCAAATTTGGCAACAGAAAAAAGGAAGTCAGAAAGAAATGAAAATTTGTGATGCCAAAAAATTGGAACACCAACAGGGTAGAGCAACTGACATATTGAAATATACCAAGGTTGGGAAGGCTAGGTACATCCGTCATAGAACTATTCGATGTGTGTTGGGTTTGGTGTTGTTAGGCGTACACTTTTTTTTTGAATACAAAAAGAAGAGCCTCTATCATGTCGAAATGTGCTGGGCGTAGCAGCCAATAGGTAAGGAAGGTGTACTTGTCACGACATCTCGTTTCGTTGAAAGTTTTTAAATATTTATTAGTTTGGTGAGGACAAAGTTTGAAAGTCACAATATTTAGTCCTTGTAACCGATGCTGGACCTTCCGCAGGAGATTTCTTGCTTGTTAAATTTTGCTGTTAACATCTTTTAGCAAAACCATAAACCTCCAGAGAGAATACCTAACTTATAGATCCAACATGACGTTGTGTAGTACAAAGGGAAAAATCCAACATGTGAATCTCGGATATCGGTATACCTAATGAGAAGCACATCCTTACATTTTGTAGTTATGTACATACATGGTCTGGAGTCCTTTCGTTGCTTCACTCCAGTTTTATTTGGTGGTTTGAAAAAGTTATGAAAAGAAAAGCAGCAATGGATTTGAAAGGCTTCTTCGGTATGTTGCAGAATAGTTGCTGTTCAAATCAGTGGATATTATGTTTCGATGTTGTTGAGTAAGTGCTCAACATCATCGTTAAGATTATTCCAGAGTTCAATCTTACGATATCGATTTTGATTAAAGGCTTTGAATTTAGGAAACTTCACAAATTTTGATGGGATCTTAAAGTGTGTTCCTTCTGTGCGACGCGCCGGCCGGTGATAAGGTTCCAGTTTAATGTAAGCTATATTTTTGATTAAATTGATGAGACGTCTTCAATTTTTTTTAAATATTCACAAACACCAATAAATTAATTACTTACTTACTTACTTAAGGTGGCGCTACATTCCGGGTCGGACCAGGGCTTCAACCAACATGCTTCTCCAGCCAGCTCGGTCCCTGGCTAGCTGCCTACAGTTTTGCACGCCAAGTTGGTTGAGGTCCTCTCCTACTTGAGTGCGCCACCTGAGTCGCGGTCTTCCTCTACTGCGCCGTCCCTCGGGATTTTATTCGAAGACTTTGACAAGGTCCATGCCTATGCGCCATATATAAGAACCGGGATGATAAGTGTATTATACAGGGACACTTTAGTTGCTCGAGAGAGGACTTTACTACTCAATTGCCTCAGCCCCGGATCTTCAATTTTTTAAAGGCGGGGCAAATACTGAAAAATGCTGCCCCCACCAATTTATATTTGCTTTTACCTTTATAATCTTTATTATTCAGCTATCAGATCTTCAGTAATTGACTGACAACTGGACACAAGCCTTTCAGAAAAAATACTTAAACCGCTGTTTTTTCTGTTTTAATCCTATTTATTTACAGATATGTAGAATATATATTTCATATACAGCACAGGATAGGACTTAAAATAAAAATGTTTATAATAAAGACAAAATCAAATTTACTATTGTATTTATCATTTGCAATTACAATTTTTCTCTTCGAGCTTTTTGCTCAGCAAATAAATCTATGACCTTATCATAATTTAATTCGTGTGCGATTCGATTTTCTATCGCTAAGATTGCTAGACTGGATAAGCGTTCCTGGCTCATAGATGATCGCAAATAATTTTTAATTAGTTTAAGTTTGCTAAAACTTCGCTCTCAGCTTGCGGATGTAGTGGGAAGCGTAGAGTAAATTCGCAAGGCAACACAAATATTTGGAAAAGCATCCTGCAAATCATGCGCATAGATCTGTTGCAAGAGATAGAAACCGTTAGCTTTTTCAATGTCACCAAATAAAAGCGGAGCTTGCTCTTTAAAAACGAAGAGTTCCTGACAGAATTCAACGGTGCTCACATCTCGCTCATATTTTTAAGCCAGATCCGCTCCATACTCTTGCAGTTCTTCAATTGACATTTTCAAAATATTAGAGCCATTAAGAATAGCGAAGTTCATATTCATATTCTCTTTTTAATTTCTGATATGATTCGATCAAATACCATATCATTATTTCTTTAGAAAAGAGTTGAACCGGTTTGAGTGTTTGCAATTCATCTTCACATATCTCATCGAAATGTTTTTTATGTTTCGAAATTCTGTTGTTTTGCAATACATTCACTTTAAAAATCTGACACTTTTTTTTCAACCTCTCTTTACGCCCATTTGCCCCCAGTTAATAGTTAGATTAATATTTATCGGTTATCAGAAAGACAAAGCGCGTATACTCTATGAATATCTGACGCGCTCGAGTATTTCAATGTGACCGTTTTTTTTTACATTTTTAAAAGTTTATACACGCACTTCGACCCACTGAAATGGAAAACTTCCATACACTTTTTTTCGTTTTAGAACTTCACAATCCAATAAGTCCCCATGACGCTTTAGTAACTGCAAATTTAGCATCTTAGACTCCCCTACTTCAATTTACGAGCGGATAAATGATAATGGTTTTTTAGATGTAACTAGAGCAGGACTTAGCCACGGACGGACACTTATAGTTATAAATAAAACAAACTAACCTTGAAAGGCAATCGATGAGCTGTGAAAGATTTATTCATTATAGATATGACAACAGCACAATTAGATGATCGACAAGAAAGTACAAAAACTTATAATGATAGTAAAATGCGATCTGTCCACTTTGACTTTTGACTTCCTTTTGACTGTGCTTCCCTTCGCTCGCAACCACAGTGGCTGTTTTGAAACCGGCAAGTAGAAAAGTTGTCCACTTCTCGGTCGCAGCAACCGATGCTGCTTTGAAACCGAAAGGTAGAAAAGTTGTGTACTTCTCGGTCGCAAGTCGCAACTACCGTTGCTGTTTTGGAACCGAAAAGTAGCAAATTTTTTTTGCGCTTGCAACCCTCGTTACCTGCACAAGATATGCTGGGTCTGGTAATGAATATGTAGTGTGAAATGGTTTTGATGCTCTTTTAGTGTGATGTTTGTTTTAGGGAGCAATGATTTGTTGTAGCAGACACGAGTGCTGCAGCGTTCTGTGATTCCTGTGGGCGAGCGGGAGCGAATTTCGAACTTGTTTTTGCCGCCCCCTAAACTTGCCGCCCGGGGCATGTGCCCCGGTCTGCCCCTGGGGCTGAATTGCCTTCTCAGTCCGAAGAAACAGCGATTGGCAAGAGTTATTCTTCGTTTGACTTCAGCGCTGGTGTCGTTGTCTGAATTAATAGCGGCACCTAGGTATACAAAGTCCTTAACTATCTCAAAGTTATAGCTGTCTGTCGTGACGTTCTGTCCAAGACGTCGGTGTTGAGAGTCCTTTCTTGATGACAGCATATACTTGGTCTTGATCTCATTGACCACTAAACCCATCTTAAACGCGCCATTGACATCACGCTGCGATCTTCCAATTATGTCAATACCGTCGGCATATCCTAGTAATTGGACGGATCTTTGAAAGATTGTGCCTCTTGTGTTGACGTGGGTGTTTTGCACTATTCTTTCAAGAACGATGTTGAAGAAGTCGCATGACAGTGCATCGCCTTGCCTTAAACCTTTTTTGACATCGAATGTATCGGTGAGATCTTTTCCGACCCTGATGGAGCAGCGTGCGTTCTCAATCGTCATCCTACACAATCGGACAAGTTTGGTAGGGATGCCAAAACTAGACATGGCTCTATATAGCTCCTCTCAATAGATGCTGTCATACGCGGCCTTGAAATCGATAAAAAGGTGGTAGGTATCGATTTGAAGCTCCTGGGTTTTCTTCAAGATCTGCCGTAGTGTGAAGATTTGGTCTATGGTGGACTTTCCTGGTCTAAAGCCGCACTGATAAGGACCTATCAGGTTGTTGACGAATGGCTTCAGACGCTCACACAATACGGCAGAGAGGATCTTGTACGCGATGTTAAGAAGACTGATACCTCTGTAGTTGGCGCAGTTCAGAGGGTCTCCTTTCTTGAGGACCGGGGAAAAAATGCTGAGGTTCCATTCATCGGGCATGCTTTCTTCCGACCATATTTTGCAAATGAGCTGGTGCATACTCCTAACCAGGTCATCACCTGCCACTGTAAACAATTCGGCAGTGAGGCTATCTGCTCCAGCAGCTTTGTTGGGATTTAGCTTGGATACTGCTGTCTTCTCTTCGCTCAGGTCGGGTTGGCGGAATTGTTGGTCTACGTCGCCTAAATCGAATGGTCCTATCTCTCTAACAGCAGAATTGGGTTCATCATCGCCGTTTAAGAGCTTGGAGAAGTGATCATTCTATATCCTCAACATTGACTGCGGTTCCTACACGATGTTCCCTTGGTCGTCTTTGCAGGCTTCGGCTCGGGGCTTATAGCCCGAGGCTGTTGTTTTTACCTTTTGGTAAAACTTCTGAATCTCATTCCTGCTGTGGCACCCTTTTATCTCCTCGATCGCGCGCTTCTCATGCTCTCTCTTTTTCCATCATAGAAGCTGGTGTTCGTCTCCCCTCTTCTGCTTGTAGAGCTCGTAAGCAGTTCTATTCTTTTTATAAATTAATTACCGGAATAATAACGAGTGAAAACCTTTTTCTCGTCCTAAACCCTATGAATTCACAAAAATGATATATTGGTGGAATGGTACTATTGAGAGGAAGTGCACAATATAGTTTTCATATGTATAAAAGACGTTTAAGGTTGACTACTTGGTCTTAAATCACAACACTAAAACAATCGGTGTTCGATTCCTTGAACTGCTACTAAGTGTCTCTACGCACTCACGGTGACGGTCACGTCGTTTGAGTTTTGTCATTCTAGAACTACTAAACTAACACAATAACAGCTTTTTGCTTTACCTAACCGAAAGGGATATCGGAAAGATTAAAGTGATGCCAGATATTACTTTTCTTTGCCCTCTATTTTCAGTTGAGTGTTTAAAGAACTTTCTTTCTACTTGAGGGTGGTTACTATTACTTTCATAACCTTTCATTGAGATTATAAGACCCTAGTCATTAAATTTTTCCATCTCATCTCAACATTGCTTATCATCTTTTCACTTTCATTGAATAGTAGGGAGTTATACCACCTGGCTGTACTCAATCACTCGCTTACATGTGATTTCATGTCCTGTGAGATGTGAAAAATCACTTAATCAACCGGATGCTCATTCTGCCTCAATTTAACGCCAGCTTGCTTGCCTGCCACACTTTTGTGCCGTATGCTCATTGAAACGAAATCTGCCGACATCAAAAACAAAAGCCTAGAAGCAAAAACAATGAAGACAGACACCAAAAAAAAGGGACACATACACAAAGCGTTGTAGCAAATTTAAGAATTAACAAGCAAAAAATGAATCCTGGGCTAGGAAAAGGAAAACGGAAATTTAATATACCTTCCCTAGTGTGGGTTAATTTTAAACGATCCCCAAGGAGCGACGTTACAATCATCGAGGATACAAAAGTCGAAAAAAGAATAGTAACGGAAACGGAGTTGAATTCCTGCAATGCAGCGTTTTCAGCTTCTTTTTTTTTTTTCTTCTTCTTTCATTTCCGATGAACGTACAAGATAATCTATGAGATTTTACTCTAAAATTCTTTGAGATCAAATTCTTTGCTATCATGATGCAATAGATGTTCTTATGATTTTTTTTTTTTTTTTTCATTTCCTGATCCAATGATATGTTCCTTTAATTCCCATGGTAAGCTTGGGTGGTCTAATTTCTTTAAAAGAAGGGTTGGCTGACGGGAGTATTTTGTTTAACTTCATTCCTTAGGCTGCGTTGTGTGTAATTCTCTCATGTGAAGGGTGAAATACACAAGATTGGTACATTTTAACTTTAAAATTCCAACGATGGTATCTCGGTTGTCTGTCAATAAAAGATTAAATTGTTCATAAGAAAATACCAAGAATCAAAACTTCATAAATAATAATAACCAGAAAATTAGCAAATGGTTTACTGTATTTTCCAAAGAACCCCCCACCAGTGGTAATGCTCTAGTAAAGGTAACTAAATATTTTGAGTGTATTGTTGTGAGTTCTATTTCTAAGTTCAGATGCAAGGATAAGAGTCCTCACAATGCAATTCATTCTTTAGAAGAGGATTGTGGTAGACCTTCTATTTTGCCATATTGAAATATGAACCAGTTTTGTAACGCTGTTTAGGTTGTGAGTGTTCTCTATAAGTGTATGGGAATATAATAAGTTTTGTCTGCTAAGAATTTTTTTAGAACAATTTGGAAGGAATTCTGTTATCTATCATCACATCAGAGCTAAGCTTACTCGGTTCACAGCTCAAAATTTCATAAATAATAATAATCAGAAAATTAGCAAATGGTTTATTGTATTTTCCAAAGAACCCCCCCCCCCCCCCCACCAGTGGTAATGCTCTAGTAAAGGTAACTTAATATTTTGAGTGTGTTGTTGTGAGTTCTATTTCCAAGTTACTTTTATTTTGATACGGACAGATATTCGTTAAGTCGTTTCAAGGTTCCCCTTGTCTGACTTAAACACTCCTCACCTTAAATATCACTCACTTTAGATACTCCTTACTTAGTTTCTTCTCAGCTTAAATACTTCTCACCTTAAGTACTCCTCACTTAAATTTATTGTTGCATTTCAAAAAATAAATTTCAGGCTGACTTTATTTTTTGTATTGAACAACTTTTAGCCGCTTCACTCCAGACTTGACTGTATTTTAGAACTAGTCTGCCTGTAACACGGGGAGGTTCGCTCTTCGAATACCAAAAGAAAACAAAAAATGTTTTTGCGAGGAATTGGAAAGTCTTTCGATAGTATTCATTGCCATGAAAAGCTCTTTCTGGATTGACCGTTAGCAATCGGCAGAAAATTGTAGGCCCCTTCCATTACCTTAAAAGTCACGGTGCCACTTATTTGAAGCATATTCAAATGCTGCAATCTTTTTTGAATTAGAATTTCTTGTTACTTGGAGACACTGTAAAATTCTAATGGTAAACTATTTTTTCAGACAGATCAGGTATTTTTTGAGCCCCCGATCCCGTTCCCTTTCTCGTAGGAATTTTTAAATTTTTTAAATATGTAATGGGTAGTTTTTTGCTATTTTCTTTTTGGCAACACTGGTTTTGGCAGTTCAAACACTTTTTGTGTTTTGTGTCACTGTACCCAATTTTCATTTTGGTTTGTAATTTACATGAATCGTCTTTGAAACGAACGACCGACGGTAGCAAATTATTGAATTTTGCTAAGAAAGTTCATTGGGCGCTTTTCTATTTTATGGTTAGTTTAATCGAACTATACTGAGGCTGCTATTCAAGCTGTTGCTACTAAATTTCGCACCAAATTTACATTTTTGATACTAAACCACAAACACGCTAATGTTGAGGGCGAACTGATAAAAATATCGCAGCTGTTTCGGCGCTGTTCGCAGCAAGTGAGCATCTGCCACTCGGGCAATTTTGAGAAATGATTAAGTGTTGACGCCTTTCAAAATACGACTGGCGCAAGAATTGAAGCCAAACGACACCGAATTTTTGGAGAATGGGTTCTTACAAAGTTGGCCGAAGGACCACTTTTCATCAAAACAATGTGTTTAGTGACGAAGCTCATTTCTGGTGAAATTTATCCGTAAACAAGCAAAAAGGGCTTCCAATGCATCTAGAAACCATCACTGTTTAGAGCGGATCATGGTCTGGCCGAATTATCGGGCGTTTTTTTTTTTTTAAGGATGATGAAAAGTCATTATGAGCGTTACCATGCGATGCTAACAAGCTATTTTTGGGTGCAAAGTGGAAGAGCTTGGTTTGAATGAAATGTTGTTTCAACAAAACCGTGCCACGTGACGCATAGCACTCTTAACAATGGGCCAATTGAGAGACTAGTTCGGTGAACAGTTTACTTCACACTTGGTGTCGGTCATTTGGCCGACTTTATCGTGCGATTCATGGTCTCTAGACTATTTTTCGTGGGTCAATGTTATGGCTCATGTCTATAGCGGTAAGCCCGCTACGAAAAACGCACTGCCACTGGAAGCCGACATTGAAGCACTTATTTGTGAGATACCGGCCGAAATGTTAGAAAAAGTATGTCAGAACCGGACAAAGTAGATGGACTATTTGAGGCGCAGCGACGGCCAACGTTTGCAAGAAATGATCTTCAAACATTTAATTATATCGACCGTACTTTCGATTGAAATAAAGGTTTCATACAATTTGCTGAATTTTGTGTGATTTTTTTTTTAATTCACTCGGTACTTACTCTGTTGTTCAGGACGGGGACAAATACAACAAATCGAAAACTATAAAAATTGGTCTAGCCGTTTTCGTTTTATTTCATTATTCATTTAATTTATTTAAGTTTACGTAGAGAGTAAATACATTCATATACAATAGGATATTCATATTTATAAGTCCAGAAGCAATTGCTTATTCAACTTTAATATTATTTTATAGTTTAACAGTTTGTTTAATAGTTTCTCAGGCAATGCACGTAGGTAATACTCATTGGCTGACGGCCACTTCCACCTAACCTAACCTTAACAGAATAATAAAAAAAAATCTAACATGTGAGATTAGGAAAGCTTTAAGAGATTGTCCTATAAGAGGATTGTCCGAATAGCTACATTTACATTTATAAAAAAACTTGATTGCTAGGGTGTTTAATTTATCAAAGCAAATTCCACGTTCGACATATTGTCTAAGCCAGAGGTGGAGATGTACCACGGTAAATCAAGAATCATTTCAAGAACTAGCGTATTTATACCAAACAGAGGCAGCGTAGACAATAATGGCCTGAAATATTACTTTGAATAAAATTAGCTTCTTTCCAAGCTAAGCGTGGATCTACGATTTACAAACGACTTATGTGCTTAGATTTTTATTTTGTTCAATTCAAATCCAATTTGTCATTCTGTTAATACACAACAGGCTTAAAAAAAAAAAACAAATCTGATAAAAACGCAAACAGAAAATTTGAATTTTTGTTTTTCAGTGAAAAATATATCCGTTGTATGGAAATTCAATGAGTATCCAAAATACTTCAGAGCAAAACTTTAAATCGTTTTATTAAAATTATTTTTTAATGTTTTGTGCATTTGCATTTGTTCAAACAGCTTCTTTGAGTGAAACCTACCTAAACTACCCAATTTCATTCAACTTTTAAGCAGTTTAATGTTTTTATTGCAGTTTGGATGATGTCTGTTGTGAATTTTATTACATCAAAGATCAGCTCAATGAAAACTTAACATAATACAATAAGTAACAGGGACTACATGTTCTTCTCGAACACACTTATTCTTATTATTTATTTACTTATTATTGTTTATCAATAATAAATGTAAACGGGATAGGATATCTTTCAAAAATGCAATATTGCCGTCCTTTTAGTGTTAAAAACTTGCCAAATACATCACTCGATAAATAATAAAAATGCGATAGCAATTCACCAACATTTATTTTGTTTGTTGAAGCTGCCCCTCAATGTTCGATTGTGAGTTCTATTCAAATTCAAGTAAAACAGCGGGCTTACAAGGAAAAATATAATTCACAGAAAGAAAATATTAATTAAAAAGAATTAAAAAAAAAAAAACAGCACTTTATTTGGTTTCCCTAGAGCCTTTTTTTTCAATGAAGACAAAACAATTTAATCTGGAAAAAACATCCAAATGGCAACGCTACTTGTAAACAGTTTGTGTGATTTTCGTGTTCACTTGAGATTGAGAGCGACTTTCAAAAAGTAGACCAGAGTTGACATGAAAGATGAAACACTAGACCACTAAAATAAAACCGAAATTCTCTACGAAGTTCTCCCTAGATCAAATTATGTCCACTTTCACAGGTCCACTGTCCACTACCCCACTGCACTTCAGGTCCAGACTCCAACTCCACACGTTCACACACCACAGATCACACATCAAACTTGTCCAGTGCACTGCAAAAATTGCAATAACAACACAGTCGCAAGTTCATTTGTATTCTCTCTCTCATTTCTGAGTTGAGTGAGTGGTAAACTTAACAAAAAGAACCAGTGTTTTTCTTTTTAGTCTTGCAGAGCAGAGTTCTTTCTTCTTTCATTAGTTCAGTCGGTCTCGGTATTGATCTTTGCTATCTCTTGAGTAGATGTGGGTCTACGGTGCAGTTATTTGTGTGTTTTTTTAAAGTGAAAATTAGAAGTAGGTAAATATGTAGGTATATAATATTTTTCATCAAAGTTCAATTGTGATTTTATAGAAAATTATAAAGTTGTGAATTTCCAATCAAAGTGTTATGTGTATGCAATTGTAGTTAATGCAGTGCTAGTGTTTTTCGTTTTCCGAAAGTAATAAAAAAAAGCTACTGCGCATTTAGCTATCGCAAGAGAATGCAACAACAATTAAATATCCTTTCTGTCGCTCTTTTCGTGTTTCCTCTCATTGAACTCGCCTTCATCAGCTGGTGCAAATGCGCAATTATATCAAATCAATTCATGCAAGAACGTGTTCGCGTCTGCGTCGGATCGTGTTGAAATAGTTGCAAGCTTTCAGCAGATCTTAAAATCAATCCTGTATTTTCTACTCTTGAAGCTCAAGAGAAATTGACCATTGCTGGGTTTAAGACAGCCGCAGAATTTTACAATTCCCATCCATGTTATAAGGTATGTTTCCCTTAAAACTTTTATGTGTACAATTTACATATATAAGAGAAAGCCTTCCGTGATCATGTCCACAAGCCGTCTACATTACTTTTTTTAACTAAAACGCAGCGCAAGTTAATGCGGCAATAAATTAATTTGCATAAGAGAACATTCGTGTAATTGGTCTGAGTTGTGTTAAAACCATAAGTCTATGGTCGTGTTCCTAACAGACGAACCTTCTTCGACGCAGACGTCTGCTTCCATAGAAGCCTCTCAAGGGTCCTAACAAAAAAGTCTGCTCTAAATACGTGGTAGGGTCATAACCTGCCTCCATTTTGGATCAGTCGTAATGGAATGCAATATTTGATAAATCAAGTCTTTCGAACTGGTGCCCGTGCAGTAAAGGTTAGCAGGGCTGGCTGTTGCGTGAGAAGTTCGTGGTTTGATACACAGAAACATCAGACAACATTTTTGTCCTCGAGTGTCAGCCACAACTAAAACAACACAACTAAAAAAGACAGGAAAGTCAATTTTTCTTTGTATCTGCGCATGACATTACCGAGGTACATTTATGTAGGTTGATAACTAAATAGTGTTTTTTTACATTTTTCAAGAAGAACTAAAACGCATTAACTCTAAGAATGTTGCGGCTGGTCGTAGCGATTTCAGACTACGAATGTCAAATAGAATTGACTTAAAACATCTTCGTAACGAACGCTTGGCAACAGATTTTTATAACTTGTTAATAATTTTATTAATAACAACAAATTTTGCGGCAAAATATTCACTACAAGGGCGTCTGAGATGCTTCCATTTTGGTATTCGTAGTCCGAAATCGACACGACGCGATGGGCCTCATGATAGGGGTGATTATGTTTTAAAAATGCTTTCGGGCAAGTGGCAGCTGCAGCTAAAATAAACAAATATGGTAACAGTGTGGTGAGTCCCGGTATCTAGTGAATTACTCCCAACCTTGCCTTGTGAGGAAATATGGAGGGGACCTTCATTTTTCTGCCAATTGCGAATGACCAATCGGAGGACTTTGCAATCCCTCGCTAAAGGCCTATGAATTTTTTTTTGATTTCCGTTGGAATTCGAACCACTAACCTCCCACGTGATAGGCAAACATGCTCACGCCACCGTCGCGTCATCACTGCTGGTGCAGCCGAGGTGCGCTCAAATAAATTCCTGGCGAAGGGCTCAATTTTCGACCCATTTTTGGAGCATTCGAGGCAGCATGTGTCGCTATAACGAATATTCTCTTCTATGGTGTCAATCGTCTCGGGCTTTTCTGCGCAGGCAGACAAGCGACTTCACATAACCTCACAAAGTAAAGTCAACCGGTGTGAAATCGCCCGATCTGGAGGTCACTCACAGACTTAAGACTCGAAATTGTGCAGAAATCGGTGTCAGCCAGGGGCGAACGCAGGGGGGGGTTTTGGGGGTTGAAACCCCCCCCGAAATTTGTGAAATAAAAAAATAACCACTAGTTTTTTAAAACAAAAACCAAAATATAAAACATGGAAACATAAAATTCATCTGAAAATTTCATTCTGTCAACGAAAAAATCCCTTCAAATGCGGAAGCCATTTCTATCGATAAGTTAATTTGCAGGTATTTCATATGTTTTGGAATGACTTTGGTTTTGGTATGTTTTTAGCATGGTCACCCTTTTCTAGTGTAAGTAAATTTGATATGTTGATGTGGAGGTAGTATTGGGTCGTATACAACGGGACCTGCGATAGAAATATATGAAAATTCACTTTCCTACTTACTTGCAAACACATCGCATTGGTCGCTTCAAAACTAACGGCAGGTGCGACCGAGACACATCGTATCGGTCACTCCAAAACTAACGGCAGTCGCGACCGACATCTACGAAAATTAAAATTTTCATCACACATACTAAAAGCCAGTCGCTCTGGCTCTGTATAAGAATGGGATCGACAACGGCAACTAGGAAAGGGTGTACTTATGTATGAATAAGCATTTGCATACCCATGAACATTGCTTGAGTATGCCAAACGAAAAACGGCCCAACAACTTTATAGACACCTTAAATGTTTGCGATTCGTCCCTATATAAAACAGTTAATCGTTTTATGCAGATCAGCGCGACACTTCCGGTATCCGTGGCTTCAAGCGAGCGATCTTTTTCATGTCTGCGCAGATTAAAAACTTATCTGCGAGGAAGAACCAGCGAGGAGCGACTGAACGGTTTGATGTTGCTGAACATCTATAGGAGTATTGAGGTTGACTATGAGGACGTTATAAATATAAAAATGGCAAAAGTTCCAAGGCGAATTGGTTTTAATTTATAAAATACTAGCTGTGCCCGCGACTTCGTCCGCGTGGAATAGTGACTTTCGGCAGCATTTTTAATTTTTCAGTAACCTATTGTTATATAATTTTACTTAAGTACATACATTTTTGCACACGATGTTCTTACTTTTTTCATCTTTTGCCAAATAAAATTTATTTGCCGTAAGTACTTCCGTTCTCATGGATATAATGGAACAAAGAAAAAAACCAAATAGACATATTTAATTTTGGAATTTTTGTAATATTAGTAACGACTCCCGTTCCCGTGGGAATATGGTGATAGTTCTCATAGGAATATGGGAATGAGTTAAAGTTTATGTTACTCGCTCGGGAATAGTGTAGCATTGTAACGGTGGAAGAATTTTTGAAATTGGTGCAGTAGTTTCTAAGTTCTCGTTTACGTTCCCGTTCCCTTGGGAATTGGGATAAAACATCAAGTCTATGTCTTTCCTCAGGTCTTATACTACCTCTGTACAAAATTTCATTTGAATTGGTTCAGTTGTTTGGGCGGGAGACGGTAACATAGAAAGACGAACAGACAGAGCTACTTTTGCATTTATAATATTAGTAAGGACCGGTTCCCGTGGAAGTATTCGGATGAAATGTAGCCTATGTCCTTCTTCAGGTTCTAGATCATCTCTGTATAAAATTTTACTTAAATCGATCCAGTGGTTTGGGCGGGAGATGGTAACATAGAAAGAAGGACAGACAGAGCTTCTTTCGTACTTATTATAGAAGACAGGACTCCCGTTCCTGTAGGAAAATGGGGATGAGTTAAAGTTAATGTTACTTGAGGATATTGAGGCATTCTAACGGTGGAAGAATTTTTAAAATCGGTGCTGTAGTTTCTAGGTTCCTGTATACGTTCCCGTTCTCATTAGAATATAGGGATAAAATGCATAGCCTATGTCTTCCTCATGTTATAGACTATATCTGTACCAAATTTCATTCAAATCGGTTTAGTAGTTTGGGCGGGAGACGGTTACATAGAAAGCTGGACAGACAGAGTTACTTTCACATTTATAATATTAGTTAGGATTGTTCCTAGCAATGTATTTAAACAAATCAATACAGAGTATAAAAAAGCATACAAATATTAAAAACAAATTGTTCGTTCAAATTTAATATATTTTTTCAAAACCCCCCCCGAAAAATTTTTCTGCGTTCGCCCCTGGTGTCAGCAATTTCGTTTCGAAACAATTTTCGGAACGTATGCAATGCCCACGCAGTGATCGTGCGGCTTCAATTCTTCCACAATGAACTGAGCTCAAATCAAGTGACAGCTGTAAAAAGACCAGTCCCAAAAAAGTATTTCAAGATTAAAAACCAGTCGTCTATAAAAACCTTTATAAGTCCGACATGTGCAATGCGTTAAGCTGTATCGTGGGTATCACCTATTTCGAGGAATTGGCTACTCATCCGAGAGAAAATAAATATACACACTACCATGAACAGCGCTTACTAGCTAGGTCCTTGGATCGCGTTTCCAAGGGGTCCGTGGCTTCGTTCGATCACTCTAATTTTATTTAAGTCTTTCGAACGCGATAGGAGAAGGCTAGAATAATAATATAATAATATAAAAATAAAAAGAGTAATTAAAGAATTGCGTAGAATCTAATAAGAACACCTCTGCTGTAGCTGAATGCCCCTTTCTTATCAACTCAAATAGCTGAGAAACACTGAAACATTCCTTATATTCAGTGGACTCTCCACCTATTGTGTTTTTATTTTAAGTTAAGCTCAAAACTAATTGCTCACTCAGCTTCATTTTGTCATACATTGCATTCAAGACATTTCACATCCAATTTCGTAAAAAAAAAAAACAATTTGGCAATTCAGAATTCAACTCATACACAAGAAGGACTTGTGAAATTATTCCCCACGTGTTAATTCTTTTGCTCCCACACAACAGTTCACTTTCTTTTTTTCTTAACCCTCTAGGAAGTGGCCTAACGCCCATGATTATTATCCAAGAAACATCATGCACATGCCACATGTGAGCTGTGCTCGATGCCAGAACAGCCAGTCTTCCTTCCTCCTACAGTATTAAAACAGTCTAAAGCCGAAGGATGAATAAATTCCTTGGCTATTGTTGTGTGTTGAATTAAACAGAAGTAAGCCAGGATACAGTATATAGCACTGCGATATACTAAAGAGCCAACCATAAAAGCCTATTGAATCGTAACATTGCTTTTGGTGCTACAGAGCAAATAAAATTCCCCAACGGAACTACACACTGCAACCCAGCTCCCAGTCCGGGCTCCCAAATGAAAAGGATTCATTTTGGCATGACAGAATAATTGGAATTAGGGCATCATATGAGTGCGGGGAGGACAGAGATTGCACTGAAAATTTGTTTTTGTTTTCTATTCATGAAAGCACTCATGGATGCTGTTAAAAGTGGAGGTTAAGATGGCAGTGTAGGGACTAGGGAGTATAAATTAAGGAACTTCTGGCATGGCCTTAGCATCAGCACAAAATAATTGTAGTTGTCTCTATATACTAATACTAACTCGGTGCTTCTTCTTCTTTCCTGTTGTCTTCCGTCCGCCTGCTAGACAGTCACGAATTGTGTATATTCATGAAGTGGCATCAAACGAAATATTATGATGGGTCATCACTTAGCTTAACCAACTCATAGAGTGCGGTTTTAATGGTGTGGATTGTCGGTAAAATTGGGTTTCATCTCATCATGTGTACATGTGATTAGAATTGCTGAAGAGCATAGCTTTATTCGAGAACTGTTATCCAAAGACACAATAAAAAAATCTACCAATGCAGGCATACTGAATGACACTTTCATTCCGAATACAAATGGATGAAGTGCTCTTGAGACTTATACACAAAATGAGTTCAGAATTGAATTGAATTGAAAAGTAGAACCTAACTGCAGTAAAGCTCCTTTAAAATATTATCTGTGAGGATTAAAATTGTAGATGAATTTCAAAATCAAATGAACTAGGGTAGCAATTGTTTTTGTGTGGGGAAAATGTTTTGATGAGTGATTCCATTAAATAAGGATGATGATCTGCATTGTACTTCAGAATTCTAAAATATTCTTGTTTTGCATGGAAAGCGCATCGTGTTTCTTGTCATGGAGCTCAGTGTACAGGTAAGCTGATAATTGGAAGTGTGTTTTGGTGAATTTGAATTGAAACTGTTACAAGGAAGAATTAGTTGTGCTTTTGGATAATGGATATTCGGTTGGTTGGAAGACTCTTGCATTCGTTGATGAAGGGTACAATTGATTTATAGTATTTTTTAATGATGTGCTTTGTTTCAGTGAAAAGGGAGACCAAATTCTTAAAACTCCTTCTTACCAGAATTCTTCTAAAGAGAAGATGAGTTGTGATTGAAACAAACTAAACTCTTTAGAAATACAAAACGAATCATGTCAGTTGATTTAATACAGTAGCACATTCCAAGGAGAGGAAAATCAATTTTCAAATACAATCAAAGCATTGAACTAAACAATGCATAAAGTATTTTCATTATTCTCATTATTCTCTCGAACTTTAACTTTTGCAAACCGTTTTCTTGGAATTATATATGTGCTTTGTGACTGTAAGCATTTTGATTGATTGAACAAATCACAACTCAACACACACGAACCAACTGACTAAGCCGCAAAATATGTTGACCATGCACCTACATTGTTTAAAATTTCAATAGAAAATGAAATTGATCAAGAATGTTCAAATTCACTTCACATTGTTTAAATTTTTCATCGGCAGTAGAGAATTGTAGTTAATTTCAAAGAATTGGTTTCATTGAGTTGCTGTATAAAATATGTTTCCACAGAAGTGATGCTAAGGCTTTCTGGAAAATAATAACATTTTGAAATAGTCATATTCATTCCATGTGAGTAGACCATACGCGTATGAAATGAAACGATTTGTGGGAGGAAATAGGCTACCCTTTCATTCTACAGTTTTCCAAAGAAAGGCAACCATTTTTCTATTAAATGCAAATTGTTTTCATGGCTGGGTGCTGTTGTAAAGGGTCGTTAAATTTTAAGGGCCGATGTTGGTTTTGAATAAAACACAAATTATTTAGGAAATTATTGTCATTTCTTTTTATTATGACAATATTGGTATGGTTCAATTATAGGATCAAAATATCGGTCAATGGCCCGCCTCGACCTCGGCGGCAAACCTCCATCCAATAGTAAAATCTTCGATGACGCTGAGGCATACTTAAGGTTCTAAACTGTTACTGTGCCGAATTGTCTCATCCTTTAGCTCTTGAATTGTTGCTGGCTTATCGACTTACACCTTTTCTTTCTAACAACCCCAAAGAAAGTAGTTTAACGATATCAAATCATATGATCTTGGTGGCCCATTGACATCGCCACCACGTGTGATAACACGGCCATTGAATTTTTCGTGCAAAAGAGCCATTGTTTCGTTAGCTGTGTGGCAAGTGGCACCGTCCTTTTGAAACCACATATCGTTCACAGTCATATCTTCCAATCAAAAAAGCTCGTTATCGGCTCACGGTAGCGAACACCATTCACAGTAACTGCCTGACCGGCCTCATTTTGGAATAAATATGGCTCGATGATGCCGTCAGTCCATAAACCGCACCAAACAATCACTCTTTTTAGTGCATTGGTTTTTCGACAACCACTCATAGTAGGGGAGCCCATCAAGAGGGGATTTTGCTAGTTACTCGAGCGCGTCAGAAAATCATATGGGGAGAACCTTGCACCCTGCAATGTACTCCTGCCTTATAGGAACCCTTAATGCTGTGGGGCACGTTGAGGGCAACCCGTCAGAATAGTAAAAAAAAAAACGATCCACAGAAAAACTCAAGCGCGTCAGATTAATAGAAGGTAAGTTAATTACATCCAGAAAAGTTTAATTTTCAAAATCTAGACAATTTGAGAGTGACCTATGTTAGTTGGCGAGTCACAAAGGTGCAAAAAAAATCGACATTTTGAAATACTCGAACGCGATTAACTTTTTTTTATATTGAAGGTTATCGTATCAGGATTACGAAACTTATATAATCTGACAGTTTGCTTGAGGCGATTGAGATAAAATCGTCAATGGAAGGTAAAATATAATGATGGTTAATATCTCGCTTAATATTGATATTAGCAATTTGTTCAACAAAACTTTTTTGGAGGAAATCAAATTCTCTACAAGGTTGTTGTTTATAATTTTTCCGTGGCTCATGCTTTTTATGAGATAACTGCGAAAAAACGTGAATTTTATGAAAAAATTTGGTTCAGTGGCCCGTACTACCTCGCCCGCCGGTGTGGTGTGAGTTACGACTTTGCCGCTATAGGCACTTTTGTAGAGCGTTCAATTCGGTGAAAGCGATCCCATGAAATGCAGCTAAGCTATAGAAATTTAAAAAATAAAAAATCAGAGTTTTCGTGTAGTTTCAATGGGAAATGTTCAAACCTCTTGATCGAGCACTTAAAATTAATATTAAGGCCTCAAACTTTCAGGGATTTTTTTTTTTTTGTATTTTCAACAAAATTTCGTAAATGACATTGATAAAATAATGATTTTCCATGATCTCGACTATCAGTTTGCTACATTGAGTACGAAAAAAATAATCAACAACGAAAAAAAACGAGAACGTTTTATTTTTTTCAACTTTAATAGCGAATAGCTTCTGAAGGAAGCACTTTGTAAAAAAGTGCATGAAGATCTTTTTTAAAAAAATTAAATTTGCTTTAAGAAAAACGTTTGCAATTTTTCACATATTGATTTGTACGTGAGTTACGAAACTCCAAAATAGAAGAGCAAAATCAAAAAATATACTATTTTTCAAAGCTTGATTACTCGGAAACTGTTAGTCTGAGAAAAATTTTCAATATGATTTTTTTTAAAGAAAATTTAATTTTTTACAAAAATATTTGTAGTTTAATTTGTTGGGTTCAAAATAATTGAACAGTTTTGACGCTCAAGTAAGGTTAGGTCTAAGAAACATAAAACACGATTGATAGACCTTTAAGTACCTGTTTTTTTATCTCAATCGTTTTTGGAATTTTTTTTTAGCTAACCCAAAAATATTTTCAATATGGTTTTTGAAACAAAAAAAAAAATTTTTTTGGCCCAGTCTATAGTGTACAATTTTTACTTGCGATTATAGGTACTATAAGGCAAGTTTTGCAATCGTGCAGAAAAAAAATTTTTAAATAACAATTAAACATGACATTACGATGATAGAGAATACGAAAAAAGTGGGTCCTACAATTCTGTCTGTCTGTCTGTCTGTCTGTCTGTCTGTGTGTCTGTCTGTCTGTCTGTCTGTATGTCCGTATATGGATCTACAGCCTGAACCGCTTGACCTATTTTCTTCAAAATTTGCAGTCAGGGTCTATTTGGCATCCTACAGAGGGGTTTTTGGAATTGGGTCTCTAGGTCTTGAAATAACGGTACCTGCCATACAACCTATATGATAATACTTAGTTTTCTCGAAAACGGCTCTAACGATTTTGATAAAATTTTATTCGAAGGATTATTTTTTGATTGTCTTTCTTATGATGCAAAAATTTTTTTTGGGAAAAGTCTAAAAACGGTACCCCCCATAGTACCGTTTTTTTCAAAACCGACTTCCTCGTTAATGGCTCACACGATTTTGATGAAATTTCATATTTAAGAAGTCGTAGATGACATTAAAAATATTGCATATTAACATTTGGAAAATTCTAAATTTTGAAATTTTTATTAATTTTTTTAAAATAATTTTGTTTATTTGAATATTTTCAAAACGGTATTGCTGATTTATTTCAATTTTCTTGTCAAAACATCTTCTGGCAAGATCTTAAGACTTGCATACCTAGATCTTAAAAAACTTTTTTTATTAAAAAATGAAAAATAAAAAACCGATTTTTTAAAAAACTGCTCTAACGATTTTGGTTAAATATTCAACGTTTATAAGTACTAGCAATTGCAAAAGAATGGCGTTTTTGGATTTTCGATTGAAACTTTTGGAATATTTAATTTTAATTTTTTTCAATATTTTGCGTGATTTAATTCAATTTTCATTATTAAAATGTAGTTGGCAACCCTGAGCCCACCAAAAATATTTAGAGCGAATGCTAAAACCTTTTACTCAGCCTTAATTTTTTGGTATTGGTATTGTGCACACAATCGCAAGTTCGTGCGACCCAGTCGTGCCCATTTTTACTTGCGATTATAGGTACTATAAGGCAAGTCTTGCAATCGTGCAGAAAAAAAAATTTGAGATAACAACTAAATATGACATTACGATGATAGAGAATACGAAAAAAGTGGGTCCTACAATTCTGTCTGTCTGTCTGTCTGTCTGTCTGTCTGTGTGTCTGTCTGTCTGTCTGTCTGTATGTCCGTATATGGATCTACAGCCTGAACCGCTTGACCTATTTTCTTCAAAATTTGCAGTCAGGGTCTATTTGGCATCCTACAGAGGGGTTTTTGGAATTGGGTCTCTAGGTCTTGAAATAACGGTACCTGCCATACAACCTATATGATAATACTTAGTTTTCTCGAAAACGGCTCTAACGATTTTGATAAAATTTTATTCGAAGGATTATTTTTTGATTGTCTTTCTTATGATGCAAAAATTTTTTTTGGGAAAAGTCTAAAAACGGTACCCCCCATAGTACCGTTTTTTTCAAAACCGACTTCCTCGTTAATGGCTCACACGATTTTGATGAAATTTCATATTTAAGAAGTCGTAGATGACATTAAAAATATTGCATATTAACATTTGGAAAATTCTAAATTTTGAAATTTTTATTAATTTTTTTAAAATAATTTTGTTTATTTGAATATTTTCAAAACGGTATTGCTGATTTATTTCAATTTTCTTGTCAAAACATCTTCTGGCAAGATCTTAAGACTTGCATACCTAGATCTTAAAAAACTTTTTTTATTAAAAAATGAAAAATAAAAAACCGATTTTTTAAAAAACTGCTCTAACGATTTTGGTTAAATATTCAACGTTTATAAGTACTAGCAATTGCAAAAGAATGGCGTTTTTGGATTTTCGATTGAAACTTTTGGAATATTTAATTTTAATTTTTTTCAATATTTTGCGTGATTTAATTCAATTTTCATTATTAAAATGTAGTTGGCAACCCTGAGCCCACCAAAAATATTTAGAGCGAATGCTAAAACCTTTTACTCAGCCTTAATTTTTTGGTATTGGTATTGTGCACACAATCGCAAGTTCGTGCGACCCAGTCGTGCCCATTTTTACTTGCGATTATAGGTACTATAAGGCAAGTCTTGCAATCGTGCAGAAAAAAAAATTTGAGATAACAACTAAATATGACATTACGATGATAGAGAATACGAAAAAAGTGGGTCCTACAATTCTGTCTGTCTGTCTGTCTGTCTGTCTGTCTGTGTGTCTGTCTGTCTGTCTGTCTGTATGTCCGTATATGGATCTACAGCCTGAACCGCTTGACCTATTTTCTTCAAAATTTGCAGTCAGGGTCTATTTGGCATCCTACAGAGGGGTTTTTGGAATTGGGTCTCTAGGTCTTGAAATAACGGTACCTGCCATACAACCTATATGATAATACTTAGTTTTCTCGAAAACGGCTCTAACGATTTTGATAAAATTTTATTCGAAGGATTATTTTTTGATTGTCTTTCTTATGATGCAAAAATTTTTTTTGGGAAAAGTCTAAAAACGGTACCCCCCATAGTACCGTTTTTTTCAAAACCGACTTCCTCGTTAATGGCTCACACGATTTTGATGAAATTTCATATTTAAGAAGTCGTAGATGACATTAAAAATATTGCATATTAACATTTGGAAAATTCTAAATTTTGAAATTTTTATTAATTTTTTTAAAATAATTTTGTTTATTTGAATATTTTCAAAACGGTATTGCTGATTTATTTCAATTTTCTTGTCAAAACATCTTCTGGCAAGATCTTAAGACTTGCATACCTAGATCTTAAAAAACTTTTTTTATTAAAAAATGAAAAATAAAAAACCGATTTTTTAAAAAACTGCTCTAACGATTTTGGTTAAATATTCAACGTTTATAAGTACTAGCAATTGCAAAAGAATGGCGTTTTTGGATTTTCGATTGAAACTTTTGGAATATTTAATTTTAATTTTTTTCAATATTTTGCGTGATTTAATTCAATTTTCATTATTAAAATGTAGTTGGCAACCCTGAGCCCACCAAAAATATTTAGAGCGAATGCTAAAACCTTTTACTCAGCCTTAATTTTTTGGTATTGGTATTGTGCACACAATCGCAAGTTCGTGCGACCCAGTCGTGCCCATTTTTACTTGCGATTATAGGTACTATAAGGCAAGTCTTGCAATCGTGCAGAAAAAAAAATTTGAGATAACAACTAAATATGACATTACGATGATAGAGAATACGAAAAAAGTGGGTCCTACAATTCTGTCTGTCTGTCTGTCTGTCTGTCTGTCTGTGTGTCTGTCTGTCTGTCTGTCTGTATGTCCGTATATGGATCTACAGCCTGAACCGCTTGACCTATTTTCTTCAAAATTTGCAGTCAGGGTCTATTTGGCATCCTACAGAGGGGTTTTTGGAATTGGGTCTCTAGGTCTTGAAATAACGGTACCTGCCATACAACCGATATAACAATACCTATTTTTCTCGAAAACGGCTCTAACGATTTTGATAAAATTTTACGTGAGGTATTATTTTTTAATAACTGTTCTAATGATGTAAAAAAAATTTTTGGAGAAAGCCTAAAGACGGTACCCCCCATAGTACCGTTTTTTTCAAAACCGACTTTCTCGGTAATGGCTAACACGATTTTGACGAAATTTCATATTTAAGAAGTATTAAGTTGTTTAAAAAAGATTGCATATCTACATTTGAAAAATTTAGTTTTTTCGAATTTTCATTAATTTTTTTAAAAAAAATTTGTTTTTCCGAATATTTTCCAAACGATATATTTGATTTATTTCAAATTTTTTTTCAATACATCTTTTAGCAAGATCTTAAAACTTGTGTACTTGAATTTTGAAAACCTAATTTTTAAAAAAAATTAAAAATAAAAAACCAGTTTTTTAAGAAATGGCTCTAACGATTTTGATTAAATTTTAAGGGTTTATATGCATAAGTAATTGCAAAAAAATGGCGTTTTTAGATTTTCGCTTGAAACTTTTGGAATATTTAATTTAATTTTTTTCAATACTTTTCGTGATTTAATTCAATTTTCACAATTAATGTGTAGTTGGCAACCCTGTAAAACCAAATACATAAAGAACGAATACTAAAACCTTTTGCTCAGTCTTAAGATTTTGGTATTTTACTTAGCAAACGATCGCAAGTTCGTGCGACCCAGTCGTGCCCATTTTTTTTTATTACATTCCTGTAATAAAAAATAGAAACTACAAATAATAGTTACTTTAAAACTGTCAGACGAAGACTACCCCTCCATATAAATTTTTTTTAAATCTATTGAAAACTCGTCAGATCGCAATTTATAACAAAAAGATATCGACAGTTTTGTTACGTGGTGTTCTTAAAACGGTCCTAGTTTGAACCCTTCCAAGCGTCAAAGTATGACGTTCTCACGCAAAAGGATTCCCTGCATTGTAAATTGCAGATCTTATTCTGATCTTCCGACTGTATGTAATTTATTTGGCGAATATTTTAGATCAAACTACACAACTTCAAATGATATGCTTCCCCGAAGTACAGAATATTATACTTACCGGAATATGGTTGACATTGGTAAGTTAGAGCTAAATATTTCCGAAATCGAAGATGGTCTTCTGAATTTGGATTGTGATAACAATCCCGGTCCTGATGGAGTCCCTCCTATCGTTCTGAAAAAATGTGCAGCTGCTCTTTCTGTACCCCTTTATTATATCTTCAATAGCTCTCTTGCAAGCGGTGAATTTCTCTCGGAGTGGAAAAAATCTTTTATAATTCCGATTCACAAAAGTGGCCCCAAGCAAGAAATATCTAACTATCGTCCAATTTGTAAACTGTCATCTATTCCAAAACTTTTTCAAAAATTGTTTACTTTAAGTTGGTTTTCTTTCTGAAAGAATATATTTCACCATTTCAACATGGCTTTGTAGCAGGAAGATCAACAACTACCAATCTTTCAATCTTTTCCAATTTTATTTTGAATAAACTCGAAAAAGGATATCAAATCGATGTTATTTACACAGATTTTGCCAAAGCCTTCGATAGAGTCAGTCACTTAATTTTGATTGAGAAGATTGAAAGATTGGGTTTGCACTCAAGTATGTTGAAGTGGCTGATTTCATACTTAGAAGATCGTATACAATTTGTATCTATTGACCAAATACTCTCGAAACCTATAAATGTATCATCAGGTGTACCCCAAGGAAGCCACTTGGGTTCACTCCTCTTTCTTATCTTTATTAATGACATGCCTGATATCTTTAAAAATTCCGGTCGACTTCTATTTGCGGATGATTTGAAGTTTTTCCGATGCATTAAATCTGTCGATGACTGTCTTCTTTTACAGGATGAACTTCTTAGGCTGACTGAATGGTGTAAAGTTAACCAGTTATTTTTAAATGTCTCTAAATGCCACTGTTTTTCTTTTTGTCGCAATTTGTCACCAGTCTTCTACGAATATAAAATTGACGACCATGTTCTTGATAGAGTATCGGAAAAAAAGACCTTGGCGTGGTTTTTGATTCAATACTAAACTTAAATAAGCATGTTGAATGCATTGTAGCCAAAGCTAACTCCATGTTAGGTTTTATAAAACGCAATTCTAAAGACTTTAAGGATCCATATACTCTTAAATCCCTATATACTGCTTATATTCGGTCCATTTTAGAATACTGTTGTGTAATATGGAATCCTTACTACAACATTCATTCCAATAGAATTGAAAATATTCAAAAAAAGTTTACTCGATTTGTAATATGGAAATTAGGTTTGAACATCGAAACTCCCTCCTACTCTACTAGATGCAAACTTCTTGGCCTTCAGTCGCTTGCAAATAGACGAAAAGTCTTTTCAATTATGTTCATAAGTGATATCTTAAATTATCATATTAAATGCCCATTTCTGCTATCTATGATTGACATTTACGCACCATCTCGTCAGCTTAGAGAACGTAGTCTGCTCCGAGAAAAGGGACATAGAGTTAACTATGCACTAAACGAACCTATAACTCGCTGTGTAATAGAAACCAACCTTATCTCTGTAAATATTGATTTCAATTTTCATACAAGTAGAATAACATTAAAAAATAACTTACTATTGTACTTTTTAAATTAGCTTTTTATATTTAATATATGTAAGTATCCATATGTTTATATTAAATTGTATTATAAACATATTTATCATATTTATTTCGCTAGTCTAATTGAAGATGTTAATGATCTCTAACTGATGTTAAATAAATAAATAAATTATTCAATATCTCAGCAATCATTATCTCAAGTTACGAATTTCCGTGACCTTGGTGTTATTTTTAGTACTAACCTCGAATTCAATGAACACATCAACCTCATAACAAGCAAAGCAAATTCAATGCTTGGGTTTATTAAGAGATGGACAAAAGTATTTAACGACCCCTATGTTACACTTTCCTTATACAACTGTCATGTTCGTCCCCATCTCGAGTATGCTTCTCAGGTTTAGTCACCTCTATATAAGGTTCATAAATCTCGTATTCAGGCAGTTCAACACAGATTCATACGTTTTGCCCTGAAAGGTTTTCCCTGGGAAGAAAACTTTCAACCTTAATAAAAGTAGTTTAAAATTAAAACTCAAAACCAGTGCTCCACAAGCATGATTTTTGTTTTTAATTTGTATTTAATTATTAGTTAATTGTAGCTTATTTCACTTTAAATTGTTTTTTATACTTATAATAATGTTTTTTTTTTAGTTTAATTTTGTATTGTCGTTGTAGAATAAATAAATTATGTTAAATATTATGTCCTTGTTCGTATACGTTCTTTTGTGCTTGTGTTGGCGTTTTTTACTAATCACTAACACTTGCATTAATGATGAAGAGCGTAGATAAGTGCGTACATATGAGCTTGCTTTAAGCTCAGTACCGCTTAAGTCTCTGAGATGCAAAAAAAAAAAATATATAATTGTCAGATTATCACCCTGGAGGACGAAGACATCAAGTTGATCCCTCTGCATAAAAATCAGACGCGCTCGAGTTTTCCAAGGTCACATTTTTTTTTAGATTTTTAAAAATCAGCCATAACTTTTGGTCACGTTTAAATCGTCAGTCATTCAAGAACACTTTTGAAGAACACTTTTTTGAGCTCACTTTACATTGGCATTAAAAATCTGACACGCTAGAATATTTTTTTTTTGTTTTTCCACCTCTCTATACGCCCACCTCCCCCTACTTAATCGTCAGATTTAAATTTATCGGTTATCAGATGAATGTCTAACGCGCTGGAGTATTTTTATGTGACCATTTTTTTTACATTTTTAAAAATCCCCCCACTAAAATGGAAAATTTGTCATAAACTTTTTTTTGTTTTAGAGCCTAAACTTCACAATTCAATAAGTCTCCATGACGCTGTAGTAACTGCAAATTTAGCACCCTGGGCTCCCCTACTATCATGGATTATAATCCAATGTTGCTGCGGTGCAATTGACTCAAGAACTAAAGCCTCTTGACCATTTTAAGCGTCTTCAATGGTTGGAATGGTGGCATGAAATGGCAACAGTGGATGATAAATTTTCGAAGACAATCGTCTTCAGTGATGATTCTCATTTTCACTACAATGGATTCGTTAATAAGCAGAATTGCCGCAATGGGGCGAATGATAATTGTTAACAATTAATAATTATTATTATTTTTATCGTGTAAATTCAAGTCTTTATACATTCATCAACGATGGGCTTGAGAGATGCAATTGCTGACCAAGAAGACGAGTTTAGGTGAACGTCTCTTCAGCCACACTATCGCGAAGAGTAGCAATATTTTCTGGAGTACGAGCTGTACGACCAGGAACTGGTGTTTTCACATATTCTACAGACAATGTTTGCTCAAATTTTTGCACGATTTTTGCGATCGAAAAGTCACAAAGTGCACGAATATGCATTTTGATTTGAATGCCCATTTTCATAGTTACCCTGCATTACTTTAACGCGTTGCTCGATTGTGTATCTTTCCATGGTTCAAATTGAGTTTGTATCCAAACTTCACAAAAGTTCCAAGTTACTACAAAACCAGGAATAGCAAAATGTGTGAACTAGTGTTTTTATTACAAACACTTAACCCCGGGTGTAAGAATATTGCAATATTGAAAGCAAAGAAAAGTAAAGAAATCCCAAAAAACCCTAAAAAAGATTCACTTCATTCCAACTCAGCTATTCCATTACTAACTTATGTTTCTTTGTATACCGCATACACATTCAATTTAAATGAAATCCCAAAAAATTATGAAGGAATTTGTTTACATGGTTTTGTTTAATCGTAGCATGACGCCCTATCAGAACCCGTAGCACAACAATTCATTCTTTCTCAGAGGCCTACATTACAAAAATATACGCTTAAGAAATTGTTTTCGACAGTTTGCTCGAAATCAAATAACCAAAGTGTCCTCCTGTCAGGAAAATAAAATCATTTCTTTAGAGAAGTTGCTCTGGGAATGGTTCAATCATATCGAAAATCAAAAATAAGGTCAGATTGGAAATTTCAGAATAATAAATGCAAATGAAAATGTCTTTTCTTTCAAGTTCAACGGCTTTGAAATTAATTACATTGACTGTCCTTTGAAGTTTATTTTCTTCAATTCAATTCCTTAAGACAAAAAGTTTGCTGTGCTGTGAAAAAGGAGCAACATTTTAAATTACTAAGAAGCATTTCGGTTCCATATATTAATATTGTTTGTTCTTCAACAAGATGATTTTCAATTTAATCACAAACACATACTCATAAAATGTTCTTACACAAACAAGACCCAGTTCGATATGGAGAAGGAGAAACTGTTCAACCGCAAAACGGTGCCTCTAAAGGGAGGCCGGGAAAATAAATGAATAATAAATTTTGTGTAAATTACGTCGCCCTGTAAACCTAAATCCTTATACCTTGTACCTCACATCGACCCCCCTTTGAGACCACATATTTCACAGAATTTCCTCCTATACTCTTGAGCCTTTTCCTTTTGTAGTCTCAAACAGAAGCACAATTGAAAGACTACAGAAGAAAGTTAAAAAAAAAGTAAAACAAAAATTTATTTCATAACATTTGTGACAGCAGCAGCACACCCAAGGTACCTACTTTTATATTAATGTTCAGATGACAAGTGATGTAAATATCTTGGACGCAAACAAATTATAAATCACTTTGTAATGACACGGAAGTTATAATCTTTTAACCCGCTTGTAAATTGTTTCTACTCACACAAAGTTAATGGGGCATTTTTATTTTCGTGCGGTTACACAATTAATTATTTTTTAAAAAAGGGATGATTTTTTTTTTTTATTAAAATTTCCATGGGAACTTATTTCTTCTTTCGTTCGTTTATTGGAAACCAATTACGTTTTGTAACTCGTTGCTGTAACTCTTTCGTGGTTGGATAAATTACCCAATTCAACTGCAATTATGGGGGTCTTTGTGGTGAAAATGTTTTGTGTTTGCTTCGGTCGGCACAGCGTTATGATGCTGAAAAGATAAAAAGGAGATATGATAGCTGTGGAGCATTAATTAAATTAAATGCTGTCATTACTCTTCGAATGCTAAAGTACTTCAACACAGCGAACGGTCTGGCGGTGAGGGCAGAAAGCGAATCTCATCTATACGCTTTCTGCCCTCACCTCCAGACCGTTTTAGTTAAAGCTAACGAAACAGTATGAGCTGCTAACTTGATCGATTGAGATCGACATAAACCCATAGCAGGACCTCCATTATCTTCTTATTCTTGTCTGTTTCCTTGCTAGCTGTGGCGTGATAGTTAGTATGTCAGCTGTTAAGCCAGAGGTTTGCGGTTCAAATCCCAACAGAGCCAAAAAGTTTTTCCACGGGTATCGCCTTTCGCGAAGAGTTAGAAGATTAGCCGTTCGGAACCGGAAGAAAACTGTAGGTCCCCTCCATTCCCTGATAAGGCGAGAGATGCCCTACCCCTTGGGGCTCCTTTCTCTGTTGCGTCGCCCTATTTACTTATTTTATTCCTTGCTTGCTACTTTTGACATGCATGAGTCGCGTTCATTTTCTTAGTACAAATATAAAACTCAGTTTTTTCGGTCTCTCTCGATTCAACGGTGTTTAGGTGATTTCCAACAACCATAAAATTAGACGAGCTGAATGGTTGCATTTACTTCCCAGGAACTTACAGCTTGGTGTTACTTTGTTGAGTTAGCCTTTTAACCGAAAGTCGTTCCGAATCTCAATAAGCACAGCTTGGTTGTCGTTGTAGTTGTTAATATTGAACTTTTTTGTTTGCAAGTCTGGTGTTTTAGATGTGAGTGGATTTGGGTTTCTGCTGATAATGCCTTCGGTTGTTATACCTACCTAAAGCTGGAAAATATTCCAAGTCTATCTTCTTTTATACTTAAAATATTAGAGAAGTTGATTGATGTCCACTTACGAAACACGCTTAATGAGTCACTTCTTTCTCAAGCTCAACAAGCATATTGCAAGGTTAAATCAATTGAAACGACTCTACACACGCTAGTCCGTACAATGAAATACTCACTTTATCATAAGGAGTTCATTATAGTTGCTTTCTTAGATATCGAAGGCGCCTTTAATAACGTCGAAATATCTGCGATCTCCCGAGCTCTTACAACCCTCACTCGGTGAGTTGATTGAAAGACTCCTTGAAAGTGGATTCATAAACTCAACACTGGGAGAGGTTTCTGTCAAAAGAGCTGTAAGTAGAGGCATTTCGCAAGGTGGAGTCCACTCTCCTCTTCTCTGGAATTTGGTGGTAAATAAACTGCTGATAAGCCTGGAGGAGGATGGCTGTAGGGTCATTGTTTATGCAGACGATGTTGCCATTGCAGTCACAGGAAAGCATCTTAGCACCTAGTCCTTCTTGACATCTACAGTAAACAAATAGTTGCGAGTTCGGCTAATCTTTTACAAGAAGTCTCGCAATGGACCAACAACAATAGTGGTCATGCCGACTTTCTGAATAAATTCGAAATCCCCAAACTTAAAACAGACTACACCACACCCGAACTTCCGGTCGATTATTCCATCCAGAATAGACTGGAAAGACCAATCATTGTTGGAAAACGAACATGTCCATTTTTATACTTACGGCTCGAAAGCAAATGAAGGAGTAGGTTGTGGTGTCTATTCAGACAAAATGAAATTGAACATCTCGCTTCGTCTTGATTTATTGTAGCGTGTTCTAAGTGGAGGTGATGGCAGTTAGCGAAGCTCTAATCTTGGCTCAGAGAAAACATGATATCTAAAAAGGATATATGCATCTTCTCAGACAGTCAGGCGGCCATCAAATCTCTGTCATCAAATTCCTTCAACTTTATCTAAGCCCTTAACTGTCGATCATCTCTCAAGCAGATGTCAGAGCAGTTCAAAATTCACCTGTGCTGATGGGTGCCGGGGTAAGAGACATACTAGAAAACTGAAAAGCAGATGAACTCGCCATAAAACGAAACACTTCTGCCCTTCTCACCAAAAACGGAGAGTATTGGCATTCCAATCGCTATATACCTATACAAACTCCTGCTCAAGCAGGACGCATACAAGAAAACTAATCTGAGATGATCAAGCAGTTTAACGTGTGACGCAACAAAACAGATCTGGCCCAAGCTAGATCTTAAGCGATCGAACGGCTTGATATCTCACAAAAGAAAGCACATCAGTGCAACGATAGGTGTCTGTAGCGGCTGAACACAGCCTCAAATAAAGTGCCACAAATAATCAGTGACCACATCATGTGTCATCACAGGACACTGTCTTATTGGACGACATGCCGCAAGGCTTAGACTCGCTTCAAACGACTTTTGCAGAAGCTGCATGGATGAGGAGGAGGAAACTATTTCTCACTTTCTCTGTTCATGCCCAGATTTAGATCACAAACGTAGGATACACCTAGGTTCGTGCTTCATTGATGACCCTAGTGATCTTACTCAAATCGACGCCCTGCGTCTCTCCCGCTTAATTGTAAGCTCAAATTGGCTTTAATCGGATGAGGATACATTAAATCCATCGTGGTATCACAATAGGCCCAACGGGCTTAAATGTGCTAGCTTGGTAACAGCCACTGTAACCTAACCATGCCTTCGATTGAAGTCATATTTCTACATAAGTGGTATCTTCAAGATTCTTTACTCGCATCTCCCTTGGCTCTTTTAAGGATTGTTGTGCACTAGAAATAATTGAGACTAGAATGATTTGCTTACAATCAACATGAAATTTTGATTATTTACTTTTGCAATTATCAAAAAAAAAAAAAAATTATTTAAAAAGAAAAAGAAGAAAAGTAGAAAATCATTTCATTTCAATAATTTTTGCTAATTCTATGTAAAAACTTTAAAACTGGAAATGATTTAAATTGAAAATAAAATTGAAAGCGTGTGCTCCAAGCCATTTCTAATCGAATATTAGAGTTTTTGGCAAAAAAAAAATTTATTTTCGTTTACATTTACATTTGTATTTATTTAGAAGTTTATATTTACACTTAAATTTACATTTACATTAACATTAACATTAACATTAACATTAACATTAACATTAACATTAACATTAACATTAACATTACATTATTACATTTACATTTACATTTACATTTACATTTACATTTACATTTACATTTACATTTACATTTACATTTACATTTACATTTACATTTACATTTACATTTACATTTACATTTACATTTACATTTACATTTACATTTACATTTACATTTACATTTACATTTACATTTACATTTACATTTACATTTACATTTACATTTACATTTACATTTACATTTACATTTACATTTACATTTACATTTACATTTACATTTACATTTACATTTACATTTACATTTACATTTACATTTACATTTACATTTACATTTACATTTACATTTACATTTACATTTAAATTTACAGTTACATTTGTCTAATTCGTTTAAGATTAAAGGAGTTGCTTACCTCTCCCTTTCTTCCGAATTGTAACTAATCATCCTTTGAACCGTGTTTTTGTTGAAAAGATTCACGTTATTATTATTTTTTTTTTTTAATAAAACTTCTTTTTACCCTTCACCGATTATACAAATTATATTATGAGCTTTTATTGTAAGCAAACGCAGCATCCGTTTTAAATTTGAAATTCAATTTCGTCACCACAAATGTCACAACAATACCACTCCACATGACAGCATAAACATCTTTCATCTGCCATCGCTTATCGTATATTAAACCACACACACAAGACGTCATGGAGAATATTGTAATCTCAAGCGAAATTAAATTCACCGGCGGCAACAAAATGCCACAACAAAAGATTCCCAACATAAAATACTTTAGGGAGTCCTAGTCCTGTGTTTATTGTAAGAAAAAGACAAAAAAAAGAAACAGGAAGAAAGACAGTAAACAACAGCTTACCACACCATCGTCAATGTGTGACACTGACACATGCAACTCTTCCGTGTCAAAAAATATATGATAATTCTTCTTTTTTTGAAAACAGTAATGCTTTTCCTTCGCATCGTCTGTTTGTCTGTCTTCTTTCGAGCTATTCAATTATATTTGCACATGAAATTCATTGTTTCCAAAAAGGAACGCCTTCATTTGAGTCCTGAATTGTGCGTCGTAACTTGATGTGTGCGCTGACTGTAGTTATCACGCTTGGGGGTCCCTTTGTATATCCTTTAAATGACATTGTACACATCCTGTAATTATTTTACTCTCCTCGCGAATAATCCGGCCACTATCCTAGATCTCTCCATCTTTCGCCATATTCCGGTACTTATTTCTTCCTGTTTTTTTTTGCTCCTTTTTCGCTCTTTTTTTTTACATACGAACGCTTTCAACACTTTGGTCTCGTCCCTTTTTTTCAGTTTTAGAGCTTTGGGAAATATAAACGAAAGAAAAATAAAAAAATCCCGACTGACACTCGAATGAGTGATAAAGTGTTAGAAGCAGTTGAGAGAAAGACACAGAAAGTCAAGAGAAGGTGTCTGAGGAATATCAATGAAAAGAATAAAAATGGTTCATCCAAAAAAAAAAAGAAGGAAAAAACCCGACGATGACAGAGCCTCGAAGCTACTACAAGAGTGCTTCTTACATCGGGACTATGAGGCTTCGCTTGATAATCTCGCAGACCGTTTTCACATCATTGGAAGAGCGTTCGTTTCGGTGGATGGCAGTGTGACACTCACATAACAGCAGCGTGTATAAAAGCGTGATTTATCTTTATGAGATTTGTATTCCTTTTCCCGCCAGGCCTTAAACACAAATTCTTCTTCAAACATATGAAGGCTAAAGTAAGGTGCTTTATGCGAGAGCGATATTATGACACGCGTGTGACATGTAGGCTCGTATGACATTACATTAAGTATTTCAATGTCTACAGGGAATAATTTTACCTACCTTTTGTTCACAATGATGCTTTTGAGGATTTTGTCCCCCTTAACCATTGAATTTGCCTAACAATTATATTCAGCAGGACTTTAAGAGATGACTTTTAAACAATTCTACACCAACTCAATGTGTACATGTCTAGTTGTTGTATATGTTTTGAGTTGTAAGTTAAACAGAAAGATATTTTGACTACGTTTCTGAAACTCAAATCACCAAATCAGTAAACTTAAGGAAATGGCGAACAAAAAAGCTTAAGTAAATGTCAACAAGAAACAATCTCGTTCATTTCAGTCGTAATAAAAAACATCTGTTTTCAGGAGTTCTGTTTGGGATTATCAACACCAGCAATACTTTGCGTCGTCGGCGTCGTCCCAAAGAGAACAAAACGAAAGGTGTTCAAACGACAAAAATTTGATTCACCTGCTTCTGATTTTTAGAGCTTCTTGTCGGATCAAGCGGGAACGATTAAGATAGCAGCAGCGAGGATGTTACGTTTAATCTCAAATTTGACAGTGTTTCATCCAAGTTAATTTGGTTTTTGTCTCCAAATGTTTGTATCAAATAAGGATATATCTCCGGAGCATCGGCACAGGAGATGGAGTCTGACTTCTCCTTTGTCTAAATGTTGAAAACCTTACAAGATGAAGCGTCAGTATTTGCTGTACTTGTTCATGTTCTAGCAATCTAACTCGACGAACAGAAGTAGATAGTATTTTCTACAACGGCGCGGTGGCCGTGGTGCTTTGCTTAACACCGGCAATAGATCTTGGTTGTATTTTCATAGCAGGGTGTTTTATTAAAATAACTTACGAATTTCCATTTGCCTGTGAATGTTCATGTTGCTCCACCAAAGAACGGTTCGAACCAATTAAAAGACTTAAAAATGCGATGGGTTCTTTAGTTTTATTCGATAGTTTTCTATCCTTTAATTCCTTACAACAGAAAACAGGTGATTAATTCACTGACCGCAACGGAGTTATATTTCTCTTACCATCAGGATCGATATGAAGGAACTGTGTGTGATTTGTTGGTAACTAAATAAAGGGTTTTCCAATAAGAGTGATATGGTTTCTTTTTTTGAAAAAAAACACACTTTTTGTTAAGGAAATTCAAATATTTTTTATTTAATGTGCAGTTCAATCAATACAATAAAGTTTTAAATAAAATTTCATTCAAATGGCCACCACGACTTTTTCTGCAGCAACAATTTCGATGAACCCATTTTTCCAGCACTTTTTCCACTAAATCAAGTCGTATACCATGAATGGCACGTTCAATATTGACTTGTAAAGCTTGAAGAGAATCTGGTTTATTTTGAAAGACCAATGACTTCAAATAACCCTACAAGAAATAGGCGTTAAATCACGACTTCTTGAAGACCATCCAATATCACCATTTCTTGAAATAATCGAATCTCTAAATTTTTCTCGCAATAATTCAACTGTTGCATTTGCTGTGTGACATGTAGCTCCGTCTTGTTGAAACTAAATGTTGTCAAAATCAATTTCTTCCAATTTCGCCAATAAAAAGTTGGTTATCATCGATCTATACCGCTCTCCATTGACAGTAATGGTGTTACCAGCTTTATTTTGAAAGAAATGCGGACCGATAATTCCACCAGCCCAAACACCACACCAAACTGCCAATTTAGGTAAATGTAATGGTTTTCATGAATATTTTGTGGATTTTCATCGCCATTTTTGTTTATTTAACGCACTAGTCAAAAAGTAGGCCGGAAAAGATGATTTTCTTAAAAATATCTTTCATCGATTTCAAGTTGTTCCAAGGCAAAATCAGAAAGTTCACGACGTTTACGGTGGTCCAATGGTGAAATTGTAAACACTTCTGAATGCAATAAAAAACAAATAGCAGATCATGACATACTACAAATGGCCGAAACACCACTGCAAAATGATATCATACCTATTGAAAAACTCTTTAATTTCGTTTCTCATTATGATGGCTTCCATTCTGTTCGGTTCCTATTTCATGTCAGAAAAGCACCCGGGTACTTCCTTGGTTATGTTTTTACCCATATATCAATTTCATGGATTTGCCGAGTTCATAAATGAAGATCTAGCCAGATATGAGGCCAGTCACTAAATAGCTTCAAATGTTCGCTTTTAACATGATAACTTTTAGGATAATTCTTCTATTGTTGATGCAGACATGGTGATATTCGGACATGGAAATACTTTTGCTGAAACTATTTTACTTGCAAGTAGCACACACGATGCTTTTGTCTGCGTGGTGGAGAAGCTTCGCTTGAAGGCCATCGGCACCGGTTGTTGATTTGAAATTAAAACCGGCAAACATTATGCCTTGATCTCAGTAAGAACCCGGTCGTGTACAGAAGTGAAGGCCAAAACCACACACTGTTGTCAAAGTCGAACAAAATTAAAAGCAACGTTGCTTGGTCGCTCAGTTTTCAAATTTGTTGTGACTTTATCATTTTATCCCTTAGTAGATATCTACATTCTACATATATGGTCAGACTTTAAATCTGGTTGAGTGGGAATCCAGGTAACCAACTAAATCTGCTCCACCAAGCTACTCGATGGCCTTCATCGACATCGAAGCTGGTTAAAGTGATCTCTCTAGAAGTTTCCTTTCTTATCATCGCAGGTTCCACATAGTGATTCATAGTTGGTTCCTTATCAACCTTTCCTAGAAGTTCAGCACCTGGGAATTTACGCTGAGATTAGCATTCATTCTTCTATCGAAGCAAATCTTAGAAGTATACTCGAGAAAATCATTTTGTGCCACAACTTGAAAGCCCATGTTTGTTCCATAGGCGATCTTACCTTGGTCGTGGATCGCTTGATGGGAACAGAGAATAACAAACATCGAATTTCGTATGGTAATTTTGCTCTCTGTTCCCATCAAGCGATCCCCGACCAAGGTAAGACCGCCTACGGAACAAACTTTTGGGGGCTCAACCGGAAAAGAACGTTAATTACGTTCAATTGCTAATTGTGGGTTCAGAAAAATACACGAGGCAGCTATGAATGATCGATGGGTTCCATCAGCTGTTTTAGAAATGATCTTCGTTCCACACAGGTGTCTTCGTGTCTTTCTTAGATTAAGTTTCCTTCGCCATTCTTTCTGAACCGGTCAAATCATCCTTCGGGGACGAACTGACTTTAACTTCCTTCCTTTGTTTAAAATAGTCTGACTTAGAACGTATAAATTTGTTTGCTTTTTGCTAGCAGCACCAACATTAACCACTGCGTACATCAAACGTTTTGCTCTTGATTACCTTGTAAAGTAGGTACAGGTCGTCGCTTGGATAAATGTTTGTCGTATGTTACATTTGACTACTTTTAGGAAAACGAAATCAAAGTTCAGAATTTCTTTTCTCAAAAACCCTACATATGTCAGAATTTCTTGAAAATTTTATGGCTTACATTTATGTAAAACAAAATTGTTAGTTCAAAAACGTCAAAATAAAGCCGAATCATTTGGTTAGTGAAAATTTAGAGCCCATTTTCTTCAGAATGTCTTTCTCGTATGTTACATTTCACCACAGCCTTTTTGTTTCCCAAACACATAAGACAAAATTTTTATACATGCGACAAAGATTTATCAAATGTTGAAATAGAGTAGTCCTCGACATATGTATACGACCTTTAGCCTTTTCTTAATTCATTTATTTTTTGAAGAAAAAAAAACTTGATTCTTAACATTAATTTAAACAAAACATGAATAAGTTCATTTTGTTTTGAACTTAAATTTCTTTTTTCATTAATTTTTAAAAACGAAAACTCATTATAATAAATAAATTTTCTTTTGTACCTACTTAAATTAACTTTTCCACGAAAAAAAACTCATTTAATTTATTTAGATGTTTTGTTTATTTTAAAAATGGCTCGATAAAAGCTTTTATCATAGGCGTTTTCAAGGCAGGGTACCAATCTTTTTAAATTAATTTTTTTTATGCGCATCTATAGGTTCGTTGGTTGAACTTTATCCAGGGTCGACGCAGGTTTTCTTGACAACCCTATGAGTTGTCAAAAAAACCTGGGTTTTCCAGTCCTCAAAAACCGCTATGCCACAAAATCACTACACATCTCCGTCATTTGAATGAAAACACATGCCATTTGACAGCCCTCAAATCCACACAGCAAAAACCTAGGGCGAGCTGAGGGCAAACCCAGTTCAACACTCAGTTTGACATTCCAGGCGACTTTAGGTTTCCAAAAAACGCTTAGTGGCGACACCAGGATGGCCCAAGGGCTTCAACGAACAAACCTTATATTTTTGGTTGAACTTATTCTTAGTTCTTCATTCCATAAATTTGATTTTGTAGGATTCTTAAACCTAGATTTTATCACTAATTCAATGTTATTATAGCATAGTTCTTTAAAAGTTGCTTTTATCCCAATTGTATTGATATTGTCCTTGTGGTAATAGATGGACTTTAATTATGCAATTAAAATGTTGAGCTTGATTAAAATTAAGTTTTTCAGATTTTAAGGCATAATTTTTAAAATCCTTCGAGTTCATTTGCAATATTTTCAAAAAATCATTGAGAAAATTCACTTTTTTCAAAAGCCTATAATAACACTTGAGCACATTGTTATGGGACATACGACAAACGCATACCGATAATTCAGTAAATTATTATCGTATATGTTCAATAAAAGGCACATACGACAATTATTTACCAAATCGACGCAAACACTGGTTTTGTATGTGAAAAATTGTCGTATGTTTTAAATTTGACGTATGTGTAACGTTTTTTGACACATACGACTGAAAAATCACTCAAATCGTCAATGACCTTGGATATACGACAAAAAACACACTGATTATCTCGGGAACTGAGATAGATAAAAAGAAACGATTTCACAGGATTGCAGGCGAAAATTCTACTACCAAAACTGCATTTCAACCTCAAAACCTTATTTTTTCACATGCGTCAAACATTTATCCAAGCGACGAGGTAAGCCCAATGGAGTATGAGAGCAATCAAATGCAGCAGTGATGCCTACAATGATAAAAAACGACCTTGCTGTAGTTCATATTAAACTTTAATATTAAAATTTCATCTCACTCTCTTTCGTTGATGTCCTTAACATCCTGAGAATGTATTCAATTTTCCTCTTCAATATCAATAAACCTTATTTTATACAGCAAATCACTTTATAAATTGATCAACTCTGTTTTTCCTCTCTCTTTCAGGTAAGACGGCAATCACGTTAATCGGAATCTAACATTTTTCTTACGTCTGCCAGGAGTAAGTAAGTCCTTACCATCGACACTTTTTAATCCATCAGCAAATGATTACAGGAAAAGGTTTTCATTCTTTTCAGTTAATAATGTCAATGGAAATGGGATAAGGTCAATGATATTGGAAAAGAAAAATAAGAAAAAAAGGAAAAGCTAACAAAAATACTTTCCATAAGAAAACCTCCCCAATAGTTTTTCATTTGAAATACTGGAAAAGGGTCTATTAACTCTCCCATCAATGCCTTTGAGTCTTGCTCAAACAAAGTTCTGTGTTTAAAAAAAGGTCGTGTGTCAATTCTGCAATCAAAGCAAAAACAAAGAACAAGAAATTGCAAAATAAGTGACCTTAAAAATCGGTTCCATTCACTTCTCTTATTTGCCACTAGCAAATTTGGCCTTGGTCTTGTCACCTCACATTTTTTGTTTTGAATTTCATTTTGACTAGAAAATGGACATGTCATTCACATCTCTATGTGTGTTCGGGACCAAACATTTTGTATCTGGTGAGTTCACATCAAATCAGTTGAAATACACCATCTCTAACGGTGATATAGCAACATCGCATCGCCTCTGTGTCATGATAGTGTCCCATTTTACGTGCCATTTATCCATCTCAATAGGATTCAACCATCCATATGGGGGAACATGGAGAAAAATTTATAGAAAATGAGTTTTTAATAGCTCACTAAGCAGTATGAGATGATTATCCTTTTTCTGTTATAACAAGACGACGACACAAACTCAACACGACTTTTCATCGTCGACCATGTGGAAAAGAAGCACAGGTAAAAAGCATCACAGGAAGTGAAGTTAAACACACCCAAGTGGAACATGTTCATTTTTTTTCGTTTTTGTGTATCCTTTGAGTTCTTGTTATTGTTGTTGTTTGTTCAGCGTAAATGCAAACACTTACTTGTGAATGGTCTCCGTTGAATACTCGCATATTGGTTGGCTCGGGTGCTCTGGATATACAAACGTAGCTTGTCTTAGCTTTGGCTCATTGCTATGGAAGGAACAAACTTAATGGCTTATTGCAGTCACTTAAAGCGTTGTTTGAACTTTGATCTGCTTGCATGAAAATTATAAAGAGAACACATCAGCTATGGAAGAAAGCTAAAGATTGAAGATTGTATTTTTTTTATTTTTGCTAAGACCAGGACAAAAAAAAATCTTCAATGGAGCCAACAGGAGTAGTTTGCAACTAGGAAATGTGTAATATCGTCTCTTGTTTCTTGTATTTTCATATAAAAAAGAGGCCGAGTAGAAGTGGAGGTTGCTATTTGTGTTGGTTGTTGTTCCAGAGTGCGGGATACAAAAGTAAGTTGAAACTGAAAATATAGTGGGCCTTTGATCAGGAAACTTCCCATAGCAACTTTTGTATACAAACTAGTTTTTGAACTTTTTGCGCATAAAAAATTTCTATCATAAAAAAAGTTATTATAACCCTGTTTCTGCTCAGATGATCGATGATGGGATTGACCCTTTTTTTCTACTCTTTCTCATTTCTAGGAAATCAGACAATTTGTAATATTGACAGAGATACTGGAATCATTTGTCGTGATTTTTCACAACGTTGTTGTCTCTGTCACTTGATGATACCATGGCATTGTTAATAACATCGAAATTAGACCAATTGAGTGACCATTAGGTTCATACAACACGTGGATGATTATTTTTCGATTTTGTTGGGATAATTAATAATAAAGTCTCTTGTAATTTTTAGCGATGGTTAAAACTTTTTGAAATTTATTCGTTCAATTTTGAGCCTCAACCACAAGTTTTGGAAAAAGGAGGGAACTTACAACTTTTCTGCCGATTCTTCGTCGCTTAAAAAAAAAGCTTTTTTCATTTGCGTAAAATTCTTTAGCGTAGGACTTGCCATTTCTATAGTTTGTCTCGCATCAAAATATTTAGTAAAAATACTTTAGGATATTTCTGGGATTGGAATCTCAAACTTATAAGCAAAAGGCAGATATTCTTTCTTCGTATTAGGACGCATGGTATATTTAGTGACCAACATTTTAGGGCTAAACAATGTCTGCAAAATTATGCAGACAATTTCCAAAGAATCGGTAACATTTAAGTTTTGTATGATAGTGAAAAAATCGCATTGCCTTTCTCGACATCAAGATCTCAATGTGTTTTGACTGCCTTTAATGGAGCAGCGAGAATTCTCCGAAACCATCCTCCATAGTCGTAAAAGTTTTGCAAAGATCCCAAAAGTAGACACACGCTGCTTTGAAATCGATAAAAACATTCATATTACATTTCCCGTTTTTTTCAAAATCTACAATAATGTGAAACTTTCGTCCATTGTGGACTTTTCTGGTCTTAAACTACATTGATTAGGACCGCCACATTTATTCACGTTTAAATCAGCAGACAAGATCTTATATGTGTCGTTAAAGACGTTAAGGTAGGCCTCCTTTTTGAGCATACGACACTGAGGACCCATTCAATGGGCATGATTTCTTCTCATCGTATCATGCAGATTAGCTGGTGCAAGTTCCTTCCCAACTGATATTCAGCTGCCTAGTAAAGCTCGTCGTCAACGGTGCGTCTGCAGCTGCAGTTTTATTACATTTCAGTTCACATAATGTCAAAATTCTTCTTGGTCGGGAGGATGGCATTCTTGATCAGATCACTATCCAATTTGAAAGGGGCATTCTGTTTAACAGTGAAATCAGTGTCTTCATCGCTGTTGAGCAGTCGGTATAAGTGGTCTTTATAGATCCTCAGTATCGACTGCGTCTCTGTTACTATGTTTCCTTGCTTGTCCACATATAGACTTAGGTTCGAGGTTTACTAACTTGGCATGATCATTTTGCCTTTCGTTAAAACTATCGAATGTCATTCCTTTATCATGGCATCAATTTTCAAAAAGCGTTTCTGATGCTGTTTTCTTATCTTTTTGGGAATTATATGATCTTCCTTTCTTTTCTCCTTGTGGACCGTTCTGTTGTTATCGTAGGCAGTCCTGGTTTTCATCTTCACCAACATTTGTGTTTTTTTTCTCTCATTTGTTCGCATTAGCCTTCAAGCATTCTTCATCGAATAGTGGGTTTCATGTTGGAACCAAAGTGAAAAGCAATACCTAAGAGACAGCTGTTCTGATGGCTTGTTGGCTGCCACTGGTCTTTAATGCTAGTTGGAGGGACACTCGGATATAAAAGGCATTGACTTTCTCTTGCGATTGTAGCATTCCAACGTCAAACCGTTTCATAGCGTTTGTTAGTGTCGTGAACAGGATATCCTCAATCGCACCTTTGCTCCAATGTAGTGGTTTGAGTCAAAGTTGGTTTTCTTGATGGGTTTGAACACCAGATATACTGGACAAGTGTCTTTGCGTTGACTGGATCATGATCAACTTGGTTGAAGGTTGGTTGATGAGGAGATCGCCATTTCTACCATTTCAAATTTTGAGATGCGGGAAGAGTGTGCAACTCACAACTGATTTTACCCTGAAGCATCATCGGTTATTCGAGTTTTCAAAGGTTTTGTCACGCAGACTATGCTTGTCGATAGTGTTTCCAAAGATATACCCTGCCTTAAAATCGGCAGTGATTACTTTCACGTCATGTCGAAGGGATTGTTCATATGTTTTTTCGACTCATAGAAACATCCTTTGGATTTTTAGTGTTTCTCTTCTTTGTGGTGATTGCCATAATGAAGATTCTCAAAATATGCTCACTAGCTGCACTTTGGAAAATAACCTTCTCCCTGGGTCTACCACAAACTACAAATAATGAAAAAAAAAGCTTTGTTTCTGCTACCTGTACAAGCCGTCATAGTAAATGTAGCTGTTTTTCATTTACCTTATGCGCGTCTCTGATGCCATCGCACTTCTTGGATGGCGGTTATGTCTTCACTTTGAAGCAGCCTAATTTTCCGGTTGTACTTTTCTTTTCTTTTAACATGTGCTAGGGTCTACAACTTAGCTCTGTTAACAATTTTTTTTGTAAATCACACAGTTCCGCGATTCGTGGACGATTTTGATGAAATGGATTGTTTCAAGAAGAAGTTCAGTCAGATAATTTTATTCTGTATCATGGCTGCGGCGGGAGACCAACACAAGTGAGTAATTTTCTAAGTGTTGACTAAACCAGGTCCCCTGGTTGCTCCCTGCATCTACTGCTGTTGTGTCGTACCATCGTGGCCATCATAACTATAAAAAAGCAAATACTGTGACTAGTAACGCTTTTTCTGTAGATACTGATGAAAGTTACTCTTAAGCCATTTCCAACTTAAGTTTCATAGATTCAGAGACCCTCGTACGGAAATGGTCCTTTTTCGCTCCAGTCTACAGTGTTTGAAAACAATTTGAATCATTTTGTTAATGTTGGTTTTAAACATAAGATCGAAATCAAATATGCGCTTCATCAGGAAGAAGTGGATGTCTATCTTTTGAACCACAAATTAAAAAGTTACGGAATATGCAGCCTTTTAATGACATGGGTAGCACGAAGATGGAGGTTGGTCAAAGGTCACGACCTTTGTTTTCTAGCTTATTTGTGCATAATTAAGTATTTATTGAAAGTAGGACACCACGTTTGTTTTATGGCTCATGATTCTTCTTAGGCTTCTCTTCTCTTTCTCACTTACTTCGAGCCGGAGCGTTGATGTCCATCCGCTCTACATAGCCCAGCCATCGTAGCTATGCCCATGTCGCAGTACAGCTCCCACTCTTCTCCACACATTGTCTTCACAATTCGCATACGGAACAAAAGATCATCCGGAGTGATTTTCTTTCATCCGCTTACGAAAAGGTCCACGGTCCACGCTTCTACGCGGTAAAGCAGGACTGGGATGACTAAGGTCCTATAGAGGGTTCACTTGGCTTTTCTAGAGAGGGTTTTGTTTCTGTTTTGCCTTTCAAATCCATAGAAGCAACGGTTGTTATTCTCCGTTCGATATTCACACAGATGTTGTTTTCCATGTCTATAGCGCATCCAAGGTAGACGAAGTCTTGTACTACCTCGAAGTTATGTCTGTCTATTGCGGATGGAGTGGCTATGATATGAATCTCTGTACTTCATTGTGCGAATGAAATTGGACAAAACAAAGAACTTTTTTTTTTTTTTTTTATAATTAGCGCGCACATCAAGGGGTTATGAATACCCTTATAATGTTATATATCACAGTGCGATCATTTAGGAAAATAGGAGAGGATTTAATAGGAGACACCGATGCACGTTGATCTTGAACCTTTGCGGAATAGGTAATCATTCAGGAGGATAGAATGTCCTATTTATTGGAAGGAGTTTTTAACACTGACTCTATCGAGCCAAATCACAGATCGACGACATCCTTCCTGGAATACCGAACAACAGCTCGATAGGCATACGCAGACATATGCGCGTATGCCTAGCTCCTCCTTCTTGGAATATTCAATAGATGTGCATTCCTAGCCAGGTGGATGTGTAAAGTCACACTTTGTATGGACATGGTGTGTCAACTCTGATGAAAATCCTTTGGGAGATAAAATCAATCAATGAAACTGATCCTAGTTTTTAATTTTTTGGAGATATAATTGATTTGTTAAAAAAATAACTCGTTTCTTGTGATCATTGTTCAAAAAAAGGACAAGTGGTCTGCATATTCAGGTGCATACATGAGGATATCTTTATGATAAGTCAGGAAATGGAATACTACTCCAAGTTTATCGCAGTAAGGTGAATAAAAAGTGCACTCATGAGTATAAAAAGGAAATAGTCCAGCGCAAGGACGATGTTAGCTGCTTCAAAAAAGCTTTTTCTGAAATATCTATCGAATGGTGGATCCCCCCAAAAAATATTTCAGTGCTTGTTATTGATAGAAAATGATGATTTTTTATCGATTTGATTCCCTAAATTTTAGATATCCCAAGCATGTGAGTCATAATCAGTAAAAAGAAATGTAAAAAGCAATTTTCTCAGTCCCTGTTATTATTATGCTGCCTCCGTCCTTTAAAAAGCTACAAAGGCATGGGTTCAAATAGATGGTCAAATTGAAACAATACACAATTTTGTTCTTTTTTTGTTTTGTTTTTTGCCTTATTGAGGCTCTAATTGGATCCTACATAATACCCAGTATAGGGAGAAAGAATAAACTACATTTTACCGTCGAATTCCGACAAAAATATTCAACCAATTTCATTGGATATAGTGTTTCCTCTCGGTTCCTCCTTTCATTTCAATTTTATCCATCAGCCTGATAATGCAAGGAAATAACTCTATTTAGCCTTATATATGTATTATAGAAGAGAAGGTCTGCTTGATGGAGGCGATTTTCCGGATATCTAGCAAAGTTTTACTTTACAACGTTAGGTCTTTCCCGATCCATAGTTTGCTTTCATTTGAGTTTATCGTTTCTGTTACAAGGAAATGGAAATGAGAGGAATCCTTCATTACATCGAAGAGTGTTGTTTCTGGGGCACAAGGTCAAAAGAAACTTTTTGTTCCTACCCCTCACACTTCCACCTAAGAAATTATACCCCACGTTATTGAACTCCATCTCGTCCTTCCATCATGATAGTTATACCGTCTAGCTAGACCTAAGGGAGCAAAAAGAAGAAAAAAAACAACTTGGGGATTTTTTAAATTTCCTTAGAGCAATTTTATTTCTTAAATGCCCCAAACAAAATTGGAAGCCGACATGATGAGGCCTTTTTCTCAAATTCAAAGACTTCAAATTGCTTTGAAGTCATTTCTGTTCTTTACTTCCATTAGGCCAACTTAAATTTCTCTCGCTCTGTTTCCCCCTTAAGAGAATCTTGTGTTCGCAGGTATGTAGAGGTGTAATATGAAATGAATATCCTTCCAGCGTTTGGCATTCAATCAATTTTAATTGCATCGATGATTAAGCTCTTTTGCGGACTTTGCGGAAAAAAGAAGAAACGAAAAAAATAGGAAAGAACTTTGCGTGCAAACCAAAGTAAAACCAAGAAAACTAATTTCATCTTCGTGAAGAATTTTCAATTACCTAGCTTCAGTTCGTTGGAAAATATAATCTGCCATTACATTTGTGCGCTTCTTTATCCTGTTATCTGCTAATACTGCGGCTTGATGTGAATTTGAGACAACCCTACAGAGACAGGTGTTCATAAACTGATATACCTCCATCTTCATCCCTCAAAATATTTGCTTATTTTCGCGTTGCCTTTCTTTGTACAAATAGCGCCGTCAATTCAATTAAATTTCCATCATCAATTTTACGCATTTCGATAACCGTTTGCCGGGCGCCATTGTTTATTACATTTTTGTTCATTTGCCCGCGCGCGATCGTCGTAATCAATTATTTCGATTTTATTTCCTAGCCCCACGGGCAAGGATGGAGATGGATGAATGAATGAGAATCATGGTTGTGGATTACGATATTCTTTTTCTCGTCGTCGCGTAGCATCGTCGTCGTCCTGAATAAGAACGTCATTTTATTTTTCGTGGTAGCGATTTATAAAAGCAAATTATGTAGGTATTTGCAAAAACACTGGCCCCTTTTTTCAGCTCGTCCTGCGAATCTATGAACTTTGAATTGAGTTATCGATTGCCATTGTATGTGTATGTGTGTGTTAATAACAAAAGAGCGAACCGAGCAGACAAAGCTCTGTAGGGATGGATGAATGGAAGGATATATATTATTTTGCTGGAAATTTTGAATTTCTTTTCTCTTTGTCAAGTTGGAGACAGAGATTTGACTTTCGTTTGGTATTTTATGCCAATAATTTATAGCTTCTCTAACAAATTCAGTCGATGATTGAAATTTTGAAGTTGATTGTTGTCGGTTTTAACGCCGAAACAATTTTGACAAAGGACATGAATAGGCATTGGTTCACTGGCTTAAGAGGTGTGATGTGGATGAGATAATTTTTGGTTTTTTTTTCTTATCCTCTTTACACTTCAACACGAGATCTAGGATATCGATTTTCTTTGTTAACCGTGACAATAGAATGATTTTGTGGCCTTTAAAGCTGAGAGGTGTTACGGAAAGTCAGGAATGATTGTTTGCGGAAAGACTAACGACTTTTAATAAATAGAACGAAGTAAAACACCATCAATAATAATGAGACTGTAATGGTTTAGGTTTAGGGGTTATGAAGATTTAATTGTCTTCGGTTGGTTTTTTTCCACGCTAATATTGCTGATTGAAAACCAATGAAGTTGAAAGCACGAAGAACGTAGTAGGTGGTAAATTAGATAGAAACTCACAATGTTTTTCTAACAGGAGTACTCAATTGTCTATTGAGCGAGAGTGAAGAAATTAGTGTCTCTAATAAGATTAAATTGACAAGAACTTCAAAGATAAAAGTGAGCGAATATTCCATGAATTTTGAAGGATGCAATGGAGGTTCAAAAGCTTTTGTGAGCTCCGCATCACCAAAGTGTCTAATGAGCAAATGAAAATGTCAAAAAACTAAACTGGAAAAAAATATCCACTTCAAACTTTTAAATGAATTTGGCTAGAAGCGCGCTGCTTCAGTCCGGCCACAGCTTGACAAACTTTCTACGCATGAAAAAAGTAAATAAATTAAAAATTCACCATCGAGAAAAACTCTAGACGCAGTATCACCCATTCTCTGATGATGTCGTACTTCTTACGAAGACAATTAAATAAGCGACATCGCAACATGAATAAATAACACCAGACTTTGCCTCAATAAATGACGTAAAAATTGTAATTTACTCCCATACTTCGACTAAAATACCTTAATATGACTCGAACAGCTTTAACTCACCGGCCTGTCGCGTCACCCTAACATTTTGAAACTTTTTTTTTTGTGTGTGTTGTTTTTCTCCTTCAACAACTGGCTTCCCTCGAGTTTCCTGTTTCTTGAAGAGGGAATAAAAATTCCTTATCACGCCCTAAAGTATTCATAAAGGACTTAAGTGGTAGATGAAGACATTTTATATCTATGAGTTTTTCCATTGTTGTTTTTTTTTCTTTTGGGGTGTCGAACCTTTTTGACCTCCGAAATATTGACTCCATAAAAAAGGGGGCAGTTAGCAAAGCTATTTCTTGGCTTCCGCTTATTAAGGTACTCCTTCGGGTAGGTACTTGTTCGCATAAAAAAAATAAACACAGGGCAAAATATTTGAACTTATTGTGGTTCACTTAACTGTTGTTAAGAAAGAGCGGAAAGGTATTTTTCGTTGAGCCACTAAATGGCACTATAAACTATTCAAGCAGTTACGGCTACATTTACATTGTTAAGGGATTAAAGGTTTTTACGCATTAAAAGAATAAGGATGTAATTCATTTTTCTTAGTGCCTTTCCCATGCTGCAATTGGGCGAAGAAGTTGAGTGAAAGTAGATGAAATAGTTTATTTCTATTTTCTTAATCTCTTGAAAGCTATCGATTGGTTTTATTCGTAATCAAAATACCGACATTGGTGCATGAAGACAATAAAGTAATTCAAGAGCAGTGTGAAACTTTGCTGTTAATTGCAAGCTATTATAAGCACTATTGACATTGAACCCAAGTTATAACGAGTAATAGCGGGACTAAGTACCTGGCATTAATGCTCGGTTTGAAACTGAGCTTTTGGGACCAGATACGGATGGCCGCAAAATGTGTTACCAAAGTCACAAGCTATAAATCGAGGCTGCAAATGGAGACTTCTATTGGCAACCACTCACAACTCACTCAATATTGTATACGGAAGTGAGATTTAGGCTGAAACACTGAAACAAGAGACAAGTATCAGAAACAGTTGGTATCGATACATAGGGGCGGTGCTTTGTGAATAGCGAAAGGCACAGTATCTGAGCCATCAGTTCTTGTTGTTGCAGGTGTCGTACGAATTGATAATACCTCGTAGCTCATAAAGAAAGTACCTACGCGAAAAGAAGCAGGAAAAGCAGTCGGAATGCAGAGTGCGCTGGATTGCTAGAATGATTGGAGACTTAAGCAAACGGAGTAACTTGAACCAAGGTGAAGTGAACTACTACGTCACCCAGTTTTTTTTTTGCCAAAAACTAGTACTTCATAGTTTTTCTGCACAAGATTAAAAAAATAAAGAAGAGAAGAGCATTTTGTCAATGCGGAGACTCGTTGACCGATGACAGACTACGTGACGCTCACCACACAGTGTTCGAGTGCAGTAGATGGGAATCTGTTCGTCTAGAAATAAACGGAAGTATCAGCGAACTTACTTAAAATGACATCCATGAGATGTTGAAAAAAGAGGAGCAGTGGAAGCGAATTAACTCATCTCTGAAAATAAAAACAAAATCAAAAAGGGGTATATGAGGGACCAGAACACTGAACCTTGACTTGTTCCCCCTCGAAGAAATTCGCAAGTGGACCCAAGAGTGAGATCAGTGACAAACTCTTGGAGTTCACACTTTGAAGTATGGAAAGTTCCTAAGGTTCACAAAGCGCTTCTCCAATAAACCAGCTATTCTAGACATTCACTCAAGTAAACCTTCATAGATAATTTGAAGAGTTTGCTTAAAAGTACAGAACAAACATTTATACAGTTAAAAGGTTTTCCTTTAATGATACATTGAGTGATGATGTAGAAACTTTTATCTATGGTTGCACGATTGTATTTATATCACTCACAATTTTGATGATCAGTTCTAAGAAACATCTAGTTTTTTTCTGCTCAGTCCAAGAAGCCATGTGGCAATAAGACCCGTTCGTTTTAAACCTCACCCCAAAAATGAGAAATAACACCAACCAGCGGTCAGGAAATCAAGAAAAAAAAGACTCAATAAAATCCATCAAAGAAAATAATTAACGCTCTTAACAAACTGTCATTGACATTAAGGGGCATTTAGACCCGCTAGTCTGATGCAAAAAGCTTTTCAAAATTAATTTTTCTTCACAGAAAGAAATGAAAGTAATTGGTGCACTTTATTCATAGCATTCTAAGTGTTAGAATATTGTAGTTCTTGGAATAATGTCTTTTTGGAGGAAATTTCATGTTGAGATAGCACAAATAAAAGTTCTACGATGTCGATAAAATATTTCAAAACTTTGTCGACATTACGATCATAGAGAATACGAAAAAAGTGTCTGTCTGTCCTTATATACGTCTACGGCCTGAACCGCTGGACCAATTTTCTTCAAAATTTGCAGTTAGTGTCACTCAGGCAGCCTACAGAGGGGTTTCTGGTATTGAGTCTCTAGGTTTTGTAATAACGGTTCTTTCCATACAACCGATATGATAATACTTATTTTTCTCGAAAACGACTGCAACGATTTCGTTTAATTTTTGTGCGAAGTATTAATTTTAAGTTGTCTTTCTTATGATGCAAAAAATTTTTTCATAAAAATTCTTAAAATGGTACCTTCCATAGTACGTTTTTTTTTTTTTTTAAATTGAGTTTCTCGTTAATGGCTTACACGATTCTGACGAAATGTTTTTTTTTTATCGACACCTTAAAAATCTAAATTTTGAAATTTTTACTAATTTTGAAAAAAAATTTAAATGTTTTTTTTTTTGAATATGCATTTTTAAAACAGTATCATGATTTTTTTTCAAATTTTTTGTCGAAACATCTTCTGGCAAGGTCTTGACATTTGCATGCTTAATTTTTAATAAACTCATTTTTTCGAAAAGTGAAAAATAAAGAACTGGTTCTTAAAAAACTATGATTTCCATTCAAATTTCAGTGCCTATATGAACTAAAAACTGCTAAAATGTGACGTTTTTAAATTTTCTTGAAACTCGTGGAATATTTAATTTAATTTTATTCTATATTTTTTGCGATTTTATTCGATTTGCATAATTGATTTGAAGTTGGCAACACCGACCACCAAATTAATCATGAGGAGCGTATTTTCTTGTACTCTGCCTCAAGACTTTGATACTTAGCACACAATCGCAAGTTCGTGGGACTCAGTCGTTTCCATTTTTTTGTTTCGCACTTAGCTACTTTCTCGCAAATTTATATTTTTATCCACAGTTCTCACTGAAAATTTTTTCCGCTTCACTTTTGACTTCATTATTCTACTAGTGAGCAAAAAGCGAGGCGTACAAAATTTGCCCCGGGTTAGTTCATGCTTGTGGTTGAACATAAGAAATGCCTGCGAACTGATCACACTCCTTATGGACGTTTGTCGCTCTGTGGTATGATATAAATCCGCAGTCAGAGTTTGGACTTATGTCTCGTGGAGTTGCGTCCCAGGAGGTGCTTTACTTCCATTGCGAAAGGTGTTTGAAGAAAATTAAGAAGCCCCGCGCCTTTTACTGCCATTTCATTATGAAAATGATTACCGTGAGTCTAACTGAAGAAAAAGAAAATATTATTTAACACCACGGGTGTTATTGCAGCGGAATTTAATGCAATACACGATTTTTCATGCGTATCGCCATTTGGTTGAAATTGGTAAGTTTACCCAAAATCATAGTGATTATACCACTAAACAAGGTAGCGAACTGTGCATGTTGGTTTTGTAGTTGACATGAAATATGACCTTAATGATGTACATGAAAAAGAACGAGAGTAAAACAACGATGGCGATGTTTCATGTTTCCATACCTAAGAGAGAAACCGTGTGTGATAGACGTGTTGACGGCACAGTGATTTTACAAAGGTTTCCATACAAAAATGTCTGCCATACCTGCCGACGAAACCCTATGTCATTTGAAATGGTTTTTCAAAGTACTGAATGATTTGAATTCATTTGAATTTTGACAAAATGCTTTTCAAAGAGGTGTTTACAGCAGACATGATCTCACAGTACTTTTTAAATAGTTAGGTGTACCCAAATGGTTTTAATCGCAATTCATTTGAAAAAACTTAAGAAATGTGTAGTCAAAGCAAAGATGGTAAATTTTAGCTAATGTGAGGCTTTTAAATGTTGGTTCTTTGAGGTATACTGCAATTCAAAGGTGAATTGTTGTGCGGTTCAATACGAAGATATCTATTTTATGTATCAGCAACGTTGATTCAACTTCTTTGTCAATTGGTACAGCCATTATCGGTTTTCATACTGCCAGAGCCATGGGAGAGATTTTTCAAGGCAGCCGGCGGCGCGGTGCCTCGTAACTGCAATCTGTAAAAATTCTATTCGAAAAAAGTCAACGGACACTAAGCTAAGTGATAAGCCTATTGTCGAACCTTGTCGAGGCTCCAGTTTTTGAAGTTAGGGTCACTTAAACTTTAAACTTTTGATCCTCTTTGTCTTTTTAAGAATTTTGTTTAATGAGTTCCATCAACTACGGGTAGAAACAATAACAAATTATTTTTTATAAAAAAAATTATAAAAAAAATTCTTTTCACTGATGAATAATTGCTTTTAGTTTTAGTTTAACTTAAAAATTTGTAGATCGTTCGATTTGAAAAAATGTAATGTAAGGAACTGACTTTAAAATTTTCTGAAGCATTTCCATAAGTTTTCATACCAATGATTCTTATTCCGGAAATACCCGTATCTCTTTCGCTATTCGAGAGGAATTGCCAATTTCTCCGATAAAAAGATGTCATGACACCCCCTTTCTCGATAAACTGTTCGTAACTCGCAACAAATTGTAAGTACTTGCCATTCCTCATAAGGTATGGTTGTGAGAAACTCACTAGACCCCGGGCTCCCCGCTCTGTTGCGGTACCTTATTTATTTATTTATTTTATTGTTTTATGATTCTTTTTCCATTTTATAATAACCCAAACGTATTCAATTACATTTAAGTCAATTCTTTGAGGTGGCCATTCAGGCTGAAGTCACGCTGAATTATACAAAACCTATTTCTATTCGACAGTAAAAACATTGTAACATTTTTTTGCATTTGGTGTGTGTTGCTCGCAGTGGCGGATCCAGGATTTGGGCATGGGGGGGGGAGTCTATTACTCAAAATTTTATTTATATATAGGAGGCTTAGCAGATTCAATCAGAAATTATTTACATGATGTTGGCGTCCATTGCTTATATATGTATGGCCAAGGATTCGACGGAGCTCCGGCAATGAGTGCCCAATTCATTGGCGCACAGGCTCATCTGAGATCGTATTTCTCGCTAGCAATTTATGTACATTGCGCTGCACAAATCTTTAGTTTGGCAGTCAATGCAGCATACGAAGTGTCAGGAATCAAAAATGCGTTAGGAACTATCGGAGCGATTTAAGCATTTTTTCACTGGCCTAAATGACAAGACGTTCTACACCAAGAAATTTCAAAAATGACAAACAAAAGTGAGAAAAAAAACAAAAAATTAAGCCTGTTTCTCCTACCAGGTGGGCTCAGTCTCATGAAGCAGTTGGAACGTACGTTGAACTGCAACCGGTTGTTATTGAATCTTTGGAAGAAATCAAAACGTGGAAAGGTCGAGATACTTCGCAAAAGGAAGGTATTGCATCTTTTGACAGCGATTTCGACGGTTGAATTCCAAATCGCCTGTCACATTATGGAATCAGTTAATTCGATTGTTTTGCCTTTGAGTCGGGAATTGCAATCTAAAATCCAAGATCTGGGTGAGGCTACTATAAGCTGGCAGATGACGCTTTGAATGAATTTACGTACAAACGCGAAATTATGAGCATGTTGCTAGAATTTGTTCTGAATACGAAATCACAATGAAATTGCACGCCGCCGCCGCCGCCGCCGTGCGTTGCAATCAACAAAGAGATCGTTGCAACGTTCAAGCACAAAGTATGGAAGACTACTACAGAATTTCTTTCTACATTCCGTTTCTTGATACGTTCATTTCTCAACTCAAAAGTCAGTTCTCGGAACACAAATCCATTTTCCATAGTTTCGGGCAACTGTTTCTCAAACAAGAATTTTACGAAAAGAAATGCGCTATCTCTACACATTTTACAAAGATATATCGGATTGTCCGAAAGAAAATTTTCTGTCAGAAGTCAAGATGTGGAGACAACGAATCCACGGCCAGAATATCCAAAATGCGCTTGATTTGGTTACTGGTTAGTATCTTTCGATCAAAAATTTACATGTAAAAAAGTTTATATGTGACGCGATCCGAGAAAAGGCACCTTTTAGGCGAAAGTGAATGCTTACACAGCACGCTCTGAAAGGCGCTGATGTACCATTCAAACCCATGTAAAAAATCGTTTCTCTGAATTTATATTTGTGAAATAATAGCGATGTTACAATTTCTGATTGCGCTTCACGAATATTCAGAAAAAGAACTTGTGTAAACTTGTCTGATACAACAACCCTTTCATCGGATCGAGTCACATATGCAAACATCAATCTGACGATATTTTTCGTTCAAGAATGTCGATTATATTTTTATAATCAATAAAGTTCTTGAATTTTTAAAATAATAATATTACTTCTCCTTTACTTTTTTGTCTTGTTCATGCTATATTTTTCCGTCCCGTAACGAAATTTGAACATTAGGAGCCGATAAATGTCAAATAACATCTTTTATTTTCCCGATTGGGTGGGTGGGTGTATGGGGGGGGGGGGGAGGGTCCGGATCCGAACCCCCCCCCCCCCCTCCCGTGGATCCGCCTATGGTTGCTCGCATAGCTACGATGGCATCACTAAAACACTTCAAAACCAACATGTGCTGTATTTATTGTATTGTTGTGTTGCAAAAATAGAAGAGCTTAAAATGACTCTATTGCCAGCAAGAAATGCCTTTTCGCTTAAGACATTTGAACGTTTGCTTAAATTCATCGCGACATTCTTTGCCACCAAATTGTCAACTTCATAATGACTTCCATTGCCCCCAAATTATCCTAGGTATCTCCTTAAAAATATACATCCCCACAACATTATGAATCGACCACCATAAGACATGGTCTGTTAGACATTTTTGGAGTTTCTTTCCATATTTAGACACTTTTTTTTTCTTGGCGATCCATCGAACTTGAAAGATTTATCATCAGTCCTTAAGACTATGCTACTGATGGTAAGGGGCCTTGTTTGCTTGCCAGCTACTGCTTTTTGTTTTTGGTTATTGTATACGTTACCCTTCGAACACTACGGTTGCAAAGTTATGTATCCTGAGCTTTCTGCGAATTGTTCTTTAAGTAATTAAATATTGTTCGTTGGATCGCATTTCAAGTTTCCAAGGGCCCTACTCTGTAAGTAAGTAAGTAAGTAAGTAATTCATTCATTTATTTACTATTTTCAATATACATTTAAATTTGTTTTTGAATTTATAAGCTTTGGCTTTACCGTCAGCTCGACTAGCAACTTTAATTTTTTAATTATTTTTTAATATATTTACATACATGATTATTTTAATTTTCAGTTTTCATTTGATATTTTTGATTTAAAATTTTTTTTTTTTACGAAGGTTATTCATATTCCGTTATAAGAAGTTTTCTAAATCTGGTAATTTCTTTCATATAGTTGCCAAGTTTTGACCAGTTTGGACCATCTAATATTTGTATTGTCTCCTGCATTGAGAGAAAGAATTTTCCAAAATAGGCGAATCTCTTATGTCTAAAAATTGGGCATGTGCATATAAAGTGGAAGCAATCTTCTTTGGCTCTAGTGTATGGTCGACCGTTGAGACACAATACTTCACATCTTGCATTGAAAATTAGAGAAATTTCATTGGGGGATAGAGAATCATGGAAATAGTTATTCTTCAGATTAAATGTCAACTGACTGTATAGTATTCGGCTTTCTGATTCAGTAGCTGTTTTTATAAGTAAATTTCGAATGGAGTCTTCATTTAGTTGAATAATTCTATAAAGTTTTTCCTTTACAAACGGAAAGTTGATAGGATCAACTTGGATATCTTCACCAACTGAAGCGGCGATCCTTTGCCATTTAGCATACCACCAGTCCTTGTTCCTTACTTCGTACAGCAGCATGATTTTGCTCAATCTTACATCTCGAAAACCTAAGACTTTAATTAGATAATCAGCTTGTAGTTTCAGAGTGTGGGTAAATATCTTTGGTAAGCCTGTTTCTAAGTAAATCGCATAATTCGGTGTGTTGGTTGGGAGATTGAAAATTTTTTTGATGAAGCTCCTCTGAAGTTTCTCAGTTTCCTCGTACTCATCCATTCCCCAAACTTGAGCTGCATAACACATGGTTGACTTAACAACTGAGTTGAAGATTTGGTATTTGGTCGACAAATTTATATACTTGTTGGAAAAAATCTTTCTCCACGTTAGATTTATGAGGCTTTGAGAGGCTTTTGCTTTTTCGACGAGGTGCTTACTAAAATTCAGCGTTGGGTACTACTCTGTATTTCGTTTCGAAAGTCGATCCTATTCGAAAGTGATTTTCGATCCGTATATGAATTCGTACCCCGTAAATCTTTCGAATCGAACAGAAATTGCTTAGACTGCTATTATACGGTGCAATTTGTTGCACGAAACTGTTCGAACACTATAAGTGCAAAAGAGAACGAAAGTTCGAAAAACAGAGATGGACAATGTGCTACCGTGTGTCGCATGGGTTATGGTTTCGTGAAACAGCTTTGACGTTTCTCTTTGGGCGCGTTCGAGAGTCTATCGGATAGCCTATTTCGGATAGCCGTATCTTGGATACCTTTTTCCAGATTGCTGCAGACAACAGCTGTGAAATATTAAAATTCGACTTTTGAAAATAAAAAAACATTCAAAATATCATTGCTAGACGATTATAACTTATTTTTTTCGATTTCCCATGCATTTTAAAAGACTCTTATGTTGAAATAAATGCACACCAAAACAAAAAATCAACATGAAAAGAAATAAAAATAAATTTTGTATCAGCTGATCACTTGAATAGAAAGGTATACCAAAAATACTCGGATACCTTTAGATAGCTTTTTAGTTGAAATGGTTGTGTGACTTTGTTAAAAGTTTAACACGTAAACAGCAACAACAAGCTATCCGGAAACGATTCTCGAACGCCCCCTTTGTCTTTGTTCGTGTTTCTGTTTCATTTGGTTCAATAATAAGTAATAATACTAATAATAATGACTTTTTTGTTTTTCAATTGCCAATAAAAGAGGTTTTGAAGCAACCAGGCACTACTAGATAACTATTTTTCCTCAAAAATAATAACACCGAATGAAAGATAAAGAGAAATGTGAAACTAGTTTCATGAAACTGGATTTCATCATGTAATAACACTTGCGACACGGGATGACAGAACAAAGAAGAATTCGAAGTAGTTTCGTGCAACAAATTTCACCGTATAATAGCAGTCTTAGTACAATTTCCATTTACGGAATAGATTTTTGAAATTTTTTTTCGTATTTCTCATGAGATCTGTCAAATCAAACAAAGTAAAAAACATCTAAGAAAGTTGGAAGTTGCAACCGAGACATCAATTAGGTTTCAAACAAGGCATTTTTATTATTTAATAAAAACTAAATTGTTTTCGGCATGCAAAAAACAGAATAGAATGGGTTGAGCGGAAAATTATACGCAATGTAAATGTATGCCAGAATTTTGGGTGTGAAAGATTTATTGGTGAAAAATTTTCCTAATTAATCACTAAGTACTGTGAAAAAATTTTACATTTTATTGATTTATGAAATAAACTTAAGCTTGGCTTGGACCTTCTAATAGTTAATTACACAATATATTGACTAATTGAAAATTGTAACCACTCAACACAACCAACAACCATTGCTTTTACAGTGAGTGATTGAAATTCGATAGCTACTTAGTTGTCGAAAGAAAATTTTCATTTTCGAATGGTTTTGGCATTCGAAAACGCTTTGCACGGTGCCAAAAATCCGATTTCGAATTTTGCTTTTCCGAGTGTAGTAGATTCGAATCCGCTTTAGAAATAGAGAGTACAAAATATTCGTTTTCGGACATTTTTGCTTTCGAAACAAATTACAGAGTAGGGCCCCAGACTTTTCACCAAATCCACTAAAAATTCACTAAAACATCGCGACCAATACGGGATTTAAAGTGAACTGCTTTAAAAGGTGTCTTCCTGGTTTTATAGTAGGTACTTTTTCGTTTTCTCTCGAAAAGAGTTTGTTTGTTCATTTGGTTGGGTATTGTGTGCTTGCCCCCATAAATCCATTTCTTTCCTGACACCGGAACAACATCTATGCTTAGTTCTGTTGATTTAACAATTTTTTGTAAGAATCGGAGGCTTATCAGATTTGACATTTTGTAAAAATATTGTATTAGCTTTCCAATATTGTAGCAGAACAGTTTTCAAAATATTTTTGCCGCTCAAAATAACATAATCAAGTGATTAACGCAAAATATTCTTATTTAATCGTTTACAGTGCAACGTTCGTTCGTTCGCAACGTATCGTTTGCCACGCCTCAATGGCCTCGAAAGCTTTCAATTTAAAATCGTAAACTCAAAAAATCATTCAAAACTTTTTGACGTGTCATAAAACTGAGAGAAAGTATTAAAAAAGAAACAAAATAAAATTGAAATATTTTAGACCACACTTTTACAATATTCTTCTTTCCTATACAAAACACATTTCCTTCTTTTATAAAGGAAATATGAATGTATTGGACTCGTATTGTTATTAAACACAACTTCTTTCATAATAATTTATGCTTCTTTCACATAATTCATTTCGAAACATAAAACTGTGTGCGGTTCAAGTATACATATATTTCTTCACATAAAAAAAGGAAGTGAGATTTACATATAAATTTTGACCTTAGAAACCGTGCAATGACAGCCAAAGCACGCACGTCAAATAAAAAGTCACATCAAATAAATAAGCCGAAAGAAAAATGTCTCCAAGTTTTGCCAATCAATTTCCAAGTTTTTCTTTTTATTTTAATTTTATTCAGATGAAGAGAGAAAAATAACAAATGTGCAAAAGTTTTAATCATTGTTTATGAAGATTTTTGTTTTGTTTGGAAAACTTGTAGCCAATAATATTCATGTGATGGGGCACAACGCACAATGTCCAACTATAAATGTCTACGCATCTATATTTTATTACTGATAAGAAAGTTTTATGGATCTCCGAGTATTTTGCAGGCTCCAAAAACTGAGTGCGAAAATGATTTCAATGAAAGTTTTTTCGGTTTGTTGGAGCCCTTGAAATGAATGAACTATAGGAAATTTAATTATGAGTGTACATGTTTTGTTGGTATTTAGAAAAAAAAAAGAGTTTTATCATTTTTTCAATTGGGGTTGTTATAAGCTTAGCTAAAATCGACAAATAAATTCAGTCCAAAATGAGACTATACTGCAAATGAAAATTTCAACAGAATCGCTCTGTAAGCCCTTTAAATGCCGCATTAACAACAGAAACGAATACGCCTCTCAATGACTTTGTTTTTTAAATCCCCAATTTTTTTTTTTTTCAACTTTTATGATAACATGCTTCCATCTATTTGCCAATGAAGACTTTTTAAATGTTAATTCAAACAGAAGGGTCTTTCAGATGAAAATAACATATCCGAACATGTTGTTTCGCTTCCTTTATTGGCTTAAACAAGGGATGACAAAATGTTAAAACTATCCAGAAACTTTAACGCACACAAAAAACAGAAAAAAAATTGATGGGTTTCTAATGTTTTTAAAGTGTATGCTTTTGTGAGGGAAATACAATTTAAAATGACCCTCATCCAATGTCTGTTAAGGCTCCTCATCTACATTTAATCGAAATGGCAGGGGTCAGCTCAATAACAATTCTCTACAGGAAAAAGGGTTATTCAGAGACGAACCTATTTAAAAAGAAGTTGGTATAAGAGTTGGTATAGGTATTTGTGTTTGCAATTCACTGAATGAAAATATGTTTTTGATTTCTTTTTTTTTTTAGCTGCTACTGTTGAGCACTATCCAATCAAATTTTAGTTTGAATGTTCAGGTTTATCAAAAATATCCAACGTGACTACCAAAAATTCAACTGACAATAATCGTAAATCTTATTTTGATTTTAGAACGGTAGGTGGGTTTTTGTCGCATATAAACAATAGCGACCATTTTATCAGTACCTACACATGAGGGTTTTCGAAAGCACATTGCAGGGAAATCGTGGAAGGGGAAGACCTCGTCTTAGATGACGCAACCAAGTGGAAGAAGACCTCAACCGACTTAGGGTCCAAAAATGGAGACAGATCGCCCGAAATCGAAGTCGTTATAGAAGGATGTTGGTTTAGGCCCAGGTTCACTGTAATGCGAACCTAAGTAAGTAAGTACATGAGTACAACGCTGAACTCATTAAAGCGGTGACAAACTCATCTTAGTGGCGACCGGCTGAAACCTGAATAATTAAATTTCGGAGCAAATTTGAAAAAAAGTGGGTTAAATGAAAAATTTGTGAAGTGGATTTGAAACACAAAGAAAACTTTAAAATTTTTTTAACAAAAGGGTTTATATAAGTAAAGGATGGCCCTTCTTATCGTTTCCTTTAAAATCGTAGTTTATTTTGACACTGACAGCTGGTTCGCATTCGAGCTTTTGAAAAAAAGGCAATATTATCTGTGTCAGATCAGTGCGTATTTTAACCCATAGAAGCATGGTGGTAACTCATGTTACCACTTTGATTTAGTTGAATATTTCTAATTTATTTACGTTTGAACTTATTCAGATACAGTTTTTTGCACTTTTCAATTACTTGTGGGAGGGGATGTAAGAACGTAACGATACACTCTAATTGGCATAATTGTTTATAATATAAGATTTATATTACAGACTAAAAAAAATTACGTATTTTTCGAAAGAATTCATTTTTGAAAAATCTATCCAACAAAATAATTGGAAATTTGGTGAGTGAGGGTTTTTAGGGTAGCTGATTACGAATCCGAAATCAGATTTTAAAAATTCAAGATGGCGGCTCCAATATGGCTAGCTACCGTAACTCTTCGAGAATATTGATAAAAAATTTTACTCAGGGGTTTTTGGGGTCGCTGACAGAGATTAAAATGAACTAAGTCTGCTTGTGAACAATGAGTATTTAAGTACTTGAAAAAAAAAAACGAGTTTGAGCAAACTGAGTCAACCCACAAGCAAGTATATTTGAACAATCTTATTTGTGAACCAAGCAACTCCGAACAACCCCTATTTTCAAACGAACCAAACAAGTAGACTTGCTTGCAAGTCAAAATGAGTTTGAATAACATTGAGTTTAACTGCTTGTGAGCAAAGTTCTTGTGAGTAAAAGTGATCACAAGCAATTTGATCGTAAACAAGCAGTGTGTTTGTGAATATCTAAGCTGTGTATTCATAAGCAAGCAATGTGATCATACCAAAATGGGTAGTCTATGCCTTTATTTATGCCTTTCTTTGTATGCCTTTTTTTAGTTTAGGTATAAATGTTCAACGCATTGCTTTCCGATGAATACACTGCCTGCTTATAAACACACTGCCTGCTTGTAAGCACGCTACTAATCATGCTAATCAGATACCCCAAAAACCCCCGTGTAAGAATTTTCAAGATGATAGGATCGTTCAAAAAATGTATGCTTCTAAGGGTTAAAGCGGTGACAAATTCATTGTAAGAGACTTCATCTCTCACAATTTGTGCTCTCCAATTAATATACCTGGCAACACATTTACGATATCATGCACGCGTAAATGTCAAATGAAAGCTTTAATTCTTAAAACACATATTGTGATGTATGTATGTATGTACTCAATTTAAGATTTCTCTTAAATAACAGAAGTATCGCACGATCTTTGATAAACTTAGCTTACTGTATTATATTACTGTAACAAATCGATTAGTATTAGAATATGCTTCTCTTATCTTCTTTTTATAACATTGCTGTAACATCGAGTCAGTCTTAATAAAGTACTTGCCGAGAGACGTTCTCCTGATGTAAATGCAAAGAATAAATTTAAATTTGAGTTTTCTTTTTTGATATACCTGCTACATCATCTTAGTGGCGACCAGGGCTGAAACCTCAATAATTAAATTTCGTAGCAAATTTAAAAAAAAATGGAGTAAATGAAAAATTTCCAAAGTAGATTTGAAACACAAGGAATTTGTTTGGTTTTTCTAAGCAAAGGATGGCCCCTTTTATGGCTTCTTTTAAAATCATAGCTTATTTTGACTCTGACAGCTGGTTCCCGTTCGAGCTTTTGAAAAAAGTCAATATAATCTGTGTGTCAGATCAGTGCGTATTTTAAAGGAAATTTTGGCCGAAATGAAGCACCCATCGCGCCGCTGGCGCTGTAAGCAAGTTGGTGCTAAATTTAATATTGGTGGACAACTCCCAAAGTATCCGTCGGCTGCTATGGCCGTGAGTATGCCACTAGATCCTCGAATACGTTTTTACCTTAACCATCTTTTTAATGGCTCAGCCAAACTCTGGTCCATGCAGAATATAGAATAATCGCGCACGCGATATCATCGCATGATTCACTACCTGAACATATTTGTTTTGGGGATGTTTGCAGGAAATGTAATACAAAGAGTAAACATAAAATTCTTTATAATGTTTTTAATGTTTATTGATATAAAAATACATTTTCAAAATTTCTAAGTCAATAAAACTATTCAAAAACTTGCTTACTTACTCAGGCGGGCATTACAGTTTGGGGTGAACCTGGGCCTCAACCAACATCCTTCTATAACGACTATTCAAAAACGTTATATGTTAAAATTGGGCAAACAAAATAAGGTCCCTTTCAAAGTCTTAAATGAAACAAAAAGAAAAAATTCAAAAACAAAAGTTTCTCTTTATTCTCAATGTTTCACAATGAAAAAGAAAAAATAGTTTATTATAATAATTTACAGGGCCGTGTGTAGACTCAAAACACTCGACGAGTTTGTTAGCCCTGAACTGCCTGTATCTAGGTTCTACCATTTGTGTTCTTACGGGAAACTGTCTAATAGGAAGACATGCCAAAAGACTTGGTGTGTTTTCCAATGATTTCTACAGAAGCTGCATGGACGAAGAAGAGGAAGAAACCGTTCAACACCTTCTTTTCTCATGCCCTGCACTACTTCATAGTAGGAAAACTCATTTCGGTGAATTCTTCTTCGATGATACTAGCGACTTAGCATACATAGACCCCAAAAGCCTTTCAAAATACATTAAAAGTTCCGCGTGGTTCGACTAGCGGGTGATTAACCGGCTAGTCCCGGAACTGGAAAGCCAAAAGAACCACACTGATGCCATGAAAAGTACCGTTTAACTTCGCAATTCAAATTCGGCATAAAATTGCTCCAAGACTCCCGAGCTTTGTAGCGCCCCTTTTGCTTTTTTTACTTAATTTTTCATAATTTAAATTTGAAGCATTTCTGTTCACGGTTGTCCAAAATTGTTTATGTCGAAAAAATGGAGTAAATACCCACAAAATCGGAGTACCGGAGTAGATTTTATTTTTCTTCAAAAATGAAACAAATTTGCTCCGATCGAAGCAAGGTTAGATCACTGGTGGCGAGTTTTATTGTTGGTTTTCGTCTTTGCTAGTTCATATTCTCAATCTTCTTACCCATTTGTCAAGAGCGAATTCAAAATCCTTTCTTTGTAACAACAATGTTCATGCGAAATGAGACTGTCTTCTTTATTTTTCGAGTTCGGGTACATATTTGGGTTTCTTGTACTCACAATCAATAATTTTTTGTAATATTTTTGACTGCCACCTAAATTTTTAGGATGTTTTCTTTTTTGTCTCAGCAGTTTTTGAACTTTAATAATATGTTCAGTGTTCATTCGATTAAACAAAGCCGATATCCCACTTAACAGTCTGACGACATTCGCCTGTTAAGTAGGATTTCAAACCTCAAATTAGAAAAAGCAACAAACTGCTTTTCACGAATATCTCGTCGAAAAAATATAATTTTAAATTCATCCATTTGGAAAGTTAAACTTTTTTTTGAATTCGACTAACTTTCAATCGAAATCTATTTCTAAAAAATTTTTTTTCCGCCATAAAATTAAAACCCTTTTTAATCCTCTACAAGCTATGGTTGATCGAAATATGCAAGGCAACGGTCATTTGCGAGGTTGTTGTGCCCGTTTTTTCTTTTTATATAACTATAGAACTGGACATCAGGGAAATCACCTAATTCCTAATATTCTTCTTCTTATATAGTTAATCTACAAAAAGACCCCTGACTGTGTTTTAGATTGCATTTTTAACGCATCATTTTGGACCAAAGTTTGAAAAAATAAGCAACAGAGATTTTAAGGGAGAACTATTTAAATATTTTGATAAGAAAAGCTTTTTAAAAAAGTGGCTGTTTTTTGTTTTTTTTTTTTTTGTAATTGGAGAGGTACATAGGAAGGAGAGCTTTGTGAACCAGTTTTCTTCATTATTTTTTAACATTTTTGAGTAAATGGTTTATTTTTTTTTTCTCATTTCCATTCTACGTTTCTTAGTTCTTAAACTTTTGTGTGGATTAAAGGGTTGAAATAATTCATTCCTCTTCGTTCATTCGGGGATCTACATCTATGCCAACTTCTTACCTTTCCATCTAATTTCTTGTTTTAATGATTTTGTAGATTTTTTGCTTTTTAGTTTCCGTAGAAATTAAATCACTTACTTCATTTGAGACGCATTTCTGGAAAAAGAAATGAAATACAAAATAATGATTCATAGCACAGACGATGATTCCAGACATTAAAAGATTGGTTTAGTTAAGTTTGCTTTGAAAAATCAAATGAGACTCAATTTTTTCAATTTTTTGATGTAATATCCCCGTAGAGAAAAGTTTTCTAGAAAGCATTAAGCTAAGCTTTTCAGAATCATTACTTTGGTTATGGTAAGGAGAAATCTATATGAACTCCCTATTTTTTACCAAAAGCTATTTTCTCAATTCAAGTCTGTTTCCTGTTTTTGTCTTCCAGGAGTTTTGCATAGACAAAAACAAAAAAATTAAAAAACTACTTAGCATTTAGAACAAAATTGAAAAAAAAACTTCTTTATTAACAGGAATTAATTAGGTAGTCATTTACTTGGGCATTAAATGGTAAAATTTTCATTTTTCACTAAAATCGTTCAAAAAAATTTAATTTCACAGCATTCAAAGAAGCTGCTACTTTGTTGATGGGCTGGCTGATGACAATAATGTTACAAGGCAACTTTTTCTTTTCTTGTGTTTTCAACATAAACATCCCCCTTGATGTGCCGAGATCTAATTCATTTTACAAATTTAGGGAGGAATTCTCGCATTTGACGTAAACACGATTCCCTTATAAAAAAAAAACCCCACGCACAAACAAAAGGAGACAAAAAACGTGTGTACCACACGTTTCCAAAAATGCTCTCGGCTCGAGGTAAATATTTACGAAAATTAAGATTGACATGTCAAGAAGGGCGTAATATTTTCTGAAGCAGTAACAAACAAGTCAAAGTATTTACGAGAAGAAAACAGAAATTCCTTCAAGCAATCTGGCATCTGAACTAACGACCATACGTGACGCAGTCGGCCTTCAATATTTCAGTCTCTAAAACTTAAAGTAAAGAGTCAGTGGAGAGGAAAATGTTGTGTCAACTCTCTGAACAGTTGCAAAACGTTCATTGAAGTACGTGAATGGCGAAGTACCTCAAACGGATTTTTTTTTTCTTGCAAAAAATTCTTTTCAAAAGACGCATAAAATTGGTCATCTCATCACAAACTTCCCTTTAGAGTGTGGAGTTTTTTTCATTCAGTATTGGAAAAAAAAAAAATATTTTTGGTAGCAAGAAGCTTAGGAAGGGCCAGTCTGGCAAATGGAGTAGAGCTACTATTTTCTGCCAGTTCGCAACGACTTTGGCTTTTCATGACAGTCTTAATCTCGGAGACTTGCCATTTCTTCGTGAGCGGCTATTAACTCGAATGTGCATTATGTGATCAAAGTGAGATTCAAAAACCATACTTCCTAGTTCGAGCCTGCTACCAGGCTTTAAATAAAAAAATGCCCCAACACTTCGGATGCTGTTCTCGACGTACTGCTTCCTTCTCTTGATACCTATACTCTCAAGATCATTTATTTTTTAAGGAGATGAGTGGTCTCTGGCACAATTCACACTGTGGAGTTTTGAGGAACTCGCAAAGCAGCATATCTTTTGACTTAGATCTGATGAATAGTTGACTTCCGACATGATGATTCCATGACTGAAACGGCGTCAAAAATACACAGTCTACTTTCCGTCGATTCACGACTGCGGTCCAACGTAGAATCTGAGCCAACAAAGGATTGTTATCGATTCTTCACAGATGGTTCCAAAACCGATGATGGATCTGGCGCTGGTAGCTTATGAGAGCGATGACATACGATTGCACGTCTCTTTAGGCAAACACTCATCCGTCTTCTAAGCGGAGGTGTATGCTATCCAAATGGCCACGTTACGTAGAATGGCTGGATGGGGAGAAGTATTTGTGTCTACAGCAACAACTAAGCTGTGCTTTAGGCCCAACTCAACCCTCTGACTACTTGGAAAGTATTACAGGAATGCAAAAGCTCTCTGAATGGGATCGGAAGGCTAAATTCTTTGAGTCTCGTCTTTGTTCCACGCCATCACCGATGACCTTGCATGGGAATAATCTCAGACAGTTTTATCAGGACCTGAACCAGATCTTGGTTCTCAGTGAGGGTTGTAATCAACGATTGGATCTTTCAAAAGCATAATCATAGATGGCACTGTTTTTTAATGAGAGAAAAAGCAGGACATTCACAGAGGAAGTGCTCTGCGGTGTCCTCATCTTCTCCACAAGTTCTATACTGAGTGTGGTATCACTTTAGCCTAACACGTTTAAATGCTTGGCAAAAGAGAAGTGCCCGCTGGCAACGCCAATAAGCTTTCTACAGTCTTTTCTGCTACGAGCTAGCAAAAATGTTGCAGTCTTCATACTAACGTTGGGAAGCATTCGTTTGGTCTGTCTGCATCCAATGGAAGCATGCCATCTACGGTTGTGCTCTTCACAGATCCAATCGTTGATTGAAGCCCTCACTGAGGACGCTGGCAGACCAAGCGACGGTTCAGGTCCTGAGAAAGCTGTCTGAGATCCTTGCCTAGCAAGTTCATCTTTCCAGCTATAAAACCACGAGCTTCATGGTGAGAAAAGCAGGAGTCATCGGTAATGGTGCCTTCGAATCGCGTGTAATCACCAATAAAGACGGAAGTTAGTATGTTAGATGGGACCTCCAGAATCCGTGCCCCTGCCGTAGTGAAAACTGCGGCTTAGTTACTTTTCATTCATTTTCCGTATCCTTCGACCACCTTTCGGCATCGAGCTCGGTTCAAATAAACTACTTAAGCCCCCCCACCGCGTCAAGGTGACTGATCGTCGGGAAGGTGAAGTTCTTAGTTCTTGCTACAGCAGAACATATACTAAAATTGGAACGATACAGAGAAGATTAGCATAGATGGCATACATCCATTCGATGAAGACTAAACGTACGCTCTCCAAAGTAATAAGAAAACTTGCTACATTTTTACTATCTCGTAGCAGAAAAGAATGTACAATGCTCGTTTTCGTTGTCACGGGGCACTTCTATCCCGCCAAGCACTTCCTCAGCGAATGTCCTGCATTTCCTTTTATCAGGTTACAGCTACTCGGCACCGACATGGTGAGAGCCTGTAATCTAGGCTCTTATCATGGCAGCGTCTTTTGGCTTTTCTCCGAACATCGTCTAGAAAGCTGTGAAAAAAAAGTTGCTATGGTGTAGTACAATGGACCGATTTTGAGGTATCAGGGCTCCACTTAGTATTTTAAAAACCTCCAGCAGAAAAAAAATCAAATAAAAAATGGTCGAAGGTGTTTTGATACATTTGCGGCCATTATTGGATGTCAGTACAATCTTGTAGAAAACTCGAGTCCAAATGGTAGAAAAAAGTTTTTGTTTTATTGTTCGTGTACCCATACTTCCAATTCGTGCCAATAATGCAATCAAAGCAACTGAGTAGAGTGCAGTGAACTATCAAAGCAATTTACGTTTGATTGCAAAATCAATCGAAACTACATTAGGGGACCACATGTTGTAGCTGTCGCATAGAACTTTAAAAGCCCAGAGAGAAAACTTGCGGCTACTGAATCCACCACAAGGCAAACTCCTTTGACGCCAGCCACTACCACCACCACCATCAACATCCTTCACTGACAATAAGAGCGGCACAAATTGAAGCAGCAACATACTCTTGAGTCAATATAACCCAGCAATCGTACTCTTCAAGCCGAGTGTACCCTCTGTGTGATAAGAAGGACGAGCTACTTTCAGTGCATACAACTTACTTGTAGTTCATAGATGTGGAAGCCTTTCATCGACTATGATGCAATGATGCGTAACAAAATGTGACATCACTATGTACAATTACGAGTGTGTGGGCGAGACTTGGATTGAGTCTATAAGCGCCATGTGCAGCGCCACGATATTTCATGACCACAGATGCTCGTCCGGTCGAAGATGGCGTTGGTATGATGGTGGCGTCATTATTTGTGGCATTTACTGCTGGCCGGCAACCATCATTATCAGGAGTCTCATCATCCTAACGAAAATCGGAGTCCATTCGTGTGTATAGTGATGCATGGCTGTTTCGTCATCAGAGGGTGGTATCCTTAGGGGAAACCAAATAACAACAAAATATATGTTTGTATGAAGAAACTGTGATTTCTTTTTTTTGTTAAATGAAACAACTCACTGTGTTGGGATCTGAGTTTGATACTACTGCGGATCGGAAGATAGCTATATACTCAATGATGCGTTACCAGGCGAATATGGAATACACAACAAGGTCTAAAAGCAACCCCACAGATACATGCCATATGCTGCTGCAGGACAACGATAAGCGCTGAGGCGTGCTGTAGTTAACGCTCGTCCATATCCTGCCAGTCGTCGGCATCGGCTTAAGGCATAATACTCGTACTCCCTCAACCAGATGCTTCTGAACATGTGGCTCACCTCCTTCTCATTCTATTGTGGCTCGTGTCCAGTGTAATATATTTGCATTGGTCAGTCACAATTTGCTTGTGTGTGCATATTCTTTTGAGCCACGAGCCCTCTGGTGTAAACCAATAGGTGGCGTAAATGGTGGAAAATCGTTTATATTTGTGCACTTCGCCAAAGGAGCAAATAGGTAAATGTTTCAAGATTAAATACCTCGACAGAGGGGTAGAGGTTATTTTATTGTGATTTTTTTCTGTTTAGAATTTATTGGTATAACGATAGTGTACACCAGATGCACGTTTAGTGACACCCAGGAGCACTAGAATCCGTGTGTGTTCTAGTTGATAAAACTTGAGTTTATATTATACAAAAAGCTTTAAAAAATAGGCTTGAAGGGAGCTTTTTGGATATTGTTGTGAAGTAGTTAGCTGCAAAAACATCGAAATCAATAATTTTTATTTTCTTTCTACAAATAAGCGTAGATAAATGACAAATAAACGCAAGGGGATAACAGATAAGCGTGGATGGGTGACACTGCGACACTTAGTGTCGCTCAGTGTCACATAGTTTCATAAAGTGTCGCATAGTTTCGGTGAGTGTTTCAAATCAAAGTGCTGTTTAACCATTTTAATAAAGCATGAATTTTTTTGCTGTGTTAGCTTTAAACAGTGTAGTGGAGAAGTGTTGTATTTCGTAGAATTGTCCACTGGGCAGTGTCAGGCACTGTTGTCCAGTGTGCGTTAGGGAAATGCAAATCAATACTCTTTTCACGGTTTAAAGAAAGGGTTTCGAAAATCGGACCGATTTTAGAAACTTCTGCAGTGAGGCTAAAAAAAACTTGAGTCATTTGAAAAGCAAATGTTTTCTATTAACCAAGAACTGACCTTTTTGGTTTTGGGAAAAAACAAAGTCAAAAGACTTGATTGACCCAAAATTGATTTTTAAATGTTTGCCAATCAATTTCGGCAATAAGCTCACCACATGACTGATTATATTAAACGCCTTCCCCATAAATTTCCCAATCATTTGTTATCCCCATATTTGAATAAATTTTATATATTATTCCCTTTCTACTTGTGGCGGCCGGCCGGCGCGGTGGCAGCGAGAAATTTTATTGGGTCGAATTGCTGAGTTGCCTTTCAGCAATCACCAATTCGATTAGGCAAACAGCCCATTCAGAAATCCAAGCACGTTTCATTCGTCATCGTAATCCTAACAATCAAATGAAGTCCTTCTTCTTTCACCTACTATAGAAAAAAAAAATGAGAATAAGAATGGAAAAATATTAATAAAACCATTTTTGCTATACCCGCTCGATTGAATGTCTCTTTTTTCTTTCATCTCACACCTGGACGAAATGAGATTAGTTTTTGGCCATAAAGAAAAAAAAAATCAAAATCAAAAACGTTTGTCCAACAATCTCATGCCATTGTGAACCTTAGACATTGAAATCAGTCCCACTGGTGCCTTTGTCGAGAGAGAATAATTTCAAGACAGGCGAGGGGGGTTGCATTTCTATTAGTCATAGTAATTTAGAATAATTCTTGATTCAAAACGTGCAACCCCGAATGAGCTGTTGGATTGTGTGTGCCCGCCTGGCTGGTGTGAAACTGAACGACTTCAAGGACTAGTGTTCTAAACTCTTTTTTTTTTTCTTATCTCATAAGAACTAAAGAAGCTTGAAGGACATGCAAAGAAAGAAGGAAAACGAAACGAAAGCAGAAAAATCACATAGTCATTTTGTGTGTTTTTAAGATATACCATGGTATGTCATTGCCATGTTGCCGACATTCACCTTATTTTGCATGGCAATATCTTGGGACACAAAACGAACATTTTATGTGTACAATAGTATTTGTTCATAGCCAGCCATGTGAAAATTATAAAAATAGTTATTGTCTAAATGAATATGAATGTCGTTGCCACTTGCAAGGATCCTTCTGGTGGTGAATAATGGACAGCATCAGCAGAAATATTATATACAAAATCCGTAGTTGTCTCTGATGAGAGTATTCTTGAAAATCTCCCTCCCCCGTCTCTGTCTATCGTTCGAGGTGAATGAGGCTTGGCTCTGAAGGAGTGAGTGGTGGCGGTGGTATAGTGGTGGCTGATGCTGAAGAAATTTTCTCTTTCAAGGATAACCATTATTATGGCATTAAGTTGCTAATCTTTGTGTATACAGATACTTCTGTAGCTCTGGTTTTAATCTGGTTAATTGCTTTGCTAAAAGAAGAGTAATTATGTTCTTGACGGACTTTTAAAAATTTTGTAGAGGAGAGAATCTTAAAAAAATATACGCTTAATGGGTAAAATGATTGTTTGAAATTATTTGCCGTTGTGATTGGTGATAAGAGGCTTAAATAATCTTGATGATCTGTTGAATAGGTAAGTGTTTTTGGTAAGAGATCTTTACAAATACAGATGAGGAGCTTAATGGCTTTTTGATAGAGTGTATGATAAGAGTGGTGCTCATGGCGTAAAGGTTGGCTTTTGAGAATCGTGAAATTGTGAGTAATTGAAATTCGTTTGGCATCGAGGCATTCTATTTAATTTTATTTATATAAGCGTAAGCATTCCGCAAATCACTGATTTGGTTATGGTTCTCAACCTTAACTAACGTAGAAGCCTTATAATAAAGAATCTCTTGTGCACTTGTCTGGTTACTACAGTGCAAATTGATTATAAATAAATTTTTTGTGGATTTTTAGCTTCTTAAAATATTACCTTCTGGGAAACCAAGTGAAAGTTTTTTTCAGAGAAATCGCAAAGGCGTTAGATGGGGTGCAATGGTTTACCATAAAATTTTAAAAATAGAAGAACTAGGCTTTAAATTCGGTGCCGTGAAATAAGGTCGAAGGCATTGTTACCTTTTTCTGGAAATAAGGCCGAAAACAACAAAAAAATATTTTTCTACCTTATTTCTATTGAAAAGGTAGGTAATAATGTCGAAAAAAAAAAACGAAAATGTTTGACAAAAATAAGAATGCCAAAAGTTGAGAAATAAAGTCAAAATCCGTTGAGTAATAAAATCGAATTTAGTTTCTGTTGGATAAAGAAGAATGAAATTATTGGCAATGACATGCGTTCGTAATTACATTTTTATGTAATTACATTTCAATGTGCTCTAACTTTTCCTTACTGCTGCAATTGATTTATTACTATTTTTAACTACCAAATAGGAATATCCTGCCATATGGCAATGAACCGAACAACAAGCTCTTTGGAAGGATTCAATAGCATTTTGTCCTCGAAGCTGACGAAAAGGGGGAAATTTTTCAAGTTTCAGGAAGTGCTCCTTGAGCAAGATGCTAGCAAGAGTATTGATTTCATCAAATCCTTAGACGGTTTGGAGATTAAGATAGATAGACCGTTTGACTAAAAATCATAATTTCGTAATTGAAACAAAATTGAATTAACTATTTTGGTTCGCATTGTTTTTTTTTTTTTTTTTTTTAAAGTATACTGGAGATACTGTTCATCTAAATTTTGAAAAATTTTATGTTGCTATGCAAGTTTGTCATCTCACTTAAAGAATTCAGTAAAATGATACCCACAATTATCCGAAATGAATTGTTTAAAGTAGCATGTAAACAGCTCTTTTCACTTCATATCTCAACATAGGGTTGACAGTATTGGAAAAACTTACTCGTGATTTTCTGTAATTTTCGGTATGCCTACTTCCAGCTCAAATATTTCAAAGCCACAGACGTCTTTTTTGAAAACACGTTACGTTACTGAACATCAGTTTTCGTTTAGTATCCTTCTCCCTGGTGTACGCATAAATGAAAAATTTAGAAATAAAAATGAAATATAAGATTATGATGATAGAAAAAAACTTGAGAGGTGTCAAGGGACACCCGGATGGTACGAAGTTCCTTTCGATTAATTGTGCAGAAACACTGTCAGGATTCATTATTATTATTATTATTTTTTATTATTTATTATTTACAAAAAACCTGTATACACTCAACAAAAACAACCGTCGCGACACCACACTGTTCAATGCGAAATAGAAATGAAAATATCTGGCTTGCTTTCTATAAGAAAGAGAGAGAGAGAGAGACAGACAGACAGAGAAACATGCGACGCCGCGCCGCACAGCTTACAATAGCTTACTATAGCAAAAAGTGTCGTGACAACTTTTCGTAAGAATTTTTTCCGTCTAGCCCCCTTTCACAACGCGCGATAAGGAACTTCGTTCCAATACGAAAAGAGTGGGTCCTGCACTTCTGTCTGTCCATGTATGGATGTACAATTGTACAGCCTTAACGGCTTGACCTATTTTCCTCAAATTTTGCAGTTGGGGTCTGTTGGGCAGCCTACAGAGGGGTTTTTGGAAATGGGACTTAAAACGTGCATACTTGGTTTTTAAATAAGTGAAAAATAAAAAAGGTATGTACAGTGTACATATTAGGTACTGCTGGAAATGTCGTTTTTAGATTTTCGCTTGAAACCTTTGGGATATTTAATAAAATTTTTTCAATATTTTGCAAGATTTAATCCAATTTTCACAATTAATGTGTAGTTGACAACTCTGCACTACCAAAAATTATTAGGAAGAGCGAATACTAAAAATTTGTACTCAGCCTTGAGATTTTGATATCGTATTTAGCACACAATCGCAAGTTCGTGCGACCCAATCGTACCCTTTTTTTATTTTCTTTCTTCCAGGTTCTAGTTTATGCTTTTAACACCAAAGCACCAAAAACAGACCCGTTAAAAGGTCTGCTATCAACGCACGCATCTTTTTTCCGATGGGTATACCTGGAAATTACGTCACAATTACGGAATTTTGAATATTTTCTTTATCAGTAATAAAAATCGCTTAAGTATCTTTTGAGAAATGGCGGTTTTTTAGCCGTTGAAATTCATGAAATACCTTTGCTAGAACGCTGCAGTAAGGTGTCCTTTGGCCGGTATAGAAAATTATGTTCAAATTAGACAGTGCCATGTAAATTTCACTTTTAATTTTTTTATAAAACAATTCCTTATTTAGTTGTTGTCTGAGCGGATGATGTCTGAATCACCAGGGTCTGTGATTGAGAGGGTGCACACACGAAAGTATTTACCGCAGACTGTGCCCAATTCAATGTTTGTGTCGCTGTAGTGCTGGGACTTCGGTCTTGGCCAACATTGCGTTGTATTCAATCTCAGATTTCCTCAAAGCTGGAGTATTGCTGGCAATCAGAACAAATTTAGCTTTGCTTTGTCTCAAGGGTTGAAAGTTTGTTTGTAGCCCAAGCAATATTTGCTTGCACCAATAATTGGTGCTATTGTCGCGGTAAAATTTACCGCTACAAAAAATATCCTTCGGATCCTTTCACGTATCCCTACCACTTCTTCGTTTTTTGGTGTGGCTGCATAATTCTGGGAGAGTTAGGGGCAACCAAGGTTCCATCAGCCTATGGTTTGCTCACCCAGCATTCTGAAAAAACATCCCACGTAGGGTGATGATACAAAACTGGTCGAGGCTAGACCGAAAAAGGGACAGGCGATCCCCAACGATGATCAAGAAGCGTGCAGACGGGCGGTCTCACGCAAGACAATGGAAATGTCCGGTGTGAACACACACTAGATGACACAACACCACCATCAATGGTAGATGATAAATGCCTACCCAACGATTTACGTCACTTTGACAAAAATAAGTATGGCCTTCTGCCCAACCTAACTTTAATAAGGTTCCCAAAGGTTGAAAGGTTAAAGTTCTTCCCTCCTCCCCCAAATCTGCAAAAGAGGCCACCAGTGTAGGATAGGGATTTTCGGTTAGTTGAGATTTCCTCCTCCTATATTTCTCCCGAAATAAAATGTTAAAAATGTTTATTAGGAAATGGATTTATTTACTTACTCGATTAACTCTCCACGTGATTAAATGTAACTGAGAGAGTGCTCAGCGATGACTTATTTTCAATTTCAGCGTAGTTCGATTCTTTTTCACGAAGGTGGTGAGATTAGGTGATCTAGGGGTCTGTACTCACCCATCAAGATCGGCAAGTGTTGGACGGCACCAACCACTTGTCGAACTTTCGAATTTGGTGAATGTCGAGAGAGAGGGCAAGTTTTGGACGACACCAACAACTTGTCGAACTCTATGTGTGTAGTGGTTGAGCATGCGCACTTTCGTTGGAATTCGGCAGCGATGGCACAGCACACCAACAACGGTGGCTGATGTCGTGATACTAGATACTAGCAGTATTGTGAGTATTAGATTCATCAAATCTTTGGACGGTTTGGAGATTAAGATAGATAGACCGTTTGACTTCAAATCATAATTTCGTAATTGAAACAAAATTGAATTAACTATTTTGGGTTCGAATTGTTTTTTTTTTATTTTTTTTTTTTTTTAGTACATATACTGTAGATGCTTTCATCTAAATTTTGAAAAATTTTATGTTGCTATGCAAGTTTGTCAACGAACTTAAAGAATTCAATAAAATGATACCCACAATTATCTGAAAATTTTTGTTTTTCATTTCAAGACATATGCAGGTGCATTAGGGTGGGTCAAAAATAATCAAAAATTTTTTATTTATAAGAAATTATTAAAATTAGTAGGAATTAAAATTCTACTGCGAATATCTTTTAAATGGTTAGAATAATCGATTAACAACAAAAGACCTTTTTTGTAGAACGTTCAATTTGCTATTGAAATAATTGATGTTAATTTGATAATAACTATTTTTTAGTGAGTTACAAAATTCAAAACAAAAAGTTATTTTCTTTAAAATACTTCAATTTTTGACCTTGAATATCTTTTAAATGGTTAGATTAATGAAAAAAGTATAAGAGACCATTTTTGTAGACCGTTCAATTTCCTATAAATACTGTTTTTGCGACTGGTCATAAAATCTATTTTTAAAAAGATATGACCATTTTTATATGATACTAAACTGATAATGGAAAACTACGATGAGCATCATCTTCCCGTTAATATTAAGAGCTCAAATTTTGTAAGTACTTTCTAGAGGAACCAAAGAACAAGCTTTCGTGTGTCGGATCAAAAAAAATTTTTTGATTTTTTGACCCACCGGTGCATGCATTGCATATAATATGTAGAAAATTGTTGTGGAATGTGCTGCGCCGACCCCGCACCGACCTCCCGCCAATGTTCCTCAAGACATTTCTGCTTCTACACAAAGTAAAAGCTTTTATCAACAATGATCGCAAAATATTAAGCAAAGAAATAAAGTCGAATTCAACGGAGAAATAAAGTCGAAAGCTATTTTCGACAAATTTAGTGCCACAATGATTTTAATTCCAGAAAAAAAATTCGACTTTATTTCCCAAATTTTGGGAAATAAGGTCGATTCGGCCTTATTGCCTTCGACCTTATTTCACGGCACCTCATTTGACTACTATGTTTGATAGAAGTAGGCAAAACTTGAATCGTGCCCGTAGGCTAAGTATTGAATATGATCTTAACTTTTTCATGAAAATTGAAAATAGAGTCTAATGGCAACATGTATTGCATGTATTTGTAGTTTATTGAACTTTAAGGGTATTTAAATGTAAGTTACTGTGTGTACAAGTTACCACATACGTGGAGGTGTTATCGGGATCATGTTCACGTCGCGTCGTCCTGCCTTTTCGAGAATTATGGAATGAACTGTGTCGGTATATTTTATTTATATGAGAGCAACTATTGTTAGAATAGAGGTTATTACAATTGGAGGTTATTAAAAACAAAAGGGTTGCTTTGTGTTCTTATTCAATTTTTATTATTATCCCTCTCCAGTGGTAAAGTCTTCCCAACAGAAGTACGGGTATCGCCTTTCGCGAGGAATTGGCAAGTCCTCCTTTAGTTAGTTCATTGCCATGAAAAGAGCTTTCTCGATTAGCCGTTCGGAACCAGCAGAAAATTTTAGGTCACATCCATTCCCTCACAAGGCATGGTTGTAAGAAATGTTCTAGGCCCTCGGGATCCTCGCTTCGTTTGCGCCACCCTTTTTATTTATTTATTTTTAGTGGTTATGTCTTCATAGTTTGTCTTAACAACTACGGTACTTAATTTAAATTAAATAATTTATATTAAAATCATGGTAATAATTGCAGTGATATATAAATTACCACAGATTTTTCTTTAGGTAGAATCTGTCGATTATTCCAAGAAAGGCCTTTTAAACAAACAAATATTAATATTAGAAAAACCATATCGTTGTCATCTGAGAAATATTTTGAAGATCTTTCATTCGCTCTTAATATTTCTCTCCTGAAGACAATGTTTTAGAGGTTTCTGAACTTGCGATGTTTTTGAACATGTTAAACTTTTGTTTGGTATCCATCCATATCCCTGGTGCCTACGCATAGATGAAAAATTTAGAAATAAAAATGAAATATAAGATTACGATGATAGGGAATACGAAAAAAGTGTATCCTGCACTTCTGTCTGTCTCTCTGTCCATATATGGATGTAGTACAGCCTTCAAATTTTGCAGTTAGGGTCTGTTGGGCAGATTTCAGAGGGGTTTTTGGAATTGGGACTTAAAACGTGCATACCTACTTGGTTTTTAAAAAACCTGTTTTTAAAAAAGTGAAAAAAAAAAGGTTTTAAAAAAGCTCTTACGACTTTGATTAAAATTTTAGCTTTTATTTGTATTAGCAACTGCAAAACAATGTCGTTTTTAGATTTTCGCTTGAAAAATTTAAATTTTTTTCGATATTTTGCAAGATTTAGGTAGGCAACTCTGCACTACCAAAATTGTTATGAAGAGCGAATACTAAAACCTTGTACTCAGCCTTAAGGTTTTAATATCGTATTTTGGCAACAATCGCAAGTTCGTGCGACCCAGTCGTACCCTTTTTTTAAGTTTCTTTCTTCCAAGTTGTAATTTATGGTTTAAACATTAAAACACGTCTTTTATAATCACTTCAAATAATCCTGTGAAAAAGTTTGCTAATTTCCGAAGGGCACCCGGAAATTGAATTGAATGAAGTGTCTTCTGAGAAAAGGCGGTTGTTTTGGCAGTTGAAATTCATGAAATACTTTTGCTAGAACGCTGCGGTAAGGTGTCCTTTAAGGCCTCGGCCACGTAGTTAGCGGCTGAGCGGCAACTCTAAGCGACGTATGGCCAGGCACTGAGTGATTGCTTTTGAGCGATTAGTAGTTACAATGCCGTTCTCAAGAACAGTTCGCCGTATTTTACTGTCGGAAACTCGTATGTATGTGTACAAATTACTTAAACGTATACAAAAAAGATGACGATTTGGTGTTCATCAGATTAACCAATTAAGATTGGAATTTGGAGAATTTAATCATTTATTTTTGAATCTGAGAAAATTTCCAGATAGATTCTGGCAATACCTTCGTATGTCTATCTTTTCTATCTTTTGATTTGCTGCTTGAAAAAGTGCGTCCTAGATTAATAAAACAAAGAGTTGCTATTTGCCGCTTAGAACATTACTAAAAATTAAAACAGGTTTGGTTGCTGAGCGGCGCCGCGCCGCTTAGACGCTCAGAATTTTGTTTCGCTGCTCGCTCATAGCGTGGCCGCTTCTGTGTGATTTCATATGTTTTAATTTTTCCGCTCAATTGCTCAGCCGCTTACTGCGTGGCCGAGGCCTGAGGCCGGCATAGAAAATTATGTTCAAATTAGGCAGTGCCATGTAAATACTTTTCCATTTTCTTCAGGTTTCGTATGACAATCGTAAAAAAAAAAATCGTCGAACGAAAAGTAAGGTAAGACGAAATACAAGTTTATTTCAAAAATAAGCAAAACTAAATTTTTTCAACGTTTTATGGCTCTGTTAGTATAAGATAAATATTTTTTTAAATTATGGAATACAAATTTGTTCAAGTGGTTGTGGTTGCCTTAGTGAATTCTGACACTCAAACGCTTCAAGATCTTGTGGATGGTTTCAGGATGTAGCTCACAGGCTGCTTACATGATGTTGGTTGTAAAGGATCTCTCAACCCAGACTGGAAAAAAGCTTTTGTTGAGATGCACTTTAAGTGTTTTCTCGGATCTATACAAAAATGTCAAATCGCAAGCTCCGATTTGGCTAATAACGGAAGCCGAAACTTTATTTAAAAAAACGGACTGCTTTAGTACTACTCAGCACTCACTTTGGAAGTTTCCAATAATTCTTCACGTTATTTGTAAAGTGTTAAACGACACACTTCGTTTGGAGAAGGTATGACAGTGACTTAAAGTTTTTGAGCGAAAAAAGCTCTGTGAGTGTTGAAAAAACCTTTCATTTAAACCTTTTGAAAGATGGTTCACCTCTAACCTCCATTGATAAATTGATTCCATTTCGTTCATTTCCGAATATTTCAAAGTGACCTGACAAAGCTTCTCGTTGAACAAAGACAACAAACAGTTACAAAATTTACATAAATTTTACAGAAATTAAGCACAATTTCAAATAAAATATACGATCCGAAATAATTTTTTTTCGCACTCCTTTTAGGTATATCTACGAATTCATTTGCCATAGTAAAGGACAGTTTTTAGTAAACAAACAAGCATTAAATATTTTCATCCATTTTAAGTAACATGGGTTCTGTTTGGGCTCAGAAGCTTCTACTGGAAGTTGTAAACTATGTTAAAACCAAGCCTTTATGAAAGACGATTTTCAAGCTCAAGAGAAACGATAAGAAGTCTGTCTTGAACTTTGTTAAAACATTCGCATTATACAAGTATTTAAGTGATAGAAGGTCCTCTCATCAGTTAGAATGAACAATTTCATCAATTTCGTAGTAATGTTTTGTTTAAAGTGGGCTTTAGATCTCAAAACTCATAGTGAGCAGCATGTATACAGCTACTCTTTGCACTTCATATCTCAACATAGGGTTTACAGTATCGGAAAAACTTACTCGTCATCATCATCCTGAATAAAATTAAAGGAATTTCATTAAAATTGAACAAAACAGTGTAGTCGCTATTCAAAATCGCAGCATTTATTTGCTTGCTCAAGTTAAACAAAAACCAAAAAAAGTTTTCACTCACAGCATTTAAATTTAAGATCCTTCCTCTCTCTGCTCTGCTCAAAGACTGGTGCTATTTCAACTTTAAGGTTGGTACGACTTTTCATTGTACTTCGGTGTTTTCTGTTTTTTTTTCGTTTTAATTTTTTTTTTATTAAATTCCGCCCAAGTTGGAGCAATAATTCTATAAAAGATTTATCCTTCTTTGACTCTGGCTCCCGCCTTTATGGTTTATGCTATAGGAAGCAATAACGGTATTTATGTTTAGTTTTGTCGCCTGTGCGGAATATTTGAATACAAATTCTAGTATACGTTTGCGAAAAAAATGAAAAATCTCAATACCTATGTGCCACATAAACGGAGAATATACAGTGAAGTGTGTGTATGTGTGTGTGTGTGTGTGTGTAGTATACATCAAGAACGCTATCAGATTTAATTATAAAATTTATGAATATACCAAAAGGCAAAAGGGAAACAAGTGAAGTTTTATTTTTCCCCATTTTTATATAAACCGTTTAAATACTTGTGAGCTAAATAAAAAGGTTCGCTGTTTTTTTTTTTGCTCCATGGAAATCAAGGAAAGAAAATATATATATGCAACTCACAACTCACAAGGCAAACGGAACAGACTGCTTTCAAGGACGACCAAGATGAAGATTTATCTGTAGTATCTTGATTAAACGAGGACGTCTGGGGGAGACTGATTTTGCAGAATATTTGTTTATATAATCTTCTGACTCTGAGGATTTTATTGGAAGCTCAAAGTTCTTTTTCTATTTAATTTTTTTGTTTTGTTTTTGAGAACGTCTGGTTTTCTTATCGTCCTTGGCTTATTTTATTCTTTCTTGTACCAAATGTTTTTCTTCCTCGCAACTTCGAGGCTTACTGTGGTCGACAATTAAGTTTGAGATTTAATCTTGATGCACTCCGGTGACAGAGTGTTTATCATTCAACTGGCTTATAGTAGCTCCTTTTTTGTGCTTTTACAGAACCAAATATTGAATAATAATGAGGGAAAGACACGCAGAAATAACAAAAAAACGACAAAAGAATTTTTGAATGTAGCATAACGAATGAGTTGTGAGTTCCACTCCATGATTCTGTCACGCTAGGGCTTTCACATAAATCGGAAACGATTTTTATGTCCATACTTATTTTCGTTTTTGTCCATAACACAACAAAGCTGTGACATTTCCCACGGACATAAAACAAATATCCAGTATCCACCCAAACACAATACAATGAACCTTTACCCATGAAACTGTTCAAATCAATTTGCATAATCAGGAACAATGCCCCTCTAGAAAATAAAGTGCTCGTCCCAAATTCGAAATTATGTGCTTAAAGCCAATTCTCGTTTGCCATGAAATGTCACTTAAAAATCCATCCAAGCGGCAACAATGCTAAAACGCAAACTAATAATATTGAATCATGTGGACGACAAGGCAACGGGGTTGCCAAACAACAAGCAGGGTATACCGTATACCCAAAGGCCCATCCATCCCAAAGCAAATACATAGACATTGGCCATTACACGTACCCAACGACAATGACAACGACACCCATAACCCTATAGTGCGACTAAATAATTTATTCCATATTTATATTTGCTCCGATTTTATGAGTCCCTCTGAAGCATCGAATCTGGGATAGTAAAACACGAATCCAAACGACAAATGGACACGACACTATGTGTATTGTATAGGTACACATTTTTAGTCGTCATAGGCACTTTTCATAATAATGCGCTCGCCCATGGCCCATCTATTGTCCACTTTTGGAATTTGTTTGAACACGAGAAAGTCCTTAACAAATAATAATACTAATACGGCAGTAAATTTGCCAATCAATATTTTAGTACAGATACGCAGATTGTCATGTACTCGAGAATTGATTATGAACAATGTGTACTGGAATCGGAAAATTATTATTATTCAGCATTCAATGTCCATTCACATTCACACACAACATTCGGGCTTGATGTTTTTATGAAAACATATTATATACGAGTATGTATCATTCTAGAATCATCATCGTCAGCCTTATCATTGTTGACATTTATATGTTTGTTATCAATGGTAAGGCTGCAAGGTGGACATGGATGTTTTGCAAATGTTATTGCTGTTAGATTTGGGATACAAGGATATTCAGAGAGGCGGGGTTGAGATCAAACGTATCTACTTATTTGCAAATAATACGAAATATTTGATTTATGTCTAAAGGATCTACCAATAATTATTCTTTTTTCTTGGAAGGAGTGTAATGTTCCTTAAGGTTGTCCATAGCTTTATTTTATTTTTTATTGTTAGTATTCCATAGCTTTTTATTTTTATTTATTTTCTACGAAACCATTTTTCGAAACCATTGGGCGATTTCAATTGTAATATCTTACAAGACTCTAGTTTGGTAGATAGTTTGGGTTCTACTGGTTTGTATCCTGTCAACACATCACTGCCCACGCACTTCACACGATCCAGCTCCAGCCTTCTTGATGTTTTTTTTGTTTCCCACCTTTATAAAGCACTACATTTCAATCAAATCTCTGCTCCCGGTTTCTCTCACCATGACCTTATAATCTTAACGTATGAATGTGAACCCTGCAATATTGAGACTGTTTTCAGCTATCGTGATTTTAAGAATGTTAACCGGAGACTTTTAGAGATTGATGTTAGTTGTGTCGAATGGTTTCGAGTGTATTCAATGTTATCAGTTGATGAACAATTATCGTTTATTGAAAGCAACATACGCCAACTTTTCAATGCTCATGTTCCTATTAAAACCAAATATACGACAACAAATCAACCTTTATGGTTTACAAACAAAATAATATTTTTGATAAGAGAACGTGATCAAGCTTTTAAACGTTGGAAAAGATTCCGTCTTGATGTTTTTCACGATGTTTTTAGAACGATGAGAAACAAAGTAACTCTTGAAATTCGTGAAGCAAAGCGACGCTTTTATGGCCCACGATTGGATCCTGCCCAAGCTAAACATAAGCTGTGGAAAAATCTGAAACAGTTAGGGATAGGTAAACAGAAAAACAACAACCTTGACAATATTGATCCCCACGAATTAAAAAGAGTTTTCACTACTTTGTCAAGCCCTGATTTGGAATTTCCGCAAAGCTCTATTCCTGCTCAAAACATTTCTCCATATGCTAGTTGTTCATCCAACAATTTCGGTTTTAAATCTGTTGATGAGGCTGATGTTCTTAAAAGCTGCATCTCAATCAGGTCTAATGCAGTTGGTTTTGATGAGATTCACCCGGTTTTTGCCAAAGCTATCCTCCCGTTCATCTTAAGACCATTGACCCATTTATTCAACAGGATCATTATGACTGGTGTTTTTCCACATTCCTGGAAAAGAGCAAAAGTAGTCCCAGTACCCAAAGCCCAAAATGAGTATCGCCCAATCGCCATTCTACCATTTTTTTCAAAGGTTTTGGAAAGACTTTTAAACTCGCAGGTTCACCAATACTTAAAACAAGAAAATCTACTCTGTGTCAGCCCATCTGCTTTTCGCTCTAATCACAGTTGCACAACTGCCCTGTTGAATGTTAATGAACACATAAGGCAAGAAATAGACAGAGATAATGTAACTTTCCTCGTGCTACTGGATTTCTCTAAGGCGTTCGATTCAGTGAGTCATCAAGTCTTATGTAGAAAACTTAGGTATCAGTTCAATTTCTTTGAATCTTCTTTGAGACTAGTTTCATCTTACCTAGATAATAGATTTCAGGCAGTGGTTATAAATGATAAACAATCTTGTTTTCTCCCTTAGGTGTACCGCAAGGTTCAATACTGGGTCCACTATTCTTTTTGATGTATATCAATGACCTACCGATTAGTATAGGCTCCTCTGTAGATATGTATGCTGATGACGTACAATTAAGAAAAAGCTTCCCTTTAGGCTTATTAGAAAATGCTACCCTTGAAGTCAACACTGACCTTGACCGCATTATGGACTGGTCAAAAGCAAATGGCTTATGTCTAAATCCTACAAAATCGAAATGTCTAGTGATTTCTAGGAAAAGTATCGAAGATACCTCTTACTTCCCAAAATTATATCTGAAAGATTCCCCAATTGAATTTGTTAGTTCTGCGAAAAATCTTGGCATTACATTCAACTCTACACTCTGTTGGAATGACCATATCCGCTTGACCCTAGGAAAAATTTATGGAGGCTTACGTCTGCTATGGACAAGCCAAAAATGTATACCCCTGAAAACTAGGCTTATTCTTGCAAAATCCCTCATCATACCTGTATTGCTATACGGTAATGAAATATATAGCAACTGTGACTCAGTTTATAAAAGAAAATTGAACGTTGCCTATAATAGTATTGCGAGGTATGTTTATGGATTGCGAAAATATGATAGTATTTCTCACTATGCCAAATCAATCTATGGTATGTCTTTCGATAATCTGCTTCAGTTTAGAACATTGATTTTTTTTCATAAAGTTATGCAGACGCATCAACCAACGTACCCTTACAATAAGATTTCTATGTCGCGTTCTACTCGTTCTTTTAACTTAATACCAATACGTTACACTTACTTGGTATCAAGTCGCCAATTTTTCATTTTTTCGGTTCGCTTGTGGAACTCTCTGCCTATAATGCTACGCAAAATAGGTTGCACTGAGTTGTTTAGGACTGGATTGAGACAATATCTGGAAAGCTTTTGATGATGATTTTCTTTTTTCTTGTTTTCCCTTTCTTTTTTTTTCTTTTCTTTCTATTAACTTAATCTTATATTATCTTTGTATATAAATATTTATTTTATCTTCATTTTTTTTTTCTTCTTTGCGTTTCTTTATTTTTGTTATTAAGTTAATTGAATTTCATTCGAAAACATATAATTTAATTGTAATTTGAATCTTACACTTTTTTATAAGATATTGTATCTTAATGTGTTAAGTCGTTGTCGAGATAAATAAATTTGAAATTTGAAATTTGAAATTTCAATGCCAATTGTAAATAAGTGAAGTTTTTGATTTGTTAAGTGAGATGTTCCACCTGTGCAAATTATTCGAATACTGTTTTTATTTTTGTTTACAATTTTACAGTCATTTGCGAAGCCAAGGCATTTCTCAAAAAATTATGTGTGCCACTCTTAAAGAGTGTCCGAATTAAGGCAGCTAGTTCTTTAGGTTTGAATGGTTTGCAGTTTCAAACTACATTTTTTTCGTTTAAATTTTTAAACTCTTCAAAGAGCTGTAGAAGATAAGAAAGTTAACTATGTGTTGAAATTTAAGTAGAAATGTTTTTATCGTTTCTTTCTTGTTTTACAATTTTGTACTTTTGGTTTAAGCTCATAAGGTAATTATGTGATTGATTGATGGAATTATTTTATGCATTGAGCTGTCCCCTTTCATATGTGTTGTAGTGTTGTATTTGAATAGGCCTTTTGCAACTTGCCTGGTGTTGAATGGATGCGGAATGAATGAAGCTGGTCTTAGTACCTAGACGAGAAAAACGTTTTTAAAATACTGAAAAAGTTCTCAAAATTTAGAAGACCGTAAAAATAGCTGCCCTTTAATCGTCTAAGAAACTACGGAAGATAGGTTATAAGAGCAAATCATGTCTTCGTCTTCACAAAGAGTTCCAAGACGGAACAGGGGGTCAATGAAGCTCCTAGTCTTTTGCAGTGTTTTTTTTTTTGTAATTAACCCGCAAATCAATGTTTCAAAACACAGTGCGAGCATTTAGGAGAATAGGAGATGATTTTATACGTGATACCGATGCACATTGCTTTTGAATTTTTGTGAATCGTAATACTGGGAAAAAACAGAGTCTGGCAAATCATTCCACATCCGGGTGGTGCGACTAAAATATGAATCTCTATACTTTACTTTACTTTACTTTTGAAGTTGGGCTCGAGGTAAAATTGATGAGCATTCTTGCGAGGTGTGTTAAGCGGCTAAATTGCTTAAGGGCAGGAATGCAGCTGGCTATTTCATTAGAGCACAATTTATATATATACAAAGTTATAAAAGAGACTAAGAATGGTAACGTTTCGACGGTGTTCAAGATAGTTAAATGATTCTGCGATAAAACTATCAGCTATCAATCTCAACGCTCTGTTCTGTACCAAAGATGTTTTAGGAGCATCTGACCAGGTATAAGAATTGTATTTTAAGCTTGGGCGGATGTAGACTTTATAAATTGTTGCCGGGTCAAAAAGGACTAAGAATTTTCCGGAACTTCTTGAGAATTCTAAGCATTTAGCAGCACTTTTGACGACTTCAAATACGATGTCATTCCCACGAAGGTCATCGTTCACACACGTACCAAGCATTGACAGTTTTTCGGTTTCTTGGATGCAGGTGCCATTCATATGGATAATGACAATGGGGGGATGCTAAGCTTTGAGGACAGATGATGGCATTGAGTTTTTGAAGCATTGAATCCTTATCGGTTTTGGTGACCCCATGTAAAAATGCTGTAAAGGTCAGAACTCAATGAATTTAGCATACGCAACCGTTTCTCTTTCACATCCGAAGAGCAGGGACTTAAATTTGGAAGCGAATATGAAAAGCTGAGGGTTGAGTCGTCAGTAAAACAATTGAGAGGATTAGAAAATTCAGACAAGAGATCGTTTACGAAAATAAGGAAGAGAGTCGCAGAAAAAACGGAGCCCTGGGGCACACCAGTGTCCATAAAGAGAGTATCAGACTTAAAGCCATCCAACACAACTTGTATTATGTGAAACCAGCTGGACATAAAAACTGTCTCATCCATGGCCACAATACCTGACAAAAGTTGACGCAATAATTTAGGACTGCTCGGTGTAGTGAACACCATAACTTAAAACTTGGTTCCAGGGATACCTGGACATAATTTTAAATGAAATGGTGGGAAAGCTGAACAAAATCGAGTTACTAATCGAATCCATCAAATCCAACAACTCTGTATTCAAGCCACAAAAGCAAGACAAGAAGAGAATACAACTAAACTTTTTTTAAACTGTCAATAACTGGAGATCATCTTTAGAAACTTGCCGAGTTTCCCGAGACCTATGGTCAGATGTTTCCAAGAAAAAACAAAATTTATTCTCGAGCTTAGCAGGTTTCGGTTTTTTTCGTTGATTGGTCACAAATTATTGGATACCCACAATGATGAGAATGAGCAATTAGCACATCCGACTTATGTAAAGCATAGATCATTCTACTTCCACTGAACTACACTCTAAAGTTCATTCGGATCACTAAATGGTTCATTTATGTTCCCCAACCCCTATAACTTAGCCACCAATACAATATTTCCCCTCTGTTACCCCAGGAAACATAATGAAACTTTGAGATCCGATTGAGAAAAATTCTATTATAATTAACTTTAGTTAATACCGAAACTCCTCAAGACTACACATGTAAGACCAACTTTCAATGATGGATTAAAAAATCAAGTGAACAATTACCGACTGATTGCACTTCTTCCAGTTTTTGAAAAGTTTCATTGAAAAACACTAAAAGCCATTATGTCCTTGTGCTTGCTTATGGATTTAGGGCAGGCTTTTAATATTCTGATGCATTTAAACTGTTCGAAGCGCTAGAAGAAAGAATTGGCATTTGAGGTGTTTTTCTATTTGGATGGCAAACTATCTTCTCAAGCTAACATTTTACGTCACGGTAAAAGATGTTTACAGTGAAGCAAAGTCTGTTGATTATAAAGTTCCAAAAGAATTTTATTTGGGTCTACTTCTTGTCATACTATCTACCAACGAGCTTCTACGAGTTTTTAAACAAAGCATTCCGTTCCAATTTGCCGATTACCTATACTCCAATTGTTGGGTATCATAGATTTTTGGCCGAGTCCAGAGACAGTGCTTATGCAAGATGCTGTACGATGGTGTCACGACAACGGATTGGTAATAAGCAGTTCTAAAACATGAAAATCCGAAATCCACATTTTAGAAAGGAAACGAAAAACTATACCAGTCCAATGAATACATCGAAGTTGTTGAAAGCTTGAGTTTCTTGGAATTGCAATAGACTGTAACCCCACACTGATCTGCAGAAGGGTCTTCATGCACTCTCATACTTAAGGTACCCTACGCTTCTGAAGACATCTTGCGACAAGTCTATGGTTCTTCAAAAGAATCAAAACTGACTTGCATCAAAGAACTTTAAAAAACTTCGAACTGAAGAGAGGTTCCGAGAACTTAAAGTTGAGCAAATCTTCAGGACGTTCACAGTTTTAGTAATTTATATTTAGTTGTCTCAAACATTTCTGGGTGTAGTCTGTTGGAATGTCAATCAGAGGATAACTCATTATGGTTCTATGGTCTGATAAACCTGTTTTCCAATTATTGCATTATTTGAGCTGCAATGCGTTTTCGGCCGCAATATCCTAAAATCTAAAAGAGTGAGCTCCAAGAATGTTTCCAGAGCTGGATTTGATGTCTCTCTCATGCACTGGTTAAGCAAATGCATGGAAGTCTTTAGATTTTGGGTGAGAGTAAGTTTGGAGTTTTGCGCATTCTAATGAGTCTGTTTTGATAGGGTTGATTTTTAGTCCGTAGGCCAGTTTTTGAGCTTGTTAAGAGCTGACTAGAGGAGCTCACAAAGAGTTGTTATGTGACATTCCACGAAGTTATGACGACTATGTCATTGAGCATAGCTCAGGGCTTTGATCCCACGCAGGCATAGTTTAACCAGGATTTGGTTAAAGTAGCGAAGATAACACACTCCGCCTTGCGGCCTACATCTATTCTTATATATAAAAATGAATCGCAAAATGTTTTGGTAAGCGCATAACTCAACAACGCCTGGACCAATTTGGCCAATTCTTTTTTTGTTGTGTTTGTTATTGTCAGGAGAAGGTTCTAATGACATAAAAAATTTAAAAAATTGCGCGGATATTCCCACAGGAATGGGTTTGGGAATGGAGACTTAGAAACTGCTGGACAGATTTCTATAACCCTTCCTGCGTTAGGATTGCTTCATTATCCCCCTCCATCAGAAATTTAGATTATATTTCATCCCTATAATCCCATGGGAACAGAAACGGGAACGAGAACCGAAACCTTAAAGTTACTTGACCGATTTAAAAAATTCTTTCAACTCTAGGATGTTACATCATCCCTCAGTAACACTTATATTTCACAAATTTCCACGGTAACGGAAGATTCCCACAGAAACGGGGCTGGGAACGGAAACTTAGAAACTGCTGGACAGATTTCAAAAACTCTTTTGTCATTCATCATTCGTCATACCACATAATCCCAAAGTAAAAACGATTGTTTTTCATTCCCAAGTTCACACTTAAGCGGAAAAACGAGAACGGGAACCTTAAAACTACAGACCCGAGCAACGTCGGGTGGCTCAGCTAGTAAGATTATACATTTATTATTCTTGTAACTGCTTTTTTCTGCTTTTTCTCTTTCGTTTAGTGCATGGATTTGATCTGCGCTGTCACAGCTTGGCTCGATATTTTTATAGAGCTTAGTGCCTGGTGAATAGCTCTGTATTGAGAGTTCCTCTCTATATTTTGCATAGCGGCCAACGTGTATTCTTCAAGAAGTACAACTAATTTTATTTGTCCTTTATGTAAGCATGTTGATAGCAGTAGAGGTTAAATTATTTGTCAGTTTCGTTCGGCTTTTTTTTTTCTTGAATCTTGAGCAGGAAAGAGGATAGGTTAATTGGTCTGAGATCCTTTGGTTCAGTGTGCGAGGGCTATGAGTTTTTTTTTTTTTAATTCATTTTTATTCATTTTCGCTTATAACTACTTACAGTACGGACTCGATTAACGCAACTAATAGAAATTCGGACGGTTGCAGTAACCGAGGTTGTTGCACTTACTGGGTCATATTTTCTTTGACACAAATTAAGTTTGAAATACCATATTTCATTAGAAAATGGAATGTGCTTTGTTCTTTTCCTTTGAAACCATTCATATAAAGCCTTTTCCATCTGTGTATACTCGGAAGCCTTCATCGTAACTCGTTTCCCTGGTCCGGACTCTGCTCGAGTCACAAATTCTCTGAGAGCAATTTTCTTTTTTTTAATACGGCATATTGTTGATTTGTGAACATTATATTTTTTACAAATTGTCTTAACTGAAGAACCCTTTTCTAGTTCTGATATTCTATTTTTAACTGACAATTTTGTAATTTTTTTTTTTTTTTTGTAACACAGGAGATACCTATGAATTTTTAGTAAAAACTATAACGAGACCGCAACCCACTCAAATAAACACAGATGCATTTTAAGTGTTTGTTCATGTTCTTGCATGAAATATTGTTCAGATTATCTAGCTGTAAAGTAACGGCAGGAATAAAGAATCAAAAAAAGAACGTGAATATAGAAAACACATGAAGTTGCACTTATCGAGGTAGCCTTTTTGAAAAGTTGCACTTATAGAGTCAATGCGTGTTAAGATTTTAGTGTTGCGAAAATCGAGGTGTTGCACGAATCGAGGGTTGCGCAAACCGAATCCGTACGTATATGCTAACAAAAATGTATAAAATTAGCTTATATAATATCTTAACTAACTTACTGAAACTAGGCGGGTACTCTAAATTAAACAATATCTTAATCTTAATGCCTTTCGGCCTAGGTATAACTTATATTAATTTACGACTTAGAACTATGGTTAAAATTAAGAAAAATTGAAAAACTTAGTTTTCTAGATAATTTTTTTTTGGTCTGTTCTTAAAATAACTTAAATCTAATTAAAACTAATTTAAACTACTTAAAACTAGAGCAGCCACAATAGCTTTTTTGTTTGTTGTTTTGTAATTTTTTTTTTTTTTTTTGGTTTTTTATGATTTTTTTTTTTTTTTGATTTTTTTAAAGTTTTTTTCTTGTTTGCCACTGTGCCCACCTCCTACCCTAAGACTTACACGCTAAACCTTTGTATGCCAGCCATTGGCGACTAACTATCCTACACGAGGGCTATGAGTTCTGGGATGAAAATGACTTTCATTTCTCTAGAACTTGTAGGAAATAAGGTTTAAGGATTAAAGAGCCTCTAAACTCTACCAGTAGAATAGGTACAATCAAGTTAATAGAAATGATACCGTCGCTTCAAGGCCTTCAGTTTTGTGCAATGAGAATGCCCCATATGACCTCCTTTTTATCTACTAATTGATTCCGTTGCGTCAAGGCCTTCAGATTTGGATGATGATAATAGCACAAATGGGCTTCCTTTTAACTGCTAATTGAGTTGCTCCGTTGGCGCAAATTTACGTAATGCGTCACTATGTTTTGGGGAGTGTCAGTCAGGGAGGAGTCCGTCCAAGATGGGTTATTTTGGACTTTGGGCATGATTCTTAGGTTTGGTTGCATCATTGGTGCACTCAATATCTGAGCAGATACTGTGCCTGGTTGATCTTTTTGTTAAGGATTTTTTATGATTTGGTATAAAACGCTAATTTTGAGCTGAAAATAAACTTCAACGAACTGAATTGAAAGAAGCACTGGTCTATCAAAGGACTTCTATCTTGATTTCGATATTTTAGACCCAGAATCAGCTGAAAGGTCTCTAAAATTATGTCTCATTAGTAGAAATCAATGACTTTGCAATAATTAATTATCCTCTAAAGAAAAAAGTTTCGAAAAGAGAACAATTTTTCCGGTTGAAAAAAGCCTAAGTTAAGCAAAACTGTTTCAATTTTCTCTTCTCTTTAAACTTTCTTAGAATTTTTTTTCAATTGCTTGGAAAGATTATCACTTTTCAAAGAACCCATTCAAATTACAACTTATAACTATCTGCCCTGTTTTTTTTTCCGCATCCCTTCTCATTTCAACTCAACAAACTTTGCTACAAATATTTTCTTAAATTTTATCTTGTTTGCTCTGTTTTTAAGCATTTATATACATAGTTGCTTAATGATATTCATTTAACTCACGCTCAGTTACCATGTTTTTTTCTTTCTCCCTGTTACAACCATCTCACAGTTTTTTAAAGTTTAAGTTGTTCGTCCTAGTTTTGCTAAGTTGTTCTCATCGCGTAAATATACAAAATACAACTTAGAAGGAATGATCCTTTTTATTCCTACTTCCATTTTCAACTCCTACACAGCAGAGTGTCCTTCCATTTCTTAAGGAATTTACCATAAAGACGAGTAGCAGCAGAACTTGTAGTAGTTTCTTTTGCCTTATTTTAATGCTTTTTCCCTCGCTTAAGAAAAGGAGAGAAAAAAAAGAAGAAGAAAAGTGAAAAAGGAGTGATACTATATTTAGTTCGCAAATCGTATGTGCTTCTTTATTTTACATCAGTTTGAAACGACATCATCCAAAACTGAAAACTAAGGCACCAAAAAGGGGGCATTCATACAACAGGAGCATGTTTGGGGACAAAAAAAAAAAGAGCAAACGAACCAGATACCAGACGAGCTCAACAAACTAGGTCCTTTGACTATATATTTTCGTCCTTTCGGCGACCGATTTCTTTTACTTTCTCTCTCCTTCTCCCACTTCATTGAAAGGATTTTCTGAAAAGTTTTCTTCTTCTCTTTGAATGGAGAAGAACAAAGAAAAAAATTGTAGAAACGTAGAAAAGACCGAGAAAGTAAGACAAGAAAAACATTGATATTATTTTGTCAGTCTTTTTGTCTATATCCAGACATTGTGTCTCCAATTTTAATGTCCTTTCCCTTTCCTGGCTATGTGACACTGTTAAAGGCATCATTCTTATGTCCTGTTCATATGCGAAGCCGACTAGCGTCTGGAAGGTTTTTTTTTTGTAGATATTTTTCGTTTATTTTGTTCTCTTGGCTTAGATGTCACATAAAAAGTTTTTGAATTTTTCTGCTCAAATTCGAATGCGTGTATGTCTTGTGCTGATGATTTTGTGTTTTATTGCAAGCAGCTCACTAGTGTCCCTATTAAGAACTTATTTTGTTTTGCTACTGTGTAGTGTCTCTGAGCTCTGGAATATATTTTCGATTTCCTATCGATTTCTTAAAATAATTTCTTCCCTTGAGGATATTATGTAAGATGTTTAGCAATCAATGCCGAACTGATTGCTAGGGAATATGTCCTCGGTTGACTCGTTTTGCAAAGCAAACAAGAATATAGTCTATTTGATTTGAAATGGTCTTCAAGTACCTACATACTAACGTAATGTAGATGGACAGAGCTATGTTTACTCGTTGGGCGATTCTCCTCTATGGCTTATGAATTGTTCTCATAATTTTTCTCAATAAAAGTAATAAATAATTTTATTATTGTTGACTGAGAGGATTGGGAGTTTAAGTGGAGCGTGTAAGTTACATAGTAGAAATCTGCTTGTTTTTTTTAAGTTGGGGAAGATGATTTCATTTGAAACTTGTTAGGTTCATTGTAGGAAAAACTAAAAAACTTTATGATATTCATAAAGAATCTTTACTTTTCATTGGAGCGGTCGTTTCACATAACATAGTTTTTTACTTGGAAATTATTGCTGCGCATTGAAGTTCCTAACTTTCTCAGTATTTTTATAGCAATGGAGCACTCCTATACACCAACGAAAAAGCTAGGACGGGCCATGTTGTTACAATTTGCGTTGAAACGAAACTACTAGACGCGATTGGATTTTCCGAATCCAATTAATTAAACCAAATAAACGAAATCGTTCACTCGTGGCAGGCTCCTTTTTAGATTCTTGGAGGAGCTCATTTGTTTCCCATATTAAGAATGAGGTAGCAAATATCAACCATGCCAAATCAGTTTGGAAAAACTATTAATAAAAAACTTGCTATTTCACTAAAATAATTTAATTTCACCACATCAGCACGGCTTTGTTAGCGGCAGATCTACTACAACCAATCTCGTTATTTTTTCTAATTTTGTGCTAAGCTTTCTTGAAAGTGGTTCACAATGTGGTGTAAATTTGTACTGACTTTTCGAAGGCTTTCGATAAAGTAGACCACGTCATTCTTAATTCTTATTCAGGCTTGGAAGATATGGCTTTCACTCAAATATGTGGCTCAGTTCGTATCTTAGTGGTCGAACTCAATATGTTCGTAAAGATAAGTCCTTATCGCATGCCATGAATTTAGCATCCGGTGATCCTCAAGAAAGCCATCTTGGACCATTATTGTTTCCATTACTTGTTAATGATATTCCAATAGTTCTTGTTCAACCCCAACGTCTTCTGTATGCTGATGATTTAAAAATTTTGCACGGTTAATAGCATATGTGATTGTTTAAAACTGCAAAAAGACTTATCTATTTATGAACAAAACAAATTGCAATTGAATATTTCAAAATGCCAAAGTTTAACTTTCTTTCATCATTAAACTTAGGTAAATTTTATTTACTATATAGGAAATGAGCCTTTTAGTAAAATAAACGAAAAACAGAAGAACTCGGAGTTATATTTGACTCGATGCTTCATTTCAATAGCCACATAGAATACATCGGAGCTGAAGTTAATTCTATGTTGGGATTTATAATTCGAGATTCAAACGAATTTAAAGATCCGTTCACAGTCAAAAGTTGGTATTTTGATTATGTGGCCAGCCCTCGAATATTACTGTGTTATATGGAATCCAATTTATTCAGCACATTCAAACAGTTTGGGTCGAATTCGAAAACGTTTCACTAGATACTTGTTCTATCTTTCACGCTGGAATATTGTTAAACCTTAAACAATACTCGCCGACTGGTTTTTGGCCCACAAAGCCTGGAAACAAGTCGTAAATATTTCGATGTAACCAGCCCTATCACAGATTCCGTCGTAATCGACAAAAGTCTAAGTTTCCCGATGTAACTATCACATAATCCATTCTGAGTGAAACGAATTTCAAAATTCGTAGGTTTGGTATTACCAAATCCGAGTGGAATGTAAATTCGTCGTCTTAATCTACGAAAGAGGTTGTGTTTGCAGAAAAATGTGAATGACCTTGACATTTTGCGTAAAACAGCTGATTTCGAAAGCCAGTATGGAGGTATTTAGTGTGGCAACTGGCAATACTTTCTTCGATTTCTTTCGGATTTCGTGAACAGAAATTTTCGTGGTTGGTTCGTAACTTGGCTTTCCGTGTGGAAGTTTTCTACGATGGAATCTGTGAACGTTGGTAAGAGATGTCTTAAATGATAAAATTGCTTGTTCTTTTTAGTTTGATTTGATTGGTATCAATTGTCAATCATATTCTCTCAGATCTAATAATTTATTTTTTGTACCATATTTTAGAACTAATTATGGTTTCAATGAACCTATTGCGCGTTGCTTAAAACAAGCAAACTCAGTATGTCCTAATGCAGGTATTGACATTTTGAACCATTCTTATGATAGAAATATTTTTAAATCAACTTTTGAGATCTGTTTTGCACTCGGGTGGTTAATTTGGTATATACTATATATATATTATATATATGATATAAATGTATATACAAAATGGCGAAACAAATATGGCGGTCTGAAAAATTTAATTTTTTCGTAATTTTCGAAAAATTTGTTTCGCCATTTTATTTTTCGAAGTTGGAAAAATTCCTAAAAAAAATAGATTTTTTTCCGATGAGAAAAAAGTCGTGACCGGATTTTTTGGTGCTATGTATATTGCTTAAGAAAAAAAAACTAAAACATAAAAAAATCACATGTTGTTTAAATAGAAAAAATTAAAATTCCGACCACTTTAAGGACCACTCTAATATACATTATACATAATCCATGTTTAGTAATGAATAGTCTGTAAGAGTTTTGTAGTTCTGATTGACTGAAATAAATAAATAAATTTAACGCGAGCAAAAGAATACGCACAGCCTATGTGCCGTGAACAAACGAAATGTCAAAAGCGCTAATAAGCGAAAGTGCAACTCTCAGCAGGTAGGCTGCTGACCAGGGTTGGGACTTTACTGCAATTGCAGTAGATCTACTGCACTCCTCTCGAAAAATAAATCTACTGCCTTTAAATAAAATCTACTGCACTTTTGTTCTCACTATTACTAAGCAGGTCTTTAGATTGAAATTTTAAAAAATTATATTAGTAGGTATGGATTCAGTCTGTACCAATGCAGGTTTAGAAAGTACCTTACATTATCTTTCCTATACGGATATGAATTTTGGGATCGAGTTCTAGCGATATATTGTTTCTCACAATTTTTAAGAAAGCAAAATTCTTGAAATAAAAAAATTTTGGTTCAATTTTATGTAGAAATTTGTGGTCAAATAAAAAAGTGTTTTAATTTTAATGATACACAATTAAAACTTCTTTAGTATTTAGATGCAAAGTAAGGTAGTGATAGAGGGTATACATTAGACTGTTTCAAATTTTTTTTTTTTTTTTTTTTAATTTTCTCCCAAACAGGTTTAAAAGTTTCGTTTAGGTATATCAGGACTCCAGTTAAAATTTAAGATTTTAATAAAAATATTTAGGGGTGGCGCATCGCACATTTCGTTTTCCAATAAGATTAACATAGGAAACATTGTTTTTTCTGCTTCTGATTTTTATAACTAGCGAACGAAGCATCGTAACGAAAATGTAAATACAAATTCTTGTAGGAAATTGAAAGCTCTACAAAAAAAAAAAAAAATTACAGTGGTGAAAAAAAAAATTTACCATTAAAAATAAATAAATAAAACTATAAAATAAATTTCCGACCAAATTTCTATTGGAAAATTATTTTATTGTTGCTGTAATTATTAGTTATCATCTAGTTATAGTAAAATGCATGCTTTACAACGAAACTCATGTCCACTTTATTTATAAGACCTGCAAAAGGTCAAATTATAGGTAACTCAACTTTGACAGGCTGTAACTTTGTTACAGTTAGTTTTACGAAATTTTGGCTAAGGAACTTTTTGTAGAGCTTAGAGCATTCCTACAAGAACATGTATTTACATTTTCGTTACGATGCTTCGTTCGCTAGTTATAAAAATCAGAAGCAGAAAAAACAATGTTTCCTATGTTAATCTTATGGGAAAACGAAATGTGCGATGCGCCACCCCTAAATATTTTTATTAAAATCTTAAATTTTAACTGGAGTCTTTATATACCTAAACGAAACTTTTAAACCTGTTTGGGAGAAAATTAAAAAAAAAAAAAAAAAAAATTTGAAACAGTCTAGACCTCGTTTTGGCCATTGTAACGTTTTTTCCGTTCTGTAATGAAAATCTTGAAGAACTTAACATTGTTTGGAGGTCTTTGTTGGGAAACCAATGTCTTTTAGATAAATATTATGATGCCGTTGACATAACAGCTTTTTGGGTCAAACTTAAAAATGAAGAAAACACTTTTGGGGAAAAAAAATTTATAGTTTATGAACATATATGTTAACTTTATTATCACTGCCACATAGTAGTACCGCAGCTGATCGGAAATTTTCGACAGTTAATAGTAACAGTAACAGTGGGTCCATCGGACCAATGTCAGTAGATACGTAACTTTTTTTTGGCTTGATTCCGCTGAAACGGCTCTAGCAACAGGCAATGACGCAAACGCCAAATTAAAGAAAAATAAAAGGAAAAGGTGTTTTCTTTGTCCACCGAATAAGAGAGCAAAGACTGTTCATTTATGTTCAAAATGCACACAGCCTATTTGCCTAGCATGCTCCCAGGTCCCAGCAGGTATGCAAATCATGTATTTAAGCCCCAAATTTGATGGGTGTCAAAATTTTTTGTTTTAAAGAATTTGAGTTTTTTTTTTTGTGAAAATACTAAGGAATGGTATTTTACCTTAAAGAATAATGACTTTTTGAGTTTAGTTTCTGTTTTTTTTTTTTATTTATAATGTGCATTTTAGAAATGCTTTTTTTTTGACTAGGTCTTAAGACAAGTTTATTATGTGCAAATTTTATGCTTAAAATGAAGTTCCTGGTTTTATTTTTATTTTTTTAATATCTTTACAAATGATCCTTGTTTTAAGTTAAAAATAAAGATATTAAATTTATCTATTTTTTTTCACTTTCAAAACGCTGGGTCCAATGGACCAACCTCATTAGATACGTAACTAAATTTCACCACATCAGTTAAGGGTTAATAAGTTTTTATTTGTCGACGGACAGTTTAAAAAAAATAATAAATAGCTAGCAATTATGAGACAGTACTTTTTTTTTAAATTCAAAGCTGATGTTAATATTAGTATATGAATTTTTAAGTGAATTCACTTTGAAGAAAAATGTTTATTTTGTTATCTTTAGCCATTAATGTATGTGAATCTATGTAAAAAGTTGTTCATTTTTTGAAAATGAAAAATCTACTGCATTTTTGTTTCAAATCTACTTCGGACATTTTTTCAAAAAGTCCCATCACTGCTGCTGACACCACAGGCTAAGCTCAGGGTTTGTAAATAAAAGAAGGTAGCGTGGCGAATAAAAAGAATAACCGATTAATTAATTACTAAAAAAAGAATTAATAGTATTTTTGCACTAAAAAAAAAAGTGGGCGCCAGGAAGTTTTTTGTGAAATTCCCAAACCGTGGAATAACTCTGAAATATTAAACCGAATGAAAACAATGCCATTAAATTCTTAAGGGGTAACACCACTGTAAATTTTTCAAAAAATCAATTTTTGATTTTTAGGCTTAAAATATACTTTGAACTTTTTAGAATACGGGGAAAAATATTTCATACTTCAAAGTATTTTTTTTCTTGTAATTTCGAGCTCTTCCCCAAGCGCGTCGGACGGCTCCGAAACGACACTTGCGTCAGATGTCCTACATTTTGATTTCTATCTTCTTAAATACACTTAAGATGTCATAATAGAGCATTTATAATCAGGTAGAAGCATTTTTAATCAATAGTACGTTAGTGTAGTTCGTGTCAACACGTATAAAGAAAGTGCATTTTATAACTTTAAATTCATTTTTCTCCAAACACGACTTTTCAAAACGGCACGCAGCATAACTAAAACAATTTTCGTTCTTTTCAAACGAATTCTTTACAATATCTTGAAAATAAGATTTTGAAGAGAAATACGTAGGGGATTTTTGATAAGTTAATTTAATCATTAATTTTTAGCAAATGATTATAATTTTTCCTGTTGAAAGCTTAACGTTTTAATTCAATTGCTCGCCAGCCACACAAGAATCAATATTTTGAAAATCCCCTACGTATTTCTCTAGCTATAAACATGTACAATAAGAGTATTTTTTTATATTTATAGGTATAGTTCCAAATTTGCGGCAGCTAAACTGCGTGCCGCAGAGCTCCTCAAATTCTACGTGCCTCGCGAAAATGGCTGTGGTGTCGTAATTTTTGAAAATTTTGTTACTTAAATAATACGCTAAATAACTTCCTCTAATATTATAACTTTATTACCTTTCCTTCCACAAAAAAAAAAATTATAAAAAACACGTTTTTTCTAAGCTGTTACAGTGGTGTTACCCCTTAAAAATGGTTTAAAGCTATTTATTTTGTTAATGTTGTTGGGAAAACCTTACAGAAAGTCAGATGAAAAACCCAAATCTTTTCAACTGTAAAATGGTGCAACTGACCGCTAGACAAACCGTTTAAAAAGGTAAACAAACGCAAGTAACCGAAGAATAAACTTAATTGTTCTTTCCCGAAAGAACAATTAAAATGAAATTGTAAAAGGGGTGCGTGTCTCACAATTTCAAGAGTTTTAAAATCGTGGGCAAAGAACAGCTGAAACTTTCTATCACTGAGATATTTGTCAAATGATTAATTATACATATTTAAATTTTAATGAAAAATATATTTTTCTGTCAAAAGAAAAATATAATCCTGCTGCCAATCTTTCCTACGATTACTGTCAATGAAATTGCATCTTTTGCAACATCACCAAAGTCAAAATCGTGATTCTTAAATTGGATTCAGTGAAACAAATTTGTACACTGCGTTCAATATCGGATCAGGACGGATACGGATCTTTCGAAAATAAAATAGTTGAATATTGTAGCTTTCCAAAAAGAGTAGCCACTAGACGTAGCCAAATGTAGCTAAAACTGTTGCTCTAGGGAAAATTAAACATTAAAATATTTATTCGAGTGCACTCAGTTCTAACCCAACTAAGTGACGAAAGAAATTTGGTTTTTATTAGTTTTTTTTTTTTTGAAAGCTCAATAACATAAATTTATTAAAAAAGTTTAGTTTTCACAGACAGCCACTAAAATGCTATACTCTTCATCAAAAAGAAGTTAATGCAAGAAATTACATTCATTTCAAAACCTAAGGATAGGGGATCTTTGGAGCGCTGTGTCTCGCATATTCTCTGATATAAATGTCCCAAATTTGGGAAAACACACAACGGTTATATTTCTATGAAAATATAAATGAAGCAAATCCATATTCCGAATTAAATTTTTGGCATTTATTTCCGCAGAAGCACCACTGTGCGACGTTACGAAAAGTAGTCTGGTTGCTTCAAATCAACCAGTTTAATTTTTGTCGCCTGGCAAATAGCAAGTGAAAATGTAACCTGGTCGCGCGATCTTATGAGCATCTTGCGACTGGTATAGGAAACGCATTGTGGTAGCACTACCAACAAGCAACGCGACCGACCGAAGTTCATCGTTCGGTCGGGCGATGCAACTTCAATTAGGACATAGCCTTAAGCATAAAAAACAACGTAGGAAAAATGGTCCCCAACACGAAAAACAACTTATGACTAACACCACTCCAATTTATTTGACGATCTATCTCAAGTGAAGCCGTTTTAAAAAGAGGCAGGAGCAAACTAGCAGGAATTAACCGAATTCCGAAAGTTCTGTCGTGTCACTGAAAAACTACTGGAAATTATGAAACTAAAACGCAACCATCACTTCACCGATTCCAGAAATTATCGCTTTGTGGGATTTTTCGCTTTAAGGGAAGAGTTAATGTTCTTGTCATGTGGAAGCCACACACGTGACACAGTTTTAAAGTTGCTATTTCGGGAATGAGTGAAAATTAGCGAAATTGGATATCAAAATCGATGGTGTAGGATTCTAGACAAAAGCTATCACCTTGCAAATTATCATTGGTTCCAGGATTAGACTTTACGAGAAAAACAGGCAGTGGTAAAATGGATTCCCAGACTTCCAGTTACATACTTTTGTCGATACGATTCCGAACTTCTCACTTTCGTTGTTTTCCACGAAATCACTCTTGCTGATAGGAAGAAAGCAGAAAATGGTTAAATCAGAGGTTATGAGTTGTTTCAGAAGTTGTATCTCTGTCCTCGTGGTCCTCGAAAATGTTTTGATCTAAAATTTTTCAAATTGGACTTTCTCCACTCCGATTTAACAGCAAGGTCGAACTTAAATAAACTTTTTAACTTCCTGTCTTGAAACTACGAGTATTTCAAAAAGGTTGCTACTTTTCAAATGAGGAACCGAACCGAAGTGATGGCTGTTGCTAACGATGTATCAATTTATGATAAACAAAAGTTTATTGATGGAAAATTGGCACCTTAGCTACACTCGGAAATCCAACACCATCACTTTATTGCACTCTTACATTTTACTATCTTTCCGCTTTGTTCCTCATGTAATTGCAAACTACTCTTTGGCGTCGTTTTATGTTTTCTTACATCACAAATTCATAAAACTTTTTCACTATATCGCATCAAATACAATAGAGGCTGCGTGGGAGAGGAGAATACTAAAAGCATCTTAACGAAGCATCTAACTGTGATCTTCACTTTCATTGTTATAGAACTCATTTGACCCTTTGTCAATTACACGAAAGATTAACCCCACAGCCTTCACCAATAATGATTTTCATTACCACACCTTTAGGCCGTAAATGGGGCAAACATATAAAGGTGTGAAGGAGACGGTTCAAAGAATTATACTCTAACCTCATTTCATTTAATCCAGTTGGGTCTTTCTTCACATAACATAGATCTTTATCCTTTATAATCCTTCCATTGCCAAATATACTTTTGGGCTTTGTCTGTTGTGCAAGAGCTATCGTGTATCCCAGGTGATACAATAGCGATTTGGCTTTTGATCCAAAATCGATATCAACACACAGACCGCACCAAACTTTCAACATCTTGCCATTCGATACATTCCCTGAGTCATCATTTTAATCCTTTTTTTGTTGGAACAGCCATCCAGTCCATCCAATGTGCTATAGGGACAGAGATATGCTAGCTATACAATGTACATGTGTTTATGTTATGCAGGCAAAGAAGTATGAATCAGAGGAGTCATTGAGAAGCACTCGTCCTTGGAATAATATTTCTTTGTTTAGTGCTAATTTCACCCCAGGGTGGGCAAGTGTTTGACTTGAAAAAGCTTCGAGAAAGACTCTTTTGATGCCATAAGCTGGTATCAGCTTAAATGACCGTATAGTGGTGTTTGGTTCCTTTATGAGGCTATATAAATATTATGTGGCATTTGAATGGTGCTACCTTGTCTGTGGTGGATTATTTGAAATGGGCCACCTGCAATGAGAATAACGAATGAGTATGTGATTTTCTATAATGAGGAGTCACAACGATCAATGATGACAAATTGGCTGCCAAATGATAATAGAAAAAGGGTTTTATGGCACAGGATGAAATATTGATGAGCAACGAAGGGACATCCTTTTACTACCTTTATTTCCTTGGTAATAGAAAAGTTGTAAAACTTTCTAGGAATAGAAAAGTAGTCATACTAAAAAATTCCCCTGAAGGAAGCTATCCAACCTATAAATCTAACCAAGAATTAGAAAGAGTTTTAAGTTTAGAATTCCCTACTCAACTGAGACTGACCACAGTGTCCTGTCCTTTCAGTTTATATTGAATACATGAAGGGTGCTTAGGAAGCGTTCCGATAGAAGTGTGTTCAGGTGGATCTAAGATGAAAAAGAAATACTCCTACTGTTCGGAACAAGAAAAACGAAAAACTCTTTATGTGACACGATGGGTGCCCTGAATGAGTCTGGCCCAATACAATGAGCCCGTACATCATATGTTGCAGTGATGAGTGGCATACGCAGTTCCCCGAAATTCGATTGGTTATCGCATTAAACAGAAAATGGCTGTGGCAATCAGCGCAGCAATAAATCCTTCCAACACTTACTGCATGGCAATAACGCCTTGAAACAAGTTGATAACTCTTTGAATTCAATTCGCAACACTGATTGTTTCATTGATTGCTGATCCGGAACACGAATCTACACATCCGGCCTCTCAACGCAGCTTCAATAAATTTGTAAATTAAAAATAAAACAGCGGGTATAAATCGTTTAAGATATACACATTTTCACGATTCCACGCGCTCTGCCTATAGCTCTACCACACAGATGGGCAGTGAATTACAATACGCGTTTTTGTTTTTAATTGCAATTGTAAATGGGCTACACATTTCAGCCGGGTCGAAGCGATTAATTAAGCCGCTGGTTTCCCCGGCAGTTACCGGAATTAAGCTCCGCACTAAGAATAAAAAAAAAAAAAAAAAAAAAGAAACAAAAAACTCACGCTTCCTGGACATCCTGGAAACTGGGTTACAGCAGCGCCAACGGCTAACGATAAGCGTGCGACAGTATATTATTCCCATTCTTGTGTTGTTGGCAGTTTTTATTGCTTCAGCCCCCCACAAGCTATAGTTCCCATGCAATCACTACAATAAATTTCGAATTTCCACTTCGAGAACAAAAAAAAAAAGAAAAAAAAATCAAATGCCGATGAAAAAGCATAGACAACAAGCCCTACTCTAAAGGGCTTGGGAAAAAAGGTCATGAACTTCGCCCACGGAAGAGGTGACAACATTAAGCAGCAATACTTTGTGTCCTTTTGTGAACGGTTGGCATGGCATGGCATGGCATGGCATTGTGGCGCGGTACGTTTGTTGGCCTAGCCGAACGTGAGAAAATTAACAAAAGGTCCGTTGCTTTAGTTACTTTGTGCTTCGGTGTGAAATCGTGAACAATTAAAAGTAAAAGTTGCCAGGCAAATGTTATCCTTTTTTGGGTTGCTTATTTGCTTCCTGTTTTTTGTTATATTTTTTAATGGTTATGTCTCGCTTGGTGTGCGCCTTGGGCCATAGGCTCTGGGAAAGGAAGACCGCTTTAAATTAACTTTATTTTCCTAAATGTGCTTCTCGTTTTTTTTTTTTCTTAGCGTTTATGTTTTGTTTGTTTGATTCCACTTCTTTCCACCAGCGAGGAATGGTTTGAGAGGAAAAAAACACAAAGCAAACAGCCAACGTAAACCAGATTGATTTTCGGCTTTGAAACATGTTTGGCATCACAATGAAAAGACGAAGGAATTGGCTGGGTAATTATTCATTCAGAAAAGACTTTTTGTGGTGCTCAGTTGATTTTTATTGACTTTTGTGCTCAAGGGCAAGTCGGTAGACTGTTTTAAGAGTTCGACGTATTTTGTGACAAGTGGTGGCGTTCTTGTTGTCATAACGTCCAATGAGAAAAGGGTATAAATAGCTTTATAGGCATGTAGAATTGTAGAAACCCTTCAAAAATCTTGTCGGCCTTGATGGTAGTAGACAAGGTGGTCGGTCTAGACATAATTATGAAATGTGGAGGGGGTTTTATTATTCTTATCTTAATTTGCCAGTTAATATGAAAACTGAAAATCGATTCAATGATTTACTTGAAAATTTCTAAATATTTGTAAATCTTTCTTCCACGCATGATATGATTTGAGACGATTTAGACCACCCTTTGGGGATGACCTGAGAAGGCTTCAATAAATGCATGGCTTTAGAAGAAAAATTTTGAAACTATTTTTTGTTTCTTCATTTTGTGCAAGGTTTGATGCTTAAATTGGAGCTCCTACACTTGTTCCAATCTACTCTCAAGGTTCTTAACCATTACTTCAACTGTACTGCAATAGTTGATAATAAAGTCTTTTTGTTTTTAAGTTCATGAGAGCGTCCAGATGAAACTTAAGACTAACTTTGTTCCGCATATGTTGACGAGCATCATAACCAAGGAAAATTCGTAGATCGATACCAGCTATAAAGAGGTGACTAGGGAAAGGGAAAAATATGTTCGGATATTTAAAAATGACCCAAGCGAAGACAACAGATAAAAGTTTAACCGCTCCAGAAACTTCTCCAATGTTAATATACGAAAGACAAGGTTTTTATATAACCAAATTGTATTGCGAAAATTTATATTGTGTCCCATGATTAACATATACTTTTGGTTTCAAAAATGTTGCTATGAACATTACGAGATCCACCACATTATTGGTCAAAAAGCTCGTATCGAATGACTCTCGTTTTGTCAACTTCATTGGCAAAGCAAATTTGCTGCTAACTCGACACTTCCCGATAGCGCTTGGTTGAGAGAGTGCTCAAAGATCTCAATATACAAAAGTCCGTTGGTCCAGATGGTATCAACGTTATTGCTCTGATAAGGTGTTCTCCTACGCTGGCAGAACCAATGCGTTAGCTTTTCTACCTATCATATTCTTCGGGGCTCTTCCCGAGTAGATGGAAAACTGCCCATGTCAACATTCAATTGACTTACATCCCTCCTTTCCAAGGTCATGAAAACGATAATAAACGTTTAACTGATGAAACATCTTGAAGAACGAAAGCTTCTCATTGAACGTCAGAAGGGCTTTCATAGCAAAAGGTCCACAGGTGATTTGATGGCATATCTTACCGAAAAGTGGAACCAATACTTGCATTGTTTTGGAGAAAGTAAAATCACTGCGCTTGACATTTCTGACGAATTTGATGGAGTTTGGCATCACGCTTCTTCTTCTTAGGTGGGCAATACAGCTCGGGGTGAAACTGAGCCTCAAAAACCATCTTTCGCCAACAATTTGATTTCGGGCGAACTCTCTGCAGTTTTGCACTCTAAGTCGGTCGAGGTCTTCTTCCAATTGATTGCGCTACCTGAGACAAGGTCTTCCTTTCCTCGATTTCGCTGAAATGTGCTTTCGAAAGCTCGTCGAGCCGGAGCGTGTTGTCCATCCGATCTACATGGCCTAGCCATCACAGCCTCGCGATGTGTACTCTTCTATGTGGATGTCGTCATACAGCTCATACAGCTCTTTGATATATCTTTTTATCCACACATTCTTTTACAGGACCAAAGATCACTCTGAGTATTTTCCCTTCGCAATCATATGCTCTCTAGTCGAAAACGAGTACTTTCGGTATTGATGAATCTCTTCTTCGTTGAATCAATAAAAACTGCCTATTAATAAAAATTGTGTTGGGCGTTCTAAGGTCTGATACCCAATTTATAAATGCTGGTGTGCCTCAGGGCTCCAATTTGTCCACGATTTTCTTCGTCATTTTCATAAAGGATCTTTCACCAAACTTTCTAATCCTCTTAACAGTTTTGCTAACGACTTAGTCATTAGCATCTCATATTCGATCCCAAATTCACGTCCCTGCTCTTCAGATGTGGAACTGGAACGGTTGTGTGTGATTAGCTCATTCAATATTAAAGATAAAATAAGTAATTAAGATAAAGCAACAGAGCGAGAAGCCCCAAGGCCTAGCGCATTTCTTACATCCATCGCTTTGTGAGGAAATGGAAGGGACTTACAGAGTCTGTCCGACTAATTGTAAGTATATTGTGAACTGCCCTAATTTATTAGTGTTCAATAAATATATTTGTCACTCTCCAAATTACATTGAAACTTGAAAAAAAAAGCTGAAATTGTACACAATTTCATAGAGTTATTGTTATAGCCGAGTTCACAATATACAATTAGTTGGACAGACTTCGTTTGACAGGATTTTGGATGGTCGGATGTAGTTTGCATTCGGACAAACTTGTCGTCCAACTTTATGTCATATACTCAAAAATTTTCAAAAATATTTGAAAAACATTAAACAAATTGGTCAAGCGGTCGTCTGAGGAATCACATTATCCAACACTGGTCGTTCAAGCCAAAGTCTGTCCAACTGATTGTGCAGTGTAAACTCGGCTTTTCAGCAAAATTTTTAAATTTTTTTGATTGTGTTTGTTTTAAAAAGTTGCTAAGAAATGTGAAGTCTTCGACATGGGTTAGCTTTTCCCAAACCTATTTTATAAAACTGATACGAATTGGTTTTAGATAGAACATTATGGAATATGATTACGCTTTTTTGAGAAGTTTTTTACTTCTAGTTTCGATGTAGTTTAAGCCTTAGCGTGGGTTGGTCCTAGGACACTTCCTTGTGGTACACCGTCTTCAATTTTCGGAATACGTTTAATCGTATCGAGTTCAAAAGAGTCGCTTCAGAAGGAGAGATTTTAATATTTTAAAGCACTGCCTGTCATTTGTACTCAAGACCCAAGTGCTGAAACTTATCAAAAGCTGGAGCACCATCTTAGAATTTAGCCGAGCATACTTGTTTCTCTTCAATTGCCTTTTCCGAAACTTCTGTAATTCGACGAACTTGGTCTGTAGTGAAATGTTTATTTCCAAAACCAACTGATGGTTCGGAATAAGTCTTCTTTTATCTTTTATTTTATTTATAGCAATTTCAATAGCAGCTGGCCATAATTGTTAAGAGCAACATCGGCCTCTAAGATGTTACTTCTGTTTGTGCGACATCATTCTGTAAGATGTTGCTTCTGTTTGTAGTTTCACGTATAGTAATGACTTTTTCAATTTTCCATTGATATGGTACATAAGTTCAAGGCATCTGCTTACAATAGATTTGATGCCATTGAAAGCCTTCAAAAAACGGCTTTCAATGGCATTTCTTTTAAAACCTGAGCAGTTATCATATCATGCCCTTGTGATTTTTTAATGACACATGCTTCTAACTTCTTTGAGTGTGACACAAAAGAATTTCGCATTAATCTTTTCTATTAACACACTGTAAGAGATCAGTAGCTGTATTTGCTGAGAATGTCTTAAAGCCACTCTCCAGATGTTCAACGAAGTGATCACATTTTGTTTCGGGTCTGCAATTTATTTACCGTCTTGAGATTTTATTGGTGGGTTTTGTGTCTGGAGTCTTCGATGGCTTTCGCAAGGAGTAATCGGTGGAAGCATCCGCCGTCAGACTTTTTGAAGAATCGGCTTAGTGAGTGATCTATGAACTCTTTTTCTTTATGAACTTCCTCTCTTAGTTCAAAGCTCTGCCGTATCATTTGGTAGATTGTGAGTTTGAAAATCTTATAGTTCGTTATTTATCTTCAAAACTGAATACAGTTCAAATTTCAAAGCCCTATATTTTTGAAAAATAACTTTTTCGCTTTCTCCTCTCCTCACATTTTTATTGCAAATGCATGGGGTTAGGTATAAATGGAAAAAAAAATTTGTCTGTCGCCTTTTCGGAATTTCTGAGCTGTCATTTAACCATAAATGAATGGTAAAATGTCAGCAAAAATTTCAAGGTTCTTTTTGCAGCGAAAGGGACGATCTATTAAAATGCGCTTGGGCATGGGAGCAGTATTAACATGCTCCAGTGTGTCTTGGTTAATTTTTGTAACTTGATACGTTGTATGTAATGTGCTGATCTTATTCAATTATCCGCTTTCTAAGTAAAATAAAAAAGAAGCTTGCAGTCATAGTATTCAGACAGAAAGCTCATATTAATACATCGCAGCCAACTTCCGCCAAAGCAAAGGTTAGGTTAGGTTACAGTGGCTGTTAGCTCGGCTAACACACTTAGGCCCGCTGGGCCCATTGTGATACCACGATGGATCTAATGTATTCTTATCCTGATGGAACCAATTCGAGCTTACAATGAAGCGGGAGAGACGATTTGAGTAAGATCTCTAGGGACATCAAAGAAGTACGAACCTCGGTGTATTGTGAGCTAAAGCTGGGCTTGAACAGAGAGATGGGAAATAACTTCCCCCTCCCCCTCCTCCTAACCCATGCAGCTTCTGCAAAAGTCGTTTGAAGCGACTCTAAACCTTGCGGCATGTCGTCCAATAAGACAGTGTCCTGTGACGACACCTATCGTCGCACTGATGTGCTTTCTTTTGAGAGAGATCAAGTCGTTCGATCGCTCTGACATATCTTTGAGAGATGATCGGCAGTTAAGGGCTAAGATAGAGTTGAAGGAATTTGAAGCCAGGGATTTGATGGCCGCCTGATTGTCTGAGAAAATGCATGTATCCTTTTTGGATATCATGTTTCCTCTCTGAGCTAAGATAGAGCATCGCTAATTGCCATCACCTCCGCTTGGAACACGCTACAATGATCTGGAAGACGAAGCGAGATGTTCATTTTCATTTCGTCTGAATAGACACCACAACCTACTCCTTCATTTGTTTTTGAACCGTCCGTATAAAAATGGACGTGTTTTCCAAGAATGAATGATGATCGCCTGGAAATTTGTGTCAAATTCGAGTTTGGGTGTTTTATTTAAATTCTCACAATCTTTAAATCAAAAATGGGAGTCTGGTGAAAAACCAATAAGTCTTTAATCGAAACTAACACTTGAAAAGAGAGAGAGAGAAGTTCAAAAAGAGTTTTCCGTCATACCTCTTTTGATCTGTGCGTTTCCGAACATCGAAATTCAGCACAAACAAACTTTCATAGCTGTTGCTGTTGAACTAACGAAATAACAATTAATTTATTACTTGCCTTAAACGTTTTGAATAAACGTGCACTTCCGTTTCACAAGGAATACCTCATCGAAAGAATAACTTTTAGTGTAGTACATTGAGTTCCAGGAAAGGTAAAGGGATGCATGATTGGGCTCGTGTTCTCTTCCCGAAATTATAAAATGATTATACATTTAGTATGTTTAAAGTAAGGGGTCCTTACAAACCAAAAATTAAGGATTAAAGTCTGGATGGTGAAAATCTTCTTTAAATGTCTGCTTTTATGAAAACGGCCGAAAGCAATTTCTTGAGCTTTTCCCTTGAACCCACTGCGGAATATGAACATCAAAGATTACATTCAAAAATTAAATTTAATAAGAAATGAGCAAATAAAAATGTTCAAGTCCAACAAGTACAGAGCAAGAACGTGCGACCCAGTCCAGAATTTCATGTTTCAATATCTTAAAGCATTTTCATAATTTTTTGTTAAAAGTTTCTTCTTTGCTTCGATCACTTAAGGTTGGTGTGTTTTACTTTAAGAGAATGTGTATGCTCTCACTCGTTTGTTTCCAATACTTGTTCTGTTGAATCTGGCATCTCGTTCAAATTATTTTCAATATTACTTTTGTTTGCCTGTATCTAGTTGCAATGTTTTTTAAGTAAATTGAATGACCTCATTGAAACAAACCATTGACCTTTGCCGACTGAGGAAGTCAAATTGGATTGGAAAACACTTAAAAACTGTTGACATTTCAAATAATTGCTTAGCCAATTTGAGAACATATTTCCGAGCAACATCCAATGAAAGCTCTAAAAATAAGTAAATTCGTAGAAGCTGGTGAACTTGAACTTTTCCTTTGAGAAATTTTTCAAGAAGTATCCTGAACATGATTTGGCATAGTTAAGTACGAGTTTCAACTTAATTTATATTATTCCATCAAACGTTTGGCAAATGATTGGGATGGAGGGGTGATGCGATGGTAGAATCAAACTTTGCAAAAGAACTTAATGAACAGAATCCAAGACTGCTACTCTTAGTACGTGACTTAGACCCAATCTGGTCTTATGTATTTTTTTTTTCTTCGTCCTTTTTATTTTACCCTTGGCCCATTATTGTTCCATGCTCTACCTGACATATTACAGTCACGTACAAGAGAATGCCTGTTGGCAAAAGGTTGGTATTCCAAAAGTGTTTTTGTTGTTGTGTTTATTTGGTTTTTTTTTTCTTCTTCTTTTTGCTTTTTCCGGAGTCGGTCTATCCTTTATATTTGAAATTTGTGGCAATTGGTCTTAATGCGTACTAACTTAATTGCTTTCAAGGGTAGGTGTTGACTTCTGAATGGTAATAAGTTTTCATCGAATTGTACGTCTTGGTACTGATTAAGTGGTTTTGCGTGTGAGTGTTTGCTCTGTCAACAGTCGATATCTTTGAATATTGTTGTCGGTTTCATGTTCCGCAATGTAATTTGAAGTAAGTGCGGTTAGGTACTAATGGGAGAGTAATTTCTGTTTTGTATTTCTATAAACAAAATCAGGAAACCAGGAGTTTCGTTTGATTGATGGTTTCACAAGCAATTAAAGTAACTTTGAATCGGGCATATGAATTCCGTATATCGGCAAACATAGTTTAAAGAATACTAGCTTTCTTTCACCCCTGAAAAGTTGGCTTGACTTCTAGAAACCTGGTCATCGAAAATAGACTCAAATTTAGGACAAACGTAGTGCGGTGAAATGGCAGAATATTTCTTGAGACATGTGGTGGGTTTCGACAAATAAAACAAGGAATTTGACGTAAATCTATAGTGTTTTTAATGTTAGAAGTTGTTAAACATCAGGGAGACTTTCTTGGGCTCTATATTTTTCCACTCAAAAATTCAATTTTGTTTTATTTCTGCCGCCTCATGTTTTAGATACCTGGAATTTTGAACTTTCAGTATGTCCGCACTTCTTGTGCACAAAATGAAAGTATAACGTAGTTCCCTTTACACGCACTCTATGCTCTCTTTGGTTCATAAATTTTTTGGACTAGCTATCACGAAATTTCTTTGTGAAGGAGTTTCATTTGAAAATTCAAAAGAATTTTTGCCAGTCGACCAAAAAACTAAGAGAACAATTTTATTACAAAGTTTGAAAATTGCTTTTCCATTTATTTGAAAGCGTAGGTGCTTTGGAAATTCATATTCTTAATTTATTATACACATTCAGTTCTATAAAGTCAGAGACAGAGATGGAGAAAGAGGAAGGAATAAAGATTGAGAGATAGTGAAAGAGATAGAGATAGATGTAAAGATACAGATGCAGACACAGATACAGATGCAGATACAGATACGGATACAGATAGAGATAGAGATAGAGATGCAGATACAGATACAGATACACATAGAGATAGAGATATAGATAGAGATAGAGATAGAGATAGAGATAGAGATAGAGATAGAGATAGAGATAGAGATAGAGATAGAGATAGAGATAGAGATAGAGATAGAGATAGAGATAGAGAGATAGAGATAGAGATAGAGATAGAGATAGAGATAGAGATAGAGATAGAGATAGAGATAGAGATAGAGATAGAGATAGAGATAGAGATAGAGATAGAGATAGAGATAGAGATAGAGATAGAGATAGAGATAGAGATAGAGATAGAGATAGAGATAGAGATAGAGATAGAGATAGAGATAGAGATAGAGATAGAGATAGAGATAGACAGATAGAGATAGAGATAGAGATAGAGATAGAGATAGAGATAGAGATAGAGATAGAGATAGAGATAGAGATAGAGATAGAGATAGAGATAGAGATAGAGATAGAGATAGAGATAGAGATAGAGATAGAGATAGAGATAGAGATAGAGATAGAGATAGAGATAGAGATAGAGATAGAGATAGAGATAGAGATAGAGATAGAGATAGAGATAGAGATAGAGATAGAGATAGAGATAGAGATAGAGATAGAGATAGAGATAGAGATAGAGATAGAGATAGAGATAGAGATAGAGATAGAGATAGAGATAGAGATAGAGATAGAGATAGAGATAGAGATAGAGATAGAGATAGAGATAGAGATAGAGATAGAGATAGAGATAGAGATAGAGATAGAGATAGAGATAGAGATAGAGATAGAGATAGAGATAGAGATAGAGATAGAGATAGAGATAGAGATAGAGATAGAGATAGAGATAGAGATAGAGATAGAGATAGAGATAGAGATAGAGATAGAGATAGAGATAGAGATAGAGATAGAGATAGAGATAGAGATAGAGATAGAGATAGAGATAGAGATAGAGATAGAGATAGAGATAGAGATAGAGATAGAGATAGAGATAGAGATAGAGATAGAGATAGAGATAGAGATAGAGATAGAGATAGAGATAGAGATAGAGATAGAGATAGAGATAGAGATAGAGATAGAGATAGAGATAGAGATAGAGATAGAGATAGAGATAGAGATAGAGATAGAGATAGAGATAGAGATAGAGATAGAGATAGAGATAGAGATAGAGATAGAGATAGAGATAGAGATAGAGATAGAGATAGAGATAGAGATAGAGATAGAGATAGAGATAGAGATAGAGATAGAGATAGAGATAGAGATAGAGATAGAGATAGAGATAGAGATAGAGATAGAGATAGAGATAGAGATAGAGATAGAGATAGAGATAGAGATAGAGATAGAGATAGAGATAGAGATAGAGATAGAGATAGAGATAGAGATAGAGATAGAGATAGAGATAGAGATAGAGATAGAGATAGAGATAGAGATAGAGATAGAGATAGAGATAGAGATAGAGATAGAGATAGAGATAGAGATAGAGATAGAGATAGAGATAGAGATAGAGATAGAGATAGAGATAGAGATAGAGATAGAGATAGAGATAGAGATAGAGATAGAGATAGAGATAGAGATAGAGATAGAGATAGAGATAGAGATAGAGATAGAGATAGAGATAGAGATAGAGATAGAGATAGAGATAGAGATAGAGATAGAGATAGAGATAGAGATAGAGATAGAGATAGAGATAGAGATAGAGATAGAGATAGAGATAGAGATAGAGATAGAGATAGAGATAGAGATAGAGATAGAGATAGAGATAGAGATAGAGATAGAGATAGAGATAGAGATAGAGATAGAGATAGAGATAGAGATAGAGATAGAGATAGAGATAGAGATAGAGATAGAGATAGAGATAGAGATAGAGATAGAGATAGAGATAGAGATAGAGATAGAGATAGAGATAGAGATAGAGATAGAGATAGAGATAGAGATAGAGATAGAGATAGAGATAGAGATAGAGATAGAGATAGAGATAGAGATAGAGATAGAGATAGAGATAGAGATAGAGATAGAGATAGAGATAGAGATAGAGATAGAGATAGAGATAGAGATAGAGATAGAGATAGAGATAGAGATAGAGATAGAGATAGAGATAGAGATAGAGATAGAGATAGAGATAGAGATAGAGATAGAGATAGAGATAGAGATAGAGATAGAGATAGAGATAGAGATAGAGATAGAGATAGAGATAGAGATAGAGATAGAGATAGAGATAGAGATAGAGATAGAGATAGAGATAGAGATAGAGATAGAGATAGAGATAGAGATAGAGATAGAGATAGAGATAGAGATAGAGATAGAGATAGAGATAGAGATAGAGATAGAGATAGAGATAGAGATAGAGATAGAGATAGAGATAGAGATAGAGATAGAGATAGAGATAGAGATAGAGATAGAGATAGAGATAGAGATAGAGATAGAGATAGAGATAGAGATAGAGATAGAGATAGAGATAGAGATAGAGATAGAGATAGAGATAGAGATAGAGATAGAGATAGAGATAGAGATAGAGATAGAGATAGAGATAGAGATAGAGATAGAGATAGAGATAGAGATAGAGATAGAGATAGAGATAGAGATAGAGATAGAGATAGAGATAGAGATAGAGATAGAGATAGAGATAGAGATAGAGATAGAGATAGAGATAGAGATAGAGATAGAGATAGAGATAGAGATAGAGATAGAGATAGAGATAGAGATAGAGATAGAGATAGAGATAGAGATAGAGATAGAGATAGAGATAGAGATAGAGATAGAGATAGAGATAGAGATAGAGATAGAGATAGAGATAGAGATAGAGATAGAGATAGAGATAGAGATAGAGATAGAGATAGAGATACAAATACAGATACAAATACAGATACAGATACAGATACAGACACAGATACAGATACAGATACAAATACAGATACATATACAGATACAGATCTGGTGCTGGTGCCTTTGTGGAGAACGCTGACATACGACTGCACACCTCTTTAGGATCATACACAGCGGAGGCGTGTGCCATTCAAATGGCCTTGAGCCACGTTTCGAAAAATGGCTGCATTTGGAGAAGCAGATTTGAAACACAAAGAGAAAATTATTAATTAATCATTAAAGTGCAAAGTTTGATTCTTATAGTAGAATAAAGTTTTCAATTTTACGTGATTTGAAACACAAACAAAAAGCAATTTAGAATATAGAACGGGATGTGTATAAAAGAAACTGCAACAACTGAAAAAGAAACTTTGCTGACTTATGGGTAACTGTTGCGATAAATAAGCTCATGTTTGCAAATCTTAAACAGAGTAATCCAACCCAGAGACCCATTTAAAACTTCAGTAGAGTCACCAATGTGGTACCCGTGGTGTGATGGATAGCATGTCCGCCTGTTAATCCAGAGGTTCGAGTTCGAATCCCAACAGAGGCAAAATTGTTTTTTCCACGGGTATCGCCTTTCGCGAAGAATTCGCAAGTCCTCCGTTAATATTCATTGCCATGAAAAGCACTTTCTCGATTAGCCGTTCGGAACCGGCAGAAAATTGAAGGTCCCCTCCATTTCCTCACAAGGCATGGTTGTGAGAAATGCGCTAGGCCCAAGGGCTCCTCGCTCTGTTGCGCCACCCTATTTATTTTTTATTTACTGTCCTGATAATGTCATAAAACTCTCCTGGAGATATAAACGACGAATTTCCTGTAACATTGGACAAATAGCCAAGAAGTGATAAATATCTTCTTTCTCTCTTCTGTTACATAGACTACAATATTGCGGTAGATCATCTCGGTATGGTATGTAGTTAAGATGTAAAATTTCAACTCTAGGTAGCTCTAAAAATGGTCCCTATTTCGACAGCTGAATATTCTTTTCGAAAATATTTTCCATCCGAAGTTATTTGGTGATTTAACTGCCTCCTATAGATGTTTCTGGATGGAGAAGAATTTCCTCGAGACAGATTTTCTATAAAAATTTTATGGTCTACTTTTGCAATCACATCTGCAAACTGAACTTGCCCATCATCAACGTTAATTTCTGTCAAATATAGGGAAGTGTCATGCCTTAGTGCTAGATCATTCCATTCCCTAAAAAGAGAGGCATTGGTTTGAAGCAATTTTTCCAAAATTATTTTGTGTAGACAAGTATCATTTCTTTTCATTACTTTAATAATGAAGTCTGCGTTAGCTTTTAGGTTTTGTATGTATATATAGATGTTATACATGACTCTACATAAATTGCATAATTTGGAGTTGAGTTTATTAGCCGAAATAAGCGTTTAAAGTAGTGTCTTTGTAGACTTTCGAAAGCTTCAAGTTTAATATATCCAAACACTTGTACACCATAGCACATACATGCATTAACCGTTGCATTAAAGACTCTGTATTTGGACGTCAAATCAATACTTTGGTTGGAAAAAAAACTTTGTCCACATCATATTTAGGGCTAGTTTAGCTTGATTGCTTTTCTCATTAGAGTGCTTTACAAAGCTAAGACTGTGAGTCAATAGAACTGCCAAATGCTTAAACTATTGCACAACCTCAATGCGTTTGGAATTAAGGGACCATATTTCCTCTGGGAGTCTTCTAGTACTTCTTGATTCAAAAACAATAATTTTTGTTTTTTCTGTATTGATATACAAACCCCATGTCTTATAGAAAGAGTTGAGTCTGTTTATTTGCAACTGTAGTGAAAAAGGATTGTCAGCTAGCAAAACCAAATCGTCTGCATATAGCTAGACTTTAATCAAAGTGTTAACAAATCGAACTCCGCCAGGAAGAAGTACATTGATTTAATCGATGAACAGGGCGAAGAGTAGTGGACTGAGGACACATCCTTGAGGAACACCTGCTGTTGTTTCAAATGTGCTCGAGAACTCACACCCATCCCAAACCTTTGCATTTGACGATGACACTAGTTTAGAATACATTAGAAGAAACTTTCGCGATAGACCTAAACATGATAATTTATAGACTAAAGCCTGTCTATTGACTTTATCAAAGGCAGCTTTGAAAGCGATAAGGCACGTGTACAGCTACTTTTGATTTTCGATGAAGTTTCTTGCGATACTGGAGATAGCAAAGATATGGTCCATGGTCGAAAACCCTGGGCGGAAACCAGCTTGAAATATTTTTAAACGATTGCTCCCCTCAATACAGTTTGTAAGCCTTTCATTTAAAATTGCAGAGACAATTTTTCTTAACGAATTTAATATCGAAATGCCTCTATAATTTTCTGAAACATTTGAATTAAAACTGCTAGGTACACACGCATCTTTGTACAATCTGTTAAAAAATGTAACGAGATGAGTTTTGAAGTCTGTAGTACTATTTTTATAGAACTCAGCTGGAATACCGTCTATGCCTGGAGCTTTTTTGTTCTTCATCTTATGCAATGTTGCTTCCAATTCGTAAAGCGAAATGTCCGCGTCTAGTTCAGCAACCGCTAAGTTAGGTAATGCGTATTCAAAAGTATGAAGGTCCTCGTCAGCTGACAGTAGAGTTTTAAAATGAGCTGCTAGCGTATAAGCTTCCAATGAGTACTTCATACTATGGTTTCGCCCACCAAGTTCACAAACAGTCTTCCAAAAACTTTAGAGTCCTTACAATTTTCCAGGCTCTTAGCCCGTTTTTTAAGATAATCAGTCCTTTTACCTGAACACATCTTTTTATATACTTCATTAATGTGAAGGTAAATATTCTTAAAAAACTTGGAGTTCGTTGATTTGAAAAGCTTAAGATATGTTAAAGAAAGCTTGCGGACCTCTCTGCAGTCTTTATCAAACCATTTGTTAATAGGTACAAACGTATTTGCGCTCATGAACGCGAAGGGAGCTGAAGATTTAATGACTCGAGCCAAGTTTTCACACGTCTCCTCAATCGTGTTAGATGATTGATGTCGCAATTTGGAGAAGCATCTGTGTTTGCAGCGACAGCCAAACTGTGATCAAGGCCCTTTTCAACCCTCTAACTACTTCGAAAGTGATCCAGGAATGCAAGAGCTCTCTGTGTCCGATCGGAAGACTAAAGTCCTTGAGTCTCATTTGGTTTCCAGGCCATCACGGCATAACTGGAAATGAGATCGCCGATGAACTTGCTAGCCAAGGATCTCAGACAGCTTTCTCAAAACCTGAACCGTCGATAGGTCTGCCAGCGTTCTCAGTGAGGGCTTCAATCAACGATTGGATCTGTCAAGAGCACAACCGTAGATGGCCTGCCTCCATTGGATGCAGACAGACCAAACGCATGGTCCCCAACGTAAATAGGAAGACTGAATCATTTTTACTATCTCGTAGGAGAAAAAATTGTTGAAAGCTTATTGGTGTTGCCAGCGGGTATACTTCTCTTTTGCCAAGCATTTAAACGTGTAAGGCTTAAGTGATACCACGCTCTTTGTATCTTGTGGAGAAGATGAGGATACCGTAGAGCACTTCTTCTGTGAATGTCCTGCTTTTGCTCGCATGTGGTCACAGAAACAAGGCGCATGGTGAGAGCTGGTAACTTTGGCTCCTTATCATGGTAGCATCTTTTGGCTATTTTTACGAACATCTGGAAAGCTTTAACAAAAAGAAGGTGTGTATCTGGTAGTATAATGGACCGGTATTTTGATCTGAGTGCTCTAGCTGGTATTTTAAAAACACAAAAGCACAAGTACTTGTAATCCAATTACAAAAGTAAAAAATGTCTATAAACTCATCTATAAGTGTAATGACAACTATCTTACAAGAAGCTCCTGACTTGTGTAATTGTAGCTTTGTGTTCTAAGGCCCCGGTATTCTACTCTGAAAGGTTATATCATCAAATGAAGTTCACAAAGGCCCCTTCCTTCCCTACCATATGAATTTTTGTGTAGCAATCTTCACCACTTAACTATGGCGTTCTGTATTGAAAATTCACATGCAAACGATCCACTGTAGGTGCTGGAGTGTATTCAATAGCGGCTTATTGTTTATGTTTTATTGCCTTTTAAATTTCAGTTACAGCTTTTTTATCCAATGGTTTACTTCTATTAAATGGTGCTTTAAAAACAAAAGCATCTTTTCTTTTTATAAAGGAAACATGCAACAGTTCATTTTGCTTCCAATGAAATGATTGCTTTTTTTTGTAGTTTCTTTTGATTTTTGGGCCTCCCTCCTTTTGTAAATTGGTTAATTAACGAACCTCTGCTGTTGTCATATCACTGCCAGTGATGGTCGAACAACGGAAAAGGTACAAGAAAAGGGTTCTTTCCTTTTTCCATTAGACTTAATTAAACGAACAATAATAATTTTGAAATTATTATTTCGCTGTAAAAGTTTTCTGCTGTGCGCCATTGTTAAGTAGGTAAGGTACTTATACGCATCAAGCATGTCACATCGTTTCTCATGCATTCATTGGAGCTTATATTCGTTCTTGGATTTTCTTTGCCAATTTGCGTTCTCTCTTGCAGAACAGATTTATAATTGAATGATAAACGTGACCTGGTTGCACAATCAGAGTAGCTCGTGGTATATTGACACCGTATTTTGCACTGCATAGCACATATTCTGCGTATATACAAATTCCTTTGGTGCAGATGCAGACTGCAGAGCAACAGCCAAAGAGTGAACCAAAATAATTCCCAAAGCATTTCCCTCTCATCCGTATCACTTCCTCCGGCAGCCAAAAATACCTACTTTGTTCAACTCTACATATTATGAGAAACATCTCATTAAAAACAAACTGAGGAAGGCTCTTTTACTTTGCATTTATAAACCAACAAGAATGAACATTTCTCAAAACTCTACTAAAAGTTTTTTCTTTGCTGCGTTTCGCAATTCGTTTCTCGAGGCACGCAACAACACACGGTGGATTCTATATCTACGTCTACCACACAGACATGTATGTTCAAACGGAAACTTTTTGTGAAATTGCATTGAAGTTCAATAAATCACGTTCTTAGAAACAAGAAGTTGTAAACCACATAGCCTGCCTAATATAACTTGGAAAATGAACTTGCTCCAAGATCATCGTTTATTTTTCCTAAAGAAAATGCTCATTGCCACGCAACCAAATACCAAACCACTAAAAAACAACAAGAAAGCTGAGTCTTTTCTTCCTTAACAAGCTTTTAGAGATAGGTAAGCGCCCTGAAAGATGTTGTATAGTCAGAGTCACAGAAGCATACCCCCAAACGATAGCACGCATAGATAGGCACTTAGATGGAATTCAAATTTTCATGACATCACGTTTTTTCATAAACATAAAAATTGACTCTAGCGTCTGAATAAAATATTGTAGTGGCATCTTCCTTACAGTGCAAAAAAAAAAAAACTTCCAACCTAGGGTGGAAGTTAAAGAAAAGGTGGAGTGAAAGTTTTTTTTCTCTTTTTTAAAGGCTGCTTGGCTCCCATCTTGAGTCCTCTGTATAAATTAAGGAAATTCTTCTTCGAAAGGTTGTTGCTGGAAAATGTTTTATTGATATTACAGCAACGAAACGTGAAGAAAGTATCTTATTTTCGTCCATTGGAATGTTAACCTTAATACAAAAGTATGTGTGTGTTTTCCATTCTCTTCATTCTCCTTTTTTTTTTTGATAGACAGCGAAAAAATTGTTTTTTAATAAAGATTGAGTTGGAAAGTTTTGAATTGAATTTTGTGAGGCCATTAAGTGGTACAGCTCAAACCAATTTAAGACAATTTGACAAAAAATGACGGGAGCCATTCGAGGACACGTTTTTGATGTTATTAAATGAGGACGTCTCAAGTGGCAGTAATGTGCAGCTAGGACCGTTCAAAAATAAACACGCGGTGATTTTGTTTGGAATACGAAAGAATGTTTACTTTTCTTGAAAATATTGACTTAAGCAAATAAACCAGTAACACATTGTGGCAATAAGTGTTTTTGAAAACTGGTTGTTGTTTCTTTGGAGATTTATGTAAATTAGTGCACTTTTTTTTGCTGACTGGCCTACTTCACTTAGTGATTACAAATAACTGAATGGACTCTTTATCCCCACGGGCTCATATGGTGGCATAAAGTAAGGGGAACAAATGGTTCAATAATTTAAATCTATTAATATTTGTTAATTGATATTAAATAATTAAAGTCTAACTTACTTTACTTAGATGGGTAGAAGGTATAGTTCGCTGTAAATGAGGGCCTCAATCAACATCTTTTGATAATAATTTTGATTTTGGGCGAGTTTTTGACTCTAAGAGCTCAATTTACAATTTTGTTTTAAGATCCTCTCCGCATTCCAAGACCATATAACGACTGTAGGCCCTTACAAGAAGTAATGAAAGTAAAGAAAACAAATACTTGAGTGCATTATGCCGGAGTGACGCTTTGACAGCGTAGTTCTCCGTACCATTGTCGGTGAAAATGGAGCGGATATAAGAACTATAATTTTATACCGTTTTCAAGCTGCCAAGTTTTTAATAAATAAATAAATAAGAAGGGTGGCGCAACAGAGCGAGGAGCCCCTGGGCCTATCGCATTTCTCACAACCATGCCTTGTGATGGAATGGAGGGGACCTACAATTTTCTGCCGGTTCCGAACGGCTAATTGAGAAAGCGCTTTTCAGGGCAATGAATTTACTAACGGAGGACTTGCTAATTCCTCGCGAAAGGCGATACCCGTTAAAAAACATTTTTGCCTCTGCTGGGATTCGAACCTCGAATCTCTGGGTTAGCAGGTGGACATGCTAACCATCAGGTCACGGGTACCACGTTTTTACATGACCAAAAAGTTGTGTCCAAAAGAGACTAAAAATTTTTGGTCTTTTGTTGAAAACACTACGAGCTCCACCACATCATTGGTTTCGACGCTTGTAGTCGATGACTGTTCATTTTTCAACTCCATCGACAAAACAAATTTATTGGGAGCTCAATTTGCTACCAACTCGACACTTCAAGAAATCGGTATTGGCGCCACCTGAGCTTGAGTCTGCGAAATCTGTTGCGAAGCAGATATTTTTCTGAACTAGTCTGGATGCGAGAGTCCTCAAGGATCTCAATAAAGCTACATAAAGTGGCAGTACCAGATGGTATCCCCACAGTAATTTTGAAGAGGTATTCTTTCACGCTGGCAAAGCCACTGCGTAAGCTTTTTCTATTTTTCCTATTCTTCAGGAAGATGGAAAAATGCATTTGTCTCTAAAAAAAGGCGAATCTTCAAGTTGTGTTTGACGTTTTTAAGTCTGATACCATATAAATGCTGGTGTTCCATAGGGCTCCATTTTGTCCCCGATTCTCTTCCTTATTTTATTAAACAATCATTTGTTTGAAACTTCTTATCCATTTAACTGTTGCTGACGACTCTACCCCATCTAATCGGATGTGGTCAACTGTGACGGTTGCCTAGCTTTTAAAGTTCTGCCCTTATCATTTTGGGGTAAGGAACTGAGCAGAATTTAATGCTTCGAAAAATCCAATGTTGTCTTTTGTCGTTAAAGCTTAAAATTCCCCTATTGCTATTATCCTTACTAATATTATAAATGTGAAAGTCACTCTGTCTGTCCGACTTTCTATGTTACCGTCTCCCGCCCAAACTACTAAAATGATTGATATGAAATTTTGTACAGTTATAGTCTAGAACCTGAGGAAGGACATAGGCTATATATTTTATCCCTAAATTCCCACGGGAATGGGAACGTATACGGGAACTTAAAAGCTACAGCGCCGATTTCAAAAATTCTTCCAACGTTAGAATGCTACACTATCCTCGAGTAACATAAACATAAATTCATCCCCATATTCTTACGGGAACGGGAGTCCTTACTAATATAATAAGTGCGAAAGAAGCTCTGTCTGATCGCCTTTCTATGTTACCATCTCTCGCCCAAGCTACAGAACCGATTTAATTGAAATTTTATTCAGAGATGATCTGGAACCTGAAGAAGGACATAGGTTACATTTCATTCGAATATTCCCACCGGAACCGGTCTTCAATAATATTATAAATGCAAAAGTAGCTCTGTCTGTTCGCCTTTCTATGTTACCATCTCCCGCCCAAACTTATGAACAAATTTAAATGAAATTTTGTACAAAGATAGTCTAGAACCTGAGGAAGGACATAGGCTATAAATCTTATCCCTAAATTCCCACGGGAATGGGAACATATACGGGAACTTAGAAGCTGCAGCACCGATTTCAAAAATTCTTCCACCGTTAGAATGCTACACTATCCCTGAGTAACATCAACTGTATGTAAGTCATCCCCATATTCCTTCGGGGACAATCACCATATTTCCACGGGAATGGGATTCTTTACTAATATCATAAGTCTGAAATGAAATCTGTCTGTCTAATTTTATTTGTAATCAAAAACCACCCAAACTATTAAATTTATTTATACGAATTTTGGTACAGAGTCATAGTCTTGAGCCTGAAGATGGACATAGGCTATAAGTATATGTTATCCCTGTATTCCTACAAGAATGCAAACGTAAACGGGGCCCTACAGAACTGATTTCAAGAATTATTTCCCCGTTAGAATGCTACACTATCTCAAAGTAACATTAACTTCAATTTATCCCCATATTCCCATGGGAACGGAAATACTTACTAATATTATAGATCCAAATCAACTCCGTCTGTCTGTTTTACTTTGTTACCATCTACCGCCCATACTATTGAACCTATTTGTATGAATTTTGGTGCAGAGATAGTCTTGACATGGGCTGTATTTCTTTGCCCAACATTCCTATGGGAACGGCAACGTAAACGGGAACCTTGAAGATACTGGACCGATTTCAAAAGTTCTTTCACCGTGAGGTGATTTCTGTCAAATTGTTGATTACACAGTTGACCTGAGAAGAAATTTCTATCTTGATCTTCAAATAAATATTGGCAATCGGTAATGACTGTGTGGAAAGTCGATTTTGGCGCCGACTAATGAGATAGTTAACCATATAAGCGAATGTTTGACGTATTGGGGGATGTTGTCGAATGTCTATCAATAGACAATAATTATGGACACTGAGCAAGTCACATAGAGTTTCTCAATTCCTTAGAATTATCAGCAGTGGCTGCAAGGTGGTGTTCCAGTGAAAATAATGAGCATTCAAGAATTGTACACAGCTACAAATTACACATCTGGGATGTGGCATTATAAAAGTTTTAATAATGACTGGAACAGCGTAATTAGAAAACTATTGATTCCCCGTATTTCTTTAATTCCCACTGATTTGTCACTTTAGTTTATAATTATTTTTTTTTTTTTTTAGTTTTTTTATTAAGAGTGTATCAAACTCGCAAAACCTTTTTAATTGACAAAAAAAAGGAAAAAGTAAGAACGTCGTGTGCAGAAATGTACTGAAATAAAATAATATAAAAATAATTTACTAAAACGCATGAATATGTCTTATTTGCAACATAAGTATCCTAAAAAATTAAAAATGCTGCCGAAAGTCACTATCAAGTAACGCGGACGAAGTCGCGGGCGCTGCTAGTATTACATAAATGGTGCCTGTACCGAAAAGCTGTGTGTGTAAATGATCTTCGTTGGAATGACCACAAATTTGAATTCGCTAAAAAGCTGCTAAACGCTTAGGTTACTTCAGGGGCCATTTTTCATAATTGCGCAGAGGGGTACTGCGCAATTATGAAAAATGGCAACTTTCACGAATTTTTTCACCGGTATACTCGTAAGTCATAAATATGCATATAAAAAGTTTTTTACCTGAAAAATACACCCTAAACAACAAAACGAAATGGAACCTTTCCAAATTTTAACCACATGTTTTTTAGGACTATGACAATAGCGCATATCATACAATTTCTGATATTTTCAGAAATGGCAGCCATGACTACGAAAAAATTCGTCTTTTTATGGTTTTTTGCTCAGAAAAAAGAAAAAAGGTTGTTATCAAAATGTAACAAATCGTATGATATGAGCTATAGTAATAGTCCTAAAGAACATGTGTGTAGTTAGAATTTGGAAAGGATAGGCTGAGTAGTTTCTGAGATTTTATCAACAAGCCGCCTTTGAACCGCGCTTTTCTCGGAATGATGTTTTCTTTAACGAAAAATGTCATATTAAGGAGCTTAGGTAGATACTTAAACGTTACTCAAAAGTACAGTTAGAGCGAGCGGATCCTTATGAAATTTAGATACAATATTTTTCAATATGTATACTTTGAGAAATTAAATATTTATAAAACCTACATTCGCCCAAAACGCAAGTATTATTTTAATTTTTTGTTTGTTTGTTTTCTATGTATGGCATTTTGAATTTTCGTCCCTATTTTCCCTAAGTAAGGAGCGTAAACGAAAACTAAAAATAAATAAATAGGGTGGAGCAACAGAGTGAGAAGCCCTGGGGCCCAGCGCATTTCTCACAACCATTGCCTTTGTGAGGGAATGGAAGGGACCTACAATTTTCTGCCGATTCCAAACGGTTAATCGAGAAGCGCTTTTCAAATGGCAATGAATTTACTAACGGAGGACATGCCAGTTTCTCGCGAAAGGCAATACCCGTGGAAAAACATTTTTGGCTTCTGTTGGTAATCGAACCAGGAACCTCCCGGTCAACAGGCAGACATGCCAACCATCACGCTGCAGATACCGCAAATGAAAACTAAGTGTTTGCGCAGGGTGGCGCCCGAATCGTGCTTCAAAAATAAAATTTAATTATTTTTTTTTCAGTGGAGGTTTTTTTTTATTTTATTTAGGTTTATCAAATTAATGCTTGGGATACTGAAAAAGAATTTTAATAGTGCAGCGATACCATGCTTTGCAGTCCGTTAATTCCGTCCAAAGGGAATTTAGACGGGAGTATGGCGGTACTCCCCCGAGTAGATCGACCATTATGAGGCTGTTGAACATGTTTGCTGAATCTGGAAGCATCGAACGAAGACCGTATCATAGAGATCCCAATGTTCGGGTTCAGGATACAATCGTGGCTGTTGCATCGGCAATACATAGGCAAATCCAAGTGTTTCGACTTGAAACTTATCGGGCCGAATTGGAGTTAGTAGAAGGTCATTACAACGAATACTTCATAATGACTTAAACTCTTTTCCGTATAAAGTCTAAATTACAAGCAAGTTAAACCCTCAGGATTTTCCTGTTCGCCTTTAATTTTGCCGAAAAATGATTGCATTGGCCGAAGAAGACTGATAAGATAAGACAAATTGTTTGTTCTTGTCTGATGAGGCCCATTTTGAAACAAAACAAACAAAATTGCCGTATATTTAATGAATCTAAATCAGGAATACTCCATGAGACTGAACTGCACCCAGAACGAGTCACTGTGTGGTGTGGTCTCATCAAGGTGTATTGTCAGGTCATACTTCTTTGAAGAAAACAGTGTAACCCAAACTGTCAGTGGGGACCGTTATTTAAAGATGTTGACTGAGTTTTTTTTACCCAGAACTTTGCCGAAGACGTATTCCTTTCAGCAGGATTTGGTTTCAACAAAATGGAGCAATTGCACACGTATCCACACAAGTTATGGCGGAGCTCAAACGGAATTCCCAAACAAATTGAAAAATTTCGAAACCCAGAAACTTGACTGAATTGAAGCAGTCAATTAAGACAATAATTGATGCGATCCCAATACCCAATATCAACAATTCAGGTTGCAATGAACAATTTTCTGATCAGGTGCCGCACATGCGTGGATGAGCGTGGAAGTCGTTTGCGGTCTATCATCTTTAAAAACCACTAATTATTTAAAATTAAATTTAATTTTTAATCTAATTATTAAAAATTTAATGAGATACATCGATTAAAATAGAAGTTATTTAAATTTCTTAATGTAGCACGATGCGTGCGCCATCCTGTACTAAATTGGTTTCAAGACTACTTAACTGATTTGAGTGAAATTTGGAACAGAAATAGTGTAGAACTTGAAAATTGACATAGGCCATATTTCCTCAAAATAATTAATTACCGGGAACTTGGAAAATACCGGACCGATTTCCAAAATTCCTTAACCGTTTAAGTTCTTCATTGTCCATGATTAACCTAGACCATATTTCAAACCCACTTTCTCTCTGGAACCGAAGCTTGAAAACTACTTGATTTAATATAAGCCAGGTGGGTCAGCTTGTATCGTATGTTATTGCTACATTTCGAAATGGAAATAAATTTTTGCACTTCAATGCTGAAATCATGAATGTCTCTATGGCAGACAGCATTTCATGTCACGTCGTTACTTATTAACATAGAATTATGAAATTGTACCTGGGAAAAGTTTGAATCTATCGATTAAGTGGAACATGCGCTACAGCGAACGAAGCTTGATCGAGAAGAGTACCTATACAACCGAAAGCACCAATGCAAAAAAAAAACTTTCAAAATTCATTCTCAAAAAAAAAAAAAAAAAAAACACCTTTTAAACATCTTGTTACACTAGACAAGAAGCTTACACATAAAATTTTTTGACTACCATGCGAATGAAAGCATCCCTGAAATTCAGTAGTTTATCGATGGCGTTACGTTTGTAGAACATACTCAGCGTAAAGTAGGAGCACGAGACTAAAAACAAAATACGAGCATTTTATGAACTTATATTTCAAGCACCCACAACCCACACTCGGTTTAGTAGGGCACATAAATAAGTCTGGCATTAATGTTAGAAACGGCAAGTGAACATACTCCATTAGGACTATTTATTTACCTTAGTTTCAGTTTGTTTAATGAACTTCCCTGCCAGACTATAACTCTACACACGTGCGTGCGTTGAAAGCTATTTCGAATCGGAACAGCATAGGCTGTCGACCACTAAAGTAGTACCTAAACTCTTTTCAAACTCCTGTTGAATGTTTATGTTTACATTTCATACACACACAAAGGTAGTTCTAGGGTAGGTGAATAGCTTTCTCATTTAAATGCACTTTACAAAATTCAAAGACAAAACGTCAGAAGCTCTTAAGTCTTGCGAAAACAGTATAATGGATTGCCAAATTCCTTCTTGTGTCAAATAAATAAGTGAGAGCTCTATTGCAACAAGGTGATTACATAATTATTTAAGACAAACAAAGTCTCTCTGTAAGATCTTCATACTAATAAGAAAACACTTCGCATAGGTATAATGATAGATCCTACTGATTACTAACCAGTACGCTGTCATCTGTCAATTATTCCTCATGGCAAAAAAGGCGATGAGAACGAGGAGCATGCCTTCAAAATGTCATTCAATATTTTTTCCATTGAATAAAATTGTATTTTGAAGCCCTCATTAGTAAGCGTATTTTCAATTTCTCTGTCCGCCATAATCATACCTATACACCTACAACATCTCTTCATTTGTAGTTATGTGCGTCATTCTAACGCCAACAGTGTTTCCTTTTCCATTTTCTCCTTTCGCTATGTCTGCATTTATGCTTCGCTTATGGAATAAATTAAATGACGCATTCATTTAAATCTGTTTTACTTGTTCACACTTTGCAAGGAAGACGGTCGGTCTATCGTGTCTCGCAGTTGGGGTTTTAGCCTTGTATCTGTCATTTATGTCCTTGCCTCATAGCCTCATACACCATGAACCGTTTCGTTCATACAGAAAGAGGAATAACAATTGAACGAGCAAGCGGTATAGTGTTATAATTGTTATCAAACATTCATTTGGATTAGTCTTGTATATCTAAGTGATTTATTACTGACAAAATTGAATTTTCTCAACCTAGATTCCTCTTAACTGAGCTGGAGCTGGGACTCGAGTGGATATTTATACATAGGTTACGTACGAATATAAAATTATTTCATCCTTGGAAGCCCTTGTTGAAATATAACACTCTGGGGCGCTGTACTTTATGAAAACGCAAATGAAATAATGGAGTGGTGTGTTCCTCTATCAAATTTACTTAGAAACGTGAATGTTTTTCTAAAAGTTTGTCAAACTTTTATTTTATGTAAGCGAGTTTCGTGGCTAGATTTTGTTTGAAAATCAACTCGAGGCTACAGAGTTAACTTTTACTTTTCAAGCCACACAATGGACGGGGCAAAAAAAAAAAAAGAAAAAAATACTTAAATGGAAGTGGTGAGCGCTTAAAGTAGGCAGACTTTAATTGAATAATCTTAAATGGACGCTGCTCTTCCATTTTGACTGAATTTAATTTTGTAAAGTGCTTGGTCGTGTTTTTTGTTAGATACACAAAATATAATATTTTTCCAAGAATTTGACAAGTATGGGTGGACTATAAGAAGATATCATCGCCAGGAGACGCACAATAATTGTTCATCGAGGGAAAACATATAAAAGTGGACATTCTTTTTTCCTCCAGTTACTTTTTTCTTGGTACCAAAAAGGACAAGGAGTGCTGATCAACCGCTAATATTTCGAGTTTGAGGTAAAGCAGTCTTACCCATCATCATCCACTGTACTCATTTGAGTACGGTAAAAATGGCATCTCGAACCATAAACTGCAAAAGTTTTGATGGAGGGCGGTATCCAAATCTGTTCAGGTTCAGCTGTTGATGATATCCCAAACGATGGTAACGAAAGGGAAAAGTATTAATCCCACCAGATGTTGATGTTCAAACAGACGAAGAAGACTTATGTGAGGAAGAAACATTCCTGTAGACATCCCAGGGGCAGTAGAAATCGAGATAAGCGACTGGTTTGACAGTGATGAAAGTTTTCCTTCTGCTGGATCAAGAAAAGGGTAGTCTCAGGTCGCTCTCCTAAGTGGTCAAACCACGATTTTAATTCTGCGGAAATGCCCAAAACCGTTGTATACGTTGAAAATTTGAAGCAAATAAGGTAGTAGTTGGGATTGAAAGAGGAAGTTCAAATTTTCGAACACTTTTTTGACGATTATGTTGTTTATAGATTGTTAAGCAGAGTAAGAAATATGCTCTTGAACTAAACTTCCACTCATTTACTTTTACCAAAGGAGATCTCAGGAAGTTTATTGGGATTCTGCTATTTCCGGGATAACGATCCTTACCCCGACGAAGACACAAGGGTTCCACTAGTAGCGAACGCCATGTCCCGCAACCGATTCAAGGAAATCACACGCTTTATTCATTTGGCAGACAATTCCACAATTGACAAAACTGATAAAATCGGATGGAAGATAATGTCGTTGTAACTTTCGCACCAAAATACGATACCTTGGGACCGTTAGGGATGGTTAAGACATGGGGGTCAATTCCCGATCTGTGAAGTTGTGAAGTGAAAAAAAAATATCATTTCAGTTTTCACACAGTTTTTTTCATTTTATCACTTCACGAACCCAATCTAAGCGATTCCCGATCTCGAAATGTAAAGTAGTTCTCAAACTGTGTTCTAAAAGGTTCTAAAACGTTCTAAATGGTAAATTTTGACATTGTCTCTCATTTTTCAAATGGATTTTTCCGCGCTTGAGTTTTGCTGCCATTTTTCATAATTGAATTATTTCACCAACTCATACGGCCATGAAAAGAATTTATCATATGGAAAATATTTGACATTTGAGGTTGGATTTTTACTAATCGAGAATCGAATTTTTGGTGAAGCTGTGATAAATGTTTTCACTTCACAGCATCACAGATCGGGAATTGGCCCCATGGTCAGCAAAAAGTCTTCAAAAGAAAAAGTAGTTAATTCTCAGCAAAAACCTTTGGTGTCATATAATAAAGGCACAGGTGGGGTCGACCTCCATGACCAATTTGTGAACAATTACCGAGTAAAAATAAGGGGTAAAAAATGGTGGTGGTCCATTTTTAGACATATGATTATTTCTTTGATGGTCAATGCTTGAAAGCTGCTTTGTATAAGAACGGGTAAGAACTACAATCTTCTTTCATTTGTCAGAACAGTGGCACGGATGTATTTACGCTCACGTACCCGTGGTGGATAGTTAGCATTTCTGCCTGTTAGCCCAGAGGTTCGTGGTTCAAATCCCAACAGAGGCAAAAATGTTTTTCCAGGGGTATCGCCCTTTAAAAGGATTGACCTTTTATGGGTTAATAATGTTGCCTGGGACTTTCGACATTTCTGTTTGCCATACAAGATGAGATCTTCCATATACAAGATCGATACTAGGTTCGTTTGTTGAACTTTACCTGGGGTTGACCAAGGTTTCCTTTGACAATGAGTTTTCAAAAAAAAAACCTAGGTTTTCAGTTCTCAAAAAACGCTAAACTAGAAAATCACCACATATCCCTGTAATTTGAAGATAACTGCATGCCATTTGACAGCCCTATTCATTACCTGAACTCACCCCAGCAAAAACCTAGCTACTTCAAAGTGAGTATGGGCAAACCGATTGCTCAAAAATAACTCAGTTTGGCACTCAGGGCAACCCCGTGGCTTCAACTAATGTTTCTGAGTTACTGCGTTTCATTGAAGGCTTAGAAGAATGTTAAAGCTAAAGTTTCTAGTTGCTGTCCATCTGATGAAGTTTCTGGCGGTTGATTAAAAAGGGCGGTGTATCGCCTATCCTATAAGAACCATCGGCATTTTCATGGTTGCAGAGTAGGAGTACATTAGAATATAAATTAGTTGTAAAAATGAGAACCAATCAAATACAATTTGATGGAAATTGGTAGATTCACAGCACAGACAGCTCTAAATGATTTCTTGCAAAGATATAAAAGGGCTACATGTGTGATTTCATTCATTTTTCATTCATTGACCGAAGATTTTTTCAAAGCACGAAACAGATTGAACCACAACCGCCATCAGGCCTGCAATACCAATCGGCATTTCAATAACGTCAATAGCATCGTAAGGTCAAAGTCATAAATTTCCTTTTGCCAAAAGAAAAGAGCAACTCGTTAAAATTGAAACGAAATATCAAAAAAATGCTCTGAGATTTATTTTATGATCTCTGCCTTTCCGCGTTTCAAAAATTTATTTGTTTGGGATGATTCTCAGACATAGGGTGACATGTTTTATTGCGAGCTTGTTTTAAAGCAACGGAAAATAATAACAGAATACGCTTCACCAACATAAATGTTTTGGCTTTTAAAGACATTTTCTTCGAATGAGTGTCTGGACGTTTCATTTTCAACTGTTTATACGATTGACGGCTTTCATGAATGAAAGAAAGGAAAGCCAATGGCTTAGCTCGTCTTCGTAGAGTAGTAGCAGAAAATGATCGTTCAATGAAATATTTTTTTTCACTTTTTTTGTTGCTGTTTGCATTTTTTCATACTGGTCGTTGTTAGGCTTACCCAAATTCTATGAAATTTGTTTGGCCTCCACTCTAAATCACTTTATTTACATAGGTCATCTGTATCCGCTTGTTGAACGGTTCTGTTTTTGGGTCTACCTGCCTTTAGGGCAGCTAATTTTTTCTTTAAGCATTTAGTCATCCTTATAGCTTTAAAGTGAAAACAAAAACCGATAACATAAAACAAATTCCTTTGACTTTTATCGGATTTAATTAAATTTTTTGTGTGTTGTCTCTCGAAGAAAGTGTGTAAATTTTAATATAAGCACAGCAAATCGTCAGAATTACAGCGAATTTCCTGGCCGTAAAATCACTAAGTTTAAAATCACAAAAACATTTTCTTTTATGAAAAGAATGAATTTTGGTATGCCAATTCGTCCTGTTAAAGGAAGTCGAAAGTTAAAGGCTACCCAAATCAAAGCGTTTTCGTAGTTGTGGCAGCGACAAATTCGGCCGTATAATTATGTTTACATAGCGTTGTATGAGAGAACCCACACTGATGTGATATGAACGACACAGCTTCTTCAAACTTTTGCAGCTTTCGTGACGACGCCGACGCGACGCGACGACGAATTGGAAGAACCTTTAGAGGTTTGTTTTTCTTATTTAAAAAAAAATTACCAAGAAGATTTCCTCTGCTACGCTAATAAATCGCAAAACTGCAAGTAATGAGATCCAGGCACCAAAACTATTCGAAAACGAACAACAGAAATGTCTTTTGTCTACTCAACAAACATACCCTTTTTGAATAATGGAAACATTCCAGTGAAGTAGGGTTTTTTTTAATCGAATAGGGTGAAGGAAGATCACCTAAAGGTGCGTCCACTCTATGCCGACCGGCATACGGATCCATTTCATTCGGTTCGGGTTTCGGTAAGGAGGAAGGCCGATCGGGACGTCCACACTAAGTCGGTATCGCCGATCGGCATGTGCCGATTGATGCCACTCGACCAAGTGTGGAGGCACCTTGAAAGATCTTTTGTACTGTTCCTTTAGGTTACACGTAATGTGTAAAGTTGTTAGTTCGAAGTTGAGGTTGTCTAAAAACCTAAGAATATTCGAAGAAGAGGTGCTTCTGATGTTAAGGGGACTAGTTAATCTTTTTTGGAAACGTTTTAGCCTGGATCTGGCTGTGGCAGGGCATTTGCATGAAATGTGTTCAACCGTTTCTATGTCTTCGAGGCAAAGACGAAGGTATCATCCTGGCTGATACCCATGTTTTTAAGATGACATCTGAGAGAATAGTGTCCAGTGAGGAAGTCCGTAAGTAACTTTGAGTCACGTGTGTTTATGTCAAAAATCTCTTTCATACGTCTTTGAGATAAGTCGATGAATAGTTTGGAGTGCAGGGGTGGACCATGTTCTGCCGATCCCAAGTAACCAGTTCGCGTTTAATGCTACTGATTGGGAGACCGCAGTAGGGTTCCGGGCCTTTGAATTGAGATTGAGAGCCAAGTATAGCTAGGCGGTCAGCCTCTTCGTACCCTGTACACCTTCATGGCCAGGTGCCCAGGAAAGAGTAATTTTACTGTAGGTGGCTAGTTGAGATAGACATTAGACATGTCAGGCAGTTCCAAACTAGTTTGGATTCAATTTTGGTTGAGTACAATGCCTTTAGGGCTGCCTAACAGTCAGAGCAAATTAGGATGCGTGATCTTCGGAGGTTTCTTCTAATGCATTCCCTTACACAGAATTCTATAGCTATTACCTCTGCTTGAAAGGTACTTGCTGTGCTACCAAGGATGATGCGATGATATAGATGATTTGAAGTTGGTACCGAAAATCCCTGCTCTTATACCGTTGTTATTTTTTGAACCGTCAGTGTACCAAATGTATTGGAAGTTATTAGAAAGAATAGCAGGGTTCTTCCATGCTGAGCGGTTAGGGAAGATTACTTCGAAATGATGGTGTAACATTATGCGTCTAGGGATAAAGTGAAGTAGAGGTTAAGTGTATTTTTCTTGATTTCTTTTGTTTTTATACCAATGATTACGATATATGAAAATTTAAATGACTGTTCCTTAACGTTTCTTTAGGATCAGTTGGTTTCAAAATTACATGCTTTGAAGAAGTCGATTTCATTGCCAAAAGGTAGGCCCAATCAGAAAACTTCTATTGCTTTTATCTTCGCAATGTACAAATTTCATTCAACCCCTTCTTCATCTTCATTGATGACCGAGGCGTAATGGTTAGCATGTCTGACTGTTGTTTTCCACGGGTATCACCATTTGCGATAACTGGCAAGTCCTTCGTTCAAAATTGCATTGCCACGAAAAGCGCTTTACGATCAATCTGAATATGTAAGGAGCTGTAGGTCCCTTCCATTGCTCAAAAGGTATGGTTTTGAGAAACACCCTATGTCCCGAGGCAGGACTTCACGCTCCGTTCCGTCACCGTATTTGTTTCATTTTTTCTTTGTCTGCTCGCTTCACTTGGTTTTGTTTTGGTATTTGGGGGACTAGAAAATTTGAAGACATAAAATAGAAAAATAAGACGACTTTCAATTTATTTTTTGGTGTTAAATTCGTACTTTTTTCCTTGGACTAGACAGTAGACAATAATTTTCACTTGTGTTTTTATTTTTTACGCTAAGTGAAAAACACCAACCTTGAAAAGAACACCAACCTAGAAACAAAAAATCAGGCTATGGCTGAAACGTTTTTTGGGAATTATTTTCGTGAACACGAGTATTGCTTTCCAAAAAAAGCACCGCTGAAGTGTGGCTAGCACTGTGCGGGGGTCGTAATCAGTTGTGTAGTGGATTAAAATAAAATGATCTTCCGATGCGATGCCAATGTGGGTAATGGTGAGATCAAAAAAAAAAACCAAGCGACCGTATATTACGTCCAGCTTGTTTATGCGAATATATAAGTAATCTCTTATGATGGAAGAAGAAGAGCCAGGCGACCAATATATGTTCAGCCTGTCTACGACCAATGGTGATGTTTCTCAAGCAGTAGGTTTAAATAAAAAAAGTTTGCTTCTCCAACGTAATGTTGTATGATAACAATATGGCTTTATTCAACAGACTGCGACTAGTTAACATTTTGTTCGTCCTTTTATAGGGAAAAGTAGCACATTATAACTTATTTTAATATTAACAAAAATGTGCTGCTTTGAGCACTTTTAAATTCAAAAAAAAAATGTGCTTATTATTATTATTTACATTTCAATGATTTTTTAGATAATTTAGAGTTGTATGATGTTTAATATATGTGTACTAAGGATGGCTGTTACACCTCTTACTTTTCGCAGCTCTTCCAAAACTTCTATGGTATCTTGTCTTGGTTCACAATACAGCCTTTTTTGTAGTTCTCAACATCTCAACTACCTCGCAACTATTTCCACTGTGAAGTTGGGTTCTACTGTTAAGTTAGGTCAGTCTTTTAGAGGGAAACTATCCCAATGATTTCTTCACCAGTGCTGAATTTCGTTGCCATTCAAAGAATGTGTCCTTGCTCCTTGAGCATCGCCAATGCGCTGCAGCGATCGAAATCGCATGCGCATATTTTCTTCTTTGAGCTGTTATTTTGAAGCTTGTTGTCAATTTATTCCAGTTATTTTGTTGCATCTCTTGAATATCCCACTCTGGACGTATCTACTCTTTTTTCAGCCTCTCAGTTTCATCTGAACCTTGAGGTCATATTATTCGAAATTACAACCAGCTTATTCCTAACTACTGCACCACAAAAAAAGGAGTACCTACAATGGACCGGCAATTAGGTCTAAGTGTTCCAGATAAGCACAAGCCAAGAAAATCTCTTGAATTACTCGAGTCAAATCGGCAGGTTGGCCGGAAATTTCTCCAACTCCGAATAGATTCCCTACGTGCTCTTTGTTTGGAGGTGGTTGCATTCCTCTTCACTGGTTTCTTGCAGCTTTTTAATTTCACTTCAGTACATTAATGTCCTTCATTTCAACGAATAACGAACTTTACACTGCGGGCCTTGGGGCATCACAGAATATGATAACCAAAAATATCAAATACGTGCGACTCGGTCGTGCGTTTAAATTTTAAACTCATTTAAGTTGACATTGCCTTCCTTCCGAGATAAAGAACACTGTTTTCCAACATTAGTGTATCCACCACCATCGAGAGTAGATTTTTAAGCCCCATAAATCTAAGTACAGCTTTGACATTCAAACTTCTCTTCGAACTTAATTACAGTTTACCACAGACAACTTCCAAAAAGATGTAATGCAATAATCATAACTTTACAAATCGATTTAAGTAAATGGAAACATTTTTAGCATAGTCCCACGATACCCCTTTTTAAAATGGAAAGCTATTTTTCAATTAAATTTTCATCTTAAATAATCCTCGTGCACTAAAAGTTCGGGGTTAACTAAACATCAGAGCTGCTATCAAATTTATTATTTTCAGTAATTAACGAAGGCTAAATTCAACAACTTTAAAAGCCCAGAAGACATGGTTTGTTTCAGCTTAGCCCCTTTCCGTTACATAATTTGTTTATCCTTGATGTAAAGGGTATTAGGAATTATCTTGAAATTATTTCAAGCGAATAAAAACATTTTTTCGGGGCTGATGGAAGGAATCCTGCAGCACTTTGTTGTTTACAGTCTGCGAAGCTCAAATTCTATGATAACGAACTCAAATAAGTATGTAGGTTGGCAAAAGGTATTATGCTTTACTATTTTCTTCTTCTTCTTTTTATTTGTCCAAATCAAGCCCAGTCCAGTCTCCGACGTCGGAATAATTGATCAGAATAGACGAAGCGGGACAATTGAATTTCAAAAGACTTTGGGATTTGTCGATTTTCAATGAACCATACGTACCTACCTATACTACATGTGTTTGTAGGTATGTACAACGATAAGGTTAGGAAGGTGGCTTCTTTTCGATTGTTGATGATTATTTATGGTTCTTCTGTATCGATGGCAATCGATAGGATAGTAAATAAATTGTCTTATGAACGCATTCAAGCCTCACGACACGACCGAAAAGAGGGAGGATTTGGGAAGTAATTCCAAGTATTGGTTTGCTTTATCCGCTTGCCAGTCTTAAGACTAATGGCCTTGGGTCTTCTTTGTAAAATATTGAAGCTACTCAAGTCGCAAATCATTCCTGTGCGAGTACTTGACTTTTGCCCTCTAACAAGTCACAGTGTACCTTATATCCCACACGTTTTCAGACCATTGAAGTGTAAAATTAGGTAAATTCCTTTAAGTTCTTAAAAATAATCAGACATTATCCACCAAATAAAGAAGCTATATCAAATTTTTGAACTCGATTTGAAATGCGTATGTATCTTACATAAGCGTAAAAGGATGAAACAAAGCTTGTTGATGGAGAAAGGGATTACTACAGTGGCATTGTGTCCTTTACTCACAAGTAATGTTCATAATAAGGAGTTCTGTTGAGTGCTCAGCAGAGATAATACCTCAGAATACAACATACACACCCTCACACATATTACCTATCGTCATAAGCTACGAGTATGTTTCCGATTTCACTTTTTTACAAAGCAGAATAAAATTTTATTTATATATCCAATCCCCCCTTAAAAAAGAAGAAGAAGAAAAACAGAGCCAGCAATCCATAAACCAACAAAAGCAACAAGAGGAACAAATCCATTGAAAAATACTGAACTTTTCGAATCCATTGGAAGCCGCCATGCCATCCGCAACCAACACGCACTCCATCTCTCTGTGCCTTTGTGTTTCAATTATTATTATTTGTTGGTAAAAGGGTTTTTCCTTGTTACTTGTCGCATCGCCTTGTTGTGGTCCCTTTTCGGAGTGAATCGAACTTTTTCATTTTCCCAATGGAGTTTTATAAAAAATAAGAAAGATGTGAATTTCTTCCCCCGAGGCGACAAGGTGATCCGCCTTTTTGCACGAATTGAGTTTATTTTTTTTTGGTATGTTTCCAGATTTAAAATGCAAATCCACTGATTCTGATCCGTTTTTCCGATAAAAACATATTTTCTTTTATGTTGCATAACCGAAATTGTGTGTTTATTTTTGAAGAAAATGGTATTTTCTTGTGTGCGAATTGTTGACAGCTCTATAAACAACGTTTGTTACTTTAATTTTCCCATTACGCTTTAGATTTATTTATATTTTGTGTTTGTTTGTATTTTGCAGAATCGTTAAGTTCGTATTCAACAACGATGACAACAACACCAACAACATTGTCTCCTTCAAGTATCCTGCCATATTTTGACTTTGATGTACCTCGAAATGTCACAGTGACAGTGGGACAGACGGGTTTCTTGTATTGTCGTGTGGAAAGACTCGGAGACAAAGATGTGAGTTAATATTATTATTTTTATGCTAAGTTATTGGATTGTAGAGGAGGCGCTTGGTGCAACAAAGTTTTTTGCATATCTACATACCTACTCAACGAATTCGAAAAAGAATCTCTATAGAAGTGTATAAATCCATGAAGGATATGGACGTAAATTTGAATCTGTACGAGGTTAACTGAAGAACGTGAAGGAGCCATTTAAATCATCGAATTGTAATTTAACTTAAGTCCTTAGGGAAAGCATGCGATCGATTTTTGAAAAAGATATCATCTAATTGAGTGTAGAATCTTACTTTTTAAAATGTTAAATATTTGGATGTATCTATATGCGTCCAACACGACGACCCCACATGGTTTCGTGCTGGTTCGTTTGACACGAACTTTTAAGAATTTCGAAGGATGAAAATTTCTATGACTGGAGTTGGTTCGTTTAATACGACATTTTGAATATTTTGAGGTCAAAAAAAAACCGTGTGACTGGTGCTGATTCGTTTAAAACGAAACAACTCAGTCATTTCAGATGAAAGTTTTAATTCAGTTTCCTATTCGTCAACACAGAAAGATCTTATTGCAATCATTTGAGTTGTAAGCCATGTAAAGAAGTTCGTGTTGATTCTTGTAAAATGAAACATTTGACCAAATTTGAAACAAAAAATTTGACCAAATACTTTTCGTAGACTCACGAGTATAATTTAGCTACAGTCCTACAGTCAAATTACCTTTAAAGTAGGTAGTAATTCGGTTTTACCACTCAGATAGATAAAAGTGATGACAAATAGTGTTTTTTTTAAGAAGACATACGATCGAGTCTTGAAAAAGGTAACGTTTAGCTAAGTGTAGAATCAATGTATTTTCAAAGTGGGGGAAGTAATTGTTAATAAGTGAATGCATTCGGTACCTATGTTGAAAAATAGTAGAATGCATCAAAGCCGTGTATGTAAACGTAGATTTTTTAGACGTGTAGTTTTCAAAAAGGAACCAAACACATATAATTTAAATTTAAACTTATGTCCAAGAATTTACCTTTATCATAGAGATACGAGCTTGTCATTATGTTTTAAAAATGGTTTCGGCCGCGTGGCAGGCACGGCTGGCTCGAATGAATTTAATCCGAGGGCCAGCCTTCGACCAGTTCCTTCCTCATTTCTGATCGTATGTCGGTAAGAACGTGCCAAATATTCATTTCAAAGGTGTTAATCATCTCGGACTTATTTGCGTAGACAAGAAACTTTGTATAGCAACACAAAAATCGCTGGATCTTGGAGGCCACGTCAGACGCCACAGGTTCACGATACGAGATATTGTGCTCACCAAAAGTTTTCTTTAATAAATTCGTTGTTTTGTTGTCTGAGGTTCCATTTAAATGCAACCAAAGGTCGTCCACATCCACATCCTTCGATTTAGGCACATAAAAGTCATTAATCATGGCCCTATAGCCTTCCCTACTGACTGTAACATCATGGCCGGCTTCATTTTTGAAAAAAATATAGACCAATGATTCCCTTTGGCTATATGGCACACTTTTTTGAGTATGTAACGGCACCGGAGACGCAATAATATCTTGTTGACTCGAAATGCGAAAATCTACTCTTTTCACCAAAAGTGAGCTTCATACAGCTCAACAAAAATTTCTTGTGAAAATCGTAATCAATGGCCATCTGGTTTTTGGCCCATTCACCGACAGTGCGACGTCCTTGATGGTTGTTCGGCTTAAGTTCTTGCACAAGTTGGATTTTGTAAGGCAGCAAACCGAAATCCTTCCGCAAAGTTTTCAATCAAGAATATGGGCACACCTCCAATTGTTGGGTGCGATGGCGGATGGACTCATTCGGGCCTTCTTCGATAATAATCTGGCCCACAGCAGCAATAGGGCTATTGTAAGGGACGCTGAGGATGCCCGTTATCCATTAGAACAAACGTGGTGTAAAACCAATCCATGGCTTCTCGAATCACCGACTCTGCTGATCGATTATGTGATTATGTGATTATGTGGACCGAATATTGAACGCAGCACGCTATGCGACACGTGAGCCGACCCACTATTTTGGTAATAATTTAGCAATTCCGAAAAAAGTATTGCTACATTGAAAACCACACGTCTTACAAAAAAAAAAAAAAAAATCAACTTGTGCCTGTTAGCGCATCATACAAAACTTCAAAACAAATTTGAACAAAAATTTCAAAATTTGCTAGCTACAGTGCTGTCATCAAGTAAACAATAGTCTGTGATAGCAATTAGTTGATAATTTCTGTTTTGTCCTGTTCCTTAATTTATTTAATTTATTCAGTTTTGTAATTTTTCTGTTAAGTGCAATACATTAAAAATAGACTACTTTTTTAAATGAAAACAAATGTAAATTGACAATAGTAAGTAACTAGATTATAAAGTATGAATTAGAAAATCCAAAAATTGTAATTATAGGTCCAATAAAAATACCCTCTGAAGAAGTTGGAAAATAACCAACGAAACGTCGGGATAGAGTTTTAAAAATGGATTAATTTATTAATTGCATAGAAAAGTAATAGATCAAAAAGCCCAATAAAAACAATCAAAATTTTCTTGTTTATATTCCTGGGAAACGTGAAAGAACATTTCTTAGTTGCGCAGATAAATAGTTTTCTCTTCTACATTACGTCTAGCACAGACAATGTCAATAAAGGCAACTTAGGACTTAGAGCATTTGCCTAACAGTCGGACATTAATGAATTTTTTAAAAGATTTGAAGAAATCTTTCATAGAGCTGCGTGAATTCTGACCAATCAGAGGCCGAAAAAGTTTGATTATCTGAAAAACCCAATAAGGTTGAAGCCGCACATTAATAAATAGGGTGGCGCAACAGAGCGAGGAGCCCCTGGGCCTAGCGCATTTCTCACAACCATGCCTTGTGAGGGAATGGAGGGGACCTACAATTTTCTGCCGGTTCCGAACTACTGATTAAGAAAGAACTTTTCATGGCAATGAATTTACTAACGGAGGACTTGCCAGTTCCTCGCAAAAGGCGATACCCGTGAAAAAACATTGTCCAGATCAAATTAGCATTGTCTGGTGTGTGACTGTTTGTTTTATGAGTTGAAAGTCATTGGATTGCATTTTATAAGATTTTCCATTTTTAAAAGTTTTTCATTCACAAAATTTCCTAGCAATTTGTCCTATCCTACAGGAAATACGTAGACTCCATCTGAACAAAAGTTTCTTGTCCCCCGAAGAATGTTTTCGCCTTCTTAACGGTGAGAGTGGTTGGAAAGTGCTGGTACGTTATGTTTCTCACGCAAAATACTACAGAAACTCATATTTGAACATGTTTTGAATCAAATACATTATTCAAAGTCCAATAAATTAATTTTGTTTTAGCTAAACTGAAAGCCCTATATTCCAGAACTAAATGAGATAATAATCTTTAAAAAAAATATATAAGTTGTGATTTCGCAGTTCTTCTACCTCCATATCTCTTTTATACCTACTTATTTTCTTTTCGATGCACATAAACTTATGTATAGCTGTAATTCAAACATAACTTTGATTTTGTAAAATAATGCACGAAAACCTATGTTATTTATTTATATAATAATATTTGTTACTTATTTATTTTTTTTATAAATTTAAGATATATTAACGATTTGTTGAATCTTTCTTAAAATCTAAAATTCAGATTAAATCCGGCAGACGGCTTTCACGCCATGCTTGTACTTCTTTATTCAAATTTATAATTTAACTTCCTTAATTTGTAAATAAAGAATTATCTATCTATCTATCTATCTATCTATCATTCACAAAATCCAAGTAGAAACTAGAGCACACGTATTACCAAACTCACCATCCCAAAATGAGTAAATTCCTTTTAAAAGTTTTAAAAAATTAAGAGTTGCTGAAGTTTAAAAAAGAAAAGTAATCACTAAAATCATAAAAGTTCACTATCAAGGTAATTTTCCGTTATTTTGTGCATTGTCAATATACTCAACGAGTGAGAGACGAACGAGTTGCTGAAAGATTATAAAGTAAATACCAGGAGCAAGCCACAAAATTAATCTTCATCGATGGTGTGTTGCAGGCTAGTTGGAAAAGCAGATGGGGTTGGTATACCCCACATGTTTTAAGAACACGAAATGACAGTCAAAAGTATGTGCGTATGAAAGTTTCACTTCAGTGGTGTGCTGAGAGCATTAGCATCAGGCATCAGAGCAGAACACTACTAAGAAAAATTATTTCTGTGACGATATAACTTTATGGATTTTGATGTTTTGTGATTGCATCACCGTAAGGTGCTTTTAGCAGAGACTCAGCAATCCTATGATCAGCTTAGAAATGCACTTTGATACTGAAAACAAAAACAAATCGATATTGAGCTAAAAGCGGTTAGTTTGGTTTGTTTTTGTATATTGAGGTTGAAGTGGTTATAGAATTTCCGATTTTTGATAAAAACGCACAGTTAAACGTGTTGCACTTTTTGCTATGACAGAAGACGTTGGCAGTGCTATTTTTTCCGATGTTGGCATCAAAAATGCGTTCATTAAGTTCATTGACGAAACAAATAGGGTAAAATGGGATGATATGGCACCACAGAATAAATAACAGCCTTTTTTCCTTCTCAACAATTTATATTAAAAGCAGAGACAGTCAAACAGTATGTTGTTTTGCTTAAGCTTTCGAGATGTCCATGTTCTGCGAGATGAGACTGAAAAATATTCGGTTATTCTCCGTCTGATATCCGCACTAGTGTTATTTCTCGTGTCTAAAGCTAATCCTAGCTAGACGACGACCTGTACTACCTCGAAGATTTGTCTATATATTGTAACGTTTTGTCTAATTCGTCGTTGTTCTGTGTCCTTGTTTGATGACAGCATATACTTCATTAACCATCAAACAAATTTTTGCCAGTTCTGCTTCAATGCTCGCAAAAGCTCCTATGACATCACGCTTTCTTCTTTCCATTTCGTCAATATCGTCTGCGTAAGCGAGTAATTGTACAGACTTTTGAACGATTGTTCTCTCTGGTGTACACGTTTGAATTTTGTACAATCTTTTCAGGCATCATGTTGAAGAATTCGCATGACCGTGTGTCGCCTTCTCAAAATACTTTTTCGACATCAAAGGTGTTCTATGCCGATGTTGACAGAGCAGCGTGAGTTCTTCGAAGATATTTTCCATAGTCGTGCGAGTTTTGCTGGGATGCCGAAACTAGACATGGCTCTGTACAGCTCGTCTCTGTAAATACTGTCATACGACCTTAAAGTAGATGAAAAGATGTTGGATATTGATATTATATTTTCGGGTTTTTTCCAAGATCTGATTGATGAGGTTCTGTTAAGGGGGGGGTAACGTATTTAAATTTTTTTTTTACTTTTTTTTTTCTTTTTTTTTAAATGAATGCATAATATTTTAAGAACATTGTGTCAAAATTTCAAGTGAATTGGAGCAAAATTGACAAAGTTACGAATATTTTTATACCTGTCAGTATAGTGTTTTCCTTGTGTTTTGAACACTAATCAAAACTTTAAAGCATTTTTCCCACAACTCACTTTTTAAAAGTCGGTGCCCCTCATAACTTCAAAACTACTGCACCGATCCTATTGAAATTTTGAACGTTATTTCTGTAAATAATATACAAGGTAGTGACGAAGAGCTTTTTCAAATTTATTGATAATTGTTCTTTTACAATAACAAATTAGCCTATTTTTTTCACGAAAAATCAAGTTTTCACTTCAAAGTGTTCCAAAAAAGTGAAAAATTAAAATTTCAAAAAACCCTTTCGACATTACCCGGTAAAAACAATTATCTAACGAATGAATTTAGATTTTTTGATTTCCGATGATCCAGCCCCCAGTTATGAGGGGCACCGCAACTCGCCTTTTTTCGAGGCACGTCCGAATAATTGCTGCCATTGCCGTATTTTAAAATATTTCTTTGTGAAAATTTTACACAACATTCTTGAAATGTCACTTTTTAAGATATAATTAGTTTTAATAAAGAAATTTGAACTAGTTTCTCACAAAAAATTCGCCAAAACATGCCTTTTTTTAACGAATTAACTTTACCCCTCCCTTTAATTGTTCACAGGACCAAAGCAGACAAAATCGTTCCAGCGACGCGACGGTGACGTTGGGAAGAGTTATTCCGCTATAATTGGCGCAATTGGGAGGGTCTCCCTTTATTGGATCGGGCATACGAAACTGAGTTTTCATTCATCCTGCATGCTTTTTTCCGATCATATCATTCAGATCAGCTGGTGCAAGTTCTTTTTGAACTGACCCCCAGCAGAAGCTTTAGGCTCAAGGACATCTCCACTTGCGGTTTAATTCGATTTAATCATGTATATGGCAACCATAACTTCTTTGAGGTCGGGAGCAAGGCATTTTTTATCATTGTTCAATTTGAACGAGCATTTTGTCTGATAGCGGAATTTGCCGTAGAAGAATTTGAAAAGGGTCTCTTTTTTCTATCTGGTGTTTAAAGGCTTTAGTTGGAGGTTTGCCACTCTGTCATGATCTTTTTACCAGTTGGTGAAACTATTAAACGTTGACCTCAGTAAGCGTTTGGTGGCATCCTGGCTTTTGATTGGTGTCATCCAGTACTAAAATTGCCATTGAATTTTATAACGAACCAGCAGTGAAACTGTAAGCTGGTGTTGTAAGCTTGCAAAATGATTATCTGAGATAAATGCGCAATGGCGAACAAATGACCATTCAAAGCTTTTGATCCTAAAGCATACGAAACAATGAGGAGTAGGTACTTTTGAGGGGCAAGTTTTTATTTGAACATGCGATGAACTGACATTATCTTGTTTTTGGCAAAACGTAAGGAAGTTGCAGCTATGAACTGCAAAAGACATCTGAAACCAACTGCTGATATTTGGGAATTGTCAAATCCTGGTTCATATTGCAGACTGACTCGATTTTGTGGCCACTAAATTTTAGGGAGTTCATACCCAGGCATAAAAAAACTGTATCAGCAGTGTTTCAGCATAGCAGTGGTCAAAATTCCCGGAATGATTGGTTGAGTGAAAGAGTAATCTAAACCAACCTCAGCTATGTTATGAAACCAGGTCCACGTGGCTATTCAAGTCACTATAAGCAAAGTTCAAGCTCAGAGACACTTCATAAGTTCTGATGATATCTAACAACAGAATTGTCGTTTAAGTTAAAGCGAATGAAAGTCCAAAAGTTGTAATTCCCATCCCTGCAAGTGTCGAATTTCCTCGCTATTCGCACAAACAATTGTACATAACTATACAAGTGTCAGAAATTGATTTTTTTTTTTTCACGAAACGTACAACGAAGTAAAAAATAGAAAACATTGATTTTTCATAAAGTGTTGAATGTGACTTTTAGCGGGTAAAGTCAATATTTCGCGATAATGAATAAAGTGCTGTATGGAATTCAATTTAAATCCATAAAAACAGTTTCTGCTCACAAACTTCGGAGAAGAAGTCAATAATTTTAACGTTTTAAGGCAAAACAAGGGCAGCTACATGTTATTTGAAAATTTTGAAGGAATGAAGTCAAATTCCAAATAAAAATATATTCCAATTGAACTTCACAAGGATAATATCGGTTTCATAAAGCCTTTTCGCTTTATGAAACCGAGTTGCGTTTCGCTTGAAAAGACCGTGAAGTGAAGTGATTATATCCGAGATAAATGGAAAGAATTTTAAACATTTTTAATGCCGGTGGCGTTACGGTTAGCATGTCTGCATGTTACGAGGAAGGACCGTGATTCGAATCCCAGAAATATCAGAAAAAAATGGGTTCGAGCATTCGCGAGAAATCATTTCACAATGAAATGAAATGCGCTTTCTAACTAAACCGTTCGGAATTGACGTAAAACATGTCCTTGAAATGCGCTAAGGTCAGACGTTTCCATGGCATAGTGGGGTCACCATATTTATTTTTATTTCCTCGTATTTCTTTTTTCACTTCAGATATTTTCATTCAACAAACAAACTGAAAAGAGCTCGCTGTACAAATCAAGTGCAGTAACAATTGGTTTCAAATGAAAATATATCTGCCCACATTTTAAAATCGTTTTCTAAGGACTTTCGTTTTATGTTATTTCTTATGAACTATAAATACCCGTGAATTCTTATTCATTAATATCCATTCAGGTTGTTATTACACACCAACTTTTGTCAAGCCACTTTTCCATTTTGTTTGTCGTTATGTGATGCTTTTTCCTGCTTTTTTTTTTTTTGCAATTTTTAAGAATTCAATTTTTATACGCAATATTTCCCTGTCGCATATCTTTCAGTCATTGTTGTTGCACTGACATGGCTCAGTAACATTTCTTCTTACATAAATATACGGTCGACAGATACAGCTCTTTCTGTCAACTCATTTTTCACTTAAAACAAAATATACTTTATTTTTAATTATTTTAAGTTGGTAAGATATAAACAGTTTTATGAACTTTAACAAGAAAAAAAAAAAAAATTATCTCAAAAAGGGTATCATGGCTATCATAATATTTCTAGACTTCAACATTTGTTCCGTGTGTTTGAAAAGATTTGATGGGTGATTACATTAATTCCACTTGTTTCGATTTCAAAAGCAACAATTCTTTCCATTCTTTTTTTGTGACCCAGGACTCAAGCCTCAAACGAAATTGACCTTGGTGTGATTGAAGCAGGATGCTCTTTCAGCATTAGGTCATTATGTTGTATCCAAGGAACGAATGAGAATATCCTTTACTCGAATCGCACGAACTAACGCTGTGAAGCAATACGGCGACGTAGGAAATTTACTATCGAAAGATCTAGCCAGTGCCTTTTACAAACATGTGTCCCTCCAACTATCCCTGAATCCAAAACGAAATTAATGGTTCGTTAAAGAATGAAGGCAGGCAAATGCAGCCAAACAAAAAGCGCGACTGATTTTCTACTATTTCAACAAAATTAACAAAGAGGAAAAAGGGAAGAGAATCGTATTCTCAAATAAAAGCAGCATGAGTGATGAAATGTGCAAATTTAAGAATATTCAGAGAGAAGCCATATTATAAAAATGAGATAAAGATAAATTGACTTTACCTGGGTGAAAAACCTCACGCTTGTATAGACCAGCAAGGGAACATATAGTATAGAATTGCAGTCGCTACTGATGATCAGGAAAAACCACGTATGTTGACTGCCATGAAGACACAAATTCCATTGCATTGCAGAATTCCCTATTAAAATTCGAGGATTCTCAAATAAAAAAAAACAGGTACAGCTGGAGATCCGTAGGAAAAGGGCATGTACTAGCTGATCTTCATGTTGTGGTTGAAAGAAAGCTTGTCCGTTTGTGATCCCAAGAACGAAGACTTCACAATTGCGACATTTATAGAGAAATAAATTTTCTCAAAGTCACATGTAAGATGCAAAACTTGGGAAAAACCGGGAACATAATATCGCTATACAAGGCCGCGTTGAAAGTATTTACAGAAACGAGCTGCATAGAGTCATGACTAGTTTCGGTAAGCCTGCAAAACTCCTGAGACCATGCAAGAGGACCATGGAGAATTCTGAATTTTCTGTTATCCATCAAAACATTCGCAGCATGCCAAGTAACTTTAATATTTTTCTCTCTCATCTCTCAATCCTAGATCATTTACCAGATTTAATCTTCTTAACAGAAATTTGGATTTTTGATGATGAAAAACATTTGTATGATGTAATTCCAAGCTATACGTTTGAAGCTTCTTGTAATGAAAGCTATGCCGCTGGTGGTGTCGCCGTTTATTATAGTAACAATGTAATTAATTGTAAAATTGAAAAAGTAAAATGTGAAAGCTCAGATATTTTGAGTGTTAGTTGTGATATTTCTGGTGTTAACTACTGTTTTGTCTGTATTTATATAGACTGCACAAGTGCTCAATAGGATGTTTTTTGGATGAATTTTCGGGTTTTTTGGATGGTCTGAAATGTAAAAATGTGATTTTGTTGGGTGATTTAAATGTTAATATTTTATGTGATACAGCGGAAGTGGATAATTATTTATCTGTTCTTTCTTCATATGGGTTTGAGTCTGTGATAAATGAACCCACTAGGTTAAACGCTTGCTTAGATGATGCTTTTGTAAGGTTTCATAGAAACAATGAAATTGATTTCAAAACGATTGTCCAAGACTTACAGATAACGGATCATAGATTAACTGGAATCCAACTTAGTTGTCTCCAATATAGAACACATAGTTTTGAAAAGTTTGAATTTAAAAAAATTGATTTTGATAATCTGAGATCACGTTTAAATATAGAGTTTTGGGATGAGGTTTACTCTGCAACAGATCCATCAGTTGCTTTTGATTTGTTTCTAAAAAAAACTTCAATTTCATATTGAAATTTGTAGCAAGGAAATGCGCAAACAAAATAACAAACTACGATGTTTAAAACAATGGATGACTCCATCATTGCTTAAAAAAATAAAAAAGAAAAATAAGCTTTCCCTTATCCTCAAGAAACACCGAAATAACCACCGATTAAAGGAATATTATGAAAAGCTATGTAAAAACATTAAAATTGAGATTCCGCATTGTAAAAACTGTTATTACCAAAATAAACTTCTGAACAACATCGGAAACTCTAAAAATGAATGGAGAGTTGTGAATGAAATACTTAATAAAAATAAGCCTCAGTCAGAAATTTGTATTCAAAAAAATGATAAGCTTATATCTAAACCCCAAGACGTTGCTAATTTGTTCCATGACTTTTTTGTAAATGTAGTTTATAATGGTGCTTCTAATTTTGTAAGTCCCTCCATGTTCTGTGATTCATATTTGATACACGACAATAATCAACCTGACAGTTTTTGCTTTGAAGAATTTTCTGCGCTTGAGATTTCTAAAATTATAATGTCACTCAAAACTTCAAACTCGTCTTCCAGTGACAATATTTCTAGCTTTTTGTTAAAACAAATTTCGTTTCATGTTTCTGATGTACTCTGTTATTTGTTCAACTACTGTGTGTATGAAGGAGTTTTTCCCGAAGGACTGAAAACTGCGGTGGTTTTACCATTACATAAAAAAGGTGATACAGTGTCATTGAATAATTATCGTCCTATTTCTATTTTATCTACGTTTTCAAAAATTTTTGAAAAAGGAATGAAATCAAGAATGCTTTCATTCTTAGAAAAAACTAGTTTTTTAAGTGATTGTCAGTTTGGGTTTAGAAAGGGCAAGTCGACTGAGGGTGCTTTGTTGAAACTAACAGGTGAAATTTATAACAGCTTAAACACTTCACATATACCATCAACTTTATTTATTGATATAAGTAAGGCTTTTGATATGGTAAATCATTCGTTGCTAATTGATAAACTCTATAAAGCAGGGTTCAGAGGCTCTATTAACAAATGGTTTTCCTCCTATTTATCAAACCGGAACCAAGTCGTCAAAATTGGTAATGCATATAGTTCAAAAGGATTCTTGAATATGGGCGTTCCTCAAGGATCTGTTCTGGGCCCAATACTGTTTTTAACTTATGTGAACTCACTATTTTTACAATCTTTTAAAGGCAAAATCACTGCATTTGCTGATGACACAAGTTTTTTCTATTCAAACACTAATATTATGGATAGTTTTGCGGATGTAAATTATGACCTTGACTTGATAAGAATGTGGTTCAATTTTCATAAACTTGTAATAAGCAATAAAACGAAGTTTATGTTATATAATATTAAAGGAGATGTCATCAGAAATATTCCCTTACATTATCATACTCCAATGTATAGTCGATTTGTTTTTGGACATTTGATATACAATAATCATGTTGATTGTCACGAACAATGCTTTCAGATTGAACAGGTTGACAGTTTTAAATATTTAGGTATTATATTGGACAAGAAATTATGTTGGAAGGATCATTCATTGTATGTGAAACAGTATCTGAACGGGGTTGTAAGACAATTATACCATCTAAGTATGTACTGCAATTTGCCGGTCTTAAAACTAGTTTACTGTGCTTTATTTAAATCTAAACTGGAATATGGAATTTCTTGTTGGGGAGGTTCTTATTTCAATAAAATAGAACCTTTACTGATTAAACAAAAGCATGCTGTGAGGATAATTTTAAAAGCAAACCGTAGGACACCAAGTTTTGACCTATTTAAGAGACTTGAATTTCTTCCAATAAGACATCTGTACTGTTATAAAGTCTTAAAAATATTTTTCTGTGATTCTGGCTACTTCGTAGCTAGAGTGCAAGAGAACTATAGCTTGCGTATCAACACTAGAAATCTTGCAACTATACCTCCCATCAAAAAAACTCATTTTTCCCAATGCTATTATGTCACTGCTCCACGATTATTTAATAAATTGCCTGAAAACATAAGGTGTGAGAGAGAAAAAACAGTATTTTTAAAATCAATCAAATATTGGCTATTTTCCAATGATCATTCTGAAATTGATGCTTTATTGAATCCAATGATGTAACTTAAAAATTTCCAAACATATTTTATATTTGTATTTTTTTTTTTTTTTTTTTATATATCCTATTTAATCTTCTATTAATTGTTTTCCCCATCAACAGCTCTACTTGTCATAGTTTTAATTTGTAAAATATATACTATCGCCACTGTCTGTTAAAGACACAAGATTGTATTCAGCTATTTCTTTCAATATCTATTAATGTAAGTCATATTTATTGTAGCTACTTTTATAAAAATCAAAAAGATATTGTAATGAAATATAGAATTATTAAAAAAAAAAAAAAAAAAAAAAAAAAAAAAAAAAAAAAAAAAAAAAAAAAAATTCATGTTGCTCTGTCAAGGTCTGTAAGGAGCTCAACGAGACCTTTCGATAAGTCGAGAAACAGTCATGTGATTTCCTTAACACCATATATTTGAAATGATTGTACAAAACTCTAATGCCAACCCCAGAAGAATAATCTCTCAAAAGTCTGGAAGTCTAATAGAAAGAAACAAGCGTGATGTCATAGGTGCTTTTGCGAGCATTGAAAACAAAATAAATATGGTGGCGCAAAAGAACAGGGAGCCCCTGGGCCAGGCGCATTGCTTTTGTGGGAAAATGGAGAGGACCTACAATTTTCTGCCGATTCCGAACGGCTTATCGAGGAAGGGCTTTTTATGGCAATGAATTTACCATCGGTGGACTTGCCAACTTCTGGCGAAAGGCGATATCCGTGATAAACATTTTCGGTTTCTGTTTAGATTCGAACCATGAACCTCCTGTGCGTAGCAGGCTACCATGTTAACCATTATGCCACAGTCGCGATCATTAAAACAGAAGCGGCAAAAATGGGTTTGATGGTCAATGAGGACAAAGCAAAGCTTATGCTGTCATCAAACAAGGACTAAGAACATTTACGAATTGGACAAAATGTCACAATAGCCAGACATAACTTCGAGGTAGTACAGGACTTCGTCTACCTAGGATCCGCTATAGACACGGAAAACAACATCAGTGCGGAGATGAAACGGAGAATTACTCTTGCCAACCGTTGCTTCATTGGGTTGAGAAGGCAATCGAAAAAGAATTGTGAAACACTCTCTAGAGAAACCAGAAACCAAGTTAACCCTTTTCTAAGACATTGATCAAGTCAGTTTGGTCTTGCTTTACGGTGCGGAAGCATGGACCGTATCGAAAGCGGATGGGGAAACCCTTGGTCGATTCGAAAGAAAAGGTCTCCGAATGATCTCTTGTTGTGTGAAGAAGAAGATACAACAGCGAGCTATATGAACTGTTCCGCAACATTAACGAAACTAGAGTAGTCTGATTGCGAGACTACAATGGCTGGGACATGTAGAGCGAATAGGCACCAACGCTCTGGCTCGATTGTCTTTCGACAGCACATTGCAGGGGAAAGCCTAGAAAGAAAACCTCCACCAACGTAGAGTGCAAAACAGGGGAGGGCTCGCCAAAAGTCAAAATCGTTATCGAAAGATATTGGTTGAGGCCCAGTTCCACCCCGATTTATTATGCCCACCTAAGTCAGTAAGTGATTTAGATCTTTAAAAAGGTGTGAGAGCTGTGATCAATTAATTTGTAATTCAATATAAAAATTGATGAGCGGCCATTAATCTGTGGTTGTTCTTAACTTTTTCAGAAGCATTACGAATTTGATTACTTCGTGCACTTTTGACATTTGCAGTCCTGAAAGAAGAGGAAAATTACAAAGAATTTCTTTGACGCTTTGAGGTGTTTGAATAAAATCAACCTCAACCTCAACTCAAAAAAGGTCACGACAACATCAACATCTAACTGACGAGTCCAATGTCGTACCTGGGCGAAACATCAACTTCACGCTGACCTGAAATATCTCGAGATTCCCAATCCGATTCAAAAAACATTGCGAATATATATGTTCAGCTAATTTCCAGCTTTGAAATAGTATCAACCTCTACCTATTTCGTTTGTGTACACACCGGGGCCAGTAACACAAAACTACAAGTACTTGTAATACAAGTGAATTGTGGGAAGTGTGAGGAATGTCTGCGACACAATGCTGCGAGTTTGCTTGTCCTTCTACAAGTGCTATTGACATTATACTTCAAGTGACTCTTGACTTGTAGACTTGTAGGTCTGTGTTTCAGACTTGGTCATTCTCCTTTTTGGAGCAGAGGACTCTTGATCTCTTGATCTTCCATATCTTTTCTTAGACTTTTTTGATTTAAAGCAGGGATTTCTATTTGTTTATTGGTTGTTTTCTTATGTTTCCACATTCAACGAGTATATTATGTCCCAGCTTTGAAATTATTGCACAATCATTGGTTTTTAATGTATGTTCCGCAACTCTAATAGTTTGAATGACTGGAAATATGTGAAGGCTCATAAAAAAGGTTAAATTTCAAGTTAAACTAATATAAATCGTCTCTTATATGAGAAGAGGGTGTTTCTGACCAAAAATTCAACGATTTGAGAAATCATCCTTGCACATGGTACACGAGCTTACAAAAAAAGAAGGGAAGGCCAAGGCTCAATCGTATCCTAGAGTTCCTATGAACAGTTTTTTTTTAACATCTCTTTTCAAAGCTAAGTTCAGAAACATTTGACAGAAAAACCTATTATCAAGGATAGATAAACATTTATCTTCCACTTAGCCTTTGGTATTGCCATTTTGAATACACTTCAGGATGCCTGTCAGTGACATTTCAATTTATGAACAAAAAGTAGGTAGCCATTAACCTTTTTGATTAATACACAGACACTTCTTCAGGGAAAATTTTTGTGAATACCTCCAAAAGCAGTGTCTACCTATGTTTATTGATCGTCGCCTTGAGACATCGCTCACACCCACACCCATTACCAACGCTAACTCGAACGCCTAAACAATTTCGCTTCACAATTTTAATGGCTATGGTCGGTCGTGATACAAATGATACCCCTATACCCGATAGCTGGGACAACCATGAACCTACCTTAGCGACCACCCTGTATGTGGTCTATTTAATAAATTCTATCATTTAACAAAGTCATCAATCATACGACGAACGTTTGGGGTAAATTACTTAATATTCAAGTTGAAAGTTGAAGAAAACACACTCCGTCCGGTTGGGGCGAAATGCCCCTTGGTGTGGTAAATGCTTTATGGCTATAGCGGTCGTTCCTTTATTGAAATATAGAGATCCTTAAATACAATGAAGCAAAAGAAAAGAAAAGAAAGTTCTCACATGTTGCGCGTTAAGTTTTCGGAGTCACGAAGTGTAGTCAATAAATTGGCAAAAAAGAACATGATTGATGGTCTTGTGGGCATAGTGGCTTCACTTTTACTAAACATGTGGACGACGTGTATATCGTAAATGATCGCCCCAAGTCATCTTTGGCCCTTAAAGATGTCCATTTTACTGTTTAGGAGTACAGTTTTATGGCTTATGTGTGAGGCACACAAGATAATGCCATGAGGCAGCTTGTTTTCCAAAAAAGTAATCTTCTTCATTTCGTGCCGGATGAATGAGAACAGCTATTTTCGGTTTGATGTCTTAAGGAGGCGTAACAGATTTGGTTTTTATATTGGTCCTGGTTGACCATACATAACATGTTCCAAATTTTGAATAAAAAAAACGATTGAAAATAATTTTTTGTCAGGCATGAGTGGGGAGATTCACCTACTTCCTGTCTCCCTCCAGAAGGCAGGTTATAACGATTTTCATTATTTTGCTTTTATAGGTGATTGTAAGTCATTTTGCGAATAAAATAAAATCAAATGCAGCTGTGGAGCCAGCAGTGTTAAGCAATAAGTGCTATCCCCTCCTCCGAACAGTCATACAAGAAAAGCAATTTGCAGCATTTGAGCTATAAAATTTGTATTATTTCTCAATAAAACGCATAAATTGAGCAATGAATTCCTCTCTCAGATATTTTTTCAATATAAATCAACAAAAGACTCCACCTGCTTTCGCATTTTTTTGCAATAACAGAGCCCTTACCTATGTGAAGTGAGTTTTATCATGAAATGTATTCCGCGGCAATGATCAAACAAAAGTCGCCTCATCTCGTAGAAATTATTGTTCTACTTGTTTAAATATTTGCTGGGTCTTAAATGAATCACTAACAAAAATAAAACATTAGAGATTGGCTTTAAAATATCCTGTGGGTGATTTCGTATTTCGTATTTGTTTTTCTCATGCATTGTGTTTGGTCATTGTTCTTTGGCTTTTGTTTGCATACAGCAAATCATTTCAAGTGGAGTTGGTTTTATTTGCCAATGTGGCTGAATCCAACGAGTTTGCTTAGCTCAAAGATGCTTTCCATATTTGAACAACAATAACACCAGCACGATGAGGTTTTTATTCGCTAACTTTACGTTCACAAGTCATTAGAGCTTCGACGGACTGAAACTACGTTATTTTGTTGAGTTTTTTTTCATTCATTTCAAACGGAAATATGCACAAAAGGGTTTTTATTCTGATTTCTCATAAACAAAAATGATACTTAACATCGCTTCAGTATTCATACGTATGAAAGTTAATTATAAAAATGGCAGATGGACTACCTACGTAATTTAGTTTTTGTGCGAAAAATAAGTTTTTGGCTTTTGAATAAAATGTGAGAGAGTTTTGAACCACCAAAGGTGTATGTTGTATGTAGTTTGTCGTGTGCATTGTAAAACATTCGTTTTTTTTAGTAAACGATGCTTTTTAATTGAAATAACTATGCGTTTTGGAAAAGTAAGATCATCAGATGCAATTTAAGTCAAGAATTCTTTTATGTTTCATTTGGAACTCAATTTTTATTTCTTTCACTTATACCTACTTACATGCTTTGTGTGAAACTAACCTTAATATGAAGTTAACTCACTTACTAACCCTGAACAAAGCTTCGTATTAAAAGTAGGTACCCAGATTCATTTCATTTTCATTTCATTTGTTTAAGTATATATCTACTGTACAGTAAGAACATAGTCTTTAAGAAGCACAGGTTATGTACATAATTTACTTAATTTAAAAGAATTTAAAAGAGAATTCAAGTACAAAAAAAAAAAATTACAAGAGTGGAAAAAAACACTAAAAAGAGAGAAAAAAGAATATATTTATACGTATATAACAATTTAGAGATATTAATGAACGAGACATATCAATTTTCATTCTGCAAATGTTATTAAACAATATTAAATTAAAATCTTTCTGTTCTGACTTACGTCTTATTGCGAGTGGAAGGTCGTTCCATAAACTAACAGCATGTACGAAGAATTGTCTACGAGAAGTGAGGCAAGAATACATAGGAGGCCTTATAGTTAAGTTACGAGTTGATTGAGAAAAGGGAAGTTTGTCATATAGATACACTGGTTTCTTGAATCGTACTATTTTAATTAGAAGAACGAGCGTTCTGTAATTCAAGAAAGTTTTGAGACTGCATTCCAAAACTTTCTTGGAGTGTTCGGATACATGATCGAATCTCCGCAAATTAAAGATATATCGAGTGGCTGAGTTAAAAGCAACATTTAGCCTTCGGAAAGAGTCACATTCAGAATTGGCAAAGATTTCACAGCCATACATTATTAAGGGTAGGATAAGAGCCTTCACTAGCCTTAGTTTAACCTCTGTAGGCAAGTAGTTTCTGGTTAAGGATAGGCCCCTTAACGACCCGTAAATCTTGGAAACAATTTGGTTTATGTGCAAGTTCCATTTTAGACTACTGTCAAACGAAACTCCTAAGTTTTTAATGCTTTCTACCATTCCTATCCTAGTGCCATTTAGGATAATGGGTGGAAAAATGGTAGGGTCAAGGATACTGTATGATAACGAATCGAAAAAAGTTTTGAATTTGCACTCTTGGTTTGGTTTTTCCCACGACGACAAAAATGGTGCACCAACTAGCAAGCAGTGTAACCAAAAAAAGAAAAAAACAACGATATTTAAAACTGGATACAAATTTATTGTGTGTTACCTCGAGTGTGGTCCAAATGCAAGTGACCGTGAAAATTAATTACATGGAATGATCAACAGCTGTGTATAACACTTTTAGTACGAATAACAAGACAAAGAGAAACGAAATAAATTTGATTTACAGCTAGAGAGTAAGAACTCTGAGCGAATTACAGCTAGAGAGTAAGAATCAAGAGCAAATTACAGCTAGAGAGTAAGGACTCTGAGCAAATTACAACTAGCTACCGATTACATCATATGGCAATTAATTTACAGTAGACAAAATATAGAAAAACAATAGGGTAACGTATGTTAGGTTTGTCAAATGCGAACACCAAATAATAATTAAATTTAAATGCAAATAATTTGTATGCTGCTATATAAAATTAGATACGTTCTCAAACATTCCCCCGCCCCTGAACAACGTTTCAGCAGCTGGGTAGGATGGCTAACTTGTGAATTGGTCGAACAAGATTTCCATTAGCCGTTTTAAGTGTGACGACACGAACTATACCATCTGCGCCAGGATGGGTCTGAATGACTCTGCCCATAAACCATTTTCCAGGCAGTAGATTTGCTGTTTTGATGACGACGAGATCATCGACCTTAATGTTTGCCTCTTTCTGTTGCCATTTGGGACGATTCTGCAGTGATGTCAAGTATTCCGTTTGCCAGCGCTTCCAGTACCCTTGGATTTTTGCTTGTAGGGATTGCCAGCTGGATAGTCGATTAATTGGTATATCCAGCAGTGACGGCTCTGGGATCGCAGCATATGACTCACCTAGAAAGAAATGAGCAGGCGTTAGTGGATCTAAGTCGGAATCAGAGATTGCGCATAAAGGTCGCGAATTGAGCACAGCTTCGATTTGCGTTAATAGTGTGTAAAATTGTTCGAAGGTAAGAACATCTGGTCCTAGTACCCGGTGAAGATGTCGCTTCACAGACTTGACGCCTGCCTCCCACAAACCGCCGAAGTGTGGTGCCGCAGGGGGGTTAAAATGCCACGATATGCCTTCTCGGGCTAACGATTCTGCGATTAGCGAATTATGTTGCTCAGATAGAACGAGTTCATGCATTTCTGAAAGTAACCGAGCACCTCCCACGAAATTTGTGCCATTGTCCGAATACATATGCGACGGTTTTCCACGGCGCGCGACGAAACGACGAAAGGCAGCAAGGAACGCGTCGGTGGTTAAATCACTCACAAGTTCTAAATGTATCGCTTTTGTAACAAAACACACAAAGAGGGAGATATAGCCCTTAGAAACGGTTGATTTTCGTCCTGATTTCACTTTTAAGGATATAGGCCCGGCATAATCACAACCACAATGCGTAAATGGTCTACAAGGTCGAATTCTTTGAGGTGGAAGATTTCCCATTAGTTGCTTATTAGTTTGAGTTCTTTGAAAAAAGCAGTCTACACAATTATGAGTTATTTGTCTTATGACATTCCGGCAGCCAATAATCCAAAACTCTTGTCTCACGAGCGCGAAGAGAGTAGAGACACCCGGGTGTACGAACCGAACGTGTGCGTCGCGAAGGATAAGTTTGGTGATAGCATGTTCCTTGGGTAGAATGATGGGGTGTTTTACATTGAACGAAATATCAGCGTTTTGAATTCTGCCTCCAACTCGAAGAATGTTGTCGCTATCTAGAAATGGAGTAAGATTGATTAATTTGCAGTTGTTCGGAAAAAACCCACGGCGTTTGTAGGACTTAATGTCATCACCAAAGAATTTATCCTGTAGCCATCTGATGATCCGATTTTTTGCTTCAAACATCTCATCTGGTTTGAACAGAATTGAGGAATGTTTCTTTCCCTTGCAAATTGCGATAGCGCGATTTATTTGGACAACAGTTCTTACCAAAACGTTCCATGATGAGATTCGGGTGGAGAGTATATCGAATGGATGTTCCTCACTCACAGTGTGTAACGAGTGTGTAGGTTGGATTTTGGCTTCGGTCATGCACCTAGGATCGTCGTCAAACTCGACAACAATCGGCCACTTCTCACGTTCGTCTCGAAGCCATTGGGGACCTGTCCACCAAAGCGGGTGCTGCAACAGCTGTGCCGGTAAAATGCCGCGTGAAGCGCAATCGGCTGGATTGCTCGCAGATCGAACATGAAACCATCTGGACATTGGAATGGCCTGTAAAATTTCAGCTGTGCGATTACCGACGAAAATGTTCCACTTACGTGCAGGAGCGGACAACCACGAAAGGACGACCCTTGAATCACACCACGCGTATACATCAGCGAATGTTACGTTTAAGGCCTGTTGTACTGCAACGAGTAGTCTGGCCAACAGAAGAGCGCCGCAGAGCTCTAAGCGGGGAATACTGAGTTGTTTTAAAGGGGCAACACGAGATTTAGCCGCAATTATGTTGGTTTCGAAGCTACCATCGACACGACGAAAGCGCGAATAAATCACCGCAGCGTAGGCAGCACTCGATGCATCCGAAAACCCATGTATTTGAAACGAATCGCGTGATAACCCGATGGGTCTAGGTATTTGAATGTTTGTCAAATTCGATAATTCACTGCGATACCGATTCCATTGCATAGCGATTGCATTAGGGACTTGTTGGTCCCACTCCAAATTCCGATGCCAAAGTTCTTGGAGGAGGATTTTCAATAAAACGACCGAAGGACAAAGAAACCCGAGTGGATCGAAAATACGTGCAACGTCACGAAGGATTTGTCTTTTTGTGACCGATTCGGTAGGCACACAGTTTAACCGAAAGCTAAAGACATCGCACTTTGAGTTCCAATAGAGCCCGAGCACTTTTATCCACGAATCCGCGTCGGTATCGATTAGCACATTGGATTCACCGCTATTGTCGCTATTTGGGATAAGTTTAACCGAATTACTTTGCCACTTGCTTAATTGCATACCGCCTTTTGACACAAGGTCGATTAAGTTCGACTGTTTATATAACGCTTCATCCAAGGTGTCACCGCCCGAAACCACGTCATCAACGTAGAAATCGTTTAACACTATTTCCGAAGCGACAGGAAACTCGTTTTCATAGTCTCTAGCAAGCTGCTCAAGAACCCGAACCGAAAGAAAAGGTGCACAGGACGTTCCGTAGGTCACAGTGCGCAAACGAAAGTGTTCTAAAGGTTCCGACGGAGACTCTCGCCAAACGATACGTTGAAAATCGGAATCCTTATCCGACACCCAAATTTGGCGAAACATTTTAACGATGTCCGCGGTAAAAACGAATTGATGTCGTCGAAAACGAAGACAAACAGCGAAAAGATTCCTCTGAATGGGTGGACCAATCATCAAAGAGTCATTAAGGCACTGACCGTACGAGTCCTTGGACGACCCATCAAAAACGACCCGAAGTTTAGTGCTGGTGCTGTCCGGTTTCAACACCGCATGGTGAGGCAGATAAAAAACATTTGGCTTGTTGATGTCCACACTGGGGACCTTTGTCATGTGACCTAAGGCCAAATATTCTTTCAAAAAGTTGTTGTAGCTTTCATAAAAGCTTTTGTCGTTGGAAAACTTCCTTTCCATGGATTTAAGTCTCGAAAAAGCTCCATTAAACGAATTCCCGAATTGGGTTTGAGATTTGAACGGAAGATCAACAATATACTTGCCATTAGCATCGCGGCGATGAGTACGTAAAAAATGTTCTTCAATCTCCTGGTCTTCTTTGGAGGTTATTAACTTTGGGTCGACTTCTTCAATTGTCCAAAACGCTTGTAAAATGGCGTCCACATCTAGCTCGGCGTGATGTGATACAATGCTAGCCTTCTTCAACGATGGTAACTGACCGGCCAACACCCAACCGAAGATTGTATTGTGTGCAATGGGGTGGCCTTGCTGGCTTTGTACAATTCCCTCGATTAAAACATTCCACGCTTTGTCAGCGCCTAACAAAATATCGACAGGATGTGATTTATTAAATGATGGATCAGCCAAGTTCAACTGGTGTAAGTGTTCCCAATCCTCAACGCTAAACGAGATCGTAGGTAACTTGGAAGTCACATTCGATAGGATGTAAGTATCAACTGGGATACTAAATTTATCACACCGTGACGTAATTACCAGTGATATTAGGCCTCTGGATTTACCCGCACTGGTAGATCCAATACCGCTAATGGGTATGCGAGCGTTTCTTCGTTTGAGTCCCAGGCGTTGGGCACATGACTCCGTAACGAAAGAAACCTGCGAGCCTGAGTCGATGAGGATTCGAACTTCCTGATACGCACCATGAGCGTCCTGTACCTTTCCTATAGCTGTTGGTAGCAAAGTGTGTGGAATTGGAGGAGCTGTGTTAAGCGAATGGTTGTTAAGCACGAATGAATTTGAAGTCGAAGCCGACGAAGTATTCTGAGGAACAAACTCCCGAATAGGTACTCGATTCAACGAACTGTTAAGAGTTGTGTTGGCTGGCACATTTTCATTACGAATTATGAAAACCGAAGGGTCGTGCACCAAGGTATGGTGACGCGATTTGCATACCGAACACCGAAATTTGGACTGGCATCGATTCGACGAATGACCTGACCGCAAGCAGTTGAAACAATTTTTGTTGGATTTAACGAAATCCCTTCGAGCAGTAACCGTCATCCCCAAAAAGTCTGGGCACTGGGGTAGCAGATGCGAAGCGTTGCATTTGGCACACGATGAAGCCGATGTGGTGTGCATGCTCTTTACTCCCGAACTCTTTGGCCTAACAGTTTCACGCGAACTAGAATGTGCACTCTCGAGTGCATCACATCGACGTTCCAAAAAATCTAGGAACTCGTCAATAGTAGGATTATCTACCGTGCTACTGTCTTCGGACCATGCTTTCCGTGATTCGGGGTCTAGTTTGTTAAGCAAAAGGTAAATTATCCATGGATCTCGACTGAGCGAATTCACCGCAGTCAAACCCCTCACAATTTCATCCGCACCGTTCGATATTTTCCGTAACTGTTCGACGTTACACTGGTTGGACGACGGTAAGTCCATGAACGATTTGATGTAACCGTTTATAATGTGGCGTGGCCTATCATACCGTTTTACCAACCGAGCCCACGCGTCTTCGTACGTCGAATTTGTTAAAGGTAAATGGCTAAGAAGACCTAACGCGGTGCTACGCAAGCACGATTTTAAAAACAGAAATTTTTGAATCGGCGTGAGATTCTGTTTGCTATGAACCGCACTTTCAAACATGTCCCTAAACGATGGCCACTGGTGGTACTCCCCGGAAAACGGTTCGATGTGGATTTTAGGCAAAAAGAAATCTCTTGAATCTGTACTACGCGAATTATTAAGCGATTCGAGAATTAATTTTTGCTGGTCAGCAAGGAGACCGACAACGTCTTGGCTTCGCTCGAGTTTTTCCCGCTCTTTTATAGCCGTCAATAAGGTAGCGTGCACCACCAAAAATTTACCCTCGAAGTCCTCGTACTCTGGAAGCGGGTCCATATAGCCTTCCACACCGTCAAGCTCATACATTTGCTTTTGAGTTATATTGAACTCATCCCAAGCACTAATTGCTTTGCTCAACCTCACCTCTAAATCGCACATTGAGGTTCTGCCATCAATGGACTCTGCGAACGACGAAAGTCTCGTCAAAGAGCCTTTAAGATGGCCACGTGTGGCGCGAAGAGCCGCGAGTGAAAGCGCTTGAGACATTTCGATTTAAGTTTCTCAAAGTCGACGAAACACTCGATTTGAAACGTCCTAAACTTCTTGCAGCGATCAACGATCAACCGAATAATCTTAGCTACCGAATTTGAAGGTGGGTGCTCCTTATACCACTATGACTAACGATATTGACGCTACCTGCTCACACTCGTGTCGACAAAATATTAAAACCCGAGTAGTTATAGTCTCGATTTAATTCCAATGGTGGACTGTATTTTATATCGAATGCATCCGGCGAGACACGGACCAAAAAATGTATGATAACGAATCGAAAAAAGTTTTGAATTTGCACTCTTGGTTTGGTTTTTCCCACGACGACAAAAATGGTGCACCAACTAGCAAGCAGTGTAACCAAAAAAAGAAAAAAACAACGATATTTAAAACTGGATACAAATTTATTGTGTGTTACCTCGAGTGTGGTCCAAATGCAAGTGACCGTGAAAATTAATTACATGGAATGATCAACAGCTGTGTATAACACTTTTAGTACGAATAACAAGACAAAGAGAAACGAAATAAATTTGATTTACAGCTAGAGAGTAAGAACTCTGAGCGAATTACAGCTAGAGAGTAAGAATCAAGAGCAAATTACAGCTAGAGAGTAAGGACTCTGAGCAAATTACAACTAGCTACCGATTACATCATATGGCAATTAATTTACAGTAGACAAAATATAGAAAAACAATAGGGTAACGTATGTTAGGTTTGTCAAATGCGAACACCAAATAATAATTAAATTTAAATGCAAATAATTTGTATGCTGCTATATAAAATTAGATACGTTCTCAAACAGATACGTTTATATATGGCAATCGCCTTTGACTTCGTGGAAACCGTGGCGTCGAAAATGTCATAAAATAGATAATGACCGGCTCAGTTGGTATTGTCGTGTTCAAAAGAGAAGGTTTGTTCGTTGAAGCCCTGGGGTCACCCTGTGGTCGCCACAAAGCGTTTTTTGAAAAACTTAAATGTCAAACTGATTGTTTTTGAGCCCTCAGTTGACCTGGGCTTACCCTTAACTTGCCCTAGATTTTTGCTTCGTCTCTGGTTCTTCAAATATATCCTCAATCATAGTAGGCCTCTGGAGCTTCTCAATGTCTGAGGGTCAGCATATTAAGTTTTGGGGTTGTAATTCGAACGCTATTGCGAAGATAACTAGTACAACATGAAAATCCTGTACGATGTTTTCCCTACACTTTATATTGCGTCTGTTATTAACTTGTCGGTGACAAGCTCGCTTTAGCAGTCAGATAAATTTATTATTTTTTGCTTTCCAATTCCCGCTCCAAGATTTTTGAAGTCTGGGACAACAGCTTGATCGAACGGTAGCAATTTCGCGAATCTCCCTTCAATCTATGAATTGGTAGACGATAACTTTTCCGAGGCTGCGATCTTGTATAAACTTGGAAATGAGAATAATGAACCATCTAAGCCTGATGCCTCCCATATATTTTTCCAAAACTCATTTTGTTTCTCGTCTGGCCTAGCATCTCTGCCTTTTTGGAGTTCTTAACTGTGTTACACTTTTATTAACGCGAAAGTTAACTTTACGATGAACGAAACTATGATTTGTACTATTTGTAACGCGATTGGATTTTCCGAATCCAATTAATAAAATATAATATACGAAATTAAAACGATTAAGAGAAGTGCACAGCCGGTGTGCCGCGAGATAAACAGACGAAATGTCAAACGCGCTGATAAACTAAAAAGTGTAACACTCAGCAGGTAGGCTGCTGACACCACGGCTAAACTCAGCTGGGCTGGGTTCGTAAACAAAAAAAAAGGTTGCGTAGCGCGATAAAAGACGATCGCGAATAAAATGACCGATTCAATAGTAATTAAAAGAAGAATTAAAAGTATTTTTCTAAGTACAGGGTGTACAAAGAAAAAGTGGGCGCCAGGAAATTTTTAGGTGAAATTTCCAAACCAAGAATGCAGTCTGTAATAGTTAAAATATCAATTGAAATACTCAAGTTAAATTCCCAAAGGGATTTAAAGCTATTTATTTTGTATTCTGTGTTGGGAAAACCTTACAAAAAGTGGGATTAAAAACCCAAATCTTTTCAACAATCAAATGATACAATGGTGGACGGTTAGGTGAACCGTTTAAAAAGTAAACAATGAAAATAACCGGAAGATTGAAACGTTAATTGTTCTTTCCCGAAAAGAACAATTAATATGAATTTATAAGGGTCGCGTGTCTCACAATTTTGAGAATATCGTTGGCAAAGAACAACCGAATCTTAATTTTGACAACACTAAAAAACTAAACCACTCTACTTATCTTTTCTTTTTCTCCTGCTTTTCCTTCCTCCTTCAAATTTTCTATATCTTGTCTGTCTGACAATTTCTGCTAGTTCTCCTTCTCCAATTTCTCCTTCCACTGACTCTAAACACTTTCCAAAATTTCTCTAACTTTATCTAACACTTTCTATCAACAATATTTCCAGCTTTCTATTTTCACTTTTCTCTTTTTCTAAACAAAATCGCAATTCGCAAAAAAAACCACTTGTCGCTTTTTAGGTCAACCAAGAAGTGGTTGATCTTGTCAGTTTGTCCTTTCTCGACTTTCAAAATCACACACACATTCATACAATCGGCCAATCGTGTCTCGAGGTTTTCGGTCACGGCTTTCTAGCACATGCAGCCTTATGGCTGACAAGCACCTCCGTTGTCGAATTCCAGCGAGACCTTTCACTCGCACAATTTTCCATTCACATTGAACTGAAAAAGTTGTTGGGTGTTTGTTCCCAAAACTTATCCAGCTCATTAGCCGAGATCAGACCCCTCCCATAAAACTTGTCGAGAAAAATGAAAGTTCCTGAAAGTTGAAAATAATACTTCTGGACATTTTCCCAGTTACTCTACTATATAATCTACTGAGTCAGGGAAAGGCTAAAATTCTCTATGTTACAACTTTTCGAAAATTGAAGAAGGGAGGAAAAGCTAATAAAACCAAAATGAACTACTTTACCCTATACGGTGGATCTTTGCGCAGATTTGGGGAAAAGGGAAAACTATTAACGTTTCATTCTTATTATTCGGTTTTACAATACTAAAAGTTAAATTTAGGGTGTTTACACTTGCAGCACTACGCTGCACAGTGTGTCTCATAACGAAGTATGGCGTTCACACGTGCCATTTCTATTGTTCTCCTCTGCGATATGTGTATGTATGTGTATAGTGTTGTGTGTGTGATATCCTGCTTGTGTAGTGTGTGTAATGAGATGTGTGCATGATGATTAGTGTAAAGATGATAGTTGTGATGATGATAAAGAATGATGGTATAAGTGAATGAATGTAAGCATGTGTAACTGATGATAATGATGTGAATGTCGATAAATGAGTATGATGATGTTTGTGAGTGACGAAGTATGACATTCAATTTAAGTAAATGGTGTGCGAGTCTCCAGAGGCTTCTGGCTCGACACACCAAACGCCGACATCAGTTCAGCTCATCCGCTGATTACGACATGCACCTATTTTGTCATTTGCTCAAAGCTATGTTTCGATCACATTGCTAAGAGCAAAGAACGGAGAAATGATGGGACGAAGAAATGATAGGGAAGGGTTTGAGGAAAAGAGAGGGATATCGAAATCAAAATAACTAAATGTAAGAATGGTTTTTGTTGCGGGAAAATATACCGTAACAACTGGTTCATTTACTTTTTTGACGATGTTGCCATCTCAATACAGTCGTCATGTGTGCAGGATTTTGTCGTTTTTTTTGCTGTCTTTCAGCATTGTTATTGAACTTCGGCGAACGAATCTCTTCAGCATTTCGATTTCTTTGTGTGGCTATTGGCTATTTTTGAGATTATTGGCCCCGTTTCCAAGTTATTTTGTAGAATTTCTTGGATAGCAGAAAATTGTCGTAGAAATTCATTCCTGATCCCGATTCATTTCCGCCTTTTTCCTTGAATTTGGACGCACTTCTTCTTTGCTTCTTTCTTGCAGCTTCTATGTTCCCTTTCTAGATAAGCCTTTTAATATTTTTTATTTGAGGGGCACCATGTCCACAACTGGAAAACCCCATTTATCACTAATCAGCCCCATTTATCATTTTACCAGCGTGTTCCTTTAGATTGTTGGTAGTGTCCTTTTAAGACACCTAGCAATGATTTAGGTTTCTTTAAACATGAGTGCGGTTTTATAAATCAGTGACTTTTTGCATAAAAAAAAGTTTTTCTCAAATATACTTTTTTCGTTTTGAACATTTCTAATATGCCTTTAGCTCTATCCAGAGTTTTTCCAAATTTTTTTATTCCTCCCAAGCAATAGGTTTTCTTAAGGCCCTCAAAACAGGCATTTGTTTCAGTGATGACTCTTCGTTCGACCCAAATCTCTTACCACCCAGCCATTTCTTCAGGTTTGGAAACAGGATATAGTTTTTGGGAACCCAAGTCTGGAGAATATGTAGACCAATTTATGGATTCTTTTCATGATGACTTCACATGTATGCACCCGTGTATTGTCTTGATGAAAAAGCACTATTTTCTTCATCAAATGCGTTCGTTTCTGCTTCAAATGGAAATCGAATCTATCCAAAAGCTCTGAATAATACTTTCCATTTAACTTTTCCCTCCTTTTCAAGGTAATCGATGTGAATGACACCGTGTGCATCTCAAAAAACCGTGGCTATGGCCTTGTAAGTCGACAAATCCACATTAGCTTTCTTTGGTGCACGTTCACCCAAAGAAACCCACTATTTGTCTGTTCTTGGGCCTTTGGTGTGTTTCAAAGAATCCAGGTTTCATCCACTGCAGCAAAACGTCCCAAAAAGTCGTTCGAATTGCGGCTCAATATCACCAAATAATCCTTTGAATAGTCACACCGTTGCGCTTATTTTTGGAGTATGAGCAATTGCGGCACCCATCGAGCGGATAGCATTTTCATATCAAAATATTCATGTAAAATGTCATAACCGCCCAGTTGAGATGCCTACAGTCTCACCCACTTCAAGCATTTTCATTTTCCGATAGTCGAATATCAATCCATGGATTTCATCGACGATTTTCCTTGATGACCTCTTTTGGGCCACCTGGACGTTCGGCATCACTTGTGCTGATACGACCTCAACACAACTCCGCAAACCACTTTTTGACCATGGACGGTGCAGGGACCCCATAGTACTTATCAAATCTTTCCTTGGTTTCAGCACACGAAATTAACTTTTCTCCGTTTCCATTAATTTTCACGAGATAACTACTTTCAATGGCTGTAACACATTTAAAATAATTGCGCTGGAAAAACGAAAAATTATCAATCGGACTTATCAAACCGCCTTTTGTGCTTTCCTTCCTGCATTTTGGGCTGTGTTTTGATGACGTTGCGCTGCGCATATTATTTTGCATATAAAGGACCCCATTGGAAAAGTTATGTTTGTTTTTTGACTCGCGTGTTCTGTGTGTTCAAAACTTCACTCACCAGAAAGTTTTTCAGACGCTGAAACACACAGTAATAGTACCATAGACAATGATTGGCCTTGTGACGTGAGGGCCATGGAACAACTCACCTTCACTCTGCTACCAAGTTATCTGCTACAGCCGCAGTCAGTGCGAAAGCTCTTCTCGGCCGATCCGGAACCGCATCCATATGTTTGTATCTGATGCATCTAAAATATAGATACTGGTCAAGCCAAAGGCCGAGATACACTTAGCTACTACTTTGCTTGTCAGTAGGTAATCATGTAGACCAACTACCACCTCCATTGCAAATGAATGACTTTTTTGTGCTATTACTTGGATATTATATCAAGAGTAGTGGTAACCAGTTGATCTCATCAATGTTGAATCAAAGCAGAAAACTTTAACCTCACGCTTTTAAACTTAACTCCTGATTTGCTTTTTTCAATTAACAATATGCAACTTCTAAGTTCCACCTTTTGTTTCGTTTAGAGCAAACAAATGTTTTCTTGTACTTGTTTGCAGGTCCCATTTCAACCACTCCTTTTATCTGTCCTTTTTTTGATGTGTTTGATTGTTTATGTTGTGTATGTAGTACATATATATATATATATAGTACACATATTTAGTATATATATAGTACATATATGTAGTACATACATGTACTGCCAAGACTATATCGGACGTAGGTTTTTATAATGCTACCAAACTATTATGTATACTTGTTTTTGTGATTTTCTGTCCTAGTTACCAACAAAACCTAGAATGAGTTCCAGAAGGTAGGCTAGGTTCACTTCACCCCCTTTTTTTTGGTGTTGATTTCACTACGCTCATAAAATTAATGTCTCAATGAGCCAATTTTAAAATTTCTTAAGTTGAAAATAATTTGTTTCTTAGCAAAAGCTATTCCAAAATGTATTTAAATTTTCAAGTTGACGTTTGTCTCAATCACCAGCAAAATAAAATCATTTTCAGCCTTGTGTCAACTTACTATGCAAAACTTTAGCTTAAAACAACAAATCTCAAACTAAAGACCTTCTGGCGGAAAAAGGAGAAAAACAAATCACTCTGAAGGTTCACAGACAAAAAAAAAATACTCAATTTATTTCCAAATTTGAGAAAGGTATCCAACATAAATAAAGAAAAAAGAAAAAAAAAGATTTCCTAAAGGAAGACCGAACAATCCGGAATACGAAAATCAAATTAACCAGAGGAAGTTCCCTTGGCGAACACCCAAAACCACTGTACTTGTTCGAATTTATACCAAACTCAAGGCTCTCGACCCTCCCTGCGTGTTCTTGATGTCTATTATCCTGTTGTTGAACTTCTGTTTATTCGTTCTCTTGTGGTGTGAGTCGTAGTGAATGTTGCTGCTGCTGCTGCTCATGCTGATTGTTTGTACCCATTGTCGTTGTATCGTCACTCTCACTGGAAATGGGCACTAACGCATGCCGTCGGCCATCATCGCCATCAGCATAGGTAGGAGTTAGGTAAACCGAGCCCATTGCAACTTCCTCTTCTGCAGGCGACATATTCCATTCGTTTTGTAAGTTTGTTGACATTTCTGTTGGTTTTCGAAATCTCTGCATCGAGGGAGTGGTTTTTCGATTTTCCAAAATTAATTTTATTTCCCTCGCAGACTGCCACCATCTGCGGATGTAAATTATGGTAAGCAACAAGAAGTAAAAAGGATATTGCAGTGGAAATTAAATTCTTATTTATGATCCTTTTGGCAGCTTAATGTTGCAGAAGTGTATGTCAGTATTTATTTATGTGGTAAATGGCTCTAGTCACAGTTGGAATTGGTTTTGATAATTTTTATGTTTTCCCTAGGAGTTAATTAATAGAAATTATGGGAGTTTCTTCTTTAAGAAGGACGATGTGCGTTGACGTATTCTAAACATAAAGGAGTTCCAAGAAACTAAAGCCTATCATCAATCACCATAATACTGCCAACGCCAATCAAATTATTTATCTTAATGACATCACCTGATGGAAACTATTATACCCGATTGATAAATGGGCTTGCAGGCGTCCCAGAAAACCGCATAAGACTCGATTTGTATGGAAAATGATCATTGCCAAACTAATTGCCTTAATCCTATTTTAATGAATAGAGTAAACAGAATGGCCTGAATGCAATATCTGCAATTAACAGCGATTCTGGCTGACTTACGCTAACTTGAGCTGATTTCAGCTATCTCAGGTTCTGTGTGGATTATTAGCTGATTAGAGGTTTAGTGTATCTTTGATTGCTTTTACCAGTTTCCAAATGTGCTACCCGAAAACGAGGAAGAAGAACAATTTACATGTTGTGCTGTTCGAAAGAGTTTCTTTATCATCAAATAGCTTCTGTTGTTGTTCATTGGTTCAATAAAGGGATTGTTTCATTAAAAACTTCTCTGATTGAACTTAGCAGAGTTGCATATTGATGAGGTGTAGTGGAATGAAGTCAAAGCAAATTACGGAAGATACAATCTTTTTTTTTTCTTACCTGTACCAGGGTCTTAGTTGTCCTTTTGCAAGTATATAAACGTTGATGAAGTAAACCGTGAACTGAAAAAAAAAAAAAAAAAATCAAATAAAAGCAATCTTTAAGGACCTTCCAAGCCAAAGCGTTTTTGAAGTCGTTGCGGTGCCCATTGTAGCTCTGAAAATTAAGTTATACAGTGACATTCGAGATTACTCGAACCGACAAGGGACAAAAAAAAACCTAGCGTTTTAAGGGATTTGAATTGTTGCAACGGCCTTTATGATGACGAACGCGTTTCTACCGCTGCGCAACTGCAAAAACGCTTCGCTTTGGGAGAACTTTTAATCTAAGTTATGAAAATTTACGGGACAGAAACGCCCAACTATTAAAAGCATGCGTGTACACAGTCTTAGGTCAGATAAGGACGAGCCCTAGTAAATGGTCAGAGGCGTAATGCTTAGCATGTCGGTCTTTAAGATTTGGTTAAGCTGAAGGTTGATCTTATTTCCGTCACACTAAGATCAATATAGATCTATTGTGATACCCTGGAGTGTTGTTGAGTTTTATAGAGTTAAAATCCTATAAGTCGGTTAGTAAATTTATAATCATTTTGTGGCCTTAATAAAGTTCAACAAGCTATTGCCAGGATGGTCTGAAAATTCCTCTATCTCGTTGATGAAGTTACTGCCCAGAATTTTTTTCCTGCTGTAACACACTACTGGAGAGTGACAAATGAAGCGAGTGGATATCTTCATGTTCATCTTCGTCACTGCGTCCTCTACATAAGTCATCGTTGCATAAAGACACATCATTTTCTTTTTATGGTAACCTCGTAGGTTATGACCTGTTAGAATACTGATAAGAGATCGTAATGAAGGCCTATTCTGAGATAGAAGCCTCTCAAGTTCTCTTTAGTAGGCAAACAATTTTAACTGATTTCTTAAACAGAGTTTCTTGTGCCAAAATGCTTACACTTCGCTAACTCATCTCGATTCTCATTTCAAAGCTTATACAAGATAATAGCCTGTCTAGAGGGAAAGCTACCTTCTACCGATTTGCGAAGAGAAGGGATATACACGAAATTGCGATAACTATCGTTCGATTAAGCTGGTGTCCCACACTTTGAAGATCGTTGAGCGGGTATATTATACCCGGCTGTAGAAAGTAGTAAAGCTATCTGATAACTGATGCGGGTTTGTAGTTTGCAAGTCAATAACATATGCAATAAAAAGTGTATTGGAATTTAATTGGGAGAACATTGTGTTTCCTTAGATGATTTGCTTTCATACTGATAGACTTCGAAAGAGCGTTAGATATAAGCAACCCCAAGACTTAATTTAGGGTGGCCGTCAGACATTGAGCAGAATCAGAGTCCTATTACGGATGATTGATGAAGGAGAAGTGACCAAACTAAGATGTCCAGTTGAATTCACTGAAGTGCTCGATTTAATTGTTGGGGTACGATAAGGGAGCGTCTTTAGTCCTATTTACTTCCAGTCCTTGACTAGATGCTGGAAGGTAAAGTACAGAACACTAAAGTACATCAACTATTCTTTGTTGACGCTAAACTCAACATAATTGAGGATTCCATATCCCTGCAAGGAGCAGTTAGCGCACGGGTAAAAGTATTTGAAGGCCAGTTGATACCGATTTAGTATCAAAAAGTCAGAGTACTGGTTGCACTTGTTCCAAGAATTTTTATTGGAAAATGTGCATCCAAGTGTTGAAAGTTTAAACATCTGGGATCAATGATCATTTGTGATGATGACATCAATCATCGAAGGAGCGTAAGGTGGATGAAGTGTTGAGAAAGCTCCTATATCTTTTGTGTTAAAAAACTTCCCCATACGTTAAGGGAAAACTCTACATTGCGGTTGTGTTTCCAGCACTCGCATACAAGATACGAGTCACAATGGAGTAACTTGATAACGTAGAAAAGTAATGAGAGAAAATTAAGGGCAGCTGAGATAAAGATGCCTTATATAACAACAGGAGCTTGATAGAATGAGAAGAACAAGGTTAGGAGCTTGAATGTGGGGTGCAGCTGCAACTGGCAAAATCTCACTCCGATCTCAAGGATCCATTGTGCTCGCCGGTTAATAGAGGACGAAGAGGTGGGAGGGGTGATGGCGAAGGGTAGCAGAGGATAGGATTGATGACTGAGTTATTGGGTTAGGGAATCCCCACTGTATCATTTGAAGCCCTGAATGAATTTAAGGTGCTATTCAATGAGATGTTTGAGATGTCACCCAGTTTGATGAAGAGAGTTTCCACTCCAAGTGATTTTTCTTGTGCACTCATATAAGAAGTGGAATCATCCTTCCTCTGCCTATTCATCGTTTGTTCTCTACATACGTTGGATGTGCTGATGCGCCTTCACGTCATGTTCGAACCCTTGAGAATGTCAAACAAAAAAGGGTTTTTTTTCTTGGAAATATCTGGCCATGGGTTTCTGGAAATCCATCACGTTTCTAAAGAAGGTTTCTTGAGAACGGAGGTGATCGCTTCGCAAGGTTCAAGTGCTGGCCGGTTTTTGGCCAGCTAATCCGCCATTTCATTGACGGTTATGTCACGATATCCTTTTTAAAGCTACTGTGTTCGTTGAGCCGAGCAGTCTTAGATTACTGCTAGAGCTTTCTACTTATTTGGATTTTGTGATATTGGATGAGATAGCTCTAATGGCCGCCTGGCTGTCTATGAATACTTCGAATTGTTTATTTATTTATTTGTTGACCAAGTTTTGCGTAGCCATAATGTCTTGCAGCTTTACAGACTGCAAGTTCTTCTGCTTGGAAAACACTGCAAAAGTCTGTTAGCTATATTGACATATTCATAGAAGGTTAATCCTATGAGAAAAACTTTGAACCGAAAAAGTTGAAATTCAAAAATACCATCTTGGAAAAATAAAGTACGACTGGCTCAGTTGGTATTGCCATGTGCAAATGAGAGATTCAGAGAACCCCGTCGGAAAGACAATGTCATACAACACTTAAACAAGACCTTGAAGGAAACGAAGGAAAGGCAGACCAAAACACTCCTGGTTCATGCAACAAAATCAGCATTTTGTGTGGCCACATGGAACAATAAAAAACCTGATTTATTATTATGAATAGAATTATTACAAAACATTCCGAACTAAAATTGCGTCTTAGAAGGGTACGGCAATCATCTAACTGATGAGCCCAATTGCCGTGCCTGGGCGAAACGCAACATGGAGTTGAGGTATGATCATTTCGATCTTCAACATACATTTTTCTAATAAAAATTTTTTCTTTTAAAAATGTTTTGTAATAATTCTATTCAATTTACAACTCCAGGACAAAACAAAAACAATAACAAACACTTGTTTGCTATTTTCTTTTAAATAAAATTATTATTATGAGTTCGAGTATCACATCATGACCCCCTGCAGTTGTTTGTGAAGTGACCGTATAGTTGTTTTTAAAGAATAAAGAAGCTTTGTGAAATCAGAATATTAGTTTTTCCTTTTATTTCACAACTTCAAAAAACCTTGATCGATTCCCAGCCGAGATGAAAGTGTTTCCTACAACAGCTGCTAGAATAACTAAGCTGAATACGAGGAAGCCTTTGATTGTTGATTTTCACTTCATCACACAAAAACATATAAGTAGGTGCAATATACTTATAAATAAATAAATAGGGTGGCGCAACAGAGCGAAGAGCCCCAAGGCCTAGCGCGTTTGTCACAACCATCCCTTGTGAGGGAATGGAGGGGACCTACATTTTTTAGCCGGTTCCGAACGGCTAATCGAGAAAGCGCTTTTCATGGCAATGAATACTAACGGAGGACTTGCCAATTCCTAGCGAAAGGCGATACCCGTGAAAAAACATTTTTGCCTCTGTTGGGATTCGAACCACGAACCTCTGGATTAACAGGCGGACATTCTATCTATCACACCACAGGTACCACAGGTGCAATATACTTGATGCACAGAAAAGCTAAAGTATTCGCTCCCTTTTTTTACCGGCTGGAGTAGAAATAACTCTTTTCTTGTGCAAATAAAGTACAAGTGCTGATGGAGATCACCGCTGAAGCATTTAATGCTAATTTGACAATGCGTTCTTAGGTTGTGTGAACCAATAAAACGTCAACAAAAAACGGCTTTTGTATATCCATTTTTTTTTGTGTTAGGAGTTTGAACGGTCCTTAGTGGATATGTTTTAATTAATCAACCCTATTAAGTTTTTGAACCCTATTTGTTGATGCACACCCGCACTGTTTTTATAAAAAAAAAGGTACTCACTTACCGTAGTAAACAAAAAGAATAACAGCCAGCCTTTTGTCCAAATCCTTGCCATGACAGCCATCGTACGTCTTTCTTGTTGAGAAAAATAATATTGTATCCCAACAAGTATTGTGCCAACAATACCAAAGGCAACCAGTGTCAGCAAAGAAAACATCTGGCAATCTTCCTGCCAAAAAATTATACCGAAAAAAAATTCAAATTAAATTTATCTCGTTTGATGTTTGAAAACAACCACAAACCTTTGCCAAAGGAACAACCGCCACAGCCCCACCACCAACTCGAACCCGTTCTCATACGAGCATAGACATGACACCATTAAATTAATTAAATTAAATCTAATTTAATTGCTTAGCACTTATTCTCGCTCTTGGCTTTTATTTCTGAGAACTACGAACAGCACATATACAGCGGAGGCGTTGTTGTTATGGAGCTACATCTCTTCCTTGTATTCAATTTAATATATATACAAATGAAGCTATGTGTGTCTTTTCCTAAGAAGTAGCTACCTAAAAAATGCTTTTCAATTTGATTGCAATTGGGTAAGGCGAGGGTGGATTGAAGCCTATTCAAATAGGTTATGCACTTTAGGTTTCGTATCTTGTTAATTATATTTAATTTTATTTTAATGGATAAGTGGGGTTTCTGAGTGAATAAAATTTCAATGCACGGGTTTCTTTTGAGGAAACCTACAACAGTGACGAACAGAGCCAATGACACCTATCAAAGGAAATGTGTCCTTTTATGTCTTGATTGTAGAATAAGAATTTTTTTTTTTTATATGTTGAAGATAAAATTGAATTTGCGTACTTCTTTAAGAGTATGGGAAGTGACAGTCGTTGCGATCATAGAAGTGAAGTAGATTGTAAAAATTTGAAGTTTGGAAGTAGACTGTTAGTCTTACAGAAGTCAGTTAATCTGCTCCTAGCTCTCTAAGCCTTTTTTATAACGCGCATCAAGGGGTTATGAATACCCTTTAAAATAATCATAGAACACAATGCGAGCCTTAAGAAAAGTTGGAGGAGAAAAAAAAGGAGACCCTGATGTACATTACTTTTGAACTTTTGTGAGTCGTAAAGCAGGGAAAAGACAGAGTCAGGCAAAGCATTGCACATACGGATTGTGCGACCAAAATATGAATCTCTATACTTGACTGCACGTCCGAAGTTGGGCTCAAGTTAAAACTGATGAGCATTCCTACGAGGCGGGTGTTGCGGTCAAATCGTTTCAGACGCAGACTGCAATTACAGCACTGTTTGTTGAAATAGCGATTAAAATAGTGAGACAGGTAACGTTCCGACGCGACGATGTTCCAGAGAATCAAGCGATTCTACGATTAAACTTCCGTCTCTCAGTCTCAACCCTATGTTTTGTACCCTATCCAGAGCGTGCAAAGATGTCCATCCCATATCTGAATGGAGCACCTGACGAAATATGGGAGTTATACTCTAGTTTTGAACGGATGTGAGCCTTGTGAATTGTAGTCAGATCAGAAGAGGTGGCAAATTTTCTGCATCGTCTTATGAAACCAAAGCTTTTAGCAGTATTTTTGACGACTTCAAAATTGTGATCTTTTCAGTGAAGATCATCGTTCACACACGTACCAAGTAGTGACAGCTTTTCGGTGCCTTGGATGCAGGTACCATTCATGGATAATGGCAATGGGTTGATGTTAAGCTATACCGACACAGACGTAACATTGAGTTTTCGAGGCATTGAATTAAAATCGGTTTTTATTACCTATGGTGTCAAGGTGTAAATTGAATGAGCTTATCATACGCAACCGTTCTAATTCCGCATTCGAATAGCAGGGACGTGAATTTGCAAACGAATCTGAAAAGCCGATGGTCGATTCCTCAGCAAAACAGTTGAGAGGATTAGAAATTTTAAACGAGAGATTGATTTTGAAAAGAAAAAAGAGAGTCAGAGACAAAACGGAGCCCTGAGGCACACTTCTGTTTAGAAAGTTGGTATCAGACTTGGCTATGGATAGACACGAGTCAGGTTAATTTTTCAATAACGTTCACGACCTACGAAAAAACACATTTAAAGATTGACAGCGTAATAAGGTATTGTAAAAAATTCTTACGATCAATCTACGATGCCTGGTCCGTAGAGTTATAGTCCTTGTTCAAAGATTAATTCGCGTTGCACCTCTCTTTGCTCTGTTACATGATAAAACCCCCTCAATTCCAGACTCTAACCAATGCTTTAGATATATCATGTACAACAATCTTACTTTCTCCAAAATAGTGTAAAGATTGGTTCCACTTTTCAGTGAGATATGCCATCTGCAACAGTGGACGAGTGGACGTTTTGCTACGAAAGACGCACTGTGGGTAATTGAGAAGCTTGTCCGTCAAGATATTTCATGAGTTGGCGGTTTATTAACGTTTCCATGATATTGGAAAGATGGAACGTTGGGGCAAAGGTTACCACCAGAAAAGCATTAGAAGAAGTACAAAGACTTGCGTGCATATGCATATCAGGAGCAATAAGAAGCTGTCCAACTGCGGCTTTGGAAGTATTGCTAAACCTGACGCCTATGCACCTGGTAATCTGGGAAGCATCTCAAATGAAACGATAGCTAGATTTGCCAAAGAGACTGAGTGTTACGAGTTACCACTCATTGACTTCCCTCGGGATAGCAAGACCAAGGAATTCAAATTCGACAAGCTCTTCAACGTTGAGCTTAGTAACAAAAGGGCATGGCAAAGTGAGGAAACGACTTACTCAATTAAGACCCATGCAACAAAATGGTATAGAGATGGCTCAAAAACAGCGGAGGGAACTAGAGCATAGGAATTTTTGGGCCAAGAGCAAAAATTTCAGTACCTATGGGAAGAATGTCAAGCATATTCCTAGCAGAATTCTATGCAATACGCAAATGCACGGAATTAAACATTGACAAATAACATAAAAACAAACATATTGCAATAATGACGGACAGTCAAGCTGCAATTAAGGTCATACACAATCTCTTCAAATCTTTTCAGTGAATGCATTCACAAATTGAACAAACTGGGCAGTAACAACAAGGTTACAATCTACTGGGTACAAGGACATGTAGGAATTATAGGCAATGAACAGGCAGACGAACTGACAAAGACAAAAACCGGATCACCTCTCATAGGACCAGAACTTTTTTGTGGAGTAACAGAAAACCACATTGAGAAAGAAATCAAAAAGTCGGAGGAAGACAACAGAGTTAAACACTCGAATGAGCTCCCCAAAATGAGTCAAGCCAAGCTTTTACTTGGCGTTTTTAACACAAAACGTTACAAAGACGCAATAAAACTGAGTAGAAACAAAGTAAGAATGCTATCTGGGCTCTTAACCGGACACTGCAGACTAAGAATACACCTAAAAGTACTAGGCATAGAGAGCGACGACCAATGCAGATATTGCAACGAACATGAAGAGTATTCTGACCACCTCTTAGGTGACTGCGAAGCTCTATTACACCAAAGGAAGAAGTACCTAGGATCCTATTACGTAGAGGAGAGGGAGCTAAAACTCCTAAGCGTAACCCAGATACTAAGTTTCATCAGAGGAACTAATCTGGATGAAGTACTTTAAAATTAAAGAATACTACTTAAGAAGTAGGGGGTACAATAGATCTATTAGGTCGAAGTGTAATACAAAACCTCAAAATATTCATTCATTCATTCAAGACTGCAATTGGAAGAGGACGAAGATTTGCCTTTTATAGGGACGGGCTGGACAAATGCATTTTCCATCTGCTCGGGAATAGCAAAGAAGAAACAGATAGAAATAAAAGCTTAAGTAATGGTTTTGATAGCGTAGAAGAACACCTCTTCAGAATAATGGTGTGATACCATCCGAACCAGCGGATTTCTGTATATTGAGGTCTTTTGTAACCGAGCGAGTTCGAAAAAATACCTGCTTCATCACAGAATTCAGAGACTCAAGCTCAGGTGAATCCAATAAAATCAGATGTAGAGTCGACGCCGCAAATTGAGCTGACAGGAAGTTGGCTTTTTCGACGAAGTTTACACAAGAAGATTCGTTGAAGACGAACGTTGGGACCAGTGATTTGGTGGATTTCGTATAAAGTTCTTAACAAAAGACCAAAAGTTTTTGCTTCTATCTGAACGCAACAGAACTTTTCGCCTTAAATTTTGGTCACGTGAAAACTTATTCCTTTGTGCATGAGCATTAAAAAAATATTCCTGGTCCGCTTGAACAATCAGGAAATAATTTTTGGCTATTTGAAACGCATGAACCCAAAAGCTGCTGAATGAATTTCCAAAAACTCTTCCATCATTGCATATCCCTTCAGTTTGACGGGAATAGGAGCTACGATGGTAAAAGCGAGTGAAGTCGCCGTTAAAAGGTAGTTCGAAAGAAAGAGGTGACGTTGCTTATAATGTTGGTGAATGGTGATGGTGATGCAAATAACAAACTCATAATCGATGATTGTGTAAGATTATTGTACATTCCCTGCTATTTTTTCATCCCTAAATGCGAGGTATGAAAGAAGAGGAACAGTTTTTCTTTATTTTGAAATATTTGGCCCGAACCGAATGCCATAGCTCTACCCCTGTAAATGCAGAATAGTAATCATTTAAGTAAATCGAAATAATTATCATATTGCTTTTTTTTTCACTGACGAGAAAACCCTGAATTTTCTTGCTTAAGTGAGTTCAATAACAATAATAATTAACGAACATGTTACGGCATACTTTTACTGAGTGAAACCACCCACTTTGGGCATATGTATAATGCGGACAAGACCCTTAATCCCTTAATCCAACAAACAACGTACATATTGGCACTGAGTGAACTGCATCCATTAATTCTTCGCGGCCAGAGAGTAATAATTTTTATTATCGTTTGGCTGTAGTATTACCACTGCATCATCATATCGTCGTAATCATTTGGGTGGACAAGGACATCCCAATGCATTTTGTCTTTCCAATTCACTGTACAGTCATCTCGTGTCATTCAACTCGATCGATGGGGGGTGTACTTATGCGAAATACAAAGTTTACAAAACTGAAAACTCTCACAACATGTTTTGGGTGCACTTACATTATTGCCAACCTCGTTGATAATTAGCATAAAAATGCAGACTTGAGGCTGGCCCAGACCAACTACCAATTCATTTTAATAAAAAAAAAAAAAAAAAACATAAATTGATGGGCAGTGGTGGTGGTGGTGGCTGGTTGCAAATAAGAGAACAAAAAAGGAAAAACCAACATACGAAAATAGCGAAAATTTTGCGCTGGAAATAGCTTACCTGGAGCGCCCTTTGGCTCATCGAATGCGAATACCACATTCGAAGCGACTGTAAGCATGTGTATCTGGAAGTATGTAGACATATTTTAAGAGATTAACTGAAAAACAACAGTGCTGCTATTTTGTGCGATGTCCTTATCAATAAAATGGGTTTGTATGTGTTTGTGTAGTTAAAAGTCCGGGATTCGGCGTATGGTGCTGGTAATGGGTGTCAATTTGCAAGGACATATAGAAAACATTTCGAGTTATGTAAAAGCTGTGGCTCCTAATTGGGTCCGATCTTTTGAATATTTGAAATGACACTTAATTACGTTGTTTAACGTTGATTGTTTAATTCAATGCGGCAGAGTTTTGTTTGCATTCAATCGGAAGCGCTTCAATTATTTTAGATTGTGTTTAACCGTTTTGTAATGTTGTTTGGTTTGCAGAAATCACTTTTCATAATTTTAAAAGCCAACGATTGGTTGCAGGAGCTACGAGTAGTGGAGATCAAATTCTCTGACGAGCTAATCGCTGGAAAGTAAATGGTTTTTCAAATTACGCCATCATCTCATTGAAGAACTCATAAAATGGCTCCTGTAACAACTCGGATGATGTTTCATTTGATTTGGTCATTGAAATACTCATTCAATGACTTATTACTCATTGGGTGACTCACCAAGTATCTTTGTGAATAAATGATTCATGGAATGACTCATTGAATGGAACGTGAATCATTTAATTACTCATGAAATGAATCATGCAATGACTCAAACAATGATTTATTTATATATATTTATAGAATGACTCCTTTAATATCTTAATGAATAACTCATCACATATATAAAGTAATTATGTCTTATCGAATGTCCTTTTTAATAGATTGAGAAATTCATTCAATGGTTCATTGAATTTAATGATTCATTCAATAGCTGATTGAATGATAAATTGAACTGCTCATGAGATGAAATCAGTCTTGAAATTATTCATTGAATTATTCATAGAATGACTCATTTAATGTCCTTACAAATTAGCTCATCATTTACATTTAGTAATCGAATGACTCATCGAATAGGTTATAGAAATATGAAAGATTCATTGAGATATCTTATCGAAGTACTCATGAACTTTTCCATTTGGGTTGGTTATCGAATGTTTTATTTAATGTCTGGTTGAAGAATTCATTGAATGTATCATCGAATAACTCACTGAATGAATCATTCAAGGACTAATCAAATACTTCATCAAGTAGTTGATTGAATCAAAAATCGAAATATTTATGAAATGAACCGTCGAATGACTCATAGAACGATTCATATATTGTCCTTGTGAATAGCTAATCACTTATATTTAGTAATTTGACTTGGTTACTGAATGCCTTATTTTATGTTTTATTGAATAATTTATTGAATGACTAGTTGAATGAATCATTCAAGGACTACTCAAACATTTTATCCAATGGCTCATTGATCGATTCATTAAACAAACCTCATAGAATGAATCAATGAATGAGTTGCAACTTGAACTATTGGGAGACCGCACGTTCGTCAATGAGTGGAATTATACAGGGTCCGCCAAATAACATTTTTTTTTTTCAAAAACAGGGCACAAAATATCGAGTGTAGCTTCGGCAGTGTAGCACGTAGCGCCGCGCCGCGCCGTCCTGTTAAAACCAAATGTTGCCAATATCTTCCTCTTCAATTTTTGTGAACAAAAATTCGTTCAACATGGCCCGATATCGATCGCCATTGACTGTAACGGCCATTCCTTGCTCATTTTTGAAGAATGCCTCTGGACCAAAATCCGCACCAAACAGTGACTCGTGTATCGGCTTTTCAATGTATGCGTGCGGGTTTTCTGTGACCCAAATGCGACAATTTGTTTGTTTACATACCCGCCAAGATCAAAATGAGCTTCATGTGAAAAGAAGATTTTTTTTTGGCAAAATCGGCATCTTCTCAATGCAATATTTCCCAGCACTGTTCAAGCGTATAAAACAACCATATTCGTTCAGCGGAAGGATAAAAATAATTATCTGTCGAATCAGACATGAATTAAGTGTTACCATTCACGAAATAAGCACTTGTTAAAAAAAAGCGTTAGATGGCGGACCCTTTAGTACCCATCAACACCATGCTTTTCCTCGCTCTTGATTCAGTGGTTCAGAGTTAATTTTCGGAAGTAATGTCTTGCAGTCCAATCTCCAATGACCTCCACCTTTCCTTAAAATACACCTTCCGATAAAGACTTTTCATCTTCATACTCTTCACGCCTGTACAATCTAATCCCATCTTTAAAATCGCTCATTTTGCTATGAATTTACTAAATTAATTTCTACTGCGCGCAAACTTTTTAATCGCTTGTGAGGAAGACCACAAAACTTTTGTAAGCATATAGTCAAACAATTTTCTTCAAAAGTAGTTGTCAAAGATTTCTCTCATCCTCTTTTACCATTTCATTTCAATCGAAATTTTACTCTGCATTTGCATTCAAAAGATTTCATGTCCTTGTCAAATAATGACGTAGAATACAACACTCTCCGCAGTTGTCAAGGACACCTCAATCTTTCTCTGCAGTTATGTACATTGCATACACAAAATAAATTATTTAAAATTTATCCTCTCAAATCATAATAATAACCTGCCTGCCTGCCAACCAAACAGCCTTACAGCTTTCAGCTCGTGCAGTGCATGGGAAGTCAGCCCTCCTTGCAATAGTCTCTACAAATTCTAATTTCTACTCTCTCGTGTGTGGGGAAACACATCTTTATTATGAGCCACCAGCCACCACCAAAGCGATAGAGATTGTCCATCGCAGTCAACAACCCACCAAAAAGAACCATGAAAAATATGAATGTGAGACACGCCTAACTCTTACATTTAAAGTTCATAGCACTAGGTTTTATGAAATGTCAGGACTCGACGACGCACGATGTTGCTACTAATGGATGGGCGGGATGAAAGACTCCAAGTTTATACGGAGACTGCTCCAAAACAACAAAACAAGTTGCAATTGTTTCATTTCGTGTAAAACTGCTCGAGGTTACAGAGCAGCAAATGAGCTGAAAAATTATTTTCAACTAGGCAATTAACGGAATGTGTTCTAACTGCAAAACTAGGGTAGGCAAAGGGTTATTCGCTCGGCATACATTTTTGCATTTGCAACTCAGCTTGGGTAAGCCCTTCTCAAGCCCCGGCAGCATGTGCACTTTAAAAGCGCATACAAAACACTTGGCTTGTATGTAAATGTAACTGGGGCCTAGACTTTTTTTTTTTAGAATACTGAATGGTTGTTCTTGTTTTGGTAAGTGCTGCAATGGCGTGCAACAAATATTTTTCCGAGTTTATTTTTTTTTTTGGTAAAAAAATGGCTGTCGTGTATTTCATGGACTGTGGAATAAGACAATGTTCGTGGCATTGTTTCGAAGGAACCTCTTGCGCATACCTCAACTTGGAAAATGAGGTTTTGTTTATTTCATTTCTGAAGAAAATAATAAGTTTTTAGATGTTAAAAGTTAAAGAAAAACAAAAACACGAGCAGTTCAGGTAACTTCACATAATTGCTCATTTAGTACTCTCAGCTATACTCGTATTGTTGGAGGACAAGTGGTTTGCAAAAGTTAGTCTTCTTTGATGAAGGAGCAACTCTAAGAAAGTAGCTGCAGGAGCAATTTGGAACGTAAATTGGTGTCTACTTATTGTTAACAGAACAGAAAACTTGTTGGACGTAGTAGGTATTCTCCTTTTTTTGTGGGTTGTGTAAGTACAAAAGCGAAACTTTTTGAAATTATTTTAACACTTCTTTTGCAGCACAGTTGAGAAGTTTTAAAACTTCTTTTTTTTTTTTGCTTTTTGATTTGGCTTACCTCAGCGTCTGGATTGTTTTGTATTGAAATTGACAGAGTTCACAATTGGTTTTTCCAGAAGTACATATCCAGTGTTCCAAGCAGTGGGTGTGCACGTAGGTCAGAGAACCTTTGCACAGACATGGTGACACGAGTCTAGAAAAAAAAAAAATATTTGAGTCATTAGAATGAGTCTTGATAGTTATTGACTTTTTTTCAAGGGAACAGAGAATTTCTAAAATGGTTTTTACATGGTTTTACGAGAATGAAGGTCTTTTTACAAAGAGTCTGTTAGTTTATATAAATTGAATTGAAACATTGCTGTAGTAGTCATAATATTTTGTACGGTATCAACCTTGATTCAAGCTTGTAACCAATTGTTTTTACTTCAAGAGCTTTTGCATCCTTAATTACTCAAAAAAACGTTTCATTATCATCATTTTGCGAGGTGTTAGTTATTAGTAAACAGAAAATATAAATCTAGCACACTATGAACAATAAAACACAAAAATATTTTAAAATTATTGATAAGCTTATAAAAAATTACATGGAATCAAATATGACAATTGTAATCATAACATTTAAATCTATTAAATTTTTATAAATGTCTAAGATTTTTATCATACGAGTAAGAGACTCATTCAAAGCACCACCGGTTCTATGATGAGGGCAGTGAAGAAACTCCGCATCGAGCAGTTGGTATGAACTTCAACGGTAGTTTATCTACGATCTATGCATGATTGCAACCCAGAACCATAATTTTTTTCTGTAGTAAGCTTATGACGAAAAACTATATCGTAATCCGCAGTGAAGAAAGACTCTCACATTCTCAACATTGCTCATTTGTTCTGCACTACTGTCTTTAGTACTATTTTTGGTATTCTTCTGTCCTCCATATTCATACACCCAAAAAAATATTTTGTATATAAAACTAAAACTTGCGTATATTCTACGAAAATTTCGAGGTGCAAAACCACGAATGACTTGCGTTTATTCTACGAATGAACTTTCGTAATTTTACGAATCCAATCTGATATATATATACTCGACACATAATGTCAAGTATATCTACTCAACCTTCGGCTTTGCATCAGACACAGCAAGCACTTAGTGCTGATGGTGTGAACGATGGTTGATGGAAAATTCTTCAAAACCGCATCAATGTCAAACCAAAATGCTCCTCAGGCCTCCATTCTAAGGGCCAATTATAATTCTTTTAAAAATGAAAGCACAATGAAACCATCTTTAAATGAGTAAATTAGTCTATGCAATGGTTTGCGTAAGATTAAAAATAAAAAAAAAAATAAAAAATGTGTGGTTTGTGTGCAATTAATTGAAATTATTGGGCTTAACCACAGTGGATGTGAATTTTGCAAAAGAACAAAGTTAAAATAACAAAGTAGGTATATTAAACGGCGCATAGACATAACTCCTCGGGACATAAGTTCATTATCGACTTGTGTCCCACTTTAGAGGGACATTAGTCCAAAACTGGATTATGGACCACTGCGGACGCGTCATCGCATGCGTCATCGCACGCGTCATCGCTTGCGTCATCGCACGCGTCATCGCATGCGTCATCGCACTCGTCATCGCACTCGTCATCGCATGCGTCATTGCATGTGTCATCGCATGTGTCATCACATGTAAAATCGCACGCGTCATTGCATATGTCATGTCCCACCGCGGATGCGTCATCGCATGTGTCATTGCATGTGTCATCGCATGTGTCATCGCATGTGTCATCGCATGTGTCATTCCATGTGTCATTGCATGTGTCATCGCATGTGTCATCGCATGTGTCATCGCATGTGTCATTCCATGTGTCATTGCATGTGTCATCGCATGTGTCATCGCACTAGTCATCGCACGCGTCATCGCATGTGTCATCGCATGTGTCATCGCATGTGTCATCGCACGCGTCATCGCATGTGTCATCGCATGTGTCATCGCATGTGTCATCGCATGTGTCATCACATGTAAAATCGCACGCGTCGTTGCATATGTCATGTCCCACCGCGGATGCGTCATCGCATGTGTCATTGCATGTGTCATCGCATGTGTCATCGCATGTGTCATCGCATGTGTCATTCCATGTGTCATTGCATGTGTCATCGCATGTGTCATCGCATGTGTCATCGCATGTGTCATTCCATGTGTCATTGCATGTGTCATCGCATGTGTCATCGCACTAGTCATCGCACGCGTCATCGCATGTGTCATCGCATGTGTCATCGCATGTGTCATCGCACGCGTCATCGCATGTGTCATCGCATGTGTCATTGCATGTGTCATCGCATGTGTCATCGCTTGTGTCATCGCATGTGTCATTCCATGTGTCATCGCATGTGTCATTGCATGTGTCATCGCATGTGTCATCGCATGTGTCATCGCATGTGTCATCGCTTGTGTCATCGCATGTGTCATCGCATGTGTCATCGCATGTGTCATTCCATGTGTCATCGCATGTGTCATCGCATGTGTCATTGCATGTGTCATCGCATGTGTCATCGCATGTGTCATCGCATGTGTCATCGCATGTGTCATCGCATGTGTCATCACATGTGTCATCGCATGTGTCATCGCATGTGTCATCGCACACGTCATCGCATGTGTCATTGCACGCGTTATCGCATGTGTCATCACATGTGTCATCGCCCGCGTCATCATATGTGTCAACACGTTGCGATGACGTATGCGATGACGCATGTGATGACACATTCGATGACACATGCGATGACGCGTACGATGATGAATTTTTCGTAAATGGACTAAAATAAGATCTTATAGCTACGAAATATTTTGTAATTTTATAAAAGTTGTAAAAAACCTTTCATAAAATGCACGAAAGAATTTGTAAATCTTACATTCATGTTGCTTATCCTTCGTACGAACTTATACGTTCGATTTTGTGTCAACAATACATGCTTATCTACGAATAATGTTAGAAAATTAAACGTTCTAAAAGCTTTAAAGTGAATTGAATTGAAACATTTTTTTTTTTAATTAACTGCTCGTTTTCTTATATTTAAAACTTATTAAATAGCCTATATTCTTATCTGCTAACAGACCTCCTAAGTCTACGAAAAGAAATAGATAGTTAGTAAATATTTTTCAATTTTATTAGAAACAACTTACGCTTTGTCTCTTTTATGTAAAAGGATATCTAATTTTGTTTTATTTTTCTATTCACTATTAACAGCGCAAGAGTAAATGTGCATTGAAAACTTAGTTGAAACCAGAAGTAAAATGTAAAAAATTGTAATTATCAATTATATAATTTAAAAATACCACGAAAAGAAGCACTAGTCTTCAATGCTAGTGTTGTTCTTAGAACAAACACACAACAAATTTCTTTAGCAAATTTTTATTTTTAAAAATCAATTAAAAGCAGAAACAACAATTGTTTCCCTTATTTTGGTTTTGTGTTTTTACAAAATATTTGTAACTTGACAAAATCTTTCGTTGAACAAATAAAAGAGATAAGTTCTCATAACACTAAATCGCAGATTTAGTAGGCTTAACGAAAATTTTCGTACATTTGACAAAACATTCGCAAAAAATAATTTTCGAAAGCTGTTTCGTTTATTTTACAAATCATTTGTAACATTTTGTGTTTTATATCGTACGTTAACTACGATATATTCGTGCTGTAAACGAAATTTTGTACAATGTACGAAAAAAAAGTTTACGAAAGTGTTTCGTAGCGATTTCACGAATTTTTTTTTTTTGGGTGTAACTTTACTTATATAATTAAAGTGAATTTGTCAGTGTATCCATAAACATAGGAGGTGTTGAGGACCTACTATTAACACCTTACCACTGGTGGGGGGATATTAATAGCATGCACTCAATAACTTTATCAAACCGTTCTTTACCGCTGGTGGGGAGAACTTAATGAGAAAAAACACTAGTTTGATTTGACGTTCTAACTGCAAGTGCCCTTTATTCAAATAATATTCTTCTTTTATACTAATTAAACGCTTACGCGTAACTTATTTTAGCTTAGGAAATAATATGTACACAAAAATCAAATTGCCTAGTAGACAGAAAGTGCAATTTGTGAGAAATAATAAATTTGATATGACCTGCGTTCGTGCATCGGTGCTGTTGAACTCGTTGTTCAGTTGTTGAAATATGATTCTGGAAATGCGCTTTCATATTTGAGTTGTCATCGTTTATTAGAATTGTGATTCCGAATTCATTCATATTGTTGTCACAACAGGAGGTGATAGTTAGGCGTGTTTCTTGGTAGGCGAAAATTTTTTTTATGAAGTAGCGAAAGAATTTTTCTATGGGTTTAAAAGTGCTGTATCCCCAGACTTGAGCACCGTAGAGAAGGATGGACGTTGCCGTAGAGTGGAATAACTTTTGCTTTGCGCTATGCTCGATATATTTGCTTTTTATGAACCGCTTCCATATCGAAAAGATTTCTCTTTTCGCCTCAGATAGTTTCGCCTCTAAATGTCTATTCATATTCAAGTTCGATGATAATAATATACCTAGGTATTTCTATTCACGCACAATTTCCACTGCCTCTCTGTTAAATATCCACTTCTCATTCTTTGCATGATTTTTGAAGGTAAACTTCGAAATTCCGACTGCAATATTCACCGAGTCTGTTTATCATGCTTTGTATTTTTTCCACAGTATCAGAAAAAAAACAACATCTTCTGCATACAATAGGCCAGGTATTGTTATTCCCCCAATCCGCTGTATGAAAAACAAAACCACAACTCATTTAAATATTTATTTTCTCGGAAAATAAATGAAAAAAAAAAATCTAGTTGACTTTTATGTCGCTAACTTCCGGTAAATTGAAGGGCTCGGGACATTTTTTTCAAGACCGCACGATAACGGACTTTCTTGACTTCTTTTGTCTTTGACAAAACTACTGTTTGCTTTGCTTTGACTTCTTTTGTCTTTGACAAAACTACTGTTTGCCTTGCTTTTATTTTGCTCCGTAAAAACTTTTTGTAATTTTGTATTTTGGAAAAGATTTGGGTTCTTAATCCTAATCCTAAAGTTTTCCAAAAAATCAATTAATAAAAGATTTCTATCAAACGCACCCCCAGCTGAGCTGCCTCAGGTTCACATCGGCTGTGCAATTTGCTTTTACTTTTATTTTGTTTTGGAATCGTTAATTCCTTTTTCAATAATACGCTGTTTTTTAGTAGCGCAGTCATCCTTATTTATTGATTAGTAAAGTATATTGACTAATAATAATATAAAAATAGATATAACGGGTGATTTTTTAAGAGGTTTAGAACTTTTTTTTAAAAAAAAACACAAAAAATTCGAAAAAATTAATGAAATATTTATTTGAATCGATAGTTTGAACCTTGCAATTTAATGTTTAAAGATAATTTCATGCAAATGTTGACCGCGGCTGCGTCTCAGGTAGCCCATCCGCTGAGTCCAATTTTGGCATACTCTTTCACACATATCGGCCGGTATCTCACGAATGAATGCATGGATGTTGGCTTCCAGTGCGTCAATCGAAGCGGGCTTGTCCCTATAGACATTAGCCTTGACATACTTCCACAAAAAATAGTCTAATGGTGTCAAATCGCACGATCTAGGCGGCCAATTGACCGGCCCGAAACGTGAAATTAACTGTTCACCAAACTCGCCTCGCAATTGCGCCATTGTTTCGCGTGCTGTGTGGCATGTGGCACCGTTTTGTTGAAACGTGTTGGTGGTTTAATGTCCAACAAAGTAAATTTGGTGCGAAATTTGGTCACAATCTTCCGAATAGACTGCTCAGAAGGTCGAGAATGCCGACCATAAAATGGAAGCAGCGCGCGATGAACATTTCGAACCGAGCACGAATTTTGATAGTAAAATTCAATAATTTGCTAGCGTTGTTCATTTGTAAGACGATCCATGGTTAAATTGCAAACCAAACTGAAGCTGTTTGACAGTGACACAAAGTACTAAACACACGTCAGCTGTCAAAACCAGTGTTGCCAAAACCAAACCAGCTAAAAAATCACCCGTTAGAAATATTAAAAGAGTGAAGGAAGAAAAAGTGCAACACCTTCTTACAAATGGTAAGATTAAACATAAGAACCAAAACACTAAATGCTAACTTCCTCCTAAAAATACTTTTCTGGCAATATAAGGGTTCTTTGTAAATATCGTTTAAAGGACGAAGAAGGATTGCACTCCATTTGGCCTTACGTATCAATACTCATTCAGGGTTATTTGATCGGATAAATTTCTATGAGTATCTATTATACCAGTATCTACAAAATTGTTGTGCAGTAATCAAATAACTTAAAAGGTTCACTTATGATAATTACAAACTGACGGTCACGGTGGGCTGAAGGGATTTTCGAAGCTTTTAAAATGTAGTTGAGTCTATCAACTGGTATCGAATCGAGAATACTTGCTATCCCATCCTATCCTTCCTCCATCTGTTTGTACGAAACTGTACAAGTACGTGTGTGTTGAATAAATATCTGAACTAATGCCCGGATTATTGAAATTGCAGCGCCAAGAAGCGCAAACTAATAGTGATCAATGTTTGGTTTTAATTATTTTGAGTTTCATAGTCAATAGGCTTTCGAAATGGAATCTAAATACAAAATTTATTCAAAGTAAATTGTTGGCAAACACTGTACTAATTAATCCTTGTGTTTATACGAGTTTAGTATTGTAAATTACCTGCGTATTATTGCTAAGCGCAAATATTTTTGAATATCAAACTGAGTTTATTTTTTTTCGGATGAGCTGCTGTTTTAATTGATTTTAATTTATACGTAATAATGCATACCTAACTGCCTCTATTATTAAAATGTAAATATTGATAAACATACCGTTTTGTTATGCTATTTTTTCAACAATAAATATTTTTTAACATTTTTTTGGATCGATAATAAGTAAAAAATTTATTTCTTTTTATATTTGTTTCTATCACGTGTAGGTTGAGACTAAGTTCATGGAATTAAATTGTTGCCGGTTTTATTTTAGTTAGTGGCTAGCTGGAGAAGCATTTCAGTCGAAGAAAACCTTTATCCCAGTTATCTTTGCGTACTACAAACTTTCTTTGACTCTACTGTGTCCATTACTGCTTTTAACTCTGATATTTTTTGGCGATAAAAAACGGTTTGAAGTTCTTTTGTCTTGGAAAACAATTCGAATGACTGGGTCACACGAACTTGCGATTTTGTTCTATCAAAATCTTAAAGCTGAGTACCTACCACGTTTTAATATTCGCTCTTCATAATATATTTGGTCGTACAGGACTCCCAACTTCACATTAAATACGAAAATTGAGAAGAATCAGATATAATATTGAAAAAAGTTAAATTGACTTTTCCAAAGGCTTTGAGCGAAAATATAGAAACGATTTTTTTCAAGTTTTTAATACATATGAACATGTTCAAAAATGCTAGAAGGTTCTAGCAGATGAAAGACATTTTTTAGACAACATAGTCTAGTCGAAAAAGAACTGATAAAGTATGTCTTTTCGTTGTTTTACTGGAGGACCTTAAATTTGATCAAGTCTCCCCATAAAGGTGTTCAAAGTATCCCGAGTAAGAGGAAGACTTGAGCCAAAAATCTGATCCCTTTTATTAAACATTTGGCAAAAATCTCTTTTGTGTAAATTAAATTTATAAGATTTATCTTAAAAAATATAAATGCATCTTTGAAATGGGGTATCCAACATGTTAGTTGATGATGAATGCAAAAGTTTTTATGAGCTTTATAACAAAAAGTGGCTGTAGTTTCCCGACTTCCTATAATCTCAAGTAAAAAAGCACTAAAATTGGGAAAAACGACTTTCTTTGGCTGTGGATTTCAATTATTTGGAATAATTGAATGTCTTTTTTCTTATTATTTCTACTAGCTGACTCGCCCGGCCGGCGTTAGCATATTTCAAAGCATTGGTCATATAAAACTCCCAAAAAGCCAAAAATGATCAGAAACACCAGCTGTGCTAAGCTGAAGGTTGTCTGAAAACTAAACGCTTCCTGTTACAATTACCGTGTGAATATGGGGATGAAATGTGTCCCCCAGATTCAAATTCAAACAAAATTTGATGTTAATTTCAAAAATTTAGTATTTTAGCATTTTAAAGCTAAAAGAATTTTTGAAATCGGTACAGCAATTTCTAAGTTTCTTGTACATTTTCGTCCACATTCCCGCAGAAATGTCGGGATGAAATATAGTCTTCGTTACTCTGAAGCAATGAAGCATTCTAACGTTGAAAAAATTCTTGGAATCGGTCCTGTATTTTCCAAGTTTTCGGTTAGCTCCCGTGGCTTGGAACATGAGGATGAATTATTAATTAAGTTACTCAATGGCAGTACTCTTACGGTGATAGAATTTTTGAAATCAATCCAGTGTTTTCCGAGTTCGAGGTTTTATTTCCGTTCCCGTTTTCGTTCCCAAAAGAATATGAAAATGAATTAAAACCTATGTCATTTCTCAGGTTCTAAACCATTTTTGTTCCCAATTTCATTCAAATCGGCTCAGTAGTTTTCAGGGCCGATTTTTTTATTATTGATTTATAATTATTTGAAATGCTAGTGAGATCGTAAACTATATAATTAACGAATGAAATGTATCAAAAACGTAAGGTTTGAATTCATTTATTTAAGTAAAAAAGTTTTATAAGATAATAAAACTCAAAGTTGACATACAAGATAATTACAATAATTTAATAATTTGATGTTTATAACCGTGTTCGTTTTCAAATGCAAACACGCCTTACTTTCTTTACCGCGAACTGATCTATTTGTTCTTCACAATTCAAGTGTTCAAGCAAATCCGACTCGATGCACATTGTCGCTAGACTATTTAGCCGACTGCCCGTCATAGTTAAACGAAAATAGTTTTTGACTCTTTTCAAACATGAAAATGAACGTTCTGCTCTGCAGTTCGTCACTGCTAACGTCATAAATGGGGACTCGGTATATAAGTCGTTCGTTTTCAAGAATTTTAATAGCTTGGATGGTGAATCACGTTCGAATTTTTTCTCGGAGCAATACGCGTGGAAGTGCACCAATTCGTCATCCAATGAAGGTTCGAGATCCGAGGTATAAATTGTCCTTAGATGTTTCGATTCCTTACCCATTTCGCAGGAATTCAAATCTCCAAATTCAGTGATAACTGAAAACTTTCCGTGAATTTCTTCATATGCTTGGCATCTTCTTCGCAATTCAGAATCAAGATTGTCAAGAATGACGTTGAAAGTGTTGACTCGAAAATTATCCCTTCCTGACAATTGAACATCTCCATCTCATGATTCATCAGCCTGCAACTTTCTCCTTCTTCTTCTTCAAACACTTGTCTGTTACTCTTGACTCTCTGAGATTTCTAACGCTTTCTGTTCATAAACTTCAAATTAGGGTTGCTCAAAAAACATCGATACATCGAAAACATCGATGTTTACTATTCGATGTATCGACTAAACCCGATGTTTCGCACCCTTTCGATGCTTACCGATACATCGATGTTTTTTTATTCGATGCATCGGATGAAGCAAACATTGAAAAGACTCACTCAAAGTGCCAAATCAACAGTTCAATTTATTTCACATGCTCTTTTCTCTTTCAATTTATATATCAATGGGATGGTGTATTTCATTCGATCCATATTGAATAAAAGTAAGCATCGCATAATACACACTCACAACTCACAGTCACAGATCACAGTAGGTACCTAACCGCATCGATTTCAGTGTTCTGTTTCTGTTTAATTCACGTCATACATAATATGCTCTCTTCTCCTTTACTTTATATATCCAGAGACAGACTACACGATATGCAGCTGCACACGCGACGCGTACGCTGTCAAAGTCAAGTTATTGAAAAATTGAAAATCTGGCAACCCTAAACCTATGGAAGAGATATCAAATTTAACATAGGTACACCAAAGCTAGCTTTTTCTTAAATTGTCAAAAAGTCTTGTTAAAGTTGAGAAACGGATTTTACTGTATAACAATTTTTTTCTTAGAATATGACCAAAAATCACATCCCAAAGTATGTTACACGAATTACGGAACACCCTTTATATGTAGAATAGAAGCAGAAGCAGAAGAAGATGTAACCTTAACGCTGTGTCTCCACTTGCTTCAAATTCATAGCAGAAAGGAGGAATATGACAGACACAAGAAAGCGGAGCAACTGACAAATTTTGTGTTGTGGGCATTTTGTAGCATACGTTTATACCAAACACAACAACGAAGTAACAAAATGGTGGAAAAACATATGCTGAGGACAGTTCCCTCTGCTTTAATAGCTGCGATAGATACCCTGTGATAAAAGTATGCTATATATCGCAGGCGACGAAAATAAAGCTGTTAAAATAGTCTCCACTTGCGATATTCAAAGGCTGCTGTAATAGCTGCGATAGATTTAAAGCATGTGGAGACCAAGGGTAACCTATAACGCAAACGCAAGGCAAAATCAAAACAACGATTAGCTTTAGCTGTTAATTTTCGAATGTAATTGTGACACTTATGTTTCATTCATTTTTTATTATTTTTTTGGTTTGCTAGTTCTTATATGACAATTAACCCCTAGAAATAAAAGGTTTCTTCGTTGAAGTCCTGGGGTCGCCCTCGTGTCACCACAAAGCATTTTTTGAGAAACCTAAAGTCGCCCTGAATGTCAAACAGAGTGTTTTTTAGGCTTAGGGTTGACCTGTTTTTGCCCTCAACTCGTCATCGGTTTTTTCTGGGGCGAGTTGAGGGCTGTCAAATGGCGTGTATTTTTATTCAAATGAAAGGGATATGTGGTGATTTTGGTGCTTAGCGTTTTTTAAGGACTGGAAAACCCAACCCAACGACAACTCATAGGGTTATCAAGAAAACTTGGGTCAACCCTGGGTAAAGTTCAACGAACGAACCTAAAAACACACATTTCGTAATTGGTAGTATGTCTTAGGGTTGCTCAAAAAACATCGATACATCGAAAACATCGATGTTTTTATGCGATGCATCGACAAACATCGATGTAAGGTTACGATGTATCACATCGAATAAAACATCGATGTTTTTTTTCCATGAGCATCCCTACTTCAAATTCCATTCGTGCATCAGCTACTACTTTGATCAGTCCACGATAGTCATCAATCACGTCAGTTATGCTGATATCAACTTTTGGCAATCTTTGGCTGACAGCATCAAATCTCGAAAGTAAAAAATGCCAAAGAATCTGCATGAATGTTGTTTCCAGTCGTTCAAGTTGAATGCGAAGTCCTTTTGCTTCTTGCCTCGTGATCGCGTTCTCAGTGATATCTTTTCAATGGTGATTAGAGTTTCAATTATCTCACCATAGTACTTGTTGAACACCTTAATTGCTTCTTTGACTTTTGCCTGTAAACCTGAATAAATGCCTGACACATTGCTCGCGTTATCGTACGACTGACTTCGACAATTTTGAATATCAAGGTCGAAGCATTCAAGAACAGATATTACAGCAATCAACAAATCTTCTGCTTTGTGTCCAGTGTTTTCAATGAACATGAGAAACCTTTCAACAGGTGTACCATCTTTTTGACAAAATGGACAGCTGAATCACTTGGTATGAAAACATTGTTGGCGGTAGTAGGCAAAAACATAAATAGAAAAACATACACTCGTCGCTACTACCACGAAGAAACAGTAGCACGGGCGGCAGCTCAAGGATACTCGAAGACGAGTATCGTTGACGACGAGTGCGTTTTATTCTTCATATACTTAGGCGCGCGATTTTAATTTTAATAAAATTAACCACTGTTAGACAATTACCGAGTTGAATTCGGGAAGATTTAGATAATTAACTGCAAATGAATAATGCTAAGATAAAATCGGAATTTCGGAAATTCACAGTGATAATGTGATGTGTTTCAGGCGTATGTAACACCTTTGTCCCGAAAAAATTTTTTATGACTGAAAGAATCTTTGACTTTCGTTTCACATTTTGCCGCCCTGTGCCTAAGCAGGGTTGGTAGTTTTGGAGCCTTTTCAATACAAACACTAAGTTCTCGGTTACGTTCCGGCTCCCGTTCCCGTGGGAATATAGAACTGAATAGCATTCTAACAGTGATAGAATTTGGAAATCGGTTCCAGCGTATGTTTATACTACATATATGTAATGATGTAATAATGATGATGATCCATCTCAATGGGAAGTTTTGTTTCCTACAAAAAATGTCGTTAGAAGTGTATCGAAATCCGCTTTGTTTGCGAGATGAATTGAAAAAACTACATAGTGTGCTTTTCACTCCTATCTCAAATTTAAACCCTTTAATTTAATAGGCATCGGCGTTTTTCTTTATAATTAACCCATTTACCGACTTCTACAACAAAAATCAACCATTTTTTGAGCTCTTTATGAAATGACACCATATTATTAGCTAACTAGGATAATTTTGAAAAACAGTTTCCCAGACCGATATTACAGTTCATTCGCTGCATTCAAAAATTTAGTTCGATGCCTTGCGGAAAATGAACAGTTCATCTTTTTACGATTTACATGAAATTTTCCCCAAATCCGGCAGACCTTTTTCCACATAATCAGATCTGACCGTCCGACTTCAATGAATCATATTAGCGATAGTTACAGGGTTCAAAATATGCCACATTCGTCGTTCACACATTCTGTCTAATACGCCCTATTTCCTGTGGCTTTAAATGTACCAATTTGAGTTCTGAATCACTAGAAAAGCAGTGGAAAGTTCGAAATACCCTCATTTATTAAATCTGTACTGTGTAGAAATTATTAAAAAAAAATAAAGTAAATGCTACTGGGTGACTGCATTTTCAAATAGCTTTTAATGTTAACCAATTAGCCATTTTTATAAAGCTTTCTACTCTTCTACATCCTAAAACTGATTTTGTTTCTGTTTCCCAACAAAAAATACAAAACAAGTAAAAAACAAATATGTAAATAGCGTTTCTGCTGTTGTGGTGTAGTTGGGTGAATCGGCAACAAAGAAAAATTAAAACCACCTGCTCTATTCTGCATACATCAAATATCGCTAGAGGTGTACTTTTTTTTTTTTTTTTTAAACCAAAAATAAGTGAAAATGATTTACAAATAATTTTAATTGGGCTATGGTGGTAACTTAAAATTGTTCTGCAAGGCTAAATGTTGGCAAGTCTAGCGCAATTTGTTTATTCGCACCTCATTAATATACAGAGAAGGAAAACTATGTTGTCAAACAGGTCTTTAATATCACGTTGAAGTTTGTTCATAATAACGAGTACGATGCGTGATATTCGATTGAAATGCTTGAAATTGCAAGACTTTAAGCATGTGACTGATATCCCCATGGTTTGAAACACAAGCACTTTGAAACTATCATCGCCAAGTCAATTTGTGTGTAGTTTACTATTTTCCTCTTATTCTTTTTTGTGTACCCTTAAACATCGATACCAAATAGTTTTCTTACCTTTCAGGATGTTCAGCGTTCTGGCAGATCCGACAGACAAAGGATCCAATCGACCATATCGTTGATGTACTTTCTGTATTGCTATTCAGAGGAATTCCATCGCCAGGAGCACAATTTTTCTCAATCTTCTGCTGCATTTCACTGGATTCCTCCCTTGGGAAATTGATTGTGTCTGCACAACGATGACAACGTAAATTCTCAGTATTTTGTGAATCCTGAGGCCTTTCAAATGGTCGTATTATTAAGTTGTTCGCTTGACAAAGCACTCTCCCTCTGGCTGTGTTCTTTTTTATATCAATTGTGGTGGTGGAATCTTCGTTTTCATTTCTCAGAGTGTTGATAGATACCGAATTGAAAGTAAATTTAACCGCCTGTAAAGTATTATTTGCCATCCGCCATCCATATCTGTTTTTGCCGAAGCCCGTTAGCGGGTCATGTAGACAATGAGCTGTTTGCAACGATTCTCGTTGCTCTGTCATTTGTTTGATGTGAGCCGAAATGAAGGAAATGAGAAGGGAAAAAGATAACAAAGGAATTTATTAGAAGTATTTTCAAGCTTAAATTGCTTACTTTTGCTTAAATTATTCATTAAAAGGCAGCCTCTGAGGATCTGTCAAAATAAACAATCGATTAGCTATGCGTGAAATTTAGCCAAATAAAACTCATCAAACAAAATTTGTTGGTTTTGTCACGTGTGTATGGACTTTCTTAAGTATTAACGAATTTAAATATTATAACATAACAAACTCACCGTCTTTTTCCATTGACAATAAACAGAAACAAATAATAAAGGATTAAAGCACAAAAATTTAAAAATTTTAATTAAATTAAATGATTTTAAAACCGAAGCGGCTTGATCGAAAAAAAAAAAAACAGAGGTCCTTACTTCCTTCCCTGCTGTAATATTGATTTATTAAGAATATTAATTATGGTATATTGTGGATGAATGTGTTTAAATGTGCGGTTATGGGTGCGTACTCGAACGCTACTATTATAAATCGTATCTCTGCCCGTCGTCGGTCTGTCTTCCTTTGTCACCAGAAACCACCCAAACTACTGAACCGATGTAAATGACATTTGGTACAGAGACAGTTTACAACCTGAGGAAGAACACGGCTTTAATTCATCCTGATATTCTCACAGAAATAGGAAAGGGAAACGAAAATCCTTAACCCAATCTTCAAGTTAGCCCAGGAGTGTTCATGACAGTTTTTGATGACAACAATTTTGTGTGGATAATGTTTTAAATAAGTTAGACTCCAGCAACATAAATTTAGCAAAAAAAAAAAACAAAACAAATCCTTAGAGTGTAAAGTAATATGTAGGGCCCATACACTACACATGCATGCAAGCGCAATCAAGTGAGTGCGCATGCCGATTGAAGGTGTATGGTGTTGACTGAGTGGTTGTGCATGCGGCATGAGCAAAATCAGAATTTTCTGATATTTTCTTGTTTGCGAATGCATGCATGTGTGGTGTGTTGGCAAAATTGCTCAGTCAAGTGATGAAATTCGAATGAAGAGAAGAGCAGCAGCGGAGTTTTGGCCTGACATTTTTACAACTTGTCTACAAGGCTATAAAAACACGAATGAAGATTGCGCAGTTTGCATGAGTAGTGTAGGGCGAAAGCAATTTTGCGCAATCTTCTGATTGCGCATGCATGCATGCGTAGTGTATGGGCCCTATAAAATACTCAAAATGTTGCGCGAAACTTGGTCCAAGTTCCTTATTTGGGTTGATTTTATTCATATGCGGAGTAATTTGATTACCAAAATTTTGCTTCCCGATTTTTGTTTTTATTAAATTGCTACTGAAACCTGATAGAGTTTTGTTTCTTATCGATGTTCGAGGATATAGCTACGTGGGCATTGGCCGTTCTTATGTTTGTGGCCTCTATTCTACAATTCCTCGGGGTGGTTGAAATGATACGATTTAGTGTAAAAAAATGATTCGAGTACATTTGTGCCAGGTCGGTTTTACTGCCTGTCGATTATCGTCTAAAAGCTCAAATTTAGGAACAAATTTGGCATCTAGCCCATGTAAGTCTCCTTTGGGACCCATTGGACTTTGAAGACTGAATAGGAGAAGGTAATAAGATACACAGTTTGATAACTCGGAGGAAAATTGTTCACTGGTCTTACAAATTGTAATTTAAAACGCTGCCATATAGAAATATATGCCCAATTGCCTATGGGTATTCTTCTTTCATCAAATTGCAAAGCTGAACAGCAGAGCTTTTTTACAAGATCATCTGAAGTGAACGAAAAAAACCTTTTTAAGTTAGGACCAAAAACTATAACTTAAATGAAGGAAAAACTTAAAAATGGATTTTTGGCAAACATTTTCACAAAAAGAATTGAAAATTTTGATCAAAATATTTGTATATTTTTTCTGTTAAAAAAGTTGTTGTAGAAAAACAAAAAAAATCTCCGTTCAAGTGATTGTAAATTCTTTTCCGAAAATTGCTTAAAATTTTGTGAAGAATCGGGTGAGTAGTTCTCAAGAAATCTTGACCACCGATTTAAAGAAAAATGTATTTATTGTTTTGAGCGCTAAGCCTATCTGACCCCGACAGTTTTACTTCTCTGGGCTGTATCTTTTAAACTATTACTCGGATCATTTTGGAAATTTAGGACAATATTGTAGAAATATTTCAAAACTTAAGTAGATACTGAAGAGATCGTAACCATGTAACCCAATAATTTTCTCCCTGAAAACAAAATTCACACTTACCAAATCTTATTTTTAAAATACAAAAACAAAATTTTCTTTGTAAGGGAAACTGTTCTTTGAAGGTATTGCCTATTGTAAAAAATTGGCGAGAGCTGCGAGAGTAATACTTACACGGGAAGCCTTCTGTTCGGAATCAGGAGAAAATAGCTCCAATCCCAAAACTAAGATCATCCAAAACTAGCTAGCACATTGCTCTTGGAATAGCTACTTCTTTTCGATATTGCTATTGAACTGGGCAGTAGTGATAGGACTCTTCTATTAAACTCTACTCTTCATTTATCACTGTAAAAAAAAGTGTGGTGATGTCACATCCCAGCGACCACCCACGCAATATCACCTCAGCGCGATGTAAGTTTTCCTCTAAACCTCTTGTTTGCGATTTCTATCAAGGCATCATTTGTGTGAAGTGCAGCGCTATCTTGATGAAACCATAAAGCACAGTTCTATCCTTCGAATTCTCGAAGTTGCAAAAAGCAACAATCCAGTATCATGGCTGTGTATCATTCAGAATTTACTGTCAAAGATTGCCTTCGTTGATTTTTAAGTAAAAACGGGCCCAAAATCCCACGTGCACAAATGGCTGCCCGTAGCTTTTGGTGAATGCAGAGGCTTTTGATGTTAGCATCGTGGGCTTACTGCGGCACAGTAATGGCATTTTTGTTTATCGACTGTAGTGGTATCACTACATAGAATAAAAGTATTGTTTAGACTCCTAAAACACTCCTACGTTGTTTTACAAAAAAACACGTCGTAAATTGAGTTCATTTGGCTTCAAATCCACTAATTTGGTCTAATATGAGTTAAACTTAGGTAAGATTTTTTCTTAAAATGCTTAACGAAATTGTACTGGATTCAGGAAGATCACCTGAACGCTGCAAGTTGAAAGGTCTGGATTACGTTGCAGGGAAATTTGAACTTCATTAACTGGTTTTTCTGCTCTTGTTGACCTTGAATTTTATGACCCAAAGCCTTATCACAATTTCACTGGGACATTGATTAAGGTAGTGTAATCCGTACTCAGGACGGTATAAACGTCGAACAATACTACACGAATTTTTATTTTTGCAATGTTTTGGTTTTGCAAAACGCACGCTCGAGCTGCTCATTTCCACCTCTCGCGCCCCGCTTCAACATACGTAAAAGTTCTTAAAAAAATATTAAGTTTAACTTGTACCTTACCAAAAATAGTTCATCAAACCACAAAATATTTGTCAGTGCCTAACAGACCCAATAGACCACAAGTTTCGCCTTTTGTCGAAAGAATGGCTTAGGTATATTGACTACCCTTTGCATTTCCGGGCATCACACAATTCTCTCAACCATACCTTGTAAGAAAAGGAAGGGATCTATTCACTTCTGTCGATTTAGAACGGCTGAAATTCATTTTATTTTTTCATGAAATAGAAGTTATCCTCAGACCTCAGATGATTATTTATGCCTCTGAAATTCGAACCTCGAAATCGCAAGTAATATTCAGACATTCTTGCTGTTACACTACGTTCACCATAACTCATCATCGGAATCATTTGAAACGTACCTACAACTCGATGGGATTCACTATATACGTTAATAAAACTTCAAGGCATTGACCACTGATGTTAGAGTAATATCTTACAAAAAATAAAAACTACCCCTAATTTGTCTGTTCCTCGCTCAGACGAGACTTTAAATACCCACATGCATGTTCTTATCGACGTGTCTATACGCACCAAACAGGAGCATAGCCGAGCCATTTGAGGGGTGACAAAGGCTTAACACCAAATTTAAATCAAGAGTGGAGAAAAAAGTCGTGTGACTCGTGTTGGTTCGTTTAAAACGAAACCGCTCAATCAAACTGTTTCCTATGAATCCATATAAAATGTGCCCATTGCAGTCGTTTGAGTTGAAAATCTCTTGGTGTTGCAAGTTCTGTGATTGAAAATAAAATTATTTCAATAACAAACTAATAACTTGTTAAAATTTTCAACCCGAACGATTGCAATAAGCTCAATTTAGAATGACCAATGTGAAACCTTTTACAAATGACTATGGTGGCCACAGATCATTTCTCAAAACATCAAAAGGAATCCCAACATAAGCGAAAAAACAAGAAACCTTTTCTTGAGGCCAGCCCTGACTCAAATAAGGTTCCCTCACAAAAATGTGGCATAAGAGGTTTCCACTCGCAACTTCGGCTTAATAAAATAGTGATATCGAATTTTTGCTTAGTTAGTTTAACTACACAAAAAGTTTTTCCTCAAAAAAATTGATAAATCACTGAGACTAATTTTTATTATTAACAATTATTACGTTCGCTATTCTCACTAACACAAACTATAACAGCTCTTGCGACTGCGTCGTATGGTGTTCACCGTGTAAACTACACTCGATATAGGCTGTAAAAGCGGAAAATGAACATTTCGGCGGATTAACGTCTGAATAACTCTTATTCGTTACATAAACTATGCATTCTCATGAAAAGCAGAAAAGAAGAAAAATTAAAAATCCTTTGAATTCTGTAATTTATGAATGAATACTCTGATATCCTGTCTATCCACCGCAGCCTTCGCGAGAGTGCACAACTCAAGAGCGAATAAACACCACTCATCGTTGATCGTGGATGCCCGGCCAAAATACCTACTAAATCTTGATTCTCGATTATAATTAACAATGTTTACTTCACAGCGAATTATGCAGTGCTTTTGGCCTTTGTAAATCAATATTATCAAATTGTGTCTCTTATCTTTCGTTATAAAGTTTATGAAATAAGCACGTTCAATTTAAGTTGGTTAGAGGTTAATAATGGTTAAATTGCGCTTATCTGTGTAAGAACTTTCCAATCTGTTTATATTCGCTGCGCCAAAAACAATTACAATTTCCCTTAATACTTTAACTTTACTGCCTCCTATAAAAAAAAAACAACATTACTTTTTATTGTCCTAAGGTACCAAGGCTTATGGTTTTTCTTACAAACACAAAAAATTAAGGAAAAAGTCGTTTGCCGTCTGTGCGAAAATTCTCTTAAGCAGACATTTAATGTGAATGTATCCCTTAATTATCAAGAGAAATACAAAATTGTTTGGTTTTGCAAAAACTTTCCTAATCGAATGAATTATTTTTCATTTGCCTGAGTATTTTGTTGCGCAAAACACACACACACACATATACGCACACACAAAATAATGAAAAAAAAAAAATTAAAAACTCTTAATTTAAATTATGACAAACAAACAAAAAAGTAGATTGTAGTAAATGGGGAATTATATAAAGAGAAAAATGTTTTACTCTGTTTAAGACCATGGCCGTATGTATATGTAGAACGCTTTCATTTTACCTTCCGGATTTGCTTCAGAAATATTTGATTTTGTTTGGGTTTTTTTTTGTTGTTTCCGTCCCCAAACGTGTACGCTGTACGCCTTGGGTCGTTGGGAATGAATCCTTTCACAAGTTATACTTGCGTTGGGGCCGAAGAGCCGCTTTAATAGGATTTCATGCAATTGAAAAACAAATAAAAGACACAAAAGGCACTTTATTGGGGAGTTTTTGGCAAACTTTTTCACTTACCATAAATAACAATACGAAAAGAAAACAACAAAAAACAAAGTAGCAAGGCGAGGCTTTGAGGGGTGTACAAAATTAATTTGTTGAGTTTGGCGTGATAATGCAAAAAAGGGGGTGAATTTTCCAGAAATGTTGGAGCAATACAAATTGACATAAATTTCTTTGAAGACATGGGATATCATCAACAGCTTTGATGATAGTCAAATGTTTTCTATGGGAGAAAAAGTTTTTCTTTTTACCTCGAGGATACCTATACGAGTTTGTTGTTAAGTGTGTGGTGATAGCTTTTAATTGATGATTTTGTATTTTGTAGAGGTAAGTGTTGCGTTGTAAAAATGAAAAATAAACAGGGTGGCGCAGTAGAGCGGAGCCTAGCGCATTTTTTATGACAATGCCTTGTGAAGGAATGGATCACAATTTTTGTGCCGACTTCGAGCGGCTAATTGAGAAAGCGCTTTCGTTGGCAGTGAAAAGGACTTTCCAAGCTTTCGCAAAAGATGATAACCCTAGAAAAACATTTTTTTGTTTTTTGTTGGGACTCGATATTCTAAATTCCCGTCATTTCAAGGATTAAATTACGAACTATTGGAGTCAAGTTCTGCGTTCGAATGGGAAATCTGATATTATTTTAAAAATTTATAGTTTTCGTTCCACTAAAACCAGGAATACAAAAGTATGAGCTGTGCACCGAATTTAAATACTGGACAGCCTCATAGTGTTTAATTTTATAGATTATAAGATTGCCTCCTTAACAGTTTTTTAGAATATGACATTCCGCTGATGGTATTCTGACCATTTTTTTTTTTTTTTTATGAAAGCTCAAATTAGAATTTCATACCCGAACTAAATACTTTCTCAGGCTTCTAAAAATATCCTTAATAGCGTTAGTAGACTTGTTCGGGCATTAAACTTCATTATGGCAACACAACAAGTGCGCCTTAATCAAACGACTATTGCTGATTTCTCCTAGATTTAGTAATTCAACCATGACTTGTGAGTATTCACCGAGGTCATAGTAACAGAAAATCCCTCTTTTGTGAACAAATTATGACAATTGCTTAATAAGTCACGTACCCCCATCACATGGTGTACAGTTTTTGTGTGAACTTAGTCGGTCTCTCCCAGAGGCTACACCAACGACGCGACGTATGACAGTGACAGTATGGCCGTATGCAATAAACTGAATTTTTTTTACATTATGTAAGCAACCGAACTTTTAGAAAATTAAACCCAACTAGTATAAAACTGTCCAATTTGAATCGATACTTTACTACCAGTGTCTTGAAACTTAATAATAACAGTTAGCTAGCTCGAAAACCAATCGCATGGGGCATTGTGAGTCTCCTACGCAACATCCGAAACACGAACAGGGATTCGATGCATTGACTATGTAAGTCGATGACTTGCCATTACCTACCATTTAAACGAGCTCGTTTTGATGAAGAAAGAATAAAAACGCAATCAGGCTATAGTGGTTTGAAAAGCAACAAGTACAAAAAGTGCTCCAGTGAGTAAGTCATTACATTCCTTCCCATGAACATTTCAACCGCAATACCAACCCATCTCGCAAAGAATAAAATTCAAGCCGCGCAATTCAAATGCGGAAAACTTAACTCAACTCTATTTTACTATTTTCCTTGGCCTTACGATTCATAAAAATTCATGAACAATATGTATCGATGAATTTCACAGTCGAATTGAAAAAAAAAAAACAGAAGATTTCAATGATACATTAACAAGCAAATAGTCTGTGGAGAGTTTCACAACACATCAGAAATAGATGTGTTCTATCAACAAATTGTTTTTTTCTTTTAAGTCAACTAAAATATTTTAGCACTCGTTTTTCAAAACACGTTTTATGAAACAGGGCTGCACATTAATTGTGAAAACTGAATTAAATCACATGAAGTATTAAAAAAAATTTTTTTAAGTTTATTAAGATAAAGAAAAAAATCACATTATTTTCCTATTAAATTAATAAATAAATAGCGTGGCGCAACAGAGCGAGGATCCCCATTCTTCCATTGCTTTTCATGGCAATGAATTTACTAACGGAGGACTTACCAATTCCTCGCGAAAGACGATACCCGTTTAAAAACATTTTTGCCTCTGTTGGGATTCGAACCACGAATATCTGGGTTAACAGGCGGACACACGGGTACCACATAATTTTCCTATTACCGATACATAAATATAAACGCTGAAATCCTTATCAAAATCGTTAAACCATAATTTTTGAAAATCAATTTTTCACTTTTCTTATCTTATAAACACGTTACAAAACCACATTTTTTAAAAAATTAGGTAGGATTTCTAGATCGAAACCCTAATTGCAAAATTGTCTTCTCAAGATTTTTTCTGCACGCAAAATTTGCCTTCTCACAAAGGGCTAATCTGCTATACAGGCTAGGCCCTAGGGTAACAGGTAACTTTTTTGATTTGAAAGTCAGAATTTTTTTGCCAAGAAAATGTTCAATTTAACAAATATTTTCCTTTAAAATTGGAACATTTTTTCCTTGGAATTTCCTTTAAAACCGGAAAATAGAAAAATACAATTTTAACAGAAAATGTTTGATCTTTTTTAGGTTTTTTGGGCATAAAAAATTCTTTGCTTGATTTGCCATCGATTGGTATAGAATTTGTTTTTCAATTCGAACGAAAACATAGTTATTATTTTATTTGAAAATTTTCCTGACACGTTTTCCTGATCGCTATAATTGGCCCCTAAGCCAGGGTCTGTGGGCGATCAGTATGCACGGGGGATTTGAGGTAGCCCCATAAGGAAAACGCAAGGAACCAAATCAGGTGACCGGCAGCCCACGGAAGGTCCCCTCTCAAAGAGATACTTTTTGACGAGCAACAAAATCCCGTTCAGACAGCTCTTGCACCACAGCCATTTTGTAGGAATAAAGTTTAAGTTTAGAGTGCAGAATTCGTCTTAACGATCGGGCCGACATCCTTAAAGCAGCAGCATGCTTGCGCTCTGAACGTCTGGGATAACTCAAAAGTGCGACCCTCGCTGCCTCAATATTTTCGGGGGTTCTGGTAGTCCGTCCGTTGATATACTCTTGGGGATGGTGCAACACTGAAACTCAATTCGGGAACACGACCACCAGGCGGAATAGTGAAGTGAGCGTGAGTTGCCACGAAGGAGCGGCCTTTCGAAAAGAACGTTACCTCGACAAAACGCGCGTTGCTCACCCGTCCACTTCATGATTGTTATTGACCGGGGCACAAATAAAACTTAAATTCCTCTCTTTTCTAAAGCTACCAACCCCACACCTCTACGGGCAGCACTCTTTTCCTTTTGGGGGCAAAGTCAAATCAGCGAAGTTAACTGCTCCACCCTGTATGTTGCTGTACCCTTCTAAGACGCAATGTTAGGTCGATGTTTATCATATACTCATATACAGGGTGTTTTGAATTAAATGCGATAAAAGCCAACGACGGGTAGGTTACTATAAATCAACTAAAGCAGAATCCACTTACTACCAAAAACTGGTAAGTCATTTTTTCAAAGCCAATTCTTTGTTCTCCAATCAACATTTTAGTTCATAGTATGTGTTTTGTGAACTTTATTAAGTGTTTAAATTGTTCATTTTATAGACTATAGCCAGCTCTTGAGTAACAAAGTCCAAATTTTGAAAAAACACAATTTTTTGATAAAAATAAATTTTTTACAAAATTTTAAATCAAATGTCAGTCATATCTTTTAACATGCTTTTCTGGAAACTATGTTTTTAAAATCCATTGTCATCGAGAACTTCTCCACCGATCTTAATGAAATTTAACACAGATCTTCCGAGTTAAATAATTACAACTGTTTGTTACAAAAAAAATTTAGATTAGTTTTAACAAAAATTTTCATTTTTTTTTGGAAAAATGTCTGCAAAAATACAAAGCTTACTTTTTTCCTTCCTTCAAATTCTAGGGTATATCTAACCTAAAACAGGTTTTTTTGTTCACTTCAAATGATTGTGTAGAAACCTTTATATAAATACATATATCAAAAAAGTTATTGAAGATATTCCGTTTTCATGTAAACCCCTAACAATGCAGTTTTCATTTCCGTGGCAATTTGTGTATGAAGTTCTCTGATGGGTGTTTATAGAAATGGTTGTCTGTGAAACTTAAACAATAAAATGGAGGTTTAATGTTTTATTGGTAAATATGATGTCGGGGATCATCCTCAACTGACGAAGTATGTCTGAAGGATTATCGACAAACAGGACGTTAACAGTTTTAGACAGCTTCGAGCAAAAAAATAAATTAATTTAAGTCGTCGACACACTTTAACGTTGATTGAAAATATAGGTTAAGAGTAGAATAAATTGAACCCTGCATGTCACATGAGCCCCCACATTTCTCAAACAACAAAAAATTGTCCTCGTACAAACTTAACAGTTTCAATAGCTTAAAATTTATCACTTCAACCAAACTGTGACCCATCATCCGCAGAAGACCAAATAATTCAACTGACAAGCAATCAATTTCCATCTCTGCAAAAACTTGTTATCTACCAAAACAGATGAAGTATCCTTTCAAAGATTTAACGGAATACTTTAAAGTTATAAAAGTTCAAATAACGCCCTTGAGAGCATCCCTCTCTGAGTAATTTGATGGTATTCGGCAAAAAGTTCGATTGAGTCCAAACATCTTATAAACCATGATCCCCCACCCTGGCAACCCTTTCGGCTTTGTTTTTATTATTAATGATGAAAAGCAACAGAAGTGTACTCTTACAAAACATGTGTGTGTGAAGCTTGTGAAGTAAAGAAACACAAAAAATAAAAAAATAAAACGAAATAAAAAATTCATTGGGATAACCAAAACTCAAATCCTTTCAGCATCGTATAAGCTACCGCAAGATAGATGCCCCTTATGTTTTATGCACACACATGAGACCCCACAAGAAGGTTGCTATCCATTCGAACCGAAGATGTTTTCTTCTCATTATATGAGTGGAAAAGAAAATATGTATAAAGATTTATCTTTTACACTACCAAGTGTGTCATTAATTTTAAATCTTCTCCTAATGCTCGCGTGGTGCTGATGCTGGCACCTCGCACTACAAAACAATCAAAATATTCACTCCACCTGTGTAAATTGAACTTCAAAATCAGGCTCTCTTATCTAACTGCAATTAATTTTCTCAATTTATGTGCATACCTATCCTAAATTTGGAAATCCTTTTAGCAACATCTGATACAGCAGCTGCAAAGTTTACACTGCCGCTTAATGTGAATTAAAATACACCTCAAGCCACCTATCTGCTTACGCTACAACGGTACATAAAGGAGTAAGATAATCTTAAAACCATTTTTCACTTCAAGGTTCGCGTTAGAACAGAGGAGAGGCATTTCTTTCTTTCCCGGAAAGGATGGGTCTCCTAAAATCAAGAGCCAAGGTGGGAAGAAATGTAAAAAATCAACCATCACAAGCATCATCGGTTCAGTGCGGATTATATTACACCGCATCGCGTTGTTCTAGGGAAGCAGAGTTTGATTTTGTGAGGAAATCCATGCCAGTTTGCCAGCTGTTTTTGTTTTCAAGCCAGATATTGATACCTATTTCATTCACTTAGCTATCAGCATTATGCAGAATATAAGATTCCTCTTTATGGGGAGTGCTTATAATCTTCTTTCGAACCTAGCAAGGGTTCAGTTACTTTTCTCAACAAGCTATGTATAATGGTATTGGTCTTTGTGTGTCTTGTATTTATAAATATGGTTTGGGTATGACTTTGTTTTGATGTCAAATTTCAGTATTTCAGCTTTCAAACAAAAATACAGACGAAACGAACTTATCTTTCCCTTTTTAGCCTTTTCGTTGTGTTTATCAACTTATGGTTTGCCTTTGAATTAAACAAAGTTGACTTGGGGACTTTGAACACGAATATTGTCGGTCGGTCGGTCTGGATAAAAGCCGGTATATTATCCTCTTAAATCTTGTTAGGACGGTTGTTTCTAGAGATTTGTTCAATAAGACGAAGAAATAAAAAATTAAGTTTACTTGGTCTTGGAGGTGACAATCTTACCATTTACTTAGAGATCGAGATTGCTTTTAGCCGTGGGAAATTTGGTTTTAATTTAGGGTTAGTATCCTTGACATATAAGCAAAAGTTGACGTTTCGTCAATAGGCGGAAAGCAAGCAAGCCAACGTTTTTGCTTCAGTAACTTCAAAAGCATGGTTGCCTAGCTACGTGCAAATGCAATAAAATCAATGATTTTAGTAAAAGTTAGTCATAATGAATGACTCAGCAAAGAACGAAGCTTTATTCCGGCAAGAAAAACCAATTAGATTAAATAAAATCCGCACAGAAATATGCATCCTGCAACACCTCGGCTGTTACCAGAAATAGTATTGTTTCTTCTACTCAGCCTTAGACAGCAAGTTCTGGATGCTTGCTTTAAAAACCTCATTTCTCTGTCTTAACTCTCTTACACGGGTATCTTAGCTATTTTCAAATTTACCTACCCTGGAGAATTTAGATCATAAAAAATACGAGTCTACTTGATATTTTTTAGCCCTCATTACGATGGTTGCCAGATGATTAAGTATATGTATTAAACACTAAACAGTAGTGTTGAATTTTAGATGTACAGCTGGAGCTGGAGAAGCATTTCAATTCACAGTAGGTGTACACTCCAAGGAGTCTTCAGTCTTCTGCTGTTTATTACAGTCCTTGACAATCTGGGACTTGAAACACAACAATACAAGCACTTGTAAGACAAGTTAGTAGTGGCAAGTGTCAAAAATTTGTGTAGCACAAAGCTAGAAGTTGGTTTGCTCCTGAACAAGTGTAATTTCTTGATTTAGACCCTGCTGGTGGAAAAGGTACAGAACACCAAAGATGCACTCAGCTGTAGTCAGTCAGGATCCTACATCTCGACCAAAAGCACCTAACGTTATAGGTAAAAGTTTTAGACGGTAGTGGGTACCGCATTAGTTCAAAATATACTGAGTACCTGTGTTCCCCGTTTTCTAATCCCGATGTAATTTTCTGCTGATTCCGAACGGCTAATCGAGAAAGACCTTCTCATGGAAATGAATTTACTATCGAAGGATCTGCTAATTCCCGACATGCCTATTCCATTTATTTGAATGAAAATGTATTTCCCGAGTTGGAAAATTTTAAATATCAGGGATGAAGACGACATCAATCATCGAGTAAGCGTAGGTTGGATTAAGTGGTGAAAAAACCCAACTTAGCTGAAGGAAGACTTTGGCAGAGCAGTAATACATCCAGAACTCACTTACGGTCCACAATGTTCGACAATAAAAAAAAAAAGAAAAGTTATGAGTAAATTGACAGCATGGCTAGTTAGAAGCTACTAAGTGGGAGAGCTGTGATTCCCTCAAGATCACGACGCTTCCAACACCGAAAAAAAGAAAAGGGGAAAAAGAACAAGCTTCTGGTATGGAGTTCAGGGCAAGTCGAATTTGAAATTGAGCTCTATTTGGCATTAAGGCATATCTAAAATTTTGAAAAGACTTGTGGAAGAAAAGTAGTCACATTCAAATGATTTGCTCATATTTGAAATGTCAGAAGACATCCAACATATTCACAATCTGAAAAGAAAAATAAACGTTGAACTTGCATTTGAACACTGCATTTGAACGGTTTTCTAAAAGAGGATATTATTGCAAATAAATCAATTGCCGAAAACATGATCTGTGGTGAAAGATGCAAGTGGAGTAATGCAAGTCTGATGTATCTGAAAACGGACTTAAGCTAATCGATTTAGCGAGAACCAACGCTGTGTTTTTTTTTTAATTGTCGAACATTGTGGACCGTAAGTGAGTTCTGGATGTATTACTGCTCTGCCAAAGTCTTCCTTCAGCTAAGTTGGGAAGAGATATTACGTCGGAGAGCTACAATCGCAAGAGATCGCCAGTGCTTTCTCTAATCAAGAGTCCCTCCAACTATCCCTGACTCGTATGCCGCCAGCATTAAGCATTGAAAATCAGTGGCAGCAATTCCAACAAGCCATCAGAACCGCTGCCTCTAAGGTTCTGGGTTTCACTCGGCCCCCAAAACGAAACCCATGGTTCGATGAAGAATGCACAGGAATAGGCAAATGCAGCCAAATAAAAAGCAAGACAAACGTTAATGCAAAAAATAAACAATGTCTGCTTTCGACCAGTATAACGACATTTACAAGGAGAAAAGAAGGAAATAACGCCAAACGCAGTATGAGAAGCGTTCGTTTGAGGAAATTGAGAGATGACATGACAGGAGTGAGGCTCGGAAATCTTACCGAAGGGTAAAAAGGTATTAGCCCGAACTCAATTTTGTAAGGACCAGCAATAAAACATAGTAATAGAGTTGCAGTCGCTACTCGCTACTGAGGATCTGGAAAGACGACTTCTGCAGATTGGTTAACAGCGATGAAGACACTAATTCCACTGTCAGGCAGACTGCCCAATTCAACTTGGACGATGATCAAGAATGTCGTCCACCCGAAATAGAAAGAGTTGAGCTTGCCATATGCAAACTTAAATCAAATAAAAATGCAGGTATGGATGGCCTAGATGCCGAACTTTTCAAGGCAACAGGAGATCATTTGCAAAGTAGCACGCATTAGCTGATCTACATGATATGGTCGGAAGAAAACATCCCCGATGAATGGAATCTCAGTATCGTATGCCCGATCCTAAGGAAGGGAGACCCTCACAATTGCGCCAATAATAGAGGGATAAGCCTTCTTAACGTCAGCGTCGCTAATAATACCTTGTCAGCTGTAATATGGCCGCGTATGACAGTATTTACAGAGACGAGCTGTACAGAACCATGTTTCGTTTTGACATCCCTATAAAACTCATACGATAATGCTGGATGACTTTGTAGAATTCACGCTGCTCTGTCAAGGTCGGTAAATAACTCACCGAGACCTTTGATGTTGAAAAAGGCTTTAGGCATGGTGACTAATTGTCATGCGATTTCTTTAACATCATACTTGAATAGGCTCTAAGAAACTCAAACGTCAACAACAGAGGAACAATCTTTCAAAAGTCTGTACAATTACTCGCCTACGCTGACGATATTGACGTCCTGACCTACGGCACGGTACCTTTCCGAAAACGGATGAGGAAAACCTTGGTCGTTTCGTAAGGAAAATACTCCGAATGATCTCTGGTCCAAATACGAAAGCGATGTGTATCCCTACGGTGGCTGGGCCATGTAGAGCGGATGTGTATCCCTAGGGTGGCTGGGCCATGTAGAGCGGATGAACATCAACTCGACGGGTTTTCGAAAGCAGGGAAATCTTGGAAGGAGAAGACTTCGTCTTACGTGGCGCAATCCAGTCGGAGAAGACCTCAACCGACAAAAAGGAGAGACCTCGTCCAAAATTGAAATTGTTGGCGTAAGGTGTTGGTTGAGGCTCTGTTTCACCCCGAACTGTAATGCCCACCTAAGTAAGTAAGGTTTCGTTCAAACCCTCACGTTTGCGCACTGTAACACCTCGTAGATTTCACGACAGCTTCAAATACACAATATTTTGCCTTGGTTGGTATTTTATTTGTGTTAATTGTATTTTTCTAGGAAGCATTTATTGGGTTCATTTTCAAGGTGAATATTTTCGTATTTAGCTACTATTGAAATTACTCACAGGATTTATACGCTGAAACAGTTAAGTTTGTTATCTAGGATTTTTCGAGATGAGTTTTCTGGTTACAGAATTTTTAGTATTTGTTAATTTTGTTAATCTTAAGCTGTAAGCTTATTTGATGACTCTGCTAGTAGCACAACATTATCTGCGTAAAGCAACACTTTGACAGTTTGTCCGACGATTCTTCTTCCAATGAATTGACGGTCTGAGATATCTTTTGATTGACAAAACAGCCAACCAAAAATTTCCTGGTCAAGCTCCACCTGAAAATGTGTCAAAATGAGGACAAAGGTCCGACCTCAAATCAAATTCGAATAATGCAGAAAATGCTATAAACATCGAACCAATGGAGGTAGATGTATATATTCAGATACCTATCCAAACTCTTAATTGATTCTCCCAGCTCAAACTGACTATTAAATTACATTCTTCTTTATTACAATTTCAGGTTTCATGGATCAGAAAACGTGATTTGCACATTCTTACTGCTGGATCCACAACATACACGTCCGACCAGAGATTTCAGGTGAGTTAATGAATCAGTCAATGTCCTGCCTGCTTTTATTGTTGATCGAATGAATAAACTTAAGCAGCAATTCGATTTTCTTCCTCTTTGTCTTTCATAAATGCAAAAATTCAAAACGAAAATATGTATTTTAAAATTCTTTTCCATCACACCACATTGCACTTGCATCGAGTCGAGTACTCCAGCTCAAAAAGTACGAGTACCTTTGTGTGTTTTGCCTTGGAATACAAAACCATTGCATGGCTTTTTATTTTAAAATTTGTTTGTTCTATATTCGACTACTGTTGTCGAGATTCAGAACAACCCAAAAGGAGAGAATCTGTACGTTGTATATCCTTTGAATGTCTGTCTGCTGCGTGACTAAATGTATCTCACGAAGTTGTTCGTGCAGCAATTGAAGGCCCATTGTAATGCTTGTTATTTCATTTTTGTTATTTTCATTTTTTTTTTTATTGGCTTGTGAGGATATAGAGATGAGTGAATGGAATGCTCGATAAAAGTTTTGGTAGTAGTAACTTGATTGTGTTTTGTTGCAGGTGATACGACCGGAAAGCTCAGGCAATTGGACACTGCAGATAAAGTATCCCCAGCCAAGAGATTCTGGTATTTACGAATGCCAAATCAACACAGAGCCAAAAATGTCCTTGTCATACAATTTCAACGTCATTGGTAAGTGCTTATACGTGAGGGATGGGTCCTTATGATTTTGTCGTTTTTGTTTGTCTCACAATCACAATACTCGTATTCCACAGGACGAAAATTGTCAAAGAATTTTTATTTTATTTTACAAGGTGTGCTAAGTAAAAATGTATTGCACGTTCTTTACATTTAGCTTCATAAGGCCTTTTTTTTTTGTTTTCATTTCAATCTTGCGAATGTGGTTTGGGTTGGGAAGGGAGTGAGTTTGGGAAAGAACAGAGGAGCTTAATTAAATTTCCGGCTCATTTTTAAAGATAACATCTACGAGCATCTTCATGGCATGACATGGCTCTTTATATATATTATTATGTCCATTAATGTTCCACACTTTATTTTCATGCCAGGATACCACTACGGGCATCACACACAATGGCACATTGTCAAACGCTGCTGGGAGAAATCAAGATGAGGAATCTTAAAGCACAGTGTGAAGTGTAGTGCGTTTAAGAAACGATTTCACTCTCTCCTGAAAAGTTAAATGGATGTAAAACAGGATTATCTGTTATCCTCTGACTAAAAGTCTTAAATAGAAGATGACCCTTATAAGTCAGTCATGATTTTCCTGACACAAGTAGGTACTATATACACATACACTCTTATATTCAATTTAAGTCATCGTCTCTGTTTTTAATTCACATTTTGTATGAGCAAGAGGTTCTTTAATTCTAATCTTTTGAAAATGTTAGGTTTTAGTGATTTGGGTTGTAGTGCGGTGGATGACAGGTTGAAGGATGTGTACACAAGTGTCGGACATTTTATCCACATAAAGAGCTTAGCTTTATCACTTTTTCTTATATCCCATACAATATGCGGAGTGACTTGAGTGTTTGATATGGCATGTCGTGTGAAGAGTTAATATTCTTTTTTTGGCTGAGCCGGTGATAGGATAAATATCCGAAGAAATTGCCTTTTGAATTTACACATCTACACATCAAGTTAAGCAAAGATTAAAGGAATTTCGTGTACGCTGTTGCATGAGTGTGCTTTAATTTGTTTGGGACGTTTGAAATAAGGATGGAAGGAATTTTGCCAAAAACAATTCGGTTTTGATCCTTTTCCTTGGTTTTGATGTTTGTTTTTTATGTCGGGCCTTGGCTCGGATGGTTCACGATTTGCCTCTGGCATTGGACCTTAAAGTAGACTTCGAAATTGCGGTGATTTTGCTCTGCACTGGCAGGAGTCACTTGACTCACGGCGACACAGCTTTGGACGCTTAGTTCACAGTGATGTAGAACTTTACCAATTTTCAACACACGGTTTGGCACGAACTGAATTTTTTTTTTGAACATTGATTTTAAAATAAATAAAATAATTTAAAAAGTTGCTGTTAGAACGGCAACTCGAACAAATGGTTAATAACTTATGTCTCCATACTAGAGATCGCCTGTCGCGTAATCATGGTCCTTCGAGCCGGAAAGTGAAGTTTCTTTGACAATAAAAGAGTTTTGGAAATTCACAGTTCCCAGTTGTGTTTCCGTTCCCGTTTCCATTCCAGAGAAAATGTAGAAATGAAATAAGTAGCTTATGTCATTGGTCAGGCTCTTGACCATTTTTGTTCCAAATGTCATTCGAATCTGATGACTTTCCCGATCCCTCGATGTTCGGCCCTATTTGTCATCGGAAACGCTTCGTCGTTGATTGAGAAGATTACCTCCTTCAGGGTTTTCATCGTGTTGAGCTAACTTGAGTCTGGTTAAAGCTGTTATGTTGTTATTTTTGTGGGTTGGAATGAAATTTTTATTTTTTGCCGTACGAAGACACTAGTACTAGCCTTGTGATGTGATCCTTTTTTCTTCGCGGTATCATTGGTACCTCAGTGTCTGCATCGCTGACGGTCAAAGGATGTTCTTAGGATTTTCAATTCGAACATTTGGAATTCTTTCATGGCTGTCTTCGGAATGGTGTACTTGACTAAGAAACTGTAGATAATGATTGTTGTCTAGGGTTTGGCTGGCTTGCGAGGTCATCTTTATTTTGGTGCATGAAGATAAAAGAAAGCTGACTTGAAGACATAAACTCGTTTAATTTAGTACCCAAGTCAAGGGCGGTGTTTTTTCTTCTGGTCGCGAAAACGCTTCAACATTCTCTGGCTGTACATGTACAGTCCTAAGATATGAACTTTCGCTCTTCAGGAAGCTATCCCTGGTGACATCGATGAGTCCTTTGCTAGGGAACCGTCAGCCAACAGTGAGTTTTCGGTTGGTTTATTAGATGGTTTAAAAATGATTCTGGATCTTTTCTTTAAGGAACTCCAACTCTGATGCTCTGAATGTAAGATTTGCTATTCTCAATTCAGAAATGAAAAGGTATTGGAAGTGCTAAATTTGGTTTCAATTTTTATCTTGTAGTCTTTTAGGGGTACCCGTGGCTTGATGGTTAGCACGTCTGTCTGTTAACCGAGAGGTTCGTGGCTTAAATCCCAACATAAACAAAAATGTTTTTCAAGGGGTATAACCTTTTGAGACGAATTGACAAGTCCTCCGTTAGTAAATTCTTGCCGAGAAGAGCGCTTTTTCAATTAGCCATATAAAATAGGCAGTAAATTGTAGGTGCCCTTATCCCCTCACCAGACATGATTGTGAGAAATGCGCTTGGCTCTGGGGCTACTCGTTCTGTTGCGCAGCCCTATTTATTTATTTTTATTTTGCCCTTTAGGGGAGAACACAATGTGATTTGTAAGGCTTTGAGTTAGTTGTAATGGGGTTGGTCGTTTCCATACGTTCATAGGTTTGCTTTGTCCTCGTACACGGTGTTGTATTACTAATCAGCTGTTATTTTTTTCTCAGGCTTTATTATTTATTAGCCAAACAATTCATAGAAGCCGAAAACAATTTTAATTTATTGATTTGAAATGGAGACTCTGAAGGTTATAACAGAGGTAGATACATCTGATTTGATTAAAACGGAAGGAACCTCGATTGTGGAATCATTGACTTAGAGTGGGAGTCTCTATTGAAAGAGGTTGGATGGGAAGAGATGCTACGTATTGCAGTGGATGGCGTTATAACTTCACCTTATTTCGAAGCAACACAGGGTGAACCAGACGCAAAATCTTTCGAAAGCAAATTCGAATTCAGGCGAGCTATCTTCAGTTTCGCAATCTAAGTCGGTTGAGGTCTTCTTGCAGACGAGATCTTCCCCTTCCGCGATTTTCCTGCAATGTTCTTTAGAAAACCTTCGAGCCAAATTTCAACTTGATGTCCAACCTACCTACATTTCCCAGCCATCATAGTCTCCCAAAGCGTCCTCTTCCAGTTACGTCCATGTCACAGTTTATCAGCTCTTAGTTGGTTGTTAAATTTTCTTCTCAACACATTGTTTTCACATGCGAGACCAAAGATCATTTATTTCAAACTGACCAAGAGTTTCTTTATTTTTCAATAAGGTCGATGCTTCCGCGCCGTACAGTAGGACTGGGATGATCAGTCTTATACAGGGTTACCTTGGTTTTTCTGGAGAGGGTTTTGTTCCTCAATTGCCTTTTTAACACAAAGAAGCAACGGTTGGCAAGAGTTATTCTCCGTTTGATCTTCACACCGATGTTATTTTCCGAGTCTATAGCAGATCCTATGTAGACGAACTATTTATTGTTAAGTTGAGAGTTTTTTTTATCACTAGCTGAACCACCAACCGAGCGCCGTGCCCTACGGTGATCGAAATGAGTAAAATAAATAAAGCCGCTTCCAAGTTACCATTCCAGTTTAAAAATGGGGATGAAATATAGTCTATGCTTAACAAGGGCAATGCACCATTCTTACGGTGAGAGAATTTTCGGAATCGGTCCAATATTTTCCTCAGGGGTAGAGAAGCACTCTAACAGTGAAAGAATTTTTGGAATCCGTTCAGTACTTTCCAGGTTCCCGATTATGTTAAAGTTACCGTTCCACTCCCGTGGGGAGAATAGGAATGAGATGTAGTCAATGTTACTCCAATGAATCACTACAACGATGATGATCCAATTTCTCGGTTATGTTTCCGTTCCCGAGGTTATATGGAAAGAAAATATAGTTAATGTCATTTCTCAGGTTTTAGAACAGTTTTGTTTCCAAATTTCATTCCAATCGGCTCAGTAGTTTTGAAGCCTTTTCAATTCAAAATCACTTAGGTCTCGTTTATGTACCCGTTTCCTTGAAAATATGGGAAAGAATAGCATTCTCACGGTAAAAGAATGTTGAAATCGATCAATCAGTGTCTAAGCTGAGCTGTCTAAGCTGATTGCTTCCTTAAGCATTTATTTAATAATTCTTTTAGTTAATTAAGGGTCACCCCACCCTAAGATTATTTATTGGATTTAAATTTTGCTGTGGGTTATGTGCATTTAAAACTATTTTTTTTTTCTAAAAATATAAAATGTACTTAGATTTCTTACTTTATTCTATGTTTATACAAATTGTAAGACTTGAATTTTTGTTAAGAAATAAACTTACTACTACTAAAAAAAAAAAGCTCCCATGTATGTTCCCGTTCCCGTGGGAATGTGGGGATCAAATATACAATTAAACCTCTGTTTTAGATCACTCTATCAATTAAATAAATTCGCATCAAAATCCGTTGATTCGTTTAAATGATCTAGGCATACAGACCGGCAGCGGAAAGCGACTTTGTTTTTAAAGTGTGTAATGATGATAAAATTCACTGAAACATAATTGTTGATGGAAAGTTCCCAGTAACTTTTTGTATCTCTGCCACAAGGACCGTCGCGTCGGTCGCCCAATACAGTTTAAAACGACGAATGCATAGATGGAAGGATAAAAGACTCACTTGTTGTGATCCTTTCGCTTAAAAAATATGCAACACATTCAAAAATATTGAATTTAAATATTCGAAAACTCTAAATATCCGTAAATATTAACTGAAGAACGATTACTATATTTTCATTTCCATTTTCACATTCGTAATCCGAATTTGTTGCTGCGTTGGCAGCGATGGGGCTTGTAATAAGGAGTCTTTTCTATTAACTGCTTCATTTTATTTGCCAAAACAGCGTAAAATATGCTTTTCCATTTCCAGGCTTAGAACAAAAGTTCTGAATTCGATAAGAAGTTCGTGCGTTTCTTTTTTTTCAATGACAAACTTATGGAGCGTATTAACTCTGCTCATATTGAAGAGGACGTCATATAAAAACAATTTTTCAACAACAAAAAACCTGGTCGTAAATATTAGAAATATACAAAATGTTGCGTCTCCTCAAACCCACGTGTATTTTCGGTATTTCAGTTCAAGTATTTCAATACTGCCAAGGGCTTGCTTTGAGTAACTTCCTCGATTATATTCATCGCTTTACTATAATCGACGTCTAAGAGCAAAAAGTCATAAAACTTTTTTTTTTTTTTTGTGTTCTGACCCCGAATGATGAATGGAGCCTAAACACTAAACAAGTCAAAAGCATTTTTACTTTCACACAAAAGAAAAATAGAAAATCAAAAAACAAAAAAGCATCTATCCAACCGGATAAGTAGGTAACTATAAAAAAAGGCTCCAACTCCTGTACCCCCATTTTCTATACCACATCCATTTTCGAAAAGTAGTACAAGAAAAACCACCGTAAATGCTTCACTTTGCACACCAAAACCACGTGCAATTTGTACAAGGCAAACGCTTATAGACACAAGGGAGGGAAAAATGTGATTTCGGTGTGGTGTCAGGATTTTTTCATTTTTCTAAAAGCACATCCAACCTACACACACTTTGCTCCACACCTACAACTTCTGTCCAATGTTAGCTAAAGTCCTTCGCCAACCAACGTATCACTTTCCACCCACACGTCCCACGCCAGTCGCAATCATTCAATAGAAAGTTACGACATGGATTTATGCGAAGCGAGTATGTGGCTTAAAAAATGATTGCACTTGGCGCACATTCTGAACAATTTTGTAAATTTACCTCTTTATTATTATTTTAAAACAAAAAAGAAAAAAGATTTCGGAGATATCCTTTTTTATCTTTTGCCGCTTCCGGTTCAACTTTGTATTTAGGTTAAAAGTAAATATTGGAATGAATTGTAGAAAGAAAGAGAAAAAGTTGTTGCGGGTGAAGGCTGAACATAGAAGGATGAACAGTGAACATTGTTTTGTATCTTTAGCATTTTTACATTTTTTTTTCTCTAAATTACTTGAGTGCAAAAACAGTGATGCGGAATGACATTTCGTATTAAGATGCTGGCAATTGCAAGTAAATTTAGTATTTAGTTTAAAATTACAAAAATTCAGAGTAATTACGCTGTGTTCAAGAACTCATTTGTTGAATTTGAAAACGGCTTATCTAATCATATTTTGTACTAAAGTTTTAAAAATGTTTTCAAAAAAAGATTTCAAAACTATGGTTGACTTGCACTTCTCCTGAGTTGCAGACAGTTTATTGGGTGATGTGTTCTCAGTTAATTGATCTTAAGTGGGCATTAAAAAGGGTGCGACAAATTCAAGGTCAAATTCAAGGTTACCATCGGATTCCTCGTCGAAAAATACGTCGGATATGGGGTCTTTGATTTTTGTTAACGAATATTCTGCGATATTTCCAAAGGTTTCAGACCAATGTTTTCATTTTTCACGTACTTTTTATTTCAAGCGCTGCACCTCTAATAATATCATTAAAAAAAATAAAATACATGTTTTTTCTTAAAATTTTGCGCTCTTTCCAAATCTGCAATAATAAATGGGGGTTTCCATTTGAAAAATCAATTTTTGGGTCGCTGGGGTCTCAAGGTTACGTCCAAGGTCAAATTCAAGGTCACCATCGGATTCCTCGTCGAAAAATACGTCGGATATAGGGTCTTTGAGTTTTTTTAACGCATATTCTGCCATATTTCCAGGGGTTTCCATACTTTTGTCGCACCCAGTATACCCACCACCCCAGTGCAGTGGTCCAACAAATAAGATTTTCCAAAGCTGCCTTCATATACCAGGTTAAGTTTTACAAATTAAATACCTTTGTGTCTATGTATCTGACTTCAAAGGGATGTATTTTAACCTTGAATTTATCTGATAGCATTATAATGAAATTAAATTTATTGGATACTGTTCGTTATCTTTATTAAAAAAAAAAAAAGTACAGCTCGGGGTGAACGTAGGCCTCAACCCAGATCTTTCGCCTATAATATCCATTTTGGGTGAGCTCTCTTTAGTTTTGCTCACTAGGTCGGTGGAGATAATCCTCTTTTCTTTCGTGTCTTCCAAAGCCCGTCAAGTCATAGCGTTGCACTATGGGAGCAAAATGAGGTTGAGCGTCTCATAAATGGCTTTGAAAAATTTTAAAATTCGAAATATCTAAAGATGAGGCCTTAAACTAAAAAACCAGCTCTTTTTGAAACAAGAATTGTTTTTTCATTATTTTTGATTGTTGGTACTTAAATTGTTGATCAAACCTATCAGATTAATTTGATTTTAATTACTTGGCAAAAGAAGACAAGGTTTGAAGTAAAATATTTTGTAGCTTCCTGAATAAAAATAATTGGTGTTATATATTTTTGGAAAGGTCTTTGTTTTTTACAAAAAAGTTTTTTAATTGAAATTCAGTTTAACAATTAATTTAAAGAAAAAAAAGAAAAAGAACCTTTTCTGTGCTTTGCAATATTTCCAATTATAGTTTTCTTTGTTAGCTCCAGCTACCTCCACATTGGGACCGATTTTTTTGTATTTCTTTGTTATTGTAGATTCAGAATCAAAAATAACATCGTCCGCATACGTCCGCCGTTTTCGTTTATAAGCAAAAATATAAAATATATATAATAATAACCTCGTATAAATATGCTTAAGATAACCATACAAACTGACCGCTGAAACAATGCGAAAAGGCACAAATTAGACATCCAGCGAGAAAAAGCTCTAGCAAATGTTTACGATCAGCTACACTGAAAAAATTATAGTTCATAAAAACTATGAATCTCATTCATACCCTGAAATTCATTAAGTTTTAATGAAAATACATGAGAAATAAGCACAAATTCATTAAAAGAAAAAATTTATTCAAGAATAAATCATAACATTTATGAATTCGCATTCATAAATATTTTCCTATGGAAAAATTCTCACAAAAATTTTAAGATTTGGTTTTAAGAACAAATTTTTACCCGTATGTACAATTCATTCGCCTTTCCTTTAGAAGGTTAATGAAAATTTCATAATTATTATGAATTAATTTTTACCTTTTAATGAATAGTTTCTTAGCACTCAAAGAAAAAAATTCAACAGTTACTTGTTTGTAAAAGATAAGAATTGGTTCACACTTTTTATGCACAAAGTTCATATTTTTTAAAAGTTTAAGAATTTTTTCTTAAATTTTATGAAATGTTTCACATTTTGTAAGAAAAAACCATAATTCTGAGCGTCTAATTATTTACTTTTGAAATTTAAGCCTTTTTTCGTAAATTATGTGAAGTAGCATTTTAAAGAAATCGTGCATAAAATATTAGACTAGTTTCATATTTTTTATGAATGAAATCATCTCAAAGTGAAGTTTAAGAACTTATTCTTAAATTTTATGCACGTGTTCATATTTTGTAGGTGCAAGACGATATACTTCCGAGCGGTTTAGTATTTTTTCTTAAAAATTAAGTATTTTTTCATAAATCACTTTCAGACGTTGCTAACTGTACCTTCCTAGTTTTGTAGCAATTCTTAAATATGCGTCTTGATCATTTTTGCACATACATTTTTGATTTTAAGAACTTATTCTTAAAATATATGATTTGTTTCTTATTTTCTGCGCGCAAATTCACCGCAATGGAGAGTTTAAGAACTTATGTACTTATGCATGCATTTGTTTTTATTTTATAGGCAGAAAATCTTAAAATTTTTTCTTAAATTGAGTATTTTTTCATGAATTGGAAGAAGTAACCAAAGCAATTTACCGATATTCTGAATTTTCTTCATAGTTTTTAGTTTGCTTCTTTCTAAGGTTCTAAGAATTTGTTCTTAAAATATAAGATTTGTTTCTTTGTTTGGTGCATAGAATTCATTACATTTCAAATTTTAAGAATTAATTCATAAATTGGTAGCATTTGCTCATATTTTGTGAGCAGAAAATCATAAAATTTTCGGCGTCTAAGCATGTGTTCCTAAAAATTAAGTAGTTTTCCATAATATAATAAATAGAAATTCATAGTTATCCGAATTTGCTGTATCAATGGATATATTCCATTTTGTTGTAGATCGTGATCGGATGTGAAATTGTAGACGTGAGAAGAGTTAAAAGTAATAAGTGTTGTGCAATTAACAATTAATGAACTTTTTAAAAACTTTAGCATTGGTAATAATATACCATTTGTGTTTTTGAATATTCTGCTATATTCAGTGTCCTGAAACGAATTTGTGGAGTCTTGGAGTGTTGCTGCCTGTAATTCACAGTAAGTATTGTAATATAACAACTCTTTTTTAAATTTTGAAATAGCCATTCCATCCATTTCACAATATACTAGTATACCTAGGTACCTAATTTGTTTTGAGTTCACCGATTTGTTTTTAAAATTAATTACTTTTAACTTTGCCACTAATTATTTTAGCTCCCTCGACGGAAATTTTTCAAAAGTGGCCAGGGTATAAGACACCAACCGGATATCGTCTAGTAAGTCGTGTATACATTGACAAAAATATCATAGATATAAAATAATTGTTTTTTCTATTAAAGATACTTTTTGAAAGATAGGGGCAGTGGTGATGGAGAATATCGAAGACGATAATCTTATGAATGGTAAATATTTTTTATTTTCATACAAATTTCTTTTATTTTTTTAAATAACAAAACACATAAGATCTCACTTCACTAATTGGACATCATTTTTATTTGTTTACTCTCAATAGAAAATGCTGCAGTGAAGATGATGTGGTGCCTCCAACGCAAAAGACGATCAAAAGCAACACTGACATTTCTAAGCCAAGTAACACAGTACTTTTTGTTTTCATTGTTTTAGTTTTATTTCTTTAAACATTTAAGATACTTATGCAAATAATTAATTCTTTGCTTTGTGAAGACTTGACGATACATTTACTGTTACAATTAATTACAATTGTTACTTCTATAAATAATAATAAACTAGTAAAAAAAAAAAACAAATTGTCTTTATTTAAATATTGGCAATTTTCAAGTTTTCCTATTTTCAAAACTAGGAATAAAGAAAGGTAAATATATGAACACCAAATTTCTAAAAAATGTTCATAAGTTTGCAACTGAAATACTATATGAAAGAGACCATAAAGTTTAATGAAACAATTCATAAAAAGAACATAAATTTCATAAAACTTATGAAGAAAATCTTAAAATTTCTTGAAACAATTCATTAAAAGAATGATTATTTTCTGAAGCTTATGTAACATTTCTTAAGTTACAAAGAGAAATTTATGAATAAAAACATATGATTTAATCAAATAATTCATAAAAGGAATGATTGTTTCATAAAATTTACTAACATTTTCTTATACTTTTAGCTTAAATTTATGAAGAAATCATAGAATTTTATGAATAAGTTCTTAACAATAATGTTTAATTCTTAAATTTTATGAAACTTTTGTTACGCTTTTAATTGAAATCAGTGAACAAATTCATAAGATCTTAAGAAAAAATTCATTCCTTTTATGCAAAGGTATTAAATTTAATGAACGATTTCTTACGTCTTACATAATTTAGTGACTTATGGTTCAAGAATAAAGGTCATAAAAGTTAAGCACAAATACTTATGTTTAATGTAACATTCACACTGTTATGAATTCGTTCATATACGTATGAATAAAAATACTTATTTTTTATGAATTTTGTGTTTGGACCATTTTCCATGATTTCCTACATTAAAATTAAGTCAATTTACATTGAATTTATGTACCTTTTTGGTTCAGTGTATCAACGGAGATGTTTTCCACACTTTATTACACACATCCACAAAAACCAGGACAGATAAGGTTAAAGAGTTGTTAGATGAAGCTTAATTGCTTTTAGAAACGGAGGGTTAGATATTAGTGCTTTCTGAACCTTCTAAATGCTTTACGATTCAAAAAATCGCAAAGTGTTCTATGCTAGTGGAAAAATATGTGGCAACAGGGAGTTTCTTAGAAGATGAGAGGGTATGCGTTTAAATATCTTAGTTTATATTATTCAGTATCAGAAACTTCTCTGATACTTTTGTCTTACTAGTAGATACTCTCTAGGCGTCTGATACTGATCATAAAAACTAAGATATGGAAACGCATACGCTCTCGTCTCATAAGAAATTTCCTGCCCTGCTTGTATACCGAATTTTACTTTGCTACGATGACGGCAACCCGTGTCGACTCCGTTCCGTAAAATATTTTTGCACATTTGTCAGTCGATGGGTAATCTAGCATATTTCGAAAGCAAATCAGTGCGGATTCTGACAGTTAAAGGTTTTTCTTAAATAATCTCAAACTGAGTTTACTTGCTAGTTTCACATGAAATAGAATTAAAGCAACAGTTGAGAAAACCTCAAAAATCTGGGCCGTCCTGCTTGGTACACTAAATTTTCTAGTTGAAAATTGTTGATTTTTGGAATAAAAAAAAAAAGAGGTATAATGACTCTTGAAACATAAATTAGGATATTTTTATTTAACCCTGGGATCAAAGGCCGAAGAAAATCTATGGCAATCCTACCATATCAACATTTCTATTTAATTAATATTGAATCTTCATAAAAAGTAAATAAATGGCTGTTTTTGTATTAATTCTCAAGATCCTGTCTATTTTGAAAGCATGTCCTGTTTGATACGAATTTACAGTTTATATGTTTTAGGTAATGCAAATTCTGTTTTTTTTTCAATAAGCTCACGGGTTGGATGGTTACTTATATTCGAAATCTATATCCTTAAAAAAGGCAGTCGGGAATGGAGTTTTAATTTTTTTTCATGTTCGCAACGAAAGCGCTACTGTGAGTGATGCAACAAGCAAGTGACTTTTTACTTTTGTCATTTTTAAGTATAGAATTTGTAGTGACTTGCCACTCTATTCATGTACGGTGTAGTAGTTTGCTAAGTTAAAAAAAAAAAAATTAATTCTTTTTTGTGCGTAATTAATTTTCCCAGAACTTTAGGCCTGCATAGTAGCATAGCGCATATATCCTCGACAACCGCGTATACAAAAATGTTGTCAACCCATCAACTTCAAATCTTTGAAGCAGTTCTCGGAAGCAGCCATTGATGTAGATTTTATCGACTCAACTCTCAATTTTGTCAATGTACTTTTTTGTTATTATTTTTTTTGTTCAATTTTATTTTTAATTTAAAGAAAAGTTCCTGAAGCGCTTCTCTGCAGGATTGATTCAAATGATATTTCACGGTTAACTTCTAAGTAAGGGACTAGTTCAACAAAAAAAACCGGGTTCCTGAAATTGATATTTAAAAAAAAAAAAACAGTTAAACCTACAAAGTCTCCTGCGCTGAACCAACTGAAATTAGCAATAACCGCTTGTGTCTGTTTCGATTCTAAGAACAACGTTTAATTAATTTTCACTAAACGCCTAAGTTGAATCAGTGGTTAAATGAGAATATGTATGTAAAATTAGTTTTCGAACTACTTTTTTCGTTCGCAATAATCGCGTATGTCATTCCAGCTTTTTTCAGTTTTTTTTAGTTTCTAAATTCATTTTTTGTTTTCTTTAACTTACTATAACTAATTACGTGCTAATAAAAATGCGGTTTTCAGTAATGTATGTGTTTTGTACCATATGCCGAACACCCTGTATGATACACTGGGTTTTTAGCATATGGTGCGACAAAAGCTCAGAACGGTATAAAGTATATAAGGGTCTTTTACCGTTTTCTGTTTAGTCGGGAAGCGCAATTTAAAAAAAACGATGACTTAATTTTTAAAGGAATTATTTAAAATCAACGCACCATTGAGTCACAAAAAGGTGAGTTTTTTTAGTTTTTTTGTTTTTTGAAACAGTTAGTATGTATCTATTGGTGAAGTCAATGCTACATTAAAATATAATATTTAAAAAACACTGTGTTGAAGCTCATGAAGAAATCGCAAAAAACCCAGCAATGGCAGCAACTATCGTGAAACGTTTTAAAAAGTTCCCTATGGTACTGGATCATCCTGGATCATCTGAAATCAAATAAACAAAATTATCTTGTTAGAAAACAGTTTTCGACATTTCAATTTTTCACTCTGTTTTCTCTTCCAAGTGTTCCCAACTTGGAAGAGAAAAAATAAGATTTTTTAATAAGAAAGAAATTATTCAGGCCGTCCCAATTGGCTTTCTCATATTGCCACACACTTTTTTAGGGACTTTATCTTTTTTTACCGTAGGGGCCGTCCATAAAATACGTCACACTAAAATTAGGTTTTTTTTTACCCTCCCTCCCCCATTGTCACGCTGTGTCACACTTTCTGTGACCCCCCTATGAATATTACGTCACAAAAGCTTAGCCCCCATCCCCCTTGTGCATGATTAACTTTAATTGATGGTGCAGTTGTAAGTTAAGATTTTTTTTTTTTAATAAATTAACAAATATATTTTATGGATTCCAATGCCGCTAGAGCCAAGTCAAAACGCTAGAGACGCACCAAAGAGCTAGCGCTCATGTTTAAAAAAATAAATATTAGTAAATATATTGAGTTATCTACTATTTATTGTATTAAAAATATAATCATTTAAATATCTGTACCTATATTTACTAATACGAAATGAATAACTTTTATCATGACAAAGGTTTTAAAAAGAACTAGCCGAGAGAAATACTGTAGTAACATTTTTACATGAACGGCGAACGCTGCGCTGTGGTAGACCCCCCCCCCCCCCTCCCCCTTGTCACAACACAATCGCCCGCAATTGCGATTTCACTGTGAGTATATTCGAAAACAAGTCTTGAGATGGCGTCGGGTAGCGAACCAACACCCACCTGTGTTTCACTCAGTGCCAAAACAGCGGGCCTGCATTTTGAAGTGTGCGCGTACACAGCAAAGAAATGCGATCGCAACCCCTAAATGTTGCTAAAATCAACCCAAAATTTACCCGACAGTACAACTCACAAAAACAAAAATTTCAAACGCAGAAGCTCTCTAAGTCGAATCAACAAGTGTAGATCTTATTAGAAAACCGAAACAAATTGCTAGCGCTGTTATGCCCAACCAGCAACTTGATTTTGTTTTTTTTTTTATTTATTTTTTTATTTAATTTAAATGCGGCACACAACACAGCCTCATTTTCCATTACATAAGCATTCCGAATATGCTTCACAACAGGACGCTTTTTAAACTATTTTCAACATCTATGTCGTTCGAAACTAAAAGCTCCATGTAAATAAGTTGTAAGAAGCCGATGGAAAATTTTCCAGATTGACCTACTTTCTTTTCTCTAACTTATCCTCACTTGCTGCTAGATTTTCAATTTTGATCGATTCGAAGTGGGTATATAATCTTTTTTATTTTATTCTTAAAGTGGTTGCCCAAACTTCTATGAAGCGTTACAAACCTACTTTCCATATAAACCAAAGCACTCTTAACCTCTTCTTTCACTTTTCTTCATCTGTCAGCTTCTGTGAATAGTCTCATAACTTGTGGCCTATAAAATGGAAATACACAAATCACACAACTGACCGAAAGCCTTTCACTTGGCCAACAGCCAAGAGCTTCATATTTTGTTCACAGTAAATATCAAGAAGGCAACTTTACACGTAACCTCTTCCTTTTGGTAAATTGCTGCAGTTTCAAACCATACCTTATCAAAGTAGAGAGAGAATCTCATAAAAGATTTCCTCTATTGCATTCAGAAGGAAAAGTGATTTGTAGAGAATTGTATAGATGTGTGTGTGTGTGTGGCTTTGGATACCATGCCAAATAGTTACACGAAGTATTTTCCGTATAGTCATAGAAAAGATAGAAATTTAATATCAATTTTTCTTTTCAAATATTCTGCTCTTCTTCCTTTTTCGAGAAGTAGTCGTACACTCAACACAGAAAGGTCTTGTGTTGCAGTCGTATTTGAAAACAACTTGCAGTTCCGGTATGAGTTATTAGTGAAGTTTATGTTCAGAGTTAGGGTAACCGATATCATCCTAGTTATTATGAATTTTCCTGAAGTTTGACCCATGGAATTGAGAGCTCGAAAAACATTGTGTTCTGTAACGAATGTGGATCACATTTGTATTGGGAACAACTTTTCTCTGCTTCTTTGTTGTTGTTCATTCTGATGATCCTTTTTCAATTCTCTTGGTCTTATCGTGGTATTAAAACTCGTTTGGATATCAATTTCGTTGCCCATTCACATTTCAATCTAAATTTCTACAAAATTGTCATTTAGCAAAACCTCTTGGTCCTTCAGCTTACCCCCGAACCGCCTCCATGGTAGTCCACTCATGCACGACAAAGAAAAACAGAACTAATCAGAAAACTAAAGTCATCCACTTTCAAGAGTGTCTATATTACTTTCACAAAGTACTGAGCTAAGAATTAATTAAATTTCCAATTCAATTATTCCAAGGGCCTCTCCTTCATCTATAGACCAGCCATATTCTGAGAATTTAAATTATGCTCTGTGAGTATATGTGTACGAGCAAAATGATCTAAATATAAAGACAGTAAGAGGTCTTTATCGGCCCACCTGTGGTGAGTGTAGGTATACAGGATATGGGTGAAAGCTTCAATGGTCTATAGTTTGATATCATGTTTTTAAAATTTACCTTCCGATGAAATTTAAATTGAATTTCAATGCATAGTCTTTAAGAGATTCTTTTAGGTATTCGAATCCCTTGGGAGTAAATCTGTCAAATAAATTCCAAAATATTCTGTAAAATATCCAATAATCCAACCAAATGCGAATAAATGCAAACAATATACCATAAAGAAGAAGGAGCAAGGATCGAATTGCATTGGAAATTCTAATCACGCCAGGGTGATGCTCGTGCAGGACCACAACGTTTTCCTATGAGAGAATATTTGCATTCTATCGGATGTGCGATGTGTATTGTGTGTGGCTTGCATTATTTTATAACGGAGAACGTCTTTGGAAAGGCATTTTTCATCGAAAGAAAGGAATCGTTGTTCTTCTACTCCTTTTTGTAGCTGTGTTTTATAGTCCTAATGCTTGGTAATACGTTTCCAAGAACTTTTGAGTTCTGATTTATACTTTGGCTCTTGCTTTTAACTTGATAGGTGCATTCGAATGTGTAGAACTCTGTTCTGTGTCTTGATCTCTCTTCAGTCACCTCTAACATTTTATACTAGCTTAAGATGTGTATCATGTATGCGGATTTTATTGATTGAAATTTAAGTTAAGTTGCAGTCTATGGTTGCTAGCAAACATGGCTGTATTGACTTGAACAACCCAGAGGCGGATTTTTTTAAGATTGAACAACTAGGGCGAAGCAGAAATAATTATTGAAATTCAATATTTAATTTTAGTTTAGTTCAAAAGCTATTTGCTATTGCTTTCTGCAAAATGAGTAACATGCAGTTAGTTGTGGATGGAATTGAGGTTTCAAAAAGACAAACCGGACAAAGCTATTATTATAGAAAAAGAAGATAAGGTGTTTTTAGTTTATTACATAACGTGACAGAACTAGTTCAGTGTATTCACTCATATGCCACAGTTTTATAACAGCTCCATTGAGAGCCCTCGATTTTGAGTTAGATCGTGATTCATCAACTTGTGAAACCCTTTTACTTGACAATTTTTGAATCATATTTGCAGGATGTTATTGCTGAGGCAGGTCAATTACATGCTTATTCATATTGTTTGAAGGAAGTTATTAGTTGTAGATAAGAGCTAGCTCAAAGTCACAACAAAAGCAGCTATAGGATTTCTTTTCATCGCTCTGAGTTATTGCTGTACGAGTGGAGGAGAATTCACGAATATGCAACCCCATCTTGATTTAAAATAAAATAGTGCAGCGCAACAGAGAGCGGAGTCTCAGGACAAGTGAATTTCTCACAACCATGTTTAGTGAATGAATGGACGGGACCTAAAATTTTCTGCCCATTCCGAAAGACTAATCGAGAGAGTGCTTGTCGTGGCAATGAATTTAACGGAGGACTTGCCAATTCCTCGCCAGGGGCGATACCGGTGGAAAAACAATTATTGTTTTCAATTGGGAATCCAACTCGAAACTCCCGCGTAGCAGTCAGACATACTAAACATTTCCACACGGGCATCACCCATCTTGAAGTATTTTTTCAACCCTATTTGTTGAAGACACAAAAAATAATGCCACAACGTTCAAGTCCTTGATACCGTAATATTCAAGACCAAAATTTCAGATATCAAAAAGTAAGTTTAAGCCTTTAAATAATGTGCCACTATTTTTAAGACGATAGTGGAATAGCTATGCTGAAAGTGAAGTTATGTGAAACAATCTTTTGAAGCTATAATCGACGAAAGACGATTGTACGGTAATCGTCAAAATAGTTCCGAAATACAGATTCGGTATAAATGATGAATAGTTTTTCTATTTAATTTTTGAAGTGAAACTTCTTATGCGACTTCCAACAAGGTTGCGTTAAGGTTTAACGCGGATAATCGATTGCATACTTTTCGTCACTGCTCGCAATTAGTTGATATAACAGTTGTATCAATTCCGCGTCATTCAGCCAGACAGACGATTTAATTGTAGTGAAATGTTTCACTTCTTCCGTGCGGAGGAACGCATTAGTCTTTTCTTTACTTTTTACTATAAAAGAAGGTTCATTTTACTCTTACTGTTCTTGTACTCCTTCCTATTTTTCCATTGATTGTAAATGCGAATTGTTCTATTGTCCTACGACCGACGTTCTTAAAAGCATCAACCATATGGTTTCTATCCCAGCACAGAATTTTCTTTTTTGTTTTGGGAGGTGCTTTTTTTTATGACTGTAGTTAGAGTCAAAAAAAGATTTCTTCCTATATACAAAAAGCCTTATGAAAGTAAGTAAACCCGTTTTCGTAGTGTGTTCCAGTTCGAATTCCATATTTCAAGATAAGAACAAAGACTATGTTTTCATAGCTGGTACCAAGTAAACACACAACTTAACAATAAATATAAATTTACAGCAAAATCAAATTCATAAACATGAGGAAATCGGTTTCCGTGTTGTTCTCCGATAGGAAATCATTTTGTGTCGGTATTGTCAAGGTGAAAACTTAATAATTGGAGTATTTAGTATGAGACTCCAGACTCTACAAATATGAATATGCAAAGTTTCCTAAAGAGTGGGGCTTTTTCTGAATAAGGGGGTTCTTTTTTCCACCTTTTTCTCTGGGAAAATTGAATTGCTCTGGTTTTTGTGTAACTCCTAGTTTTTTTTTTTATTGTGAATATAAACGTGGGTATGTTACGCTTTCGTCAAAAAAGAAAATAAAAATTAGAAAATAATATGATTTTACAGAAGTCCTAAATCAAGAAGTTAAGTCCTTTAGTTACATGAGCCTTTAGCACAATGGTTTTGACCGATTAACGTTGAACGAGGGTTTGAGAATCACCATCAAAAGTCAATTTTTGAACTTAAAGACCATGAAGTCTTTAAACCACCAACTTGCTATTAGAAAACTTTGATGAAGCTTGATTGACGCAAGATCGGTTTCAACAATTTCCATAAGACTTCGTTGGAAAGATTTGGTAGTAATTGACTCTCTGCCGATAAGATAATTAATTTTTATGGAAAGTCAGGAAGATACTTAAGGGTTAATACTGAATGTAATTTTTTGGATTTCCTATTACTTTGGGCAAAGCGTGAAGATAATTTTGTAGAAAATTTTGATATATCTTAACCTTCATTTTTGTGGAATACCCGTGGCGTGATGGTTAGTATGTCTGCCTGTTTACCCAGAGGTTCTTGGTTCGAATCCCAACAGAAACAAAAATGTTTTTCCACGGGTATCGCCTTTCGAGAGGAATCGGCAAATCCTCCGTTAGTAAATTAATTGCCACGAAAAGCGCTTTTCGATGAGGCCTTCGGAACCGTCAGGCAATGGAAGGTGCCCTCCATTAACTTACAAGACATAGTTGTGAGAAATGCGCTAGCCCCTTGGGCTCCTTGCATTTTATATTAAGTCATAGCGTATAACTTGATTGGCATTGAAATGGGTTCTATGAAAGAAATATATTACTACCTTTTTTCATGATGACAGTGAAAGTTTGGATTTAGGGCTAGCTCTCTTTAGTTTCGAACTCTAAGTTGAGGTCTTCTTCCGGTTCTTTGTGCGACCTAGGACAAGGTCTTCTCTTTCCCTGATTTCCCTGAATTGTGATCTTTGAAAAATCTTCAAATTGGAACGCTGATGAAACTTCGCTTTGTACGTCCCATCAATCGTAATCCAACGATTCCTACTTTTCTATCTATGATGATTTTGAGGGTCTTCTCATATGTTTCAGACAAGGTTCATGATTCCTCCCCGTTTATCAGAACTGGGATGGTCAATGTCTTTTAAGAGGTTACCATGGTTTTTCTGGAGAGGGTCTTGTTTCCCAATTGCCTTATGCAAGCGCTTATTTATTTACTATTTTTATTATTATTTTATTTTACTCGGTAGGAAATGGTGCTCAAATTTAAAGAGGCTGTAGATTTTTTATGTATCCATTCCAAAGTATAAGGTAGTCCAAGAGTGTTCTTCGACTTAGACTTTGATATAAACACGGAAGGCAAAATCAATGTAGAGACCACAAAGCCGACTTCCCTTCCCAATCGTATTAAACTATTGAAGCAGTTGAGAATTATAACCCTCTTTGGAGGAGTTTATCATTAAAATTGAGATCTTTTGTACGGCAGGCGGAGCAAAAGCATCGCCTCTATTTGAAGTAGATCAACCGATAATGATTGAACGAAACCAACGCTTAGCTTTAAAATTATCGCCTTTGTTGGGCATGAAAAGTTCTTTGACAACGACTATGCAGTTCTTGACGTCCCTCAGACGTTACGTTGCAATGGTATCAGCCATTGCTTTTTCGGGACTAAAACTTACAGACAGTAAGTGGGGCTTGAATGAACTTAGTAAACGGCAAAGGTGGTGTAGTGATAAAGTTAACTACATGCGCTTTATAAAACCTCATTTATAAAACAAGGTTAACCCAGCGATGAGGGTTCAGTCGTTAGTTGTACCGATTTTAAGTCCATAAATCTACATTCTACGAATCAAATGGAAAAATGAACAACAACAAAAAACTATTAACAAATTGCTTCGAATTACAAAACATTGAATTACTACCACACATCAAACGTTCGCAAATCATTTTTTACATTTTGGCAACTTTGTTTATTGCCCGTGACGTTAGCGTATAAGAAGCTCTACATATTTCTTGGGAGTTTGATTTGAAGTTCAAATCTCAGAAGCAAGCAATTTTATTCAAGGGTCTAATCAACTAGATTTGGAAAGTCGCTTGAGACGCTTTCCCACTCAGCCGATCGAAATGGGCAGTAAATTGTTGGTCCCTGAAAGACCTTGAGGTGTCTCGTGATTTGTTGAATCATTACATTTATACTTTCGGTTTTCCAATTTTTAAGGTTGAATTACCGCGTAAGTGATCGAGTGAGTGATTGCTGTTTTTCTATCAAAATTCGTTTTATATTAGACAATATCATTTGGCAGTTTATTTATCGACTACAATTCGGTCAAATACTGAAGAAAGAATGTCAAAGTATTGTACTAAAGTGCTCGATAACGCGAGAATCAATGCCAAAACACATAATTCAGTCACGTATTACTCGATCACGTGTGCGGTTATTCGGCGCCAGATTTTGGAAAACTTCCATATTGCTCGAGATCTTATGAAATGTATTTTCAAATTTTTTGGACATGGCGGGCGTGGCACAACGCCAAGGCGGTGTTAACGTACCCCACGAGCGAATCACTAGTGTGAAGCTTTTTTTTTTAAACTGGGGCCTTGACTTGCTCCCAGATAGCCCTGAACACGATTTTCTAAGCATGTTTTTTGTATATTGTGTGCTAGATATCCCAAAGACGTTCATTGCATGACTGTGTAACGTTATTACCATAAATTCCTAATAGAAGATATCAACTCAATATACCCATCGAGAAGTGAATACGAAATTCAAGAGATTCGAGAATTGATGTTTGAATGCAACAGGGACATGCTTGATACTTATTCGTAACATTTTGAATTTGCTATCGCATTGCTCGGGATTGGGTTTAAATATATCTAAGTATATAATATTCTATCTCTGGGTGAAAAGTGCCTTGAAGGATACAACTTAATGCAGGAAATGTGTATGAGCTTCATACACCCCCTACACAGCCAACTGAAACGTCAATGGGAAAACGGAAAATGTTGTTGCATTATCACGATTGAAGATGAATTGAATTTGGTGCGAGAATATCTTCAAGGCATCGAGTTTTGGTATTCAATGCGAAGAAAAGTTTCATAGCCTTTGGAGGAATGGTATACTTGCCAACAATAAAGTTGTGGTAAATGCATCAAAAAGGGGACACACAATACGAAATGAAAAGAAGTCCTTAGTCTATTCTTAAGTGTTTCCGAGTTTAGTGTTTAGTTTTGATGGGGGATTTTTATTTTTAATGTTTCTTGAAGCAACAAATGTCGCGGAGAAGGAAAATAAAAAAAAACAACCCTGTTTCGATTAATATCAATGTAATTCGGGTTGAAAGTTATTTGTGAGTGTAAGCATTTCGCTTATTACTGTTGTACGAAGACAGCATTCATAACAAAAGATAGTATTTATCCTTAAGCGAAGTCGCACATTTCCATTTGAAAATAGTCTTCATTTGAAACTATCAGTTGTGAAGAAGGCCAACAGGAGTAAGAGCCAAGGTGGAAAACTTAACATTTTTTTTCTAGAAATAAAAATTTATGCTATTTTCACCTGACAACTGTTTAGATGGAAATTTTACCCGTCACAAAAAGGTTGTGCTGTGAATGTTCTAAGTTGAGCATGAACGAAATTCTCACTTAGGTAGGTGTCGAGATTTGTTAAAAATTAAATTGGCTTCTCTTCCTTCAAGAATTAGGTTTAAAAAATTGCAAAAGATGTGACTTCTATGCACCCACTAGTGGGTACTCGAGCCTTACAAAAAAGCTTTACTAAAAACGAGGCCAACTTACTTTGGCAAGTAAGTAATTCCCAGCATTAGTCCTCAAAGCCCACTGGCACATTTACAAGCAGCTATTGTCCTAAATTTTAAAAAAAGCCCAGCATTTTGTCGACTCTATAATATCAAGCCCTATAATTTTTTGTCGTTAAATTCTCTGTCAGCGTTCTTTGGAATTTTCCCTTGAGCTGACTAATTGGTGCTTCAGGAATTTGTGACTCGTCACCTTTGTAGTAAATCTTTTACAAGAGTTGGCTGATTTTCTCATGTTCTGCTTCGTACACATTTAGCGTCAGTGTCCAGTATTTTAAATTGAAAACTTAATTCGCTTATTTTTGTGCCCTTATATGCAACGGAGAAAAAAAAAAAACTACATTGCGACAGCGACAGGCAACTCCTTGTATCCTGGTAATTAAAAAGAGCAATGGTATTCATTTAGAGCTAGCTACTCAGAGACGTACTCGCACACAATCAGTGCTCATAACCTAAATTGGAAGAGAAAACACATTTTTCAGTTTTGTGCTGAGCCTTTGCTTGGGACATGCTTCCATCTTTTTCTTTTGTTGATGTTTTGGCATTTTAAAATTTGGTGTTGTTGTGTCTGCTTATTTCTGCTTTGTCATAGTCGGAAGGCTCATGTGTCTCTCCCAAATAATTTATATGCACATGCTTCTGTGTGTCCATTCCCCGTGCCAAACAGAGCCTGAGCTAGCCGTTGTTGATGCAGAAACACTTTTGCAATCTGGGTTATGGGCCTTTGGGAATCCTTAGGTACCAACGCCTTGGTTTTGATGTTCATGTACATTAGGTCGGCACTCAAACCAAGTGTGGTACACCCGCTTGTAACATTAATAAATTTTTGTAGACATTTAAGGACGAAATAGAAGTAATTGGAAGCGTAGTCCAACAGCTTTCAATTGGACAGCTTTTACATTGGCTCAAAATAAGAGAACCACCACTATCCGAGCATCTAAATCTAACCATTATTCATCAATCTCCCTACCTCCTAGGAAATTATGGAGCAACTTATGCAAACTCGGCGTTTGCAAAGAAAAACACTCTCAATGAAATCTTGACCCGGATGAAGTAACTGACTTTTCCTTGGTGACTCGGATTCTGTTGGTGCATTTGTAGTGAGTACTTCCTCAGTTCTCTTGAGTTCGGTGGCTGGACTTGTGGTCTTTATAGTAGTTAATGCAGATGAAGTCATGAAATGTGTAATGGAAGTTAAATCAGATACAATTGGTGAGGATGGTATAGTTTGCGTTTTTTTTAAGCTTATACTGTCACTAAATTTATACCATTTCACTCATGTTTTAGCAGCATTTTGTCGACTCATATCAAGCCCTATACTGTTTTTGTCGTTAAATTTTCTATCAGCGAGCCTTGGAATTTTATCTGGTGTATCATCATTGTTACTTTCCCCTTTTCGTGGAAAGTTGCTAAGGTACTTCGATTGTCAAAAAAAGGGACTTTTTCTTTCCTTCTGATTTCAGACCAATCTTTATTCTACCATGTCTTTCTAAGGTATTAGAGAAGTTAATTGAGAAACAAAATCTTTCAAGAAACAATCTTTCATTTGACAAGCAATCGGTTTTCAGAGCTAAACACAGCTGATCAATACTGTCGAGGACATTAATGTTGAACATAATAAGGACTGTCTCAATCTTCTACGCCTACTTGATTTTTCTTAAGGCTTCGACGAATTCAACCACAATATTCTGGGCTGGAAGTTGCGGAACTATTTTGATCTTAGTGGTCGGTCAAACAAACAAACAACAACAAACTATTTACAGATTATCTGCATTTGGTGGTAAGAGTTCAACAGCAAAACTTGCTATCCAAGGATTCCCACGGGGATCAACTCTTGGTCCATTACTTTTCAGGGTGAATCATTTACTATCTTGCATACTTCTGTCAAACTTCGACATATTTAGAACCATCATAACTTTTTTTAAGCTGTAAGGTTCTGGAACTCCCTTCCGCCCTGAATCAAAGTAATTGTCAATTCACAGACAATTTGGCTTCGACATTCTGACCTTCTTTCAAAGATCGAAAAACGTTGATAAACCATCAATTAAATAAAGTGTCTTGATGAACGAAAGCTTCTTAATAAATTTTGAGTACGGCTTTCGTAGCAAAAAGTGCTTTTATTCTGGCATCGAGCTCTCTACTCGAAAATTCGTGCTTTGGGCATCGATGAATCTCTAAATCGTTGGAGTAGAACCTTTCGGACCGTTCAATACAAGTTGGACGGCTTCAAGTCTGATACTAACCTTATAAGTGCTGGTGTGCCACAGGGTTCCGTTTTGTCTCGGATACTCTTCTTTATCTTTTCTCTTTTCTCTCTCTTATCTCTTTTTTGAGATTTCTAATTCTATAAATTGTTTTGCCGACGACCATACTCTCAGCTTCTTAAACTCGTTTCCAAATTCACGTCCCTGTTCTTCGGATGTGGAACTGGGACGGCTGCGTATGATTAGTTCATTGAACTCTGACCTTGACAGCATTGTTGTACAAAAATAATAAATGGATAGAAATGGATCCTCGCAACAGAGCGAGGAGGGGCCTCAGGCATTTCTCACAACCATGCCTTGTGAGGGAATGCACGGGACCTACGATTTTCTGCCAGATCCGAGCGGCTTATCGAGAGAGCGCTTTTCATGGCAATGAATATAAAACAGGAAAAACATTTTTGTTTCTGATGAGATTCGAATCACGAACCTCTGGGTTAACAGGCAGACATGTTAACCATTTTGTCAGGAGTAAGACGATTACATTGTTTATGGGGTAATAAAAACCGAGTAGAATTCAATGCTTCGAAAACTCAATGTTGTCATTTGTCGTTAAGGCTTCACATCCCTTCATTGCCATTATTCATGAATGGAGCCTGCATTTAAAAAGCCGAAAAGCTGTCAGTACCTGGTATGTGTTCAAACGATAACCTTTGTTTTGAATGACATCGTATTTGAAGTCGCCAAAAGTCCTACTAAATGCTTAGGTTTCTTAAGACGATGCAGGAAATTGTTCACCTCTTTTGTTCTGGCTACAATCTATAAAGCCTACATCCTTCCAAAATTTGTGTATAACTCACATGTTTGGTTAAGTGCTCCTCAAACATCTTTACACCTACTTGATAGGGCTCAAAACACGGGGTTTAGACTGAGAGGTGATAGTTCGACCGTAGAATCGGTTGATTCTCCTGCATATCGTCGAATCGATGTATCGATCTTTTTTATCGCTTATTCTACAAACAGGTCTCTAGTTACATTCCTCAGCTTATTTGCAGTTTAGCCGCAGCACGCGCCTCGCTAGGAATGCTCATCAGTTTTTACTTTAGCCCAACTTCAGTCGTACAGTTAAGCTTAGAGATTCATTTTTTAGTCACACTTCTCGTATAGTTTGAATGCTTTAGCAGACTCTTTTCTTCTTCTAATGATTCACAAAAGTTTAAGAGCTTAAAAGTAACGCGCATCGGTCTCTCCTTTTAAATCCTTTGATATTTCCCTAAATGCTCGCACCGTGTTTTTTTTCATAACATTATAAGGCTAGTCATAACCCTATGATGCACGCGTTATCTTTCTCTACTTTTATTATGTCCTACTAAGCTTCCCTTTTTTTAAACTTTCGCCAAAAATAGCTGAAATTGTTTAAAGTTTTTTTAACTCTATTTCTTAAATTGTTATGATTTTGTATATCTAAGTGTTAACTTTATTCATTTTTTTAATTTTAAATCTTAGATCAAATTTTTAGCATCACCTTCTTGAGTATCTACTATAAAAGATATAATCTTACTGTCCTTTTATAAGAAAATAAATAAACTTAAAAACATCATTTTCCATACCCGCACCTGCACACACATTCTATGACTCGGCAAAGCTAAACACATGATCGAATCTTTTCTATGCGACCTCCCACTCCTTACTAATCAAATTTTACCAACAGCTGTACTAAAATGTTCTTTTAAATGCCGGAGTATTGAACGTGTACAGATGAGACATCATCATAAGTTCGCATTGTGTTATTCACGATTTATTCACGACAAGTAGTTCTATTTATTTGAATCTAGAAGCCTAGATATACGCCTGGTATTTCAAAAAAACTAATTTAAACTTTTTTTAGTCCAAATTTTATTGATACTGCGTAACTCATCCCATGAAATTGTGAACACGTTTTCTCATTATGATATCCTCACTCCCTCCTTGAATTTTTATGTCTGTCTAAAAAATGAAAAAGCACCGCTAATTCAGCACAAAAAATAAAATAAAAAAAAAAAAGTAGAAATATCTCATTACTTCGTGAAGGAATTTTTCTAATTAGATGTCATCCTTCGAGTTCATCCTGGTAGAAATATCTGTCGAAGATTTATTTGTAATCTTCTCTGTTTTCGTCCTTTTCAAAGGACACACGAGAGAAAGAAGTTGACATAATTTACGTGTTAACTGAGCATTAAAAAAGAAAAATCTCCTCTAAAAATACAACAAGGGCTCGTTTAAACAAGGAATTAAAGCATCATCCATCTATAAGAAGGAAATTATTTTGCCAAAATTTATTCCTAACACCATTCTTTATTCTTTGTACTGATGATGACCCCCTCCTCCTCCTCCTATACCACCGCACCGCACCGGTGCCGGTGGTGGTAGAAGCCTACTAAACATTTTAATGTCAGTGACAAGGACACGGCGAGATATTTTCGAGGCGCTAAGCGATTAGAGGTGATTTATTTTATGTTCTCAGCTCAACGTGTCCTTTTGATGGAAGTGCTGCTACTGCTCCTTGTCGGTAGGTGTGTAGGTACCTACTGTAAGTTTGTCAATAATAAATACAATTAGCTTCTTTGAAATTAAATTTCCTTTGGTAGCCAATAGTAATTATAAGATTTTGTCTACAAAGGGAGGAATGTAAATAATTGAAATCCTACCCCTGCTTCTGACATAACCCAATCAAAATATTTTTATTTGCCTACTCTGGGGGCGCTACTCAGCGTGCTCAAGGGACTGGGGAAAGTACATATTATAACCTAATAAAAAGAAATTTTTTGCAGTAAAGACCGCCGGAGTATTGGTTCATCTACTACATAGACAGGGTGGTTCTATAGATGTTTTAGGTTTGAAAAAAAAAGAGGAAAATTCCTGCTTCTTGCTGTTTTCATCCCTGGTGTTAGTTTCCTGTGATGATTTTTGCAAGGTTGGTATGCTAAGAAGGTGTCACTTAGCCAGTAACCTTTACTGTTTATTTTTATTATTTTTTGTGTTGATTATTTTTTTTTATAACCCCCTAGAGGGAGCCAAGGAGAGATAAAGAAGTAATTCATTAAAGCCTGAGCACATTCTGTCAGGTTGTTGCTGAAGCTGCAGAATTTTTCTTAATGATAGAGCGAACCAAAGGGAATCGCCTACTATTTTTGCTTTTATACCACCAGACGGAAGTTTCAGCAAAACAAAAACAAAATGCAAAAAAAAAAAAAAAATTTGCTCCGTACCTACTCCTCCGTGCCTACCATGTTCGTCGTAGTAAAAGGATGGAAACAATTTTCTCTGTAAAACAGGATGTAATTTTGTGGCAAAACAGGTAGGTGGAGTGGTGTTCGTTGGATGCTGGGGTATAAATATACACTTTTTTGTTGTTGTTGTTGTTGTTGGTCTGAATGGCAAGAGGGATTTCAAGAATTAATTTGGAAAGCAAATAAGAGAACAAGATTAAAAATAAAGCTGCCAAAGATGTTATTGCCATCAGGTTTTCATTTTGTGTGTGAATGTTTGTGTGTATGTGTGTGTGTGTGCCTTACGTCGTTTGTTTTTAATTTATTGCCGCTTTCGTTGATTAAGGAAGAAAGTATGCAAACAGCATTGTTGGTTAAACATAAATAAGTGGAAAAGCAGCAGCAGTATCAGCAACTGAGTAAAACATTTAAACAATTATCAAACAATATTCTAATTGAAAGTAAAAATTGGAAAGCACAGTTTTAGGACATGGACTCGGGAAGAGGATAAAGGGTAGTTTAAACAAAAATGCAAAGTTTTATTTTGTTGTACTTTCGAAGCAAAAATTGGAATCTGAATGTTGAACTAGTGTGGATGCTGGTTGGTATGGCGTGCATGGAGGTAGTTAAATGTGTATGTACGTATAGTTGGGTCCTTAGCTTTGGTTGAAGGTTGTGTTGTATTTTCAGCGAGCCAAAGTCACCGGTTAAGAACGGTTAACAAATATAACGAGTAGAGCAAAATTTAAGACGAATTAAAGAGAGCACAATAATAGAGAAAAGAATAGAACACAACAGAATAGAATAAAATTGAATGGAATAGAATAGAATTGAATAGAATGGATTCTTTGTTTTCTTAGATTAAAAAAGATTTGTTTCGTACTAGGTATATCGTCAGTGTATGCAAAAATGGTGCTATTTTTAAAAACCCAAAGCGCAAGTTCGTAGAAAGCATAGAGACAATTGAACCAAGTTCTGAACCCTGTGGTACACTTTAAGAACAAACTCTTTCTTTGCTCAATGAACTTTCACCTTTAACTTTAAGGGTTCTTCCTATGAGGTAGCTATAAATTCATTTACAGTGTTCCTCTAATGCCAATTTTATAAAAGGACATCCAGTAGTTTCCCGTGACTCAAGGTGTCAAATGCTTTGCTGAAGTCTGCGAACATAATAAGTACGTGATGATATTTATTGAGGCTCATGTTTACAGTGTTAAGTGATACTCGTGGCGTGATGATTATCATGTATGTCTGTTAACCCAGAGGTTCCTGGTTCGAATCCCAAAAGAAGCAAAAATGTTTTTATTCGGGAATCGCTTTTCGCGAGGAATTGGCAAGTCCTCCGTGAATAAGTTTATTGCCATGAAAAGGATAGGTGCTATCTGTGAGTTTGTTTTGCTCTTGACTATTTAGTAAAATAATTTGTGTCGGTTTTCCGTTGCTGTTTTTTTTTGTATAAACCACAGTGAAAAGTCGTTTGATCGCGAAAAAATTCTGCACATATCTAAAAGATATTTTTTTTAAAACGTCAGGTTTCCAAGAAGAAAAAAATTGCACATATTTTGTTGTTATGTCCAGGAACTTTACTATAAAGATAAGCCTTTACCAAAAACATTCAAAATAATTTCGGGCTCGGATAAAATCCTACAGAGACTCCAAGTTTTTGGCCACTCTTTGCATCGTTTGGGGCCGTATGTCAGCAATAACACGCCGCGCCGAGCATTTGCTTTCATGACATAAATCACATATCATTATAGCGATCTCGTTTCGAGACAATTTAGCGAACGTACCCAGTGCCAAGTGGTCATGCGGCTTCAACCCAAGTATAAGTCAAGCGACAGCTGTCAAAAAGACTTACTCCGAAAAAAGGATTGCCAGTTTGGAAACCACACTATTTTGTTTGATTGAATCTTGTCAAAAACTACAAAGTAGGTAGTAAGAAAAGAAATTATAATAACTATATTCGTCAATCGAATATTTTGAGTGACAAAACTTAGGAAATTGTGAAAAGGTTTTTCATCACGGAAAGATCAAACTCGTCGTTTTAAGCATTGCTTAGAGGAAAGCCCAAAGGCAAGAGTCCAGGGGGAGATGACAACAGTACGGGTAACAAAATTCAAGGATTCGTCACTATGGCTACTATGACACTAACACTATGGTAAAAGTGCCATCCGTCCATTTGTTTTGCTCTTGACAATTAAGTCAAATATTGTGTGTGGAATACCAGCTTTACTCGCTTTTTGTTATTCATCCTAATATTACAGAGGACTCGAGATATTCCCCTTACCTTTGTTGTTTTTTTTTCGGGTAAAAAGTCCCAATAAAGAGTCATTTGCTCGACGGTGGACTGTGCACATAGTTTGTTGTTTTTCATTTTGAACTGGGTGAAAACCAATCTATGATCATTGCATTCATATTTAAATTTGCTTAACTGGCTTTCCGCCAGATCTACCAGATTTTCTGGAAAAAATTTTGTTTTCAAAAAAAATTCATTATACCAAAATTTCCTGGAGCACTAAAATTTGTTAAACACTCTGCTCTGATTAATCATCCATTTCGCTCACTTTTTTTATCAACTCTTTTTTTATACTTCCTAAAAAAAGGAAAAATCTAACTCCGAATCAACGCTTGCCGAAAACCTTGCGTTGGGAACATACCTTTGCTGCTTGATAAGATATGACTAAAGCAAGGGACGGATAGGTTGGGTGAAGAGAGACAAAAAAGTCCTATAGGAGGCAGGGTCTCTCTCTCTCCAGAAGAAACATAGAACTAATAAGAGAATTGAGATCTTTAAAAAAAAAGAGTGACAACATTTTTAAAAACTTTATTTAAAGAAAAAAAAATTTTCAAAATTTTGAGTTTTAGAGTTTGGGACTTGATAACTCAAAAATCATTCACAAAATTAAATTGAACCAAAATGTTAATTAAAGAACAAATTAACTTTCCAAAACATAACAGTATGTGTGGGCATTACAGTTCGGGGTGAACCTGGGCCTCAACCAACATCCTCCTATAACGATTTCGATCTCGGGCGAGCTCTCTCCAGTTTCGCACTCCAAGTCGGTTGAGGTCTTCATCCACTTGATTGCGCCACCTAAGACGAGGTCTTCCCCTTCCGCGATTTCCCTGCAATGTGCTTTCGAACACCCGACGAGCCGGAGCGTTTGGGTCCATCCGCTCTACATGGCCCAACCATCGTAGCCTCGCGATGCGTACTCTTCTGGCTATGCCCATGTCGCGGTACAGCTCATACAGCTCGTTGTTGTATCTTCTTCTCCACACATTGTCTTCGCATACGGGACCAAAGATCATTCGGAGAATTTTTCTTTCGAAACGACCAAGAGTTTCCTCATCCGCTTTCGATAAGGTCCATGCTTCCGCGCCGTACAGCAGGACTGGGATGATTAAGGTCTTATACAAGGTCACCTTGGTTTTTCTAGAGAGGGTTTTGTTTCTCAATTGCCTTCTTAACCCAAAGAAGCAACGGTTGGCAAGAGTTATTCTCCGTTTGATCTCCTCACTGATGTTGTTGTCCGTGTCTACAGCGGATTCTAGGTAGACAAGGTCCTATACTACCTCGAAGTTATGTCTGTCTATTGTGACGTATTGTCCAATTCGTCGATGTTCTGTGTCATTGTTTGATGACAGCATATACTTCGTTTTGCCCTCATTAACCATCAAACCCATTTTTGCCGCTTCTGTTTCAATACTCGCAAAAGCACCTATGACATCACGATTTTTCTTCCCATTACGTCAATATCGTCTGCATAGGCGAGCAATTGCACAGACTTTTGAAAGATTGTTCCTCTGGTGTTGACGTTTGAGTTTCTTACAATCTGTTCAAGTATGATGTTGAAGAAATCGCATGACAGCTTGTCGCCTCGCCTAAAGCCTTTTTCAACATCAAAGGTCTCGGTGAGTTCTTTACCGACCTTGACGGAGCAGCGTGAATTCTCCAAAGTCATCCTGCATAGTCGTAAGAGTTTTGCAGGGATGCCGAAACTTAACATGGCTATGTATAGCTCGTCTCTGTAAATACTGTCATACGCGGCCTTGAAATCGATAAAAAGATGGTGTATATCGATATTATATTCCCGGATTTTTTCCAAGATCTGTGAAATCTGTGAATTTGATCTATTGTGGATTCCTCTGGTCTAAAGCCACTTTAATAAGGACTTACCTAGTTGTTGACGTGGGGTCTCAGACGTTCACATATTACAGCGGACAAGATCTTATTAGCGACGCTAAGTGTTATCTCTCTCTAATTGGGGCAATTGTGAGGGTCTCCTTTCTTTAGGATCAGGCATACGATACTGAGGTTCCATTCACCGGGTATGCTTTCCTCCGACCATATCATCGATCAGATCAGCTGGTGCATGCTCCTTTCCAACTGGTCTCCAGCTGCTTTGAGAAGATCGGCAATTTAGCCATCTGCAGTTTTATTTGATTTAAATTTGCATATGGCAAGCTAAAATTTTGGTCGGGAGGACGGCATTCTTGATCATCATCTAAGTTAAATCGGGCATTCTGCCTGACATCGGAATTTGTGTCTTCATCGCCGTTAAGCAGTTTGTAGAAGCGATCTTTCCAGATCCTCAGAACGACGGTGACTGGTGTTAAGTAGCTTTGTTTATTTTTAATAGAGCAATTGAAAATAAAGTGATTTTTTTTTGTAAAACTGCACCCCGGGCCTAAGCGCAGGAAGATAGGCCCCTTCCTCCCTTGAAATTTTTTTTTCTTGTCTTGACCCAACCTATTCGCACTCAGCTTTTGTCGGATGTTATGCAAAACATCCTGTAATTTGGTCTTTTTTTGGATTTTCTCTTAATTGTTATTTAACGATTCGTTGCCATTTATTTCTTACTTAATTTCGAAAGTTTAATTCTTTGTTCTAAAAGGTGTAAATTTTTTTTTATTTTTTGAATAAAATTTTGAAAAAATTTTTATCAGGAAACCACTAGGAATATAGCGAACAAATATTTACTGTGTGGTTACCTCGCAAAACCACTAGGAAGCAAAGGGTTAAATTGTGAATTTGTAAAGTAATTATTCGTCGCAATTATCAAACAACAATCAGCAAATGCACTTCTTCGTTTCACTTACCAATGTCCATTCACCCTTCCCTTCATGTCACCTTCAGAACAGCTGATAGTATTAAGGAACTACAAAAAATGCTTTTATACTTCAAAAAGCAAGAGCTTGTGTAAAAACAAACTATTTCAAGACTGTCCACCCAGCACTATTAATGATTAAAAGGACTGTTCTCGTTTCAATTTCAAAAGAATTTCCAGAGGTATTGCTGCTTCCTTCTAACTTCGAATATCCCAAGAATTTCAGCGAGTTTCTCTTTATGTATACAAATATTTGCAATAAACACAAAGGAAGCACCGGACAAACAATTAGCAACGAAAAGTTACTTCCAAATAAACTCTCACCCATGAATCCTTTCGCAATTTGTTCTATCGTATTTCTGTTTTCGCTTTTTCACATCGATTCGATTGTATAGTTCATCATACAATTAGATAAATGTAAAAGCATCAGTGCATGTAATTCCTAGTTTGAAGTACACACCGGAAGAGCAGAAAGAGTGTAATTAGTTTGAAAGAAGTGAAAAGTAAAACTCTACTCTAGATACCTAATACCTTGCCTTTGTTGGATCTCTGTGTCAAGGGTTGGATTTTCTTTTTATACAAAAGCGAACGAACTAATTGCAACATTGAAGGGTGAACTTTTCAATGAGTCCCTTTCAAACTCTTTACGTTGGCGCCTTTTTGTGTTTTTTTTCCGTTTTTTTTTCCTGTGTATTTTTGAGGAAAATGTCAGTGACCCTATCAATCACTCATCCTATTGTCACACAAGAGGAAGTGGTAAAGAAGACTCGAATAAATGAGAATTTTTTTCTTCTTCTTCTTCCTTTTTTTGTTACTTTTGTTTTTTATTGTTGTGCTACTCCAGTGCGAGAGAAGCTCACTTGAACCCCATTTGAACTCACATCACTTTATTGGAGATGATACCTTGTTGTAATCCTTGTGATGGAATGTTTTCTTAGTGATAAGTGAGTTGACAAATTCCATTGTGCTTGATGGCATTAAGTGAAATTGATCGAACGCAGTGATTTATGTGTTGAAAATATTTGATTTTTTAAACGTTTATCAGAAGGAATGGGTTTATTTTTATTGTGATATAAGCCAAGCAGACTTGTGGGATTATTGTGGAGACGATACAGTGTTGAAATGGCAACTAGGGAAGCAGACGGAATACATACACAGACCCACTCAAGCTGGTTTAAAAAGGAATTTAATTTTTAAAGAAAATGTGTTACTTAAGTCGCTTTAATATTAAGAGATTGTCACATCGCAGCTAAACAGATTTTTAGACGAAAGTCTTTAGTGGGAGTTTTCAAAGCAAAGTGTAGGAGAGCGACAGATGAGATCGCAGGTGTTAAGCGAGCTTGAGGTGACTAAGGAAAGTTTTTAGTGTGGACCTAGAACCGAATAGCATCTCTTGGGTGTCACGAAATTATGAATTTGAAAATGAAAAAGTGAAATTTCGTCAGACAATTTTGAAAACAGAATTTTTTTTAGTTATTGAGGCAGAAACGATTAGCAATAAAAAGAAATGTAATTCTCTAAATAAAGAACACAGATAGGGAGGTGCAACAGAGTAAGGTTCCCCGAGTTTCCACAACCATTGCCTTCGTGAGGGAATGGAGGGGATCTACAATATTCTGCCGATTCCGAACGGCTGATCAAGAAAGAGCATGGCAATCAATTTAAAATCAGAGTAGGTACCTGCCAATTCCTCGCGCGAAAGGCGTAGGTACGCGTGAAAAAATATTTTTGTTTCTGTTTAGGGTTCGAAGATTCAAACCACGAACCTGCCAATTAACAGGCAGACATGCCAACTGTCACGCCACCATTTCTATTCAAGAAAAAAAATTTATTGGATACTTAGATTTTTTTAACCAGAAAGTAACTTAAAAACCCCACTGTCAAAATAAGACAGATAAAGACACCGATTTCTCTATTATTTCATTTACTTTAGAAAGCACTGTCCATTAATTCATGACTGTCTTTCACTAAATACTCGTGAGAAACTAAATTTTTCCGGTTTCAATGTACTCGTATAAAACAACATAGGAGGCTTCGCAGAGCGTTTAACCGGCGTTACAGCGAACAAACATTTTTACGGGTTTAGAATTTGGACGAACTGATAGTAGTTTGGTGAAATACTTGCTTTGCTATTTGCCATAGTTTGAACAACACTTTGAATGCAGCATTTTTTAGGGGGTTCGAATGCTACCCGTGTGGAACACATTTGCGATGTGTTATTAGACAAACAAAACTTGTAACATACTCGTTAGCCATACAAGTCGTATTTTGTTGCATAAAAGTCTATTGTGAGACCGTATAGTTTGTGACTGGAATGAGATGGGATTGACTAAATTTTTTAATCGGGTCAGTTAAACACAATTTACAAGAAAACACAATTTAAGCTATAACTATGCCTGCAATTAGACTTCAAACAGTGCAGTTATCTTCAGAGAGAAATATAATACGGACTTGTTTATGTTTTAAAGGACAAAGAGTAACCTAATGCTGACTTGTTTCTAAAAACTAAACTACAGCTCCCAAAAAACAAACAGAAATTCGTTTTTGGGTACTTCCTTAAAAAAAAAAAATTAACTTTTGAGACTTCAAAATAACTACATTTTTCATCATCCAAACTATTAGTGATTCCCGGTAGTATTGCAGTGAATTGAAAAGACTTCCGGTTAAGATTTCAAATAGCGATCATCGTCGTTGTATATGTTTCCGGCTCCGACTGAACAACAAGTCATACGACTGCAGATTTTGTCATAATGTGGGTGCTTGCTTAGTTGTTACCAACTTTTGTGGCTTAATGTGAATATTTACCATGGAAATTCTCGTACAGAAATTAAACGCATTGCTTTAGGAATACTCACGAATGAACTATTTTTGAAAGCGGCAGATTATTACTAATCGGGAAATCTCATATGAGTTAAGCTCATAGCCGACTAAAAAAAAAAACGATTGGCACATTTAAGTTCTCGAAACTATAAATCTTGAGCTACCGACTCGAGCAAATCAATAAGCTTGTTTGCTAGTAGTTGCATTGGCTAATCCTAACTAATATTATAAATGTGAAAGTCACTCTGTCTGTCCGGCTTTCTATGTTACCATCTCCCGCCCAAACTACTGAACCGATTTAAATGAAATTTTGTAAAAAGATTGTTCTGAAATTAAGGACGGACATAGGCTGTATTTAATTCGAATATTCCCACGGGAACCGGTCCTCACTATTATTATAAATGCGAAAGTAGCTCAGTCTGTTCACCTTTCTATGTTACCATCTCTCGCCCAAACTAATAAACCGATTTAAATGAAATTTTGTACAAAGATTGTTGAGAACCTGAGAAAGGACATAGGCTATATATTTTCTCCCTATATTCCCACGGGAGCAGGAACGTATACGGAAACTTTGACACTACAGCACCGATTTCAAAAATTCTTCCACCGTTGGAGTGCTTCATAATCCCGGAGTAACATTAACTTCAACTCATCCACATATTCCCACGAAAACGGTCACCATATTCCTACGGGAACGGGAGTCCTTACTGATATAATAAGTGCAAAAGTAGCTCTGTCTGTTCGCCTTTCTATGTTACCATCTCCCGCCCAAAGTAATGAATAGATTTAAATGAAATTTTGTACAAATATAGTCTAGAGCCTGTGGAAGGACATAGGCTATATATTTTATCCTTATATTCCCACGGGAATATAGGGATAAAATATATATACGTATACGGGAACTTAGAAGCTACAGCACCGATTTCAAAAACTACACTATCCCTGAGTAACATAAACTGTAAGTCATCCCCATTAGTCCTACGGGAATGGTCACCATATTCCCACGGGAATGGGAGTTTTTATTAATATCATAAGTCTGAAATGAAATCTATCTGTCTATTTTTATTTGTTATCAAAAACCGCCCAAACTATTAAACCTATTTATATGAATTTTGGTACAGAGATAAAGTCTTGAGCCTGAAGATGGACACAGGCTATGTATGTTATCCCTGTATTCCCACAAGAATGCAAACGTAAACGGGAACCTAGAAACTGCTGAACTGATTTCAAGAAGTATTTTCCCGTTAGAAAGCTACACTATCTCAAAGTAACATTAACTTTAACTTATCCCCATATTCCCATGGGAACGGAAGTACTTACTAACACTATAGATGCGAAATCAACTCGTCTGTCTGTTTTGTTTTGTTACCATCTACCGCCCAAACTATTGAACCTATTTGTATGAATTTTGGTGCAGAGATAGTCTTGACTTGAGCCTGAAGAAGGACAGGGTCTGTATTTGTTTTCCCAATATTCCTACGGGAACGGCAACGTAAACGGGAACCTTGAAGCTACTGGACCGATTTCAAAAGTTCTTTCATCGTGAGGTGATTTCTGTCAAATTGTGTTACACAGTTGACCTGAGAAGAAATGTCTATCTTGATCTTCAAATAAATATTGGCAATCAGTAATGCCTATGTGAAAAGTCAATTTCGGCCCCGACTAAGGCTAAGGCCACGCAGTCAGCGATAAGCGAGCGAGCGATTGAACGATCAGCGATTAAGCGACAAAGTCGAGCGACGGGCCACTCGTTTCGTGAGCGACATTTCTTTAGCGATTAGTTGTTAAAATGCCGTTGTCAAGAGCCCTACGTTTATATTTGTTGTATCTTCTCTATCTGTTGCTCTTGACGCTAAGCGATAAACTAAAAATTAGAACAAGTTTGGTGACAGAGCGACGTCGTTCAGTCGCTTAAAAAAATCGCTCATCGCTCGCTCAATGCATGGCCAGTTCAATGTAATTTCATTTGTTTTAATTTTTTCATGTCGTTCAGTCGCTCGCTCGCTCGCTTATCGCTGACTGCGTGGCCTCGGCCTAATGAGATAGTTAACCATATTAACTAACAAATTATGTTTGACGTATTGGGGGATGTTGTCGAATGTCTATCAGTAGACAATATTATGGACACAGAGAAAGTCACATCACACTCTATAGAGTTTCTCAATGCCTTAGAATTATCAGGAGTGAATGCAAGTTGGTGTTCCAGTGCCAATAATGAGTAATCTAGAACTGTACACAACTACAAATTACACATTTGGGATGCGGCTTTATATGATGACTGGGACAGCGAAATAAGAAAACTATTGATTCCCCGTATTTCTTTAGTTCCCACTGATTAGTCACTTTTGTTTAAAAGAGTGCATCAAACTCGCAAAACCTTTTTATTTGACATAAGATGGAAAAAGTAAGAACGTCGTGTGAAAAATATGCTTTAATAAAATATGACAATAGTTTACTACGCATGAATGTATCTTATTTGCAAAAATAGTAGCCTAAAATTTTAAAATGCTGCCGCAAGTAAATTTTTCCAACGGACGAAGTCGCGGGCACTGCTAGTTAATAATATATGTATATAAATGAGTGGCCATTTACGGCCATGGAAAGAAGAACAGCCAGCGTCGGAAGAAAATAACAAATCCAGCTCATGATCCCGATTGTTTCTTACACTTGTTGTTAGGCCGTCTAAGAAGAAAACTCCTGCGGTGGTCAGAGAAGCTTCTTGAGAACGTTCATCAAGGGATCATAGCAACTGGATGTACACTTTAAGTTGAAGTCATCTAGAAAAGAATCTAGGTTTCCAAAAAGACTAGAATTTTTCGAAGACTTGATCCAAAATAAGGGATAGCAATTTTGACCGTGGCGTAATGGTTAGCATGTCTGCTTGCTAAGCGGAAAGTTCGAGGTTCCAGTCCCATCAGAAACATAAAACAGTCTTTTCATGAGTAGGTTTCGCTTTTTGCGAGGAATTGGCAATAATCTCCTCTGAGAGTAATAACACTGACGTAAAGAGCGCTTTATCGCTTTGCCACTCGTCAAAACGGCGTAAAAAAAAACAACTTCTTCACGATACCTCTTTTTCTAGTGATGTGTTTCACTACTTTTTGAAGTAAAAAGACCAGCAGAGAAAGTGCAACAAGTTGCTTTCGATTGAAAAGGATCACAGAAATTATAAGCCACTTACGTATTTTCCATACAAAGTCCCAAAAACATACCCAAAGTAACACCAACTGAGAGCCAAAAAATCAAATTTATGATGAATTTAGTGTTGTCAAGAAACCGAAATCACAGCAAAATACCTACTTCTTTCATTTAAAACCAAAAACTAGAACAAAGTATAACCTGAATCAATAAAAGCAAAAATCTAATAAAAGAGTTTTCTTCAATAAACAATTCTCCCTCATCCCAATTGGGTTTCGATTTTCGCATCTGTTTCAAGTAGCTTCTATTTTCCTGGTTCTTTGTTTTTGTTATCTGATTGGTTTGGTTAACCCAATGGGAATGCTCCCAATATTTCTCCACCCGGAAGACTGGATTCAATAAATTTGATTGAATAAACAGAGATTCATCCGCAAAACGATTACGATTGGGAATTCGACAGTAAAATGTGAAGGGCAAGCCAATAGCGCTCAGCATCGGAACACACAAGTTTTTGTTTTTAGTATAAAAATGAGTACTTAAAGCTCGGCATACTTTGATTGAAGATTGTACTTGACTCTATGAATCACAAGCAAGTAATAGCTGCTCATAGTTTTGTACTTCCAATGAGTGGTGGAGGATATGAGGTTATGGCTCATGCAAGTGGGAAAGTATGTAGATAAACGAAAAATGTAGGTACAACAGTTTGGAAGAAGAAAAAGTAGGCTCACACATTCTATGGAAGATGAGTAATAACCACAGGCCCATCTTAATTCCCTTTCATTGCTAACTTTACGGCTAAATAAATCGTTACACAGCACGACTTATTAACGATTCCATGTGCTTATATTAAAACCATCAAAGTCTTGACAAAAAGTAATAGAATATTATTATGACGGTCTATGTTCGTCATAAAGTCACATGATTGATATTAAAGCACAAGTCTTTTTTTCTCTCGTCATCATTTCGCTTGAAGCCCAGTTGAACATCAACATAATCACGTTAGTCTAATTAATATGTTGGTATGCACCTCATATTACATGACACTGCCATCTGCCCTTTAATTAAAAACGTACAGATGTTTTTCTTTAGACTTTCTGCTCTAGCTTTTGTTGTGCTTACTGCCTACTCAATTCTCAGAAGGACCTGTGGTCACCCTTTATCAAAAAAAGAAAAATAAATAAATATGTGTATCAGCAATACAGCAACAAATTTCACGCAGTGATGATTACAGCACATTCATTCAATTTCATTTCATTCATCTTCCATCGCGCCTCGGCATCATACTCAGTCACGTCATACAAACTTCCTTCTACCAACCGTCGACCGTAGAACAGCACCTTCAAACATCAGAGTTCTGTGTGGTACAATTGAATTGGTCTTCCTCAAAAATGGAAGAAAAGAAAATTAATTTCCAGTTTCTCTCCGCATTCACACCAACACCTACACTAAACCTTGTATACACAAGCCCTAGGATATGGAAAAGGCTGTGCGGCGGCGGCATTGTGTTGTGGCAATGGTTCTGGAATGAAATCCTCACGAGCTACAAGCATAAAGCTGTAGAAAAACACTGACTTTTTTTTTTTTTGATATTTTCATTTGTTTTTATCTTCTTTTTCGCTTTCCTTAATTGTATTTGGTCTGCGGTGGGTTGGTGACCGACGACGTTTGGCCCTGACAACAATGCTGAGCATTTTAGCCTGGAAAAATGTTATTTATCTCACGCCTGCACGTTCCTTCGAGCTCAAGTACTGAGCGGAATTAAAAGCCAATCAAATATAAACAAGAAATTGACATGAAAATGTCCTGTAGCTGCTATGGCGATTTGCTTTCGAAAACATGTCCTTCAAATTCAATTGTCGATGTTTAATGCAATTTCTTTACTGCATCGTAATAACAAAATGGTGACGAAGATATCTTGTTGGCCGGGTTAAGATACAAAGAAAACTGCATTTTCGAAGTATTGCTCTAGCTAAGGTTCAATTCAACATGCTCTTTTAACTTTGAATAATCCTTCGTGGGTGTTATGTTCCACGACCATTTAGTCATTTCCAGTTCATCGATTTCGAAAACGCGTTCGATAAGGATTTTATCTGGTTCGCAACAGAGACATATAACATTGCAAAAATGATTAAAGATGCCACAAATCTTTGCTCCTCTTTAACCAGGGTACACAATCAAGCGTTGGGACCAGGGGCGAACGCAGGGGGGGGTTTTGGGGGTTGAAACCCCCCCCGAAATTTGTGAAATAAAAAAATAACCACTGGTTTTTTAAAACAAAAACCAAAATATAAAAAATGGAAACATAAAATTCATCTGGAAATTTCATTCTGTCAACGAAAAAATCCCTCCAAATGCAGAAGCCATTTCTATCCATAAGTTAATTTGCAGGTATTTCATATGTTTTGGAATGACTTTTTGGTTTTGGTATGTTCTAAGCATGATCAGATGATCACCCTTTTCTAGTGTAAGTAAATTTGATATGTTGATGTGGAGGTAGTATTGGGTCGTATACAACGGGACCTGCGATAAAAATATATGAAAATTCACTTTCCTACTTACTTGCAAACACATCGCATTGGTCGATTCAAAACTAACGGCAGTCGCGACCGAAATCTACGAAAATTTCAATTTTCATCACACATACTAAAAGCCAGTCGCTCTATGGCTCTGTGTAAGAATGGGATCGACAAGGGCAACTAGGAAAGGGTATACTTATATGTACGAATAAGCATATGCACACCCTTGAACATTGTTTGAGTATGCCAAACGAAAAACAGCCTGCAACAACTTTATAGACACCTTAAATGTTTGCGATTTGTCCATATATAAAACAGTTCATTGTTGATCGGTGCGACACTTCCGGTATCCGTGGCTTCAAGCGAGCGATCTTTTTCATGTCTACGCAGATTAAAAACTTATCTGCGAGGAAGAACCAGCGAGGAGCGACTGAACGGTTTGATGTTGCTGAACATCTATAGGAGTATTGAGGTTGACTATGAGGACGTTATAAATATAAAAAAGGGCAAAAGTTTCAAGGCGCATTGATTTTATTTTATAAAATACTAGCTGTGCCCGCGACTTCGTCCGCGTGGAATAGTGACTTTCGTCAGCATTTTCAATTTTCAGTAACCTATTGTGATATTGTATTATTAATAGTACATTTTGCACACGATGTTCTTACTTTTTTCATCTTTTGCCAAATAAAACTGTTTTGCCGTAAGCACTTCCGTTCCCATGACAATAATGGAACAAAGAAAAAAAAACAGACAGATTTAATTTTGAAACTTTTGGAATATGTATTAGTAACGACTCCCGTTCCCGTGGGAATATGTGATCGGTGATCGTTCTCATAGGAATATGGGAATGAGTTAAAGTATGTTACTCGCTCGGGGATAGTGTAGCATTCTAACGGTGGAAGAATTTTTGAAATCGGTGCAGAACTGCAGATGCAGTTCTCGTTTACGTTCCCGTTCCCGTAGGAATTGGGATAAAACATTAAGTCTATGTCTTTCCTCAATCGAGACTATCTCTTTACAAAATTTCATTTGAATTGGTTCAGTTGTTTGGGCGGGAGATGGTAACATGGAAAGGCGAGCAGACAGAGCTACTTTTGCATTTATAATATTAGTAAGGACCGGTTCCCGTGGGAGTATTCGGATGAAATGTAACCTATGTCCTTCTTCAGGTTCTAGATCATCTCTGTATAAAATTTTACTTAAATCAATTCAGTGGTTTGGGCGGGAGATGGTAGCATAGAAAGACGGACAGACAGAGCTTTTTTTTACTTATTATAGTAGTAAGGACTCCCATTCCTATAGGAATATGAGAATGAGTTAAGGTTTATGTTACTTGAGGATAGTGAGGCATTCTAACGGTGGAAGAATTTTTAAAATCGGTGCTGTAGTTTCTGGGTTCCTGTATACGTTCCCATTCTCATAAGAATATAGGGATAAAATGCATAGCCTGTGTCCTTTCTCAGGTTCTAGACTGTCTCTGTACCAAATTTCATTTAAATCGGTTCAGTAGTTTGGGCGGGAGACGGTAACATAGAAAGCTGGACAGACAGAGTTACTTTCACATTTATAATATTAGTTAGGATTGTTCCTAGCAACAATACAAATCAATACAGAGTATAAAAGAAGCATAAAAATATTAGAAACAAATTTTTCGTTCATATTTAATATATTTTTTCAAAACCCCCCCCGAAAAATTTTTCTGCGTGCGCCCTGGTTGGGACTGATAGGTGGAAGATCAATTGTATGATCGGTTGATTCTCATAAGCGGCCCATACACACCACACAAGTGTGCACACTTGTGTCGGTGTGGATAAATGTGGTACGTGTGTGGGGTGGTTTGCACACCAATTTTCGGTGTGCCACACGGTGCGAGCAAAATGAAATAGTTTTCATTTTTGGTGTCGATGTGGGTTATGGTGCTGAAGTGTGTGTCATTTGGTGTGGCGTGTGTGGCGAAATGCCACACCGATTTTATAAGCACGGTGTGCACACTTGTGTGGTGTGTATGGGCCGCTTTAAGTATCGTTGAAGTGCTACCTGCCTCACTCGTTTCTATTGCTTCAACCATAGTGAAATGCTGAGTTACATTTCTCTTTGATGAAGGTATTTTACACCCGCGACGGCGACGCTAGGAATACTTACTTGCTTAAGTAAGATTTAAAGTTCGGGGTGATCATGGGCTTCAACCAATACGAGCTCTCTCCCCTTTTGCACTCTAAGTCGGTTGAGGTCTTCTTCCACTTGATTACGCAACCTAAGACGACGTCTTCCCCTTCCGAAATTTCGCGGCAAAGTGCTTTCGAAAATAAGCAGGGCCAGAGCGTTGTTGTCCATCCGCTCTACATACTGTAGCCATTATAGTCTCGCAATGTGTACTTTTCTAGCTTAGCCAATGTCGCGGTACAGCTCACACAGTTGGTTGTTGTATCTTCTTCTACACACATTGTCTTTGCATACGGGTCCAAAGATCATTCGGAATATTTTTCTTTTGCGTCATTAGGAATGCTCATCAGGTTTATCTTGAGTTCAATTACGGATGTACAATTAATTATAGAGTTTCATATTTTATTCGCAGCACTCGAATGTGTTCTGTTCTGTTCTGTCTCTGTTTTTCTCCCACATTTCGATGGACAAAAACAATGTGCATCGGTGTTTCCTATCAAATCCTTTTTTATTTCCAGGGTATTCATAGCCTTGTTGAGCACGCTAATTATGTATGCGTTAATGAAAACTCTTCATCAGCCAGAGTATACGCGTCTGAACAGCCGTTAGAGAAAATCAAGCTTTATAAATCTCTATCTTAAGTGGAACCGATAACCGAACAACATTTTCAACCAAGTGGCACACATATAAATAGTTGATCAGAATTAACGATGATTGATCCAAAGGTTTCAACCGCGCGCTGTTGTCATTTGTGCTGTTGAGACGCCTGTGTGTTTTTCAACCGACGATCTTCGTTAGCAGGGCCAAAATTACTGCTAAAGTTATCGAGTAAGTAGCTTCAATGATTCAGTGAGTGAGTAGCCATTTTGGGATCACAGCATATGTGATCTGACGTATGGTATAGCTATTTTAAATTGGACTATAGTTACATCGAAAATTCACTGGTTTATTTCCGGTCTATATTAACTCACAGATGTCGCTGATGTTTCTTTAGACAAATTTTATTTTTTACGTAAGCGATATTCACTCCATAAAAAAAGGAGAGTTCCAGTAAGAGTTTCAGAAAACAAAAACTTTAAATGCATTCGAGTGTTTTTGTTAAAAGAAATTTTGTTAGTTGCTATCTAGACGGTTGGGGTTGTCTTCCAGTGCATGCCTAGGTACATGGGCAACGAAAGTGATCGGCTTGAACGGACAGGTACATCTTTTGCGATATGGTTGGTTATTTATTTATGTTGATTAAGCACTTTCTTGTTAATAAATTTACTATGACTGGGAAACTAAGATAAAGTTACCTGCCTTCGTAAAAAAGAAAAATGTTTACAAAGTTTCTTATTTTATCATTTCAAGATTAGTCAGTTAGCACTTAATGAAATTCCGTTCGGTTACTGATGAGAGAATAAAAAATTGTGTTACAAGATTACTCGATAACGTGAGCACATATTATTATATATGGCAACAAATTCTCTTCATCTTGTTCAGACTTGAACCAATCGTTTGATTTCATTCCAGGATCCGATATGTTTTCATTCATTCAGTACGCTTCGTTTCCATGTCATTTATTGTCAATCTCTTTTTATGTTGCCTTTGGGGGTCTATCCAAATGCCATTTTGACAATGGCACTTTCTCAGCGTGTGCCCAATACAGCGCCATTTACGTTCTAGAATATCTTGTGCTGTTGGCTTACTCTCGGTCAGCACCCAAAACTGTTCGTTTGATATGGTGTTTTCTCGAAATATCTTCAAAATTATTATAATTACATAATTACTATACGTATTCTGGTCCTTTCTGTGATGATGCTGGATCTGAATGTTCCTACAAGTTTATGAAAAGCAATTCCCATGAATGCTTCTAGCTTTCTCTGCATCTCACTAGCTGTATCAGTCAGAAAACGGCTCATACAGGTAATTTTTTTATTTTTGCTTTTGGAGAAATCCTTAACGGCACCGTAAGGAAGCATCCGTACTTTCCCTTGTGCCGAACTTTTCAAGGTGTACTAAGCTTGATATACCAGCTAAAACTTTAAAAGTCTCTAGCTGATCTCCCCCTTGGGACCAGTTTCGCATTTATTCGAGCGGGGATCCGTGTCTAGGTGATGGGTTCTATAGTTCCTCAACTACCTTTTCTTGTTTCTTTGTTTTCAGAATCTGCGTTAGATATATGTATGCTAATTTGCCTCCAACTCTCATCGTCTCTCAGCATCTCCTGGATGATATTATTTGGGGCTGAGCTCTCCGATAACTCTTTTTAATTCCTAACGGAGAGATTCCCATCTACTACACTCGAACACTGTATGATTAGCGTCGTCTGTCAGTGTTTTTGGTTACTCCATTCGCATATGTATCCGATCAGCCTTGCAGTCCAGCGAAGAAAAAATCAGATGTGGAACTTTTTCGTTTTCTTACTCGTCCATGCAGCTTCCACAGATATCGATGGAACATTTAGCCTTGCGGCATCTCTACCTATGAGGCAGTATCCGGTTTTAACACCAATTACTGAGCTAAAGTGTAATCTGCTTAAGGATAACAAACTTTTGGTACGTTTTTTGATCAAGCTTTGGCCAGATCTTTTTGGTACATAGCTTTTCAGGTGGTGATGTTTATCCATTTCCTACTCTTTGTCTTTATAGCATCTTGCGTTAGCCACTTTTTGTTTTGCTTGGTGAAATTGGCATAGAAGTGTTCCTTTCCTGGTGAGTTCATCGGATTTGCAGTTTTCCATAACGTCTCTATGCCCAAAGGCAAAGGTGCATGTTAAACTGTTTAGTCATCTCCATAAGAGATTATCGACAATGGCGGGCGGTTTTAGAGTTTGTAAAAACATTACCAAGTGATTTGAGTGCTGCTAGGCTTTCCGAAGATGCGGATATTAGTATCTAGAAGATATCACCTTTTCTCTGAGCCATGAAAGAACCTCTTTGATCGCTAGGATTTCCGCTTGTAACACGCTAAGTAGTTTGGGAGTCTGAAAAAAAGACCAATATGTATTTCATCATCAGGTCCTGTAACCCCGCTCGGGGCATAGGGCGTCAACAAAACGTCTCCATCCTTTTCGATCTGCAGCTAGATACCTTAACTGTGGCCACGTCTTGCTCTGGAAATTAGCTTCTGATATCACTGTAGATTTCCATGTTGTTCTTGGTCTTCCAACCCGCCGTGACCCCTGAGGATTCCATTCAAAACACTGCTTCGCAATATCATCGTTTGGTTTCCTCAGTGTGTGACCAATACATTGCCATTTGCCCTTTCTGATGTCGATGTCCAAGCGCCTCTGACTTGTCCTACGCCACAATTCCTGGTTGGATATTGTTTGTGGCCAGCGAATTTTCAGGATTTGACGCAGACAGCGGTTCACAAAAGCCTGCGATTTTCTCGAGATGGTGGCCGAGACTTTCCTTGTTTCACAAGCATATTGACTGTATTTAGTTCTATTGAATACATGCCACCACCAACTCCGTTCTTGATTTTCGAGCCGTTTGAATAAAAATTAATTTATTTATCTTGTAAGAAGCACGTGTCATCACATGATTCCTTAAGAGATGGTGACTCGGAAGTTCTTATCGAAGGCCAGTTGAGGAGTTTTGCAATCGGAGTGGTATTGCATGGTATTGATCCGAATAAGTCCAGAATGTTGTTAGAATGACCAATTGAGTTATTGTTAGAATGGGAGGTGGCTTTGAGAGAAATTGCCGTGTTCGACGCCGACTGTTTTCTGTAAATGTGGAGGGGTAAAATATGTTTCCTTACTTAGTTCTATTAGCGATTCTTTCTTAAAATGTGTGGAATACAGCTGCTATTGTATAGAGTGGTTCACCCTTATGTCAAAAATATACCTAAGGTTGACTCAGGTTTGCTTGACAACCCTTTGAGTTGTTTAAAAAAAACATTGATTCTTGGTTCTCAAAGCACTTGCCGCGAAATCACCACAAATCCTTGTCATTGGAAGAAAGACACATGCCATTTGAAAGCTCTGCTCGTTACCTAAACTCAAATACCTATAGCAACTCTTAGGTTCATAGCTTAAAACACTCAGTAAGACCTTCAGGACAGGTCTAGATAAATAAAACGCTTTATGGCTACTGCAGGCAAATGCTTCAACGATAAAACTTATTACCACCATCATTTTGTCTATTTTGCAAAATTCAGTATTCATTTTAATTGTTAACCCTTTCAGTTTTCGTCCTTGAATAATATACGCGAAAACATTTCAAATTCCGAATGCTTCTCAAACCATCTTCTTTGTTTTGAAATCAAATTTTTAGAACTCAAAGCAACGATCACCGGACCAACTGACTTATACGTGAAGACCGGCAGCGATATTAATCTCGCATGTAAAATTCTCCAGGGACCACACGAGCTGGGGAATATACTTTGGTACAAGGGTACGTTACATTTTTTGTGTATTAATTTTTAACTTCATTCAAAATTCAGTAGGCCCATAAGGACTTATGAACGTACTCGTATTAAATAAAATTTTCCTTTTTTTTCCTTCTCAGGCAATGAAATAATTGACTTAGCAACGAATCAAAATGAAATCGACAGCATCAACCGAATAAGTGTGGACAATGATTGGACGGAAGGATTGACATCGAGGTAAGACCGCATAAATAAATGAAAATATCTTTCACAGGCGGTACTTGGCTGTTGGTCGAAATAAATTATCATATTCTGTCAGTTTGAATCTCTTTCACTGATTTTCTTCGAACACAAATTAATATGAGGCATCAGTTTTTAGTGCCTACAAAAAAAATCGTTCAGTACAAATGCAGTTTGCGGTTTTCTGATCAATTTAATTTCACATCCACAGCAGATAACTATGCTCATGATGAAAATTGAACAGAAATTCCCACTGCCACCCTAAGTGGTGTTTATTAATTAAAATTATAAACAGCTCCCATCACCGAAAGCCACCACAACCAATTACTCACCGCCAGTGCTAAGTAATTGAGTGTCAAATTAATTTAGCTAAAATTAAAATCCCCAAGCCATAATAAAACGACTTCTCATTTGTTTTGCAGACTAAAAATCCGAAGAGCCATGCCCAGTGATACGGGAAACTACACATGTGTTCCAACGATAGCAAAATCGACCAGCGTTTACGTTCACGTCATAATTGGTAAGTAACTTCGACGCGCCGCGCCACCTCCTTCAATAACTCATGCATTTTCATTCACACAAGAACCTTGTCTCATAAAAATAAACCTTCCTCCGCACCTTTTCACATCGAAGGAAGTTTTATTAATTTTTCAACCTTTACCCCCACAACCTTGTGGCTTCGCATTCATTCATATTCACCTTCACCAGACCCGTTTCTCTGCAGGAAAAACTTTAGACATTAACGGAACGAAAATTTAATTTCATCGATAAATCACTATTTACCTTGCGTTTTGGTGATGGAAAATTAACGGCCATAGGACACCGGAGACCGGGAGACCGGAGCTTGGGCTACCACTCTATATTGTCTGTGTTGTTTCTGGGAGCCTGCGTTTTATGCAGTAGCCCCACCATAGTCATAAGCTTTTCGCATTAACCGGAACGGAATTAAGCCGGACGTCATGCCACAAAACGAACAATGTTTCGTCCTCACGCTTAAGAGGTTATGATCTTGATTATTACTTGGTGGATTTATGCTCTGCAGGAATCTTTGACATGAGAAGGTTAAATTGGTTCACCTTGGATGAGATTAAGGGTGAACCTGAACAATGAACATTCCATCGTGCGGTCGTCCTTAAATTCGATATAACAATTTCATATCGTCAGAGGCTTCGTTGGTGGCTATGGTGCTACCGGCGGCGATGGTTGTCGCTTTCACTGGCATAGTCACTGAGCTGTCTTTAGTTGAAAGAAATAAACACTTGGCTATGGAAAAAAACATATGATGAGTCCATTGCAGAATATACCCACAGGTTAATGGGCGCAAATAACAATGCCATTAGTCCTTCCATTTGTTTTATAGTGTAATATGCTTCCACAAGCCTCAGGCGAGCAACATGAAACTGAGTGATTTTTGTGCCTTTGCCACCAGTGAGTGAGTGTTGAAATGCATTAGGATAAGTAATTGCTTGGGAATGGGGAATGGATACCTTGTGTCTGCCTAAATCGTTCACACTCTGTAGTTGTATGCGTGGATAATGAGTTTACAAATTGGTCATTACTCTGCAACCGCCCGTACTTGTGTCGGTGTGTAATGGAAACGTGAGGATGCTCTTAAGCTTTGCCAAGGTATAAATGGAGGGTGATTATGACTCGACTGAAGAACGATTTTCAGCTTAATGTAGAGGTTTTTTGGGTACTAATCTGCGTGCTAATGAAATAATTTGATAAATTCTTCTGCATTTCGGGTGTCATGCCATTTAGCGGGATAATGTTGTTGGGATTTTTCTTCTTTTTTGCTTTTCACTTGACTGTGGTTTATTCTGGAATTCCGAGGGAAACCACATTCACTTTGTAAAGGTGCGGAATTTCGTATCGTTGTTTTTGTAGGATTAGGTAAAATTGTTTTCCCAGTGTTTAGTTGATACTTGACGATAAGCATGAAGATTTTGGGTCTGAAAGCCTCAGGTTGGGTATTAAATTCCTGCGAAAGTGGCAAATGCAATATTCGTTGGTTCTTGCGGTTTCAATAGATTTTATCATTTGGTTTCTGTGACAAACTTTTCATTTGGGCTTTGTGGATATTGAGATTGTAATAAAGGGATTGCTTTGAAGGAAGAAAGACTTAGAATTAAAAAAAATAGTGCGTGTAGTCCCTCCGCTCTGAAGATGTGAAACTTCAAACTTCCACCTAAGAACACATTTCACTATAATTAAATCGTCTGGCTGACGCAGAATTGATTCATCTGTTATATCAACAAATTGCTAGCAATGCCGAAAAGTGTGCAATCGATAATAATCGGCGTTAAACGTTCAACGCAACCTTGTTGGAAGTCGCAAAAGCAGTTTCACTTCAAAAAATACACAGTCAAACATGGTCATCCCAACTGATTGAGTTTTTGTAAAAATTTTCCTCAATTTTCGACGTGAAGGCTTCAACTGCAATTTTTTTTTTTGTACTGCGTACTGGGATCTTCCACCTGGAGGTCACCTACTAAACTAGTAAGTGCAAGCGTTGACAAAAAGACGAACAATAAATGGAACTGCACTTTATAATGCTCTGTGACAGATGCATGACTGCCCAAGCCACAGTGGTCTAGCAGAGCTTTTAGGAAATGTTCCAGCGGATGAATTCGACTTACAGAATCAACGCCAACGAACGGTGGACTTCAGCAGTCAAAAAAGCAGAAGCCCCTGAATGAGCTCCTCCCTCAAGTTTATTTCAAAGTTCTTTCAGGGTCTTTCAATACTAGGACAGGGTATTGAAGTAGAGATGGTAGCGGATGAGCTCCATGGTAGCCAACGGTAGCTCTCCGGCCTTTTATGTCCCATGTATGTTCTTTTGGAGATCTAAAAGTACCCGAAGCTTGTTTCACAACACAACAAGTGCTTGTATTTTGTATTGTTGCTTTGGGGGTTGTGCGTGGGGTTAGCTACAAAGCCACGTAAAAATTATATGGTTCCAAAACGATTGTCAGCATCGGATAACAGTTATGATTTCAACGTTGAAGACCCAAGCTAACGAAAAAACAACGAAGGCCTCCGGATGTGCACGTGTAACGTAAGATCACTCAACAAATTTCGTGCAGCCTGCGAATAAGTGGACATCTTAGACTGATGCAAAGCAGACATAACCGCCATTCAAGAAGTGCGGTGGAATGGGCTGGGCATACAGATGATGAAAAACTGCGACACTTACTGTGGCGACTGCTGCAGGCAATAGAAACAGCGCTCATTGATGTGCGGATCAATCGTTCAATTCAGTCTCAGGGGTAAGGTTATCGGCCAAAGTCTAGCTAATAAGCGCATGACTATCCGGAGAATGGATAAATTCGATAAAAGTAGCCTTATATGCGTCCATGCCCCCACTTAAAAAAAGACTGTTTCTACGAGCAAATAGCGGAGTTCACACTGTACAATTAGTTGTACAGGCTTTGGTTTGAACGACCAATGTTGGATAATGTGAACTCTCAGAGGACCACTTGTCCAACTTGTTGGATGGTTTTCAAATATTTTTGAAATCTTGGACGGAGTGGAGGAATATATGTCATAATGTTGGACGACAAGTCAGATAAGTCTCAACGCAAACTACATCCGACCATCCAACACCGGTCGAACGAAGTTTGTCCAACTAATAGCACAATATGAACTCCGCTATAATCGAGGAAACATAAGAGCAGCACCCTAGACATGACGTGAAAAACAGGGAAGGAGAACTTCTTTGGAAATACAATCGGTAAGTCTGCAAAATCGGAAACATGAACCTCATCTTAGACTGATGAGGAACTCTTGGACGTTTCAAAAGAAAAATTCTCCGAATGATCTTTCGTCTTGTGTTTGAAGACAATGTGTGGAGAAGAAGATTTAACAACGAGCTATATGAGCTGTAAATGGCAATTATGTGGAACAGTGCGCATCGCAATAATAAAATAACATAAGCATGTAGAGTGGATGTACATTAACGCTCCGGCTCAAATGATTTCGAAACAGATTGCAAATCGTGGAATAGGAAGACCTCGTTTAAAGTGGCGCAAATAAGTGCAAGAAGACCTGAAACGACTTTGATTGCAAAACTGAAGAGAGCTCATCCAAAATCGAAATTGTTGGCGAAAGATGTTGGTTGAGTTTCAACCCGAACAGTTATGCCCATCTCAGTAAGCAAAGGGTGTTTTCTTAGACTTGTCAATTCCAATCTGGCAATCCTTTTCTCTGAGTTGGTCTTTTTGACAGCTGTCACTTGATTTATGCTCAGCTTGGGTTGCCATTTCATCGTGAAAGAATTGAAGCCGCATGACCACCTGGAACTGCGTACATTCGGTAAATTTGTTTCGAAACGAAATCGCTATTGATGCCAATTTTTCCATCATTTTGTCCACCAAGATCGGGTGTTTTAACACCACTAGGCTACTTCTTATGGGTTTACGTGAAGTCGTTTGTCTACACAGGTAACTCCAACACAATTAATGCCTTAGAAAAGAATAATCGGCGGTTAATTGGTGTCATTCAGCCCCAAATGCTCCAAAAAGTGGCCTTCTCGGTTGGAATTTGATCATTTTCAATATTTGTCAAACATAATGGCAAACTCTTATCTTTATAACAAGCACAAATCTTGATCGTAACATTAACATATATGCGTTTTATTTTTTATTGAAAACCACTAGCCTAAAAAACACCCTTTTGATTTAACCCTTTCGATCCGAATGGATCGCTTTTCAAATCGAATTTAAAATTAAAGTGGATTAAAAGCTTGTAAGGAGTAAGGAGAAAATAATTTCTTTTTTGAGAAGTCTCAAGCTCTTATGAGTTTCTCTGTTTACCAAACACATTTTCATTATTGATTTTGAACTTTTGTGGTACATACATTTGCCACGGGTACCCCAAAAGTTGAAGTCAACTGAAGGATTTTTATTCACAACTTGAGATTTTGTTTTTCTTAACTCAAATTTGACAGCTTCAACTCTCTTTTTGATCAACTCTCGAGTTGATCAACTTCCGATTTTCTCAACTTATAGAAAAAATAGAATTTTAACCTAAACTAATCCGAGGCGGATGAGGAATCTTGGCCGTTTCAAAAGAAAACAGAGACAGTTGTCTGTGAAATTTAATTTTGTACATTTTGCTGCTTCTATCTGTTATTTTGGATTTGCATATGTAAATAAAAATATTTTTAAAATAAAAAATTATTATTTTGAGAGTCATCCATCGTCTGCTTCTGAAAGCGAAGATGAAAAAGAAGACAATATAAAACGTGTCCACGGTTCTGGCTTGAAAAATGTTATGACCATGATTTCATTTATGGTGCTGTTGGAATTGGTAAAGGGTAGTTTGTCTTGCAGTGACACAAGGTACGAAATGAAATATTTTGAATATTTTTTTAAAATAAAAAGTATTACATTATGTGTAAATTGCAAGAATTACGACCAATTACCCAATTATTGATAGTTCTGAGGTATTTTGCACTCGGGTCAATACAATTGGCCATTGCTGATTTTATTGGCGTAAACATTTCAACAGTGCATCGAATGATAAAGCGGGTGTCGAACGCAATTGCTAATCTTGCACCCCAGTTTGTTTGCATGCCCGAAATACGAAGAGAACGGTTAGAAGTGGCACTTGAGTTTTATGCTATAGCCAAGTTTCCAAGAACTATTGGGGCAATAGTTTGCACACATAGGTATAAGAATCCAATCGCCTGGTGGAAACGATGCAAAACTTTTTACAAACCGCAAACGTTGGTTCTCTTTCAGACTGTAGTTTCTGCAGATCTAAAAATAATAGACATTGTTGCTCGTTGGCAGATAGTATCTGCACATGAAATGAAAGTTAATATAGGCTATGCCCTTGACTTTTGGTTTTATTTATCCTTTTTCCAGGGTTCTACGCACGATCAACGTATTTTGAATTCGTCAACTTTGAGGCATCGATTTGAAGAAGGTGAATTTGAGCAATTTATTATTATTGGTGACTCTTGCTACTCAAATACAAATTGCTTGGCGACACTTTTTCAAAATGTTTCAAATAATGTTGAAAATTGATACAACGAGTCACAGATTCGTACCTTCTTGAAATTCAGTCGATCGTTTTTATGGAATTTGGAACGACGGTTTCCAGTATTGGCAACTCGGTTAAGATGTAGAGTTGAAACCGTGCAGTTGATTATAATTGCCCTTCACAAGATAGCCATTGACAAAAAGGACCACAAACTCCACCGGAAATCTTCGGATTCGATGACATGTCTCGTAATACACATGTTTCATCGTCTTAGCAAAATCAAATACCTTCAGCAACGATTGGAAACGCCAGGTCCCGAATTCTTCGTTATTTTCAGTCAATTTTAGACCAAGAACAAACAAGACAAAATTAAAATCAAACATTCAAAATACATATGTATCTATGTATTTGTATGTACATAAATTGATTTTTAGCACCAAACTAGATTTTTAAATTTTAAAAAAGACTTCTTTGCAGCAGCTGTTGGAAATGGGTATTGTGGTTGCTCTCTTAGCATGTCCATGTTTTTTTTTTTTAATTTTATTTTTGAATTAAACAGAAGTCAACTACCGGAACTTTAATTTTCAAAGCAATCGAGCAATCGAAACTCAAATCTAAAGTTGAAATTTGTGTATCTGTCAAAAATATCACAAGGATATTTTTAAAAACGCAAGTACGCGAGCCTTTGAATTTCAACTCTTGAATAGAAATTTAAATTAGAGAAGAAAAACAAATTTCAACTTGTGTCTCAACTCTCTAGCTTGCCTCAACTCTACAGTTGGCCAACTTGAGATTTTGAGGCAAGTTGAGAAATAGTGAAGAAAACGGCCCTAAGTCTTCCTTACACTGACTGTTGTAGTATATTGTAGTTGTTATGTTTTACACAAACTTATCCTAGAAATTTGTGTCAAATAAAACGAGAGAATGTCAGAATCTCGACTGGAACTTCGATATTTTATGTTTTGAAAAATAATACGGTTACTGCTCTAAGAATCACACCATTGTTATTTTTCCTTTTCTTTATGTATTTTAAGATATGTATACAAAAATGTTCCTGCCCACATCGAAAATACAATCAAGCCTCAAATGCTATTCTAAAATGGTAAGGCTCCGTAAAATTGTTTAAATTTGATAAAACAAATTTCGAAAATGAAAGATGGCCAAATATAACAATGTCCTGATGCACACAAGTTGCCACAAAGTGAACTTATTCATAAAGGGGTACATGCCTTTATTTTGTCTATGTGAATATTTATATCCTTTAATGGTCTGAGTAGCTATGTATGTAAATTGTTTAAGGAGATAGGAAAGCTTGTCACTTGTTTATTAAGCACTCACTTTTTAATTGTGTACTTTGTCATTCCAATGGACATTGGACAGTCTCAAAATTTACGTATCAGTAAATTCGAAATGCGAATTGCAGACATTATTTTACTTCTTTGCAAAGCATTCCTTAAACCAAAAGCTAAGCAGAATGCTTTCGACCGAATCTGGATAGTATCACACTATCTCATCTTAAGTCTGTAGAAATTAAACAAGTTTATTGAAAGAACCATGTCTGTCTGCAAAGGCCCAGAGTGTCCACAAAGCCTCACATTGAAACAAATAATGTAGTTGATCAAACGGTTGGTACGGTGTTGTTTCAGTTTGAATTGAAACGAAAATAGAAATGGTAATTGTAAGCAAGAAAAGCCTTTGGCATGTTTTTATCTCATAGGTGTGTACCATTACAGAGATTCTATAGATTTCAGAACGCGTAAAGGAGAATACCTCTCATGAAAAGATGGCCTTTCATCGGGAAAGGCTGATTTTTTCTCGGAAAGTTGTGAAGAAGTTTTTGGTTTCGGTCAAACGGAGTTGTGTGCCTTAATACTGAGTTGATATACAATTTTTTTTTGAAAAGCATCCTTTAACGTATTGATTGGGATACTTTGCATTTACCATAACTAAGTTCATATACCAATGAAGTCTTTTCAAAATTGTGAAGATTGGTTTATTTTTTTCATTCTTCATCATGCGATTTTAATCGGATTTGAGCTCAATGTGTTTATCAATTTTCTGAGAGTTTTCATTTGATTGTGGAAAAAACTTATCTGGTTTTCGCCTTAGCTTTGTCGTTTAGTTTATTAGACTTGGTCAGAAAATTCTACAAAAACTTAGCTACAAATCCATTTGTGAAGTTATGTAACTAGACATTATTGATAAAAAAAAAAAACAATCAGAAATGTTTTATCACTCTGATGGTCTTTGAGAAGCCCTCTTTTGCATCTTAAAAACTCTTACCCTCGGGAGATTCCAAGTTCGTATACAAAGTTTTCGGAGAAAAATGTGCTTTCTTTTAAACAAAAAAACACCTGACGACACGACAAAAACAATTTTCCTAGTTGCGAATAAATTACGTGGCACTACAAACTGCTGCATTCACCCCATGCTACGAAACTATCAAATCTTTTGATCGTCCTTAACACCATTCCCTCATTTCAGCAAATACTCTCACACACACATACATACATACCCCAAAGGAGCAGGACTATATATGCAAGTGTGTTCGTTATCCTTGGGGCCAATGTAAAAAAAAAAAAGCAGAGAACCCGTTCCGAGCGTTTAACAACTCACCCAAAATGGAAAAGGGACAGACAAACAGTTTTATGTTGTTCATGTTTAATTTATGGAACCGCCACAAGCGATCCAACAGCAACAATATATGAAGGATGCTCTTAACCTGAACAAAAGAGAATACTTTATCTCCTGTTGGGGAATCCTTGATAGATTCAATGTGACACGTTTAATGTTTTCTACTTCATTCCACACACACACTGGAATCGCCTTCGAATTTTCTATCTTTGATGCACGAAATCATTTTGGTATTGCCGTGCAGCAACATTCCATTTAGATATATTCTCGATGAAGCATCACTTTCTTGTGCTTCGTTGGTACTTACCATTACCACGCTATGTTCTTCTAATTTATGTGTGAACGAGTAAAGCAGCAACAGAAACAAAAAGTAATTATTTTCCCATCCCTGGGGGCATCCCAGAATCTTCTTTTGGTTGCACTTGCATCCAACAACCCTTTAATGTTTCTGATTTGTATTTTTCTACATTTTTTCGAGAACCGTTTTTGTGCCCCATATGAGTTAGTTGTGCAAATATTGATATACACGTAAAGTAAATACAAAAAAAGAAGTATTTTAGAAGCCATGGTAGAAGGACGACTACTGCAACAAGTAAATGATGTAAGGCCTACAGATTGCTGTTGTTGATGGCAATGACTGGACCATGGCCATGTGCCGCTAGTTCCAATTCTTTTTTATTTTTTAATTAAGACTCGAACAATGTTGTATGAAAAGTCTACGCATGTCCTTCAGTCGCTATACGCTTATATCGTATTTCGTTTCTCATCGTTCCTTGACAGGATTTTTCAAGGATGAGATTGAATGAAAATGGGATGTGCGTGAGGAGTTTAAGAAACAACATTCAAACTGGCTTACATTGTATCAGAAATGAATTTAAAATCTGATGCCGAACATATTTGACTACATTTTGCTTAATTCAAAGACAGCTTCAAAGATCGCAGAAAAAGTAGGCCGAAATTTCTCCCTTTAAAAATAAGGGATGAGGTTTTAAAGAAACTAAAACTTAGAAGCACAAATAGTTTTGATACTTTAATTTTATAATTCTTGTCTTTCATGAACTTACCTGCACAATTGAATCCAACGAAAGACCACATTCCCACCACTTTTTTTTTTGAGAAATGTTTCATAAGCGTAAGTCACTCAAACAAGCAATTGCCAAATAGCTAAAGGCAAGCGATGCACAAGTTGATGCCACAACTCCATCATGCTTAATAGATGCGGTTCCTTTTATTAAAACTCGCAAATGCCAAGCGAAACAACAAAAACCAAATTTACCCTTACACTTCCTAAAAATACAAACATTCACTCTACACATACACTCGTACCTACATTCACTTGAACAAGTTCAAAGCGAATACAAAACACGTATAAAGGAGCAAGGCACGATGTTGAGTCAAATAAATTTAAAAAAAAATAACAGAAATGATGTTCCCTAAAGAAACCGATGGCGAAAACTTCCTCATTTATTGCATTTCTCAAAGGAAACATTTCTGTTAAGAAAAATTCCTAACAAAAGACGATGGTTACTTTATGGTCTTAATTAAGTAGATAAATTTTGTTTTATTTTTGATCCATTTTTTTCTATTTCATGACTGGATGGGGGTAAGTGAGCTTTTAGTTGGTGCATGCAGCAACCGTTTAAAACTAAGACAGAGCACAAGGCGTTAGTCTAGTGAATGAGCTGGCAAAACAAATTTGTTTTGGAAAATTTCTTTCCATTTAATGCACCGCAGAACTTAAATGGCGAAATGGACTGTGGCAGCAAAGCGTGCTTCTATGCTGTTTGTTGTTTCCGTTTTTGTCTTATCTGCTCTCAGTAGACATTATGCTCAGTTCTGGAAGGAACTGGAATACAAATGGATTTAAAATTAAATGTGCTTAAAGGCATAAAATAGAGCAAAAATTGTTTCCTTTTAAGAAACGCAAACGCTTCCCTTGTGGGTCAAACATTGTACCAACTCAAGAGGTAATATCCAAAATTTTATCTTTACAGGAATTGATTGGTTTTAGTCGACCCAGCAATTGAAAGTTGGGTGCTTATGATTTTGCGCTTTGTTCACCCTTAAGGTGGTAAAAAAGGGATTGTTTTTTTTCTGTGCCTTCCAATTTTCTCTGTACCTAGTCTTTGTAAAAAAACTTACTAATAGTCCAACAAGAACCCTGCATTTTCTCTCCTTTCGATTCTCTACGGTGGGCATCAAAAAGGATGCTCATAGAAGCTAAGCAGGTGTGGTGTAATGGTTACGATGTCTGCCTATTACACGGGTGGTTTGTGGTTCTAATCTCAACAAAAACAAAAAATGTTTTTCCACGGGTATCACCTTGCCAAGTAAAGTCTTCCGATAGTAAGTTCGTTGCAATGAAGAGCATGTTCTCGATTTACAGTTTGGAACCGGCAGAAAATTGTAGGTCCCATTCGCATTCCATTTCCTCACAAGGCATGATTGCGAGAATTTCTCTATAGGTCCTGGGACTCTCAGCTCTAGTGCGCCACCTAGGAATGTATGTGGAAGTTAAGCAGTAGAAAACAAATTTAATTTTTGCAGTTACATATCAAATTTATAACAAATTGGAAAACAAGATCATTATTTTCCATTCGAAGCTATTCGTTAAGGTTTATTGTTGGCATATCTGAGACTGTGTAAGTGTATTCTGAGAGACGTTTTTGTATGCTCATACTTTTTATCTCGATGACCTTGATAACGGTTATCAATGTAAACAAAAGACTTGAAAAGGATGTATAGTACATATTTTAAGAACGACAAACTTATATTAGTTCGATTTTCAAGTCCTTTAGAGAATCATGTTAACAACTTTTACTAAGCTTTATAGAAAACTTCAGTTTCTTGAACTTCTTATAGACTTTTTACAGACTTCTTATATAACCCTTATTAAACAATACTATTTTTTCCGAATTGATTTAAAGAAGTTATTTTTGAAACCATATCTAAAAGCATGTTCAGCAACCGTAAAAAACCCTATGTTAGGATTAGGATTATAAGTCAAATTAATAAATAAATGGAACTCAAACATGTTAAATAATTGAAAAATAGGATATGGGTCTTGCCTGAGTTATTTTAAGCATATAGGGTTCTAGTCTCTTGTTACCACAAGGGAATTATACGCAGCTTGAATCAGTACTATTAAATCTTCTCTTTTTCTCGTTAGAGCTTCTGACCATTTATCTTTTACCTTTCTTGAGTGGCAGGGCACAAATGCATTCGGGATAACTCTGAGTGCGATGAATTCGCCAGGAAATGATCTTCAATGCCAATATGTCATCAACATAATGAAAATTGACATGCTTATCGTTACGTGCAAATTTAAACTAAATCTGATTGTTTTTAAGCTTACAAACATTAGATGGCAAACATCGCTGAGTTTCATTGAAAATCTGTATTCACTTCAGCAAAATATCGCCAAAAAAAACAACTCAACCTGCCAGCCATCCCTGTTGTTCACTTCTGCAAGTGACTTATTTTTGTCCACTTATCGTTGTTCACTTTAGAGTTGTTGTTTTCCCATGGGCGATGTTTTGCGTTGTTTTGCTGAAGTGCATACAGATTCTCAATGAAACTCGGCTTTTGTTATTCTTAAGCAGATTGCACCATAGTTATATGTAACCCGTTTTATAACAAAAAACTGGCTCGTAAATAGACATGCCTTGAGGCTCGATATCCCATCAAATTATTTCTTTAGAATCTGCATACCGACAGCCACTCTAGCCCAACCTAACCTAACCTAAGATTTCAGAAGGGAGAAATCTGCGAAATATTAATTTTTTCAGTTTTTAAAAGTTCGCATACGCCAGAGTGTACAGAACAGCTGAAGATTAAAATAGTTTGTTTTTTTTTTCGACTCATATCTTTTCGTATTTGTTGTTAAACGGCAAATGAAACAAAATTGGTTAAGAAATAAGCAAAATTATGGAAGAATCTGAAACAAATTTCAAGTAAGAAAATGGACACGACTGGGTATCACGAACTTGCGATTGTGTGCTATCAAAATCTTAAGGTTTAGGTATTCGCTTTCATGATATATATAGTTTGACAGAATTGTCAACTTAACTAGGAAAATTAAATGAAATCACATAAAATATAAGACAAAGATAAATTTAGTATTCCAGACATTTTCAGCGAAATTTAAAAGTGTTATTTCTTTCAGCCTTTGTGTTGTCTGAAAGAAATAATGAAAATCTAATGAAAATCACTACACCGCAGTTTCTTTAAAAGGCGGTTTTTTAACTTTCACTTTTTTAAAAACTTGTTTTTTAAAAATCAATTATGCAAATTTTAAGGTCTTGCCAGATGTTTTGAAAAAAATTAAGTGAACAGTTTTGAAAATATTCAAAACAAATAAAATTTTTTAAAAATTTCAAAAAATTAAGTTTTTCAAATATTGATACGCAATCTTTCTTAAGCAATCTAGGGCCGCGGCCGCCAGAATATAAAATTTCCTCAAAATCGTGTTAACCATTGACGTTAAAGTAGGTTAAAAAAAAGGTAGATACTATGAGGACTACCGTTTTTAGAATTAAAAAAAAAAAAATGTTATCATGAGAAATACAATAAAAAACTAGTCCATCACAAAATTTAATCGCAATCGTTGAACCCTTCTCGAGAAAATATTTATTATTATAATGGCAAAAGATCCAATTCCAAAACCTATCTGTTGGTTGCACCACAGACCCTAACTGCAAATTTTGAGGAAAATCAGTCGAGCGGGTCAGGCTGCTGACAGGCAGAGCGAATTGTAGGACCCATTTTTTCGTTTTCTCTATCATAAAAATGTCATCTCATTTTTTGTTTGCACGATTGCAAATCTTGCTTTATAGTATACCTCAAAATGGTAAGTAAAAACTTTATGAAGTCTTATGTTTGACGACACGTCAAAATATGTTTGAGAGGGCTGCGTTTTAAAGCTTGGTTTACGAATTGGTAAAACTGTCTTGGCACTTGTAATTGTAAATTTAATAAATTTAGGTGTATTTGTGGTCAGAACGTTTTGCCATTTCACAATTTATAGACTTCCGAACAACACGTGCAAATTTATTTTACAGTTATAGTATAAACATGATTGAAATTGGACTTCCTAATAACGCTTAATCATTTTTAATTTTTTTTTTTTTCATTTTCTCTTATAACATGTTACCAAAATTGTTAAAAACTAGCTTAAATAATATCTTAACTAACTTACGGACCCTAATCAGGTACTCTAAATTAAACAATATCTTAATTCTAATGCCTGTCGGCCTAAGGATAACTTATTAATTTACAACTTATAGATATATGGTTATATGGACTAAGAAAAATTGTAAACTTAGTTTTCTAAATAATTTTTTTTTTTTTGTATGTTCTTAAAATTACTTAAATCTACTTAAAACTGGAGCAGTCACAGCAGCTATTTTGCTTTTTTTTTAGGGGGTGGGCACAGTGGCAAACAAAAAAAAATCTAAAACCCGGCCGTGTGGGGCCCATGTGCCCGAAATCTTTTGCATTGACTGAAAATGACTTTGATTTCAGACCAATGTAAATTATTATTATTTATTTTTTGTGGAACTTGTATATCTCTTAAAAAAAAACACCCTTTATGCTTCGCTCCATAAGTTGTACCGATTTGGAGGCCACCTTCAGTTAGACCATCGAAACTACAGCAACAACGCTTTGAACGACTGAGACCAGGGCATTGCCGTCATTTCGGGAGTCAATGTTGGATCCACAATACACCAAATATTCAATTTAATTAAACAAATATCACATGAAAGTTAGGAATAAATCGATTTGATTTGACGATTTTTTTTTCACCATCGAATCCGAATCAGGTTATCGAACTAATATGTCGTAAAAAAGAGCATATAAATGAACTCGAAAAGGGTAGATTTCTGCTTTTTAAGGAGCGATTGGGGTGGTTGAAAACTCATTCCCAGTTCAAGTGGGACACCGCGGTTTTTCTCTATAACTAGCTCACTAGCTGATTCCTGTAACGAAAATCCATCCTTTTTCCAGTTCCTTTAGAAGTGAAATAAGTTTTTTTTTGTGGTGACATAGCGTGGAGCCCTGGGCTTAGCGCAATTTCTTACAACCACGCCTTATGGGGAGATCGAGAGGACCAGCCAATTCTGAACGGCTTATCGAGAAAGTTCTTTTCATGGCAGTGAATTTACTCTTGTAGAACTTGCCATTTGCTTACGAAAGGCGAATGTTTTCTTTTGAGATTCGAACCAAAAATCACTCGCGTTACAAGTAGACACGGTAACCATAACGCCACGGGTAGGGTTGCTCAAAAAACATCGATACATCAAAAAAATCGATGTTTACTATTCGATGTATCGAATAAATCCGATGTTTCGCACCCTTTCGATGTTTACCGATACATCGATGTTTTTTTATTCGATGCATCGAATGAAGCAAGCATTAAAAAGACTCACTCAAAGTGCCAAATCTACAGTCAAATTTATTTCACATGCTCTCTTCTCTTTCAATTTATGTATCAGTGAGATGGTGTATTTCATTCGATCCATTTTGAATAAAGCAACCATCGTACAAAACACACTCACAACTCACAGTTACAGTATACCTAACCAAATCGATTTCAGTGTTCGTTTCTGTTTAATTTATATCATACATATTATGCTCTTATCTCCTTTACTTTATATAATCCATCAGAGACAGACTACACGATGTGCAGCTGCACACGCGAGACGCGACGCTCAATATAATATCGATACATCGAAAACATCGATGTTTTTATGCGACGCATCGGCAAACCTCGATGTAAGGTTACGATGTATCACATCGAATAAAACATCGATGTTTTTTTCCATGAGCATCCCTAGCCACGGTTACCACCGAAGTGACATTATCAATCTTCATAAAGTTTACTAATTGTAGAAGTTTAACTCACGCAAAAGATATCTGGAGTTGTACATTGTCTGAGACTCCTGTAAAGGCTCAATAATGTTTTGTATTCTCATGCCGAAAAGTGCTCTGTTCGACTTCGTCCAATTATAACAGTTTCCAAAACAGTCCAGTTCATAAATTCTTTGAGAAAAGCTTTAAAGCAAGAATCGAAATGCAAAGACGGTTCTCAATACTCTTGCCTACAACCATATGCACTCGAAAAGAAAACCTTGAAAGAAGTGAACTTCAGTTCATCATATAACTCTAAAATTCCGAGTTCGGGTGTACCACAAACGAAAAAGAAATGGAGTTAGCCAAGAAGTGATAAAGGAACAAGAGTGTATTGTGAAGATATCTGTTGCTTGAACTTTTGAAATAAATTTGTCAACTTGAAGAAAAAAAAAGCAAAAAGGTCACGTTCTTACGCTCTACACCTGCTTCTAATTGAGCAGTTTTTGACTTAAACCATTTCTGTGACCGTTCGTTTCGAAATCGTACAGCTTCGTGTGGTTGAGATGGAAATGCACCGGACTCTAATGTGACTAAAAAACTAAATGAAAATTTTAAAAGCAATGATCGATTTTGAAACATTACTCTGCCTCTTGCAGGTTTATAAAATAAAAAGAAAACTTAAAACAGTTTTCCCGAACACTGATATTTAAGCTGAGTTGGCATTATCAATACAATGACGTTGATAGACATACAATAATGTGGTAGGAAGGGATTATATGCGCTTCGCTATACTTTGCATCATCTCAATAAAAATCAAAAACTTTTCAGAGCACATATTCTACGCCCGCAGGTAATAAACGTAGAAGCGAACACAAAACATGTTTGAAACTCTGCGCTGTTTTATGCGGTATCTGCTTGTGGGCGTGCAACATAAAACTCGTTACATTCAACGATGGTTTTTTTTTTTAAATTAGGAAAGTTTTTTTCCCCCATTCCGTCAGTTTATGGATGTAAATTACAACTGGCAGGAAACGTGCGAGAAAATCCTCACAAATTCCTGCGAAGTTTGTTTGTTCTTCCCTTTGCTTTTATTTTTCAGAAAATCATGTAGCTACATAAAGTTCTCCCAATCATGCATCGTACGGTTGGTTATGACTTGTAATAAATTTCCCTACGCAAAGGGCCTTTTTTAAGTATCAGCACCTTGTGTAGTGGAGAAGCGGAAGAAAAAAGAGTATTAAACCAAACCTTCCACTTTCCTGTCAGCGTAAAATTCCTTCACATTCTCCCTTCCATTGACTCTCAATTGGAAACTTCAAAGACAAAAACATATGCATTGATAGCTATTAACGATTTATTTTTCAATACCAAATGAAAACGGCTTTGTTGTTATAATCGGTATCCATTTTTCCATTGCCAATCTGTACTCCTCAAAACCTGTCATCAATCTTAGCATCCAATCTGTTTCTAGAACACTGAGGCAAAAGCAAATTTGCTACTCTCTCATTCGATATTCCTTTGCCCAGTAGTATTCACTTTTCTATACAACAACAAAAAAAAAAAAACTGCAAGCATGGAGCTGACTTCAAGCCTAATTGACAGTCCTATTATCTTGTCATGAGATGTGAGGATTATTTTTACAGAAGTGACATGTCAGGATTTTTTCCTGCCGTCAAAGAAATCGCTTTCTTTTCTATCTCCTATTTTGTCTTTTTTGCCAGCCATCAGGGCCACACTTTGGCAGCACAGCACAGAACACACACACACATTACTTACTATTCACATACATTTTAATTACCTTCATGGAATTATCCCTTCAACTGCTCTCAATTTCCAGAAAGGAAAAAAATTAAATATTTTTCGTTTCATATTCTCATTTTATTTTTTCATTTTATGTATTATAACCTCAATTTCTTTGTTTTTCAGGTGAGCATCCAGCTGCAATGCAGCACAATGCCGCAACATCTGTGGTAGTAGTAAGCTCAAGGACCAGACATAGTTGGCTATGTGGGATATTGCCCGTGCTATTGCTGTGTTATCTGCGAGTTTTTCTGAAGTCTGTTTCCGGTGTAAGTAATTTGTTGAGGACAAGCAATGATGTTAAGAGCTGAAGAAGCGCTCCAAGTTGTTGTGCTGGTGCATCTGGGAATTAAATTTTCCTTTCTTATTCCCTTTGGTTTTTTGTTCTTCTGGTTTCTACTTGTCTGTCCTCCTTAAGTTCATTTTTTTTTGGTTTTCATTTTGATTGCAATTGCAATTTGCTTTGTTTTGACATTGGCTGTTGAGACTTTATTTTGTTTTACTTTTTATTTTTTCTTTCTATTCAATGTTAGGACTTAATAAGTAAATTTTTGAAGATTATAAGGAACAAAAGTTGTAGGACATAAGGAGCATTTATAAGTTTGTTAATATTAAATGTTTTGAATATATATTCAAATATATATTTGACACACACACATACACTTGCATCACATAGTTTTTGAACAAAAGTGTATTTAATTAAAAAAAATGTAACGGTCTAAGCTATATGACGTGTAAATAGTAGGTTAAGGATTGATTAATGTACAATTTGGTTATCAAAATAGATCTGAAAATCCATAGAACTCCAATGCTTGGTTGTGATAAGTTTAAACTTTATACAATTCTCTTTTTTTTTTTTTGTCTTTTTTGCAGCATATATTTAGTTCTGCGTATTCGAAATACTCATTTCATCCACGCATATCTTGTAGCACTGAAGTCTGCAGAGATTTGGTTTACATCTCCTTATTTTTATTTTTTAGATGAGTTAGAAGTTTGTAGCTAATTTAGTTCCATCATCCAAATTTGTTGCCTCAATCTATTTAAGGACATACAAAAGCAGTTGGAGTTCAACGTTCGGGAGTCTCTAAAATGTGCATTTATGTCTTAAAGGCAAATGCATACAAAATAGGGTCGGTTATAATCCCAACATTTTTGAGTGACCAACAAAGAGGCTTACTTAAAGTCAGGGGTCAATTTACCGCACACGTTATCAAGTAATACGTCACTGAATTTTATGAGTTCGGCATTACCAAATATGTTTTCGAGCAATCTAGAACAATAAGTTGGCATTCCATCATCACTTATCGAACGGAATTTGATTCAAAAGATGGAAAAACGACTGGTATTGAGTAATTTAGAGCCAATTTTGAAAGAAAAATGTAACTCACTCACTCGATCACTTATGCGGTGATTCGGTCTCATCAGTATTCCAATTCCGCCGTACACTTTAGTAACAGATGGATGATGAGCTTTCTAGATGTGGATCAGGTATGATTGCTCCAAAAACAACAGCGAAGCTTGGGGCCTTTGATTTGATATCAAAGCCAAATCCAGCTGGACCGTCCGCTTTCACATTATAATGAACATTGTTGTTTGTTTTGGGCTAAAGATGAAGCAGCTGTAGGATACTCTCATACGATGCGATTCGCTGCTTTCACATTTTCAAGCCAAAGATGATTTTTGGGATCGTAAAGAGACTAATAAGCCTTAGAACTCAAACAAATTATCGGTGGTCTATTGTACTAGCTGTGAACAAAACAAGCCACAGCTAGGCTACCGCCCTGTGCAAGATCTACCCAAATCACCCTTTGTCTAGTCTCCTTTCTAGGGATCTTTCATTTGGGGATATTTTGAGCACATGTCTGTTGAATGTTGTTATTTTGCAATTACATACTTGTGTACAGTGTACGTTCAATACAATCAATTTTTACTTAAGCTGGAAATTTCTTGAATGTCATCAACAGTTTTTCATACTCTTACCATAAGGCGCCCCCAGAACTTGGGCTCTGCACATTTGCTCATCTTTTTCGTTCGATTGATCTGTCCCTGCATGTCCCAATATTTTCCTTTGCTGTAGATGGAAAAAAGGTCTTTGCAATTTCACCACCCTTGTAGAACCCTATGGCAGAAAACGAACTCATACGTGCGACCTCCCGACTAAAAACTTCAACACGGCAGCCTTCAGCTCGGCTTACAAAAATGGTTTTTGAGTTCTTTTTCACGAGTTTTTTGAAAGTTTTGACCTTATAATGACAATATAATGCGAGTTTTAGGAAAATGGGACAGGATTAGATACCAAGACTTTTCGTCATTCAATTTTTGATAAGTAGCCTTGTCTTTCCCATGTTATCTGCTCATACCACAATGTAGACCTGAATGCTCGAACACACAAGGATCAACAACCACTTATGACAAAGAAAGCTAGCTTGTCATTATTCCTGAAAACCATAATTTCCAATAAATTAGATTAGGTGTGTTAAAAACATCCTTCCTTGGCTAGACTTTATCTTTTCTTGCTTAGACCATTCATATAGCAAATTGACTCTATAAAAAAATTAGTAAAAGAAATTTTCTTCTATCGCAGTCTGTGGTACTTATTTCAATAGCCACGAAGATAGTCCTCGTTTTGTCAAAAGTAGTCTAAGATGTGAGACCAAAGATTCATGTGCCAAGTCATTTCTGCGAATCTGGGCTGAAACAACAGTTTGTTTAGTTTCTTTTCTATTTTTTTTTCTAGTAATTTTTTTTCCAAGTTCGCCAAAGTTGAGACTAGACTAGAACACAAAACTACAAGTTCTTGTAATACAAGTAAATTATAACAATTATCTTAGATATTCTAAGACACAAAGCTACAAGTTTGGTTCATCTTACAATCATAATGGACATAATCCAACACGAGATTCTTGACTTGTAGGCTTGCAGCTTTTGTTGCAGCCTCCAGGGCACGCATTAGGAATTACCATATTCTTCTCGTTATCTCATGTTACTCGCTGTCATTAACGACTATTTTTGACGGACGTTTTGCTATCGTTTTGGCATTTTCATGGATTTATTCTCGTAATTCATAATCGGTTTACGTTGTGGTTATCATTGTTTTTGGTTTCGGAATTCATAATAAGGTCCCAGCAGCTTTGTTAGTAACTCCTTCGTTCAGGAATGACCCTATCTACAGAAGGACAATGTGAGTGTGGTCACTTTGTATAAGGACTAATAGCCACATGAATCTCTTAAGAGTTCTTGGATTTGATAAAGTTAAACTAAAACCCACACGGATCTTGGGAAAGAAGTGTTCCGTTCTCCATTATCAACAAATAGGGTCTATAAATAAAAGGGCAAAGGGAGCCACAGTTCGGAATTAGTCACTAAGAACTGAAAGCGCCAGAATTTCATTACCTGATTTTTATCATTTCTCGTTGTTAAGTCCAAAACTCATATGGAACTCAAAGAGAACTTCACTCATGCACTGTCAGCAAAGGTAGGAATAATAAATGTATGTGTCCTGTTTCATAAAATAAAGAATGTTATCAACATATTCTAAGTTCGGCACACAATTTGTGTCAAAAAACTCACCTTTCGTCTTGCGGAATTGAAGTTAGAGTAAGCATAGAATTTTTCGTGTACACAATTAAGATACAATCAAATCTTTTTTATGTCACTTTGGTTTTAAAATCAATGGAACACTCAAGACAGCGAACGCTAAAGGATGTTTCTTCCAATAAAAAGCGATATCAATATTTTCAAAATAACTTAACAACAACTAGCATCCTTGCTCGGAAAGCTTGACTGGGATACGGCACACATTTTATTTGACATACTTACACTTTTATTATCCCTTCACTTTTCAACAGCACAAACGGCGGCGAGCCTAGCGCATTTCCCACAACTATGCCTTTTGAGGGAATGGAGGCATACCCAACAGGCGGATCACTAGTGTGAAGCAGAAAAGTGAGAGAGTTGTGATCGCTTCAAGATCACTACTCGTAACGCCGGAAATGAAAGAAGAAGAGGGAATGGAGGGGACCTACACTTTTCTGCCGGTTCCAAACGGCTAATCAAGAAAGTGCTTTTAATGGCAATCCATTTTCTAACGGAGGACTTGCCAATTCCTGGCGAAAGCCAACACACGTGGAAAAACATTTTGGCCTTTGGGTTAACAGGCAGACACGGTTACCACGGGAGTCCCAACTTGAAAAGAAAAAAATACCACTAGTATCGCTTTTCGCGAGGTATTAGCAAGTCCGCCGGAAATAAATTGATTGCCACGAAAAGAACGTTCCCTATTAGCCGATCGGAATCAGCAGTAAAGTGTAGGTCCCATCCACTCCTCCATGGTATGGGCTTAAGCAATCCGCTAGATCAACTTGTTGCGCCACCATATTTATTTAAATTTTACATTGTTGGTATGCGCAGCTTTTCAATGCAACGTATAACGTATGATGCTGCGGTGTTCTTTTAGAGCATTTCTAGTGATTGTGAAGCTCAATGTTTCTAAGCCATCTGTCACAAGTCAGAAATGTCCGGACAACAAATAAAATTTGTATGCCGTAGTAACTTGTGTCTTTTTGAATCGACAGCTCAAGAAGTGTCTAACAGCGTTGTTTTCAAGATATTTCAAAATTCCAGAACGTCTAACTGGAGTGGAAAGAAGTTTCGAGTTGTATGGAAGAACTTCCTTCTCTGACTGTGAAAGTAAAAAAAAGTGACTGATAATAAAGAATCTTTCGAATCAGATTTTAAATGCGATGCTTAAGATATCAGTTTATCATTTTGAAGCCATGAAGACTAAAGCTAGGGTCCAAATGATGCGAAAAGCATGAAAAAAGTGACGAACGAATCGACTTCCTTTTCGTCTCCAGCTTTGTTACGAGCGAGCGCTTTCTGTTGGCTTTGCTTTGAAGTTATGATTTGGTTGTCCTTTTAACTGTCAAAGCGAGCAAAAGTTAAACATAACTGATCTTCTTGCATTGAGTTGGAGTCACGTTAGATACGTTACGTTTGTAAAAGACAAAAATCGTTTAGGTTTTTTGAGTTTTACAAAACCTTGTTCATATAATGGAACATATGGGATCTAAACCAATCACTGCAATCATCATTCAGTTTTTTATGAGCATTCTATGAAAAGTAATGTCAAGATCAAGCCCAAATTTTTTACTTAAAACCTTACAGCTTTTAATTTGGGTATATTTTTTTCAAGCACAAAAACTTTTCTAAACAGAATTATTTTTGTCAACTCGTTATTCGTTTTCATTACTTCCCCCTTTCAATTTGACACCATATCTATCAGCCAGTTGATTGATGTAAAGAGTAATTTTAAATTAATTAGCAAAATACATGTATACACAAATTTATATGAACTTATAACAGAATCATTACTATCTCTCCATCAAACCGAGAGCATTTATAAAAATGAAAAAAAAAAAAAGAAATGAAATAAAACAAACCCAAATACGTACACACAAACACATAAGATGATAAACATACAGTTTAAATATCATAGCGACAATTATTAGAAAATAAATCAAGATTAAATAAATTCGTCATGCAAATATTATTCATTTAAAATAAGCTCAAGTTATATCAACAAAGATTCACCATATTGTTTTCTGTTTCGTTTCTTCTTTTTTTTTAACTCATTACTTTTGTTACGATCATCGACTAGAATCGATTCACACAATGTATATATTTAAAATAATTATTATACATATAAATGTATGAACAAAACAGCTATAACAAATTAATGTAATATTTAACAATTTTTTAATGTAGTACAACAAATCAAATAAGAAACAAAAAGAAAGAAATTCAATGTAATAAGGATCGAAGACATTCTTTTGTTGTGAAAGAAGTGACATACAACTTTTTTTTGTTATTTAGACAAATTTAGATGAAACAAGTGTTTAAGCATAAGAATAATAAATTAATTTAAATCTACAAGTGTATTTTAAGTGATATTTGTAAGAAAAATAGAAATGAACAGACTTATTGAGATTGTAATAGAAATACAAACAAAAAATGAAACAACTGTACATACATTTTATTAAATTATTTAAGAAAATAAAAGAGATAAGTTTCAAAATATAAAACTAACTGTGTTTCTCTTGCTAATTGGTTTATGTATGATGACGGTATGGGCATTGACGTTGTTGTGTATTCCTCTGCATAAAGCACAGGGTTTGAGAAACTTCAATTTTTTACCTAGATTATGCAACGTTAAACAGCAAAGCAAGTCTCGCATAGATGATCTCTCATAAAATTTGTGTTCAAGCAAATTTCGCTTGCATGAAAGAAAAAAAAAAACAAAACTACCAGCTGAGATTTTCATAATACAACGAGAAAAGACAACAGCCTTCGGCTTCGCTTCGCAATGTAACACATAACGAGAACAAGGCATACACACGTACAGGCAAAGCACAGTGAACGGCTGTGTTTCTCTTCGTCATCGAAAAAGAAACGAAAATAAAGTGAAGCGCTTGAAATTTCATTACATTCAGTGCATTTCGACCAACCTGATACCAGGCGATCAGCAAACACAGCAGGTATACCCACATTTCTGTAGCAGCAGAGATCCCACACCAAACCAAGCACATGTGCCTTTGTTATCGCTCGCCTCTCTCTCTCTCGTAGAAAAACAGGTTCCAATTGTTAGAGATGTGCAAATTTTAAGAGTGACTAGAGAAGGGCAAGTCAAAGTGAGGTGTGTATTTATGAAATCATTGGGTATTTTCATTAATAAAACTTTTTTGTTTTTAAGCTGCTAGCATAATCTAAAAAAGGAAGTGGATGTTGTTTCAAAACCAAATTATTAAATTTTTTGTTGTTAATAGTTAGCTACGCTCCATAAACAGATTTCAACACCTACTCATCTACATACTTACGCTTCAACGTCAATGGTCTTTTGATCACGCTCGTAGTAGTCACATTTAAACTTTTCTTATCTTCATATTGTAGGCTTTTAATTATGTTTTAACTTACAGGTAGATGACACTTCATCGTTTCAACTACCTCACCATTTGACAGATCACAGTTGAGGTTAAAACATGGAAACAAAGCAAATCATTTAATTTCTCAGGAATTGAGATTTTGAACATCTTATAATTCCATTTCAAGCAAAATTTAGTACATCTAGGCTTAGTGCGCTTCTGTTAAGATTGTTCAAAATTCCTCTTGCAGTATGCTTACCTAAAAATGTTCACAGATCAATTCAATTTACTTTATCTTTATTTTCTCTTAAATTATAAACAATTTTTAGTATAATTAATTAAAATTGAATAGTTAATTTATTAAATAAATAATAGTCCTGCATCGATTAAATAAATAGGAGAACTATGTGCATTTCTTTTAACTCAACTTCTGAAAAGGAAACCAGCGTTCTCCATAAAACCTCGTTTCGTAACTGTCAACCTCATTTTTACCTCAACATCTCTAGTGGTTTAAGTAGTTCGCACATCTCTAGGTAGCAAAACCAGTTTCTGCATTTCTAAGAACATGAATGTGGAGGAACCAATACGTAAACATCGCTATTTGTTCAATTGCTTTTTATTTTTGCTTAGCCTGCCATAGAAAAATAAGTGTGTAAGGATACTTGCTATAGATTCTGATCGCCTGGTAGCAAGTCAGACTAGAAACCCCAAATGAAAAAGAATTTCCTTTGTAATTTTTTTTTCTTCGTTGTGCTTTGATGAATGGTAAGGAATTAATAGACGTCACGTGTATAGAATTGAAAGAAAGTTGCTGTAATTTCTGGTTGCTTGAGATTTGTTACTTTCGCTTGTACTACATAGTCGAGGGAAGATTTTTTTTATTCAATTAAATAGCCAATTTAATGAATGAAAATACTTTTTTAATGAAAATACTTTTTTAAATAAAATCAAGTGCAGCCATCTTTAAAATTTTATTGCAAAATTATTAACAACATTGAAATTGTTAGAGGTATTAAAGGGTGCTTCTCCTTTGACTATAATCAGATCATGGTGTGAAATTAAACAGCCGATTCGATTAATGAAACGAATGTTTGATCAAATTTCAATTCATGAATATTTACAAATGAATATAATGGAAAAACACTTTTAGGCCAGTTTATTCCAAGTTGACATTTTCCCATCACTTAGCTATAACTTTCACTTTTAGGAACCTACAACACTGAATAAAATTCTTAAAATAATTGTTTTCTTCTCCAAATAAGGAGTTTCGAAAGCTTATAAGGGAGAAAGTTCCCAAATTTAGATAGCTCAGCAGTTTGGGCTGAGACAGGAAGCTTTGGTGTATTTGAATCTAAATTTATTTCATTTTATGCTAATAAATTTGTCTATTCAGCGTTGCAACTTCAAAGCCGCAGCATTAACCAAATCGTTTACGAGGACCCACGAAATCGCCAACATCTCAAGGCTCAAGTTAAAGCACTACTTTGGTACCGTTCTGCCGATCACAACTATTCTCTTTCTACTCAAATGGTATTTAAACTTTAGATATTCAACTTTAGGGTCTATAAAACATGGGATGCACTCGTCAGGGAAAAATTAAATACAAATGAAACACAGCATTAAACCGATGGCTTTTTTTTTGTTTTGTTCGCACTCAAGAGTAGTCATAGCCCTAAATTATGTTAAATAAACACAGTGCTAGTTTTACACAAATAATAAAGGAATTTAGAAAGAAGTACAGATGCACATTTACTTTCACCTTTCCGAAGATTGAAAATAAATTGAAAAATATAGCGAAAGTTATGCCGTTTTTAAGCCAATATTTCAATCATAACCTAAAAATAAAACATTGCTTTTCTAATGTTCTGTGCTGAATCTAAATCTGGCTTCAAAGTGGCTCTATTACATTCTATCCGATTAAATGGATCTATAACCCTCAAAAGTTGTATGCTTTGTTTTGAAGCCTAGTTAGAGTTTTTGATTTTGATAATACATGTTTGAAGGTTCTGGATGTGCTGAATTCAACTTCAGTCACAGTATTACTCTTTGAAGTCAGGTTCGTAGGATTATAGCAGAATAGGTTCTGAACAGCAATTCTTTATTCTTCAAAACTTGGTGTTGTTAAGCGATTCTCTAACAGGGTTTGAATTTAGAACATTAGGAACCTACAAGAATGTCGTATCTGATTCAAATTTCTTTTTAAGACTCTACCTAGGCTTCAAATTAATGCATTACCGTTCTTTACAACTTTTGAAAGTAAGTATCTCACATCACATCACTGATACCCACAAGTCCAAGCGTGCCAATCTAGTCACAATTTTCAACCCAATACTCAAATTGTGCGATGTGGTTTTCAGCAGGTCACGACGTTGAGACAGAATCAGGCTGAATAACAGCTTACTGGAGCGCTAGGAACAGTTTATTGTTTAATAAGATAGCAACCTTTCTATATTTTTGCTTTCCAGAAAAAGAGAAAGCCAGAAGACGCTTCCATGATGAGGAGCCTAAGTTACCAGCTCTCACCATGCGCCGAGTATCTGTAACCTTATACGAGAAAATGCAGGACCATTCACAGAGAAGTGTTAAACGTCGTCGTGATCTTAATACAGGATACAGATACAAATGCTTAGCAAAAGAGATGTGTCCCGTGGCAAGCTTTCTACGGTCTTTTCATCAACTGAGAAAAAACACAAAGGTTGCAGTTTTCGTATCAACTTTAAGGAGCATACAAACGTTAAGTCTGACTGCATCAAATGAACAGCATGCTATCTGTGGTTGTTCTCTTAACAGATCCAATCATTGAATGAAGTCTTCAATGAGGACTCGGGTAAACAAGGCTCTCATTTAGTTACTTAGAAAGCCATCTAAGATCCTTGCCTTGGAAGTTCATCGGCGATTGATTTTCTAGTTATACCGTGATTGCCTGGAATCCGAACAAGACTGGAAGAATTAACTTTTTCAACATCGTATAGAGAGGTCCCTTTCGTAGTAGTTGGAGGATGAAGTGTAGCGTAAAGCACAACTCTGTAGCTGCAGGCACAAAAATCTTTCATCATCCTTCATACCTCAAAACCTTCTATGTGTATTTTTCGTTAAATCGGTTAGGTTTTCATATTTTTGAAATTATTTACATATTCCTTTTGTATAGAAAAGGATCACAATAAACTTTAGATTGTGTCGGCCATGTGTATGATCTTTAACAGGCGTCTCGGCGTCTCAGTCTAATTTGTAAATTGTTTATTTAAAAGGAGCCTCCTAAAAGGAGAGCCTAGTCACCTACTGAGCGACAGCGCTTGGCCACTCAAATTCCAATTTTGTTCAAATTTTGTTGCTTAACTGTTCAGGAGAAGGCCGTGTCCTTAGGCAGAGCATGTAAGTGATAAGAGTTTATTATACAACTTTTATGACGAGCAATCCACTTGAAGTCTTTCGTTCCACTAAATGTCAAGGCATCGTTTGAAAGTTAGTAACGACACCCAGTTCGTTTTGCTTGCAGGCGGGAAGGATAGACTTTACTCTGAAAAGGTAGAAAAAACAAAGTAAATAATAATTAGAAAACCAAGAAAATCGGCTTAGAATGTTACACTGATATTAAATTTTGAATGCTAACCTTAAACAGAGACAAAAATGCTTCTTAACGGGGATCGCCTTTCGCGATGAATTGACAATTCCTCCGTTACTGAATTAATAAATTCATGACCATGAAAAGCGCTTTCTCCACCAACCGTTCGGAACCGGCACAAAATCATAGGTCTCTTCCATTCCCCCACAAGGCATGGTTGTGAGAAATGCGCTAGGCCCTGGGGCTTCCCGCTCTGTTGTGCCAACCTATTTATTTTTTATTTTAAACTTACACTTAGCCATAAAAGCTAAAAACTCTTTTTATTAAGTATTACTTATAACATTTCAAAATAACTTCTATTGCAAACCTAAAACCTATCTACATAATACATTATGTATTTATAATCAGTAAAAGGAATATTTCTATTTTTAAAAAAGAGGTTCAACAATACATTTGCATCGATGTGCCACTTTTCAATGATTTGTCCTTCAATTTTAACCATTTTCCTAAATCGGTTCTTCGGAAAGAAATTGAGGTAACCACATCCTCCCTCGATCATGGTTTGATATTTTTCCTTGTTTTGGTTGATACAACCCATACAATCTTACATTTTGATGGCTACATCTTATGCAAATCACCCTGTGTAATAAAAGAGATAAAAACAGATTTTTTGGTTTAAGAAAAATAAAATTCATTGCTTTCCATTTTATTACACATAGAAACATGGCCAACCACTGCGCCGCCATTTCTTTAGGGTTAAGGCCGTCAGACAATCGACAGTAATTTATGTTTACTATTTACTCCTACACACTCAAACGTGTCCCTTATTATGTAATTTCATCTTGCTCTTCCTTGTTTTCACGATTTTCCTTCATTATTAAAAAGAAAATGTACATCTCTATGTAGAAATTCAGGAAAAATCAGAAGATAAAAATAGGTTCATAAGCCCATAGTACCATATACTCAAATGACAGGCGCTGAATAAAAACTTTTTTTTGTCAGACTCTCCATGCTCCAACACGTGCAGACCCAGCAGCATCGAACCCACCCACATCAGGGATCCCTACAAGGAAAGAAAGAAAAATGTTAAAATAAATAAAAATAGCAAACAAACTGATTATTGATTTCATACGAATCATGATGTTATAAGAAATTAAGGCAGCAATACAATTTTATTTGTGTCCTCGTTTCGTACATTGTTTATGGTCGCGTTACTTCAGCCGCAATAGTCTAATCGGTTTGGTTGTTTTTGTCATGTTCAATTGAGAGGAATTTCATTTAGAATTTGTTGTATGCAAAACGATTGTTAAATTATCATTTCATCCTTCGAACGGTTTTCAGTTTTCAATCAAAAAATAAAGACATTTCGATTGATCCTGTTTTCAATGAAAGGACAGTGAAAATATTTACTTCATCACGATTGCAATTCCTAGACACTTCAAGGATTTAGGGCTCCATTTTCGGTACTTGGCTCTGGCTCTGAGTTAGTACACCAATGGGAATAATAAATCTGCAAGTGACAGTTTGAGTCAGAGGTGAAGATTTCGAGATACTTCGGATGGATATGAAAAGATTTGAAATGCTGAGTTGCTGAATAATGTCATTACTGCTCATGGAGTTAAATGATCCGTTATAATGGAACGCTGTATATTACGCCCTGTTTTAAGGTTCGGTATAAGGATGGACATGGTTTGGAACTTTCGCTTTACTTTCAAAGGTATCTTTCCAACAACTTTCTAAAGAGACAGGCTAAGGAGATATTTTTACTTAAAGCTTTTCCCTCACTTTTTTTAAATGGGGTTCAGCTCATATTTGGCGTCTGGGAGTCTTGGAAACATGCTAACTTGATGTCAGAGGCATCCCATTACGAATTTAAAACGACATCATTCTTGTCTCATGTGTGCCTTTTTTTCTGAAGATTTGATAAGAACGCTTTTGTTTTTAAGGCACAACCACCCATCAATTAAAAGAATGAAGGTCAGAAGATTTATTGATTTAAAAGTTTGTTTCTTCAAGATCCAAGATAATAAATCATATTTCCTTGAATGTACTTTAAACGCTGATATGAAATTTTAAACTTTCAGATTAAACTTTCTCATACGCTTCAGAGGTGAATTTTAAGGTGAGGAAAGAAGACAAGGAAAAATGACGAGAAAATATGACAGAGTAATTTTTTTAAAAATATGCAAAGTGCTGATTGATTTACACACTCATTCGTGGATTCACTTAGCTCATACTACAAAGTCTTGACTTTAGTCTATCTAAATAATGATGTGCCCTTTGAAGCAATACCCCGGCGGGCGGAGAGGGAAAACCAATTTTTTAATATTTCAGAAGTTGTAGAGTGGAGGCGTTTATTGGTTAGAAGAAGAGCAATGGAAACCTGATAAGTGTGTCTTTTATAACCTCTTTTCTTAATAGCAGCTTTTTTCATGGTGATGCTTGCGATGTTTCTGAAAACTCGATGCTACATAAAAATTAAAACCTTGTTTCATCATGAATAACCTAGTCGAAAAAAGCAACCTTCTGGCATAAGAGAAAACAAAATCAAAAGCGAATATCAACTTTGCAAAACAAAGGTCTCGCCATCTACCAAATGCGCAGGTCTTCTAGAATTTCCTGCAGGTTTAGTAGGGCAGATACTCTCAATGCCTTCCATGAAATAAGCGCTAAAAGATAATAAATGGGAAGTCTTAACACTGGAAGTGGCTTGGTCTTGACAGACGACTGACATATTTTGTTCAACCATTGCTTTTTTGTCGTTCATTTGAAATGCAGAAAGGAGTTAGCTTAAATGATTGAATAAATACACAAAGAAGGGAGAAGGAAAATTCCTCGATTTAAGGAATGCAAAGTTAGTCACTTCCTGAAAGTATTCCGCACCATTGTATGTATAGTAACTCACAATCTCCGGAGCGCAGGAAAATACTGGGCTTCTGAGTTGGTTAGAAATCAAAAAGTATAAAGGCAGATACCTCGTTTCCGGTTCGTTTCGAAGTCATTAAATTATTTTGAGTTCTTCGCCAAGTTCAATCAAACGGCCTTATTTTTGTCTAATTATCACTGATTCTCAACCAACAATTGCTTAACTACTCATAACAAATAATAGATAAGCAAAAGAGTAGTGCAGAGCGAGAAACGCGGGGCCCAGCGCATTTTTCTCAACCATATCATGTGAGGGAATGGAAGGGCTCTACAATTTTTTCCCGATTCTAAACTGCTAATCCAGAAAGTGCTATTGATGGCATGAAATTACTATAGGAGTAATTTGCCAACTCCTCGTGAAAGGTGAGTTTCTGAGATTCAAACCCCGAACCTCACACGTAACTGGCAATCACGCTAACCATTACGCCACCTACTGATCGCAACTTTTGAATTTAAAGCATTGTACATATATCTAAGTAATTTAACTGAAAATTAAGTTTAAAAGGTGTTAAATGGGCTTAATCCGTATTTGGCCTCAGAATTCTTCTTTTTAATTTATTGAGACTTACTTAACTCAAGTGTACAATTTATATCCGTATTTTATAATTTTGGCCGACTTTAAAGGTATGTCTGGCTTAGTAATAATCTTAATGAAAGTCTTTACTTAGATTTAAATCTTAATTTTAATATTACTTAAATGTGGTACAGATTTAAGTGCATGCTTCCTCCCAGCATGCAACATCTGGCCAGAATAGCTGTATTCTATCAGACATTGAACATTAAAATTAAAAATGTTTTCTTACCTTTCAAGCCGATGTTTAAATGAGAGATTTATGTAAATGAGAATCACATTCTTGGAAGCTTTTGATTGACTGAATTTAACTAATCAAAATAGGTACTTCTTTGTCGCATCTCAGCAATGTTGTAATCAGATCTGCAATGAATTTTACCTCTAAACACAAAACAAATGAGTGGTACCCGTGGCGTTATGTTCAGCATGTCTGTCTGTGCGTGGTTCGAATCCCAACAGGAGTCAAAAGTGTTTTTCGATGGGTATCGTCTTTCTAGAGGAATTGGCAAGTTTTCCGATAGTAAATTCAGTGCCATGAAAAGCGCTTTCTCGATAGGCCGTCCAGAATCAGCAGAAAGTTGTAGCCCCCTCCATTCTTTCATAATGGCAATTGTCTTAAGAAATGTGCCAGGCCCCGGGGCACCTCGCACTGTTGCGCCACCGTATAAAATTATTTATTAATAAAACAAATGAGTACTGGCTACTTTAAGCTCATTAGTGTATCTGAGCTGAGTGTTAAAGACCGTTGCTATGCTGATTTTGGGATGGCTGTGTTGTGACAAAAACGTACCTAATGTTGCTGTACCATTTCAGGTTAGTTAAACCGAATTTAAACTCCGGAAATCATGAAAACAATACTTTAAAACTGCATGTCACTGTTAGTGATTCTTTTTTAGAATCATAGATCGTCAGAAATCTTCAGGAATGTGTTTTCCTGATTAATATCGTACTTTTAATTTGAGGGAGAGCTAGTGTCAAGCTAAATACCGGTATTGATTTTCTTGGCTTTATTAAAAAGTGAGCTTGTATTTTATGACAACTTTCGCGAAAATAATTGCTGCCAAAGTGGATCGCATAAGCCACTGCGCGAATTGAAACAAATGAAAGATGGTTAGGGCTGTAAGGAAATCTTAGGCAAAAACGTGCTAAACAAAAAGACTCAAAATGCAAACAGTGGAATCGATACTAACTCAGGTGTTCCGAAAACCTACAGATTCTCTTTCCGTGATTTGAAAAAATGTTAAAATATACAAACTTTGATTGAATTGCAATTCCTTTGGATTCTTGTTTTTGCTTTTAGTGTGAGTTTTTTTCTGTCAGCCACTGATTTGAATTACGAAACTCGTTCGTTATGGACTGTGTTTTACTAAAGCGAGGTTAAGATGAAGAAGAAAACAGAGGAAAATACGGCACCTTAATCAGCCAGTGTTAGTTATGACCGCGAATTATCGATTCAGCGCCGTTCGCACCAATAAGGCCTCTGTTACTCTACTACGTGTCTAGATCGTGTGGTTTAACATTTCTGGACTATTTTTTGTGTCTCATGTTTATAGCGACAAGCCTGCTTCGATTGATGCACTGGAGCCAACATTGAAGCATTTATTAGTGAGCTACTGGCCGATATGATCAAAGAATTCAAGATCTCTCTGAATGCGATCGGAAGACTTAATTTTTTGAGTCGCGCTTGGGTTCCAGGCCAATAAGGCATAACCGGAAATGAAATCACCGATGAACTTGCGAGGCAAGGTTCTCTGTCAGTTTTTCAGATCCTGAACCGTCGCGTCGCTTGGTCTGCCTTTGTCCTCAGTGAAGGCTTCAATCAACGATTGGATCCGTCAAGAACACAACCGTAGATGGCATGCCTCCAGTGGATGCAGACAAACCAAATGTATGTTCCCCAGCGTTAATAAGAAGACTGGAACATTTTTGCTATCTCATAGCAGAAAAGATTGCAGAGAGCTTATTGGCGTTGCCCCGGGCACATCTCTTTTGCCAAGCATTCAAACGTGTCAGGCTTAAGTAATACCACACTCTGTGAATCCTGTGGAGAAGATGATGACACCGTCGAACACTTCCTCTGTAAATGTCCTGCATTTTCTGTTATCAGGTTACAGATACTCGACGCAGACATGGTGAGAGCTGGTAATTTAAACTCCTTATCATGGCAGCGTCTTTTGGCTTGCTCCGGACATCTGGAAAGCTATAAGTATAGCAAATAGAAGGTTGCTATCTGGCGTTACAATGGACCTTCAAAACCTTTCCGTTCCAGTTCGAATATAGGGATGGTAAAAAATTAGAAACCTTTTCTTATATCTACCAAATGTGCGTATAAGATTTCAATAAAATCTGTCAAGCCCTTTCGGAGTAAAAACGTTCACTCTGTGACAAGAGAATTTTGGTAGGTCTGGCAATAAGTATTTCTTATCCCTATATTCCGACGGGAACGTAAGCAGGAACCTTAAAACTACTGAACCGATATCAGCGATTCTTTCGACACTAGGAAGTTACATTATCCCGACATAAACTGCATTTCATCCCATTCTTCCCTCGTAAACGGGAATAGGATACTTGAAGTGCTTAGAAAATCTTCAGCTTCGAGCAGCGAGTATTCCTGATAATTTTTCAGCTTCCTTGCAATTTTGTGGATAATGTGTAAGTTAGAAAAGTGTTTTTCATAGCACTGTGTAAATAAATGCAATGATATTAGAATTGGCTCAGATGAGTTAAGTTCCCACTCCGCACCTACCCAAGAACAATCAAACAGAATAATTTTCTTTATCTACATCCATCATAAGTAAGAATCTACGGCACAGATAAAGACCCAGGAGGCATTAGCTTCAGCCGCTCTTGTCAAAACAATTAAGAAACCATGCTTTATGAGTAATTAGGTCACAATTATAAGCAGAGTGAAATAATCCAGTTTGTCGTTTGGCATAAGTCTGATAATGGCCAATAATGTGTACCCACTCAGGCGTACATAAACAGTTATGCGGTAATTCAATATCACATTGCACTATCCGAAAACTCAAGTGTGAACAGTTTAATCTGATGGCCAATTGACCAACACCCAAAACATAACCAAAGCATACTCGTCCTCGCTGTATGATAATTTTCCTTATGTTGATGTTAAACTTGACTCGCATCATCTGCATCCCTGGCCACTTTCCGTCAAGGTGTTATTGAGTTTGAGTATGTAAAGCTAACATTTCTGTACATGGCACTGACTGAAACATTAATTCATAGGACAATGGAATTGTCGCACTCAGATGTTTAATATGGATCAGTAAGAAGGATGTATTTTGTCCTTGAAACAGAAGGACAGGGATCCTTTCTCATTGTTTATTTTCATTAAGTCACACATATTTGCTTTCAAAAATCACTACCACCACATGTAACTAGTCTCATATTTGCCTGTGGACCTTAAAGACTGAATAGTTTGTGGATCCTGTAACTTTGGTCATAAACTTCGTCTGTATTTTAAAGAAAATGGCAATGGTAGTATCTGGTCTGTAATTAAGTAAAATATAAATTTCACTCCCCCAAGCAATCGATACACACCAAAGGTGCGAAGGTGCACTATGGACTTAACTTGTGTGTGCTCCTTTTAAACCCACAACATACGTTCTCCAAATATCTGTGCGGCGAAAGAAGACACTTGCAGAGTGTTATCATTGATTTTGACAGCTGGAAATGCATTGTACTGCATATTCCGGTTCAAAAGATACACAATGTAGCAGGCTTATGCGGATATGGGCTAACATTGAGCATCTAAGATGATATGTTCGAGCAGGCTGATGGTTACCTTGTTTCCTTTAACAATGCGTGCGTGCTATTTGCATGGATTAATAATAAACTGTAAACATTAAAAGGACACTGCTGCAATGTATGCTCACAATGGAAATGAGTTGTTGCAGGTGTGTGCTGTTGTAGCAGAAACGTGTGTCTTGATGAAGGAAATTGTTCAGGAATTAAGATGTAGTTTAAAAGGGGGTGAAATAGAATTGGGCATTTTGTTGGTTTTAAGACTGCTAACATTTGAATAGGTAGTCTGAGCGATTTCAAATATGCAGGAGTTAATTTTCCATTCTCCACTGGCAAGACTTCTTAGATAATGAGTATGAAAGTTGTTCAATAGACTTTTTGTAGTCATTAAATTTGTTCAAACTCCTTACGACTTAACAGGTAAAGTAACATTGGGGTGGTTCATAACTGCTCAATTTGTTGGACAGACTTTGATCTGAACTACCAATTTTGGATAATATGAACCCTCAAACGCTTGTCCAACTTGTTGGATAGCATTGAAATGCTTTTGATTTGGACAATGGACATACAAATTTGATAATTGGAACTGGAGTCTGTCCAATCTTAGGGAAATTTAATGTACAGTGTGAACTACGCTTGTAATAAAGTTGCGAAAGAAAAATAAGACATCAGGAGCAACTTGACTGGCTTGAGTCAGATTATGCGTTTTTATTGCCTTCAGACGTAAATTGAGGGCAAAAATTGTTTGACGTGGTACGAATATTGAAGTTGGATGAAGAGATGATGCCAAAGTTGGAGTTCGAGGTCGAGTAGGTGCAGGAACTGGAGTTCGAGTTCAACTTACAGTTGGAGTTGGAGTTTAAGTTCGACTTGAACTTGGACTTGGACTTGGACTTGGACTTGGACTTGGACTTGGACTTGATGTGGTTGTTTACGACAGAAGTTTTGTAATTGCACAACAAAATTGTAGTGGTCGCACAATACTGTATCAATTGCGATAAATCGTAGCTTTTGCTACAGAGAGATGTTGCTCTGACGACAGAACTTTCGCTATTGCGACAGAATTGCCCAAAAAACCTAGATCCCAACTACAGACCATAGCTAAACTCTCTTATATCCCTAAGCTTTTCGAAAGCATTCTGTATGAAATACTTTCTTTCCAGTGCACAATGATATCCTCCAAGCAGCATGGTTTCTGTGAGGGAAGGTCTACAACCACTAATCTAGTTGAGTTTGTTTCTTTTTCTATTTCTGCGATGGAAAAAGGAAACGAGGTAGACGTCATTACCACAGATTTCAGCAAGTCTTTCGACTAAATCTCTCACTCTGTAATCCTCTTTAAACTTTCCTTCCTCGGATTTAGCCCTTTCCTACTCAAACGGATCTCTTCATATTTGGATAACCGCCAATATAGAGTTCGCTTCCGATCTACTCTTTCAGTTCCATTTGTGGCAACCTCCGGTGTGCCCTAAGGCAGCCATCTTGGACCCCTCTTTTTCAATCTTGCCATTAATGATGTCGAAAAGTTCATCCAATATTCTTCTATCTCACTTTACGCGGATGACGCTAAAATTTTCAAAGTCATCACCTCCAATCGAGATTCTCTCCAGCTTCAAATGACCACGATTCATTCATTTTTTGGTGTTCTTAAAACTTCCTTGAATTAAACATTGCCAAATGCGAGGCAAAAAATTTTTCTCGTAAACGATTTTATAATTTGTGGTGGTATTTGTTCCCAAAAATTTCACGAAAAATGTACTCTGGTACCTGAAAGCACTTTAAAAGTTGTGAAGTCAAGCATTTATCTTTCCTGGAATTATATAGAATTAAATAAGTACTTTTTTTCTTTGAACTGGTCATTGATTCTTTCTGGAACAAAAATAGAAAGTATATACAACAATTTTAAAAAATATCTTTTGGATGGTTTTTCTAGATTTATTCCCAAAATTCAACAGAAATCGAGTTTTAAAATACCATGGGATAACAAAAAACTAAGAAATCTCAAAAATTTCAAAACGGAAGCATTTAAAATATTTAGAAAGTCGAAATCAGATTTCGACAGTATCGTTACTGTCAACTACGCAAAGAATATGATTTTCTCAATCGTTTTTTACATAGGCAATCTATTATGAATATTCAAACACAGATTACAAGAAATCCAAAAACTTTTTGGGCCTTTATAAATTCTAAAAGGAAAAGTTCTGGTATGTTAAGTAACATGGAGTATAATAATCAAACATCAACTGATTTGAGAATGAATTGCGATCTTTTTGCTTCCTTTTTTGAGTCCGTGTATGTAGATCACTCTAATGTTGTTATTCCCGATACCCAAGAAGTGCTAATTCCTTCATCTAAGATGAATTTAGGAAACCTTGTTTTGTCTCTTAATGATATAACTGATGGAATCTCAACCTTAAACTCCAGCTACAACGCTGGTCCTGATGGGATTCCCTCCACGCTATTAAAACAATGTTGCCTCTCATTAGCAGAGCCGCTTCAAAAAATTTTCAACTTATCCCTTTCAACTGGAATTTTTTTGTATGATTAGAAATTTTCGTATATAAGTCCTATCTTCAAATCGGGAATGAAACATTAGATAGAAAACTATCGTCCTATCTCTAAGCTCTCGGCGATACCAAAGCTGTTTGAACTAATAGTAAAACAAAAAATCTATTTCAACATAAAAGAAAACATATCTCCTTTTCAACATGGATTCGTTAATGGAAGATCCACAACTACAAAATTATCATTGTTTACTAATTATGTCTCGGATGCTCTAGAATCAGGTTTTCAGGTTGATGTTATGTATACGGATTTTCAAAAAGCTTTTGATAGTCTATGTATACCTATGCTTCTACTAAAACTAAAAAACTTTGGATTTCACTCAAATTTCCTTAAGTGGATTTCCAGCTATTTATTGAATAGAAAACAAAGTGTCAAATTTCAAGGCTGTGTTTCAAAAGTAATGACTGCGTCATCCGGTGTTCCCCAAGGCAGCCATCTTGGACCTTTGTTTTTCTTGATTTATGTAAATGATCTACCGCTAGTTTTGTAATATACGACGGGGTTATTATTTGCAGATGATTTCAAAATGTTTTCAACTATAAAAAGTAGTAATGATTGTATTAATCTTCAAAGTGATATTAATAAAGTAGTTGAATGGTGTAAAGATAACTATATATCACTCAATATATAAAAAAGTGTAAGAATTTGTCTTTCTTTAGATCACATACTTCCATTCTATATCATTATAGCATTACAAATATTTCTTTAGATAGATTATTTGAAGTGAAAGATCTTGGAGTAGTGTTTAATGAAAAGCTTAATTTCTCTTTACATTTTGATTTTATTGTGGCAAAAGCAAACTCTATGTTAGGATTCCTTAAAAGAAATTGCTCCGAATTCTCTAACCCATATGCAATAAAAGCTGTTTATACTTCACTGGTTCGCCCTCATTTAGAATATGCATCAGTGGTTTGGGATCCGAATTACACGGTCTCAAGAAATAGAATCGAAAGAAATCAAAAATTATTTACAAAATCTTTAGTAAGACAACTAAAATGGAACTTACCAGAAATGCCCAGCTATTCTACGAGGTGTGCATTGATTGGCCTAGCTTCTTTAGAAAAACGTTGCCTTGTAAGTTGTGTAATGTTTGTTTATGATATATTGTCTTATCATATTAAATGTCCCGGTTTGCTAAGTTAAATATGTATGTTCTGGGAAGAAATCTTCGGCCAAGAAATTTTTTTTATATCCATCTGCATAGATGTAATTATGGCTCTAATGAACCTTTCTCTAGAAGTATGAGGCTATTTAATGAATTAACTTTAACTTAGATTTAAGTCTTGAAAGAAATATATTTAAATTACAATTAAATGAAAATTTATTTATGAATTGAAGCCATTAAGTTATATAACTACTTTAGTTTTAAGCAATCTGTTAGAGGAAACTCGATAGATGAATGAAATAAATAAATAGAAGTAATAAACCTCCCCCCAGATCCTATCATCTTTAGAACCTTCCTATAAACCGTGTGCAAGTTATCCGAGACTAACGAGGTATCTGCGACAGCGAATTAAATTTTCGTTCAGTGAGATTCATATTTTAGTCGCACCACCCGAATGTGGAATGCTCTACGTGGTCCTGTTTTTCCCCTGCATTACGATTCACAAAGGTTCAAAAGAAACGTGCATCGATGTCTCCTTTCAAATCCTCTCCTATTTTCCTAAATGCTCGCACTGTGTTCTATAACATTATAAGGGTAGTCATAACTCCTTGATGTGCGCGTTAATTAAAAAAAAAATATATTGAAGTAATATCAAGAGCTAATTCCGCCCTTGGTTTTATCAAGAGATGGTCCAAAGAGTTCCGCAACCTCCTTGTAACGAGATCCCTCTATATTGCCTATGTTCGCCCTCTCCTAGAGTATGCATCGCAAGTGTGGGCTCCATATCAAGCGGTTCATATCTCAAGGATCGAAAGTGTCGTTTTCTGCTCTTTGCTCTTCGGGATCTCTACGACGTTTTTCTCAACCTGCTTCCTTACCGCGAAAGTCTCGCAATCATTAATGTCCACTCCCTAGAAAACAGAAGGAATGTCTTTGACATCATATTCATTCACCGACTTCTTACTGGTAACACTGACTGCTCCCCTCTTTTAGACCTCATCACCGTCAACACCAATCCCCGAAACGTAAGATCATGCCGATTTTTTTTCCTTCCTGCTCATCGTACATCCTATGGTCTCAACGAACACTTAACCCGCATGATGAGTAAGTTTAAGTCTGTTCCTTTTCTTTTCGACCTCAATCTTCCAAGTCCCTGTCTGAAAGTCCTCCTTTTAAACCGTGTCTCATCCTTGAAGTTTAATATAGTTTTAATTAGTTTAAGTTTAGTGTTTAAGTTATTTTAAGTTTGTATTAAGCTAATAAATGGGGCGGTAGCCCCACCAAAATTAAAAATTAAAAACGCTCTGTTCACAACAGCGTTACAGTAGCTGCGTCAAAAGTGTTATGAATTCGACAGCGTTGTCTTGATTACAAGAGTGTTGTGAAGATTGCAACAGTATAGAGTCTCCATTAAAGAGTTATAGAGAAAACGACAGAATTGCTACTATGCTGAACTGTTACTAAGAAAAGATTTGTCATTATTATGACAGAATTATTTCTTTTGAATTGAAGAATATTCTCAAAAAGCACCATGTTTGTCTTCCCCATTATACTGAAATATATTGTTACGCACCAGAAGTTCTAACCTACTCGATAATAATAATAATTAAGAGACTGAGAATGTAGCTATTAAGACAAAGCTGTCCCAGCCGAGAGAAACTTATCACCATAGTCAGAAAACCTTCACAATTGTGATGGAAGGATTGGTATTACGACAAAAATGTAGCGATCGCGACTAGCAAAAAAACCGTAAGTTCCGTCTCTTCATCATAGAGAAGACTGGAAAAGGTAATAGGTACTGGTTTATTTCTTACCCTGAGTTAGGCTACATTTTGCCACTATGTATACCAAAATTCTATCAGTCAACTATCGCTAAAAGACAAAGAATATCTATGGGGAACGTTTAAGAAATTGCTCTCATTCAAATTAAGAATAAAAGTTTTCAAACCATTACTTGTTACTTTGTTTTTAGATAGGTACAAACACTTTAATTTAAAGTTTTGAGCTTATTTGGTTTAATCTGTTCTACCAAGCACACATAATGCAACACAATGAAACACCCAACAGGGGTTACATTTCCTATGTGTGTTGAAAACCTTCTCTCAGACCATACCCAGATAAATGATTCTCTTAAAACACTAATGAAACTAAAATACCTCAGATTTAAATGAAAAGCTTTATAAATCAGGTCGTTTTGTTTAACGAGAGAGTCAACTTCGTCCTGGTCATGTTGATAGCAACTCTGTGAACACAATTTGCTAATTAAAATAACACTATTCAAATGTTATTTCTACCTTCCTCATCTATGTACGTACTAAGAGAGGGATCAAAAGCAGCAACGTACTTCAAAAAGATTTGACTGCCCTCGTTAGCCAAGCTTTTGCAATTTCATTTACTTACACACTATTCATGCACTACGTACCGGAAACGTTCGACATGAAGTAAGCAGTTAGGTTTTCTTTTTCATAAAATAAATTATACAGTAGACGACCATCATTAGCCACCGAGCTATTGCTTGCAGAAGGGCTAAAGTCACCTATAAAATTCCAACACAATACACTACCCTTTATAGCAAACTAACAGGCTCCTGCAGTACCAGCAGCTCTAACCAATTCGAGCAGAACACCACATCAAGTGGCATAGTTATTATCCTGATTTTGCATGTAGAAATCTTTGAGTAAGGGACAGCACAGCAACAAACACACACACACAAACACACATAGACAAAAGAAGCAAACAGAAAAAAAAACTCTCTATATTACCCCTAACGACACCAAGAGTAAACATGAAATTTAGAAGCCAACAAGTTCCCATGCAAATGCTTAAAGCATAGAATAGGAACATACACCTCCTTCCTCATCCTGCCTTAGGGCTCTGCCTGCTAGAATAAGCAGTTTTTCTGAGCAATACCGTGTGCATTCTCCTTTTTATACACTTTTTGTAAACTCGAAGCTAATGACTTTTCTCCAACGGGAATAAGAAAGGTCCTTGCTATGAATACCTACTAGTTTTATGCAAACATTTATTTTTTGCTCGCCTTATAAGTTTTATTAAACAAAAATTTATTATTACTCCGGTTCGGGGCCGACCAGCGAGCGGACAGAGAATGGAATATAAACCAGAGAGAGCATAAGAGTGTTAAAATAAAATATACATCAGCGGAGTAAGTGTCAACAAAAAAGTGCAGAACCAAATTGGATGGTGCAGGGCAAACACAAACGAAAGGACATTTTTTATATCGTTTGACTTTACGCTCAGATTGTACCGCATAGCATTTACATATTTGCACAAGCAAAATATAAATCATGGTATACGTTGGGATTTTAAGCTTTAGACTTAGCTTGGTTTAACTCTGACTCTTTTTTTTTTCATTATCTTTCTCGTGTAGTCTTTGGTAAATAGAAAAATGACTTTATAGGTGGGGTGAAGAGGTGAGGTTGGCCTCAGAGAAAAAAAAATCGTTCTAAGTGTTTTCAAAATGCTAGCTATTCGGTCTTTTTGTTTTGTTTGGGCCTGCGCGTGTCTTGCCCTTTGATTACTTCAAATAAACATAATCCCTAAAGGAAACTATTCCAAATGAGGAAATTGGCAGAATGTTTTAAGTCTTATTTGAGACCAGCTTTGATTTCAACTTTGTGTACCTGAAAAGACTCTAGTTTATTCCAAAAAAGACAAGTAGCGCAAGTCCTGGACTACTGTGGAGGTAAAAAGAACTTTCAAACCAGCAGGGGTCTGTGACACAAAGCTACCAGGCTACAAGTTGAGAGCCAATTGCAGGAGACTTTTCATTGCATTTGTAGAAAAGCAAGCAAAATTTTTTTCACTTATGGAAAATCCACTTGTATTACAAGTACTAAAAGGACTGTGTTACAGACCCCAGCTATCCAGACATAGGCTCTCTCAAGCAATGAATACATGATCAAGGCTCCTAAGTTTCTTTGGAGTACGCAAGTCGATGTCAAGCATTTGGAACATAAAAAGAACAATTATTTGGGAGCTCATCGGATTTGGATAACTTCTTTTTAGGCTTTTAAATAAAAGTAAAAATAATTGGGGGTGATCATCAAGAAAATCGAGTTAGGTACGAAAAGGGAATAAAAACACACTTTTCAAAAATTAGAAAGCTTTTTCAATTAACAAAATTAATTAACTCCTTCGCGCCATGTCCAAGCACCGTCATTGTACCGGAAATATTCACTCTTAACTCAGTTCGTTAATTTTAGCTACGAGTATACTTTTGTCGACCTCATCGCTACCCAACGTAAACGAAAATCTATGAAGTCAATTAATCTCATCTATCAAAAACACAGCCCGATTGAGAACGTAAGGGAAAAGCTTCCAAATTTCGATTCACAAAAACGTCGAAGCACTTTGCCACATTTTAAAAATAAATGTCACAACTCAGGTTCTATGAACTGAGTACACCACGAACAGTTCCAATATATCAATAAGTGGAAAATACAAAACAAAAAAAAAAAAGAACAATATCGCTGTGTGGAACCTCGTTGAAATCAATTAGTGCGATTTTCTGAAAATCTTCCAAGCAAAATCACATAAAATTTATGTCCTCTCTGGAATGACTGGTATTTATGGGTTCCTACCATGCCACTCTACTAGACGTCGGCGTCGTCGTTATAGTGAGTAGACTCACTAGTTACTACTTCATGCAACCAGTGGAACTAGTCAATCACCCAGAAAAGCCCCATTCTGCTGTGGATAAGCTCAAATGCAGTAACTACTTTATGCCAACCACAATTGCTTAACACGGTCGATAGTCTAAACCTGCACGAGAAGGATAGTCCTTTAGGTTCACACAGTGAACAACTAACGAAAACAGAGAGAGAGAGAGAGAGAGAAAGAAGATTTCATAGAAGGACCACGGCAAAAACTATCGGGAACGACATGACGCTTTTATACGGGAAGTGTTCCGTCAGGAGGAAGAGTAATACAAAAGTTCTTTCTCAGACAAGCTAGTTGTAGCCAACAGCAACAACTCCCCCATGTATCCTTGTTAAACATTGTCTTGCAGGAGCAAGGACAATGATTGATTGATTGATTTGCAAGGTATGAAGCAGGAAATTGGGAAGGGAACAACTGGTCTGGCAATAGCTGGGTGTGGCTCATACCTGGATTTGGATAATTGAATTTGAATCAATCTTTGAGGGCAAATGTAAAAGGGATTAGGAAATATTTTGTCAAAGAAAACAAACTCAGGCAATCATACGGGCAGGTTATCTTTTGATAAAAAGCACAACTGATGATTGTGGTGATGTTTTTTTGTTGCATTTTGCTTTGCATTTGAATGAATTTACAAATCAAGACTTGTTCTTCGAAAAATTATGTGATTAGCTTTCAAATGAAATTATCGTTTCTTAATGAGGCTCAGAAAAGGTTTGATATTAACGGAATAGCAGGAAAGTACGTCACCGCTGTATTTCGACACAAATGTGATTAGTTAGCATGGCTGTGCTGCAATCTACTGGCGTTGGGAGACTATAGTGAGATAGAAAGTCTTTTTAAGAAAAATTATATTTCTTATACTTTCACCTTCTTATACCAAAAATATCAGGAACAGATATAACAGATCCAGAAAACATCTTTTAAGTGAAAATGGAGGCAAAGTTTTTGAAGGATTTCGTTCTTCCGAAAATTTAGGAACTAGGAAGTGTTCCCTAACTTGTAGGTCCGATCTCAGGAGGAACACTAAGCACCTTATACTCACGTGGAGCTACTTGAACCTTGAAGTAAGAAATTATCAATTATGGGGCATTCTCAGCAGACTTAAAATGTAAGACTTTCAATCAAAAAAGATAATCTATGTGTTGTTTGCAGAATCTGATTTCTCTTCGGCTTTTTTTGTTCGCTGGTTAGCGCAATGAAATGTAACTTATTTCATTTACTTTCCCGACGTTTCGACAGGGTTTACTGTCTTCTTCAACACATATAAAATCCAAACTTGGTCAAGCTTTATCAATTCACCTTCCAAAAAAGATTATCTGTCGAGATATTTTACGGCATCACTGTATTATTGTCACCATTGTGTATTTAAGGCTTTTTTGTCATTGTTGGAAAACCCCTTATATAAGAGAATATGTACTAAATTGTGTTTTTTTTTTTATTGTTTATAGTTCACAGTCTGCTTCTACAACAAATATATGAAGTAAAATCCGTAAATGAAGCATCAGTGGAGATATTCCAGACAATCATCTTTCAAAAATGTTCCCAGTGTTACTTTCCCAGCAAATGAAAAATATCGATATCGATAACAATCTAATTGTCTTCAACAACCAGGTTATAAATCCAATATAAGGAGGCAAAGAAAATTTGTTGTCAGTTTGGTCAACATGCCCTTGCCAGCTGAATCAGCCAAAGTTTGTTTTCGATGGTTGCTGTCATGAAAAATGTGGCTGCGAACAAGATTCTCGACATCCAGGGAAGAAAAACATTTATGTTGTGATTACGATTTACCATTGTCTTTATTGAAAATTGTATTTTCTTTTTTAGATGCTTGATTTTTGAGTCTGTAATACTGAGTCTTGTGATTGTCAACTTGACAATTGGCGGTATATTTGGGAGCAGTACATTTTGCCATTTCAAAATCAATAAATTTACTTTAGAACAACGTTGGAAATTGTTATTGGCGTTATACGACCCCAGTTGCTCGCTTCCCAATTACACATCATTGGAGCCGTGGTAGCCAACATGACCGAAATCGTTTTTAGCTCAAATGTCATAAGAATATCTTTCATTAAAATCGATACTATGATAACGAAAATTAAAGAAAGAAATAGGAATTATAGTAGGAACTATAGTAGCTATCTTAAGTCGCCATTCTCAGTCCACTAGAATAACAATCGAGTTTTACGGCCATCAGATGTCTTAAGCGTTTTCACAGAATTTAACTAAAAGCGAACGGTATAACTTCATAAATATAACGATGGACGTGCAGACACTCCCTAAAGGGGAGATGGTGATCTAGAATTGTCAAAAGTATGGTCATTAAAGAATATACTGTTAAAATTTTATAATGATATCAACAATATTTTCAGTTCTACAGGTCTTGGGCAGGTAGCGGCCGAACGCTCGACTTTATGAATGGGCGCATTGTTCAAACTTTAAACTAGTTTTTCTCAGAACTGCTTTTTTCTGCACGGCCGCCAAGGTAAAAAAAGCATCTATCCGAATGATCTGAAATTTAAATATGTTATTAAACTATGTCCCGTAGTATAAACGTTTTATTTTCTTGATTACTTATTTCTTTTTCAGCTCAAAACCTGACAAAAAATAAAACCTTTTCGCTAATTGAAATTCAAAAACTTGCAATTTTTTCAATTTTTTTATATAATCTTGGAACGAGATATAGCTACACTTGTACAAATGCTAATCTTCTTGGTTTTTGTGCTTCAGATTTTTGAGAAGATAAACTTCAGGACCAATTTTAAAATATTTAAAATTGTTGTTGTTCAATTATCTAAATTTACCTACCAAGTTTAAATATTGTTGTTTATTATTGTCACCATAAGAAAAAAAATATTGAAAACACATGAAATTTACGATCTCTAGACCACTATTTCCCCAAGAAAGTATACCTTTCCTTTCATCGTCTTCAGATGCTGATGAAGGAAAAACTTAACTAAACTATAGTCAATCAAACCTTTAAAAAGGAACAGATTAAAATTAAGCTGTCCCGTGTTAAAAAAAAAATTTCAAAAACAGACTGTAATCTATCTCAGTGTCTTCGTTAAGTCTTAAATCTCTTTAAAAATAAAAAAAAAAATAAAAAAAAAGGACACGACTGGGTCAAACTTGCGATTTTGTGCTATCAAATTATGGGGTTAAGTACAAGGTCTTAGCTCTTCGCTCTCTGTCTGTCTCTCTCTCTCTCTCTTATTCTCTCTCTCTTATTCTCTCTCTTCACAATATATTTGGTACTTCAGATGTGCCAACCAGGCTTTGATTATGAAAATTGAATCAAATTAAGTAAAATATAGAAAAAAAATTCCAAATTCCAAGGGCTTTTGGTGAAAATATTTTCTAACAGTTGTGGTACCCGTGGCGTGATGGTTAGCATGTCCACCTGCTAACCCAGAGGTTCGATGTTCGAATCCCAGCAGAGGCAAAAATGATTTTTCCACGGGTATCGCCTTTCGCGAGGAATTGGCAAGTCCTCCGTTAGTATTCATTGCCATGAAAAGCGCTTTCTCAATTAGCCGTTCGGAACCGGCAGAAAATTGTAGGTCCCCTCCATTCCCCCACAAGGCATGGTTGTGAGAAATGCGCTAGGCCCAGGGGCTCCTTGCTCTGTAGCGCCACCCTATTTATTTTTTATTTTTTTTTAAGTTGAAAGAAGGCACTTTATTTCTGGATTCAATCTTGCTCCTTATGAGTCCATCCCTTGATTTTGTTCCGAATTGAAAGCCAAAACGCCAAAGCGTATACTTTGACTATGTACTCTACAAGAATTTTTAAGTTTTCAGATGGATTACTGGATCCTACATACAGTCTTAATATTCTGTTCGCAGTGGTGACCCATTGTGAGTGTGTCATTTTCCCAGGCTGTCGATTTGCTAATACGGGAGCACAGTAACCTGACTTGATCGCTTGTCACATTTCAAAGATATCTTTTTGTTCGGTACTCAATTGATCTACGATTCTTTGGTCGGTGAAAATTGAGCAACAGTGGTATTTTCACAATCAACTAGTGCCTTACCGATTGGGCCAGAATACTCGCGAGGTCCCAAAGTTGATCCATCCAAGTTGGTGAAAAGGTGTCTTAGTGGCAATTCATTTGCGTGGAGTAAACATATTTTAAAGGTCGACCAAGCTCCTTTTAAATATAAGATATAATACCTACCTTTGTTTTTTAAAAAGTCTAGTATTGAGCTAGTTATTTCTTTTCCTGTCCCACTTTTCGGAGTTATGTGGCCCAAAAACAGTGATTCTGGTTCAGCAAGAATAGAAATATGTTCTTCAAGAACCACCTTCCGGTAATAGCGTCCATCTTTTGTTTCGAAAACAAGGGTTTTATCTTTTCGTCCATCAAAATATATACTTTGGACTAAGACACCATCGTATTGGTTTGAAAGACTGTCTCTTGACTTTCACAAAGCTCGATGAATTTTATTTTTGTCAATAACAAGAGTAGTATTATGAATGTCGTTTCTCGTTTACAAGACCAGCGTCCTGAAGCACTGCAGAAGCAACTGCTGCAGCAGAACGAACAGAAAGCCCATACCTGTCACAAACTCTTGAGAGGTAATGGTTTTCCCTCTTGTTCTTTATTCCTCTAAGATGTTTACAAAGTTCATAAACTAACACATAGAAAATAGAAGAGTTATTATTTGATATACTATACTGTATCGAATACGTGTTACATTTAGATCACATTGTGACGTTGCAACCTAATTTGTGTTAGGGATGGTATAGTGAGGGGAACTAGATAGATCCGTTATATTTTTTTGAAATACAGAAAGGAATCTTGAGCTAGTCGAGTTCTATAATTTCAGTTGCAGTAAATTAGTTAAGTATGTATTGTATGCGGCTGAGATAAATGAAACAAATAGACTAACTTAAAATGCAATATTCGCGTCATTATTCTTGCAGTTATGATAAAGGTAATTTTTTTGCATCTATGTGAGAACGTAAGTTACACATTAAAGTGGTAAAAATGGTAAAATTAACATGAATTAACAACGAAAAGCAAGATAAACTTGATTGGATAAATAGGGAAAATAAAAAATTTTTTTTTAAAAGTCGCTTATTTTTCAAAACTTCAACGGCTGGTAGAGGCCCAAAAGTACCATAGAATATTTTTTTTAGTATTTTTTTTTTACCGTGATGTGCTATTGAATACGCAACTTTTGAGGGGTCTTACGTAAGGATACGCCACAAAAAAATTTGACGGGACACTCTACCGACCAAGTGTTTACATCCAATCCCATAAGGGTCATGGAAATCGTCAACTCATGAAATATCTCGAAAAACGAAAGCTTCTTAGTGACAGCATATGGCTTTTGTAGCAAAAATGTCAACTGGTCATTCGATGTCATATCTCACCGAAAAGTGGAACCAATCTATAATTTAGATTATTGCGCTTGATATTTCCAATAAGGTATTTGATAGAGTTTAGCGTCAAGTTCTCTTCTCGAAAGCTCGTGCTTTTGGTTTCGATGAGTCTCTTAGTCGTTCAATTAGAAATTATCTGTCCAATCGTTCAGTACAACTTGCTTCAAGTCTGATACTCACCATGTTATGAATGCTGGTGTGCCCCAGGGATCCGTTTTATCTCCGACTCTTTTCCATATATTTTCACAAATGATCTTCGCATTCCTTCTTACAAACTAGTACTTTAATATATTAAATTTTGTCAATACCGTGTTAGCCTTTAAGGAAAGTAGTTTTCAAAAAATTGTACTACGGAAGGTTGTTAAAAGTTGCCATTAATTTTTTTACACAATGAGAAAGACAACCAAAGACTATTCCCTCACACAAAATTTAATAGAATTCGTAAGAATTTTCAAGAAAAATAATCATTTACAAATAGGTTGTATAAAAGCTACCGTTATTTCAACACCTAGAACCTCAATTCCCAAAAACTCAACTGAAGGTTGTCCCACTGACCCTAACTGCAAGACTTTGAAGAAAATTGATCAAGCGAAAGAGTCATACAAACAGAAAGACAGAGTCTACTGACCCACTTTTTTAGCACTCTTTATGTCATGCTTTATTGTTATCTTAACTCTTTTTTTGGCCGATTGCCTTATATAAAAATGGATCCACTTTTAACCTTAAACCTTTATCAAAAAATGCAGATCTAACCATGGAGTGTAATTCACGTTTTATTTATTGGATTTCCGCCTTACACATCTGAAATATTTCTTAAGCCTTTATTCAGAATAACAACTAACAACCTTTTATTTTTCCTGCCTTTCGAAATGGGGCACAGCAATTTTAATATTGATATTGCAACAAGAGGATTCCCCCGAAAAAAACATATTATATCATCACAGCGGTTGAAAACTTTTAAAGACTTTTTTTCTTATCAAAATTAATTTTTCCCCACTGTGATTTCTCCTGCAAGTGCAAATGCTCAAACAATAACTACAAAAGCTATTCCCAATCCCCTTTTTTAGAGACTATTTAAAATTGCACGTGTGAAACTACTTCTGTTTAATTAATTTTTACTGAAACCGCCCTTTTTTAAAAACATTAAACACATTGATCGGTTGGGTAGTTTCCGCGTCTCCTAATTAGTTTACTACAATTTTGAAATGTTAAGAAATCAAACAACCACAGTCATTGATCCAATGCATCAATTTATTCATTCATATGTTTTCCCCACAACTCCGAAAAGAATTCAAACCTTTCGCAAAGCCTTTGATTGAATTTCCCTTATCCTTCCGCTTTGCTTCTTTTGTGAAGTCTGAACGGCACCAACAATATCCCCAATAGTAGTTTCGCCTTGAACCTCTTCAAATTCCGGAGTTATTCCATCGTTCTGGACAACAGATCTGCCCTCATTAGCGTTTTCACTTATTTGCTGTTGCAATTGATTTTGATTATAAACTCCTAGTGGATTATACCATGCAGCTGGATTTGGCTGGAATTGAATGCTTGGAGCAGGCACTGGTATATTGGTGCTATCGGGTGAAATAGTAGGCCAGAAGGCACTTGGTATGTAGGTTGATGTCGTTGGATTTTGAGTAGCCGCAGTTTGCGATGATGGAATTGCCCAGAAGGGCCATGTTAATGGAGTTGAAGGACTCTTGTTGCCTTGAACGTCTGCAGCAGATGCACCAGCTGTCCAGTATGGCCATGTGGGAGGAGCTGCAGCTCCATGAGTTTGAGCACTTGGCAGTCCTTGGGAACCAGACCAACTGTTGGGCCAGCTTGCTGCATTTGGAGTATAGCCTGTCGAGCCTAAGAGGCCGAAGAAGGGCGGGTATGGAAGAGGAACTATTTGGAGTGGGCTGATGGGGTATTGTGTATCACGTGGGTATTGTGGTACGATGATGTTTGGTGGCTGTGGATAATATGGCGGACGTGAAGTTGGTCGATGAGGACGCTGTTGAAGTATAAAAGGCGGTGGGAATGGATAAAGATTTTGGGAAACTGGAATTGATGTTTGCTTCAGGACAACAACGCAGTTGAACACGGTTGTTTTTTCTTTTAATGCATCAATGAGAGTGGGCTTTGCATTTGATGGACGGTTTGGAGCATTTGTACTGCTGGCTCCGAGATTTGGTTTTTGAAAATCAGTATCTTCGGCGTCAAATGAGATGTCTTCATCATAATTTCCCATATCAATTGCTCCAGGATGAAAGAAGTTTATGGAAAAAGTGCCATAGTTACTGGCTTGGTCGGCAACTAGGTCGTAGTTTCTTTGTGCGTGTAGAGAATGTCGATTGGCTTGGATTACGCAAAGCGGATAGCCCTCAATCTTACTGCCCGTAGGTCTTTGGAGCGGGCCATAGACTGGATCTAAGCCTGTAAGATTGACGGGATGAATCAAACCGTTGATAATATTGTTCACAATGCCATTGATCACAAGTGAACCGCTGTTGACGAGTTTGTTTTGTGGTATGATTGGATTTCCGTTGCTAAGTTCCATGATGGCTTTGTACTCATCTGCCGAAATAAGCTGGAACGGCACTACTGGTCCGGGTAGCTTTGTTGTTTTGGCTGCAATGTGTGCATGGTTAACTTTAAAGTTTGAATAAAAGTGTCTAAGACCTACCGTTGCTGAAGGCCAATAAAATGGCCAAGACGGTGCTAACCGCTGCATACGTTGAGGAACTGCAAGCCATTTTGGCAGAAATTTATTTGCTGGTTGAGACAAATCTCTAGGAGATCAATCAGTTGCAACAGTTTAAACCGAATTACTTCCTTCAAGTTGGGACACCACCAATTTATACACCTTGCCCTGGGGCAGTTTGGTTCTGCAACTTTTTTATGAGTTCATTCGTCAGACTTCTGTAAGCTCACTGACCCCATTCCTTTGAATCTATCGCATGATCAGATAGACAAATTCTGATTGCAAAAATTAATTTAAACACACAAAAGCTGATCCGTAAGTGAACCCAGCATATCTTCGACTAGATTTAATAAGTTTCTCGGATGTTCTTCTCCGAAACTTGTTTTTGCAATGGTTCTGTGTTCTAAAGCAACGCTATCGACATTGATTATGCTAAAATAAGCACAAGACGAATCTAATGCTGACAAAACGAATAAGTCATAAAAACTCTTGACATAGCTGAATAATTTGTGGGGCAGTGTTTTGTGTTTCTCTTTTGTTTCACCCATAAAAGGTAATTATGTTAAATTAAAACAATTTGAATATTTATAGCCGAAGGTATAAACAAGTGAAATTAGAATTAACGTCTGTAAACAAGCATTGGGTATGGGTGAGTAATTCATTTCTTATTCATATAGACTGCGTGTTGTTTCTGTAGAAAAACACACTTCTAGAGCAACGAATAATTGCAGATGAAAAGAAAATTCCTCTCTGGGCCAAGGAAAACGGAAAATTAAGTCAGCCGAATAGTGATTTATTCAATGAGAGATTTGAATATACGTGGGCCACTGCCTCTATGAACATAAAAAAAAAACAGAAAAACGGTAAATTTGTATTGCACGGATATACAATATACATATATAGTGATTAAACTCCTTAAGTGGATGAAAATTAAAGAGCTTTTAGGGATATTTTGCTGTAAAATTTCCTCAACTTGATACTGACGAGTTGAAGTGGATAAAATTCAGATATTCCCTGGCTTAAGCTTTAGTAGAAAAAAAAAAAATAATAATAAAAACGGAGAGAGGTTTTTGTTCCATTTGGAATACTTTTCGTTCCGGTTCCCGTGGGATAGCACAGCAGTGTAGTGATGAAAAAGAAAATTGATATCCATTCAGTAGTTTTTCTTATTCTCTTTCCCGTTCTCATGGAAATATTCGGATGAAATACAGTCCATGCTCCTTGAAATTAAAGTAGCACTCTGACGGTGAAAGAATGCTTGAAATCGGTCCAGTATTTTCTAAGCTCCCGGTAGTGTTCCAGTTCCCGTTTCCGTTCTCAACGGAATATGGAAAGGAAATATAATCTATGCCATTTCTTAGGATCTACACCATTTGTTGATCCAAATTTTATTCAGACAGGCTCAGTAGTCAATAATTTGGAGCCTTTGCAATACTTACACAAGGTTCTGGTTTTCGTTGCTGTGGGAATATGAAGATGAAACATATATATAAACCGTTCTCCTGGATCACTCTGTCTATTAAAAAAAAAACGCATCAAAATTCGTAACGTAGTTTTTTTTATGTAAGCAAACAGGCAGTGAAAGCGATTTAGATTTTTAGAGCTGCATTCGTCAGTTAAAGTGTAGGACCTCATAAGCATTTCAAGCATACTGGGCAAAAGTTGTAACAAAAATCGTAGAAACGCAGTGGCGCAACAGATCGAGGAACCCCAGAGATTAACGCATTTCTCACAACTACTCCTTGTGAGGGAATGGAGGGGATCTACAATTTTCAGCCAGTTCATAGCAAATGAATTTACTAACGCAGTATTTGCCAATTGCTTGCGAAGAACGATACTCGTGGAAAAACATTTTTACCTATGTTGGGACTCGAACCACGAACCACGAACCTACCGCGTAACAGGCAGACACGCTATCTATCACGACACGGCTACCACACCACCTAGTATGTATGTTAAACATTTTCTATTTCTATAAATAGTTCAGAACAATATAAGTGCACTGAAAATGACAAAGAGTGGCAGCTTACACTCAATAAGGCTTGTATCAGTTTATACCTCCTTCGAATGGGCTCTGAACTGAACTGTTGTCCTTGACTTCTAACTTTCAAACATCGCTCTCCTCGTCGTCTGGAAACGGTCGGTAGGCGTTCTGATACGCGATTTCAGAGTGCCTTATACCAAATGTCTTGTTGGAAATTACCATCAGCTGAAGACAAGACTTTGTTTGAAATTGGGTGACTTCTTCCCAACAGACTTTTTATTTAGGTACATGTATACTTAGCTATTTTGCTAAGAAACTATTAACAACAAACTCGGTCGTTTAATTTGTTAGAATTATCCTTGATCAATTGACTGAAGCTCACAATCGTAGCCTTCAGTGTTCTTTATTCAGTGATCCCGTATGCATGTAAAAACAAATAAATAGGATGGCGTAACAGAGCGGGGAGCCCCGGAGCCTGGCTCGTTTCTTTCAACCATGCCTTGTGGGGAAATGAAAGGAACCTACGGTTTTTTGATGATTCCGAATGGCTATTTGAGAAACCGCTTTTCATGGCATGAAATTATGAAAAGAAACAGGATATTTAATATTAAATTTTAATACTTATCTGGAATAATGAGACCGGGCCACACCGGTCCATTTTAGGACCTTATTATATTACTACTAGGATTGCATCTTCACTTAATATAACCTCATGGGTAGAGTAAAACAAAGAGATTGAAGAAATGAAACGAAAGAAAAAAATAGATTGAAAAAAGCGGGACGTCGTTCGTAATTAGATTAATGGCATTACTTTTGACAGTACACTCTCCATAAAACAATAATTTAACGCATTGGTCGATTTGTGAAAACTTCGCGCGAATAAATCGACTGTGTTCTTTTTTTCCTTCTCTGTTGCACCAATTTATCGAAGCGACGCTACAAATTGGTGTAACAGAGAAGAAGAACAAGAAAATAGTCTATTTATAAGTACGAAGTTTCAACAAATCGACCAGTGTGAACTTGGCCAATAGAAGCGTTTCGGTGTATATTCTCTCGTACTGTGTAAAGGATGTTTCTTGGAGTCTACCCCTCCTTAGAAGTTTCGAAAAATCGATTTTTGTTTTTGGCAAATTTTCAAAAGAACACATTTAGTTAAAAGTGTAACACTAAGATTTTATGATGATCCGAGCAGACTAACTATTCTTTTCGGTGACGTTTACGTAGCTACCTCAGCCCCGAATATGATGATTTTCTTTAAAGAAAATTTTAAACGAGTTTTTGGCGTAACGACATTTTTTGGGGTTTGTTGATGAAATCTCCGAAACTGTTCAACCGAACCGTACAAAAGATTTAACCACATATTCTTAAGGACTATAGCTTAAGCGTAAACTATACGATTTTTGAAAATTAGAGTGTAACATTTCTTTTCAAAAAAAAAAAACAATACAAAAAGCATTTTTTTTTTTTTTTAGGTTTTGGAAAAATGGCTGACATTTCGTCATTTGAAAAAAAGCTCGTATGGTATGCGCCATGGCTACAGTTCTAGACAACACGTGGTTAAATTTTGGTAAGGTTCTGAAACAACAAAAATACAATACAATAAATATAGAAATAGCGTCTTCATTCATTTTAACCCTCAGATTGAACTAAGTCCTGGCCAACACATATATTTGAAATATGAGTATTATAGATATTTGAATTGAATTAGATATAAATAAGTGTTGAGAGATATGCGCCACGCGCCAGTCCATAGGGTTCTCGAAGCTGTATTGTGCGATCCTTTCTTCATTAATTTGCTTACTCAAATGTACCTATCTCAATCAGTTACGGATATGTTTTGTCTTAGTTTAATAGTTCTTGAAGCCTATGTTGCGTTGTTTTGTCGAATCATTCGGCGTAAAATAGAAAACTAAGCAAATAATAAATGCACTGGAAAATGCCTGCAACTTTAAATCAACTTATTCGTGTTGCAATACCATCACAAATTCAAAGAAAAGAAAATGAAACTAAGCTTTTGTTTGGATGAATTCATGATGAATTCAGGTTGAGTTTTTATAATAAAGCCGAGCGTATTAAAATCTAATTATAAACTGTAGTTTATGTTCCAGTTAAACTTTAGTTAAAAATCCTATTTTGAACCTGGACGTTATTTACGTGAATGTTTTTTCTCTATTTATTTTTACCTTAATTACTTTGCCGAACCCGACGCGACGGTTCATATTCGGGTTTGAATTAGAAAATAGAATTTCTGAGACATCCAATTTTTTTTTCTGGTCTCAGCAATGAGCTGGCTCATTGAAAATGAACGAAACTAGAAAGCACTTTATCCACTTGAAGGAAATCAATAAAACATAACGACTCAAAGAAATACAAGGAAATACAAATACCTGAACTGTGGTGCGTATAGAGGAGTAGAGTATCGTGACCTAGGCACTTGTCTTGGTCATAATTATCACATAAATTATTTTCTCTAATTTGAATGTCACTCAAAATGCTTTCCTGGACTGATCAAGCAATGTTAGCTTAGGGGGTTATGTGCTTTATACATTTTTTTTCTAACCAAAAACCTACAAACAGCTACTTTCGAACGTATACAGATACTATTTAAGCACATGTTTTAGGACAAAGTAAAGCATGCACACATTGTAAACAGTCCATTGTACGCTGAACTAAAATGGAACATGTTGGTGGTTATCTTACGGATCAAAGACTGTTATAAAATTAACATCGAGGAAAAGCTACTATTTAACTTAGCCTTTTCGTAAGCCTATGTTGCCTGCTTGATTCAAATATATCTACTCGTTATCTATCGCTGTCATGACAGGTGCTTAAAAAGGATTCGTTTTGCCTGGGAAAAGCGAGTTTATTTTTCCAATTATCGAGAATGCTAACACTTGTATGTACGATTATTTTGTCAGTGAAAATTCCATTGTAGAAGCAAACTATTCCTGTCAAGTAACCCAATGATATTTTGACTGTTATACTAAGAAATAGTTATTTTTGTTCGCGTTTTCCAATAAATAATACAGTTGCATGTACAAATGTATGTCATTTTCGCTTAAAAGTTATATTCTTAAGAGGAAATTGGAGTCAACAGCAAACTATATCACAATTGGCTTTTTTGGGAAGTTATTGCCATTGCCACTGACACAATCCAGAGACGAAAAATGCAGGGACTGGTATAATACTTCTGATTTTGGTATTTATTTCAACTGTGAAAGCATATTTCACATAGGAATTGTCGTTTTGCACTTCAAGTTACATAAAGCTCCTTTCGACTTTATTGTGCCACCAAAGATGTGGCTTCGGGCCAGACGTATTTTAGGCAGCCACAGTTTTTTGTCGATGCCGGAGAATTATTAAATGTAATTGATCTCGGAAAACTTTCCAAATCTAGGTATTCTAAATAAATAAATAGGGTAGCGAAACAAAGCTGTTCCTCACAGAACAAAAAGTATCATCCCCAAAGAAAATTCGTGGTTCGATTAGAGCTGTAAAGAGGCGATTAGGGATCGAGAAAGTAGTTTTCGAAAATTTAAAAACAACCCGACTGTAGAAAACAGAAATTTGTTCAAACGGGCTAGAAATATCTGTAATGCTCAAATTCAAAGGGCTAAGTATTTACATGACCAAAAAGTAAGTCAAAAAATACTATTGTGTCCAAAAGGAAGTAAAAACTTTTGGTCTTTTGTCAAAAACATTAAGAACTCAACCACGTCATCGGTCCCAACGCTCGTCTTCAATGACTCTCCGTATGTCAGCTCCATCGACAAAGCCAATTTGCAGGTAGCTCAATTTGCCGCTCTTGACATTTCCTTATAGCATATTGGCTCCACCTGAGCTCGAGTCCCCAAATTCTTTGATGAAACAGATATTTTTTCGAACTCGCTCTGTTGAGAGAGTCTTTAAAGATCTCAACATACATAAATCCGCTGGTCCAGATGGTGTCCCCGCTGTTATTCTGAAGAGGTGTTCTTCTACGCTGGCAAAACCACTGCGTAAACTTTTCCATCTTTCCTATTCTACTGGGATTTTTCCGAGCAGATGGAAAACTGCATTTGTCCAGCCGGTCCCTAAAAAAGGCGAATCTTTCTCCCCTTCCAATTACCGTCCAATTGCACTCACGTCCCTTCTTTGCAAGGTCATGGAAACGTTGATAAACCGTCAACTTATGAAATATCTTGAAGAACGAAAGCTTCTTAATGACCGTCAGGAAGGCTTTCGTAGCAAACGGTCCACTAGTGATTTGATGGCTTATCTCACCGAAAAGTGGAACCAATCTTTACATTGTTTTGGGAGAAAGTAAGATTATTGCGCTTGATATTTCTAAAGCATTTGATAGAGTTTGGCACCAGGCTCTTTTATCGAAAATACGTGCTTTTGGTATCGATGAGTCTCTTCTTCGTTGGATTAGAAATTACCTTTCCGACCGTTTAATACAAGTTGTATTGGATGGCTTCAAGTCTGATACCCATTTCATAAATGCTGGTGTGCCCCAGGGCTCCGTTTTGTCTCCAACACTCTTCCTCATTTTCATATATGATCTCTTGTCTGAAACTTCTAATCCGCTTAACTGTTTTGCTGACGACTCGACCCTCAGCTTTTCATATTCGTTTCCAAATTCACGTCCCTGCTCTTCGGATGTTTAACTGGAGCGGTTGCGTATGATAAGCTCATTGAATTCTGACCTAGACAGCATTGTTTCATGGGGTCTTATGAACCGAGTAGAATTCAATGCTTCGAAAACTCAAAGCTGTCTCTTGTCGTTGAAGCTTAACATTCCCCCATTGCCATTATCCATGAATGGTACCTGCATCGAAGAAACCGAAAAGCTGTCAGTACTGGGTATGTGTGTAAACGATGATCTTCGTTGGAATATTTACCACATATTTGAAGTCGCTAAAAACGCTGCTAAATGCTTAGGTTTCTTAAGACGATGCAGGAAGTTCTTCACCCCTTCTGATCTGGCTACAATTTATAAGGCCTTCATCCGCCCAAAACTGGAGTATAACTCCCATATCTGGTCAGGTGCTCCTCAAACATCTTTGCACCTACTTGATAGGGTACAAAATAGAGCGTTAAAATTGATAGGTGAAAGTTCAATTTATAATCGATTGATTCTCTTGAACATCGTCGAAACGTTACCTGTCTCAGTCTCTTTTATCGCTTTTTGTATAAACAGTGCTCTGGTGAAATAGCCAGTTGTATTCCTCCCCTGAAACAATTTAGCCGCAACACCCACATGGCTAGGAATGCTCATCAGTTTTACCTTGAGCCCAGCTTCTGACGTACAGTCAAGAATAGAGATTCATATTTTAGTCGCACCACCCGAATGTGGAATGCTCTACCTGGCCCTGTTTTTCCCTTCATTACGATTCACAAAAGTTCAAAAGCAAAGCGATGGATCTATGCAAATCCTCTCCTGTTTTCCTAAATACTCGCACTGTGTTCAACATCATTATAAGGGTAGTCATAACCAATTGATGTGCGCGTTAATTATAAAAAAAAAAAAAAAAAAAAAAGTTAGAAATAAACCTTTACATAAAATTTTATCAAAATTGTTTGACCCGTTTCCGAAAAAAGATAGGTCTTATCATAAAGGTTGTTTGGAAGACACCGTTATTTCAAGACCTGGAGATCAAATTAGAAAGACCTTTCTGTAGACTGTCCCGCTGGTCCTAACTACAAATTTTGAATAAAATCGGTCAAGCAGTTCAGGCTGCAGATCCATACAGACAGATAGAATGACAAACGGAATTATAAGACCCAATTATTTCGTATATTGGTATGTTTTATCATCTTGATGTCATGTTTAACCAGTAATAAAGCAACTTAAGTTAAAATGGTTTCTTTTTGATAAAATTGAATGCAAACATTTTGATCAAAATCTGTATCAATATTGAACAGTGCGTTTCCCGCATCCCGAAAAGTCAATCGTAAAGAAGATTTTACTCCGTACAAAATCTTTTGCTTTGTTGCTTGCCTTGCCTACGACAGGAAGCCTCTCGTCTTTAATTTTTTGAGTTTGACTGACATGAAAACGATTCCTTCCTGGAAGAATATCTAATGCAATCTTCCAGAAAGCAATCGGTCAATCTCATTTATTACCTTGAACAAAGTATACCTTTCTAAGAACTAAGATTTACAAATAAAGAAATACAAATTTAATTATCAAAAAAGCAAAAATGATCGCATCAGTAATTCAAAAGAAAGAAGCAATTTTTTCAACGAAACGTTAGATCTCCTTTGAGCGAGTACCTTTTTTTTTGTCTGTACAAAATAAAGATATTCACAGAAACACTTTGACTTTGCTATTCCAGCTATTTTTCCACTTAGCTATATGTATCTTGAATTTTGCATTACAAACGCCTCTTTCCATTCAAAGTTTCCAAAAGGACAACACAAAAAAAAAAACTTCACATAAACTCAATGCAATTCTTTCACTCCTTTATTCCTCATATCCTCATCCTTTACTGCTTTTTTTGGTTTAGTTTTCTTAAACGTTCTTGACATTTTCAGTATCATTGTCGTTTTGGGTTGCGCTTCGTTTTTCCACTTCCATCGCCACGGTGTGCTCTTCTTCTTTTTCTTCTTCTTGTTAAACAAAAAAAGTGAAATCTTTAACGAGCCCGACATCAATCGTTTATGAGCTGTCTTCTTATGCTTTGCCAGAATTCCGTGAGGAATCATGTTCTGCTTTTGTTGACTCGTTCCATCATTGGGAACCGTGAGAACACAAGTGAGTGGCAAACACTTGAAATGATAAATTATTTATGCTGATTCTGCTGAAGAAGGAATATCTATATACAACGATAATGGCAATGGCATTGGCAACAAGGACAACAACATTAGAAGCAACGAAAATGACAAGTAGAGCACGAACAAAACAAGTTCACATCTCGTTTCAAAAGAAAAGACACGCTAAAATCCTGGATGGGGTGGGGTGGTGAAATATGTTTGCATCCACCACTTGCTTTTGGTAGAACGGAGTTTTGTTTGCAAAAATGGCAGCACCGTCTTGAGTTGAGGATAACAGAAATTGATTAACGTGTTATTAGCTATAAATACGTGAAGCCCAAGGAGTTGTGATGTTCCCTGTCTCGAAATGGCACTGTGCCCTGTGCAGTGTGGTGGAATATTTATCGAAAGGGAGTACGATTTATAACTAGAATGCTGTTTCATACCAATCGCTACCTCCGCCATAACCATACACCACCAAACGATTTAGACGAATGAACGTATTATAAGTTGGCTTAGAATTATTGCGGCAATAATTTTTATTTTGGTGACAGCACCTATATACATTGCAGCTTACAGGTGGTGTAGTTGTATTGGATGTCTGTACATGACTTTGGATTGATTTGAAAGGTAAGATTGATTCCTCATATTTCATCTGGCTTATGAGCAGGTTGTATGGTAGGTACGTACGGGCCTGGGTGTGCTGACAAGGAACACAATATTAGTTATGTTAAGGCGTTTTACTTCTTCCTGAAATTTTTTTTTTTTTGCTAATAAGAGGGTCTGTGATGTATCCCTTGAGTGTACAACTCAAGATAAAAAACGTGAGTTTTTATGAGTCATGAAATTATGCTGTTTGTGGAGGGTTGGTAGCCAATTTACGTATGTTCGTTGGCAGATTCCTAAACCTGGTAAGTAAATCGCAGGAGGTTGCCAAGATGTATGTATTAAAGTAGACTTGCCTACCTTCATGTTGATGGTGTGAAAGTCTTTACGAATTGAGTAAACGAAGAAACATTGCCAATTGAATGAAAACAAATTTTGGTTACCGAGAAATGAAAACGATGTGGAAGTAATTACGGAAAATAAGTTCATCTCTTCTTCAGCTCGTTGTTGATTTGTTTCGGCTAAATTCGAATACTACACCAAGTTAAGCTACGTGAACGTAAGAGACATCGGGATTCTAGTAGGTTCGAGCTCGTTTGATATGATCCTGGAGCGATATATGAATAAAATATAGGTACACGCTTTTTGCATGAGATGGGACAATATCTCCGGACGAATAGGTTGAATGAAGACAAGAGAAGAATTGTATGGGAACGGAAGTGCCCTTCGGCATTTTTATATCAAATTGACTTAATTCTTAAAAGAAAAAAAAAAATTTAAACCCACAAAGCCACTATCTTGCTACCATATAAAGTTTTTGAAAGCTAATACTTCGCTCGTTAATCATCATTTCAGTTCAAGTTAATTCAGTGAACAGTTTTTGAGTAAACAAGTTTCAAAGTCAAATTTTGGGGGAAAAAATCTCTTTTTTTCTTTAATAACGTTTTTTTTTTTAATAAATGTAACCTTTTCTGAACTCCAGATTAATCTCCAACACAGGATATAGTCCTGATCCAGGAACCATGGATTAATAAATCCATGGTAAAAGGACTCAGGACGAAAGATTATTCTCTGTTGTATGTGACGGACAAAGTTGAACTAAGATCCTGCATACTGGCAAAGAAAACACTTAACGCATTTTTACTACCTAATTACAGCAATTGCGACGTCACAACAGTAAAACTGCAGACCGCCAGTGGGAGCTACTGGCTCACGTCCGCCTATCTAGGCCCTGACCAACCGGGGCCGCTACCAGGAGAGACGCTAGAGCACGTAATAAAAGCGCAACAAAACTTAAAGCGGATCTCTTGATAGGAAGTGATGTCAACGCACAAATCACCCATTGGCTGTTTACCTCGGTAACTAGACCGATACTCACATACGATGTGATTGTCTGGTGGACCGCACTAGACAAGATGATCAACTACAACAAGCAAACAAGTCGCAGCTAGCTATAGCTTTGCTACTCGACTCAGAGCTACATCACAGTGGACCATTAATCAACTCGGCCACACTACCATTCTAGATAACTTTAGATTCCTACCGAATCGATCCGACTACGCCACCCCCAAGTTGGTGTTTGATAATAGCTTCCAAGTAACCATACCTTCAAGAGAAGCTTGGGATGGCTCTCTCTTGGAAAATGAAGCAATACACTTCTACACCGATGGTTCGAAAACCAGCGAAGGTGTAGGAAGTGGAATCTACTCAGAAAAGCGTCTTTTCTTCCGTCTACCCGATCATTGTAGTGTGTTCCAAGCGGAAATTCTAGCGATTAAGGAGGTGCTGTCTCGGCTCAAAGAAAACGTCATATCCTCCAGGGATATTCGAATCTTCTCGGACAGCCAAGCTGCCCTTAAATCTCTTGCCTCTGTCTCTACAAAATTCATCACCGTCCAAAACTGTCAAATGTCTCTGATGAGGGAGATGTCAGATCAGTTCAACTTTCATGGTTGCCGGGGCACAGGGACATACCAGGCAACTGTATGGCAGACGAGCTAGCCAAAAAGGACACGACCTCTTCCCTACGCTCAGAATGAATCAATAGGTATTCCTATCGCTAAATGTAAACTTCTACTTAGACAAGACGCTTTATGGATAACAAACATTAGATGGACTGAGAGTAACAACTGCCTTGTAACCAAAAAAGTTTGGCCGTGTGTAGACTCAAAACGCTCGAAGAGTTTGTTAGCCCTGAACCGCCTGTATCTAGGTTCTACCATAGGTGTTCTTCTGGGATACTGTCTAATAGGATGACACGCCAAAAGACTTGGTGTCTGAAGCTGCATGGACGAAGAAGAGGAAGAAACCGTTCAACACCTTCATTGGAGGAAAACTCATATCGGTGAATTCTTTTTCGATGATACTAGCGACTTAAGTTCCGCGTGGTTCGTTAATATTACATCGGGTTTCTGAGATCAGTAGGTGATTAACTTGCTGATCTCTGTGGTATCACAATGGACCCTTGCGGCCTAAGTGTGTCAGGCAATATACTCATTGGCCTTTTCCAAACTTTTTCTTAAATAAATTAATGTTCCTTTAAATTCAGAATTTAAAATAATTTTTTCAGAAATTAGACAAAATCAAAAGCTGCTTTTTTCCAGAAAATCAAATTTTGTGTTTTTTCGCTGATTTTACTTCATTTTTTGACCAAAACGGGGGTTTTCTGGACAAAGGTCCTATGATCTTTTTTTTTTAATTTTTAATAAACTGTAACAATTGAAATTATTAAAATTATTGATAGGAAAGCTGAGCCTTAATACGGTAAAATTGAATTTTTAAGGAAAAAAATTATTTTTTCCCCAAATTCTGGCTTTGAGTTAGTTGAGTGACGCAAAAAGTATTAACTAAATAGGCCTAAATTAAGACTTTGATTGAAGAACAAAGAATAAACTTTCAAAAACTCTATAGTATTTGGTAGTTAATGGCTTAGTTGATTTTTAATAAATTTTTTCTAGAAAAATAAGTCCATTTTACTCCTTTCGCCTAAAGTGAGATAGATAGACCCCCTCTACTATCGCCAATACGATTTTTTCTGGTTTTGACGCAACATAATATGTGTCCCAAGCATTTTTCGTACAGTATGCAAAACTCAATGTATAGTATGACGCAACATAAAGCGGAGTTCGGGCGCCTAGCGCATTTCACCCAAAAATGGAGTTGTCCTACCATTTTTTGCTGACTGCATACGGCAAATGTGGAAAGTGCTTTTCGTTGCTATTGAAAAACTTGCCAGTTCTTAGCGACAAAAAAACATTTTCCGTTTTCTCTTGGGATTTGAACCTCGATCATTCTGCTGCTGATTCTATTTTTGTCAGTGAATCATTCCAACGATTTACTTCTGCTGGTGCCCGTCGCACGAGTGGTTCGAAGTTCAACTCTCAGAAACATCCCAAATTTATCCGATACTAATTTCGTTGACATGAAAATCGCTTCAGGCATCAGCCATTTGGAACCGGCAGATAATTGTAGGTTCCCACCATTCCCTCTCAATGCATGGTTGTGAGAAATTTCTTCTGCTTTCTATTTGAAATAAAAGTCTGGCAAAAAAACATCGATTCCTAAAAAATAGCCCCTCTTCGGCTCTACCAAGAAGAATTGTCAAACTTCCTCAATTCACCTTTGTGCTTTCAGTCTTAATATTCAACAGGGAAATTTGAGTTCATATCCATAGTAAGTTCTTTCAAATAGTCGACAGCAAAAAGGCAAGAGTTTCTATCACAGCGAATATTGGACTCGATCCACTGACCATTAATTTGCTGGTGAGTGAAAACCCTTTTTTTTAAAGCTACAGATTTTAGTTATGATGAACTAGTGACAGTTCCAGGGAAAACAACTAGATTTGTTCAGAAAAAAAGGAACAAACTGAATTCTTGAAGAATCCAAATAATAACTTCGTTTTAATGTGATAACCGTATATGTATATCAGAATCAGAATCAGAGAGCGATTTTTGTTCTTTCATATTCAGCCCTAGCGAAAATAGTTTTCGGAGCGGAGAAAAAAAAAAAATTGTATTAATCTGTCGGAAATTTCAAAAATAAAGCTTTTGATCGCACTTCAACGCAGTTCGCCGGGTATGTTAAAAAAATGTCGGAGAAAGATTCCGAACAGCTGTCTGGAATAATAACTCGAAAAAAAGCCTTCGAATCGTACAAAACCGGAGAATTTTCCTCTATGAAACCTCGGTAGAGCCGATTTTCAAGAATAAAACTGTTACATAAGCAAGGGTTTCGGGAACCATAGTTTGGTAAGATTGAATGAGGTGTGCAGCGGCAAGTGGCAACACCTCACTCGGACCAATTGTGCGAACCAGGTAACCGAGGATAATGAGGTGGGGCTGAGGGGGGGGAGGGAAAAGAGGTGATGAATAGCGAAGAACTTACTAGAGGTTATTGGGGTTGAAAGCCCACACTGATGAATTCAGAGCCCTAAATTAACTTTAAGATGCGGCTGAGCGGGGCTTTAAAATTTTAGCACAGTTCGTCAAAGAAGTGTTCTTCTATCGATTCTTTGCTTGTGTCGGCTAAGTTTGGGCAAAAACAGAGGAAGTGGAATGAACCATTTCTTGCATTTTGGTCTTGGCATCATGTAAATAAGTCGAATGTGCTAATGCCCATTGTCATCATGTGGGTACCCAATGAGTTTGCGACAATGCCAACCAACGGAGGGAGCCAAGGCCTGCTAAGCTCGAGTAAGAATCTATATTTTATTTTTTTCATTTCTTGGAAATAACTAGCCATAAGTTTATATTTTTAACGAAGATCACCTGCCTGTCATTGGCGGTTTTGAGAAAATTTCGTTGGAGTGGCTGAATGCAAAGGTGTTCGTTTCGCTCGATTCGTGTGATGATCCGATTTTGGCCAGATTCCACCATTTTGTTGCCAGTTTTGTCACGATGCGATCTTCTGAAGCCTAAACATAAAGGATCATGAGAATCATTGTGAGACTGCCAAAATCAAAATACTAAATTACTTCGTCCGCGCGGAACAGTGACTTTTACGTTGTCGTACGCATGGAAGTATAGAGATATAATATATAATATACAGCCTATGTCCATCCACTGGTTATAGACTATCTCTGTAACAAAATTTCATTTAAATCGGTTCAGTAGTTTGGGCGGGAGACGGTTACAGAGTTACTTTCAAATTTATAATATTAGTTAGGATTTTGTCTTAAGTTAGTGTTGCAGTTTGTCAATTTCTTCTCATATCTCAATACCAGTCATCCAAAGAGAACACACATACAAATTCAAGAAAAAAACAGCATATTCAAATATGCAAAATTGGCTTTATTCAAAAGGATACTTTATAGTTTAAGACCTTGGTATAGACCTAAGGCACAGAAAATGGTAGAGCAATAATTAGATTTGATCGCTCTTTAATATTGCAAATGATTACCCATAGCCGACTTTAAATTAAGGTTAAATCTTATTGTAGATGATTATAAGGGAGAGAGAGAGAAGGTGACAACATTAATGCAAAAGCATAACACTGAAAGCAGATAAATGAGTTTTGATTGTGTTTACATTTCACTTTAAGGATTTTTATGGACTTCCTCAAATACGGTTATACACATATTTTCCAAATCAAAACTAAAACACGTATTGGGAGGCTGTAATGGCAAGAGTAAAGTGTTTTTTTTTTTTTTACATATTTACTTAATTTGAGTGCACTTAACTTTCAAGGCTCTTGTGCAAAAGTTCGAAGTCCTTATCTTTACTTTAAGAGCATCCTTATGTACATTTGCAAAAAAAAAAACTTTCTTTGAACATCCTTTCGGAAAACATCCTTTACACGGCCGTTCTATATGAGGAAATAATGTTTCAGGAGTAGGCAGTACTTAGGATATAATTTTTTGATTAGAATTAAAGCCATTCGAATTGATTAGGGTGTGTATACGAAAATGGCCGAGATGTATTCCATTAACAAAACATAATACTGCTTGTCCTTGTTACACCAAAAAATTAATCCGAGCTTTAATTTATTGATCAGGCTAAGTGGGAATTTTGTGTTTTTATATCCTTCGGTCGACTCCTTGGCTTTCCGCCGCTCGAAGCTCCTCCTATACATGAATTGAAGGCCCACAAAGACCGAGTCAGTCATTCGTTTTCGGTGAGGAAAAATTATGTTTTTTTTTTTTTTTTTTATTTCGATGGACATTCAGGCAGAATTCAGCCGCACCCATGCTCGTGGCTTTAACGTACTCAGTAAATGGCTAAGAGATAAGAGAGGTCGTCTGACTGTTGCGGAATGAAAAGAACATGAGTATAGCGATTGGTAAAATTAAATGCTTTGGTTATGGCTACGAATTGTGCACAGGCAGGGTTTTTATTTTAATTGGAATTTATTTGACCAGTTTTATGGGCTCCAATAATGATACTAATAATGTGGGAATGATAAAGTGTAATGGTTGTCCTGCTCCCAAATGTTTAGCATTCCATCGACAAATGGTGGGATAATCGTTTTGGGTTCAATTGGTATTTTATTATTTTGTACATACACGAGGTACGTATTGGTATTTTTTTTCTTCCTTAAATTTCGGTTTATAAAGCTTGGTTCTTATGAATGATTCTATTTTTGTTATAGAGATCAAAGTAGAGTTAACTTTGAAGAAGGCGAATGGGATCAAAAAATAAAATGAGTTCGTCCTTTAATCTGGGTTCTAGACAAACAATTCAATTGGAATTCAATTTCTTGGTTCAATTTCAGTTTTATAAGGATTAAAAAAAATTTAAAATCAATTGCGAGGAGGGTTTTTAGGATAGCAAGTCGAGCAGCTATGTTAAGGCAAAGATTGGCAAGGGGTAAGGTTGAAGAAAAGGTGGAAGGCCAAATCCAAAAGTAAAAAAATTTATTAGCAGGTACCTGGTCATTGGTGGTTGGTCAGGTGAAGTTCTTGAACTCCTTCAGAGTACAAGTCGAGCTGCGATCGTTGACAATAGTAGGACGGTTTTTTGATGCTCTCATATAAATTTTACAAGGCACAATTTCCAGATATTAAGAATATGGGCGATGCACGGTACCTATTGCATACAACCAATAATCTGTTTCCGCCTTTAAGAATTCTTATTTGAGTAATTTTTGATTATTGTTGTTTAACAGCACAAAATTTCTATTGAGATGAATTTTGAATTACCTATCCCTGTTCGATCGAAAATCTATCTGAAATCAGGGCCGGATATTGAATCATCCCCAAATGAAACAGCTATATGTAGAGGTCATTTCTCTCCCTTGGCTATTAACATAGTAGGTATTCGCTCATTCTTTTACTTTGTAAAAACAATCCACTGCAATGCTGCACGAAGCAAGTCTGGAAAGTAAATCCCACTCAGAATTTGTCTTTGTAATCCTTGAGCATGTGCACTAATTTGTCATTGGTACCTATATGTGTTGTTGCTTTAATCATTGGCATGGCTTTTTTGAAAGAGTTGAAATGAACTCAAGTATCTGTTCTGGTTTTCCACGAATATTTGACCTTCTGGAGTATATTATCTATTATAATTTATAATGCTATCGTGAGAAGTGTCGCGTAATACATAGCTCTCTTAAAGCGTTGGCTCTGAAGCTACCCCTATACTATATAGCTTTGAAAGTTAATATCCACGTTTTTTCCCCTTCTTTATCAATATTTGGAACCGGAATGTAAGCGTTTAAATTCAACCGCTAGATTTATGACATAATTCAAATGTTTGACTGCAAATAGAACTGTCATTATTACACATTTTCAATAGCAATAAAAAAACTAGGAAAGTGTTCATTACAAAACGGGAAGTTTTTTAAGTTTGAAAAAAGCAGGCCGTTTCAATAACTAAGCCCGTACTACGAAAGCTTTGAAGAGCAAAAAGGATCATACCAATATTGTTTAGCGAATGCGAGACATCAGTTACGGAAGTTCCACAAAATCACCCTCAATATTGAGTTTTAAAGCAGTAACTACCCGTTTCGACTCATCAAGAATATTTTTTCCTTCATCGATGGAGGGCTGGAAGGCTTTCGTAACTCTGGACATTATTGAATCTTATCAACGCATGCAGAGGCGTACTAAACATAAATTGATTCTATAGATATTGCGCACAAGTGGCAGTACCTCACTCGGATCTCAAGGATCCATTGTGCTCCCTGGGAAAATCAGAGGATGAGGCTGTGTTGTATGGGTATTCCGATTTAATTGAAACGCACTGTATGACGGGATGATTGCAACTAACTTTATTCATAAGCAAGAAGGAACAATATGTATTCATGTGTATATATATAACAGACATACAAATGGTATGTACCAATTGACACGCATACACTACATCTCCCCCTTAACTTTTTTTTTTTTTTTTTTTTTTTTTTTTTTTTTTTTTTTTTTTTTTTTTTTTTTTTTTTTTTTTTTTATGGAAATTTAGCAAAATTCATTTAGGTTACAAAAATAATAATAAATAAAATAATGGAAATTTAGCAAAATTCATTTAGGTTACTAAAATAAAAGAAATATTCATGGAATGTAACGATCCAGTAAATATTCATGGAATGTAACGATCCGGTTTTTTTACAACCCGACCTGATCTGGTCGTTACTACCAAGTGCCCGTCTTTGCTTGTAGAATCGACTTTATGACCCTCTGTTGTTGTTCCAGTAGAGATTTCATGGTTGTTGGAGCCTGGCCATACCACATTCTCTGTTGGCTTTTCTGTGTCTATTTCTGCCTCCTTGACTTCTTCTGGTACGTATGGTACTTCCTTACATCTTCCATGAACCAAGTGATGGGAGTTCCTGCGAAGAGTCCCCTGCTTTGTTTCAACAAAAAATGACCTTGGAGTGCCTGCCAATTTGGTTATGCGGCCCCATCGGCCAATATCTCTGATCCAAACTACATCTCCCAGTTGAAACCCTTCTCTTTTAAGAGCACCATGTCGTTTGTTGTAATTTGCGCACTGTTTTTCTTTAAGGTCGTTGTCTTTCAAAATGGCTTTCTGAAATTTTTCTCCTGCGTAGTTTGGAAGGAGTTGATTGTTATTTATTGGCAACATTGAGCGAATCCTTCTGCCCATTAGCATTTCTGCTGGGGACAAGCCGTTAGCTAGAGGAGTTGACCTGTATTCCATCAAGGCCATGTATGGATCGCTATTCTTTTTGAGAAGAGATTTTATTATTTTTACCGCTGATTCGATGAATCCGTTGCTTTGTGGAAATCTTGGAGAAGATGTTACATGTTGAAATCCCCATTGACTAGCAAATCTTGAGAATGTTGTATTATTTATAGTTTGAAATTGTCCGCCGTTGTCCGATCTTACTATGTCCGGGACACCATGTCTACTAAAGATGGACTTCATATGGTTGATAATGCAGAAAGTAGTTTGGTTCTCTAAACGAGCTATTTCTGGATACCTTGAAAAATAATCGCTCAGTATAATGTAAGGAACTGAGTTTTGGTAAAAAAGGTCTACACCGACAATTTGCCATGGCCTGTCTGGATTGGGGCTTTTTATCATATGTTCGTGTCTTGGTATAATCTGCTGTATACATATGGAACATTTTTTTACGTAGTTCTCAATATCCTGGCTGTAACCCGGCCACCAAACGGAATTTCTTGCCCTTGCCTTACATTTTACCACACCGAGATGTCCCAGATGTATTTTTTCTAGAATCTCTTTTCTAAGGCTGGTCGGTATTACCATTCTGCAGCTATGCATTAGAATATTCTCGTTTATTGAAAGAGAATTCTTTTCGTTATAATATTGACGAACATTTGTTTCAATTAGGTATCTACTTGGCCAACCGTTAGCGCAAAACTGTCGAACTTGTTTTAAAATGGGATCACTTTCTTGAGCTTCTATGATGTCTTTTAATTTTGATGAGCTTACTGGTATATTTTCAACCATCGCGTTTACAAATGTTTTAGTTTCTTCCTCTAATGAGTTATTTCCGCTTTCGGTATTTTCCAAAGGATGACGTGACAATGCATCTGCCGCCACTAAAAATTTTCCTGCCGTATAATAGATGTTGTAATTGTACTTCATCATTCTCATTCGGAAGTTTTGGAGGCGAGGTGTCAAGTCATTTATACCTTTTCTTGAAAAAATTGACACTAAAGGCTTATGATCGGTTTCAATGCTAAACTTTATACCGGTTAGAAATTCTGGAAACTTATTTACGGTGGCCCAAGTTAGAGCCAGCGCTTCTTTTTCTATAGGTGCATAGCCCTTTTCTGCGTCCGAAATAGTTCTAGAGGCATATGCTACTGGACGAATGTTTTGGTTTTCATCTACTTGTAACAGAACCGATCCCAATCCGTACGATGAGGCATCGGAAGAAACTATGGTCTTATGATTGGGATTGTACAGCTTCAGTACTGGTGCGCTTGTTAACATCTCTTTTAGTTTTGAAAATGCTTGTTCCTGTGCCATGTCCCATTGGAAAACTGCGCTTCCTTTTAAAAGTTGATATAAAGGTGCACTAATATCGGAAAGAAAAGGCACGAACTTACCCAAAAAATTCACCATACCCAGAAATCTTTTGAGTTCGGTGATGTTTGTTGGCTTTGGATATTCCGTGATCGCTTCAATTTTTGATTTACACGGATGGATCCCATTTTCATTGATCTGATGTCCGAGAAATTTTAAAGATTTAGCCCCGATTTCACACTTCTCTTTGTTTAGAGTTATTCCGTTTTCTCTTAGTCTTCCCAGAACTTGTCGTAGTATTCTGTCGTGATCTGCTATATTTGATGCATAAACTATTATGTCATCAATCTGACACTCTACGCCTGGTATATCCTGAAGGAGCTTTGTCATCAATTTTTGGTATATCTCCGATGCCGATGAAATCCCGAAGGGCATCCTTAAAAAACAAAATCTCCCAAAGGGAGACAGAAAAGTTGTTAATAATTGAGACTTTTTGTTTAATTTTACTTGCCAAAACCCCGAGTTGGCATCCAATTTCGAAAAGATTCTGGCGCCAGACAATTGAGCCAAAGTGTAATCGGTAGTTGGCATCGGATATATTTCTCTTTCTATAGCTAGGTTTAGTTGTGTGAGGTCAACGCAGGGTCTTATATCCCCATTGGATTTCGTCACCACAACAAGAGGTGAACACCAAGCCGTCGGCTGCTCAACCTTCTTGATTATTTTTAATTTTTCCATCTCCTCAAGTTTTTCTTTAAGTTTATCACGTACCGCTATTGGGACCTTGCGAGCAGTGAAAATCTGAAAAGGAACAGCATTTGGTTTAAGTGTTATTTTGCACTCAACATCTTTAATACACCCTAGTCCTCTGTACAGTTCCGGAAATTCTTTTTCAATATTCACCTTTGATTTGCACGCTTTATCGGCGAATCCATTTTCCTTGATACAGTAAAGTCTTCCTTGAGCAATAAGTTGTAACCTTTCACTGGTTTTTAAACTGAGCAATTGTGTCTTTAAATCTCGCATAACATAAATGGTATTTCTTATTTCCAATGATAAGTGTTTTGTGATCGCTGTAAACATTCCTAGAATTTTTAAGCTTGACCCATCCGGACCACTAATTTTCTTGTTGACTTTAACCAGTTTCGTGTTTGCAAAGCGTGTTTTATATAATTCTTCGGAAATAACGTCAATTGGAGATCCCGTATCAATCATGAAATGTATTTTCTCTCCGTTTACTAAGACGTGGGCAAACCACGAATCATTTTTTTTTTTTACTTGATTTATTGTCATACTTCCAAGGAAATAGCTATCAGTGTCGCTTTCCTCCTCTGTATCTTCTCTTTGCTCCACTTGATTAACCGTTTGCTTTTTATTGTTGCGAGACGTCAGACAGACTTTTGCGAAATGATTTCGTTTTCCGCACTTTAAACACTGCATGTTGTTTGCTGGGCAAGAACGGCGATTATGTACTTCATTTGCCCCACACCAAATGCAACGTTTGTTCTTTATCGAATTACTGTTCTTATGTATATCTCCCCAGTTCGGCTTATCGTTGTTTTCTTTTTGTGCGTGGCTTTTCGTGTAGTGGCTGCAACCTGCTGACAGCTTGTGAACTGATTTAGACGACAAATCTTTTTGTTGTGAACTGTGAACTGAGGTAGACGACAAATCATTTTGTTGTTTTCGCACAGCCTGGTGCTGTCGCACTTCTGCTACTGCTTTTTGCAGTGTTAAGCTCGTTTCCAATTGCAATTTCTCCGATAGCCTACGATCGCGGACCCCAACAACTATTCTGTCTCGTATCATTTCTTCTCTTAGACTACCATAATTGCAGTTTTCAGAGAGAGTGTATAAATCCGTTATGAAATCTTCTATTAACTCACCCTCCATTTGTTCCCTGAGATTAAATTTAGCTCTTTCGTAAATCACGTTAGTTTTTATGATAAAATGTTGTGTAAAAGTCTCCATGACTTTTGTGTAGTCTCTTTTCTGGTTTTCGTTTTCAAATCTTAGTGAATTGAAAATATCATCCGCCTGATCGCCCATGAGGTAGATTAAAGTGTTAATTTGCTCTTCCTGCGTTGCCTTGTTAAGTTTTGAAGCGATGCGGAATCTTTCAAATCTTCTTTTCCATTTAGTCCATTCCGAAGGATTGCTAAATGTAAATGGGTCTGGACACCTGACTGAAAAACTTGAACTCGAAGAGGAAGCTTCAGCTCCTCCTCCAGCACTTCCTGTCGCTTCATTAACCATTGAAATTTTTTTTTATTTTATTTTTTTTTTTTTTTTTTTTTTTTTTTTTTGAAAGCGAAGAGCGAAGATATTATTAATTAGGTAATTTGAACCTTGATTAGGAGATCGCGTGAAACAGAAACCGATCCCACCGCTGCCACCATGTGTTGTATGGGTATTCCGATTTAATTGAAACGCACTGTATGACGGGATGATTGCAACTAACTTTATTCATAAGCAAGAAGGAACAATATGTATTCATGTGTATATATATAACAGACATACAAATGGTATGTACCAATTGACACGCATACACTACAGAGGCGATGGGAGGATTGGAGAGGAACACTGAACCATTTGGAGCCCTGAGTAAATTTAAGGACGTTGCTCAATGGGAGATTAGAGATGTCGCCCAGTTCGTCGAAGAAGTATTCTCCGAGGGTTTTTTCCGAGTGTGGGCCAAACTAGGACAGTCACAGAGGAAGTGGAATGATTTTTCATCTGCCTCCTCATCTTGGCATCCTCTACATAAGTCGGATGTGCTAATGCCCATTCTCATCATGTGGGTAACCAACGAGTTGTGGCCTATGAGAATGCCGATCAACAGAGAGCCGAGGTCTGCTAAGCTGGAGTAGAAATTCTGTTTTTTTCTTGGAAATATCTGGCCAACGGTCTCTGGAGACTCGGTATGTTTCTAGAGATGACCACCTGTCACTGGCGGTTTTAAGAAAATTATGTTTGATTCTGTTTTTTCTTGTTCTAGTGGCTTTGGAACTGAGGTGTTCGTTTCGATGGATTCGAGTGCTGACCTGATTTTAGCCAACTTATCCACCATTTCATTACCGATTATGTCACGATGTCCTGGAACCCAGGTTAAACTAACTGTGTTTGTTTCGCTGAACAGTCTTAGGTTACTGCGACAGCTGTCTACTTGTCTGGATTTTGTGATAATGGATGAGATAGCTTTAATGGCCGCCTGACTGTCTATGAAGAAGTCAATATATTTGTTGATCACGTTTTGCGGCTTCACACACAGCAAGTACCTATACTTCTGCTCGGAACACACAGCAGAATGCTTCCTGTTAGTAAGAGAGCTATATAAAATTTGAAGTGCAGTGAAAATAATCCCCCATTCCAAATGATCTTCTGTTAGCGCGAAGCTTGTCAATTTTTACTCCATAAGTCTTACCACTTAACCCTCTAATGCCTACAACCGCCTTTAGGCGGGGTAAAGCTTTAAAGTATTTACAGGTAACGGTATGATTTTGTGTCTTATCTGATAACCTTTACCTATAGCCGAAATATTTTTCTATGCATAGCTGTTTTTTGCATAGCTGCAGTGTGATTCGTTTGCAAGCTAAGCTTGTTCAAAGTGAAAATTACCTTCGCCAGCACGGAAATAAATATTTTTTTGCAAACACAATTTTCATTTGCGAAAAAAAAATTGTAATTATCGTCTGATCAAATTAGAAAAATAATAGGTATGTAAATAAAAGTGTTTTTTATGAATGAGTGAAAAAAGTTTTGTGCTGTGAAGTTTTTTATGTAAAATATCAGTGTTTTCTTGAACCCGTCTAGAGGCGGGTTCAGGCACTTGAACTTGTTTTCCCACATAACTGATTCAGTTCTTATGATAGGTAGCAATGTCAAGAAGATCTTTGAGGAACTTGTCGAAGATGACAGATGACGAAATAGCTGAGGTGATGAATGCTGTTTCAAGCTCCGAAGACACTGACAATGAAGATGATTTCGACTGTGACGACAATGTTGACGATCCAGATTTTATTTGCTCTGAAGATGATCTCTTGATTGACCATTGTTTGATGATCTCTACGAGTCAAATCTTGACGGATGCAGTAAATGCAGGTCTAGACATCAGCGCTTTAGACATTAGTCATCAAGAGCCGAGTGCAGTTCTTGCATCATTGCCTTCTACGTCCGCTGCTTCTCTTGCTACTTCGGAATCAATCCCCAGAGCTGATATCGCTAATATATCTGAGTCCAATATTGCTCCTTCACGTTATAGAAAACGCAAACGCGACTTGTATGACACCGAATTACAGGAAGAGGAAGGTGGCCCAGATTGCTCGAGCACGGGCCAATTCATTGGTGTTCTGAAAACATTGAAAAATGATGCCCAGGAATTCAAATCTATGTTGTGAAGAAAAAAAAATATGGAGCTGCATGTAAACGAAGTTGTTTTTCGTGGGGTAAAAGAGTTGCCAGATGAAATAAAATCTTTGAAAACACCATTTGACTTTTTCCACTACTTTGTGACTGATGAATTCATGCAGTATATGGTTGATGAAATGAATTTGAATGCGTTCCAGCAGAAAATTGAAACTCGATTTACTACCAACAAACAAGAAGTTCGACAGTTCATGTCTATATACCGCTTTCCAAATGTTCGTTCCTACTGGGGAAGACATTCGTTGGAAGCAATACGGACTACAATGACAAGAACTAGATTCGAACAAATGCGCCAGTTCTTGCATTTCAATAACAATTCGACAATGATTCCGAAGGGGCAACCTGGATATGACAAGCTGCATCGAGTTCGACCACTAATAACCCATTTCAACGAACGCTTTGGGTCTGTTCCTATGCTTCATCGGCTTTGTGTAGACGAACAGATGTGTGCTACAAAAATTAGTGGCAACCCTACTCGGCAATATATGCCAGCCAAACCACATAAATGGGGGACCAAGCTGTTTGTTCTATGTGATCACATGGGGTTCTCATATTCTTTTGAAATTTATTCTGGCGCAGGAAACAATGTGGTGCCAGAAAATGCACCAGATCTTGGAGCTTCGTCAAATGTCGTCGTTCGTTTGGCTAGTAATATTCCTGACAATGTGAACCATGTAGTATATTTTGATAATTTCTACACGTCATTGGGTTTGCTGACATACCTAAGAAGCCGTGGAATATATATTTTGGGTACCGTGCGCTCCAATCGAGTACCAAACATCAAATTGTCGAGCGATGCTGAACTGATAAAGCGGAAAGTTGAACGAGGGTATTCAGAGGAATATGTCGCTAATGCTTACGGGATTGATATAAGCAGCGTTTTGTGGATGGACAACAAAAGTGTTCGACTTCTTTCAACTTATGTTGGTACCAAACCATTCCTCACTCGAGAGCTTGTTCCACCACCCTCCAAATCTTCGCGGTAGGACAGAAAAAAACAACAACAAATAGAAGTTGACTGCCCATTCATAATAAAAGAATATAATCGGCATATGGGTGGTGTCGATCTCATGGATGGTTTACTTGGTCGCTATCATATTCATATGAAAACCCGAAAATGGACGAACCGCATATTTTTCCACCTGTTGGATGTGGCTATGGTCAACGCCTACATCCTTTTTCATAGGCTGCACAAGGGAGTCAAAACCGAACTACCAAATTTTCGTTCTGAAGTTGCGGAATCATTGTGCATGGTTTCGAACGAAGCAAAAAAAAACGAGAGGTCGTCCGACTTCTTCGCCAGTACCACCACCTTGCAAGCCAAAGAGGTATTATTTTCCTACTCCGGAGGTTCGATATGACAACATGGGTCATTGGTGCGTATTTCACGACCGCAAGGGCAAAAAAATGTGTAAAAACCCGGGATGTAAATCCAAAACACAAGCATTTTGCACCAAATGTAAATTGAATCTCTGCAATTCAACTTCAAAGTCGTGTTTCTTTGACTTCCATCAACGTTAATCATTCAATAAAATATTATTTTCATAACTTTACATGCTTATGTTTTTTTTTTTCCCGTAACGACCTAGCTCCGCCTAGAGGCAGTGTAAACATTTTTACCTGTAAAAGGTAAAGACTTAATTTTTTTGAAAAACTGATTTCAGATTCGTTCTTGTCACGTGCTTGTTAGTATATACTGATGTTTTGAATGAAATCAAAAAATAAGGCATTAGAGGGTGTTGACCACCCTGATTTATAATTGTAATCTAATTTTTCGTTTTACAGTAGTTGGTAGTTTTTTAAAAAGTAATTTATTTTAAAACTATTTTATCGAGATTTTTTATTCGTCGTAAGAGAACAAAGGTAGATATCTTTGTACTGTTCACCTTTTTTTAGGTTGCTAGCTATTAGCAGAAGTTATCCAAAAACCAATGTTCCCTATCTGCCTTCAACTGCTGTTTGTTTTAATCAAACGAATTTCTTTAACTTCCTTCAATTTGTTCTGTCTAATGGATCATTACACACGGCTCATGAGGTATTCTTTTAACTTTTGTCGTATGAGATTCTTAAAAATAAGTGCCGCAAAGGTGCACTTAGTAGTCCTTTCGAATGCTTGACCCGTTATCCCGTTGTACATTTTTGAAAAGGCCACCTCATCATTTACAACATATGCCGTAAATCAACTTAAATAGACTCGGTTGCTTATATATCAGAGTGCCTGTCCAGAAAAGACGACATCAAATAGATAAAAATGAAATGAAATGTCTCTTGGAGACTGGCACTGGCGTAGCAACATATACAAGTCCCCAGCTCTACACTTCCCTCATACATATAACTTACTATTGTCCGAAAAAGACCAAACGGATAGTCTTTTGAAAACGGAAGCCATCATATACTAAAAGGACGACACTACAGTCATCCTTATAATGCTTTACCGTAAAAAGAAAGAACGCTAAATTGTTGCGGTTTGTTCGTTACAATATTTTCTGGTGATTTACTACCTAGGCACGAGAGATGGAGTACTACCACCTTCCCTATTGTGTCAGTCTCGGTCCACCATTGTGTGACCCACAACTCTTGGCTTTATTTTTCTTTGCATTACCTGGTAACGGGTAATGACCACACAAACCGACGGGTTTTGTGGTGAACATAAATTATACCGCATGTAGAATTTATCAGCTGCTCTTTGGTTAACTCATAAAACTGAACCCACATTCGTTATAAATGGCATCTATGGTATAGCGAGGAGCGTATCGCTATAACAACGAGTATTACAGTTTATGTGGAGTAGATTCCAAATGTCATCGTTAAAAGAAATGCTAACAATGGTTTCAAATAATGACCCTTTCGTGTACTTACTCAAAATCTTTTTCCTCCAAATTGAAATCTTCAATTAAATTAAAATGCCTTGTCAATTGACTTCGATTTTCATACAAATTCAGGGGTGAAGGTCAGGATTTTCTTGAAATACTTCGAATGTTAACTTTGGGAATAATCAAATATAAAAGTTGCTGTTTTAATTGATCGAAGTGTTGAGTTGGGTTTTCTTTCTCTTTCGGGAAACAGGATGTGGGGCTTTTTCATCACTTGGAGACACACCGAAATGGCTCCCAAGAGGAAATGAAGGAATCTCTTGCGTCTAAACACTTTGTCGATCACGGTCAATAGTTGATTCCTTTTCTTAGGTAGTCAAACGATGTGCTTGAACATCTGTAGCTAAAAACTACACAACCTAGAACCAATGAATTCAACCCAAACTTAATTAAACGTCCAACCTTAGAACTAGATGGGTCTAACAATCCGTGACCTTTTATATTATAAATAGCTACTAACAGGTGAAAGTAGTAAAAAAAGAGAGCAGCAAACAACCCCATTCAACGCAGCATAAGCCTTGATGCAACAACTATTAAATATCGACTGTGTGGAGAAGGACCATCCATGCAGCTGTGACCATCAAAGTTCGGAATTTAGCATTTGAGCACGATTTCCGGTCAAACAATGAAGATCCAATGGGGAAATTATTTCACAGCGCTGCATGCGGTGCAAAAATAAAAAATAAAAAATGAAAAATCAGAACGAACTATTGTTCGTCAGTGGCAGTTTCAATTTTTTTTTCCATGCTTTTTCCCTCCTCGTCCTATTTGCAATCTCGTTAATATCGAATACGTGATTGAAATGGTCATTCCAGTATTAACTGTACCCTTGTAATGAAATCCAACCCTGTGACTATGTATTTTGCGCGTGCAAAGTGTCGTTGGCTTAGTAGAGATGAAAGAGTGTTGTGTTTTCAAAAAAAAAAGTAAAAAAAAAGAAGAAAATTTGAGACAAATGTCAACAGCAGTGCTGTGCTAATAAATATTATGAATGAAAGTGAAGTAGTATTTCAAACAAGTCCTGACACAATTTCAAGTTAAAAAATAAACGACGACATAAATTCTTGTTGATATAAGCCTTTAAATAAAAATTGTAAAGTAAAGAATAAAAAACAACTTTGTCGACCACAATTGGAAAACGTTATGATGTGTTCCTAGAATTGGAAATTGAACTGATGCTAAACACCTCACTCAATTAATTGCATTTTGTTCGCAAATATTTGCTATTCAATGTTTCATCAGCAATTCACCTGCCAATCCGGGAATAAAAGAAACGTGCGGATGCAATTTTATTTTATAATAAGTTCGAAGATGAAACGATTTTTGTTTATCTTTGTAGCTCTGTTCGTTTATGTTGCGTGGAATGTCTGTTCAACCAAATGAGTTTCGATGATGATCTCAAAAGGAGCAGAATAGCTCGATAATTTAAGTTGGTAGGACTAATTTACCAATGTTGGTATGCATAAATATTTAGGTTTCATTTCAGCAATCATTCCGTCGTAGCAGATGGGAGGCATCAACATCTTTTAATGACTTTTCTTGAATGAAGAGGCGGTTATTTTTGACATTTTACCTTTTGATGGATTCCGATTGAGATCCAATTTGCGTTTGGATGAAATTGATTCCCTTTAATCGTTTTAGGTATCATTTTTTATTTCCCCAAGTCCTGTCAGCCACAATTATCCTTTACTTTTCTTGTAGTTGCATGGGCGAAAGATCTTATTGTGGAAATTATTTTTTGCAGTCCGTCAATCCCTACAAATAAAAAATAAATAGGGTGGTCCCAGGGATTGAATGGAGTGTAGGTGTAGGTACCTACAATTTTTCTGCCAATTCCGAACGGCTTATCGAGAAAGGGCTTTTCATGGTAATGAATTTTCAAATGGAGGACTTGCCATTTTCTCGCGAATGGCGATACCCATGGCAAAACATTATTGCCCCTCTGGGTTAACAGGCAGACATGCTAACCATCAGGCCACGGGTACCGTTAATTTCTGATTGTTTTTAATACGAATTGAAATTTTTGCTGTGGGATGTCTTTTAAATACGAACTTTTCAGTACCAAATAACAACCACCTTTTGTAATTGCGTTGGGGATGTTCGAAGAAAAAATACAAAATGCTACAATGACAAGGAGATCAATTTACCAGCTCTCATTATGTCTGCGCCGAATGTTTGTAATTTCATTGGAGATTATGCTGGACAGTCACAGAGGAAGGGCTCCACGGTTTCATTACTAACTTCACAGGTTTTTCAGAGTGTGGTACCACTCAGCCTGGCTCGTGTAGTTGCTCGGCGAAGGAGGAGTGCATCAATAAGTTATCCACAGCCTTTTCTGATAAGCCAAAGAAAATAAGGCTGAAGCCTCGTTATGAAAGTTACGGAACATACTTTTAGTTTGTTTGCATTCAATGTATGCATGTCATCTACAGATGTGTCCTTGGCAGATTATGTCTTTCATGGAAGCCTTCACTGAGGATCCTAGCAGGCCACAAACACTGGTCCATGTTTTGAGAATGTCGAGAATATCGTTTTAAGTTGTACCGCGATGCCCTGAAGTGCAATCAATCTGAACCCAATCTTCTGACTCACATTAAGAGGTAATGAATACCCTTGTAATGTTATAGAACACAGTGCGAGCATTTCAGAAAATGGGAGAAAACTTAAGAGGAGACACCGATGCACATTGCGTTCAAGCTCGTAGGTAACGCAGCAGAGCCTGGTAAAGCATACCCCATTCGGATAGTGCGACTAAAAAAATGAATCTCTTTACTTGACTGTACGTCTGAAGTTCGGCTCTTGGTAAAACTCATGAGCATTATTAGCGAAGCGGATGTTGCTACCATATTTTTTCACTAGAGTGCAGTTTGTAAGAAAGGCGTAAGTAGAGAGTGAGGTTAGTAACATTTCGACGATGTTCAAAGAATCAATCGATTCTACGATTGAACTATCACCTGTCAGTCTTAACGCTCTATTTTGAGCCATATAAATTGGGCGCAGAGATATTCTGAGAGCACCTGACCAGATATGAGATGAATACTCTGGTTTTGGGCGGATGAAGGCTTTATAAATAGTAACTAAGTTAGAAGGGTTGAAAAATTTTCTGCACGGTCTTAAGAAACCTAAGCATTCAGCATCATTTTTGGCGACTTAAATTTATGTGATCATTCCAACAAAGGTTATTGTTTACACACATACCAATTACGAAATATTGAATTCTACTTGGTTTTTACTACCCCATACAACAATGCTGTTGGTCAGAATTCAATGAGCTAATCATACGCAACCGTTTCAGTTCCACATCCGAAGAACAGGGACGTGAATTTGTAAACCAGTTTGTGAAACTTAGAGTACGGTCGTTAGCAAAACAGTTAAGAGACTTAAATGTTTCAGACAATAGATCGTTTACAAAAATGAGGAAAGGAGTCGGAAGCATAACGGAGCCCTGTGGCATACCAGCATTCATAAAGTAAAACTTGTATTGAATAGTCGGAAAGGTAGTTTCTAATCCAACGAAGAAGAGGCTTAACGATACCAAAACCACGCATTTTTGAGTAGAGATCTTGTACCGAACCCAATCAAAAGAAATATCAAGCGCAATAATCTCACTATCTCCAAAACAAAGTAAGGATTTGTGTCACTTTTCAGTGAGATATGCCATCAAATCACCAGTGTACCTTTTGTAACCAAAGCCATACTGACGGTCATTAAGAAGCTTTCGTTCTTCAAGATATTTCATTAGTTGATAATTCATCAAAGTCTCCATTATTTTGGAAAGAAGACTTTTAAGTACAACTAAACAGTAATTGGGAGGTTAGGAAGATTCACCTTGATTAGGGACGGGCTGGACAAATGCAGTTTTCCATCTATTTAGGACAAAACACAGAAAAATTGGAAAAATAGAAAAACTTACGCAGTGGTTTTGTAAGAATAGAAGAACAATAGTAAGGGGTTTGAGTAGAGCCTTACGCACACCATGGCTGTCACTGCAGAGATAAATACTTCTTCCCATCTATAACCTTTCCTTGTAACGTTAATCGAAGGCGTTTAGATATCATACGTCTTTTTTTGAAAGGTGAATAAGTAAGTGTGGCATTTCGAAGTCGAGTGTCAACGACTTCCAAAACAGCGCTTATGCCAGGTCCGTTATCGGTTCTGGAACCCTTCGTAAGAGTTTCGATAACAATCGTTCCCCGATTCAGATTGTAGAGTGAACCAGTCCCGAACCACCGAGGAAAACTTGGCCTTTGAGTCTTTAAATCATCGTTTCGAAGAGCATATTTTCAGACGTAAATCAGAAGATATGCTGCTTTTGAGTTCGTCAAAGCTTTAGTGTGAATTGTGGCAGAGACCACTTGTTTTTAAACAAAAAAATGTCTTATGATAACATCCCACAGTATAAATTGGAGGACGGTTCAACAGTGCATTGAGAGCTGTTAAAAGCCTTAGTACGCTGGAAAACACCCAGTATATCAACACATTTTATTTTTTGAAATTTGGCGAACGGTTCAATAACTCATTTACATGAAAGATTGTCTCACCAAACAACTGAGGCAAGGAAGATAAAAAATCTTATCATAGATAGGTCCATAGGACCCTTTGCTGTAACTTATCCCATGTCTTGCCAAAAGCTTGAAAGGGAATGGAGGGAACCTCCAATTTATTGCCGATTCCGAAGGGCATATCGAGGTAGTGCTCTTCATGGCAATGAATTTGCTTTCGGAGAAAATGCCGCATTCCCTACGAAAAGCAATTATGTACTGTGCAAAATCATTTTTTTTTTCCTGACGTTTCCGGGACTCGAACCTCCTAGGCAGAAACTATACGGCAGAAACTCAACGCCGTCACGTGCACCACTTACCTTACACTGCCGGAAGACTGAAAGTGTCTCAGCAATAGACATGTAAGGTTTTAGCATTTTAACATTTTCGCGAGCTTTACATTAACGGTTACTTATTATGAAGTCTTGAGACTTTCCAGCACGTTTTTAAGGACATCTGATGATGTAACTGTTTCATGGTGTTGATGCAATCACCGAAACAGCGAAATGGGAAGAGTTAAATGGGAACAAAAAGCTACGCGCGAGTTCAATCGTTTTTCAATAAATTATCTCCCGTACAAAGACCACCTGCGCTAGAGGCAAATCGAAAGTATGCAGGTACATGTCGTCACGGCGAAAACTAAACCAAAAACGAATTTAATAGTGTCAGTTTGAAGTAATTTGCCATACAAATGGCTTTGTAGAAGAAAGAATTAAATCAAAAAAAATGTGTCAACCAGTTTTGCATTCCCATTTAAACTACGTCAACGTCGAGGACGCCGACGACCGACGTTGTCTACGCAAATAGAACCGAGACAATCTCTGTCAAGGCACAATCAACATGTCCTTTAATGGCAAGAAAGACGATTAGAAGAGCAAATACCATTTTAGAACACAACTCAATGTACTTCAACAAAAGACCAGACTTTCATTGGAAATCTTTGGGACAATGATGTCAAACCAGTTGGCATACAAACATGTCAGACTTACTCCACAACGCATACGTTGATTAAACAACGCAAGACATGTAACATCTCTAAACCCACTTTCCTCTCCTATAAATTTCAATCACGTGGTCCAAACAATCCAACAAACCGGTCCTTCTCCTTTACAACAAAGGAAATTGTTTGTCCCTTTCACTGCACTGCATCCCCAATCCCAAGCATTACAATAAAAATAATAATTCCCAGCCTACTTGTAGAAAATTAAAATAAAAGAAAAAAAACATATATTTGAATTTCATTTCTTTCGTCTACGTTTTTCATAAAAATGTCAGCATCATTCCTATTTTACTTCGGTGTAATAAAATACTTCCAAGGAAGGAAGATGAAATAAAAAATGAAAATGTTTCACAATGAAGATGATTTTTTTTTTTTCGTAATTCATCAGCTGAAAATGTCAGAGAGGCTGTGAGCCGAAATGAAGACTGATAACTTTTGGACCGTTTCGTTTTTAACTGTGGAACTTGTTCGTTTTTTCCTTAATTTCAGTTTGTTTTTTGTTGGCCTTGTATTTTGGGTAGTCTGACGATGATTTATGAGCCTTAAATATATAAAATAACCTGAGTGCTCCTTACTTTCCTAGTCAACGAAAAAAAAGAAAGAAATGGGATGATTTTGATTCAATCAGGGCACAGTTGAACTGTTTGCAAAGTAGGTAAGTCATCTAAGAGCATTTAAGCACAGCAGTAGGTAGGTAGCTCCTGATGGTAGGTGAGGTGAAGTTTCGTTTTCCTACACTCAAAGCACAAAGAATATCGTGTCAGACTTAGATGAATGAAAGCAGCCCAGAAAAGGTTTCAGCTGAATTTCAATTCTTCAAATCTTAGCTTTCAAATAGCCCAGCGACTCAAAGGACAACCTTTCAATCTGCTTAGTTTTTAAATAAACTACAAAGTGAAACGAACTCATTAGCATTAAACTCTTCGCTACAACTTTTCCTCTCAATGCCGCATAAAAGTTGCCTCTCAATGCCGCATAAAAATTGCCACGCTGCACCGCTCGCGCCGGATGCATTTAGAAAAGAAGCTCGCTAAAGAAGGGCGAAAGTAAATTCACCTATCTATTCTAGTTTTCAACTCTTAAAAGTTATCTCAAAAGCCTTTGTCACTTGTACTATAAAGAACAGTTTTTCCGAACTTTTCTAAACTTGTCCAAAATGATGAAGTTTTCAACTTTAACTGCGACGAGCGACGTCCTTTACAACCATCGTCATGTTGTTTCGCATGTCCTCTCTGGCTATGATACGGTTTTACGTTAATTTTGTAAGTGTCGTTTCACCCCTGAACATGGGGTGGAAAATTTTAAACGAACTTGTCTTAGCGTTTGGGGGATTGGGAAGGAAAATTGATTTTTTATGATTAATTTATTTTTGACTAATCGATTTTACATGCTCCCATGTCGTCTTAAGAAGTACGTACAAACTTTTGTCATTATGTGATTAAAGCTTAAAGATGGTGAAAGTAAAAGAGTGGAATCGTTTAAGGGGTTTGAGATTAAGAAAGGTGTGGAGTCAAGAATGAGCTGCCAACTTTTGAAGAGTTTGTAAGCTACCGCGGCGTGGTTAATTCTATTTTGAAACCATGTTGTTCAACGCATGATATGTTGAATCAGTGGTCTTTCTGGTGAGATGGTTTGAAAAACCGTAAACTGTAGCAAAGCGTAACAAAATCAAACAAACAACAAGCTCGTTAAACGTATGTAAAATGAGAAATGCTTTATAACGTTACGAGCAGTAGGAAGCTGCACTTTACTTGATTCATAATATGCGTTTTTGATTCTTGTTGTTCTTCCTCTCTCTTTTTTTTCGGCGTTGCGATAATGGTGCACCTATGGGCGACCCACAGCCCATAGAAAAGTAATAACTTTTATTAGATTCTCAGATTAAATTTCTCATTGTTGTGTTGTAAACCATTCAATACTTCAATTTATTGATTTTAAGTGGGCTTCAGAAATACTTAATTTTACAATGGAAACAATTCACCGCAATTTCCATTGACGTTGAAGTAAATTTAATTTTTTCTTACATCAACTGGGGGAATTTTTCTTAGAAATACCATTTTTTCTGTCGGAGGTTTGTGAAATGAAATACCAATTGGAGCACTCAGACCTAAATAAGCGGACTATTGTATTGACAAATAGCACCCTACTTTGATGGTAGCTTTCCAGATGTTCGTAGAAAAGCCAAAAGCCGCAGGCTTTACGAGAAGACTAGGTTACCAGCTCTCACCATGTCTGCGCCAAGTATCTGTAACCTGATAACAGAAAATGCAGGACATTCACAGAGGAAGTGCTCGACGGTGCCATCATCTTCTCCACAGGATTCCCAGAGTGCGGAATCATTTAAGCCCAACACGTTTAAATGCTTGGCAAACGAAAAATGCCCCGTGGCAACGCCAATAAGCTTTCTGCAATATGTCCTGCTACGGGATTGCAGAAATATTTCAGTCTTTTTATTAACGTTTGGGAGAATACGTTTGGTCTGTTTACATCCCATAGAGGCATGCCATCTGCGGTTGTGCTTTTGGCAGATCCAATCGTTGGTTGAAACCCTTAATGAGGACCCGGGGAGGCAACGCGCTGGTTTAGATTCAGAAAAGGCACATCCGCGAGATTATTGCCTTGCAAGTTCTTCGGCGATCTTGTTTTGAGTTATGTTGCGAGGGCCTGGATCCCAAACGAGACCCAAAGAATTTAGTTTTCCAACTGCAGGGTTTAGGGTAGTTTCGAGGGTTTAGACGAACCTAAAGCACAGATTGGCTATCTCTGCAGACACAAATAGTTCTCCTCCTTCAGGATTTGTTCGTGACGTTGCTTATAGCCATTTGGATAGTGTATACGTCTCAGCTTGGAAGACGGATGCATAAATGTTCATGGTAGAAGTACCATAAGAAGTATTATAAATGTACACATACACGCATCACAATTGACGCCCGTTAAAAGTGGGTTACCAACACACAAAAATCGAGAACCAGAGATATGAAGATCTTAATCAACTTTATTGTCGGCCTTGGCTGATTCCTGAGCTTGCAATTTGTTCAACTTGAACCGGTTTCGGACAGGAATCTTTAACCTCGTTTTCTGTCAGTGGCTAGAAAAATAGATAGTTTCTTTTTAATCATTGATGTAGTTTCTCGAATCATTTTTAAGAGGAAAATAATATTTCGGAGAACTCAGATCAATCACGGGTCTTTTTCTTCTACCATCGTTTCAATCTTCTCTTTTTGCGCAGTAGATGAAAATAAGGTCTTGTAATTTTAGAGATAGCCTCAAGAGTGGTCTCTGGATGACTGAAAAGAGAGACTGAAATCCAGCGTGGATTTGAAGCCCGGTCTAATGACTTAAACTGCACCATTGCTGCCCGTTATCTGCCGAAATTCAAATTAATTTTGTTCGATTTTGGTACCTGTTTTGGTTGGCATGTTACGTTACGTAGGAGGTTTTAGAACGCCAACGAAAAAAAAGAGTTTTCCACGGATATCGCCTTTCGCGAGGAATTGTTAGTTTCTCTTCCGATAATAATTACATAATCTTGAAAAGCTCTTTAGCCGTTAAGAATCGGCAAAAAATTGTAGATCCCTTCCATTTCCTCACAAGGTACGGTGCAGAGAAATGCATTAGGTGACAGCCTCTGATGCGAGAACCTATTTATATACTTATGATGATGCTGCCTTCACCAAAGCTTAGATTTTATTAAATTTCCTTAACATGCCGTTTGAACCATAGGTCCTCCCTTGCAAAGCGCCACCAAGTTAGCATTACGTTCCGTATTCCTCACTCAGTTTGTATTGATCGGTCTTGTTGTTTAGGTGTAGCAGTGCGAATTAAGTCATGGCCGATATGAATATAAAGTTGTAGAATAGAGCATGTAGTGGTGTCTTTCCTCATCAGATAAGGAAGATGGTGAATGCAAAATGTTGTTGTTTAGCATCATAAAATTTCATGAATTGTGTATTAAGAATCACTCCTCTTTTCTGTTCATTCCAAAAATGATGGGCCATAAATTATAGCGCCTATTCATTATTATAATATATATCGTAAACTTAACTGGAAAGAAAATTTAAAAGAAAGAAAAAGGAAAGCTCAAATCGCTTTCTACACTTGTAGTAGAATTTTTTGGAAAAAATGTGGACCTGGTCCTGGTCTGGTATACATCCATAATAAGATCAATCCTCACAATGCCTGTCTAGTCTGGTGGCCATCATTAGAGAAGGCTTCAACCTTAAGACCAAGTTCAAAATCCAAAGACTTGCATGCATTGGCTCAACTAGTGCCATGAGAACAACACCAACTGCAGCTCTGGAAACCTTCCTGTAGCTAGTCTCCCTACATCTTTTTACTAAGGATATGGCGGCCAAAAGCGCACTGCCACTCAAACCATGCAACAATTGGAAAACAGGTATATCAGGCCATAGAACCATCATGAACCATACAGATATAGACATTCAAACAGAATTTACCTCACAAATCCAGACTAGACAATAGACCAACGCTCTACCTCTCCAATCTTCCAACTTCCTCATGATTTCCCGGGGAGCACAATGGCACCTTGAGATCCGAGTGAGGTGCTGCCACTTGTTCACACCTTATTGCAGCGGTCACTGTCCTTCTCATTGGCATAGAGTGAGGTCAGGCAAATTACTAATCAAATCATTGTTTTGACATTCTTTTCTATTCCTTGAATTGATTTTTACTTAACCCAAAACTGCGATGAAATTCAACCTACCCTTATTTTACTTTTCGAATGAACACCTTTTTTCAATCTGAAATTGGTCTTTAAATACGAAGGGGACTTTCGCATAAAATACTCTTGCAAAAATTAATTGAAAACGATATTTTTATAATTAGAGTCTAGTGAATAGCCACTAACCCCTGTTTCGCTCGAGATTGCCGTTTATGTCCTTTAGTACTCAGTAGGTACGTGGTAGGGCACTATGAAGAAATTTACTAGTATGAAATCGGTGAACTGTTAATCGGTTTGTCGGAGCATATCCTTAACAGTATTTTGAACGAATTCTTCTTTCAGATTTGGAATAGCGCTCACAATTGTGTGTTAAAATTTGCTTTTTATTATAAAACCACCCTGTTTACTTCAACTATAACCAGAATGTTTTACTTGAGGAAACTTCATTAGCAGCTCCAATTTGATGATGAAAAAAAAAACACAGCTTATCTTTCCAACAAAAACCATCTGAATGCCTGAACAAATCCATGTGGTGATGCAAAAATGCATCAATGATTTTGAGTAAAAAGATATCAAAGCATTTGTTTAACAGAAATTACTATGAAATTGCACCACATTCTGAAATAAGGATATGATATACCAGTTCGTTAAATTTTTTGAATAGCTATACATTTCTGCAAATGCTTGCTACATAAGAACGAGTTCCCGGAAAATTTGCGATTCGGTTTGGGTCTCGCTTCGACTTTCTCAAATTTGCAAAAGCTTCAAAAGCATTTTTTTTTCAACAAATTAATAGTACATACATGGAAAACGAACGAACGAATTAATCAAAAAGTTCTTCGCCGTTCTTGTTTGTTCCAGATTTGGTGGTACTGTTACTGCAGGAGAAATGCTTCAAGAAAAAAAAGTACAAACAAAACTGGAAATTAAAAACATGAAAAAGGAAGCAAACACCTTCTTTATTAACTTTATACACAAGTTGGTCCTTGGTGCGGAAAAATGTTCACTTTTGTGCGCCATGTTGGGGCACATTGAAGCACAAAAATGGTACTGAACAAGGTTTCACTTTAAAAATTTCAAAAAAGGCCAATTTAACGATCGTCTCTTATTATTTTAAATTTATATATACGAAATCATTTAAGGTTACACTTTTAATTGCCTTTAATTAGTAGATAACAGTTTCACGTGAGTATGTACCGGATTCAGTCATATTTACGCTCGTTGGTTTCAACGAAGCAGTCGTCTGGTTTTTGTTTTTTTATTTATTTGCATTCCTCCAGTAGGGTGATGCATATGAGTACCTGGTTATTAAGCGCAAATAATTATTGTCAACCCTTCGATAGACACGTCCATGAACCTTATACATCAAAGAGTCATGCCAACCAGTCTACCATAAGTCTGGTTGTTTTCGAAGTACAAAAATAAACCGATTCATTCATCCAACTATAAATATGAAGATAGGGTAGCACGATATCCGCTGTCAACCAAGAACAGCTACTCTCGAAAATTAAATTAAATTTCGTTAAGCATTTAATTGGTTGTCCGGAGAAACGGCTAGCCGAATGGAAAATTGGCTGACACGCACCACCTTGATCCTTCAGTTGTAAAATTGTCAAACGCAATGAATGACATATTTACCAAGAAATTTCAATTATTCAAAAATGTCTGCCAGTTGACAGCAAATACTTGGTGGACAGCGAAATTAAAGCTACAAATAAAGGGCAATGACTTTTGACTTAACAAGTGCCTACAATTATACATAATTGACACTAAGATTCGGGTGCTTGCCAATCGAACGGGCAGCAACACATCCATCAATGGTTAAAAGAACTCTGAGTAAGTAGAAGTCAACATCAATCCGAAAAATTCATATTCATTTTGTGTTCAAGAAATGAAGGAGGTTGGAAGTGGGTTGCGAGTTGTTATCAACCCATTGAAAAATATGACGCTTTGATGGAAACCGAAAGAACTTCATGATTTCACAAATGAATGAGAAAGCGTTTTACTTGTTATTGCGTTCACGGAATTTTTCAGTGAGTAATTCAAGGCCGAAAGCACCAACCTATGTACATTCTTGAAATTCGTGTAATTTAGGTATCTATAAATTTATGCAAGGAAATGTTTTGTTTCAAAAATTTATGAACATTCTTCTTCTCGCCCAACACCTCAATAAATAATAACGGTTGCCAGTAATGGAATATTTTGAATTTTTTTTCTCTTGATATACTTTTGCTTTACTTCAAAGCACTGACAGAGTATTGGGTACATTCATTTGAAATTGAGTTCGCATTCTACCTTCAAGCTTCAATAGGTACAAGTAAACAATAAGTGTTCATTCTCTTTGAACTCTTGGCCCGGAATAAATTTAATGCCAATTCTTACATGTCATTTGCCAATTCAGAGCTTGGAGCTTGGAGCTTATACGGAGATTTAGATCTCATGTAATTATTCGCTAATTATTAAAATTGTTTATTCTCAATTTGACTATTGATTATTTTTCATTAAAATTGTTTATTCTCAATTTGACTATTGATTATTTTTCAGAAAAGAAAAAAAGGAGAAATTTTTGCTTACCTTTTCTGTCCTTATATCTCTGGGGTTGCCGCATTTGCATTCCACTTTGTAGATCGGCTACTTAACGGACCACTGAAAAGAAGAAATGAAAAGACTAATTATTCCTTTTTGCTTGCTATGGTTCACAGAAAAAAACTTTTGAGATGCTAACTGAGGACGATTGAGATGTCATATGCAAGTCTGTCAGTATTTCTGTCTGTCTGTTAGCCATTGAACGCGAGACGATGCCATGGTTAGGAGTCTGGACTACCAGCTCACACCATATCTTCGCCGAGCACCTACAACCTGATGCGAGAAAATGCAGGACACTCACAGATTTAGCAGATTTATAGTGCTCTGCGGTGTCATCATCTTATACACAAGATTCACAGAGTGTAAGGTATCACTAAAGCCAAACACGTTTGAATGCTTGATAAAAGAGAAGTGTCATATGGCAACGCCAACAAGCTTTCTGCAGTCTTTTCTTGTACGGGATAGACAAACTTCCAGCTTTCATTAACTTTTAGGGAGCATACCTTTAGTCCATACTTGTCCAAGTCCTGCGAAAGCTGTCTGAAATCCATTCCTTTAAAGTTCATCGGCAATCTCATTTCCCGTTATGCCGTTATGACCTAGAACCCTAAGACTGATCGAGACTAAGAATTTAGTCTTCCGACCGCATTCAGAGAAGTTTTGCATTCCAGGATCACTTTCGAAGTAATAAGAGGGTTGAGTCGAGCCGTAAGCACAGTTTGGCTGTCCCTGCAGACACAAATACTTCTCCCCATTCAGCCATTGTTCGTAACGTAGCTTAACGTTATTTGGATAGCATACGCCTCCGCTTTGAAAACTGATACTTATGTGTCTAGAGAGGCGTGAGGTCGTATGTCATCGCTCTCCACAAAGAGACCGGCGCCTGATCTTTTACCAGTTTTGGAACCATCTGTGAAGATTCGATAACAGTCCTTTACTGGCTCAGAAGGCCCGAGTACAGTTAAGAAATATTGGTCTTTGAAAATTGGCGACCGAGACAGTGAACTGAAGCATAGAAGCTGATTAGTCTTACCATAGCCGTATTTGTCCAAAGAACCCTTTTCGGTGACAGACCTGTCTGGCCGAATACTCTGTTTAAGTGTAAGATGGGTCAGACCAGTAAATCTTCCGCTTGTCGTAAAATGCACCAACTCAGTTTTAAGAGGATTGACAGGGAGACCGTTTTTAACACACTGGGGATCTGTAGCACAAAACAACAGGTACTTGTAATACAAGTGAATTCTGACATATTATGTAAGAAATTTCTGTAACACAAAGCTAAAAATTTGTTTGATCTTCTACAAATGCAATGGGCATAATCCTACAAGTGGCTCTTGACTTGAAGCTTTGTGTTACAGGCTCCAGCTGTCAAGCGCATATCCTGTTGAGAAGAAGAGGCAGCTAGGAGACTGAATCCAATTGAGAGCACGCTGCCATTGTCGTGTTTGGGCGTGTAATTTAGATTTATTAAGCATTTCAAGTAGAGTCGATCTGCGCTTTAGAAGAGGAGATAAAACACCTCCTTTTTGACAACATTTACTCACTCGTGTTGTAACATATTGTTCAAGATCACCTTTCCAATCATTAACATTGCTATAATCTACAATACTAGGTATACCGTGTTGATATCCTCATTCGATTCTTATGGTTATTGGCTGGAGCTCTTCTACAAAATTTAATATTAAAGAAGTTCGAACTAGATTCAATTTTTAAAGTAATTTAAAAAAAATTTTAATTTCTCACAATTATTTTATTTTCGCAAATATTTGTTCCATGAGTATTTGAAGACGGTACCCCAAAAGCATTGAAGTAGTTTGGGATACAAAATTATTTTATGAAATTGAAAAATCAAGTAAGGAGTTCAATGATTTTAATATTCTTTTTGGTTTGATAAATGGAAGACGACAGCGTTTTTCTGTTTTTGATTCAAAATAATATTTAACAATCCGCTTCTTTATACATTTTGTCGTTTTAGGTATCTGCAGTCTCATACCAGAAGAAGTAAATTTCATCCGTCTTACAGCTAAAGTAGTGCAGCTTGCAGAAGGGAACAAGTTCGTGTATAGTTTTTCAACAATCGATTCGATAGGAGTCCATAAAGAATTTATATTAGTTTGTTAACAAGCAAAGATATTTCTTCACAAAATGTTCAAGAGTCTCATATGCAAAATGATGAAAAATGATGATGATGATGATGGCTCGTTACCAAACACAAAAAAACTTATGGATTTAAGGTTCTACTTTCCCTGAAGTAGGGCGGGTGCTGAAAGAATTTTCACATCAATCCAGAGCAAAAAAAAAAATCGCAAAAAAAACTTTTGGAAATCGAGTTGAGAAGAGTAGTTCTGCATACAAAAGTCTTTCTAAAGTATGTCCAAATAAGAATATAGGTATGGAATTTATACATACTTTAAATAAGTACACAAAATGTGCGCTTTTATTGCAAAGGTTTAAGCCATACAGATGGCGTTCGTTTGGTTTCTTTTCTTACCACCAAATTTTTATTTTTTAGGCTCATTTAATTTTTAGTTTATTTTTATTATTTGCAATAAAAACATTTTTTTTGTTTGGGATGCACGACATATCTGAAACTCTGCTATGAAAAGAGTTTTTCTTACTTGCGATTAAAAAATATATAAATAAAAAGGGTGGCGCAACAGAGGGAGGAGCCCCTGGGCCTAGTGCATTTCTCACAACCATGTCTTGTGAGGGAATGGGGGGGACCTACAATTTTCTGCCGGTTCAAAACGGCTTATTGGGAAAGCGCTTTTCATAGCAATGAATTTACTAACGGAGGACTTGCCAATTCCTCGCAAAAGGCGATAACCGTGCAAAAACTTTTTTGCCTCTGCTGAGATTCGAACCTCGAACCTCTGGGTTAGCAGGTGGACTTGCTAACCATCACGCCACGGTTTAATTGGAGATGTCAATTAAACATGGCATTAATATGATAGAGAATACGATAAAAGTGGGCCCTGTAATTCTGTCTGTCCGTATATGGATCTTCAGCCTGAACTAATAGACCAATTTTCTTCAAATTTGCAGCTAGGTTTTTTGAGGCAGCCTACAGAGTTATACATTTTATTTCATTTCATTATACAGAGGCCATACATGCGGTAAAATAATACTTATTGTTCTCGAAAACGGCTCCAACGATTTCGATGGAATTCTGTGTGAAGGATAAGTTTCAAGTTGCCTGTCTTATGATGATAAAAATTTTTTTTTGGAAAAAAGTCAAAAAACAGTTTTTTAAAATCAACTTTCTCGTTAATTGTTTTTACGGTGTTGAAAAATTTTGTACTTTATAAGTCCTAAGTTGTTTAAGAAAGAAAGCATATCAAAATTTTAGAAATTCAAATTTAAAAATTTTTTATACATTTGATAAAAAAAAAATGGATTTTTTTCCCATTTTTTGCATCTGAACAATTTCTGGCATAATCTTCAACTTTGCACACTTGACTTTTGAAAATCTTTTTTTTTTCAAATATGTAGTTAAAAACCGTTTATTTTGAAAAAAAAAAGGAAAACGATATTTATTAAATGCAACTGCAAAAGAATACCGTTTTCAGATTTTCGCTTGAAACCTTTTTGATAGTTAATTTAATTTTTTCAATATTTTTTGTATACTCGGCAGCCCTGCACCACCAAATACATTATGAAGAGCGATTACTTAAATCTTGTACTCAGCCTTAAGATTTTGATATCGTATTTAGCACAAAATCGCAAGTTCGTGGGACCCAATCGCGTTTATTTTTTCCTTAGTCGTTCGAACTCATCATAAAGTCGTTGCACCTTATATTTACTTATTTCTGTAAAACACATATTTGGTTTGAAGGCGATGCAATAATTGATTGGATAGTTATGATCATTCAGTGGCGTAGCTAGGAAATTTTTCGAGGGGGGGGGGGGGTGGGGGGAGGGTTATATGTAAATAATTGTACATAAGTAAAAGACATTGATAGTGTAATGTTCGATGGACTTGGCATGCGATATGCATTTTTGGGGCCATTAGAGACAGCTCAGTTAAATGCCGAGGGAATGTCTAATTACTTTGAACGTTACTCGGCAACAATGTTTGCAGTAAGCGAATAATGGGCGCAATACCAAAAATGGGGGGAGAAACTGGCTCTGAAATTGCAAAACAACTAGAAGCTATGGTGCCACAGGATAAATGGGCTGAAAGACGTCTCTATCGTGACAATTGTCTTACCAAGTTGAGTATCCTTAAAAATGAGGTCAGCAAAGGAAAATAAATGTTCAAAATTGTTCTCTTAGGAAATTCGTATTTTATTTACAAAAAATCACAATCGTATACATATATCACAATCGGACTTTGCTCGGTAGTCTTGGGTTAGTATTTTGTTTTACTAGTTTTCTTTTAAGCCCTGTTTGTTCACACTGTACAATTAGTTGGACAGACTTAAGTTTGATCGACCAATGCTTGATAGTGTGAACCCTTCATACGACCGCTTGTCCAACTTGTTGGATGGTTTTCAAAAATTTTTGAAAATCTAGAAGTTGGACGGAGTGTAAGGGTATGTGACATAAAGTTGGACGACAAGCTTGATAAGTGTGAACGTAAACTACATCAGACCATCCAACTTCCATCAAACGAAGTCTGTCCAATTAATTGTACAGTGTGAACAGGGCTTTACTTGTTGAATAGGAATTGATTATTATTGATGTTTTTAACATTGAAAGTTAATTTGGGATTTTTTTTTGTAGAAGTTTTAACGCAATTCACACACGGCCTAAATTGCCAAGCAAAAACAAGTAAACAATAATCAGAGTTAAGTCCTGCGCAAACCAGCGCGATGTGTGCGTGCGATGCGATTGCGTTAAGTCAAACCTCCATAAGATTACATGTATTTCATTTTGACAGAAATCGCATCGCACCCGCACGACGTTATCGCACTGGTTTGCGCAGGCAATTACAGAGCTTCTTGGTTTTCCTTCTTGTTCTTTATTCCTCTAAGGTGTAGGACTGCAGGTCTCACGATGCGACATTTTTTCGAACAGCAACTCCTCATCAAGCTAGTGGCGGCGCTACTTCGGTTAGAGAAAATTTTTATTTTGCTGATATGATTGAACATGAACGTTGACTTATGATAGGCCAGTTCCACAAACAGAGAGTTCTGAGCCCTTTGAGATCTTTTTAATGCAATATAAAATCTCAGCTAAGCTTTTATTTTTTTGTCGGAGATTTCTGAGACGAAAAAATGTATGCACCGTTTTTCTCTCAGCAAGTTTGGCATTTATGTGTCATAATTTTCGTTGTACATTCTGATGATGATGAGTAAAAGTTTGAAAACAAGGACACAGTTGAAAAAATATAAGCCCTAAAAAGCTGAGAATTATGTTCCACAAAACTGTTTGCGCTCCGTCAAAGTGACATTGAGCGCTCAGTGAGATTTATCTTTGTGGAACTGGCGCAATAGATCAATGTGATTGAAGCATTGCATTGACTTATTATACATGGACTGCTAGTTGCATTAATTCTCCATACAAAAGTTGGTTAACAATTGGGGTTTTTCTTTTTTAGTTCCGAACAGTGAACTGAACTGAGAACGAACAGCGTGAACGTGTTCTGAACTGAGCTATGTGAAGTTGGCAGCGCTCAGACTTTTGTTCTAGATGCCCCGTCATTTTATTTCGAGCACGTAGAGTGCGCTCGCGAGTTCGCGTTGTTCTGAATAAAAAAAGAAAAGCACTTCGAGCCTTCAGGTTTTGCCGAATTGAAAAAGAAATACTCTTACGTTTTTGACGTTTCACTTTTCTGTTCGGAACTAAAAAGAAAAACCACTAATGGTTCCACTTATTTTTGGTTACACTAGCCCGCCATATCGTACTCTTAACTAAAACACTAACGACATCTGCTGTGATTTAGCTAGCGTGATTATTTAGCAGTGTCAAGAATGTTTCACTAGTTTTCCGCTGAAATGATGTTCGCTAGTATCGTTTAGAATAAGTGGAACCATCGTGAAGTTGGCTCCTAGCGGTTCATGTTTAATAAATCAATGATTTTAATAAAAAGGCGCCCTACTAACACATTTTAACTGTTTTCTATAGTTCAATGTAGGCAAAAACACAAACATACATCTATTTAGATACTGATTTGCGAAAAACAAATTTGTATCAATAAAACAAAATAAAATAAAAAAAATAAATGAAGCGTTTGAATGATAATCGACTGAAATATTTTTTTTGGGGGGGGGGGGGGGGGGTTTATCCCCAAACCCCCCCCCCCCCCCCCCCTACGCTACGCCACTGTGATCATTTATTGCTTGAGCAGGTTGCTTGTAAAACTCAGCAAAAGTTTTTCCTTGATGCTTCTGGGATTCAAACCATGACACTCCTACATCTTAGGCAGACACGTTCACTACTACGAAACGAGAACCCTTAGATCAGATTGTTTAATTGTTCCGAAATTCATCGACTTTCCTTTTTTACTTTTTCAATTTGGAGCATTGTTATTTTTTTTACTAGCGATTGTAGATCTTCAGTTGGACAATCGCGAATTTCACGGTCTCGCGACGTCAATTGTCATGTAGTTTGATTTGACCGTTAGATTTTTTTCATCAACCAACACAAAAAACCATTCCGTATCAACCCGAATAGACTCAAAACCTCTAGACGCAAAAAAAAGCTACATTACCCAAGCTTTAACCGATGTTGACCTTTTTTTATTATTTTCTTTAACTATTTGTTTACCTTGTTAAAGTATTTGTAACACAATATTGTTCAAAAAAAGAAAAAATACAAAGTTTTTGCCTCTGATTAAAATGATCTTAAGACCTATCAAAATGTTGATGTTTCAGACGCTCACATATTACAGCACACACGATCTTGAAAGCGACGACGTAAAAAAGGCTTATTCTTATATTCTTATAACAGGAAAATTATCTGCGAATCCAATGACCTAATTTCGTTTGATCACGTATCTTGGCAAGATATTCCAGCGTTAAAAATTTACTATCATAATTCCAGTGGTATCCGAACAAAAGTCGTTGATCTTTTTAATAACTCCTGTCATTGTTTTAATGACATTATTGTGATTGTTGAATCATGGCTTTATAATGGAATTACATCAACCGAAATCTTTGACTGCAGATTGTACAGCGTTTATCGTCTCGACCGCTGCAAATCTTCTAAGGAACGTGGAGGTGGAATTATTGTAGCTGTCCGGAATCATTTATCTTGTAACGAAATTAATCTTCCTATTGAAGACATAGAACAAATTTGCATATCTGTTACAGTAAATACTCTTCCTAAATCAAATATATTTTTTCTAGTAAGTTATGTGCCTTCAGGCAGCTGTCTTGACATATATGAAAAACATATTAGTAACATTGAACATGTAAATAATCTTTGCTTGGATTCCGATAATATTTGTGTTATAGGTGATTTTAATTTATCTAATGTAAGATGGATTTGGTCTGAATCTGATAAGATGTTAATTCCTTTTAATATGAAAACTGATTTTGAGCTCACATTTATTGATTATATTTATTCGTTAAATTTAATTCAACTAAATGATATTCCTAATTCTCTGATGAAAATATTAGATTTAATTTGTATATGCTGTGATGATTAGCGAAGTAATGTGATTAAGGCTCCTTTTTCTTTGTTAAATAACTCAATGCACCATAAGGAATTAATGTTTGAAATTAAATATTATGCTTATTCGTTAAACGATATAAATTTAAACTGTAGATCCTTTAATTTTGTCAAATCCAATTTCCTTGATTTAAATAACTATCTCTCCAACATTGACTGGTGTAACGAACTTTTGTCTTTAGATCTGCAATCTATGTATGGTCGCTTCATTGAGATATTAGCAATGGGTTTCGATAAGTTTACCCCTCTTATGCATAAAAAAAGGTCGTCTGAACCACCGTGGAGTAATAAACAGCTCAGTAATCTTAAAAAGCTTAAACGTAAGGCTTATGCAAAATACAAGAAATCAAAAAATCAAGCTAATTATCTAATCTTTAGTAAACTTCGTAAAAACTTTGTCGTTCTCAGTAAATTTCTATATAGATCATATATATCTTGAATATCGAGAGTAACATAAAAAGTAATAGCAAATCCTTTTGGTCATATATCAATTCGAAAAGAAATTCTATAGGAATACCGAATTCTATGTTCTATATCTATAGAGATGTTGAGTCTGCTAATTTAAAATCAACGGTAGACTTGTTTGCAGAATTTTTCCAATCGGTTTATACTTCTTCTACATTCAATAGTAGCTCATTGAATAATGTGTTGATCATCATCATCATAATGTGTAAATCATGAAGAAATTATAATTGCGATTAATTCTCTCAAGCCAAACTCAAACCCTGGTCCAGATGGTATACCTGCCATAGTTCTCAAAAATTGTTGCAATTCAATTTATCTACCGTTGCTCACTATTTTCAATAAATCGCTTCAGGAAGGTTACTTCTTAGAGGAATGGAAACTCTCGTATCTCGTGCCCATTCACAAATATGGTGCTAAGAATAATATTGAAAATTATAGAGGTATCTGTAAGCTTTCTGCTATTCCTAAATTGTTTGAAAGTTTAGTGAAAGGAAAACTTGTTTTTCTAACATCCGAGTTCTTGTCACCAGAACAGCATGGCTTTGTATCTGGTAGGTCTACTGTAACAAATTTAGCGCATTTTGTATCTTATGTCACTAATTCCCTGGAAGAAAAATTTCAAGTAGATGCTGTGTACACCGACTTCAGTAAGGCTTTTGACTCTGTTAACCTCTGTTAAACACTTCTGAAAAAGCTTGAAGTATTTGGATTTCACTCTAATTTGCTAGGCTGGTTGGCATCTTACCTCACTCATAGAAGTCAACAAGTGCAAATAAATAATACCTGCTCTAGGAAAATTATTTGTTCATCAGGTGTTCCTCAGGGAAGCCACCTTGGCCCCCTTCTCTTCATTATCTTTATTAATGATATTGTTTCAGTCACAAGACATTGTGATTGTCTGATCTACGCAGACGATTTAAAACTTTTCTTAAAAATTAAAACTTTTGAAGATTGCCAGTTGATTCAGTCTGACCTTAATGGCTTGTCAAATTGGTGCCATATAAATGGTCTAAGACTCAATATCAAAAAGTGTAATGCAATCTCTTTCTCACGAAAAACACTCAATCTATTATTTGACTATGATATCGATTCTAAGCCAGTAAATCGTCTTTCACAAGTTAATGATTTAGGCATTATACTTGATTTTGCCTTTTCTTTTAAATTACATTTTGAATACCTAATCTCTAAGGCCAACTCGTTGGTGGGATTCATTAAGCGTAATGCAAAGGATTTCAGAGATCCTTATGTACTTCTTTGTTTATATAACTCTCTTGTTAGGTCGGTTCTAGAATATGCAGATGTTATTTGGAGCCCAGCATATAACGCTCATTCTATCCGACTAGAAAAAATTCAAAGGAAATTCATTTTCCAAATTCATATTTATACAAATGCGCTGGAGCTTTTCTCCTGATTATAAGGCTAGATGCCAATTACTTGGCATAAAATCTCTAGAATCTCGAAGAAAAATTCATGGTGTTATGTTCATTAGAGATTTACTGTGCCACCACATAAAGTGTCCATCTCTTCTTGCACTGGTTCCAATTTACGTTCCCGCTAGAACACTAAGAGCTAGAATTTTTTTATTTGAAAGAACGCCCAAAACCAGGTATGGAAGTAATGCGCCCTTATCCAGATCAATTGTTTCTTTCAATGAAGTGTCTTTAAATATTGATTTTTCATGCCTTACACGTGAAAATTTTAAATTCCAATTATTGTACTTACTTAAATTTTAAGTTATTTTTGTAGAGCCAACAATTTAATTATGTATATGTATCTGTTAGCTGTAAAACTGCTTGTAGATAAATAAATAAATAAATAAATAAATAAATAAATTCCTCTATAATTGGAACAAATATGATAGTCTCCCTTTTTAGGATCGGACAAACGATACTGAGGTTCTATTCATCGGGCATGCTTTCTTCGGATCATGCCATGCAGATCTGGTGCATGTATCTTTCCAACTGATCTCCAGTAGCCTTGAAAAGGTTGGCGTCAAGACCATCTGCACCTGCAGTTTTGCTTGATTTAAGTTTGCGTCGTCCAAGCAGAAACGGGCACTTTGTCTGACAGCGGAATAAGTGTCTTCATCTTAGTTAAGCAGTCTGCAGAAGTAGTTTTTCCAGATCTTTAGTAGTGAATGCGTCTCTATTACTATGTTTCCCTGCTGATCTTTACAGGCCTGAGTTCAGGCTTTGCCTGGCAAGATCTTTTTGCCTTTGAGTATAACTTCCGAACCTCAATCCTATCATGGCATCTCTCAATTTCCTCAATCGAGTGATTCTCATGTTGCTTCGTTTTCTTTTTGAAAACTCGGTGTTCTCTTCCCTTCTTTTCTCCTTGTAAGTCCCGTTATACTGGTCGAAAGAATCCCTTTTTTACATCATCCTTTGTCGTACTTTTTGTTTGGCTGCATTTGGTTGCTTCCATTATTCTTCATCGAAGAATGGATTTCTTTTTGGGTCCGAATGAAACCCAGAACGACAGAGGTAGCGCAAGCGGTTCTGATTGCTTAGTGTTGCTGCTACTGGTCTTAGATGCTTGATGCTGGCGGCATAAGATTGAAGGATAGTTGGAAGGAGACTCGATTGGAGACGGCAATGGCAACTTCTTGCAATTGTATAGCTTTCCAACGTCATATCTCTTCACAGCGTTCGCTCACACGAGTCGTGAACAGGATATCCTCATTCGCACCCTTTCTACAAAAGGTAAGAGTCAAAGTTGGCCCCTCGGAAAGTTTGAACATATATCACACTGGAAGAGTGCCGTGCGTTGATCGCAACATGGTCAATTCAATGGACGGTTGATTGATCTAGGGATCGGCGTGTACCTTTATTAACTTTGAGATGCACGAAACCCGTACTACCAATAACAAGATTTAACCCGGCAGCAAAATCGATTAGCCTGAGCCTGTTTTCGGAGGTTTTGACATGCAGGCTACCTATGCTTACCGATTGTTTTTTCAAAGACGTCCTCCTCCCCTATTTTTGAGTTAAGTTTTACGTCATTTCTAGGGCACTGCTTATATGTTTTTTTGAGGAGCTCGAAGAAACAATCTTTGGAGATTTCGTTTTTCTTTTCTGTGGGGGTGTAGACGCATATTCAACGCGAACCATTATCAAGAAATACCAACACTTGCTGCACGTTAAGATAACCTTGATTTCGAGCTTTTCAGTTAGCTTCTGCAGTTTTCTCCGCCCTTGAAATCCATGCATTGTTAACAGACCTTTATACACTCTACGGGGCGCTCTCTTGTTTTGCTGTATAACTTTGGAAATATTCTAAATCTCGGTCTGAAAATTTAAGAGCATATTTTTAAAATGTAGTCCTTCCGGAAAAAGATTTTTTTAACCCATCACAGTGAACTACTACCTTTGATATTAGACCGATAAATTTATAACTGTACAGCACAGCGGCGGAGACTAGCTCTAGAAAGAAACTAATCACTTGATCACGATGGCTACTAATTGCAAGCAGAGTTCCAGCTTGATGAGCCTTTAATGCGTAGAGCCTTAAAAAATGCACGTAAGTCACCGATATGGCATACTTCTACTCAAGCGTCACAAAGAAGTTGAAAAGATTTTCACCGTTTTGAGGTGTAAAGAGATTGAGCCAGGAATCGGAATCTGTAACACAATTAACAGGCTCAAGCCTTGGTCTTGGGTTTTAGCTCAAAAATGATCCATCTATCCAGTCTCTCATTTATTGCTCTTTGAAAATAAAGGCACGATTTTATTTATACCTTTTAATGTATGAAGAAAAAATGCCCTTCGGCCATTTTGATAATTCAACCTAAATAAAACGAACATAATCAAGTGTCAAAACTCCAAAATTCACTCTTTAGACAACCAAAAGGGAAAAAGAACTGCCGAACGCCTGAAATTTCACTCACGCAAACGCCACCCAAAGTGACCTTTAAACGTTCAGGTATTTCAAAATGTTCAATAAGTCTTTAGCACAACTAGCTACCCCAGTAAGAAGTCAAAAAGTTAACTCAAACATCACTACTTAAGCCCAGGCACATGTTATTGAGTTAAGAAACACAAACGAAATATCAACTTCCAACAATCCCACCACAAAATCTCTACTAAGTGCCGAACAATTCATTCCACTTAGAACAATGGCATGAGTCATGATGTGATTTGATTTGTAAATTAAAGACACTCCCCACATTTGAATCTTTCAAATCAAACAAAGATTTGCACAACAGCAAAACAAAATCGATATTCACAGCTCTGCGTTGGGCAACAAATGCGATGCTATACGAACACATTCTTGACTCGTATTTACATTCACTCAACTCAACAAGCAAAGATGTAAATGAAAGAAATAAAGATGCAAAGTTCACTGCCCCCGGAGCTTGAGAAATAATGATTTCTCTAAATCCAACATACAAACACAACATACTTTACCCAAACCTAAACTTCGATGGCATCCACACATTCTTCTCTGGCTAAACAACACACACTCTGTGTTTCTGAACTTTATTGTACATATACAGCTAGGTACCGCCGTGCCGCGCCGGCCGCAGAAGGTTCAAACACAATAATAAAACACTCAATTTGTTCGATGTTGTTCACCGAGCCACAAGAAGTTTTATTTTGAATAATTAAGGAGTTTGTCCTCGAATCAGTGCATGCACCTCCTCCACAACACTCGATATCACATCACTGCTGGTATCATCGTCAGCCTCTTCCGAGTTTTTGAGGCCAAAGTTTTCACGTTCCTCTGCACTCTCGTCAGAGTATCCATCTTCTTCTTCCTCTTCGTCCTTGTCATCCGATTCATCTTCGTCCCTCCCATCGTCGTCGTCGTCTTCGTAATTTTCGTCACTATTCACAAACGAAGCGAGGGCCGATATGAGACTACCATCATCACTGTCAGGTGGAGCCTTTGCTGAAGCTGGAAATGGAGTTGAGGAAGCAACAGCTTTTGGGTTTGACTTGAGAATTACGGGTGCTGCTTTCGTTGTTATTGTTGTCTTTTGCCCCATCTTCACTTTTAGTGTATTGGTTGGATTTTTATTATTTGGTGTACCAGCACTCGTTGTGTTTTTGCACCCACCGCCAGGTAGCGTGTCGATTGGTTTCCTTTTACTAATTGGCCGATTTAATCCTGCCAATTGAATTTCACCTCTTGTATCCTGATCCCGGTCAGCATTATCAGACATCGATGAATTTATCTTCTCTTTTGGTTTTGTTGTGGGACTTTTGAAATTTCCTTGGCTTCCCATGGATGCCAATGACGTTTCGGTGAAACCATTGAACAGTTGCGGGTGGAGGAGCAGTTCGTGAGGACCGACGACGGTTGTTGTTCTTTTGCTAACATTGTTGGCTGCTCTTGGCGGGATATGCTTGATGGCAATAGTATCAGTTGTCTGCTTTGCTGCAGCAACCCGTTGTCGTTCGCTCAATTTCTTTGCCTCATTGGAGGGCTCTACGATTATATGCTCGGGTTGATTTATTGGGTTTGCTTTTAATCGATACTCGATGTTATCAAATGGGCTCACCCAGTGCGGTGATTCACTTGTTGTGTAAACCGACCTATACTTAGGCCCACTGGTACTTCTTTTGAACTCACTTCCACCTCTGGTTTTTGCTACCAAATTAGCAAAGTTCTCTGCTTGTCTGTTAGTGGTAAGTATGCTGTTCAAGGGATTGTTGTTCTTCGATTCATACTGACCGCTATTGTTAGCCGACCACTCATCTCCATCCTCATTCTCGTCAGACTCTGGGAAGCCATTGTTGAAGGTAAAGTCATTGTGCTGTACTAGGAGCTTTTCCATAAGCAATTTCATCGCTGCTTGGTCATAATCCAATCCTCGGTATTTCGAACTAAAACTAGGAGGCTGTCCAGGTTTACTACTTTCACAATTGCCATTTCCAGACGCACAGCGAGGCATTTCTATTAATTTTAGCTTTTGTTTAATGTTTGGCTTATGTGTAGTGGGTTTGTTTTCAACACTTACGCTCTGTGATTTGGAGGAAAACCGCCAATAGAAGAACCGAGGCTGTAGTTAAACGTTCCTTCATGTCTGCGTTCGTTGCTAGGATCACAATGGTCAATGGTCTGAAAATGTTTACCTAATGAAGTTGTCATAAACGTTCACTACTACTCTCTTTTGGTGTTTCAGCTAACAGTAGATGTAACGGCAGCTTGTGAGCTGCAAAAACCGCTCATTTAACTCATAATCATATTACCACAACATTGATTGAGAGTTTTATTGAAGTTTTATGGTAATCAAGTTGTCAGCTTCCAACTGTGATTTCAAGCAAAGCTGGCTGTGCCTAAGGTTTATTGTTATTGTGTTTTATTTTTTGTTTTCTTTTTCTTTTCAAACGGGTTCTTGGCCTATGAACTGAATATATTAAACCTTTGTTATTGTTGGCAGCATGTGAATAATATTTTAACGTATCGATCTTCGGGTAGGCTTGATACAGAAAGAATCAGCAGATGTGTTGACCAAATACCAAATACATAAGCACACATTGTTGTGGTATCGTAGGTCAGTCAGAGTTCACTAAGGTCAAGTGATTGTGCCTCTGGAATAAAATGAATGAGGTGAAGTGAGGAGTTGAGTTTTATAAAATTTAGTTTGTGAGTGTTTTGCACACAAAAAAAAAACAACCAAAACGTTCATTCGAATTTCTTGGTGTGGTGCTTTTCAGAACGAAGTGAAATTTTTGCGGATTTTACTACTAAGGAAAAGGTGTTGCCATCTCCGATAAGCAATAAAGTTTATTAAAAAAACTAAAAGATAAAAATCTATGGTGATTTCTGGACAAGTTTTGTAATTTTCGATATTAAATGTTTAATCATAAATTTTTTCCAATATACATACCTACATGCACTTAAGGAGGTATTCTAGTCTAGAGACATGAATTTTGAGTAATCTTTAAAGTGGCGTAAAAGAAAGACAATCAAAAATTTTAGTGTACATTTTTTTGTCAGTTATTCATTAATGTTGAAAGAGTACAGAAAAAAAATTGTTTTAAAAAAAGTTAAAAACTTTGTAATTCTAGCAGGTGATGATGTGGGGTATCTCAAAAAATTAACACATGACCATACATACCCACGATTTCAACCCTCCTAGTCATCCGAATTAAAAGAAAAAAAGATTCTTAGGCCCGTATTATGAGTAGCGAATCGAACGTTCGCTTCTAGTCGAACTGTTCAGCGAACTACAAGCTTCGTGGTATTATGAGTAGCGAACTACAACATTCGCTTTTGATGTGATAGGTACCAACATAAAAAGTGAATATTTCATAAAGTCTTATGTCAAATTGCTTTATAATTGTTGGTGATCTGTTAATAGAACGTCTTTCTCAATTAAATATTAAGAAAATAATTCATTAGAAGTACCTATGATTAGTAGTGCTGATTTGTTTTTTGAAGATGTGGAGGAAAATGAGAGTGCACGGAACAAATTAGTGTGTTAGTTTCGTCTTTTAAAAATTTCATATGTGCATTTTCCCTTTCATTTAAACTGTTCTCCCCTCTTTTATAAGCTAGCAGCCTAGCAGGGATCGCCGCTGACCAGATGATGATGGTCCTTGAACATACTGGGTGTCTTCATCATGCAGAACTTGGGCATCTTCATTATTACTGCATAATTTTTCCTTCAGAATTGCTTCTTCCATTCTACAGGGGATCCTTGTGTATTCATTCTTCATTAGAAGATACAGCCAGATGGATTTACTGCATGTTAAGGGCTGAATAAGTAGTCAACTGCCTGTTCTAAAGATAACAAAGACAGCGGCGTATATCACCGACTTAACTTAAGTCTCTCGTTCCGCCTTCCAAACCATTGTAGCGTGTTCCAAGCGGAAATTCTGGCGATCAAAGAGGTCCTGTCATGGCTAAAAGAAAACGTGATATCCTCAACGAATATCCGGATTTTTTCAGATAGTCAAGCAGCCCTCAAATCACTCGGCGCTGTTTCTACGAACTCAGTAACCGCCCTCAACTGTCGCTTATCTAAGAATTTATTTTACAAAATTAACTCGTAGATTATGGGATCTCCCTAATTCAATTGAATAAACATCGCAACACTTTACCACAGCTAAAAAATAATCCATCAAACACCTCTTTCATTTCGTACAGCTTCCAGCCTGTTGAAATACTTTTGATCGAATTGAATTGACCGTACCAGATCAGATCAGTACTGTCCATTTCATTTATTTTTGTATTTTTGCAGAGAATGGCATTGGTATCTTATGTTCCAAAACCAAATATGTAAACATCTCGTTTTATTACCATCACAACACAATCTTGCGAAGGCTATTTCAGGCTGTCATAACAAGCCGGAACCATAGTGGGGTTCGCACGAATCCCAAGTTCGGTTTGTGGGTTTTTTTCAGAAAAAAATTCCAGAAAATTATCTTAAATCGCTATGATGAAAATTCGATGAAAAACGTAAAGAAAAATGAAAATCGTTCACTGAGTTTTCATCCCAGGTCGAAAATATGATAAAGAAAAAAGTTATAAGCATTCAAACTTGTGTTGGGGTTCGCGCGAACCCCAAAACGTAAACTAGGGTTAACTTTATTACGGCCAAATGGTGGTTATGGGAAACATTAATTTTTTACAGTTAATCGTATGTTTCTTCTACGAAGAGAGCGTATATTTATTTAGCAAAAATCAACTTAAGCACTTTTTGACTAACATTTTCAGTGTATACGACTGGGTAATTAGAATTACGATCTTGTTTTAAAATCATTATTATCTGCGCTTTAAGCAATAAAACACATATAAAAAACACAGATGGTAGTTGAGAGAAAGCAGCGTTGGATGGATAACATTATCAAACAAAAGAACTGGGTCAATCATCTTAATACATTTATTCAAATTTCCAGAACAAAACACATACACATAAGCCGACACTACATAGTCGCCTACACTACACACATTGGATCATCCAGATTTTTTTTCTTTCTTATTTGCTTTTTTTGCACAGCCATCTTTCGTTCTGAGCTCATCAGCTTAAAACATTCTACAAAGGGAGATTGACTTCCAAACCAATTAATTATGCATTCCACTCCGAGTATACGACCTAAATCAGTTCGATACGTCATGCGGATAAAGAACTATACTCGTACCACTCTCCATCATGAGTCGTATAGATGTTTATCTATCTACAAAAAGTCTTAAAGTATATTTCAACATTTTAGCAGATTTAGTTTGGTTTTGTTCTTTGCCGATGGTTGTTCAGTACACATTCTAAAGTCAATCGTTCGCAATAGTGGCGGTTTAATTAATTTAAACTAAAGTTTTTAGTTTTTTTGCTTTTGCAAAATGGAAGCAAAGTTTTTGATAGTTTTTCTGATGATCCTGATGCACGGTGCTTTTGGTAAGATAGAACTTTTTTTGACAATAATTCATGCTGATTGGTGGTTTGTTTTTTAGAAAGCAATGCAAACAGGGAATATAATTTGTGGCCTAGGACGACGAATAGAAAGTATATGAAGTCGACTGCTGATGAACCAAGACATTTGTATCTTTTGGATACACAAACAAATAAGTTAAGTAAACCGAATTTCATTCTCTTTAGAGTGCCTTTGGTGGATGACTTGAATCGGCAGCAGTCGTTTTTGCCAAGTGAGTTTATAAACCCTGAGCAAATTTTGTCAAACAATATGCCGATCGTGTTGCAGCTGCTGGGATGGACAGGCAGTCCACCACCACCATTCATGCCTCCGAAGCCTATTAAAACAGACGTTCAAAGTTTCATTCCAGTCGGAGATAATCAGCCCATAGAAGTTGTTTTTAAACCTGCTCAAGTAAACAACAATCCAGAAAATCACTCTCATTCGAAAAGGAAAAGGAAACCAAAGCCATCGAGGAAGCCACGACCTACCAAAGTGCCACCAACACAGGTCAGTCAGACAACAACCGTGTCAGGAGTCGATCCAGATAACATGATGGTAGCAGTGGTAGAAGCTATGGTAGACAAAATTCCTGGAATGTCCATTCAGGAAGTAGTGAAACCAGGTTTAGGTGAAGCAGCTCCAGCTGCAGGAATGGTAGCTATGGAATCGCAAAAAGAAGGTTTGGTGCAGGAAATGCCAAAAGAGACAACATCACCAGCTCCAGATGTGGCACAAAAAGAAAGTGTTACACCAGGACAAAATTTAAAAGTGACTGCTCCGGTTCTTCAAATGACAAAAACTGAAGAAAACCAAGGTTTGGTGGGAATGATGATCGACAAAATTTTTGTGGACATAGCTGCAGCCCTAGAAAGTGAAACTGCAGAAGCAGAAAAGTCAGGGTTGGTGGAAGCAATGCCCATCAAAGACAAGGCTTCAGTAATTGTAGGTATGGAAGCACAAAAAGAAGGTTTAGTGGAGGAACTGGTCAGAAAAGAAACAAAGGAGACAGCACTAGCTCTACTAACTTTAGCCCTTGAAGCACAAAAAGAAGATTTAATTGAAGAAATGGACGAAAAATTTACAAAGGAGACATCACCAGCTCCTTTAACTCCAGCAGTGAAAGCAGAGAAAGAAGGTTTGGTGGAAGAAATAGCCAAAATGTCAGAGTCTATGAACACGAAGAACCAAGCAACAACTGCGTCTTATCCCTCGGGCGTCTCTTTAAAGCCTCATTCTGAGCTTGTAGCCACAACCGGCGGAAAAATTGACATTACGTATGGAAACTCTGATAACTTCGCCGAACACATTCGAACTGATAATGCAAACTTGACTCCTATGAAGGGAGCTCAAACTAAGCCAGATGCTAGTTTAATGGAGGTCTTGCCCCAATTGACAACCGAAGAAAATCCTCCATTGCTAGATCGTAGGAAATTGCCAAAAACAACTATGAGGCCAAGATCATCCATGAAGCCTAGACGAACCACAACTAAAGCCACGACTACTACAGAAACAGAAGATACTAGCAGCACTTCCTCTCCTACAGCTTCGACAACAACCAAGAAACCAAGTAAACAGCCAACAACTGCAATTAAGACTACCACAGAGAAGTCAACTACAACAGATAACTTTTTGGCGAGCAGCATTGAACCCAGTTCATCAACGGATTCCAGTGCGGGAGATAGTTTTTCATTATTTGAACCATCAAAACCCACCAGGAACTCTAAACCAAGTAAACGTCTCCCAACTGATACTGCTAAGGAATCACAAGACAACAGTCCTTCCTCTACCGCACCATCTACCACAACAACAGAAAAATCAGAAGTGATCAGTACTCAGTCTTCGTCTCTTTCGTCTACCATTAAAAGTGAAGATACAGGTAGCTTTATCCCTTCCACAGTATCGAGTACAGCGGAGAAATCAGCAGTGAGCAGCCCTGAGCCTGTGTCGTCTGTGACCCCTGATACACCGAAAGCCGCTGAAACAACGCCATATTCTGCTTCACAAGAATCTATCAAGACTGTTTCTCAAGATACAGGAGCTTCAACAATGCAAACAGAAGCTTTGACCTCTAAAACGAAATCCAATATCGAAATGAGTGAGGAAAAAACAGTTCCCTGCAGTCTAAATGAAGCTGAGGTTAGACCCGTTGAGGAAACCATACCTGAGAGCGTTTCAGTTTCTGAAACCAGCAAGATTAATAAAAATGTGATGAAACCCTCTAGCATCATTTCAACTAAGAATCCGAGTATTTCATCAATGCACAATCAAGGAAATGTTGGCTCTCAAGTAAAACCCGAGTTAGGGCAACACGATTTTCAGACACAAACTGCTGATAATACGGGCAGATCTTCTCCTTTAATAACACCTACGAGCAACTTGGCTTCCTCCATTTCTTCTTCTAGAGTGACTGAAGATAATGAAGACCTTATGACGCCTATAGTGCCCTTGATAATGACTATAAGAAGAAACATTCAAGACGCATTTCATGTCAGACAGAATCTTTTACATATGGTAAGCGAAGGATCCACCAGGGAAACTGGTATCTATGCCAAATTGAGCGGTAAAACGGAGGAACATGTTGGTGATGTCATGTCAGAGGACAAAAGTGACGATAACAAGTCAGCATTGATGTCAGAGGAACATTCTTCATTATCAGACGAAGGAAATGAGCCAAAACCAAGCAGAAAACTGGAAGCTGTACATAGGCGACATAGAACACGCTCTTAACCTACTACAACAGCTATAACTGCAACTTCGTTTACAGATACAAATACTTCAGATGAAGAAGAAGTTGTTTATAAAAACGAAGAGTATTTGTAGACAAGTAAGAAAACGCGTGATTTTGAACTAGACAAGTTTATATGTGATGCCAATAAAAACTAATTCTTATAAAAAAGTTGCTAGTGTTTTCTTTTGCAGGTTTTACAAGCTGCCAAAGCGGTAAAGTTGAAAGTCATACGTGCAGTAAAATTGAAATTGTTACGTGCGGTAACATTGATATTTTTACGTTCGTTCAAATTGATATTTTTACGAGCGGTAAAATTGAAATTCTTACTTGCGGTAAAAAGATATCTCAAGTATTGATTTTCCAAAATTCTTACAAAAAGCACTGGTTAGTCTGTTTTAGATCAACAGCGACTTTACTAGAGTGTTCTGTTCAGTGGTTGTAGGTAGGTACTCAAAAAACTTGTAATAATTGCGCCTGCTCTGTTTTCTATGGAAAATTGAGAAATCAATTCGACAGAATTTTTTGTCGACATCAAATGCTGGTTTTTGGGGAAGCACACATTTCTTTCACATTTTTTAGTAACTGGAATTCCAAGATCTGAGCTCTTTGTTCCTCCAAGTCGAATGCAAGAACGATTTGATTCCATTAGTGTGAGCCGCTGGTAGCGCTAGTGTTAGGTAATAAGTAGTTGGTCAGTGGATTGAAAGCGTAAATTATTTTCAAGTTAATAAGTAAACTAAATGTGATTTTTAATGAAGTTATGGATACAGGCAGTGTACCGCAGGAGTTTAAGGAAGCTCTAATCTTCCCAATCTTTTAAAAAGGAAGCACGAGGAATCTGGAAAAATTGGGATAAGTTTCCTTAACTCTTCTTACAAAATATTTACCGCTATTCTGCAAAGACGACTAAGCAACTGGATTGACCAAAATAGTCTAATAAAGGAAACCCAAGCTGGATTTAGGTCAGTATACTCGACGACAGACCATATATTTGTGCTAAGAAGCATCGCAGAGACATTTTTTAGAAATGGGAAAAAGCTGTACTGTTTTTTTGTCGATTTTAAGGCGCGTTTGATGGGGTGGACACTGGACAGGCATGCCTTAATTTATAATATCTATACAATAGGAATGTCCAAAAAGTTTGGTAGAGTTCTCCAAAATTTTTATGGCAATACCAAAGTGGCGGTATGGAATGGCGAGGAAATGTCTGAATGGTTTCAAACTGAATAAGGAATTCGTCAGGGTTGTGCTTTAAGCCCTCTCTTGTTTGCAATGTATATTGAACACCTTTCAGACTGTCTGTCTGGAGGAATAAAGTACACAGAAACTGTTATCAAGGCGCTTTTCTACGCTGATGATATAGTCTTGTTCGCTTATTCACGTGAATCGCTACAGTTGATGATTAACCAACTAGATAGGTACTGCAAAGCTTGGAGTTTAAAAGTTAACCTGAACATGTCCAAAGTAATGATTTTTAAAAATGGTGGTGGAATAAACTGCTCAAATGAAAAGTGGTGGAGGAAAGTATTGAAGTTGTTAACATAAAACATTAGCTTGGAAAAGCATTTCAAAGAAAAACTTGTCAGGGCCAGGAATGCCATTGGTGCTACATGGAAAAAATGTTTCGCTAACAAATACATTGCCCATAGTAGTAAGTATCATGTTCTTGAAGCAGTGTCGGAGTCGATCATGCCTTACGGATCTCAAGTATGGGGATACAAAAAATATGAAACTGTTGAAGCACTTTTGAAGTTTTATGTGAAAAGGATATTTCGTCTTCCTTCGAATGCCCTCAACTATATTGTGATATTGGAAACAGGACTCTCCCATCTCTTCATTCGCACACTTAAGCTGCACATAGACTATATAATCAAGGTTTTGAACATGTCTAACGAAAGATTACCAAGAAAAGCGGCGCTACAAGCCATTGATCGAAGAATTTGTTGGTATTCGGAGTGGTTGGAGCTGGCGCAGTGGTGTGGTATTCAACTAAATTTGAACATAGAAAACATCAGTGAATGGAGACTGTGGACGTAAAATAAAGCGGAAGATATATAGAAGAACCTACTAGCTCAGTGCATAGATCGATATACAATAGATTATATCACAACCTGGGCCCTAAAAACTATTTTCGAGATAACTACAGTGTGGATCAAATATCAATGATGGTAAGACTGCGTGGAAAACTTTTAAGTCTCAACTTTGTTTCCCATAGAGATGACCTTCCGGTATTATGTAATTTGTGTAATCAGAGAGAAAGAGAAGACGTGTTCCACTTTCATTAAAGATGTCCAGTGTTGAAAGAAACAAGAAGATTTTATTATGACTGCAATGTCTTAAACGAAGATGAGATGTTATCATTCTTAAATGAAATGGAAGTCCCAAAGCTCTTCAATTACTGCAAGGTGGCGCTGGCTTACCGTGAAAGGCTAATTAATGAAAGGTTTTAAGACATTCAGGTCTTATCATCCTTTGGTTTTTTTTTTTTTTTTGTATTACTAATTATAATATTATAAATACTAGCAATTTTAAATCCGTTAAATGTAACCAAACTTATATAATTATTTGTCAATCTGGCAGACGGATATGCCATGCTATATCTGATATTGTAAACTATTAATTGTTTCATAAAATATTGAATAAAAATCACTTAAAAAAACTTGTTTCCAAATTGCGGCTCTGTTATTAGTCCTTAATAATTGTAGGATCCCCCTGTGAATCTTGTAGAGAAGATGAGGACACCGTCGAGCACTTCCTCTGTGAATATCCTGCTTTTCCTCGAACGTGGTTACAGATACTCGGCGCAGACATGGTGAGAGCTGGTAACTTAGGCCCCTTGTCATGGCAGCGTATTCCGGCTTTTCTACGAACGTCTGGAAAGCTATAACAAAAAAAAAGTCAGCTAAAGATTAGTCTGAGTGCTCCAGCTAGTATTTGAAAACTCCGAAAAATGTTGTAAGTATATGAAAACATAATAAGTTTCGAATTTTTTAAGCCCGAAATTAGTCATTGGTCTTTATGAAAAGTCATTAGTAGCAACAAAAAAGGCAACTGAACTGGATTTTTTTCAACGACGTTGGACATTTGGAGACCTGACAGGGTGTGAGTTTCCATTAGAGCGGCACTCAAATTATTTAAAACCAATCAAATTTTTTTTTCAGCTTCTCTTCAAAAATCGAATTTAAGATTCATCGTTGCTTTTGTAGAGGCGGACTTAAGATCCTGTAGGTGGAATGTTAAAAAATTTTCGTCCTTCCTCGATAGTGACCATTTCAGGGTTTTTCAGTTCATCTATAGCTGCAGGATGTGAAAAGAGACTGTTTTTATACTATCGGTCCTCAAACTAAAGTGCAGCATCATCAAGTGCAAACTGGGAATAAAAACAAAAGGCTCCTAGTTGGATACAGCATCGCATTCTACAAAACAATCTTTCAACCTTTTTTTTTGAATATTTCAGCTTTCCTTGAAAATTCTTCTTTTAAATTTCAAATAAGGAAATGACACCCTTCAACTGGCTTTACACACCTATAGTGGAATGAGTAAACCGTTAATAGCATGGAGCTCTTACGAGTCGACGATGATATTATTTCACCGAAGGAAATCCCTCTGATGACTGTTAAACATCTCAAACATATTATACGAGATTATCTAACTCAAGGGTTGTTTAGTTAAATGATCCTTAGAAAGTACACAAGGCTCAATGATGAAAGATTTTTCTTACAAGATTAGGTTTTTTTTTCTGTGTTAAGTGTGCGACACAGTGTTTCTTGTCGATGACAAGATGTTTACTTGTTACATCGTTTCACGGCAGCAAGCTCCTAAGCCTTGAATGTGGAGGTTTACATGTAATGTAATGTAAAACAGCTCTAATACATATAATGCATTCATCAGAGAATCATTTTTTTGACCGAAAACATAAAAAATTAGTGTGTTGCGTGCAGGTAAACGAATAAAAAAATTCCGCTTGTGTTATAAAACATATTGAGGACTATCAGTAAAAACCGGCAGTAAGGAAAGCAGACTGCGCCAAACGAGCACGATTGCAAATTGAAATGTTGAGAAAATATTACCTCCTGCCCATGGACATCCAATCAACTTGCTGTTTGTTGAAATCTAACTAAGACATTTTGGGCTCAAAAGCAATTCAAATAGAAAGTCAAAACCACAAACAAACACTTGTTCAAATTGTCCTTCCTCAGGGTTGAATTCCATTTGGCCATCATCTTGCACAAGCCGACAGTCTAAAACGACTATTCAATCAATTCTAACCTCAAAAAGTCATTCTAGAATGCAAAACGAAGCTATTTTTTAAAGTCAAAAAGCTTCTCTTGATGTGCATCATTAAATACTACTCTCATTCACACACAGCACAATATACAGTCACCCACTAAACTGCCACTTCCATCTGCCTAATGATGTTTACCTGCATTCGATTGCCAACATTAAAGTCACTATTCCATCCATGAAACTATACAAGAATATGTATCTACAACATCGACCGATACACCAACCAAGGACCCACCTGTATATCTGGCAACAAACTTTAGTATTAAATTCATTTCTAATTCGTTTTAAATTTTCCTGATGGTTTCTGTTCTGGAAGTGTTGAATAGATGTATACCTACATAGGTCATGCAACAGCATAGAACGAACACACAGAATTTACACTGCATGCTTAAGTTGGGTGTGTTGCGGAAAATCTCCTAACACCACCACTACCACCACCGCCACTGGTATCTACTCTAATCCAACTGAAATTAAAACACAGCCAACCAAAGGAGAAAACTTTGGTTCAGCTATGGAAAGAGCATCGCCTGATGTGGTTTTTCTGTTTCGATGTTCACATTTTGGTGAGTTTAAAGTTTTGGTTGTGGATGTTTTGTAGGTATAACTGCCATTTTCCAACTGGAGAATTAAGTTTACGTAAGACGCTAGCTTTGTTTCCACTGAAAAAAATCAAATCTGAAATCAAAAAGAGTGGATAAAAAGGACGTCAATGGGATACCTCACCTGTTGCGGTTGAATATGGTGTACACGTGCAGTCCTTTCTATTCGATAGTTTGCTTTTTTGAACTGAAATAAAAATAAATAAGGTGGCGCAACAGAGCGAGGAGCCCCTGGGCCCAACGCATTTCTCACAACCATGCCTTGTGAGGGAATGGAGTGGACCTACAATTTTCTGCCGGTTCCGAACGGCTAATCAAGAAAACACTTTTCATGGTAATGAATTTACTTTCGGAGGACCTGCCAATTCCTGTCGGAAGGCGATATCCGTGGAAAAACATTTATGGCTTGTGTTTGGATTCTAACCATGGGCTTACCACGTAGCAGGTGAAATGCTAACCATTACGTCATGGCACCTCTTTCTTTGATCTTAGTAAGCGAAATACTCCTCAAAAAAAAAAATGTTAATAATAAAAAAAAGGAGGAACATGGAAGGCAGATTTTTATTTAAGGTTGAGGGATAAGCACATCGAGATGATAGGTGAGCTAAGTGCTTTTAGTGCAGCTTGTCTGTCCAGAAAAATGAATATTATTTTTTTTTTCGTGTTCGATATACTTATTGACCTCGAAAATTGGTTAATGGCAAAAACTTCAGCTTTTGAATTGGTCGAGTGACTTACTGAAAAGTATGTATATATGTTCTAGGAGAGTGGTTGAAAACGCCGAAACTTGTGTCAATTCTCATTTTTGAACCGTGAGTACACCAGAACATATCTTGCCTTGAAAGGTAGGGCTTTGTGTTCTCCCAATCCTCCCAATAGTAAGGGAGCCCAAGAGGGCATTTTGCGCGTTACTCGAGCGCGTCAGAAAATCATATGTGGAGTAACCTTGCACCCTGTAATGTACTCCGACCATATATGTGTAAGTTTCAGATTTTTTAAGCTTAAAACTTATATGGTTTTGATTAGTCCAATAGCTCTATAACGACACAAGGTTGATGTAGTACGGAACTAAATATTTAATTAAAATTTAATAAAATAGTTTAACAATCAAAACAAGGGAATAATTTTCATTTACCTAAATCAACAATTATGTCGGCTTAGGGTTCTGTAACACAACTTCTTGAACGATTGAAAACGAACGAAAAATTATATATTAAAACAAAATATTAATATTTGAAAAGTATGTAAGATCATTTATACTAGATATTAATAAAGCAAGTAGTTTTTAGTAAAGTACGAGATGTGGCAAATGTAGTCATAATGGTGGCTAAGTTTGTGTGGTAGATGGCAACAAACTTACATATGTTCCCTTAATGTTGGGGTGTACGTTGGGGGCAGCCCATCAGACTAGTAAAAAAAAAAGTCGATCCTCAGAAAAACTCAAGGGCATCAGATTAAGAGATGGTAAGTTGATTACATCCAGAAAAGTGTATATTCAATAATCTGACAATAATTTGAGCTTGGCCTAAGTAAGTATAGGCGAGTCACAAAGGTGTAAAAGAAATCGACGTTTTGAAATACTCAAGCGCGATTAATTTTTTTTTTTTTTTGAGATAATCCAATCAGGATTACGGAAAACGTAAATGTGACATTTTTCTTGGGGCGTTTTAGGTAAAATCGTCAATAAAAAGTATAATGGTTAATATCTCGCTTAATATTGATATTAGCTATTTAGTCCAAACGACCTTTCCGTAGGAAACTAAATTTTCTACAAGTTAATAGTTTATAACTTTTCCGTATCTTTTGTTATTTGCGAGATAACTGCAAAAAAACGTGAATTTTATGGAAAAAGCTGGTTTAGTGGCCCGTATACTACCTCGCCGGTGTGAGTGCGACTTTGCCGTGGAGCGTTCAACTTTGAGAAAAACCCATCTTCAGTTAAAGCGATCCCATGAAATGCCGCCGAGCTATAGAAATTTAAAAATACAAAATCAGAGTTTCCGTGTATTTTCAATGTGCAATCTTCACCATTTGATCGAGCACTTAAAATTAATATAAAGGGCTCAAACTTTCAGGGACTTTTTTTTTTTAGTATTTTCAACAAAATTCCAAATCAAAATTTGTATATATTTGTACATATTTTTTTTTACTGCATCCAGTAATAAGAAATAGAAACAACAAATAATTGTTACTCTAAAATTGGCAGACTAACAGTACTCCTCCATATAATTGTCAGATTATCATCCTGGAGGACGAAGACATCAAGTTAATCTATCTGTATAAAAATCTGACGTGCTCGAGTATTTCAAGGTTACGTGTTTTTTTACATTTTTGGAAAACTGCTATACACTTTTTTCGTTTTAGAACGTAAACTTCACAATCCAATAAGTTCCCGTGACGCTTTAGTAACTGCAAATTGAGCATACTGGGCTCTCCTACAACAGGGAGGGATTGTCCGTGGAAGGCTTCATGCCAAAAATAAGAGAAAAAAACTTGCCTCATAGTACCTATAGTCACAAGTACAAAAAAAGACCGACTGAGTCGTTAGTATTGTCATTTTTAAAGTATTTTTTTATTTCTGTTGGAGTTTTTAAAAATACCACTCAGACCTAAATACCGCTCCATTGTACTACAAGATAGCAATTTTTAAAGGATAGTTCCATAAAACGTTTTTAAAAAAGCAATGTCGCACAACGTTCAAACACGATCGTGAAAAAACAAAAAGGAAGGCAGACTAAAACCTTCCTCAGACATGGAAGAATCCTAAACCGTGAAGTTTGCCGACTGCCATTCAGAGGTCAACGTTGGCAACGAGCGTTTCAGAAGTATAAAGCAGCTCGTTGTTGTATCTTCTTCTCCACACATTGCCTTCGCATACGGGACCAAAGATCATTCGGAGAATTTTTCTTTCGAAACGACCAAGGGTTTCCTCATCCGCTTTCGATAAGGTCCATGCTTCCGCGCCGTAAAGCAGGACTGGGATGATTAAGGTCTTATATAAGGTTACCTTGGTTTTTCTGGAGAGGGTTTTGTTTCTCAATTGCCTTCTTAACCCAAAGAAGCAACGGTTGGCAAGAGTTATTCTCCGTTTGATCTCCGCACTGATGTTGTTGTCCGTGTCTACAGCGGATCCTAGGTAGACGAAGTCCTGTACTACCTCGAAGTTATGTCTGTCTATTGTGACGTTTTGTCCAATTCGTCGATGTTCTGTGTCCTTATTTGATGACAGCATATACTTTGTTTTGCCCTCACTAACCATCAAACCCATTTTTGCCGCTTCTGTTTCAATACTCGCAAAAGCACCTATGACATCACGCTTTTTTCTTCCCATTACGTCAATATCGTCTGCATAGGCGAGTAATTGCACAGACTTTTGAAAGATTGTTCCTCTGGTGTTGACGTTTGAGTTTCTTACAATCTGTTCAAGTATGATGTTGAAGAAATCGCATGACAGTTTATCGCCTTGCCTAAAACCTTTTTCGACATCAAAGGTCTCGGTGAGTTCTTTACCGACCTTGACGGAGCAGCGTGAATTCTCCAAAGTCATCCTGCATTGTCATACGAGTTTTGCAGGGATGCCGAAACTTGACATGGCTCTGTACAGCTCGTCTCTGTAGATACTGTCATACGCGGCCTTGAAATCGATAAAGAGATGGTGAATATCGATATTATGTTCACGGGTTTTTTCCAAGATCTGCCGTAATGTGAAAATTTGGTCTATTGTGGACTTCTCCGGTCTAAAACCACATTGATAAGGACCTATCAAGTTGTTGACGTGGGGTTTCAGACGTTCACATATTACAGCAGACAAGATCTTGTACGCGACGTTAAGGAGGCTTATCCCTCTGCAATTGGTGCAATTGTGAGGGTCTCCCTTCTTCAGGATCGGGCATACGATACTGAGGTTCCATTCATCGGGCATGCTTTCTTCCGACCATATCATGCAGATCAGCTGGTGCATGCTCCTTTCCAACTGATCTCCAGCTGCCTTGAAAAGTTCGGCATCAAGGCCATCTGCACCTGCAGTCTTATTTGACTTAAGTTTGCATATGGCAAGCTTAACTTCCTCTAGGTCGGGGGCACGGCATTCTTGATCATCGTCCAAGCTGAATGGGGCAATCTGCCTGACAGCGGAATTTGTGTCTTCATCGCCGTTAAGCAGTCTGCATCTTTCCAGATCCTCAGTAGCGACTGTGACTCTATAACTACATTTCCCTGCTGGTCTTTACAGGCTTGAGTTCGGGGTTTGCCACCCTGGCAGGATCTTTTTACCTTTTGGTAAAACTTCCGAATCTCGTTCCTGTCATGGCACCTCTCTATTTCCTCAAACGAGCGCTTCTCATGCTGCTTCTTTTTCTTTTTGAGAAGTCGGTGTTCTTCGTCGGTGTTTTGCATTAATATTTCAATATTTTTATTAAGATGTCACGTGTCACCCAAGTTGACATTTCGAATGTCCCGCGAGAGAAAGAGAGAGAGAGGAAATTAAAAACACAGAAAACACGAACAGAGAAATGCAGTCAACAGATAAACAAAACAGAAGGAAAAAAAATAAACAACAATTACAAGTAATTAATGAGTTTCCCACAACTATGCGACACGAACTAAAAACAACCAAGAAGAGCAGACAAAAAAACTTTTCTTGTAACTCGCTGCAAATCCCTTGTAATCCTTTAGAAAGCCTTTGGAACAACATCAACTAGCAGCAGCCAGAACATCCTTTTAGTACAGTCGTTGTCGTCGAATTCTTCTTCGTCGTGGTGTTTGTTGTTGCTGAGAATCCATTCCGTTTATTTATATGTACGTACAAACATACATACACATATATATACGAACTGTGTCGCTCAGCTGTGTTAAGATTGTATTTGCATTTTGTGATGTGGCACTTAAAAAATCGTACGAAAAGGAAGACAACAAAAGTACACGGATCATCATCATGTCGAGCATTGTTGTAGCATTTGCCAGGAGTTTACTTTTCCGATTAATGCCCTTCGAGCTTTGACTTGCCTTCTTGTATATGGTATTTCGTTTGAGACTCGAATTAATTATTTCACAAAATTTGTTTATGGTGAACCAATAACATGCAACATGTTTCATGCAAAATGGTTGAGTGTTCTCTTATGTCAAGAGAGGAAATATGGTTCTATTGTCGAGCTCAAATTAATGTCCTATAACAAAAGCTACACAACTGAAAATTTCAAACTGATAGAAATAATTATAACTTGAGAGCGAAATTAAACTGTTTACGACTCATGGCAAAAGAAGAAAAGAAGCTGAAGCCTAAGCATCATGGGCGTAGGCAGGTAGGAGCAGGTAGGGGCTAATGCCCCAACCTGAGCCAAATGTCCTCGAAAAATTCTGAGTTTTTTAAGAAAAAAATTATCTTTGTCCTCGAGGACATTTGTAGAAAATGCTGAAACAATGAGGACTTTTCAAAGAGTAGGTATTCTCGTAAAAAACGAGGACAATTTAGGAAAAAAGCGGAAAAAAAGAGTATCAATGAAAATTTTTATAAAAATTGAGGACAATGCGCAAAATTGCCGAAAAACGAGGACTTTCCAATCAGATTTCTCTAACACCTAGAAATATTTCACGAGCATTTTTATTTATAATTCTTCGAATCAAAAAATTCTCCAGAAATTCTGAACGCGGCATTGCGGCAACAACAATTAGTCGCGATTGATCGTTCTAACGGTTAAGCTCAATACAAGTGGAAATAAAAGTGGAAGTGTGAATACTAATTGCTTTTATGTTTGTCTTGTGATATAAATTTTTTCTTCGCTTTGTGAACATCAATTGTTGTTGACCGGAAACAGCATTTGGGGCACAGTTCAGTACATGTGCTGTCCTTTGAGACCAAAGTTCAAGTTTGTAATAGGTCTTAGTTTTGAAATTCAGCTTAAAACTAATATAATTGAACGATAACTCTTAAATTTTAATAATTATTTATATTAAAATTAAGATCACATGCAATTTTTTTTATATGCTATTTAAAACACATTCCATATTTCACTTCCGGGGCAAAATTACGCAAAAAAATTAGTTAAGAAAAAAATATTTTCTTTTATCAAAATTTTGACTTCTCTTTTAGTGAACTTAAATTAAAAATTTTATTAAAGAACAAAGCAATAACTTTCAAGAACACTAAAGTATGAGAAAGTAAGTGGTTTACGATAGTACAAGTATTTTAGAAAAACATTAATTGTAAAAGTACAAAATATTACATAAATTAGTAATTGTTAATAAAAAACAAACAGTACTAAATTATACATTCCACACACATTTGTCAGCCAAAAATATACAAAACAAAACATAGAATGTTCATAAAAATTAATGTATTTACTATACGTCAAGTCATATGACCAAAATTTCACATTCTAATTACGAAGGAATAAATTGAAAGTTGTGTTAAAAGTGATTGAGGTGTTTCATTTAATTTGAAGATACTTTCTTACGGAAATTCTTAAGAGTTAAATATAACTAACTTAGACAATAACATTTGGTCCTTCGAGCCGGATTCTCATCAGTTAGTGGATTTTTAATAACTTTTTGAAAAATTGAGTAGATTTCACATAAAATTGCCCCTCGCGCCTACACGGAAGGATATAGACCCCCCTCCCCCCCTCCCATACAATTTTTTTTTGTCGTGAGCAAACCTATCCATTCTGAACCTTTGGAAAACCGTATCTAAAACACCCTACATAAATAAAGAAGGCAATTCCAAAAGTTAATAATTAATTTTTTAAAATATTAAAAAACTGAGAGCGGTAAAATTTTATTTTTAACTTTTTTCTATACGCCATTCAAAACATATTTCCGAAAATTTCATGAAAATCCATGGACTGGCCCTTGATTCCTAGGTAAAAAGCTTACGGCCTTCCACTAATAACGATGTTTTTATTTTTTTCAAGACTATACATGCTCAGTGTGCATCGGAAAATGATAAAGGAAAGAAAGTCCGAAATAAAAGATGAAGTCCTCAGGAAATTTGCTGAAAATACCAGAAAATGGTTTTATAAAACGCGAAATCAATGGTAAAAATTTATAAAATCAATTTGATTCATTTCATATACTAACGATGTTTCTCTATTTTGAGAAACCAAAAAATGATACTTTTAAAGTATCTCTCAATATTCTTGTCAATAAATGTGTCCTACTTTTTTTTCAAAAAAATATCCTCGTTTTTTCATAGATTTTTGAGAAATTGTACTCGAAAAAAGACCTAAAAAAATTTTTTGAATGCAATTGTATGATTTTAATTTGGTGTGTCTAATGCAAAGCCTTACTTGCAAGACCTTAAAATAGTAAGCTATAAGTTAGGTTAGGTTAGGTTAAAGTGGCCGTCTGTTCGGCTGACACGCTCAGACCCGTTGGCCCCATCGTGGTACCACGGTGGATCTAATGTATTCCCATCCTAATGAATGGAACCGTTTTGAGATTACAACGAAGGGGGAGACGCGTAGGGCGTCAATGTGCGTAAGATCACTAGGGTCATTAAAGGAACACGAAGGTAAGTGAATCCTACGATTGTGAGCTAAAGCGGGACATGAACAGAGATGGTGAGAAATAGTCTCCTACTCCTCATCAGCCATAAAGCTTTCTTCTGCAAAAATCGTTTGAAGCGACTCCTATAGCCATGCTGCATGTCTCCCAAAAAGGCAGTGTCCACCTATCGTCGCACTATAATGTATAGCATTTTTATAATGCTATTCTACCGCAATATCTAGCTTGGGCCAGATTTGTTTTGTTGCGTTACACCTTATAAGCGCTTGGCCATCTCAGATTAGTTTTCATGTATTCGACCTGCTTGAGTAATAGTTTGTATGTAGCGATCGGTAGGTGGGATACTCTCCGTTATCAGTGAGAAGGGCAGAAGTGTTCCGTTTCTGGCTCATAATCTTGATCTGCTTTGCAGTTTCCTGCAATGTCTCTGTGCCCCGGCACCTAGCACAGGTGAATGTTAAACTACTCTGACATCTCCCTGAGAGATCATCGGCGCAGTTAAGGGCATGAATAGAGTTGAAGGAATTTGACACCAGAGATTTGATGGCCGTCTGACTGACTGAGAAGATGCATACCTCCTCTTAGGATATGTTTTTTGTGAGCAAAGACAGAGCTTCGCTGATTGCCATCACCTCCGCTTGGAACGTTGGCTCATTGTGAGACTTCTTGATATTGAATAGCCGATCATAGCAGTTGTCTGTTTACTGTAGATGTCAAGTGGGACTATAGGTGAAACAGGATGTCCAGTGCCTGTGAAGGAGTGGGGCGTACTGAACGTATAAGATCGCTTCTCTTCAAGGTTTGAAGTTCTATCTTATATGAAGTCTTTAAAAGTATGTCTGCTAAATTCCCCAACAGCCCGGTGTGAGCAGTTTTTGTATCTACCATCGCAATGTGAATAAAAACAACAAACAGTGAGACAGGTTGCACTAAATGACTTAAGCTACGCCAGGTCGGCATATTGCCAGATCTGTCAGTAAATTTTTTTTTGATTTTTCTGAATTCAGATTGCATTAAATTCAATGCCTTGAAAAGAGCTTTCTAGGAATGGATTACTAGCTATTTTGGTTACACAAGTTGTAGCGGTGCGTTTCTGGTTCTAAGCTTTTTGTTGTTGGGGACTTGGTGGTTGGGAGCAAGCTGCACTGACCGTATCGCTGCTTTTGTTATGTTGTATTTGTTCGGACCCTGAGACATCAATTAACTGGTCTCATGTACGAGACAGCTTGAAACTGCCGTCCCGATCGAAATTGTAGTGGAGTTTGATTTCAATTGCTTCAAGAACTAAACGAGGGATAAATCGAGATGAGGCTTAGTAGCTAGATCCTTAGCTTAGTCAAAATGGATCTGGATCCATTGATGTTCCTCTGGATGATCGAACATGGCAGACTTTTCTCTTTGATCTTAGCTTATGGCACTTATGTGTTTCCTCAGCCGATTAGCAATGCTCCTAGTCTTTCCAATATTTGTGATGAACCACTGCTGCATGGTACCGCATATACTCCAGGTGTTTCAAGTGGAAAAAAAAGTTTAGGTGAATGCAGGTAGCTCATCACCTTCCTTGGTGGTAAAAATATGGTTTTTTACCCCATATCGTTTTTAAAACTGGCCCCTCTGTCCGTCATACCTTTTACATAATGTCAGAAAATCCATTTTATCTAGTTATGTAGTGTTACTTTTCCTTTTACGTTAATGGCTTCCACGACCTTAGAATAGCCATTCGCTTTCAGAACGTCATCCAACAAAGCTATAACAGCGCTGAGATATTGTGAGCACGCTGAAATATTGTGATGGAGACAACGGATCTCAAGTTCGTCGGATATAGGTAGGGAAATTACGACAAACGGAATGTGCTAAAGAATCGTTTAGTTATCGCTTCACTTCTAAATCTAAAAATTCTCTGGGGCCTTTTTTTCTTTTCCAATCGTAAATTTCTTTTTTGGATGAAGTGAATTTAGGAGCAAGGAGCATTTAGGTATTTGCTTCATAATTGGCCCCCTTGGATTCCCTTCCTTGTATATTTTCGATACACATACTCCTTAGGTGGTCGTGTGCATGGTGGTTCAAAACATTTATAAATTAGAGTACAACTTCCATGATCAGCTGATTCTAAAATATAAAAGCGCCAACTTGATAGGGTTTAAATCAGAGCATCAAAACCCAGAGGTTCTACATTAAGATCGATTGATTCTGCTGTACATCGTCGAAACGTTACATCTTCAATTATGATGGATGTTGTTGATTTCTCAAGTAAAAATACGACGTCTCTAGCAATTTCGATTCTGTTCGAAATAGGGTTCCAAACCCTATACCCCTTGGACTGGTTATCATAACCAACGAACAAGCACTTCACAGATTTTGCATCAAGTTTTTGTCGCTTTTCTTTTGGAATATGTATGAATACTTCAGTTCCAAAAACTGGAAAATGGTCGATTTTTGGTTGCTTGTTATACCACAGTTCATAGGGTGATCTTCCTGCAACTGTACTTGTTCCAGTTCGATTAAGAACATAAACCGCTGAATTCACTAATTCGGCCCAAAATCGCTTGCTCATACATTTGGAATGAATCATTGTCCTCGCTGCCTCCATAATAGTCCGCATGACCCTTTCTGCATATCCATTTTGCTCAGGATTAAAGGGAATGGTTCGCTGGTGTTGAATGCCCATTTCATTAAAGAAAGATTTCAACTCTCCATTCACAAATTCAGTTCCGTTGTCCGATCTGAAAATGTGAATGTTGTGACCATTTTCTTTTTGCATCATTCGAATACATTTCTTGATATTGCTTGTGACCTCAGATTTCTGCTTCAAAAAATAAACAAATCGAAAATGCGAATAGTCCTTCAGAAGCAAAAAATACCTGGAGTTTCCAATAGAATTTTCTTGAAACGGTCCGCATACATCTGAGTGGATGATTTCACCGCATATTTTCGATTTTTCTTCACGGCTCTTAAAAGGACCTCTGCAATGCTTCCCATATATACAAGCCTCGCATGTGAATTCTTGGTCGGTAAAGTCGATGTTTTTGTCTTTTAAGAATTTCCTTACGTGAGCGACGTGCTGGTGACCTAATCGTTCGTGCCATAAACTGCGAGTGACAATTTCTTTACTGCTACGTTTGCTGTTATTACTTGGGCTTGCGATAACTCATTCACCTTGAATATCATTTGGAACAACTTATCCCTGCGAACTCCCACTGCAACAATGTTTCCATTCTTCAGTAATTCACAACGTTTGTTGCTTGACTGCATTTGGTAACCTTGATCCATGGCTTTTCCCGAAGAAAATAAATTCATTTGAATTTCAGGAACATACAAAACATTCTTCATGAGTTTTCTGATCCAATTGTTACCATTAAATGCATGAATGTTTATATTACCAGTCCCTCGAGCAATCTTCTGACCATTTCCAACTGTCACATAAGTTTCCTTTTCTTCAAAATTCTCAAACCATTCAAGTCTATGGCTCATGTGGTCACTTGCACCCGAGTCAAGAATCCAAATATCTTTGTCTCCATTCGATGCTGACCCGTAACTATGACACACGAAAGCGTCGATCGATGCTTCATTTTCATGTTGCACCTTATATGAAACACTAGTCTTAGGACAGTTTCGCTTCCAATGGCCACCTTGACCACATTTGAAACACTTGCCTTTATGTTGGGATTTGTTGTTTGTTTTTGATGAATTCTGTTTTTGTGAATTGTTCTTCTTCGGAAAAGAGATTTCAACCGTAATTCCTCTGCCATCAACCGTGCTCGCAAATTTGCCATCGTTTGACAGTCTGAGCTTGCAGATTCCCATGCGCTATGGAAGTGATTGTATTCCGCAGGCAACGACATCAAAATTTTGGTCATAACCATGGATTCGGATATTTCCTCATTTTGATCTCTTAGTTGCTGCACAATTTCCAAAAGCTTTGATAGGAATGTAGCAATGTTGTCTTCTTGCTCCTTAGCAAAACTGTAATACTTTTGTTGCAAGAACAAAATATTACTTTTCGATGCCTGCTCATAATGTGCTCTTCAGCGTTAACCACATACTAGCAGCAGTAGCACAGTTCATAATTTGAAGGAGAGGTTGTTTCATACATGCAGTTGAGATAGTTCTTCTTGCCTTCGCATCCAACTTCTTCCATGCTATCATTTCATTCGCATAATTTGCAGAACCAAGCATTGGGTTAGCAACAGTTCCATCAACGACATCAAACAATTCAGTGGCTTCTAGAATTTGTCGCATTTGTAACTTCCATGTAAGCCATCACCTTCGAGTTTTTCAATGCTTATTCTTTCGTTATCCATAATAATAATTCTTCTTTAAAAAAAAACTTAATTCGTGGACTTGATCAATTAATTCTTGAAAGTTGTACAAATTCGCTTCGAATTGTCTTGTACTCCGTGAACTGGGCCTATAACGATAACCTTTTGTTCTTAGTCTTTCCTCAGCCAATTGAATCAATGTTCAAATTAAAAATAAGCTTTAGCTAATTTAAAGAAGTCTTTAATGTTCGAAAGTTTAATGTGAAAGTGAAGATCAAAAATATTTATTTTGATAAATACTAAAAAGTATTCTTAGTTATTTTTGAAACTTAAAACTAAAAAGTAAAGTAAAATCTTCAAAGTTCAATACTGTCTCACTCTCTTTTATCGCTTTTTTCAAAAACAGTGCTGTAGTTAAATAGCCAGTTACTCTTCTCTCCTGAAACAATCAAGCTCTTACACCCGCTAACAAAGCTCATCAGTTTTACTTTTAGCTCAACTTCGGACAGTTTAGTAAAGAGACTTATATTGTAGCCGCTCTACCCGAATGTGAAATGCTTACCTGACTCTACATCGGAGTCTCTTACTTCATTTTCTTCTATTTTCCTAACGCTTGCACTGTGCTTTATAACATTATCAGGGCATTCATAACCATTTGATATACGCGTTAAAAGTAAGAAGAGGAAAGTCACATTCCAGAACGCACGTAGGTACGTTTGTTTAATAAGAGCTACTCAAAGTTTAAAGAACAAAGATATAGTCAGCAATAAGGTTAGATACAGACAACTGTGACCAATCTGGTCCTGCATCTTTCAGAGATATCAATAAAGTCTTTTCGGGCCGGAGCAATCTATCCGCTCTGCACGAAACCATAGGTATATGGAACATTTTTACGGGGTTGGTAACGATTACCCCGAAACAAAAGCCCCAAACGGAAATCCGTAGATCCGTATTGTCGAAAGCAATATCTAAGGTTGAAATAAACTTTTTTTTTATAATATAAAGATGGGCCCAATTATTGTCTGCCATCCACCCATGGATAGCCTTTGGCTGTGTGCCGTGACTCTGTCAAATGATATAAATTTAGAGTACGCGATGTGCTTGCACTTTTTTTTCTGTTGTAATTTAGACAAGCCATATAAAGTGTTATTTCATGTTACTCTCGCCGAAGTAGAAAAGCGGAAAAGTAAAACTCTGTACACCTTCAAGCAGCAATGTACACTGTACATGTACAAACGAACCTTTCTTTCTCATATACCCTTAAGGAGGTCCTCTTCAAACGTCTATTAAAGATAGAATTTGCAAGCAATTGAAACTGAGTGCGCAGCCACTTGAGTGTGTAAGAAATGTGAAGTGTGTGTTGGCTTTGACTGAAGAAGAACGACCTCCACTCCATCCATCCATTCATAGACTCACTCACATGGAATTTTACACATCTTCCAATGGGTAGGTATGATAAATCTACTTTTTCGCACGGCTAAGATCAGAAGCGTGATGTGTTTACCATCGCCCCTTCCCCCCATCCGATTACCCCATCCATTATAGATTCGACTAAGGCGAAGAAATTGTATCGTGCCCTTTCTTTTCATTCCGTACCTAATGATAGTGTTTGGGTTTGAGCAGTGAAACGAAATCAAGAAAATTAAGGACAGCATATCTATAGATATACCTAGAAAGTCAAGGACATGCGCTAAAATGACGGATGCAGGCAGGATGGAATAAAAAATATATGTTCTTAGGTACACATTAAAAAGGATTTATTCTCGTAGAACATTTAGCAAATACGAGAGTATGCACAAGCATATACTATGTACACATCTAAGAGGCAGGTTCGTACCTACTTACGAAGCAGAATGTTTATTCGTTGCCATTTTGCACAAGGAGCACGTTGTCGGCGACAACCAAATAGAAAATTACTAAAATGAAGGTGACTATTACGTGAAGGGTTATTATGCTGAATGTCAAGGCCATAGTAATAGCAGGGCTGAGAAATATTCCCCTTGAGTGAAAATCATTTGCCTGAGTGCACACGAGTGTACTGCAGTGTTTTTATCAAATTTTTGGCACGCAGTGGCAAGGTTTCATTTTGTTCTATGATGGAGATTTATATTTTGAATAGATTAGAAACGAAATTGGGGAAAAACAAAAAATACGTGCACGTGGAGTGTTGGCATCGAAATTTAAAATTGATTTAGAGCTGCATTTCACAATAACATGATGAGAAGGTCCTTGCAAAGAGACGTGAAGCTATCATAAAATATAATTATAAATCAAACTCTAAGGTTATTCTAGAATGTAACTTTCAAGGCTTGTGCGGTTAGGTTTTCTCTGAAAGGCGCGTTAGCTTTAAAAATATTAAATGATTGCACTGGTGGTGGCCGTTGCGTAATCTGCCTGTTAAGTGTGAGAATCAAGGTTCTAATCCCAGAAACATAAACGGGAAAAATTTTATTCACGGGTATTGCCTCTCACGAGGAGTTGGTAAGCCCTCGGATAGTATTTACATGGCAAAACTTGTGATAGCATGCAAAGTGAATAGACGTGTATTTCTCGTCGTCCGATTAGTTTCCAAATTTTAAGTTAAAGTCACAGTTTAAGTGCATAACAATAACAACAAGCACATTTCTTTGCCTTAAATTTGTTCTGCATCCCTGTAAAGTTCACTTTTCGCTTTCATTAAAATACGAGCTATATTTTTCTTTTGTACTCTGTTCCTAATTATTGCGAGCAAAACATGGCACCCAAAACCAACAAAAGAATTCGTGTACAACAACAACAAGAAAGTGATTGTGAATCCTCTCCGAGAGAAACTGATGCAAGCAATTCAATTGGCATTGCTGACAACAGTGTTGCCAGATTGAGGGGAATTCCCCTTTTTGTGGGGAATTATGGTCGAAAATTTGGTAAAAGGGGAAAAGGGGGATCCACTCAAAGTATGGGGAAAAACAGAATCTTACTCACTATACCAAACAAAGCCAGTCGATTTACAAATAGGAGTCCGTAACCGTAAACAAACATCTCATATACTTACACAAAGAGAGATCATGCAAAGCCTGGAAAAATCATTTCTGCTTGTTTTGTTCGCTGGGATCTGCAAATATGTTTCATACATACGATCTATTCATGAAATTTTAAATAGGTTTTCAATTCAAAATAATGAAATTAAAGCTGTGGAGTGTCTCTCTCCACAAATTACTTTGAATGCTTCGAAGAGAATAAATTGTAAGAAAACTTCTTTGTTTTCCTTAAAAGTTCCAAATTGTAATGATGAAAAACTGACATCTGAATGGAGAGAAGTTCCTGTTTCCATGGCTGTTTACGAAAAAGAAAGGCTTCAGCAGCTGCCAGTGGAACATTTTTGGCAACATGTAATGGGAACGATAGATTTTAAAGGAAATCTATAATTTTCCAATTTAAGTCTAATAGCTCGATATGCACTAACTTTGCCCCACTTAGACACCGACACAGAGCGATTATTTTCAGTAGTAACCGACATTAAAATTAAAAAGAATTAAAGGTTTAAACGAACATATGCATTGTTTTTAATACCGAGGGGAATTTGTGGGGAATGTCACTTGCACAAATGGGAAAAAGGGGAATTTACAACCCTCGAATGGGGAATCCTTCCTGAAAAATCTGGCAACACTGGCTGACAAACTGTGGAGCCGCATGGAAAAGAAGTTGGAGGAGTGGATGGTGACTTTTAATCTTTCGATGGATGTCAAACTCACAGCGCTGGAAGATCGCCTAAATGCCCAGATACGAGAAAACAGACAGATTTTTGAACAACAACTGCAAAAAGCACATCAAGATGTGAAAAGACTTGAGCTCGTCGTCGATCAAATGGAGAGAGAGAGAATTGGTTGTGATGCGGTAATTGTTGGTGTACCGGAATCTCAAGGGGAAAATTTGGAGAATATATACAAAAAAATCTGCACCACTGTAAATATTCAGCCCCCTCCTATACAAAACATCTTTCGAGCTAAAAGCAAACAACATGCCTCAACCGACTCAAGCATCATACTGAAGTTCAAAGAGAAGCGTGGAAAACAATTGTTTATGAAAGAGATAGTGGCCTTTCGTAAGACTAATAAAGTTCCACTTCGCCTCTCTCTAATTGACATTGATTCGCAGAGAAGCTTTTTCATCAACGATAGTCTTACTAAAAGTAATTAGTGCCGATTTACATTCAGACGGTTTTGCAAAGACGGAAATAAGTGCGAAAGAGAAAGCAGATGAAATAGAAATACTTTAAAAAATCTCTACCCGGAAAGTTTTGGGTTGAGGATTGTCCAGTTGTCTTGGATGGTTTTTGACGTTTCTTTTTCTTGTCTTTCTTTGTTTCTTGTCGTTGCTTTATTGTATCTTCTAATGTTCATGAGTAAAGAAGTAGTATGCCGTCGGACAATTTCTTTAATTTTCCATGTATTTTCATGTATTTTCCATATCCATGATGTCAATAATCATTGCTGCAAAATCTAATTAAATTATTTACCACTTCAAATGACATTTTTCTCTTTATGAGATTATTTTTTAATGGATCTATAAATAATGCATCTGAGCTTCTTTGATTATTTTCACATTTTGACTCTATGGGTGAGAACAAAAAATGAAAGAGAATTGTCAAAAAACCCGCAGCCGCAAAACGTCTGAGTGTAAAAATGAGAGACTGTCGGGATGAGGGTTCAAAAGAAAATATACGAAACACGCAGCAGGCAAACCGTCTGAATGTAAATCGGCACTTACCAACTGCAGCGCTATGCCTTAAGACTGAAACAAAAGTCTCTTCTCTCTTCGGTGCATATATTCAACGGCCAAGTTTTCATTCGCACACCAAACTGCCAAAATCCATTCATCATCTACAACATCGGAGATCTAAGGAATGCCATCGGGTCGGACGTTAACAATGATCTGCATATGTATGGTAGCTAATATTAATATTTTAGTTCAAGAATTTACTTCTCTTTTTGATTTACTTTTTGTAATTTTTTTGTTGCTTTCTAATTTTCTTTTTATGTCGCAACGTATTATTCTTCGAAATTTTATTTATGTACAAGTTGTTTCAGTTCCACTTGTTCCCATATTCTATTTTGTTTACTTCTCTCTTTTTTGTGAAACGAATGTTTATTATTTTTCTGTTTTCAATTCCTATCTCTTTTTAGACTTATGTTGCTTTAATGGGCAGCAACAATCATGATGCGGGCTTTGACAGTATAAACGAAAAAAATAAATTCTTACTTAACACTCTCTGCAAAAGTCATAATGGCTTGCATATTTGCCACATTAATGCTCAGAGTCTTGTTAACAAGTTTGATGAGTTTAGAATGATTTTTGAAGACAGTTTGGTTGATGTTATTTGCGTGTCTGAGACATGGCTATATCCGGGTTTAAATAATAATTTTTTTTCTATTATTGGATTTAAAAAGCCTTACCGCGCTGATAGAACTCATTCTATGGGAGGGGGTGTTGCAATATATGTCAAGAACCACATCCGGTCTTGTCATGTAAAATGTTCTAATGGTTCTGAAGAGTGCGACTATTATTTTATTGATCTTTTTGAAGGAGACAATAAATGTAGCATAGGTACCATATATATGCCACCACGCGTGGCAAGTTCTCGGCTAATAACACCAATTATAGAAGAAATGTCTTCTCGTGTACCGAAATTAATTATTTGTGGTGACATAAATATTAATATGCTCCAATCTTCTTCAAATTGTTTCAAAACATCAATTAACTCTTTAGGACTCTCTGTTGTAAATTGTTTAGAACCAACGCATTTTAAACCTAGTTGTGCTCCGTCATTGCTTGATGTTTTTATTGTTAGTGATGTAAATCTTGTTAAATGTTTTAGCCAATTATCCCTACCAGTGTTTTCATACCATGATTTGATATTTGCTACTTATGACCTAAATTTTGATTGTAAATATCCACAAACCTTTCAGTATCGTGATTTTCGGAACATAAATGTTGAATATTTATTTAGAGATTGCTCGTCCATTGACTTGTGTCCAATTTTCACAACAATAAACGTCAATAATCAAGTTGAATGCCTTACTTCAGCAATCAATGATTTATTTAACAAACATGTTCCATTGAAAACTCGAACTTTAAAGTCACGTAGCTTTCCATGGCTTTCTCCTGAAATTCTAAGTGCAATTAAAACACGAGATATAGCATACCGTCGTTGGAAACGATTTGGTTGCCTAGATATGCTAAGACAATTTAAAATTTCCCGAAACTTAGTAACTAAATTAGTACAATCTGCAAAATACAATTATTATAATAACAGGTTTAACTCAGATCGTTCGTCTAAATTTTTATGGAAGGAAATTAAGAACATCGGTTTAAAAAAAGATGCATCTGTTTCGGACGAGAACATTGACTTAGATGAGTTGAATCAAAATTTCGTTACACCCCCAGCACAATTTACTATTGGTACGGATATAGCGGTGAATGATATAGATGATAAATTTTCTATAAGTGGAGTAGATGCATATCAAGTTGGTAATGCAATTTTTAGTATCAAATCAAAATCCATGGGACTTGATAACATTCATCCCGATTTTATTAAAATCCTCCTTCCCTTCATACTTCCTCACATAACTTATATCTTTAACACCATAATAATGACCTCAACCTTCCCCACATCCTGGAAAAAATCAAAAATTATTCCTATCCCTAAACAAGGTAAAAAAAAAGAATATAGACCCATAGCCATCCTTTCTTTCCTATCCAAGGCTTTTGAAGTTATTTTGAGTGATCAGATAAAAGCATATATCAAAGATAAACAACTCCTTTGCTCTTTGCAGTCTGGATTTAGACCTGGACATAGCTGCATTTCAGCCCTTATTAAAGTTTCTGATGATGTAAGACAAGCTTTAGATAATAATTATACAACTGTGATAACCTTACTTGACTTTTCCAAAGCGTTTGACTGCGTGGACTCTAATCTTCTCTGTGATAAGCTGATAAACTATTTCAATTTCTGTGATACAACTAAAAATTTAATATATTCTTTTTTGACAAAACGCATGCAAGCTGTATCTTGTAATGGTAAACTTTCCTCGTTCCTTCCTGTTCATACTGGTGTTCCTCAAGGATCAATCCTTGGACCTTTACTTTTTTCTATGTTCGTTAATGATTTACCAAGTGTTTTATCTTATTGTCAGTTCCATATATATGCAGATGATGTTCAGTTGTACATAAGTTTTCCTATAGGCATGGTTGAAGATGCTATAGTTAAAATGAATTCAGATTTAAGTTCAATATACGATTGGTCTATTCGCAATGGACTTAGACTGAATCCAGAAAAAAACCAAAGCCATTCCCATATCAAAAAATAAACCTTACCTTCAAAACTTTCCCCCCATCCTTCTAAACTCCTCCCAAATTGAATATGTCACTCAAGCAAAAAACCTAGGTATAATTTTTAATGACAAGCTAACGTGGGACACTCATATAGTTTCTATAATTTCAAAAATTTATGCTTCATTGAGAGGCCTATCTGTAACCAAATCAATTCTTCCAACTGAAGTTAAATTAAAACTAGTCAAATCACTTATCATACCGATACTATCTTATGGATGTGAGTTATTCGCTGATCCTGATTCCCATTCGCTTCAAAAGCTAAAAGTTGCTTTTAATGCGATTGCTCGTTTCGTTTTCAATCTTCGTAGGTATGATCATGTCTCGGCTCAGGCTCGTAAACTCCTAGGCTGTTCTTTGGAAGCTTTTTTCAAGTACCGCTGTTGTTCTTTTCTCTACAAATTAATTGTTAACAAGACTCCCAGCTATCTGTATACCGCACTTAATTTTTGCCACTCTAATCGAAATTCCTTATTGCGTTCGTCCAGATATACTTGTTTGACATCACGCAGACAATTTTTCGTTTATGCTGTCAGACTGTGGAATGATCTTCCCAGTCACCTGAGATCTGGAATCGAACACAGAAAATTTCATACGCAATGCTTCGAACATTTTGCAAACTTAAACTGAAACTTACTTTTTTTTTTTTCCAATTTTATACATATTATACATGTTGCGACCTTAAGTTTTCTTTAATTCTTAACTTTATATTTATTTTTGTCTATCTTTCAATTTTGTTGAAATTTTTAATGGTAAATTTTATATTATATTGTAGTTGAATTTTTTTGTTTTTGTAAATCTTGCACTATTTATAAAATGTAATATATCCTGTACAAATTATAAGTTTATTCTTAATGTACAGTTGTTAAAAATCAATAAAATCAAATCAAATCAAATCAAATCAAAAGCGATTTCTCGATTCGCCGTTTAGGTTCGGCAGTAAATTTTAGGGCCTTTCCATTCCCTCACAAGGTAATTTAGAGCAATTGTAAGTCATGGAAATGGTACCCATGGTGTGATGGATAGCATGTCCGCCTGTTAATCCAGAGGTTCGAGTTCGAATCTTAAGAGAGGCAAAAATGTTTTTTCCACGGGTATCGCCTTTCGCGAGGAATTGGCAAGTCCTACGTTAGTATTCATTGCTATTGTTATTAAATGGTTATTCAAAAGTTTTAAAGAAAAGAAAACAAGTCTTTATTCAATGAATGTGAAAAATAGATTGAATATATATTTGAATCTAGAAAATGAAACTGATTCAATGATAATAGACTATTTTGATGAAACATAAAATAAACAAGTTTTCAATAAAACAAGTAATAATATTTAAAATTCAACACTCCCACTTTCTATTGAAAACTCCAATTATCTTTCGAATATAAAGAAAACGTTCTTTTGGTAATGCCTTTGTAAAAATGTCCGCAATATTGTCTTTTGTTGATATATATTCTAAACTAAAATAGCCTTCTTCAAATTTTTCTCGAATGAAATGGTATCTTACATCAATGTGCTTACTTCTTTTATGAAACTCGGGATTCTTTATTAATTTAATTGCACTTTGGTTATCCATATGAAATTTTGTAAAATCTTTTGTATGATTTGCCAGAAGTTCCGAAAACAATCGTTGAAGCCAAATTAATTCTTTTGTCGCTTCTGAAGCCGCTATATATTCTGATTCTGTTGTAGACAGTGATACACATTTTTGCCTCGTACTGCTCCAACTTATTATTCCATCATTATATTTGAAAATAAAACCAGATGTTGATCTTCTCGTATCAATATCTCCAGCATAGTCAGCATCACTATATCCACATAAATAATTATGATCTTCTTTTGCATGATATAGAATTCCATAACCAATTGTTCCTTTAATGAATTTTAATATGCGTTTTAAAGCGTTTTCATGAATGATTTTTGGCTTTTCCATATAACGACTTACTAAACCAATTGCATAGCTAATGTCTGGTCTTGTAGCAATTGCTAGATACATCAAACTTCCAATTAGTTCTCGGTATGGAAATTTACTCGAATCCGAATCTTCAAATTTTGAAAGAACTAGATTTGGATCAGCTGGAATTGACACAGGATTACAATTTTCAAAATCAAATTTTTGCAGTATTTTCTTGACATAGGCATGAATATGGAGCCATCAGGAAGATGATCAATCTCAAAACCAAGAAAACAACCTATTTTCATTTGCTTAATTTCAAAATGTTTTTGTAAATGTTCTAATACTGAATAGGTATACAGTAGACTCATCATCACCACAAACGATTCCATCATCGACATATAAAGCCAATATGAGTAATTTTCCGTTCTCATTACTGTAGAACACACAAGGATCCGATTCACTAGTTTTGAAACCAAAAAAATTAACAAATGTTTTAAATTTTCGATTCCAGCATCTAGAAGCTAGTTTCAATCCATACAAACTCTTCTGTAATCTACAAACTCGTCCACTCTTGTCATCAAAACCAACTGGTTGGTGCATATAAACAACTTCTTCCAAATCGCCGTTTAGAAAAGTCGTTTTCACATCGAATTGCTTTATATGCATCTTCTTCTTTGCAGAAATAGCAAGAATCGCTCTCAATGACGTAAAACGAACCACTGGACTGAATGTTTCTAGATAGTCTATTCCGTATTCTTGATGGAATCCACGACAAACCAATCTTGCTTTGAAACATTGAATCGAGCCGTCGTCGGTATTAATTTTCACCTTAAAAATCCATTTGTTATCAATTACCTTTTGTCCACATGGTTTTTTAACTAAACTCCAGGTTTGTGAATTGATTTCTTCATCCATCGCTTTGAGCCATTGTGTACGTTCTATTGAATTGACAGCTTCTTCATAGGACTTCGGTTCATTAGTTATCGTCAGTAAAGCCTTCGCCATCGAAGTGTGTTCTTGTCGCTTCCGTAAACGTGTATTTAAAATATTGCTTTCTTCTATGTCTGATGATAAAACTGGTTTACTTGGAACATTCTTTTCAGATTTTTGACTAATTTCAGGAGTTCGATTTTCATTTTGACGAATTTCAGTTGATTGTCTTTCAGGTAGATTTATTAAGTCCGGTTGAACAATTTCGCTTGATTGGTTCTCTTCTTGTACATCATTATATTCTTCTTGAACAACACATTCTTCACGAACAATAGATTCCTTAACTTTTTCATTTATTACTTTCATAGAAAATGTGTCTTCTGCCAAAAACTTTACATCACGGACAGTTGTAATAATGTTATTTTCATCAATAACACGGATTCCTTTTTGAAACTCATCGTACCCAACAAATAAACATTTTCTGGATTTTGGATCTAGTTTTTTTCTTTTTTGTTTCGGAATGTGACAATAAACTTCTGAACCAAAAACCCGAAAATGTTTGAATTGACATGGTTTCCCGTACAAAAGTTCAAATGGTGTCTTGTCTTTAACATTGCTTGTTCCCGTTCTGTTCAAGATAAAAACAGCAGTCTGAACTGCTTCTGCCCAAAGTTTAGGAGTAAGATCCTTCGTATATATCATCGACCGAGCTGATTCCATTATTGTCCGATTCTCTCGTTCAATACAGCCATTTTGTTCTGGGGTGTAAGCAACTGAACGACAATGACGAATACCATTTTCTTCTAAAAATTTCTTAAAATTGTGGTTTACAAATTCAAGACCATTATCCGTTTGAAAGATTTTTATACGATTTCCACATTGTTTTTCGGAAATTTTTAAAACAACTTTAAATTTTTCCAACGCTTCGAATTTGTTTTTCAAAAAATACACAAAACGAAATTTTGAAAAATCATCTTTGAAAAGCAAAAAATACCTGGATCCCCCAAATGAATCTTCTTCTATCGGTCCACATATGTCTGCAAGCATTATTTCACCACAATGCAAAGATTTTTCTTCTCTACACTTGAAGCTCAACCGATGTTGCTTGCCATATGCACATCCATCACAATCGAATTCTTCATCAGCAAAAGAAATATTGTGTTTCTTTAAAAAACTTCTTACGTGTGTTAAATTTTGGTGACCCAGACGTTCATGCCAGATTTTTATAGAGTCTTTTTTCATAGTTAACATCGAATTTTCGAAAATTGGTTCAATTACTTTAAAAAGCATTTGAAACATGCTTCCTTTTCGTGCTCCCACTGCAACAACATTTTCGCCATCCAATAGCTTGAAACAATTCTTATCTGAAAAACTTGTATGGCCATGATCCATTGCTTTTGTTGATGAAAACAAATTTGCAAATAAATTTGGAGCAAACAAAACGTCTTTAATCGTTTTTTCTTTCCAATTGATCCCATTGAAAGACAGAATTTTTAAGTCACCTTGTCCAATAGCATGCATTACTTTTCCATCGCCAAGCATAATTTCGATCGGTTTATCCAATTTGGTAAATGTTGTGAACCAATCACGACGTCTACAAATGTGATTTGTAGCACCTGAATCTAAGTACCAAACATCACAGGATTCCAAGTGTTCAATTATATTGCTGAAGAAAACTTTGTCGCCATCTTTAGGTTCCTTAACCCTACAATCTCGTTTCCAGTGTCCAGATAAACCACACTTGAAACATTTACCAGGTCGCTTCGTCATGTCCATCTTTGGAAAATTTGATTTTCTTATTGCTCCAGTGTTTCGCTTTGCCAACAAAGCTTCATTTGCCCGACCCTCGCTTAAACATATCGACTTTCTTCAACTAAAAGCCTGTTCGTCAAATTAATAATCGTCTGTTTTTCCTTAGCTGTAGAGTCCCACGCTGTATAAAAATGTCTATATTCTGGTGGCAGCGTCATTAATATTTTTGTGATCAACATACTGTTGTCTATAGTGACACCCGCAATTTTCAATTTTTCAGCGGTATTTTCTATAGTTGATATATGTGTTGCAATATCGTGCTCTGGATTTTTTTGATACTGATAATATTGCTCTTCCAGAAGATGTTTCGCTGAATCATTGTTTTGTTCATAAATCGAATGTAACTTATTCCACATATCTTTTGAAGTGGAATAGTTACATAAATGAATCAGAATTTTTTGCCCACACGAATTCACAATTAGTTTCTGTGCCATAGCGTCCTTTTTATACCATTCTGTCATAGCTGGTTCTTCATTTGGTATTGACTGCGTTCCGTCTACATATCCATAGAGTTACATCGCTTTCAGGTTTACTGTAACTTGGAACTTCCACATCATCCATTGTGAAGGGTTTGTAAATTTTTCAATTGTTGATATACTTCCTTCCATCTTGACTTTTGCAATAATATGCTTTGCTCTATATCAATCCCTGCGTCCTCGGTAATTTTCTATTACAGACACAAATTACGCAGTGATTAAAAGCTCCTTGATATGTTCAATTATTTAAAACACACAAAATATTGCCAAATATTCTTAAAAACTTCTTAATATTTGCCTGGGCCCATAACCTATTGTTATTAAATGGTTATTCAAAAGTTTTAAAGAAAAGAAAACAAGTCTTTATTCAATGAATGTGAAAAACAGATTGAATATATATTTGAATCTAGAAAATGAAACTGATTCAATGATAATAGACTATTTTGATGAAACATAAAATAAACAAGTTTTCAATAAAACAAGTAATAATATTTAAAATTCAACAATTGCCATGAAAAGCTCTTTCTCGATTAGCCGTTCGGAACCGGCAGAAAATTGTAGGTCCCCTCCATTTCCTCACAAGGCATGGTTGTGAGAAATGCGATAGGCCCAAGGGCTCCTCGCTCTGTTGCGCCACCCTATTTATTTTTTAAGTCATGGAAGTGCATTCACCTACATTGAGCCTACCAAAGATCTTTTTCTTCTCGGCAACATTATGAACAACAACAAAAAGCTTTTTAGGAGAAAATAACGAATATTCACCCTCATCATAGATTTCATCGATACAATTACGAACTACGAATGCTTATCATCTCTGAAAATGAGGTATTTACAAAATCGTTTACATACAAAAATGAAGGGTACCCAGAGAGCGTTCTTCCGCTATACCTCGAAGAACGAATATTTCCCCAGGAAGGATGTAATCAACAACAACTTTTTGCTCAACGTCAAATATGATGGATTTAAACCAAAGGAACAAGGATCCTTTCTGAACGCTTTTGTTTGATCTGTGTTTATTACATGAACCTGTTGACGTTTCTTCAAAGCTTTTATCGAAAACTCAGCAAAACTCGAGATTGTATACCCACCTTTGCGAAAACACTGATGTATGTACTCCTTTTTGATGTAAAATTTCCATTTTACAAACACATGTTGTCTATAGCGACGATAGCATTTTCGCTTGCTACTTGGGGATTCGAGGTTGGGACTCATCTTTCGCGAGGATTTGCCATCCGTCCTGTTAGTGTAATTTAATTACATTACTCGTCGTTGCAGGTATTCTCCATTCCTCACAATGTATTGTATCATTGTATGTGTGCCCTTACCCCAGGGCTCCTTAAGGTCTGTTGTGTCACCCTACTCATTTATTTTTTTACTAAAGAGTCCCATAATTCTTGTTGTATCAAAACCCAAGCCAATATCGTCCTTTCTACTTGTTTTGAAAATTGTGGTTAATACCAGGAACTTCCACTTATCAAGGAAAATACAACCACTGGATTTGGATTGATAGCACAATTCTGTTATAGAAACATATTGTTCGTTAGCACAGAGTTTCAAAACAATCGGAAAGTATTTGTGTTTTGCTTCGGATAAAGTTCACTTAAAAGTTTCAGAACATTTTCAGTGTTGGTTTCAAAACTGCAGCATCTAAAAAAGATGAATGCAATTTGAAATGACTGTCATCCGCTTCAACTATATAGGGTGGGCCCATAATAAAGGCTTGTTTTTCAAAACTGCAGTAAAATGATCAGAATAATGTTTTCCTTTGAATTTGATAATGTTTTAGAATTTGAATTTGATAATGTTTTCCATATTTAATGGCTTTATTAATTAAGCTATTACCCCCAATAATTATGGAACACAAAGAAGTTCATTAGCTGTATGTGCTGAGTAGCAGCGCATTCTATCACCAAAATGTGTTAGGATCTCGTTGATGGTTTGGAGCTGTAGCTTACCGATTGATTAAAATATATTAAGTGCTTGAATCGTTTCGCATCGGCATAGCATCGACCACATAATTTAGATGATATTATAAGGACATTTCCTTCCAAACTTAATGTCAAAAACGCACTTTAAGCACCACTGTACTTACTGATGGAAAAAAGTTTTAAAAATTTCACAACGTTTTTTAAGCTTAAGCCGAATCATGCCGTCCCAATACTGATGTAGTGCTAGAATTTGAGAGTTAAATAGCTGTTAGTAACAGAATAACCTTTTATTTTAACAGACGTCGCTTGATAATCCACCCTTAAATGGGTTTATAAATACTTTGACAGAAGTTTGTAAACAAATTTGAATATTTTTTGAGTGCAATGAAACTTTTAGAGACCCAACACTTCTACTCATTGAGTTTATCAATTCTTCCAAAAACTTTACCTAACAACTCTTCTCTGATACGACAGAAAAGTAACTGGTCACGATCAGCCAAGGATTCTGTTTCTTTGCATTGGTTACGTTCAAAATTGTCTGAATATTTAAATTTCTTGAAACGAAGACTGTACCATCTGGGCCTAGAGTTTTACTTCTGCTGAGATGAATATCTAAGAATGATTAGATGACAATTACAATTCACTGTACCATAAACTCTCCCAACTACCTCTTTGATGTGAGTATCCCAATTTAGGGCCCAGCTATAGCGATCAGGAAAACGAATGAGGAAAAATGTTCAAATTTAATAATAACTATGTTTTTGTTAGAATTGAATAAGATGTTATACCGATCGACGGCAAATCACTCAAAGAACTTTTAGTGCCCAGAAAGCGTATTATAGAACAATTATTTTTTGTAAAAATTGTGTTTTTCCATTTTCCTGATCCAATTTCATCAAGGAAGTAGAAAAATAAAACTATAACGGAAACTATTTGTTCAATTAAACATTTTCTTGGCAGAAAAGATTCTCTGGGTTATTTACTATCGATTGGTATACATTTGTTAATCAATTGTAACGAAAATATAGTTGTTATTCAATTTGTAAGTTTTCCCGATTCGTTTTCCTGATCGTTATAACTGGCCTCTAAGTAGTGTCATATTCAAAATGAGGTTCTAAGCAGATCGCACACACTCAATCAATTAAATTGCTTCAAATTATGTTGAGAAAATAGGATAAAGTTTGATGGTTTCTTGCTAAATAACCAACCATTTAGACTTAGGAGGATCATGAAACAATGACCATTTACAAATATTCTGCAAGTGCTGGTATAAAGTGCTAGAACAATCTTTAATGTGACCGCGGGGGCAAATTTTAAATAGTTGAACTTCATCTGCATACTTTGGAACCGATAAGTTTTGAAAATTGTTGAGAACAGTCACTGATATAAGTGAAGAAAAAATGGAGTCCAATTAAAGATCCCTGCTGCGGGATCTTTACGGAAGGAGATTAAGCTTATATGCTTATTACAGCTGAGGGAAGGTTTTAAATTGTTGGACTTCATTTTCATTCATTTGAACCGATGGATATCATAATTGTTGAAGAAGTTCATTGATGTAAAAGGAAAAAGAAAGGGTCCAATTATAGAGCCCTCTTAGCCAACGAATGATGAGTAAGTTTATAAGGTTTATGGAGCTGCAGGCAAAGCTAATCCACCTTTTTAGCCGAACATCGTTGGATTCCACAACATCATAAAGATGAAAGACGCTCATTAATGAAAAGGGGAAAAAAACTAGATGTCAAAATAAAGAGCCCTGTGGGACTTTACGGAGTTGGGTAAGTTTTTCTAGTTTATGGAGCTGCGAGGAATTTTTTTAATGTAAAAGAAGAAAACATGAGGTCCAATTAATGAGCACTGTCACTGTGAGATCCAATGTGGCGTGGGTAGAAAGGTGGATTAGTTTATCAGGTTTATAAAGCTGCGAGCAACTTTCAAATAGTAGGATTTCATCTGATGTTAGTCCAGAGGTTCGTGGTTCGAATCATAATAGATGCAAAATGTCCCCCGTTAATAAATTCATTGACATTAAAAAAGCTTTCTCTACTAGCCGTTCGGAAACGACAGAAAATTGTACGTCCCATTTATTCCCTGACACGGTACGGTTGTCAGAAATGTGTTAGGCCCTAGGGCTCCCCGCTATATTGCGCCACCCCGTGAATTCATGTAATAAGAAGTTATACTTCTTTGGCGTAAAAGACATTTTAGTGTAAGCTACAGCTCTGTGGTTTTTAAATAAATACAAAATGTAAGGGTTAAAAGAAATTAGTAACTGGTCCAGTAGTTACTTAGTTCCAGTTCTTATAGACACATGTTAAGGCAAAAGAGCTTTTGAAATCGGTGGAGTAGTTTTGAAAATCCTAACAAACTTCCGTAAGAATCGTAAAATATAAAAATACTAGAACCACCCTGTATTAATTGTATAAGAGATTACTTAGCATACTAATGCACTCAATGATATGGTAAATGTACGTATTCTTTATGTTCTTGTATCTAAGCCACGTCATCGATCGAACGATGTCGTATGATTTATGCATTAAATATATCATATACATCATCTTTATAATGTTAAGACCTTTCGAGCCACTTGACTAGTTACATAAGAATCAGTTTGTAATAAAGCCTTGCAAAGCGAGTCACATTCATCTTTTAATTTTTGGGCTAAAGCTCTTACACTTCATCATGTCGTTTCTTGGTTGTAGTGAAGTTTGGCATTCTGGAAATCGTAGCTACTCTCATAATTTTTCTAAAATGCGTCGAACGAATAATGCTCCTGGCGTAATGGTGGACATGTCTTTCTTTTTAGTCGGAGAGGCATTCGAAATTCAAATCCCAACAGGAAAAAAATGAATCGCAATTTGTAAGGAATTGGTATTTAAATTTTTTTTCTTGCTGTTTTTTTTTATGAATGCCTAATATTTTAAGAACATTGTATCAATCGAACCTACTCGATTTATTTCCACTCGTTATTTAAAATGCGGTGTAGTGGTTATTCAAAAGTGCGGTGTAACACCACCTAAACGAACTACACCGTGGGTGCATTTAGACACGTCCTATTTTTATACCTAGCGGTATAGTGTTTTCCTTGTGTTTTTTTAGTGTTCAAAACTTTAAAGCATTTAAACCACCACAACTGACTTTTTAAAAGTCGGCGCCCCTCATAACTTCAAAACTACTGCACCGATCCTTTAGAAATTGTTAACACTATTTTTGTAAATAGTTTACAAAGTAGTGACGAAGAGCTCTTTCAAATTAATTGATAATTGTTATTTTACAATAACAAATTAGTCGATTTTTTTTCACGAAAAATTGTGTTTTTCATTTCAAAGTGTTCCAAAAAAACGAAAAATTTAAATTTCAAAAAATCCTCTCGACATTACCTGGTAAAAATTTGATTTCCGATTATCCAGCCTCATGTTATGAGGGGCACCGCAACTCGCCTTTTTTTTCGAGGCACGTCCGAATAATTGCTGCCATTGCCGTATTTTTAAATATTTCTTTGTGAAAATTTTACACAACATTTTTGGAATGTCACTTTTTAATGTGTAATTGGTTTTAATAAAGAAATTTGAACTGGTTTCTCACAAAAAATTCGCTAAAGCATGCCTTTTTTAACGAATTAACGTTACCCCCGCCTTAAAGCAAACTCGTTCTAAATAGTCTTCAATCTTAGCTTCTGTTTTACTTTATTGTGCTCCTTGTATTCAATTTCCTTTTCAGCAGGATCAATCCTTTTTCAGAACCGTATATTAATGACTTCTGCGACGAAAACTACTTTCCTTATCAAACAAAAAACCTTTATCGTAATTTGAGGAGAAGCACAGGTATAAGTGCACGAGTAACAAATTGATTATTTTAGTAAAACTTTCGGAGAGTTGATATAAATTTCACCTCAGAAGCAAAAGTTGCGTACAAAACAGCCTTTCATTTGCGAAACCCTATTAATTCAATTCAAATAAAAACTGGTACAATTTTTACTGAGGCACTTCAACGCTGGTGCAGATTCATTCAAACAAATGCAACTCATATTCAACTCACTCTTTCAACTTCAAAAGTTCATTTCCTATGGAAAGGCAAAGAACTCCGCACAAATGGCATCTAGCCAAGCCATGCAGGAAGCTAAAAAAGAAGCAAACTGCATCTTTGTAGCATTTAAGCAGAGAAAAGTGCAAAAAAAAAAAGAAACAAGGAATGTCGTCCTCGAAAAGCAATGTAAATAGGTATACAAAATAAAGTAGTTTGAAAAGTTAATCCTCATCACGTGTCGGTGTAGGTACAATGGATTTGGTTGTGGTGTAAATCGAAACTCCTTGGCAAATAGGTTTTTGTTTGTATATTTTATAAGAAACCACTTTGATACACCTTGCAGGTTAGAAGCATTGTTGCCAAGTGAATTTCTTTATAGCGAATGATTGTAAAGCATAAAAGGGGAGAAAAAAATAGTAGAAGATTTTTCCCTACCGGAACGAATGTCAGAGTGAATTTTATTGTGTTTGATGTATGCCTTGATTGGAAAACAATCAAACGGATACCACCGACTGATTTTACACATTTTTTTCTCTTTTGAGGTAATTTTCTCTGATTCAAAATGCAAAAATGGAGAAATGTTTTATTGAACTGTAAGATGCAGCTGGTGTTACGAAGCGTTCATGCAACCTGTTACTATTGGTACCTTTTCGGTACCTGATCCTTTTCATGCTACAATGCAGCACACAACAGACATCAAGGGATAGGTACGAACATCTCCCGGAATGCATCCAAAGCCGAAAGCCTTTATGCACACAGACAGCGACTAAGGAAAAAACTTCAAAGGATTCACCAAAGGCAGTTGAACACAACAAATGGAAGCTGCCAAACAATTTTAAATAAGCTGTGGCAGGTCAAAGTCATGTCCTGGAACTCGATCCAACACCACCACAACATCAACTTCCAGAAACGGTTACAAGCGATTAGAACCGGCCCGGATTAGTTCGGAAGCATCAATAGAATCGGAAAGTAGCAACAACCCTCCGAAAAGATGATAGTCAACCAAACAGAACTCACAGGCAACCAACACAAGGCTGAAGCTTTCGCCAACCACTTCGAGGGATAGTTAACACCAAGCCCACCCACCGATCGTCAGACATCCTTGCAGAGGAGGTCGCAGAAATTATTTGCAATCTAAGCCAAAGAGACAGCAGGACCACTTCCTCAAAAGGCTTCCTCATGCAGCAATGATCCTTAATAACAGCATCAACAGCTGATACTATCCCCGCAGCTAGAAAACAGCAAAGATCGTGGCAATTCCCAAGAAAGAGGATTTTAACCAAACTTCTAATTAAAGGCCGATTTCTTTGCTGAGTACCATCAGCAAAATAACTACTAGAAGAAGTAATACTCCGAAGACTGAAAAGATTCTGCAACGAAAACCGTATCATACCAACTCGTTCAAAAGTCATCGCGTCACCGTTAGATGTTTTTTGGATGTCAAGAAGGCATTCGGAAACGTAAGGATAGATAGTCTGATACATAAACTTCACTTGCTTCAGCTACCTCTGCTACTAATCAAAACTCTCTCTTCTTTTCTTTCTTTCAGAAAACAAATGGATTTTAATACAAATGGATAAATACATATCCCGCACTAAGAATATCGGAGCCAGAGTCGCCCAAGGCTCAAAACTCTGTCCCTTTCTCTACAGCATGATGACACCAGACCAGCCAACTCCAACTGGGTGCGAGAATCTTCTTTACGTTTATGACTCGCTAACCTACGCCACAACACTGTCACCATAGCTCTCAGTCAAGAAAGTAGAGGCCCACGTCTACAAGAAGTTGGGCATAAGGATCAACTCCTCCAAATCGGGTCTGGTTTGCTTCAAGAGACCCTCAGATGCCAAAGGCGGTGGGACTGCCACCAAATGCAAAAATTTGATTCTGCAAATTCCCAATGGACCCAACATTCATTCCAAACCGAGTGTGAAATACCTGGGTATCCACCTCAGTGAGCTCCTGAAATTCAACCCACACAGAAGGAAAGCTCTGGTCCTTCAACCGGGTGTACCCTCTACTGAAAAGAAGAACTGGACTAAGCCCACCGACAAAGTTACTGGTCTACAAGCAACTTCAGCGACCTGTTAATAGCTACTAATTCCCAGTCCTGTTCTCCTTTTCGAAAACAGCAATGAAAGAATTCCAGCTCTATGAAAGATAGATACTCAGGATCTGCACCGGCCTTTTCTTTGACCTACGGCGACGAAAGCACGACGGGAACGAAAAAGCCAACATTACACCTCTGGACAGTTAGCTAGTGCTCTTCACAAAGAAGCTAATCCCAAACGTCACCCGAATCAGCTAATGACCACAGAACAACGACATCCGGAGCCGAGGTACCTCAGTGTAATAGAGACTCGCTGGACGACGACATAATCAAGGAAAACGAGGGACACCTTATGGTTTTTAACAGGGATGCTACAAAAGTAGAGCTACAGGGACAGCAAACGACGCCATATTTCTTGCCGTTTTTTTTTTAAACATTTCTCTTCAGTAAGGTTTGCATTTTATGATGGAAATATATACGAGCCAACAACGAGTCAAAATTACTAAAATTAACTACCGAAATTCGGAGTCAGTGGCCTTAACGTTAAGAGCGCTACGTCCAATTTATGGTCGTCATAATCGTCCTAGCAGATCAACAATTGAGCGTCTAGTGCAAAAAATTTGAATCCACAGGCACAGTACAAAATGTTCCCGTGCCAGTGAGACAAAGAAGTGCTCGTAGTGTCGAGAATATTGCTGCCGCTGAGGCTTCAGTTGCATAAAGCCCAAATGTGTCTCTCACACGTCGATCTCAAGCGTTGAGCATCTCTGTGACGTCGATGTGTCGGATTTTGTGAAAAGATCTTGGCCTACATCCTGACAAGATTAAATTGACACAAGAAGCGTCGCGTCGATTTTCATCGAAGTCATCTTCAGCGATGAGGCTCATTTCTGTCTGAATGGCTTCGTCAATAAACAAAATATGCGGTCTTGGTCTGGCAGCAATCCACACGTACTCCATGAGTCATCAATGCATCCCGAAAAAATTACGGTTTGGTGTGGTTTATGGGCCGGGGGCGTCATTGGGCCGAACTTCTTCCGTGATGATCAAGACCGGCACGTTACTGTGAATGGGGATCGCTACCGTTTAATGATAACCGGATATTTTTGGCCCCAATTCGATGATATGGACTTGGAGGAAATGTGGTTCAAACAGGTCGGCGCGGCACGGTGCAGCAAGCCACACAGCGAATGTCACAATCAATTTATTGGAAACCAAGTTTGGAGAACCTGTTATCTCACGATATGGTAAAGTCGCTTGGCCGCCTCGGTCGTGCGATTTGACGCCGTTAGACTATTTCCTGTGGGGCTACGTCAAGTCTATGGTCTATGCCAACAAGCCAGCGACGATTGATGACCCTCGTACGAATATCAAACGTGAAATTACAGCAGTGTCGGCCGATTAGTGCTTGAAAACCGTCGAAAATTGGGTTCAGCGTCTGAATTTTTGTAAGCGTGCCCGTGGTGGCCATGCAAAAAAAGTTGCTCTAATTGAAAAAACCGATACTTCTTAGGAGATTTTGTTTGTGTTTGAATAAGGAGTTTGTACATTTAAGGTGAAGACCATCCCCCTAAAGATTGTGTTTTTCTTCAGAAATACCCTGGCTAATCCGCAGAGCAAGACCTCGGCTGGAATAGACTTTTGTCGAAGAAAAGCAAGAGTTATTGAAATTAAGCTAATTTTTCTATACAAAAACAACTTTGCCTCTGCAAACTGCCTTTTTTCATCTTACTACCTTTTTGAGCGCTATAGTCAGTTCTTAGGGGTGCCTCTTACTTTTGATCATAATAAAAAATAAGATCATTCTGATTATGCATTGGAAGTCTACATCAATAAGTAAATGTCTTATCTCTTATGACTCATTTTTGCCCTCTTGACTACCGAATTTGTAAGCCCGGAGACTAAATGGCTTCTCCCCTAACCAACTAAGTTTTCTATTTTCTCTTAACCTTAGTAGACAACTTCGTTTTTGTGAAGTAAAGTCTACAACTACTGTATTATACCACTAAATAGCTTGAATACAAATTTATGTCTGATGCGGCCCTTATCTTCATCGTCGGCGAAACGAAATCCGTCTCATTTTCATTTCTGAAAAGTAAGTCTATTTAAGAGTCAAAAGTTTTCTCGTTAAACGGGTGGACACAGACTGAGGGATGTTACCTGGAGGCAACCAAAGCTACAAAAACTTTGTGCACAAGAATCAACTCACTTAAGCCCAGGCAAAATGAAATGATGAAATTTGTTTGTGTGGGGCTGGTTGGTTTGGTATAAAATGTCATCATGATGAGTATATACAGTCCTTGGTAATGATGGTGTACTCCCGAAAGGGACGTTTGTTTTTAATCAAAGTCCAATTTCGGTCATTGAGCCAAAATAAATAGGTTGCAAAACTATTTAACTTGAATTTAAATAAATTTGCGCTGTGGTAAATCACTTTCTTTGTAATTTTGTTGGTTTGGAGGCAGGTATGTTCTTGCACTTTGACTGTGTGCATTTATTATGTAGATCTTGATGTCCACTGCTCTGGCACCAGGTTCTATTTTGCTGTTTCAAGATATATCAGCAGCCTATTCCACAGGTCATAAAACAAATATATTGTATGCTAGCAGTGCCCGCGACTTCGTCCGCGTGGAAAAATTTACTTGCGGCAGCATTTTAAATTTTTAGGCTACTTTTTTTGCCAATAAGACACATTCATGCTCGTCTTAGTAAACTATTGTCATATTTTATTAAAGTACATTTTTCACACGACGTTCTTACTTTTTCCATCTTTAGTCAAATAAAAAGGTTTTGCTAGTTTGATACACTCTTTTAAACTAAAGTGACTAATCAGTGGGAACAAAAGAAATACGGGGAATCAATCTTATTTCGCTGTTCCAGTCATCATATAATGCCGCATCCCAGATGTGTAATTTGTAGCTGTGTACAGTTCTAGATTACTCATTATTGGCACTGGAACACCAACTACTTGCAGTCACTCCTGATAATTCTAAGGCATTGAGAAACTCTATAGGGTGTGATGTGACTTTCTCAGTGTCCATAATATTGTCTACTGATAGACATTCGACAACATCCCCCAATACGTAAAACATAATTTATTAGTTGATATGGTTAACTATCTCATTAGTCGGGGCCGAAATTGACTTTTCACATAGGCATTACTGATTGCCAATATTTATTTGAAGATCAAGATAGACATTTCTTCTCAGGTCAACTGTGTAATAGACAATTTGACAGAAATCACCTCATGATGAAAGAACTTTTGAAATCGGCCCAGTAGCTTCAAGGTTCCCGTTTACGTTGCCGTTCCCGTAAGAATATTGGGAAAACAAATACAGACCCTGTCCTTCTTCAGGCTCAAGTCAAGACTATCTCTGCACCAAAATTCATACAAATAGGTTCAATAGTTTGGGCGGTAGATGGTAACAAAGCAAAACAGACAGACGGAGTTGATTTCGGATCTATAGTGTTAGTAAGTACTTCCGTTCCCATGGGAATATGGGGATAAATTAAAGTTAATGTTACTTTGAGATAGTGTAGCTTTCTAAAGGGGAAATACTTCTTGAAATAAGTTCAGCAGTTTCTAGGTTCCCGTTTACGTTTTCATTCTTGTGGGAATACAGGGATAACATACATGCCTATGTCCGTCTTCAGGCTCAAGACTATATCTCTGTACCAAAATTCATATAAATAGGTTTAATAGTTTGGGCGGTTTTTGATAACAAATAAAAATAGACAGATAGATTTCATTTCAGACTTATGATATTAATAAAATCTCCTATTCCCGTGGGAATATGGTGACCGTTCCCGTAGGAATAATGGGGATGACTTACAGTTTATGTTACTCAGGGATAGTGTAGCATTCTAACGGTGGAAGAATTTTTGAAATCGGTGCTATAATGTCAAAGTTCCCATATGCGTTTTCATTCCCGTGGGAATAGGGATAAAATATATAACCTATGTCTTTCCTCAGGCTCTAGACTATCTTTGTACAAATTTTCATTAAAATCTATTCAGAGCTACTTTCGCATTTATTATATCAGTAAGGACTCCCTTTCCCGTAGGAATATGGCGACCGTTTTCGTGGGAATATGTGGATGAGTTGAAGTTAATGTTACTCCGGGATTATTTAGCATTCCAACGGTGGAAGAATTTTTGAAATCGGTGTTGTAGTGTCAAAGTTCCCGTATACGTTCCTGCTCCCGTGGGAATATAGGGAAAAATATATAGTCTATGTCCTTCCTCAGGTTCTGAACAATCTTTGTACAAAATTTCATTTAAATCGGTTTATTAGTTTGGGCGGGAGATGGTAACATAGAACGACGGACAGACAGAGCTTTTTTTTTTTTTTGTTGGAGGTTTTTAAAATACCAGCTGGAGCACTCAGGCCTAAATACGGGTCCATTGTACTACCAGATAGCAACCTTCTATTTGTTATAGCTTTCCAGATGTTCGGAGAAAAGCCAAAAGACGCTGCCATGGTAAGGAGCCTAAGTTACCAGCTCTCACCATGTCTGCGCCGAGTATCTGTAACCTCATGCGAGAAAAAGCAGGACATTCACAGAGGAAGTGCTCTGTGGTGTCCTCATCTTCTCCACAAGATTCACAGAGTGTGGTATCACTTAAACCTAACACGTTTAAATGCTTTGCAAAAGAGAAGTGCCCGCTGGCAGCGCCAATAAGCTTTCTACAGTCTTTTCTGCTACGAGCTAGCAAAAATGTTGCAGTCTTCTTACTAACGTTGGGGAGCATACGCTTGGTCTGTCTGCATCCAATGGAAGCATGCCATCTACGGTTGTGCTCTTCACAGATCCAATCGTTGATTGAAGCCCTCACTGAGGACGCTGGCAGACCTAGCGACGGTTCAGGTCCTGAGAAAGCTGTCTGAGATCCCTGCCTAGCGAGTTCATCGGCGATCTCATTTCCTGTTATGCCGTGATGGCCTGGAACCCAAATGAGACTCAAGGAATTTAATCTTCCGATCGCATTCAGAGAACTCTTGCATTCCTGGATCACTTTCGAAGTGGTTAGAGGGTTGAGAAGGGCCTTAAGCACAGCTTTGCTGTCGCTGCAAACAAAGATACTTCTCCCCGTCCATCCATTGTTCGTTACGTGGCTCAAGTCCAATAGGATAGCATAAGCCTCCGCTTGGAAAACGGAAGCGTATGATCCCAAAGATGAGTGCAGTCGTATGTCGTCGTTCTCAACAAAGGCACCAGCACCAGAACCCTCGTCGGTTTTGGAGCCATCTGTGAAGATACGATAACAGTTCTTTCCAGGCTCAGATTCTGGAGCGAACCAGTCCTGAACCGAAGGAAAGTTGACTGAGTAATTTTGACGCAGTTTGAGCCTTGGGATCATCGTGTCAGACGGCATATCCATTAGACGTGAGTCAAAAGATATGCTGCTTGCGAGTTCTTTAAAGTTCCAGTGCGAATTGTGCCAGAGACCACATCGCTTTAAACGAGAAATGGTCTTGAGAGTACACCCCATGATGTAGGTATCAAGGGGAGGAAGATTCAACAGTGCGTCGAGAGCAGCTCCCGGTGTGCTAGGGAAGGCCCCCGTAACACCCAGACAAATTGTTCTTTGAAGTTTGGCAAACGAGGCAATAACGAATTTACGCGAGAGCTTATTCCACCAAACAACTGACGCATAGGAGATGATTGGTCTTATCATAGCCGTATAGATCCAAAGGACCTTTTTCGGTGAAAGACCCCATGTCTTGCCAAAGGCTCCTTTACATTGCCAGAAAACTGACAGTGCTTTAGTAGTTTTAGACTTGACATGTTTCGACCAAAGAAGTTTTTTATCCAGGATTACAGACAGAGCTTCTTTCACACTTAATATATTTGGTAGGACTCCCGTTCCCGTAGTAATATGTGGATGAATTAAAGCTTATGTTACTCTGGGATAGTGAAGCATTTTATCGGTGGAAACATTTTTGAAATCGGTGTTGTAGTTTCTAAACTCCCGTATACGTTCCCGTTCCCGTGGGAATTTAGGGATAAAATATATAGCCTTTGTCCTTCCTCAAGTCTTAGACTTTCTCTGTATCAAATTTTATTTAAATCGGTTCAGTAGTTTAGGCGGGAGATGGTAACATAGAAAGCCGGACAGACAGAGTGACTTTCACATCTTAGCATAGTAAAATAAAAGTCGATTTCTCTGTCCCTATGTCCCTATGTATGCTTAGATTTTTAAAACAACGCAACTGATTTTGATGCGGTTTTTTTTTAATGAATAGAGTGATTCAAGAGGAAGGTTTATATGTATAATACATGCATATTATAGCAGAGAAAAGCCAAGAAATTTAAAGTTTTATAATGCGATGTCATAACAAACATATTATTTTACTAAAAAAAATTATTTACTTTTACTTTTATTTCAATTTTGTAATTTTCAAAATCGGTTTGAAACTCGCACGAATAGCAAACTATTTTTTAAAGCATCGTTATTTATGTTGAAAAGAAGAGGTATCTTTTGTTTTTGTTTATGAATGGGCACATACTAATAATATGGCAATGCATAGGTAATCATACATATAGAACTGAGAAAATTTTGTTCAAGTCTGGAAGACGTCGGGGTTCAAACATAAGTCGTAGTACAGTGAATGCCAACTGAATGGTAAGTATTCAGATATTTTTTACTGCGTCACAGAACAGGGTGGGCAAAATGCTACAGTCCGAAACTATGATATTTATAACCGATGGATCGTTCCCTATTATCCGCTCCTTTTGAAAATTTTTGATACCCACATAAACGTAGAGTTGTGCAATTCAATAATCCAATAAGTTACTAAGTACATTAATAAAGGCAGTGATCAAGCAACTTTCAGCATACAATCATCAAATGAAGTGGAAAAATATCAGTCTGGACGTTACATCTGCAGCTCTGAAGCTATATGGAGGATTTTATCATTCGAAGTGCACTACCGGGCTCCCACAATTGTCCACCATGCAGTTCGTTTAAAAAATGGACAAAGAGTATATTTCACTGAGAACAATATAGAAGAAGTTGTTAATAACCCGCCAGATACAACATTGACAGCATTCTTCAAGTTATGTACTCAAGATGATTTCGAGTTCCATGTTACTATACATGGAACCAGAGTTCTAAAACTTTTCAACGACAAAAACAAGGTACTATGCGGTTGATGTTTTCCTCGGAGTAAAAAAAACGGATGCTCTTGGCAGAGTCTACGTGATTCGTCCCGTCATAGTAACGTTTTGTCAAGTAACTGATTCTGTTAATCTATGGATTAAATTTCAAGAAAATATGGCCAGTGATCTGATTCGGCGACGGCGAGAGTTAAACTCAGATGATGTACAATATGATCAAAACATATTTGACGAAGCATTATTTGAATTGGTGGTACCCGTGGTGTGATGGATAGCATGTCCGCCTGTTAATCCAGAGGTTCGAGTTCGAATCCCACCAGAGGCAAAAATGTTTTTTCTACGGGTATCGCCTTTCGCGAGGAATTGGCAAGTCCTCCGTTAGTATTCATTGCCATGAAAAGCGCTTTCTCAATTAGCCGTTCGGAACCGGCAGAAAATTTGTAGGTCCCCTCCATTCCCTCACAAGGGATGGTTGTGAGAAATGCGCTAGGCCCAAGGGCTCCTCGCTCTGTTGCGCCACCCTATTTATTTTATTTTTTTATTATTTGAATTGAACAAAGTAGTGCAATTACTTTCGGGTAAATCGATCAAGGATTTTGGGCTGCCGATGCCAGCTAATACATACATACTACTAACGCAGATTTAACTAACAGTGCCGAATACACAATAGAAACATCATACGATCAAACGAGACTATTACAAAATATAGCTCAAAATGAGCCTCGATTAAACGTCGATCAGAAAAAAATATTCACTGTATTACTGTCTGCAATTGATAACAATGAAGGGAAATTGTTTTTTCCTTGATGCCCCAGGACCCAGGAGGTACAGGAAAAACATTTTTAATCAATCTGCTTTTAAAAAAAAAGTTAGATCTACCGGAAAAATTGCGTTAGCTGTTGCGTCATCGGGCATTGCCGCTACGCTTTTGGAAGAAGGACGAACCGCACACTCTACATTCAAGCTCCCGCTAAAAATCGCCACCGATGATAATAACAGCATCTGTAATGTTTCTAAACAGAGCAATACAGGAAAATTGATGCGTGACTGCTCATTAATAGTCTGGGACGAAGCTACCATGTCAAACAAGACGTCTGTGGAAGCACTGGATAGGACAATGCGCGATTTGCGCAACAAAAATTCACCTATGGGTGGATGTTCAACTCTGTTCTCAGGAGATTTCCGTCAAATCCTACCAGTTGTGACTCGAGGAACAAGTGCTGACGAAATAAATGCTTGCCTAAAAAGATCAAACCTTTGGCCACATGCCAGTAAATTAGAATTTAAAACTAATATGAGGGTTTCGTCATCTTCACGTGAGAGCAGGCTATTTCCAGAGATGCTGCTAAAAGTTGGAGGGAATCTATATTAACCTAGAAAACCTTTGTGTTTTGATAGACAACATCCAAGAGTTAGTCAACAATGTCTATCCTGACATTGATAACATAAGTTCTAAGACAATATCTTGGTTTAAAGAAAGAGCGATTCTGCCACCAACTAACGAACAAGTAGATAAGGTAAATAACTTGATTCTTTCAAAGATTGATGCGCCGACGAAAATATACTACTCGGTCGATACTGTTCTCGATTTGGAAGAAGCTGTTCATTTTCCTACAGAATTTCTAAACTCTTTGAACCCGTCAGGACTCCCTCCTCACAAAATGGTGTTGAAAGTAGGTTGTCCTGTTATTTTATTAAGAAACCTGAATTTACCTTAACTTTGCAATGGCACGCGTTTGCTGGTAAAATCACTGAAAACTTTCACAATAGAGTACACAATACTCACAGGATGTGGTACCGGAGAAGATGTATTGATTTCTCTGATACCATCGGATTTACCCTTCCAATTTAAACGCTTACAATTTCCGGTGAAGACATCTTTCGGAATGACCATTAATAAATCGCAGGGTGTAACCTTTAACGTTGCAGTCTTAGATTTGAGCGTTGACTGTTTTTCACATGGCCAACTGTATGTCGCTCTATCAAGAGTAACTTCCAGAGAAAATATGTTTTTATTGTCTAATGACAAGAAAGCTGTGAACGTTGTATATAAAGACATTCTGTAATATGTTAATTGTTGTAAAAACAAAATAAATAGTTAAAAATATAAAAAGTAAATAAGTAAGAATGTAGTGTATTTAGTACCAGCATTGTACCCGTGTGAAGCCGGGGCGGGTCGCTAGTTTATAATATTAGGATTAGGACTAGTTAGGATTAGGATTTCACACATCACACAACACAACAAGAAGCTGTACTTACAAAAAAGAATTATGTACTTACAGTAAAAAAGTGAAGTGAATATAGAACTTTGGAACCTCTCTGCATCGACTCTGTGAGGAATTTATGGCCAACTGAAGGCGAGACAAAAAATATTCACTTAGGTTTCAATTAAATGCTAAATATGAAAATGCTTCTGTTTTTGTGTTTAAAGAATACATAGGCCAATTGAAAAGCATTTCTTGTGAACATCTGTTCTGTAACCCTCGACTCTTGTTAACACAATACTGAACGCTGCCATTTTCAAGGACGGGCCAATCATTGAACAGGATCTAATTAGCATACAATTTTCTCTTTGGAACAAGAATTTCTTAATCAATATTCATTTCAATGGAGTTATGCCATTGGAATCATCATCAATAACGCATCGGTGTTTGAATAACCAAATATTCCCATCGTCCGCCATTTTATCTTAACGGCTGTGTTAATAAATTTTCAATTTAGTTCAAAAAGTAAAGACAAAGCTAATTTTGTGTGGGGGCGTGTAAATGAGTGAAAAAAAAAAATGTTTGACACAACATTCTCGTTCTCAGTTAAGGGGCAAAAATAATAACAAGCTCATTGGAGCACGGAATAGCATTGCAAACCAAGTAAAAGATTCAACGCCTGGCAACTAGAGGAGTGGAAACATTGAGTTTTGTGGTACACGTAACCGTAATAAATTGATGAGCAACGAGGGAGAAATAGGTTTTTCTTAATTGCTTTTTCCATTTTGCTGATTTTCAGCACTTGGGAAATTAAATGATATGCCATAAAAAGACCTGATACAAGCTGTGGGTACAGAGAAGAAATAAGATTAGGTACTTGTAGGCAAGCTGGTGTCAAGCAGAGTTGTAGAAGTTTGAGTAGTGAGTCAAGCAAAAGTAATAATTGTTCATTTCTGTACTTGAATCAAGCTCACATGCTGAGTGTTAGAGTTTGGTTTAGTTAGGGTTCTGTTTCTATGTTCTCCACAAGGAAAACTTTCAATGAGTTTGAAACAGTTTTTTTTTAATAGTCTGTTTTTATCCTAAATTTATGAAGGGTGTTTTTTTAGACTTGAGGTTTTCTAGAAGAAATTAAATGCAAAGAATTTAATGTTATGGCCAAGAATTTGGCTTTATTATTAGGATAAGGGTTAGCCATTACGTCTGATATCGGACAAATGGCCTCCACGTATTGCTTAAATAAACTCCAGCCAAGAGTCCCTATTTTAGACAACTTTTTGCAGCAGTTGGAGCAGAATGTCATAAATAATGTGACCGAATAGTACCTTCCAAGGTGTCAATCGTGTCGGGTTTTTCATCTACAAGAGACTTCACATTACCTCACTAAGAAGAGTTCAGAGGTGTAAAATTTACCGATCTTGGGGGCAACTCACAGGTTTAGAAGTTGAATAAAAATTAGAGTCAATAGCGAGACAATTTTCCAAACGTACGCAGTGCCTAGTGGTTGTGCGGCTTCAGTTCTTTCACGGTGAAAAGGCAAACCAAACGAAAAGGCAATCTATCATTATAGACCCAATAGCAATAAACCTATCATCCCAAAGGGAACGCCATATGCTTCTAGGGAAGATTGGCCAACGGCCAGACAAATCCGCAATACCAATGTCATCAAATGGGCCAAATAGCCCCTGAAGAAGGAGGCATCTTCCATGCCTTATTGTAGAACGGGGCTGTCATAATTCCTCCCATTCTATTCAAACTGTTCACAGTTCACAGCTGTTCACAACTGGTAACTGAAACCTCAAAGCTGGAGAACAGTAATCTTTTTGCCAAAAGCTGGAAGAAATCAGGATCAAAGCCTTAAGTGCTTTCGGTCAATCAGTCTAGTGTCATTCATTCTCAAATGCACGAAGAAAATCATTGAAAGACGGGATAATATACCTTAGCTACAGTGGCGTAGCGAGGGGGGGGCGGGGGGGGGCGGTCCGCCCCGGGCGGCAGTGTTTAGGGGGCGGCAAAATTTAACAATAAGTAATAAAAATATTTTGTAAATACTTGAACTATTTTATATTTTTATCGCAACTACAAATTCAGACCGATTGAAAAGAGCACGGCACGGAGTTTTCAATTACTTATTTTGTGACGAATTCGACACACATTTGTTGCCTCAACATTATTAGCGTTTGGCTACAGAGCTACATTACCTGCATGTATCTCGCTATTTGTTTCCTGCTTAAGTCGAATTATTATATCATTTCACAGATGAGAAATTAATTAGATGCCCAACTTTACACACACATTGAAACCTGCTTTCAAGCAGATTTACGAATATATCTACCGAAATTTACCCCTTCTACTATAAGTACAGCTTCCACCATTTACTTTACACAAAATCTCACTACTACCACTTTGAATACAGCTTCCACCACTGATTCTTGTGAAATTCCACCTTAAGGCCACGTCTGGCTGACTTTTTGAATTTTGAAAGTGTTTCAAAACTTTTTGTGAAAAATTTTGTTTTCATTTTCGGAATTCCTCTTTTCAATATTCTTTTCTTTAAAATATCAGATCAACAAATGTTCGTTTGATGATAAAAGATTCAATAAGAATAGGGAGTGTATTCTTGCACTGCAGTTATCATTTAGTCTTCATTGCATTTGATTTCAAACAAACAACCTGTTGGCAACAGTGAATTAAACTAATAGTTTTCTCTTAGAATTGTGTTAAATAGGTATGCTAAAGCTAAAATAAGAGTAATTATTATTATTATTAGTAGTAGTAGTAGTAGTAGTATTTTATTCTATCATTTTACTTAAGACTACATAACAATATTATTAATAAAATAAATAGAATAATAGTGTACATTCTTTAACTAAAAGTTAGTGGCGAATGACACATCAAAAATTAAATTCGATTGATAACTGATGTGGGGTGACAATCAGTGATAATACAGAGGAAAGAAAGATAAACATAAAAGCGTTCATAACATAATATTAGCTAACTATTAATGAGAAAAAAAATAATAAAGTAAGCTTACGTTACATTACATCTGCTGATGGAAAAGTTTTAAATAAAAGATTCGATGATATCATAGCTTAAAGTGAATAACCAGTGTTTGACTTTACTAATAAAAGAAGAAAAATACATTGTTTGTCTTATGTATAAAGGTAATTTATTAAAAATGTTAGGAGCTGTAAATGAGTAAAAATGCGAAAAATGAGTTTTGTGTGCAAAAGGAACATTAACTGTGCTCAAGTTATTAATACGAAGGTTGTGCATTTGAGAATTCCTGATTAGTGTATTGCCACTTTTTTTATAAAACTCTCTCAATACTTTAAAAACATATAAGTGTCTCATTGGAAGTATTCGCAATTCCTTAAATATTATTATTAGCATTCCTAGAGAGCTGTTACAAAACACGAAAAAGTATTTAATCAAAAATCAAAACAGTAACAGCCGTATCTATAAAGAACTTTTAATCATTGATTAGATTTAATTGCCATTTAAGTAACACTTAAGTAACGAATCCGTATCGATAATCAAATTTCACATTTAAGTAACCTTGCTAAGAGCCCTCTTAACTTAAATGCCAATAATGACGTTTAAAGGTCTCTTAAATCCAAATTAAAAATTCATTCTGACGTTTCGGGAAAATCGGTGTCAATTTCGCTCTGTTGTTTTGGTAATAAAATGAAACTTTTCTTAAAATAAAAATATGGAAGATTTTCGTCGCGATTTAAATGTTTTCAATGTGCTAAGAATTTTTCAGATGTCATGATTAATAAATAGAAACATAAAAAGCTGGCACAAAAGCTCCACAGAGCTACAAGGCCAAACGCGTTGTTCTCGCAACAACCATTCTCGTGCGGGTCTGAAAGGTTAAATTGGAATAGCATTCTTCAAGGCATATTTTCCTGCCTTGAGGTGATACCTACCAGAGAAAAATCATTTTGGATGTTTATGGTGGTCGAACGCCCACGCAGTAGTTATGCTTTATCCATTTCGCTATGGATGTCGTGTGCCTACAACCAGAGCTAAGAGATTGTCAGGGAATTGCAGTTTTGCTTGGCAAGGAAAGATTGTTCCATGGTCGAGCGGTCGATTTGCTTCTCATAATAAGGGCCTAAGACGAACAATGCGTTGCGTTAGTTTTGAATTAATATTCGAAAGAAATCCTCATCACATTTTAGGTTGATGATACTCGTACATAGTGTTTTTTTTTTTTTTTTTTTTGATAAGCAAAAAGGCACCACATCTGTTTACAAACGAATGGTTGTCAAAACGCAGTTTAAATTGGACTAGATTTCTGTTTTTACTACTTTATTTTGACACAACTATCAATTAGTTTAGCATCAGCGCAGAATCGATTATCGATAAGAATTTAATCAACCTCTCTTAAGTTCCAATTAAATTTTAATTGAAACTTAACTAATCGACGTCTAAGAGACGTCTTAAGAAAATCTAATAAACACGGCTGTAACAGTTAAGTTCTGTGCATAAAAAGCATTGACATATACAACACATATGCACTGACTGCCAGTACCCAAATTCATGCCTTTTCAAAAATTTAACAAACATTTCGAAATTAATTTAAATTCCACTTTTGCATACAAGCTTTGATTCATAGCTTTGCGGACTTTCGTTGCTGCTAGCTGGTACAGGTAACGAAAATAAATTAATTAATGCAGACTCATTTGAGTTATTTAAATTTATTGTTAAATCCAAGCTGGAAGATACTCTGCCCAATATTTTAATAATGTTCCGAATATTTTTCACAGAGCCATAAGCATTAAGCAATGCCAGATGTGAGAGAGGTTTTTCAAAATTGAAATTGATTAAAAATTATTTAAGATCGACAATGAGTTGTCTAAGACTAACTAACTTGGCTATTTTGTCTATTGAGCAAGAGGTGTGTGATGCGATAGACATTGACCGGGCAATAAAAGACTTTGCTCTTAAAAAAAAGTAGACGTGTAAATTTTTAATTTAATAAATTTTAATTCAATTCTAACAAATACTCATATTACTTTTCAGTAAAAATAAGAATATAACATTTTAGTATACTTCTTGTTCTAATCAAAAAATGATTTTATTTAATCTTGTCGATCCGATTTACCTAAGTTTTAAGTTATATCAATTAGTGGTTAAAGTAAAAGAACTTTGAATTAATAAGCGTGATTGTAAAACTTAGATAAACTTTTTTATTTAAAATCTAATCTGTATACAGCGCTCCTGCGAAAAGTATTTCTTAGGTTTTGCTATCTTTTATGTGCAATTAACCGGGAAAGTTAGTTATTGAAACCCGGTTACATGCCTGATAAAAGGACCCGCTTTAATACCTTAAAAGCGTTCGTAACCGAGGAAGTATGTAGTATTGTTAGTGTTTTTGTTGGACATTGATGACATTTCATTTGCTGTGAAGTCATTTGTGCTCCTGTGCTGATTTTGAAACAAAACAAGGAAAATTTTACTTTTATTTTGTGTAAGTAAGGTAGTTATCTGAAAAAAATGCGTACTTATTAGATAAACGTGTTGATAAATAGAGGGCGTTAAGCGGGTTGGGTAAATATCCAATAGGTATTTAACAGGGTTAATTTGTGAGCAATATCAAACAAAATAACAAGCGTAGAAGAAGATTGCTTACATAAACGGTTTGTGCATCAAAGCGGGGAGGTAAATAAACGGGAACTACTGTAATGCAAAATAATGATGACTGCTCTTTGCCGAAAAGTTCTCTATAATTAATGTATGTAATGTATAGTATACATTAAATTAAAATACCTAAATAAAAGGGCGGCAAAATTGTCTTCCGCCCCGGGCGGCAGACACTCACGCTACGCCACTGCTTAGCTACCCATCCACTATCCACGTCGCAAAACGCGTATCAAACAGGGGGATCAACGGAAACTGCGTTTAATAATCTGGTTAAAAGGATTGAACACTCTATCGACAAAAAGGAAATATGCGTAGTAGCATTTCTTGACATAGAAGGAGCTTTCAACAAAACTTCCTTCGAGTCCACAGACCGTGCTCTAAGACATCACAACGATCCACAATTAGTTTGCAAATGGTTAATGTCCATGCAGCAGAATTATCCACAGCAAAATTGAAGAAGTAGAAATCTCAGCACTAAGAGGCTGTCCACGAGGTGGAGTCCTCTCACCACTTATCTGGTCAATAGTCGTAAATTATTTGCAACCCAAGGCATTTATGCAGTGGGCTTTGCAGACGATCTAACAATTGCCATATAAGACTCATCAGAAAGACTAATATCAAGAAGGATTCAGCCCGCTCTGAACTCAGTTCCAAACTGGTGCTCAGAAGAAGGCCTCTCCGCCAACCCCCATAAGACAGTCATTGTCCCATTCACAAAAAAAAACTAGATTTTCGAATACCCTGTTCTCTCTATGGGGAAACAATACCAGTCTCAAAAGAATCAAATTGCCTTGGGATCATCCTAGACAACAAAATGTATTGGAACCCACAACTAGAACGCATTTCAAACAGAGCAACCAACTCCCTATTGACTTTTCGCATCTTATGCGGAAAAAACTGGGGCCTAAGACCCAAAAGATGTACGACCTATATACGTTGGTAGTCAGACCAACAATAATGAACGCATCTGTAGTATGTTGGTCAAAAGCAAAGGAAAAAACGGGAATCCAGAAAAGGTTAAATGATTGGCAACAAGATGCATTACTGGATTTATGCGTACAACTCCAACATATACTCTAAATGTCATTGTAGGACTACCACCAATTCACCTCTTCATCAAAATCAAAGCAACACTGACAATCCACGGTCTCCTCCATCAACGACACATCACATCGTACCCAAACCCGAAAGGACACTTGTCGATAATGAACAGTCTAGAAAACCTTAATAGTATGTGCTTGGATGCTACTATTGCCATATACAAGTTCAAACTCAACCTCTCCATTGTCATCCCCCCTAGGGAAGACTGGGAGAAAACAAAGCCTCACCCTTCAAGGCAAGATATGGCCTGGTATACTGACGGCTCAAAAATGAGAACTGGCACAGATTTAGGCATTTTCGACTACTCTCCTAAAACGAACTTTTCAATCAGTCTTGGTAGTCACTAGTCCATTTCCCAAGCTGAAGTTTTTGCCATAAACCCATTTTCGAGAACAATAAGTTCATCGAACACAAAAAACAAAACCGTATTCAAGCCGCCAAGCTGCACTAAAAGCGTTAAATTCACCTTTCATAAAATCCAAACTAGTTCAAGAGACAATCTTGTCACTTTCTGAACTTGCAAGGAAAAACTCTGTAATCCTCCACTGGATCCCAGCACACAAAGGCTATGATGGCAACAAGAAGGCAGACATCTTAGCTAAAGACGGGGCAATAATACCATTCGTCGGCCCTGAACCTTTCTGTGGAGTAAATAAAAGTACTTCAAACACACTGCCAAGAAAATCTTACTAAAAGAACCAAATAAAGCTTGGCGTTACTCATCTGGTCAAACCTTTTCAAAACTGTTTTTGCCAGAATATACTGAAAAAACATCAAAGTTCCTCCTGAAACTTAATAGGAAAGTCCTCAAAATTTGCACAGGACTATTAACCGACCATTGTTTTTTTTTTTTAAACACCTTTACCAAATGAGGTTAGTAGCGGACCCCATCTGCAGACTATGCATCGAAAATTCAATTATTACGGAATGTCCAGCACTTTTTCGCCCTGGAAAGCAAATACTTGACTACGAGATCAGCCCCCTAGACAAACTCAAACTCATCCACCCACAGAAGATCGTTAACCACTGGCTCAACTCATCAGGAGCAGGAAAACTGCTCTCAAACGTCACATGGGTTGGCACAATAGGTTTCATTCAGACACCGCATTGCCCAGAGCTGCGCAAGCTCAACCCACCATATGATCAAATCTAGAATAAATCAATGGAAAGCTGTCAAAAAACCAAAGTATTGCCAGCTTGAAAACAATAAGTCAAAAAAAAAAAACACGCTTAACATATGTTTACCGTGTTCCCAGAATAAACGACCTCAACCAACATTCATTTATGAAAATATCGTTAACACTAATTCCGTCTTAAATTTGACAATCGAAAAGCTTAGTACCATTAAGCAATTTCCTTTGAAAGCCTCCTATAGAGGCGTCCAGAATAATTCAATGAAACGTTCCGTCTCCCCCACACATAGATTCCCATTTTCAAATAAGCCAACATCCCGCCCATCCTCAGGCTATATGAGTGAACTAACATCGTGCACCATCAAAAATTCACTCCGGTCTATCTATTTGCATCCATAATTTATAAATTCTCACTAAAATCTTCCTCCAAGTGAAGAGAATATGTTCGTGTTCATGTGCCTCAAAGCCTTGGACCAAACCTTGAACACTGAAATGTAAATTCCTATCGCAATGCTACAAACTATAAGTAAAAGGTTGTGTACTGGCTATGTATACTCAAAACCAACCTCCAACGTCTCATTTACTTGAGCCTATCTCAGTCCGATAAACAAAAAAGGATTTACCTTCGAATCGTTTGCATTTTTCTTGTTAATTGTTTGCCAATTTACGAATCTGATTTATGCGTGTTTCCAGTTGTGTGCTCCTATGGTATCCAGCACAAAACACCGAGAGCTATTTTTACGATCTTTAAATATTTACGCAACATCAGAAGCACTGGGCAGGATGAATTTTTCATACCCGTTTTAGCGAGGGGCTTTCCAGGAAACAAATGTTCTTGCTACATGCGAATACTATCCCATCTTTCAGTGTGTGCGAAATCGAGGAAACGGATTTCTGGTCCTCCTCCTGAAATCCCAAAGAAACTTCTGAATGGTATATCAGATTCAGTTTGGTGGGATGTGTGCACCTGAGTTAAAGTAGAATTTTGTTGGACTATTATCATTGTTTGTGTATGATTCTGGTATTTTCTGACATTAAGTGTCACATAAATAAAACCCTTTCCACTTGAAAGTGGTTCGAAGAACTGCAAATAACATCGATGTAAAGTTTATGTTGAAAAAAAAGGTAAACGGTTCCAAATTGACAAAGAAACTACAAAATTTTGTTGAATTTGCTCTTCATTTTGCAAAGTAAGAAGAAGAAGACTATTTATCTGCCCCAGGCCAATTGAGTGATCCCCTTATATTGATATTTTAAACTTAATGCTTAGATCTCAAATACGCTCTACTTGTTCAAGATCGACCAAGTAAAACACATAACATTTCGGTTGAGAAGATAAAATCCATTTTTTGGTCTCAAAATTAGTTCAACAGTGCAAAACGGGCAGGATTAGGTCGCACGAACTTGCCATCGCCCTGAAGAGGCTCTGACAGACAGTGATGACCTTTCTGGCTACCATCTTAAGCAACTACATTAACAACAGCTTCTTTCCCAGTAAATGGAAAACGACCAAGATTGTGGCGATCTAAGGCTCATCGAAAACTACAGGCCCATTTCCCTACTCAACAATCTAATTAAACTCCCGGAGGAGCTAATACTTAGAAAGTTGAAAAAGTTCTGCAGGTATAATAACATCATCCCAAACATGCAGTTCGGCTTCCGGGAAAAGCATTCAAACCTGCATCCGCTGATGAAGTTACCGAAGACCTTAACAGCCATCGTATCACCGTCGCATGCTTTTTGGATGTCGAAAAAGCATTTGACAGCGTTTGGATTGAGGCACTCATCCATAAGCTAAATCTTCTAAGCTTTTCAACTCCATTAATAAAAATAATCTTTTTTTTTCTCTCCCACAGGAAATTTTTCGTCCAAATTGGAAGCGCAAAGTCCGCCACCAAGAACATCAGAGCAGGAGTCGCTCAGGGATCAAAACTAGGACCATTCCTCTTCAACATCATGACGTCGGACCAACCTACCCCAAGGGACTGCGAAAACCTGCTTTACGCCGATGACTCTCTGACATATAGCACATCTATATCATCAACTATAGCTGCCCAAAGAGTGGAAACTCACATCCACAAGCTATGTTCTTATTATAGTAAGTGGAATATCCGGATCAACTCAGCTAAGTCAGAGCTCGTCTGCTTCAGAAGGCCCGGAGGAAGAGGCCGTTGTACTGCTGTTAAATGCAGAGCCACATCAATTTCTCTATCTGATGGAACCAAACTGGCTCCCCAAAGAAACACGAAGTATCTAGGCATCAATTTCAATGATGTGCTTAGATTCAACCCGCACTCACAAGCTGTACTGAAGAAGGCCAACTTCGCCTCACACCGAGTGTACCCTTTGCTGAGGAGAAGGACAGGACTAAGTCAGCCAACAAAACTACTGATGTACAAGCAGCTGCTGAGACCCGTCACCAACTACGGAAGCCCAGTTTGGTTCACCATCTCGAAGACCGCGATGAAGGAGCTCCTAATTTTCGAAATGAAGATTCTGAGACTCAGCACCACCGGAGATCACTCAAGTCAGCCGACTTATAATCAAGAATTATAATATTAAGTTATTATTTTTATTCTAGACAATGTATTTGGTAACCCCCCTTATATGCCAACATACCTACAATATTATCATTTTCTTAAATTTTAAATTACCTAGCATAAGTATCAATTGTATATATATATCGTTCAATAAACATAAACTAACTAACTAACTTCTTCTACTTGATTGTGCCACCTAAGGCGAGGTCTTTCCCTTCCACGATTTCCCTGTAATGTGCTTTCAAAAACCCGTCGAGCCGGAGCGTTGATGTAAATCTGCTCTAAATGGCCTAGCAATCGTAGCCTCGCGAAACGTACTCTTCAGGCAATGTCAATGTCGCGGTACGGTTCGTACAGCTCGTTGTTGTATCTTCTTTTCCTCACATTGTCTTCGAATACAGGACCAAAGATAACTCGCAGTACTTTCCTTTCGAGACGACCAAGGGTTTCCTCATCTGCTTTCGATAAAGTCCATGCATCCGCTTTTCTAGAGAGAGGTTTTTGCTTCTCAATTGACTTCTTAACCCTAGGAATCAACGGTTGGCAAGAGGTATTCTCTGTTTCATCTCCGAACTGATGCTGTTTTCTATGCCTTCGTTTAAGGGTTCCCGCAAACCACAAACTTTCCATCGGCCGATAGTTTAGTCGGGCTTAGTCAGTATAAAGATGTATTCAAGTCCTCATACTACAACGATTTGGTATCGGCCGGTAAAGCCGGATAAAATAGGGTGGCGCAACAGAGCGAGGAGCTGCTGGGCCTAGCGCGTTTCTCACCACCATGCCTTGTGAGGGAATGGGGGGACCTACAATTTTCTGCCGGTTCCGAACGGCTAATTGAGAAAGCGCTTTTCATGGCAATGAATTTACTATCGGAAACTTGCCAGTTCCTCGCGAAAGGCGATACCCGTGGAAAAATATTCTTGCCTCTGGAGCCGGAGGGGCTTTTAAATACTGCGTTCAAACTAAACTATCGGCGAACTGTCAGCCGACTTCTAAATTAGTATGAAGCTCCTTGCAAGCGCCCACGCCGACTGATTGTTTAATCGGCCGATGGTTTCTTTCGCACCGAGTTTTGGCGATAATAGCCCAACCCAACCAAACTATCAGCCGATAGATAGTTTGTGGTCTGCGGGGACCATAAGTGCTAGGAGATTGTATTTTTCATCAAGATCTGTTCGGTAATTCTCGAGAAATCTTGATCACCGATTTTAAAAGCACAGTTACGAGAACGTGTTCAAGGTTTTGAGTGCTTAGAATAGCTGACTTCGAGTGTGTTACTTCTCAGCGGCTTATCTCCAAAACTCCTACCAACTATAAGATTTGGACAATGTTCTAGAAATATTGTTGACAGTAAAAAAAATCGATTTGCTTGTAGTAGCTGTAGTGATACTGCCCAAACACAACTGCTAATCAGCCGGCTAATCAAAACCTAAGAGCAATAATCAGAAAAGTAAAACGTGGACAGAAAGCAATGTCTCATACGTGGGCATCAACATGCAATTACAAGTGACTAATGAAAAATTGAGTCGTTGTTTGTCGTGGCACTAAATGAAGCTTTTGACAATGAAAATTGAATCTTTGCAATATAAACAACTGGGTCATTCCATTGCGGTACCTGATATGGATATCATTTTGTGCACTTACATGTCACATCAAAGTCAGTGCTGATAAACGTAATTTTACAACGAGCCTTTGATTCGTGCCTTCGAAATCCGCTTTTAACTAATTATCGTTGCTCCAAACATTCAATTTCTTTGAGCTTCACCCAGGTCAGTCAAAGAAAGGCTAATACTCACATAAATCATTTTGAGTGTGGAACCACAGCTGTACTGCAAACAATCCTCTTCACATCCATTCAGGGTAGCGAACAATTCATTTAATTCAATTCCTCAGCGGACGTCCTCTATCAGTAATTAATTAACTGCAATGGGCAACTGCAAGCGGTCAGTCCACACCTCCGCACATCCCTTGTGCGAGCAACTAAACGACGATTTCAGATTTATATGCCTCGGACATAGCACGCCATCCGGTGTGCGCTTCCGTGCATTCAGTGACCTGTGGCACACCGAGAAAAGGCTGAGCCAAAGAAGGACTCTGTCTATACGTTTGAAAGGGTGCATCGCAGCAGAAACCCTATTCCATTTCGATATGAGCTCCTGCACATACATTATACACAATCACACTGCAAACTATCTCTCAATTCGCAACAAATTCAACTTCAAGCCCACATAAACAAAAGGCACAGACGAACGGCTTCATTAATTTGATTGCTAATTACCGGGCCGATTAAGAGGACATGCCGGTAAAGTTTACAATGCCCACATTTTAATGGATTCCAGCCGATGACTACGGCAATGGCAAAAGCAATAGCAATGGCGAGAGAGATGGTAAGGCTAACAAAAGATCCTTCAAGAAATTGCACAGTCATTAATGTGAATTAATTACGGCAAAAAGAAGAAGATGAAGGAATATAAATTCTCTCGACCCACTTTTTGGGGATGGACAAACCCAAAATGGGCGGATGTTCAGAGGCGCATTAAATTCTCTATGAAAATGGCAAAAAGGTAAATAATGTATAGAAGAGCATCCTCTTATCGTCTTAACGAGTTGTGATGCTGTTTTGAGGAAAGCTTAGCAAGGGAGCGGCTACTAAGGGTGCGAAATTCTTTTGTAATAATTTTATTAATTTAAAGGTGTGAAATATTTCCAACGGAAATTCAGGCATGGTTCAAGAAAGCTGATGGGAATGATTGATGGGGTTTGAAGGGAATATTTATTACCAAACAGATTTTTTTTTCATACAAATGAGGAAACAAAAAAAAGGTTGACTGATTGCTAAGGGAGACAGAAATGTATCAAAAGGATAGTACGGCTGTACTGAAGGGTTTATTGATTAAACAGTAATTAAAGTAATTTATCATCTCAATTTTCGTTTTATTCGATGTTTTGCAGTCCTCTTGCTTCCAGCTCATCAAAACAAATCACTGAATTTTGAAACAAGCAAGTGTCCTCTCAAGGATTGTTGGCCTTATTTTTATTTAATTGGCTTTTTGCTCTGTTAACGATCCCGCACCTTTTTAATGAGCAATCTTGTCAAACACATTTATTCAGTCTTCGTGGCGATGAAGTTTACAAAGAGGATAAGGAGGTGTTTCGATACAGACGTTCACCATGTGTGCCATTATGTCGCCTTGACTCTATAAATCCCACCAGCCCTTACTTTGCTGCATGAAGAGCAACCGAGCTATACTGTCATAAACTTTTAATAACCACAACAGAATAAAAAACCACATAAAACTCAAATAAAAAAATATTGCTGCCTTCTCAAAGGACGAAAAGGACGAATCATGATTATACACTTCACAATGTTCATCTATCAAACCCAATAATTGGGTTGATTTGGTATCATACTTGTTTTTCCGTATCCACTCAGATTTACATCATTGAAATGGTTCAGTGATGAAAAAATAGATACATAAGCTCTTAAAAAAATCCTGGTTTTTGATGTTTTTCCGAGTGAGTTTTGCTTTGATTTTGCACTTTCAAAAATGAAACATAGACTCATATATCCTACCTACTTACTGCGTTAATCAAAAAGGCTTAAAATTGTCATGTTATATTTTGTTACCACTCCTTTTTTATTAAGACTTATCCTTTGAAGTTGTATTTATATGCTACAGAGGGAATACTTGCCGAAGGATATACTTTGAAACAAATAAGTTTATAAGCCAAACGCAATAGGCAAACAAGTGACTCTTTTTTTCTATACACCTATTTAAGGGGTTGTAAGAGTTTCTTTGGTAGTTTTTTGTGGACGAGTGTTGATATCCAGATATATCTATTTATAGCTCGTCAGGTAAATGACAGATAGGAAATAATGTCAAAAATGTATAGGGGAGGGAATAAAAGTGTGGCTTAGATAAACGCCAATTTCGAATGAAAGCGAATAGGTCCTTATACAAACGGGTAGATATCGCCTTTCGCGAGGAATTGGCAAAGTCCTCCGTTGGTGAAGTCAAAGCCATGAAAAGCGCTTTCGCGATTAGCCGCTCTGAACCGGCAGACAATTGTAGGTCTCCTCCATTCCCACACAAGGCATGGTTGTGCGCTAGAACCTGCGGCTCCTCGCTCTGTTGCACAACCCTATTTTTTTACTTGCGATTACAGGTATCTACTATAGAGAATACAAAAAAGTGGGTCCTGCAATACTGCCCGTCTGTCCGTATATGGATCTACAGCCTGAACCGCTTGACCGATTTTCTTCAAAATTTGCAGTTATGGTCTCTGAAGGGTTCTTAGAATTGGGTCTCTAGGTTTTGATTAACGATACCTGCCATACAACCTATATGATAATACCTATTTTTCTCGAAAACAGCTCCAAAAAAATTTAACATGAGGGATTATTTCTGAATAGCTGTTCTTATGATGTAAATTTTTTTTTTGGAAAAAGTCTTAAAACCGTACACCCCAAAGGTTAGGTTAGGTGGTGCTATCAGCCTAAGAGTACATTGCCTGACACATTTAGGCCGCAAGGGCCCATTGTGATACCACAGAGATCAGCAAGTTAATCACCTACTGATCTCAGAAGCCCGATGTAAGATTAACGAGTTGATAACTTATTAATCTTCGATTACGGGACTAGCCAGTTAATCACCCGCTAGTCGAACCACGGAACTTTTAATGAATTTCGAAAGACCTTTAGGATGTATGTAAGCTAAAAGTCGCTTGTATCATCGAAGAAAAATTCAACGAGATGAGATTTCCTCCTATGAAGTAGAGCAGTCTTTTGGCGTGTCTCCCTATTAGACAGTGTCCCGTAAGAACACCTATGGTAGAACCTAGGTACAGGCAGTTCAGAGCTAGCAAACTCTTCGAGCGTTTTGAGTCTACACACGGCCAAACTTTTTTGGTTGTAAGGCAGTTGTTACTCTCAGTCCATCTAGTATTTGTTATCCTTGAAGCGTCTTGTCTAAGTAGGAGTTTACATGTAGCGATAGGTACACCTATGTTGTTCCATTCTGAGCGTAGGGAAGTGGTCGTGCCCTTTTTGGCTAGTTCGTCTGCCATATAGTTGCCTGGCATGTCCCTGTGCCGGCACCCATGAAAGGTGAATGTTGAACTGATTTGACATCTCCCTCAGAGACATCTGACAATTTTGGACCGTGATGGATTTTGTAGAGACAGAGGCAAGAGATTTAAGGGCAGCTTGGCTCTCTGAGAAGATCCGAATATCCGTGGAGGATATGACGTTTTCTTTGAGCCGAGACAGCACCTCCTTAATCGCCAGAATTTCCGCTTGGAACACACTACAATGATCGGGTAGGTGGAAGAAAAGACTGAGATTCAGTTTTTCTGAGTAGATTCCACTTCCCACACCTTCGCTGGTTTTTGAACCATCGGTGTAGAAGTGTATTGCTTCATTTTCCAAAAGAGCGCCATTTTTCCAAGATTCTTTTGAAGGTATGGTTACTTGGAAATTATTAGGCGCGTTCCTTTGGCACTTTTAAACTATTTTTAGTACTTCGCAGTAGACGTTGAATGGAACGCGTTAATTTTTCAACAAGTAAAATCTAACCTCCAAAATTATATGTCATTGCGGTTGTTGGTTTTTGAATGTCAGTTGTGATTTTATTTGTAATTTAACAACAATTTCTATTTCTTTTTACTGACGCCATCTGGCGTAGACTTGTATCGTAACTACTTCGAAGAACTACTTTGACCACAAGGGAAAAGTAGTTCAAAGCAGCCAGAAGTACTAAGCAGTAGATAAATGTTCCCAAAGGAACGCAGCTATTGTCAAACACCAACTTGGGGGTGGTGTAGTCGGATCGATTCGGTAAGAATCTAAAGTTATCTAGAATGGTAGTGTGGCCGATTTGATTATTGGTCCACTGTGATGTAGCTCCGAGTCGAGTAGCTGAGCTAGCTGCGACTTGTTTGCTGAAGATATCTAGGGGTGTGAGATCTAGTAGTACATTGAGGGCGTCCGATGGGGTTGTCCTCAGTGCACCACTAATACACAGACTAGCCGTTCTTTGAACTTTGGCCAGCTTGTTGTAGTTGATCATCTTGTCTAGTGCGGTCCACCAGACTATGTGAGTATCGGTCTAATTACCGAGGTTAACAGCCAATGGGTGATTTGGGGGCAGAAACCCCATTTCCTACCAATGGCTTTTTTACAGGAGAAGAGTGCCACGTTGGCTTTATTTACTCTTTCCTCAATATTGGTTTTCCAGGTCTGATTTTTGTCAAATATGAGACCAAGATGTTTAACCTGATTTGACAGTGAGTTACCCCCTTAATAGTTGGGAGTCTGAAGTCCAGAATTTTATATTTCCTCGTAAAGAGAACTAATTCCGTTTTATGTGGATTGATGTTCAGACCACAATCTACAGCCCAATTGATTAGCTTGTTAAGTGCTGTTTGTAGCAGCTCAGCTAGGGTTTGTGGGTGTTTGTCTGAAACGGCAATTGCTACATCATCGGCATAGGCTATGGTTTTGAAACCTTCGTCCTCTAGGTCGATTAACAATTTGTTAACGACCAGGTTCCACAGTAGGGGAGATAGAACTCCTCCCTGCGGGGTTCCTCTATTGGCAATTCTGCTTGTTTTGTAGTTCCCCAATTCGGAACAAATGATTCTGCTGCTGAGCATTGTTGTTATCATGTTCTTGATGTGTTCTTCTATGAGCAGCCCATCAAGAGCATTAGTGATTGCTGTATTGTTAACATTGTTAAAGGCACCCTCTATGTCTAGGAATGCGACGAGAGAGTATTCTTTGTAGTGCAGGGATTTTTCAATGGTGCAAACCAGAGAGTGGAGTGCAGTTTCCACTGATTTACCTTCTGTATAGGCATGTTGTGCCGTTGAGATCAGACTAGGTTTAATTTCTTGTCTTAAATGTATGTCAATCATCCTTTCCAGTGTTTTAAGGAGGAAGGATGAATAGGTCTTAAATCTTTTGGATTTACATGGGAGCTTTTGCCGGCTTTAGGTATGAAGACGACCCTAGCTTCTCTCCAGGCCTTGGGAATATAGGCGTAGCTGATGCATCCTGTAATGATCATCTCTAAGTTATAGATGATGATGTCTGAAACCTGCTGTAGCTCCGCAGGGATGATTCCGTCAGGCCCTGGTGATCGACTAACGACAGACGCTTATTTTTAGTTTGGACCTGGTTCACTGTTTATCGTTTTCAGTTTCTCCGTAGAAATATTAGGATTCAAAGCCTCATCATTAGTGTACTGACTGCTGAGAGCGTTTGCACACTTATAGAGCTCCAATATTTCAGAAAAAGCTCCGACAAGACTTTTACTAACCTCACTTTGGAGACGCAGGGGTATGGATTTGGCTTTTGTGTTATCATAAAACGTGGATACGATTTTAACTAATACTCTATAAAAGTCGGCGCAATTAAAATAAGTTCTCGAACCTACAGGCTTGAAAATTACTTACGTAATAAATTTGTGAATATATATTAGCCCCTTTCACGGTTTTTGTGAAGTCAGCGTCACGTCGCGTCGTAGCAAATTTCGAACTACGAATGCGAAAGAGAAATATAAAAAAGAATAAACGCCACGAAGTTTGTTGATTTGATAAAATTTTAAAGAAGTTCTAAGAACCTGTCGGAAACATTAGCTAAAAAAAACTTTTAGTCCTTTCTTTTTGGCATTCGTAGTCCGAAATTGTTACGGCGCGGCGTGCGAAGGCGTGCATTGTGATAGGGGTGATTGAAAAATGATGTCTGCACAAAAAAATCATTGAAAATTATGTCTGCTTGGACAAATTGTTTAGTAGATTAAGATTTTAAATGAAAAAAGCACTACGTCGTGTTATTATGTGTAAGGACCTATATAGATGTAAAGTGCCCCACGAAGTTGGTAGTGCCAGCAACACTGACAGTAGCGCCAGTAAACTCCTTCAGTGCTCAATGTAAAACAATTAGCCAATTAAAAACTTCCCTCATTCAGTTGAAAACATTCAGCTCAACTATTATTTTTAATATAAAACAAAGGACAACAATTAGCGAACTCATTAAAAGGAATCGTGTCAGTTAACCGGAGCAGTCAAACACTGACTCAGGTTGTTCATTGAAAATTGTCCTTACTAGGAAGAAGCAAAGTGAATTCCTAATACACCAAAAGAATGTACATATACAATCCTGTTACGAAGAACAAAACAAATTCGTAACTACAACTATATAGTACCAGTTTATAATAAAAGATCGTTTCCATGGTGAGGTTTCCTCGACTTTCCTTCAAAATTAAATGGTTTCGCAAAAAAGAAGAAATCAAACCTTACAAAAAGGAACCTTGCTTTAGTTTTATATGCCATTTCCTTTCATCACCTCATTTTCAGGAATTTATCAACGGAAAAAGAAATATCACATCGTTCTTTCCATGATAAATTTTACTTTGGGCACAATTCTATGACAAAAAGCAATTCATATTAGACAAAATTTTAACAAACAACAAATAAAATTCTTCAACACAAATGTAATTGCATCCTTAAGGCTAAAGCTGAGCATAGCTACAACAACGACACGAGCGCTATGTCGTCGATCTACGGGCATACCTCCACTTCCATCCATACAATTCCAGTACAGGAAAGATGTCATTTCAAATTTATTTCACCATTAGTTTGCTGAATTGCCAAGGAAATTATTATTTTGTGCATACATAGCGAGATAAGCTGCTGGTGTACTATGAAGCTGCTGTGTGTATCTAGATTTGGAACATATTTGCTTAAACAGGAAGATGAGTAACTAATGGTTTCTCGTTTATTATGAAATTTTTGTTGGCTTTTTGATAAAGAAGTGGGCATCATCATAATAAATAGCGAAGTTAGGTTGGGGACGATGTGGGAATAAGGAGGAATTATGTACTTGTTTATTATGTCAATGTTTGAGTGGAAGTGATGCTGTCGTTAATCGTTCGTTGACCTGTGCTTGTGCTTGGTTTGTACTTTGGTATTTAAATTTGTAGTCTCTGAGGAAATAGTTGTAGAGCGATGTCAGTGAAAATCATGGATTCTTACTGAGTTTCGTTACTTTTAGTGGTGTCTCTTAAGTGGGTACTGGGTAATGGTTAAATATGCTTGTCTGTGATGTGGAGGTTTGAATCAGTTAGTCCTCAGTTGGTGACTATGGCTGTGTGTCTGTTATGTTTTTCCCGGGTACCACGTTTCACCAGGAAATGGCAAGTTCTTCGAAAGTAATTAAAGACTGCCATGGAAAGCGCTCTCTAACTTAGCTTTTGGAGCTCGGAAAAACAGAATATCTTTTGACAAACGACTAATGGATATACCGTCTGATACGATGACTCCACGGTTCAAACTGTTAAAATTTGTCGACGAAAATCAGAGTAGTTCAGGATCTACAGGAAATAATAAGGTCAAGTTAGTAGAAGAATCGGTGAGCCGGGCTGTATTGCTCTGTAGTTGTAGATGCTCGAGTTCGTATACCTGGCTAACACTTATATGTATAAGTTCAAAGGGAAATATTTCAGTTTTAAGTTGGCTAGTTTATGGTGCCACTAGTGATAGGAACACCGAGTGCTAAATTTTATTAAAAAATATGGGAGTATACCTACTTGAATCCTTAAACCCATTTAACTCGAAACTACTTTCTTCGTCTTGTGGCCTTGTGGGGATCACAACAAAGAACTACTTATGTTATTGATTTGAAAATTTGCTTTGTTGTTCTGTATAGTTCTAGCTCTCGTTGGAACTAAAACAAGAAGTTTCCCTAAAATATGTGATTTTTTTTTTAATTAAAAAAAAACAGGTCGTTTTTAAACTTGTACTTTTAATTGCACACCATTTTGTAAAATTTTTTGTTAACTCTATTTCCTGCGATAGCTTAATTAACACTTATTCAAAATTCGCCAACTTTTTTGTTTCAGATCAGAGGGAGAAGTAAATCACCTCTCACCTGTCAATTCGATTTTTTTAAAAAGGGATATTTCAGAACCAGTTTTTTAATTAAAACATTTTATTTTTTTATCCTAAGTTTAATTTTTGTGTAGTTGATAAATAAAAAAACTAAGGTTAAAACATTCGAAAGCATTATTCATTACCAACAAACAAAACATATTCTATAAACTGTTTAAATTTTAGGTCGCTACGCCACTAACCCCCTTAAGATGAAAGTGCAAAGAGTAATCCCTTTAGTGGCGCCGGCCGATGCCGATGTCATAAATATTTTATGTTGGACTAGAAACAGGTGGAAACTCGAACGCCAGCCTCAACAAAAGCTTTTGTCGCCTCTCACAAAGAATTTTATGGATCTACAGGACTTCCTGATTTTTTTTTGTTTTTTTTTTTTTTTAAATTGACGATTACTTAAAGAAGTTGTGGCCACCCTAAATAAATTTAAAAACAAATTGAGGCTCAACAGAACGAAGAGCCCTAGCGCCAAAAGCATTTCCCGCAACCATGCCTTGAGAGGATATGAAGGGAGCAACAAGCGATTTTCATGGCAATGAATTTACTAACGGAGGACTTGCCAATTCCTCGCGAAAGGCGATACCCGTGGAAAAACATTTTTGCCTCTGTTGGGATTTGAACCACGAACCTCTGGCTTAACAGCATAGACTTGCTACCCATCACTCCACGAGAACCACAACTATGTTAAAATACACAGTGATGCGTTTGTTTCAACATCATTCCGAGTATGCAGTTTCGATTCCGGGAGAAGCACTCCACTCTTCGTCCAGTCATGAAGTTACAAGGGACCGTTATAAGGAAGCTCAATAACCACCAAACAACAGTTGGATGTTTTTTGGACGTTAAGAAGGCATTCCATAGTGTCTGGATAAACGGTCTTATCCATAAACTAAGAAAAATTTTATTTGATTTTCTTCACTTCAGATTTTCTACGAGCAAGAATACAACATTATGTCATCAACCAGACCCATCCGAGTAGGGGCTGCTCAAGGATCGAAGCTAGGACCTATACTGTGTAGCATCTTCAACTAGGACCAACTTCAACTAAAAAACCCCACCAACCTTCTCTTTAGGCGCTTCACACTGTACAATTAGTTGGACAGACTTTGGCTTTAAAGACCAATGTTTGATAGTGTGAACCCTTCAGACGATCGCTTGTCCAACTTGTTTAATGGTTTTCAAATATTTTTGAAAGCTTTGAAGTTGGACGGAGCGGAGGAGCATATGACACGATGTTGGACGACAAATCTGATAAGAGTGAACGCAAACTACATCCGACCATCCATCATCCATCAAACGAAGTCTGTCCGACAACTAATTGTACAGTGTGAACTCCGCTTTTGCTGATGATACCTTGATATACGCGTTCCCACTGTCGCCTACGATCACTTCTGAAGGGATAAAAGGCCACATAAGAAAGCTCTTCGAGTAATCGGCAAAGCCCGAGCTGATTTGCATACGAAGATCCACACAAGGACGAAGACGTTCGCGATCAGACACAAGCCGCCACAACATCAGCATCAATCTTCCTGACGGAACGCAGCTCTGGCCAAAGAAACAGAGCTAGTATCTAGGAGTCCACTGCAATGAATATATACGTTTCAACTCGCACGCCACTGCAGTTATTGGGAAAGGTAACTATGCTTCCCATAGCGTTCATCTGCTGATGCGCAAAAGAAGTGGGCTTACCCAAAAGACAAAAGTACTGCTGTACAAGCAGCTAATACGACCAGTCATCACGTACTGCTTTCCGGGTCGCAACATTCATAACTGAACTACAAAAATTGGTTGTATTCGAGAGGAAGGTTCTGCGCATCTGCGCACGACTTGGCCACGAGTAGAAAAAGACACACCTGGCCCTGAGATACATCGATGCAATGATTTTAATGGACGACGCCGACAATACAATACAACGATGAAGCAATGGTTTTCTACGCTGAGGCAGCGTCATCCCACTACAATGGCTTGTTCGAGGAGAAAAATGCAATCCGCTATTTTGCTTGAGTACGCGGGGTACCTTTCAACAGTGCCAATAAAACCTCACTGAAAAAATATATTTTGAAGCAAACGTTCTTCCAGAACCACATTAAATAAAAAAATGAATAGGGTGGCGCAACAGGGCGAGGAGCCCCAAAGCCTAGTGCATTTTTCACAACCATACCTTGTGAGGGAATGGAGGAGACCCACAATTTTCTCCCGGCAAAATATACAATAAAAAAGAGATGGACATAAAACATTACGAAAAGAGTAATGCTGCCATGGCATTAACTTCAATGTTGTGTGGAATGTCGATTTCTCAACACGTTACATGAATTGTCGAAATAAATGCGTACCTACTTAGTTCTTGCGTTAGGCGATCTTTTGCGCCGCCAAAGAGTTCTGTGTGTTATGTTTGTCTTCATTTACCTTTTTCTTGAGAAAAGTTTATGAAATTTTGTATCTTCGTTGATGATGAAGCCTTGGAATTATGTGTTTTGAACCCCTGAGACTATTTTTGGGTTAAGAGGTCTTCTGGAAAAAATATTCCTTTGATTTCCCTTGCTCCCAAGAACATAATTTTTCTTTTCAATTACAAATGTATAATTATTCTTCATAAACATTTTTCAGAAAATTCACCCTAAGAACTTACAAGAAGTAAAAGGACTGTTTCACAAAAACACCAACCACCAGCCTAGGCAATTAACTCGTTTTTGTACACGGCAACCTTTGTTTACATTCCTTAGAAACCCGTTAACAAAAGCGAGGAAATTCCTTCGGCTGGCCTTGTGAAAACATCAAAACGACATTTATGTACCTAAAGAAGAAAAACGAATCCCAGGGCTGCATTTGCAGTTAAGGCTATTTTCTCAAACGTAAGTACAAAAGAACGAGCCACGCATATTTTCATGCATGAGAACACATTTTACAGGCATGGAACAATGCGTTGCATTATTAAGTCACTAATTGGTTTCTGTTTGTTTTCACGTTGAATAATCAGCTTATGCAAAGACAAGCCCTACGGAAACGGAACTTTAGCTCAAGAGGTGTGCTTAAATGTGGGTATGTAAGTCTTTTGTTAGATATACCTACAAATGTATATGTAAATTACTACTAAGCAGATTACCTACGTACATTGCAATTAAATTGAAACCACATTTGAGAGAAACTAGCAAGGCACATGTATGACATTCAAAATAACACCGTCTTAAGGGTAAAATTTAAGCTCTGGTATGTGTTTTACTACGTAGGTACCTGGTTGAACTTTTGAACTCATAATGTCATAAAACTTCAGAATCAAATCGGTCCAACTGAAAATACACATTCCTTGGGAAAAAAATCAACTCAAAATATCATAGCGTTACGAGGAACAGATTTCGGTGACCTACTTGCTCAGGAATAATTGGTGGTATAGTAAAAATATGAATATACGAAAAGAGGAATTGAAATTTAATGGTGAAAAACTGTCGCAAAATGCAAAGGCTTTTCTAAATCTCTTTTCTTATAAAATTGCAAACATTTTTTTTCTTCGCAATTGCAAAACTTGCCTTAAACTTGCCTTGAACCTCTAATTGCAACCTCGTATCGATATTCTGGCCAGACAATACCCGATGGAAAGTATTTTGAGATCTTCGCTGAGTTGAATCATTTACCCGGGCTGATTGATGAGCCCCTGCGGTTCAACCGGGGGTAACTATTCAGCCAATACATTTAACCCGTTTTTTACTTCAGATACAGAATCAAAGTAACATCATCTCTGAGCACGTCGGACCACTTTACCATATCGGTAGATTTCACATATTCCATCACAGTAAAAAGAGAAAAAATCCCAAAAATAACTCGAACGGTTTAAATGAATTCTTTCAAAATTTAAACTGACTCGGCTCGGCGTTGATTTCTTGGCTGATATGATATCTAACGTAAAACTCAACGGCTTGAGAAACTTTGCTCAGCATAGATCAAAGAAAATCATTCCAAAAGAAAATTTGTGACTCGATGTGAGCTTCAAAGAGGTGATAAAAAAAATTAATAGAAATAAATAGGGTGGCGCAACAGAGCGAGGATTTTTCTTCTTTCTGCCGGTTCCGAACGGCTAATTGAGAAAACGCTTTTCATGGCAATGAGTTTACTTACTTAGGACTTGCCAATTCCTCGCGAAAGGCGATACCCGTGGAAAAACATTTTTGCCTCTGCTGGGATTCGAACCTCGATCCTCTGGGTTAGCAGGTGGACATGCGAAAAATGTTTTTTCGTATTTTCAAATATGACTGTACCGAAGAAAACAGAAACAAGATTAACGGGGTCGTCTCCCTTCGCACCTGAACTTCGGGCGTATTTTTTTTTTAATTAATAAATACTTCATTAAAATTTAAAACAAAAAAAAAAACAAATTTATTGCTCTTTCTCCACTGTCTTGGATTTGCCGCGTACTTGAATCTACCTCTGCCGTATAGCGATATAGTAGACTTTGGGGCACGATTTCTTAGCTTCAGGACACTACGAAGATAGACGACACTCTAGGAACGTCTACAATGTTCATTTACAAAAGCCTAAGTGTTTGTATGACCAAAAGGTGAGACAAAAAATGCTGTTGTGTTCAAAGGAAAGTAAACACTTTGGTCTTCTGTAAAGAACATTAAAATTTCAGCTACTTCATCGTTCCCAACGCTCGTCTTCTCCTTATGTTAACTTCATTAACAAAGCTTATTTGCTGTCAGCTTGCTGATTGTTTAGAACTGCCTTTTAGCTGTTTGGCTTCACATGAGCTTGATAGAGAACTGTACAATGAAGTAGATATAAATTCGTACTCGTTCGATTGCGAGTGTCCTTAACGATCTTAAAATTTCACCCCTGTTATTATTCCGAAGAGGTAATCTTCTACGCTAGCATAACCTTTGCATAAGCCCTTTAACTTAGGTATCGTATTCTTTTGGGCTGTAAATGGAAAACAGAATGTGTCCGACCTGCCACTGAAATTCAAATCTTCGTCGCTTTCTAATAACCGTTCAATTGAAGTACAATCACTTCTTTCCAAGGTCATGGAACGTTGATAAACCGTCAACTTATGAAATATCTTGAAGAACGAAAGCTTTTTAACTACCGGAAGTACGTCTTTCGCAGGAAAAGATCCAATGGTGATTTGATGGCTTATCTCACCGAAAAGTGGAACTATTTTTAAGAGAAAACCAAATTATTACGTTTGATATTTTTATTAGGCATTTGATAGAGTTTGGTATCAAGCTCTCTTATCGGAAAAGAGTGAAATTTGGTATCGAGAAGTCTCTTCGTAGTTGGATTAGAAATTTCCTTTCTGATGCTTCAATACAAATTGTGCACTGAAAAAATTATTGTTCTTAAAAGTTAAGAATCGCATTCTTAAACCGAAATTCATTAAATTCTAAGCAGAATACTTAAATTTTAAGCACGAATTCTTTAAAAAAAAGCACTGTTTTAAGAACAGTTCTTAAAATTCATTCTTAAAAATTATTTTGCCGAAGTTTATTGAAAAGCTCCATTTTTTAAGAATTTTTTCATAAAAATTATGAATTTTTCTTATTTTGTGAGCATTGGCTTAAGAACTTTTTCTTAAAAGTTTCATTTTTAAGAATTTTTTTCTTAAAAGTTAAGAATTTTTCTTAACTCCATCAGTTTTAAGAACTTTTTCTTACAAAATCTCCGTTTTAAGAAATTGTTCATAAAACTCAGTATTTTTTCATAGTTTGTGTTGTAAGAACTTTTTCTTAAAAGTTTCCACTTTAAGAATTTTTTCTTAAAAGTTAAGAATTTTTCTTAACTCCATCTGTTTTAAGAACTTTTTCTTAAAAAATCTCCGTTTTAAGAAATTGTTCATAAAACTCAGTATTTTTTCATAGTTTGTGTTGTAAGAACTTTTTCTTAAAAGTTTCCACTTTAAGAACTTTTTTCTTAAAAGTTAAGAATTTTTCTTAACTCCATCTGTTTTAAGAACTTTTTCTTACAAAATCTCCGTTTTAAGAAATAGTTCATAGAACTCAGTGTTTTTTCATAGTTTGTGTTGTAAGAACTTTTTCTTAAAAGTTTCCACTTTAAGAATTTTTTCTTATAAGTTAAGAATTTTTCTTAACTCCATCTGTTTTAAGAACTTTTTCTTACAAAATCTCCGTTTTAAGAAATTGTTCATAAAACTCAGTATTTTTTCATAGTTTGTGTTGTAAGAACTTTTTCTTAAAAGTTTCCACTTTAAGAACTTTTTTCTTAAAAGTTAAGAATTTTTCTTAACTCCATCTGTTTTAAGAACTTTTTCTTACAAAATCTCCGTTTTAAGAAATTGTTCATAAAACTCAGTATTTTTTCATAGTTTGTGTTGTAAGAACTTTTTCTTAAAAGTTTCCACTTTAAGAACTTTTTTCTTAAAAGTTAAGAATTTTTCTTAACTCCATCTGTTTTAAGAACTTTTTCTTACAAAATCTCCGTTTTAAGAAATTGTTCATAAAACTCAGTATTTTTTCATAGTTTGTGTTGTAAGAACTTTTTCTTAAAAGTTTCCACTTTAAGAACTTTTTTCTTAAAAGTTAAGAATTTTTCTTAACTCCATCTGTTTTAAGAACTTTTTCTTACAAAATCTCCGTTTTAAGAAATTGTTCATAAAACTCAGTATTTTTTCATAGTTTGTGTTGTAAGAACTTTTTCTTAAAAGTTTCCACTTTAAGAACTTTTTTCTTAAAAGTTAAGAATTTTTCTTAACTCCATCTGTTTTAAGAACTTTTTCTTACAAAATCTCCGTTTTAAGAAATTGTTCATAAAACTCAGTATTTTTTCATAGTTTGTGTTGTAAGAACTTTTTCTTAAAAGTTTCCACTTTAAGAACTTTTTTCTTAAAAGTTAAGAATTTTTCTTAACTCCATCTGTTTTAAGAACTTTTTCTTACAAAATCTCCGTTTTAAGAAATTGTTCATAAAACTCAGTATTTTTTCATAGTTTGTGTTGTAAGAACTTTTTCTTAAAAGTTTCCACTTTAAGAACTTTTTTCTTAAAAGTTAAGAATTTTTCTTAACTCCATCTGTTTTAAGAACTTTTTCTTACAAAATCTCCGTTTTAAGAAATTGTTCATAAAACTCAGTATTTTTTCATAGTTTGTGTTGTAAGAACTTTTTCTTAAAAGTTTCCACTTTAAGAACTTTTTTCTTAAAAGTTAAGAATTTTTCTTAACTCCATCTGTTTTAAGAACTTTTTCTTACAAAATCTCCGTTTTAAGAAATTGTTCATAAAACTCAGTATTTTTTCATAGTTTGTGTTGTAAGAACTTTTTCTTAAAAGTTTCCACTTTAAGAACTTTTTTCTTAAAAGATAAGAATTTTTCTTAACTCCATCTGTTTTAAGAACTTTTTCTTACAAAATCTCCGTTTTAAGAAATTGTTCATAAAACTCAGTATTTTTTCATAGTTTGTGTTGTAAGAACTTTTTCTTAAAAGTTTCCACTTTAAGAACTTTTTTCTTAAAAGTTAAGAATTTTTCTTAACTCCATCTGTTTTAAGAACTTTTTCTTACAAAATCTCCGTTTTAAGAAATTGTTCATAAAACTCAGTATTTTTTCATAGTTTGTGTTGTAAGAACTTTTTCTTAAAAGTTTCCACTTTAAGAATTTTTTCTTATAAGTTAAGAATTTTTCTTAACTCCATCTGTTTTAAGAACTTTTTCTTAAAAAATCTCCGTTTTAAGAAATTGTTCATAAAACTCAGTATTTTTTCATAGTTTGTGTTGTAAGAACTTTTTCTTAAAAGTTTCCACTTTAAGAACTTTTTTCTTAAAAGTTAAGAATTTTTCTTAACTCCATCTGTTTTAAGAACTTTTTCTTACAAAATCTCCGTTTTAAGAAATAGTTCATAGAACTCAGTGTTTTTTCATAGTTTGTGTTGTAAGAACTTTTTCTTAAAAGTTTCCACTTTAAGAATTTTTTCTTATAAGTTAAGAATTTTTCTTAACTCCATCTGTTTTAAGAACTTTTTCTTACAAAATCTCCGTTTTAAGAAATTGTTCATAAAACTCAGTATTTTTTCATAGTTTGTGTTGTAAGAACTTTTTCTTAAAAGTTTCCACTTTAAGAACTTTTTTCTTAAAAGTTAAGAATTTTTCTTAACTCCATCTGTTTTAAGAACTTTTTCTTACAAAATCTCCGTTTTAAGAAATTGTTCATAAAACTCAGTATTTTTTCATAGTTTGTGTTGTAAGAACTTTTTCTTAAAAGTTTCCACTTTAAGAACTTTTTTCTTAAAAGTTAAGAATTTTTCTTAACTCCATCTGTTTTAAGAACTTTTTCTTACAAAATCTCCGTTTTAAGAAATTGTTCATAAAACTCAGTATTTTTTCATAGTTTGTGTTGTAAGAACTTTTTCTTAAAAGTTTCCACTTTAAGAACTTTTTTCTTAAAAGTTAAGAATTTTTCTTAACTCCATCTGTTTTAAGAACTTTTTCTTACAAAATCTCCGTTTTAAGAAATTGTTCATAGAACTCAGTGTTTTTTCATAGTTTGTGTTGTAAGAACTTTTTCTTAAAAGTTTCCACTTTAAGAATTTTTTCTTATAAGTTAAGAATTTTTCTTAACTCCATCTGTTTTAAGAACTTTTTCTTACAAAATCTCCGTTTTAAGAAATTGTTCATAAAACTCAGTATTTTTTCATAGTTTGTGTTGTAAGAACTTTTTCTTAAAAGTTTCCACTTTAAGAACTTTTTTCTTAAAAGTTAAGAATTTTTCTTAACTCCATCTGTTTTAAGAACTTTTTCTTACAAAATCTCCGTTTTAAGAAATTGTTCATAAAACTCAGTATTTTTTCATAGTTTGTGTTGTAAGAACTTTTTCTTAAAAGTTTCCACTTTAAGAACTTTTTTCTTAAAAGTTAAGAATTTTTCTTAACTCCATCTGTTTTAAGAACTTTTTCTTACAAAATCTCCGTTTTAAGAAATTGTTCATAGAACTCAGTGTTTTTTCATAGTTTGTGTTGTAAGAACTTTTTCTTAAAAGTTTCCACTTTAAGAATTTTTTCTTATAAGTTAAGAATTTTTCTTAACTCCATCTGTTTTAAGAACTTTTTCTTACAAAATCTCCGTTTTAAGAAATTGTTCATAAAACTCAGTATTTTTTCATAGTTTGTGTTGTAAGAACTTTTTCTTAAAAGTTTCCACTTTAAGAACTTTTTTCTTAAAAGTTAAGAATTTTTCTTAACTCCATCTGTTTTAAGAACTTTTTCTTACAAAATCTCCGTTTTAAGAAATTGTTCATAAAACTCAGTATTTTTTCATAGTTTGTGTTGTAAGAACTTTTTCTTAAAAGTTTCCACTTTAAGAACTTTTTTCTTAAAAGTTAAGAATTTTTCTTAACTCCATCTGTTTTAAGAACTTTTTCTTACAAAATCTCCGTTTTAAGAAATAGTTCATAGAACTCAGTGTTTTTTCATAGTTTGTGTTGTAAGAACTTTTTCTTAAAAGTTTCCACTTTAAGAATTTTTTCTTATAAGTTAAGAATTTTTCTTAACTCCATCTGTTTTAAGAACTTTTTCTTACAAAATCTCCGTTTTAAGAAATTGTTCATAAAACTCAGTATTTTTTCATAGTTTGTGTTGTAAGAACTTTTTCTTAAAAGTTTCCACTTTAAGAACTTTTTTCTTAAAAGTTAAGAATTTTTCTTAACTCCATCTGTTTTAAGAACTTTTTCTTACAAAATCTCCGTTTTAAGAAATTGTTCATAAAACTCAGTATTTTTTCATAGTTTGTGTTGTAAGAACTTTTTCTTAAAAGTTTCCACTTTAAGAACTTTTTTCTTAAAAGTTAAGAATTTTTCTTAACTCCATCTGTTTTAAGAACTTTTTCTTACAAAATCTCCGTTTTAAGAAATTGTTCATAAAACTCAGTATTTTTTCATAGTTTGTGTTGTAAGAACTTTTTCTTAAAAGTTTCCACTTTAAGAACTTTTTTCTTAAAAGTTAAGAATTTTTCTTAACTCCATCTGTTTTAAGAACTTTTTCTTACAAAATCTCCGTTTTAAGAAATTGTTCATAAAACTCAGTATTTTTTCATAGTTTGTGTTGTAAGAACTTTTTCTTAAAAGTTTCCACTTTAAGAATTTTTTCTTATAAGTTAAGAATTTTTCTTAACTCCATCTGTTTTAAGAACTTTTTCTTACAAAATCTCCGTTTTAAGAAATTGTTCATAAAACTCAGTATTTTTTCATAGTTTGTGTTGTAAGAACTTTTTCTTAAAAGTTTCCACTTTAAGAACTTTTTTCTTAGAAGTTAAGAATTTTTCTTAACTCCATCTGTTTTAAGAACTTTTTCTTACAAAATCTTCGTTTTAAGAAATTGTTCATAAAACTCAGTATTTTTTCGTAGTTTGTGTTGTAAGAACTTTTTCTTAAAAGTTTCCACTCTAAGAACTTTTTTCTTAAAAGTTAAGAATTTTTCTTAACTCCATCTGTTTTAAGAACTTTTTCTTACAAAATCTCTAGATAGATAGAAGCTAGATATCTCAGTTATTTGATTAGAGCCATTTTGAGACCAGATTTGGATTCAGCGGGTAGCAAATTATCGGAAAAGCAATGATTTGTTTTTGGGTTAACACTGTTTTATGTTAAGAAATAGGCTCAAAAATGGCAAAAACCTATTTTTCTGGATTTTGAAGGCTTCATATCTCGAAAACGTGATATGACAGAGCAATCCTGAGGCCAGATTTGAGCTTACCGAGCCAAGATTCCTTAAAAAATATAGTTTGCTTTTGACGGCATTCGAAAACGTGAAATTTTGTTGACCAGTGTAGTTAACTAGAGAAAAGATCATAAGTTTTCATAACACTGCAATACGTTGTGGTAGAACTCTTTGTTAATTTTTTTTGTTGAACAACATCATCAACTTCATGAAGTATTTTTGAGTTGTTTATTGTCAACCTTTTCGCTTTACATTCTACTAAATGGCTAAGGCGACTTTTATTTTTGAATAGTGTTACTCTATGTTTCCAAGTTTTTTTTGTTGGTTACTTTTGTTAAGGTCTTAAAAGCTGTTTATTCATGGTTCCTTAACTAAGAATTTCTATATAAGATCTTATGTTTTCGTTAATTCAGCCAATTGGTAAGTAAAAATTAAGTTTCCCTTTATTTTTCGGCATGTGTTTGAATTAAGAAATCTTCAGCCTGAAATAATTTAAGAAATTGTAAGAATTTCTTTGTGCTGAATCCTAGTCTCGCGCCATGTTGCCTCTAAAACAACAATTTATTGAAATATTTAAGTATGTATGTATCCTGTTTATAATCCTAGGTAAAGATTCGAAAAGATATTTCAATCCTCATAATAAAACCCACTTGAATTTCAAATAAAAAAATTGATTCTTTAATTTTTTCTGAGTAGTGTACATATTTCAATTCATTGAACTATATTTAAATCGATTCCTAAAAAACTCGTGTGGAATTTATGCTTGTAATGTACTCAAAATCACATTTCTTTATTTATTCGTCGTTCGTTGGTCGTTCTCATGTGAATTCACCTTAATTTTTCATCTATGCATCCTATTGCGGCATATACACTGTTCAAATGCTTGACCAGCACGTGAGAGTGTATTACTAACAACAAACACTATTTGACTTTGGATATACACACTTCAAGCTTGAGTCTTCAATCATTGTTGTTGTTGTTGTTTTCCCCATTAAACTTCGCGCTCGGTAACGACGAATGTTCGCTTTGCATGCAATCAATCTGGCATATACACTCTTCAATGATTGAACGAAAATCAAAACGATTTGATTTTGCTTCCAGCATAAACACACTGCATACGTGACTTATTTTCACTAATACACTCTTACATACTGGTAAAGCATTTGAACAGTGTATATGCCGGAATGCCGCATTATAAACAGAAGGAGATGAATTTGTATTTACTTTTCTCTTCTCTCTCAATTCAACAAGTATGAAATTCATATATCTTCTTGTTTCGTCTTCTTCACTTCAGAAAACTGCAGATGCAAAATAATGCCAAGATTTCACAGTTATCATGAATTTAGCATCTACTACAGGGTTCAAACCTTTACTTCAATCGAAGCAAATCCAATCCGCTTTTAAGAAAAAGCCAAAATTTACTTCGTTTCTTCGCTTGAGTTGAGATCTATGTACATACTTCACTTTTTTCATACTGAAAAATTACCCTTTTAAACTTCAATCAGTCTCAATTTTTAATAACTCCCTTGACTCGATTTTCCATTTCCACTTAAATTTCATTTTCCCTTCACTATTTTTCAATGAACATTTATTTCAGTCTTGGAATCAAACGAACTCAATTCACACATAATTTTCGATACTGTTTTTAATAACTTGAGTTTCTTTCGAATCAAATCTACTTCGCAATTTTTCGATTTGCTTCACATTTTTTTACAATTTCACTTCGAAATTTGATTCTTGAGGTTCGAACCCTGATTCTACTATGCTATGATGTGAATTGTGAAATGTGATCATTCAACGTGGTTTATTGGTTTAGTTCAAGTTTGGTTTTGGTGGAGATAGGACGTTATCCGTGACTCTGTTTGATTAAATAAAAGAAAAGTGTATGTGTTAGTCTTAGTAGAATCAAGCAATAGAGTAATGCGAAACAGTCAATTTTTTTCATTTTGATGTGGTATGTATACATAGACATAAAATACAAAAATTTGCAAAAAACCATTTCAGTTTTTATATGATTTTTGATGTTCCTTTTAACAATTTTTCCCTGAATATTTCTGCAGAACTTTTTTTCAATGGCTTCATTTAAAAATTGTTCATTTCATAAAAATTAAGATTTTTCTTTAAGTGCGCGCCTTTTTTGGGGTTTTTTTCTTAGCAGTTGTCTTTTTAAGAATTTTTTCATGAGAGTTAAGATTTTTCTCTACTAGTGCGCGTCTTTTTTAAGTACTTTTTCTTAGCTGTTGTCCTTTTAAGAATTTTTTCATGAGAGTTAAGAATTTTTCTTTACTAGTGCGCGTCTTTTTTAAGTACTTTTTCCTAGCTGTTGTCCTTTTAAGAATTTTTTCATAAGAGTTAAGAATTTTTCTTTACTAGTGCGCGTCTTTTTTAAGTACTTTTTCTTAGCTGTGTTCCTTTTAAGAATTTTTTCATAAGAGTTAAGAATTTTTCTTTACTATGCATCCTATTGCGGCATATACACTGTTCAAATTCTTGACCAGCACGTGAGAGTGTATTACTAACAACAAACACTAACGTGGTTTATTGGTTTAGTTCAAGTTTAGTTTTGGTGGTGATCAGATGTCATTTCTCATTCGTAACCCTGTCGTTTTGATTACTTAAAAGAAAAGTGTAGTAGAAACAAGCAACAGAGTCTTAAAATGCGAAACATTCAATTTTTATGAGAAATTTTTTTCATTTTGGTCTGGTATGTATACATAGACATAAAATACAATAATTTGCAATAAAACATTTCAGTTTTTATATGATTTTTCATGTTCCTTTTAACAATTTTGCCATGAATATTTCTGCTTACAGAACTTCTTTCAATTGCTTCATTTAAAAATTGTTCATTTCATAAAAGTTAAGATTTTTCTTTACTAGTGCGCGTCTTTTTTAAGGTTTTTTTCTTAGCAGTTGTCTTTTTAAGAATTTTTTCATGAGAGTTAAGAATTTTTCTTTACTATGCATCCTATTGCGGCATATACACTGTTCAAATGCTTGACCAGCACGTGAGAGTGTATTACTAACAACAAACACTAACGTGGTTTATTGGTTTAGTTCAAGTTTAGTTTTGGTGGTGATCAGATGTCATTCGTAACCCTGTCGTTTTGATTACTTAAAAGAAAAGTGTAGTAGAAACAAGCAACAGAGTCTTAAAATGCGAAACATTCAATTTTTATGAGAAATTTTTTTCATTTTGGTCTGGTATGTATACAATACATAGACATAAAATACAATAATTTGCAATAAAACATTTCAGTTTTTATATGATTTTTCATGTTCCTTTTAACAACTTTGCCATGAATATTTCTGCGAACAGAACTTCTTTCAATTGCTTCATTTAAAAATTGTTCATTTCATAAGAGTTAAGAATTTTTCTTTAGTGCGCGTCTTTTAAGTTTTTTTTCTTAGCAGTTGTCTTTTTAAGAATTTTTTCATAACCACCACGTGAGAGTGTATTACTAATGCGGCATATACACTGCTCAAATGCTTGAGCAGCATGTGAGAGTGTATTAGTAAATTCTATTTGACTTTGCATATACACACTTTAAGCTTGAGTCTTCAATTATTGTTGGTGTTGTTGTTGTTTTCCCCATTAAACTTCGCGCTCGGTAACGAAGAATGTTCGATTTGCGGTGTCTTTACGAAATGCATGCTGGATCAAGCATTCAATCTCGCATATACACTTTTCAATGATTGAAGCCTGATTGAACGAAAATCAAAACGATTTGATTTTGCTTCCAGCATACACACAATAAATACGTGACTTATTTTCACTAATACACTCTTACATGCTGGTAAAGCATTTGAACAGCAGGGTTAAAACCTCAAGAATCAAATTTCGAAGTGAAATTGTAAAAAAAGTGAAGTAAATCGAAAAATTGCGAAGTAGATTTTATTCGAAAAAAGAAACAACAGAAGGAGATGAATTTGTATTTACTTTTCTCTTCTCTCTCAATTCAACAAGTATGAAATTCATATATCTTCTTGTTTCGTCTTCTTCACTTCAGAAAACTGCAGATGCAAAAAAATGCCAAGATTTCACAGTTATCATGAATTTAGCATCTACTATGCTATGATGTGATCATTCAACGTGGTTTATTCTTTATTGGTTCAGTTCAAGTTTAGTTTTGGTAGTGATCAGATTTGATTCGTGACCGTGTGGTTTTGATTAATAAAAAGCAACAATAAAATGTATTAATACCCCTATTATGGATGACAACTCAACTGAAATTGGGTTGTCTTCTCATATATATAACACGGGCACACAACCCAATTTTCAGTTGGGTTGTCATCTGTAATAGGGGTGTAAGAGTCTTAAAATGCGAAAGAGTCAATTTTTATTAGATTTTTTTTTGATCATAGGAATTGTCGCGATACGATCGATGTACCAAGAAACACAATATTCGTAAAATTTGTTTTGCTGTTTGCAGGTCTGGTATGTATATATGTGTAGACATAAGTATATAAACATAAAATACAATAATTTGCAATAAAACAGTTTTGCCATAAATATTTCTGCTTACAGAACTTTTTTTCAATTGCTTGCTTCATTTAAAAATTGTTCATATTATTGTTCATTTCATAAAAGTTAAGATTTTTCTTTACTAGTGCGCGTCTTTTTTAAGTACTTTTTCTTAGCTGTTGTTCTTTTTAAGAATTTTTTAATAAAAGATAGGAATTTTTCTTAATTAGTGCGTGCATAAATTTGGCTTCTGCTACCTTATACGCATTTTATATCATTTTCAGATTAGTTAAGTTAGTGTCATCTGTTGTATCTTAATTTAAATACCTCCAAAATGTTGTGCTTCAAGTGCAAACGAAAATTTGCTCATATTAACCTCTTAATGTTTCATTTAAGAAATACTCACGAACTAGTTTCAAATAGTGAATATCGATGCTTTGAACAAAATTGTTCTCTCCTTTTTAATAATTCATCCAGTTACAAAAAACATATATTATGTTCACATAACAATGTATTTATTTCAAAATATAAAACAAATAAGATCTTTTCTAAAGATATCGCAGAAACAAAAACTGAAGAAAATACTGATTCTGCTGAAAATATGTCCGTTGATAGTAATATACCAATGCCATGTGTTTCATTTTCATCTCCTCTCCTTTGCCATCCGGCATCGTTTTCATCTCTGATGCCTTCTTTTCAAAGCCAAACAAATACTGAAACTGATAATTTCTCAGTAGAAAATGCAATAAAAGTTGTTGTTGAAAATGCACTAAAATTTACTTTACTACTACATTCAAATGATAATATATCAAGAAGTGATGTTTATCAGATCCAAAAATACGTACTTTCATTGTTAGTTGCTCCTATCCTTGAGATTTTTAATGAATTTTCCCAAAGTAAGCTTAAACACGATTACAAACTTCTGAATGAAATAGTAAGTATCATAAGTGCTTGCAAAAATCCATTTCATAGTTGTAGCTCAGATTATCTGTTATCACAAAAGCTTAAGAAGTCCGGATACATGGACGATTTAAAAGAATTTACAATTAATGCGGAAATAAATCCTACATTCCACCGTGGAGAATTACAACTAGATGAAGTTTATGCTAGAGGTGTTATTTTACCATTGCGATCACAATTTAAAATATTGTTTGAAACAGACAATTTATTGTGTAAAATGTTAAATCATATCCAGACCTTAGAAAAATCAAGTAGGTTTGAAAATTTTATTCAAGGTGAGTTGTGGAAAAAAAAGAAAGCAATGTATCCAAAAAAAATACTTATTCCATATTTTTTATATGCAGATGATTTTGAAATTAACAATCCTCTTGGATCTCATTCTACAGTCCATTCTATTTGTAACTTTTATTACTCATTTGCTTGTATGCCAATCAACGAAGCAAAATTAGAAAACGTGTTTTTAGCTGCTGTAATCAAATCAAAAGACTTCAAAAAATTCGGAAATAGTAAATGCTTAGGGCCCTTGATTAGTGAGTTAAAATTCCTAGAAGAAGAAGGTCTTTGCATTAAAGGAGATGATAAGATGTATACAGTTCATTTTATTTTGGGCCTGATTCTTGGGGACAATTTAGGACTCAACACATTACTAGGTTTCAATAAATCCTTTTCAGGCATATTTTGTCGATTTTGTCGTTTAAATAGAGAAGAATGTTTCTTGTTGCCTTCAGAACAAGCTGATGCAGTACGAAGCATGGCAAATTATGATACAGATGTCCAAGCAGAAAATCCAAAAGAAACCGGTATTCTTGATGAGTGCTCCTTTAACAACATTCCTTCGTTCCATGTCGTTGAAAATTATAGTGTAGATGTGATGCATGATATCTTCGAAGGGATCTGTCATTATGACCTTTGTCATGTAATACTCCATTTTATACAAAATAGAAAATATTTCACGCTAGAAACATTAAACAGGCGAAAGCTTACTTTTGAATATGGTCAAATTGAAATCGGAAATACATCCAACGAAATAACTTTAACTCATTTAAATAAACGCCATTTACGAATGTCAGCAAGAGAAATGATGACATTTGTTCACTGTTTTCCAGTAATGGTTGGAGACCTAGTTCCTTCAGTTGATGAAGTTTGGAGTTTTCTTTTAAATCTCATAGATATTATTGATTTTGTTCTTTGTTTTGAAGTGTCGGATCTTTCCACAATGTCATTGAAGAGTAAGATAGAAACACACAATAAACAATACGTTGAGCTTTTCCAAGACAACTTAAAACCTAAGTTTCACATCCTAACGCACTATCCAACAATTATAAAACAATCAGGCCCACTTCGAAAATTTTGGTCATTTAAATATGAAGCCAAACACAAAAGTTTCAAAGTCTATTCACATTCAATTACTAGCAGAAAAAATATTTGTCTTACTCTAGCTAAAAAGTTTCAACTTAAATATGTGAACAGAATCTTAAACTACAAATTCAAATTTCAAGATAAAGAATATGTAATATCTCAAAACGATGAAACACAAACCGGATTGAACTCCTTAATAAGCAAAGAGTTAGGCATCGAGAAAGAAAAACTTAAATTTTTTACTAAAGTTGAACACAATGGAGTTGTGTTTAAAAGTGGATTTTGTGTAGCTAAGTTCACTCATGATTATTTAATTTTCAAAATTGTGTACCTTGTTCTGTATGAAGAAAAGATGGTCATATTTTGTCAGAAAATAAATGAAGTCTACTATAACCCACACTACACGGCATTTGAGGTCGAACCATCAGTCCTGGGTGAATATAAAATTTTAAATTTTGAGGATATTGTTGGACCTCCAACCACAATTATAAAAACTGCAAAGGGCAAATATATGATAAGATTAAAAGAATATTATCTGCCATAAATTCACAAATGTAAACGAACATCAAAATCATAATCTGAAAATATACTTTATAAGCACAATCATTTTTTCTCATATCGCACCCTCAGTACAACACGGTGATAAGTCAAGAAATGTCACTTTTGAGTTAATGATGAGGAAATGTTTCTTTTGAAATTACCTTTCTTTTGAGTGGCTTGTCGTTTGCATGAACAAAAAATTCAAAAGATTATGGCTGTTTTTATAAAATTTTTACTACTTGTTATGTCCAACTCTTAAATAAGTCTCAGTGGAAAATAGAGCTAACACAAAATAATCCCATAAATCACACTGATTTTCTTATTTCAAAAAAAAGTCTGTGTAAGACAGAGACATTTCAAAATGGTTACTTCGAACGATTCTTGTTTCCAATGCAATACAGACTTTTATCAAAAATATTTCAGTTTTTTTTGTGCTATACAGCGATAAACCAAAATATTTCTGTATTTCTCTTTGAATGTTTTCATGCAACAAAGCGATAAGTGGAAGTTTTGTTTCTTTTTCTTTTTGTGAGCCTTCACAAAAAACTAGATTATTTATATTGTGTCCACAAATAAGAAATATATTCACTAAAAATTCAAAAGATTTATGTTTCCTCTTGTAATAGAGTTTCGACATTACTCAAATTGCTGCCGTATGGCAAGTTATTAACCAAAGTTTAAAATCGTAATTTTGCACAAGCGTTTTCTCAAAATGGTATTTTTTGACTTATCACCGTGTTGTACTGAGGGTGCGAATTATTTGCTTCGTGCGAATCAATAGGGTTAGAAGTGTAAAAATTGCAAAAACTATTTGTATGTATAATAACACTAACCATACGTATTTTTTCTTGCTCACTCTTTCCACCACAGCAGTACCCATGTAACCGAAACTTTGCGATGAGTTATTGCATCGGGAAACGATGAAAATTGGAAAGAAACCAATTTAATTTCGATTAGATTTCAGTTTATCAGATCGAGGAACGATGCAAATTGACGCGAAAACAATTTAAATCTAACTAAAGTCTAATTCAAATCGAATTGGTTTCGTTCCAATTTTAATCGTGTCCCGATGCAATAACTTATTGCAAAGTTACATAACATGGGTACATTAACCAGCAGCGTCAGCGTCATTTGATTCTAGATATTAAACGAGTAAATGCGGTATGTTTTTCTGTTATTATTAAAATTAAAAATTGATTTAAAAAAATTATTTTCCGGTAAGATATTTCCAAAAGAGACAAGAGAGAAAAATATGGAGGACAACAATTTGCCGTCAAGCCAGGTTATTTCCTCTGAATTTAGTGAATCGGACATCGAAGAGAGTAGTTCCTTGCAAAACTTAAATTCAATACCTTCTGGTTGTTCGTATAAAATCTATGATGGGCTTACAATGCTTCCAGTGGACGACGACCTTAGAAATGAAATAATCATAAATGAAGTCACCTTTGACCAAGCTGTGAAAGACCTTCTTAAAAGTTGGAATTTGGAGCATTTGGCAGACATTTTTAATGGCAAGTTTTTGACATCAGTTATCATACATATTTAAACTAAATCATACATATTAAACAAGGAATGTATTCGTATAGGTGTATTTATAAAATACGTGAAAATAATTTTTTTGTCCGAAGAAAATTCACTTTATGCAATTAGTATATAAAAACATACGTTTGATTTTCATGAACATATATGAATGCGTGAGTGGTTTTGGGTTCGATTATGATTTCAAACTCAAAAAGCTTCCTTCTTTTCAGAATTAGAAATGTCATATTTTCCAAATTGAACACTTTCAAGAGAGTCCAGAAGGCCTCCATCTAGGATGAAAAATCGTCTTTAAGAATTGTATCGAAAGCAAAAGAAAAAGTGTATCGAATTGTACTTTTTTCAATTTCTCAAATTTTATTGAACAATGATTCAAAAACTTAGTTTCTTTCATAAAGGAAAACAGCTACATAGTATGGATTTTAAGATATATAATAATTAAAAAAAACTTAACTTTCTTAAGTATAAATAAGAAGCTTATCGATTTCAATTCAAGATTGTAATCAAAAGTGAGACAGTAAATAAACCTACTATATATTACTTTGTTTTCGTTCCAAGAGGTGTTCTTGTTTAAGAGGAATAATTATTTAGACATATTTATATAGTATAATAGACATATAGGTTGAGTGGAATCAAGCAAAAAGTCATATGGGAGGGAGTCTATAACCCTATGTTTTGGTGGGAGGGGCATTTTTATAAAAAAAATTACTTCAAATGAAAAACAAATTAAGTTACCTACGACAGCGTGCTACAATCGTTTTGAAAGCTGATGCTTCGTTCTTGAATAAATTTCTTAGTTCAAGTAGTTTGATTGAATGGTTTCTGATAAATCGTATTTCAGAGTACAAATTTTGAAAAAAGTTTCAAATATTTTGTCATTAAATTAAATTTTTAAAAAAATTTCTGTGCTAAGATTCGCATTTTCGCTAGATATTCAATGCTCTTTTTACATTTGATTCAAATACTAAAAAACAAATGCAAACAATTTTTTCGTTTTTGAGACATTGAAAAAAACGGAAAGGTACTTTTTATAGAAAACCCATTTTTAGGGTTATTATTCTTTTTATCTCGACTTCCGTTTTTTAATTACTCCAAAACTAAGAAAGCTGTTTACATCCGGTTTGACAGTATTTGACTCATAATTGATGAGGGATCGAAAGCAAAAATTTCCGAAAACGAATATTTTGTACTCTTTATTTCTAAAGCGGATTCGAATCTGCCATTTTCGGAACGGCAAATCCGAAAACGATTTTTTATTTCATTTATTTATATTTTTACTTGTTTGTAATTTGCTTTGATACTATTTTTTTGCTTCATTTGACAGATATCTTGAGAAATGTTTCAAGACTTCGCAAATCTATTCCGTTAATGAAAATATTAACGTGTACTTTTTTTCGATTCGAAAACGAAATACAGAGTACGAATTCATAATCGGTTCGAAAATCACTTTTGAATAGACTTACGATTCGAAACGAAATACAGAGTAGGACCCCAGAGCATTAAATTTGTGAAAAAACCTTACCTTTGATAATGCAAAATTTTGTAAAATTTTATTTAAAAAAAAAAAAAATAATAATACATAATACTTTTTTTTCATCTTTTTTCAATTTGAGATTTACTTATTTATTTATTCATTCATCTACCGAGTTTTCTCTTACAGATATCTTAAGCTATATTAACAATGGTTTATAATGTTCAATTACTTCTTTCTTAAACACTTTTCTTTCCTTTGTAAAATCAATTTTACCACAAAGAGAATTAAATAATTTCATACATCTAGTAAATGGTTCATTAAGAGCATAATTACATCTATGATGAGGAATATAAAAAATATTTCTGGGCCGAATACTTCTTTCCGGAACATAAATATTCAAATGACTTAAAACAACGGGACATTTTATGTGATAAGACAATATATCATATCATAAATAAACATAATGCAATTTACACCGCGACGGCTTTCTAAACTGTCAAGACTAATTAGAGCACATCTAGTGGAGTAAGAAGGCATCTCTGGTAAATTCCACCGGAGTTGTCTAACTAAGAACCTTGTAAAGGATTTTTGAATTTTTTCAACACGATTTTTTGAAACAGTGTAATGTGGATCCCAAACTACTGAAGCATATTCCAAATAGGGTCGTACAATTGACGTATAGATCGATCGATCGAGATAGATACTTACTCAAAAATCATTCACTAAAACAGCTTGAAATAAATTTTAAAGTTAAAATAACAAAACATAAGCTTTCAAAAGCATTTATATAGTACGTAGGTAGGTGCCATAGCTGGTGTTGAATAATTTTCATATTAAGTGAATTTTTATAAAATTGCGCCTCCTGTCCTGATATGTTTGGATTGATATGTTTTCCGTTTTTCTTATAAATTTTTGCTTAGAGAATATGTTTTTCTTTTTTTATTTAGAACACAGGATCACAATAGAAGTATTGAAAATAATAAAGCCACAGCATGTAGGCTTGCTATTTAAAAATCGGGCTATTGGTGACTTAGTGTTGTTTGATCACAAGTTGTCTGAATGGCGGAAGGCAAACAACTATAATACTTGTAAAGAAGAACTTAACGTTTCCAAATCTTGGGAATCAACACCTCCAACACATTCACCTTCAAACTCGCCTGAACCATTTGAGAGAACGTTATCATTAGCTGATATTTTAAATAGCAATCAAAAATCGGCTGCGATTCTGAAATTCTACGATGAGAATTCAAAACTGTTAGTGGAACATCGGCAAAGCCTCATTAACATAATATGTAGTCATTTAATTGACAACGACCTACATTTGTCGTTAAAGGGGAGCTACAGAATAGAGGCTGAAATCCTAAACCGCTTTCCGAGTGAGAAATCGGAATATTATAGAGTTGGGAAGAGAGGCAAGATTTATTCCAAATTTTGCAATACAAAAAACACATTGCGTTCAGTAATGAAAAGGGCCAGTACTCCAGAAGATCCTAAACAGCCTGAAGGAAAAAAAAAACTAATTCTGAATATGGAATTCTGTGAGTTCTTTTTTTAAAATTTTTATTTATAATTTTTTAAACTAATTTTTTTAATTTATAAATTTTATTAAGCTCCCGAATCGAATGCAGAAGAATATGTTAAGATTCTGAAAAACTCGGACCTCTCGATTGCCGAATTCGACAGTTGTTGGCAGGCGTGCAGTCAACTTCGCCTGCAGGAAATACAGTCTGCAGAATCGTTGGATAAAATTATAAAGAGGTGGCCAGAGTACAAATCACCGACTGGATATCGATTAGTAAGTGTATATTGCCTGATTAAAAAAATAAGTACCCAATTTTTCTTAAGATCAGCAAAGATTTTGGAGTCCTTTTCGGAAATCGCCCAGGGGTGGTGACAAGGTGGCCCGAACAAGCCCTTAAATTGAAAGACTTCCTTTTACAGGAAAACAATATAAGGGACAAGCAAATGCGGGCTTTATTAGAGAGCATTCGAGAAGCAGATGTAAATGGTGGTAGGCTAATCATCTCTTAACCCCATACTTTTTAAATTTATAATCATTTTTCTTTCCTTTCCAATAAAGGTTTCATAAACAAATGTAAATGTTTTTATTATTTAAGACCCCCATACTTTTTAAATTTATAATCATTTTTCCATAGGCTTTATAAAAACAAATGTAAATGTTTTTATTATTTTCTCCCAATAGAAAACGCAGCGGTGAGGTTGATGTGGTGCCTACATGCATATCTCATTCCAACCCAAAAAACTGTAAAAAAAAATCTGGACGGGAAGAAAATGGTACTCAAATTTACAGTCAAGAGCTCTCAGGAGGCGTTCCTTTTCATTGGTAATACGACCCAGGAAGTGGAGGAACACCTTACATTTTTGAAATCGAAAAACAACAGCATCCAGCCATTTATCCTGGCTATAGGCGATACAAGTTTCAATAACTTTGAGAATTTTTTCGTTTATATGGACAACATAAAACATTGTTTCAGAAGTTTTTTGGGGGCTGTAGATGCGTGCTTCAAGTGTTTCCATCTATTCAACTTGGAGTATCCATCTGCATGCTCTCAATTTTGGTCTTTTATAGAGCATCATTTTTATGACATAAACGCTTCAACCAATAAAACTTCAAAAATGTATCTGCTTTCTGAGCAGTTAAAAAACTAAATCTAACAAATATGTACAATAAAGACAAATTTGATGTAAGTTATTGAAAAAAAAATCCAGTTTTTCTTTTCGAATGAAGTTTCTGAAGTGTTTGTGGTTTCACCAAGATATTTTGATTCTGTTTTTCCTATTTTGGCACGTAGCTTTCTGGAACGAGGATAATTGGAAAGGTAAATATATATGGTATATATGCGTCGTTGAAAATTTTTTTTTATCTTTCAGATTGTCTTAAATTCATTAATTTAATACTTTTTTCTTGCATTTTAGGATAACTCATTACTTTTATTATTTATTCCTTGCTTCTTAGTCTATTTTCAAAGATTTAAGGTAAAAACTTAGTAAAAAATTATTAACATTTATTTAAATTTGGTGAACTAATCGATATATGCTAAGAATTTTTTACTTCGTTTTTACCTTAAATTTTTGAAAATAAACCTAGGAAGTTAAGAATAAATCATAAAACTAATGGGAAATTAGTAAGTTTTTTGAATTTATTCTTAAAATTTAAGTTCCAGTTCTTAAAATTCAAGAATAAATTCTTAAAAACCTATGAATGTTTGCATTAATTTTATGAATTCATTCTTAAAATTTAAGACCTGAGACTTAAATTTTAAGAAAGAATTCATAAAATTAATGCAAAAATGCATAGGTTTTTAAGAATTTATTCTTAAAATTTAAGAACAGTTACTTAAAACTTAGGAATAAATTCATAAAAATAATGCAAAAATTCATAGGTTTTTAAGAATTTATTCTTAAATTTTAAGAACAGTTACTTAAAACTTAGGAATAAATTCATAAAAATAATGCAAAAATTCATAGGTTTTTAAGAATTTATTCTTAAATTTTAAGAACAGTTACTTAAAACTTAGGAATAAATTCATAAATATAATGCAAAAATTCATAGGTTTTTAAGAATTTATTCTTAAATTTTAAGAACAGTTACTTAAAACTTAGGAATAAATTCATAAATATAATGCAAAAATTCATAGGTTTTTAAGAATTTATTCTTAAATTTTAAGAACAGTTACTTAAAACTTAGGAATAAATTCATAAATATAATGCAAAAATTCATAGGTTTTTAAGAATTTATTCTTAAATTTTAAGAACAGTTACTTAAAACTTAGGAATAAATTCATAAAAATAATGCAAAAATTCATAGGTTTTTAAGAATTTATTCTTAAATTTTAAGAACAGTTACTTAAAACTTAGGAATAAATTCATAAATATAATGCAAAAATTCATAGGTTTTTAAGAATTTATTCTTAAATTTTAAGAACAGTTACTTAAAACTTAGGAATAAATTCATAAATATAATGCAAAAATTCATAGGTTTTTAAGAATTTATTCTTAAATTTTAAGAACAGTTACTTAAAACTTAGGAATAAATTCATAAATATAATGCAAAAATTCATAGGTTTTTAAGAATTTATTCTTAAATTTTAAGAACAGTTACTTAAAACTTAGGAATAAATTCATAAATATAATGCAAAAATTCATAGGTTTTTAAGAATTTATTCTTAAATTTTAAGAACAGTTACTTAAAACTTAGGAATAAATTCATAAAAATAATGCAAAAATTCATAGGTTTTTAAGAATTTATTCTTAAATTTTAAGAACAGTTACTTAAAACTTAGGAATAAATTCATAAATATAATGCAAAAATTCATAGGTTTTTAAGAATTTATTCTTAAATTTTAAGAACAGTTACTTAAAACTTAGGAATAAATTCATAAATATAATGCAAAAATTCATAGGTTTTTAAGAATTTATTCTTAAATTTTAAGAACAGTTACTTAAAACTTAGGAATAAGTTCATAAATATAATGCAAAAATTCATAGGTTTTTAAGAATTTATTCTTAAATTTTAAGAACAGTTACTTAAAACTTAGGAATAAATTCATAAAAATAATGCAAATATTCATAGGTTTTTAAGAATTTATTCTTAAATTTTAAGAACAGTTACTTAAAACTTAGGAATAAATTCATAAAAATAATGCAAAAATTCATAGGTTTTTAAGAATTTATTCTTAAATTTTAAGAACAGTTACTTAAAACTTAGGAATAAATTCATAAATATAATGCAAAAATTCATAGGTTTTTAAGAATTTATTCTTAAATTTTAAGAACAGTTACTTAAAACTTAGGAATAAATTCATAAAAATAATGCAAAAATTCATGGGTTTTTAAGAATTTATTCTTAAATTTTAAGAACAGTTACTTAAAACTTAGGAATAAGTTCATAAATATAATGCAAAAATTCATAGGTTTTTAAGAATTTATTCTTAAATTTTAAGAACAGTTACTTAAAACTTAGGAATAAATTCATAAAAATAACGCAAAAATTCATAGGTTTTTAAGAATTTATTCTTAAATTTTAAGAACAGTTACTTAAAACTTAGGAATAAATTCATAAAAATAATGCAAAAATTCATAGGTTTTTAAGAATTTATTCATAAATTTTAAGAACAGTTACTTAAAACTTAGGAGTAAATTCATAAAAATTATGCAAAAATTCATAGGTTTCTAAGAATTTATTCTTAAATTTTAAGAACTAATACATTAATTTTAAGAATTAAATCATAAGAACTAAGAATTGTTTCTTCCGCTTCCAGCGTAAAGTTTTAAGATTTATAAGAATAAAGTTCTTAAAAATTATGCACAAATTCATATTTTGTAAGAAAAAAATGTTTGGCTCAAAACACATGATTTTGTTCTTAGATTTTAAGATTTATTCATAAAAATTAAGAAATTTTTTCTTACGCTTTCATGAAAAGCTTTTATGTTTTATGAATAAAATTCTTAAAAACTAAGTACAAATTCTTAAAATTTAAGAAACTTATAGCTTTTATCCAATTTTTAAGAACTTTTTTAAAAAGTATGAATCGCGATTCTTATATTTTAAGAATAAAATGTTTGGCTCAAAACACATGATTTTTTTCCTAAGAAATAAGTCCAAATACTTAAAATCTAAGTACCTTTTTGGTTCAGTGTGTGTTGTATGGTTTCAAATCTGATACCCACTTCATAAATGCTGGTGTGGTGTGCCCCTGGGTTCCGCTTTGACTCCGACTCTCTTCTTAATTTTCACAAATAGTTTCTTTTCTATACTTCTAATCTTTTAAAGTGTTTCTCATATTCGTTCCCGATTTCATGTCCGCAACGGAAAGGGTTGGCTGTGACTACAGATTGAGTTCCGACTGATAACCGAAAAATATTAAACTGACGATTAACTGGGGGCAAAGAGAGGATGAAAAAAAAAATTATTCGAGTGTGTCAGATTTTTAAAATGAATGTCATGTGCACTCAAAAATGTGTATATTTCAATAATGTGACAATTTGAGTGTTATTTGACAATAAGTCATGGCTGATTTTTAAAAATGTTAAAAAAACACGTGGCCTCTTGAAATACTCGAGCGCGTCAGATTTTTATACAGAGTGATCAACTTGATGTCTTCGTCCTCCAAGATTATAATCTGACAATTATATGGGGGCGTACTCATAGTCTGACAATTTGAAAGTAACAATTATTTTGTTGTTTCTATTTTTTATTACTGGATGCAATAAAAAAAATATGTTAACCTATGTATACACAAATTTTGATTTGAAATTTTGTTAAAAATACTAAAAAAAAAAAAAAAACCGCTGAAAGTCTGAGCCCTTAATATTAATTTTAAGTGCTTGATCAAAAGGTGTGACGATTTCCCATTGAAAATACACGGAAAATCAGATTTTTTTATTTTTAAATTTCTATAGTTCAGCGGCATTTCATGGGATCGTTTTAACCGAAGATGTTTTTTTCTCAAAATTGAGCGCTCTACAAAAATGTTCGATTTGGCAAAGTCGTTACTCATACCGGCCAGGTGGTACGGGCCACTAAAACCGCTTTTTCCATAAAATTTACGTTTTGTCGCAGTTATCTCGTAAATAACAAAAGCTACGGAAAAACTGTAAATTACAAACTTGTAGAGAATTTAGTTTTCTTCTTTTGGACCAAATTGCTTATGATTAAATATCCATATTAACGGAGATATTAACCATCATATATAATACCTCTTATTGACGATTTTACCTAAATTGCCCTAAGCAAAATATCAGATTATATATTTTCCGTAATCCTGATAAAATTACCTTCAAAATAAAAAAAAATTAATCGCGCTCGAGTATTTCAAAATGTCGATTTTTTTTACATCTTTGTGACTCGCCTACTGGCCTACTTACTTAGGCGCTCAAATTGTCAGATTATTGAAATATACACTCTTCTGGATGTAATCAACCTACCATCTCTTAATCTGACGCGCTCGAGTATTTCCGAGGATCGACTTTTTTTTACTAATCTGACGGGCTGCCCTCAACGAACACCCCAACATTAAGGATTCATATATGGTAGGATTACATTACAGGGTGCAAGGTTTCTCCCCATATGATTTTCTGACCCTCTCGAGTAACGCGCAAAATCCCTTCCTGGGCTCCCCTACTACTAAGAATGCTGCTAAATGCTTAGGTTTAATTTAAAGATGCAGGAAATTTTTTACCTCTTTCTGATCTTGCAACTTTTAAGTTGATCAACATCTTCTCCAATTCAGTTTGGTCAGCTGCTTTAAAAACATTATTACGGCTACTCGAAAGAATACAAAACAGAGCATTAAGATTGATAAACATTTTAAGTATTGAATCAATTGATTCTCTTGAACATCGTCGAAAAATTTCATCTGACTCTTTCTCTTTTCTAACGATTTTTTTACAAACAATGCTCGGATGAAGTAGGCATTTGCATAGCCCCTATGCTATCGGAATACACGCCTCGCACAGATTACAAATCTGTTTTTCTTCAGCCCACTTTCGAGCGAACTCATTCTATGACCGAACGAGGAATGCTTTACTCAGCCCCGTCTTTCCCTCGCATTGCAATACACAAAAGCTAAAAATATCAGATTTAATATGCGTGAATATTTATAAAAGAAAAAAATGATTCCTTTGACCAATGATGCCTATTAACTTCTCTCAATTTCTATAAAATAATAAATTTCGAACACAGGCACTGAAGTATAAAAAATACCAGAACTGAATTGTTTTTGTAATTGCCCTCATCAGTAAATATAATTTCTCGGCTTTTATCCGATGAATGGTATGGCAAATCATGAGTATGCTATCGACATTTTTTTTATGTTTCAAACAACAAAAAACTGAATTTTAGTAGAATTATAATTTTTTGTTATTGCTGAAAAGCTTTTTTTAAAACTTATGTAATAGCAAGAAACTAAGGGTGGTCTTTGCAGCTACTTTTTTCCAGTTTCTATTGCCAACTTTGAGTTTGCTATTTTGTTGTTATAATCACAGCATCAGAAGAGCATTTGTTTCATCTTGAACTTGTTCAAGTACAAGCTCTCATAAAACTAAGTAATTTTAAACCGAAATTTCATTAATTCTTAAGACATAGTTTACAACTTAAAGGATAGAAGATATTAAATTGTTTACAAATTAAAAAGAGTTCACCATTCTGAACAATTCACAATAAAGGAATAAGCAAGACACTCTGTGATGTGCACTACTAAATTAAGGTTCAAGTTTTTTTCATGGAGAAAACTCACAAGAAATTCCACTTGTTGCTCCTTTGTCTGATGACTCCCATAAGTCTGTGCAAACTTTTAACAACAAATGCAATAAAAACTTTATACAGAAATCATATAGACTTCACTCCCACTACAGACACATAATTTGTGAAAGCGTTAAATTATTAATGACCCATTGTGTCTTCTTCACTTTTGCTAAGATCTTAACTCCAAGACCCATCACAAAGACTTCAACAAAACACCATGGTGACAGTGGCGCATTGTGCTCTCCTATTAAAACTTACTTTTATAGCTTTGTTATTATTATGGAGAATGTAGCTACTCTATAGCATCACCACATCCGAAGCAAAGCAGAAAATTGTTTCCACATTTAGTCATCATGATGGCTCTTCATATTTCGACAGTGTAAAAGGATCTACATTTACCACTCGGGATTACTCACAGAAAACAAAATGAGAACTTAAAAGGACTCCTAAATACATTCCCATAAAGCTGCACTTATTTCTATATTCTGCTTGAAGTACTCCAAGAGAAGCATGATTGAATAGCACCTTTATGAGCATTCATAGAACATGGGACAAGCGAACATCGTTGATTCTCGTCGTCAGTCGTCACCCTTAAAGTTTTGTTAAGTTCTATAGTCGACATCAACATCGTCAAACATCATAGCCAGTTTACCTAGAATTTTCCAGCGGAAGTTGACGATGAATAAGGACATCATTATGGAGTAGATGTTGCAGGGAGCACTACTATGAAGGAGTTCATCTTGAAGCATCAGTTCAGTGATAGAGATAAGCATGGTGTTTTGCACCAAACAAGAAAACATCCTCTTTACTTTCTTTCGCATTTTCCATTCAATATGGAGTTGAAAAAAACTGTGAAAGGAAAGAAAAGAATCATGTTTGCCTTTTTTTACATTGACACAACTGCGACAAGGAAACAAAAACAGCTTCAAAAAAAAAATTGGTCGCGAGTGCAAAAACTGAACACTGAACAGACGCTCCGAGTGGAAGGGAAATATTTGCTTACGAAAGAAAGCGTACGATTAGATAGAAATTTCGATGGAAGTTGAAAGAGTGTAATTTTTTGCACTATAGCTATTTGAGGGAAATGTCAAAATGAAAACCATGTCAATTTACTGTTGGCTGAGAGAAGATTCAGACGCTGAGTGTCATATAAGGAACAAAAACTAAAGCATTAGGAAGCAATACTTTGACGAAAACTGACATAATCTTTAGTGAGTCAAGCATAATTCACTGCTTATTGCTTAAAAATGCCTATTGCAGATTTCCAACTGACGTCGGCCCAGTAAAAAGTAAAAGTATTCAAACTTGTTGTAGGCAAAAAAATGAAAAATGTAAAAAACGTCAAAGATTCCGGTTAACTTCACTTCATAGTCAGAGTTATTTAACGTGGCTTTGAGGAAATATGTAAGTTCTTTTCAAAAAAACCAATCTAAATCAATGTCAAACAAATTGGTTTTCAGGACAATTTTTCTTGCACAAAATTTGTCCTTGAATTTATGGAAATGAATTAGTCCATTCTGCAAATGAGTGCCTATGTTTTCAAGGACACACAAACACTAAAGCTTTTTCGTCTGCATTCTAAGAACACACACGCCACAGTTTTACCGGGAAATATCACTTCACTTTGACAAGCAAAACAATTTGTTACAGGAATGCATCAGGACTCCTTAGTCCTTTTCTCTTTTTTTCTTTTTAGAACAGTTTTCAATCGAAAACAGAAAACTCTTAGATCCGAACACACATATGGTGATGGAGTACGGCAAAAGTATGATAACAAAAAATAAAAATGTCAAACAATGTAGGTAGGTATTTACCAGCTAGTTCTTTGCACTTGTAAGTACGATAGAGTACTTCCTCATTTACATAAGTGGCTGCATCCAGATAGAAGCAGCCTTGGGAATTTTACACCAATTGCTGTGGAATTTTTTATGTTCAAATGAATCTGAGATCATTTACACCTACGGATTTTGGATCGTTTTAGTGGATGTTGGAAAATAGCTGTGCGTAACAACGTTTTATCTGAAAAAGCACAAAATTATAGGTTAGAGGTTGAAGTATTGTCTCTTCCAATTCGAGAAAAGAGGAAAAGAAAATAATCGAAAGATTCGTAAGAAAATTAATGACATATTCAAAGGCAATTCATGGGAATATGTTGATGAAAAATCCATTCGATATTTAGCAAGTGAAATCAACGGTTCCTTGGTATAATCATCAATTACCGTAAAAAAGAAAAAAGCCAAAAACAACATACATCTACTAAGTTTTATTAAAATCTTTTATTCTGTTTTCGAGAGGCAGTTAGTTTTATTTTCACACATTAAAATATCCATTGCCGCTTAGATGAAACTCACGGCTGCCTAAAGGGACATGCGGAAAAATGCAACTAGGTTACCTTACCGATTATTTGAGATTACATTTTACAATAACCATTTATTGAAACTGGTGGACAAGAAGAACATAAATATCAAAGATTGCATATTAATCTTTAAAAAAAAACTTTTCTTCAAAGTTATTTCCAATTCGGTTAACTTTCTCTTTTCACAAAAAACCGCTTGTCGTACACTATGTCAGCCAAGGAGTGAATAATCTTACATGTTTGTCCATCCCCGACCCTCAAGTTCACCCACACATTCATGCAATCAGACAATCGTGCCTCGAGGTTTTCTGTCTCGGCTTTCTACCACAAGTCGTCTTATGGCTGACAAGCAATTCCGTTGTCGAATTCGAGCGAGACCTTTCGCTCACACAATTTTTCAATCGCATAGAATTGAAAAAAGTTGTTAGGGGTATGTTTTATAACTTATCCAGTTCTTGATTCGAGATCGGGAGTCGGGGCCTTCATATAAAATATTCGGGAAAAATGAAAGCTTCTGAAAGTTGAAAATAATATCTACTTCTGTACATTTTCCCAGTTACTCTACTACCTCTTCTACTGAGTCATGGGAAGGGTAAAATTTACAACTCTCAAAGATTGATGAAGGGAAGAAAAGCTACCAAAACGAACTATTTCGCCGTATTCGGTGAATCTTTGTGGAGATTTGGAGAAAAAGGGAAAACGATTAACGTTTGATTCTTATTATTTGGTTTTATAAAATGTAAACCAGTTTAAGGTTATTTACAGTTGCAGCACTACGCTGCATAGTGTGAGCGGTGACGTAGTATAGCGTTGACACGGGCCATTTCAATTTCTCTCATCTGTGTGTATGTGTAAAGTGCTGTGTGTGTGATATTCTGCATATTGTGTATTGTGCGTAAATGATTATTATCAGTGTCTGTATCTGTATATTATATACATATATACGTATGAATGAAGGCATGTTTAGATATGCGTGAAAGACGATAATGATGCTAATGTTAAAACGAGTGAATGACGAGAGCGATGATGTTTGAAAAACTTGAAGAAGGTACTCGAGTGATGAGGTATATAATTCAATTTGAGCAAATGGTGTGCATGTCTCCAGAGGCTTTCGGTTCGACACATCAAACATTAACATCGTTATAAGCTCGTTCGCTGATAAATGATGGGGCGAAGAAATGATAAAGACGGTTCGAGGAGAAAAGGAAGGAGATTGAAGTTAGATTAACCAATTACCTATATGAATGGTTTTTGCTGCGGTAAAAATTACCGCAACGGTATTTCAAACCGAATTCCTATAAACTCTGCACATAATCGGTAGGTAATGAAATGGCAAATAAACTGGCTAAAATCGGATCAGCACTCGAATCCAGCGAAACGAGCACCTCAGTTCCAAAGCCACTAGAACAAACAGAATCAAACATAATTTTATAAAAACCGCCAATAACAGGTGGTCATCTTTAGAAACATGACGAGTCTCCAGAGAACTTTGGCCAGATATTTTCAAGAAAAAAACTGAATTTCTACTCCAGCTTAGCAGACCTCGGCTCTCTTTGTTGATTGTCACGGGCCACAACTCGTTGTGTACCCACATGATGAGAATGGGCATTAGCACACCCGACTTATGTAGAGGATGCTTAGACGAAGAGGCAGAGGAAGTATCATTCCACTATCTCTGTGAGTTTCCCAGCTTCACACGCAATAGGGAAAAAGCCCTCGGAGAATACTTCTTCGACGAACTGGGCGACATCTCTAATCTCCCATTGAGCAACGTCCTGAAATCTACTCAGGGCTCCAAATGGTTCAGTGGGGGTTCCCTTCCCCAATAAACCAACCACCAGGCCAACCCTCTACCTCTCCAATCCTCCCACCTCCTCATCCTCTGTCTTTCCCGGGGAGCGCAATGGGTCCTTGAGATATGAGTGAGGTGCTGCCCCCAATTCAACCTTACATAGCCTATAAATTCTGCAGTAAAGGGAGTTATTTCAGCTGAAGAAGTTCTATGGTTTGACAGTTGAAAATGGCAAACTGTGCTGACATTTCTATTCATAAAGTGTGGCGATTCATCGAATCATTCGGTGATACATTTAACGCCAAAACAATGCTTCCTATATGTGAAAGTTTGCTCCGAAAAAAATAAATTTACTGTTAAAGTTCAAAGGGCGCCTTGTTCATTTTATGGTCATAATCATCATAGTCGGCCTTCTGAGCAAGTAATTCGTGAAGTCATCAGTCGTTTTCGAACTAGTTTTACTCTTTTGTCAACTAAAAATCAAAGGCGTTTTGTTCCAAAAACAAAAATATTGCGGAATGAATTTGGTGACAACTCTATTCCCAAAAGTGGTCCTGTTAACTGGCCCCTTTGGCCATGTCACTTAATACCTCTAGGTTACTTTTTAAGGGGCTAAGTCTAGCATGTCATCAAGTGAGGTACTTATATCCTTTGATGATATAAAGAATGTGAAATGCACAGACAATCGTTTAATTTTACAATCCTACGCTCACAATAAATTTTGACACACATGGTGTGAAAAAATAGGAATGACTCTTTTTCCAAGCAAATGTTTAAGTACAATATTTACGTAAGCATAAACCCATTCCTGCGTTTTTCCAGTGCTAAGGACCTCGGTGTTTATATTTAAGTTCTAATTTAGTCTTAACACAAAAAATCAACTACATTATTAGTATTTGATATTCAATGCTAAGCTTTATGGAAAGTTAAGGAGTTAACGAACCTCAGTCTCACGCATTATTATTTTAATGCTAGTAAACCAAAATTGAAGTCCTTGATTCGAAATAAAGCTCCCACTCTCTGGACAATGATCTTTCAGATCGACGTACTGGTAAAGGTGTATTACGTTCGTCCTATTCAACTAAAAAAACCACTGTAAAGCGCTTCAAAATTTTATGTTTTTTTGATTATCCTTAATTTGAGGGGACTGTGATTTAAGTAAAACTTAATTAAGTCAAGACACTTTGCAGTTAAAATAAAAATGGTTTTGAATTTAAAGTTCATCCTTTAAGCTTCTTCTGTTTTATTATTTCTCATCTTATACCAACTATTATTCAACGAGGTAACAAGAACACATTTTTTATAAAAACAGCAAATCCTTATCGTTTTTCTATTCGATCGTAGACCTTCATGTTTGCCCCGGGACCATCTTTCATCTCCGTCCGCTACTGAAAAACTTAAGTTAACTTAACTTAAGAATCTTTTCCTTTAAATTAACAAACACTTAACGAACATGCAGAAGTCTAAGTTTTCACCTCTGGTTCATTAACATACGAGTCCGACTGTACTTCTAAAAGGTTCCCAGTGTCCCACAGAAGAAAACTCCGCTTCAGTTCAAGTATATGAAGTTACACTACCTTATACTCAGTTACCTACTTATGAAACTTTTAAGCCACACGCCACATTGCCACCGTTTGTCGTAAGGTGTAACAAGTTTCAAATATAGTGCGGCACTGGTATAAGGCACCGGCAAACGACGCGACGATGCCGACGTCGACGTCGTCGTCGTCAATCTTGCCAAAGGATTCCAATTAAAAGTTCACATAATTGCTTTTATGCACAATCGCATTTGGTACACTTAACATGCAAATAACACTCTCTGCAGATGTTAGCATACTTTTTTGTGCTTCAAGAAGTCGGGGCTGTGTGTCACAACAAAACAACACCAATATGTCTCAGCCTGAAGCAAGGTCCTCTCTGGTGGAACATTAGGAAGCATCACATAGCATCGAGTATGCCAAATGCGGTCGTGGAAATTTGCATTTATTCGCACTATTGTCTAAAGGTGTTTGTATTTCATGCACACCGGCAAAGGATTATAATGGAATCTTCTTAAGGATTTGCAATTCCACAATTGTTATGACAGCTGATGCTCCGCTTGATGATTGTATTCATTTTGGAAGGTATGTAGTTTCAGCTGAGAAATTGCATCGGCATTGTGATGATGCAGATGCAGAGCCAGACGGGCTTGTTGCAATCTAATCATTTGGTGACGTTCTAATCGCCCGCCGCAGAATTCCTTATAAATTGTGGTTCAAGTGGAATGAACATTAACGTCGGCAAACAATGTGTACGTGTATACATCGGTTTGGGGAAATTATGGTAGTCGTTGCTGTTGGCAGCGGTGTTATCCTTATCCGGGGTGTCGTGAAGGATGAGTGGACTTAAATTGCATTGTGTTTGTGTGAAAGAGATTTGAAATGCAATCTGTTGTTACAGTGCTTTTGATTTAGAAACAGAACGTAATAATGGTAGCACCTGGCAATTGATCAATTTAGCGGAAAATATGTAAAAAAAAACTTCATATTTCGTTATTTTTTAAAGCCAACTACTGAAATTTGTTTAAATAAAAAGAAAATTTCTTAAAACTGCGCTGACACCGTATCCTTTTGCTCCCTTTTAAGAAAATATGCCTTTTGTTTTTATATTTCAGAATTTTTAAAAGGGTATAAAAGATATGAGTACTTTCAAATGGGTATCAGAGCGTATACAGCCCTTACTTTTCAATCAAGCATCAATTTTCGTATGGTCCTTTGGCCGCAATATTTGGAACCTAAGGATTTTCCACACGTATAGATCTAGGTGCATTTGACATCCTTGCTGTTTCTGAGAAGAATGGATACCTATGTAATGAGTAGAGAAAAATTTGGTGCCCGTGGTGTGATGGTTTGCATGTCTGCCTGTTAACCAAGAGGTTCGTGGTTTGAGTCCCAAAAGTGGGTATCGTCTTTCGCGATGAACTGACAATTCCTGCGATAGTAAATTCATTGCCATGAAAAGCCCTTTCTCTATTAGTCGTTCGGAATTGGCAGAAAATTGTAGGCCCCTCCATTGCCTCATAAGGCATGATTGTGAGAAATGCGATAGGCCCTGGGGCTCCTCGCTCTGTTGCGTCACACTATTTATTTATTTCAATGTGTAACATTTAATTAAAACGTTTGTTAGACTGCTCAGTTTAAGGCTGTGATTCCCGAAATTTTGATCATTGTGTGTGACTCTCGATATTTGGTTCATTGAGTGTGACTTTCGACATGTTTCATTGCGTGTGACTCTCGAAGCTTGTTTCATTGAGAACCCGTTTAGATTGATGCTAAGAGTAAGTCTTGTTCAAACTACAGAGTAGCCCAATATGCTAAGTCGATTCTTTTCTGTTTTTTTCAAGTCAAAGTCTATAAAAGCTTCCAATCGCATTCTTTTCCATTGTATTTTTTTTTTTTTTGCCAAATATACTTTTCCATTAAGCGGAGGTGGCTGTGTAAGAGGAAGTGTCAGTATGCACCCACGATGTTGATCGTGTAAGGTTGTGTAACACGACCTCAATCGAGTTATTAGATGGGAAAAGACGCTTTGTGTTGCTTCGTATAAAGCGATTATATTATACGAGTTATTCAGTCATTTCCGATTAAAAGGGTTTTCCATCGGTCAATCTCAAATGAGCTCCTTGCAGTCGATTGAATTGAAAATTTCATGGTGCTGCCGGAACTCGCGCGAGTTCTAAATAGTTTTATTTCTTAGTCACAAAACTTGCAGCTAAAATAATTTTATCTCAAAATTATGAAAAGTTCTGGCAACAGCAGATTCCCAATGCCAATGACAATGAGCCCATTCTAGATTGATCAAGAGAAAATGACTAAGTGATTTCGTTTAACAAGAACCAACACGGGCCACAACAAGAGGTTTTTAAATCAGACAACTGGGATAAGCTCGTTTCAAATTCAACGAAAGGACACACAATTACCTCTTTCGCCAGAAATCATTGAATGGTTTCGTTTTAAACGAACCAACACGAGTCACACGATTTGTTTTTTAGACTCAAATCACTCAAAAAAGGGATGTAAAGCAAACGAACAAGATCAGTTCGGCCCTTTTTGGCTTTCAAATGACACGTGTAAATTCGTGTAGGAAGCAAATAGCCACATCCCCATTAAGCAGATATCCAAGTTGTTTGAGTCTCTTTTCTTCATCCTCATAGTGTGGTCAACAGATTCTGATTGAAACGCTTTCTAGAGCATGACTCAACGATTTCTGATGAGAAATATTACGAAGGTCAATTTTCCAGATCCCTTACGAAAAATGACAAAAGTGGTACTTTGAGTTTCACACTCGTACAGTAACATGAGACAGTATTGTATTTCTAAGAATTGAATTCTCCTTGGCTTTTAGTACCCAATTTAGCAATACTGTACTGTGAAGATTAGAACTCAATTAACTTGTCATACACAACTAATTCAATTTCACATCCAAGCACATATTGCTACTAATTATGCACTGAATTTATTGAGTGCATCTATTTACTTCTTGATTGACAAAAAATGGAAGACTAATCGAAGTACAGCAGCTATGGCCGGACCGGACAAGAAGGAATTCTAGGCGAAAACTGAAAAGGGAGATGATTTTGGACTATGTGACTTACATGCATCTCTGTGGTGAATGTTTCGAAATGGTGAGCATGTCCGCCTGTTACGCTGAAGGTTCGTGGTTCAAATCCCAACAGAAACCAAAAATGTTTTTTTCACGGGTATCATCTTTCGCGAGGAATTGGCAAGTACTTCGATAGTAAATTCATTGTCTTGAAAAGCGCTTTCTCGATTAGCCATTCGGAACGGGAAAAAAGTTGAAGGTCCTCTCCATTGTTGTAGAAACTGTGCTAAGTCCCTAGGCTTTCCGCTCTGTTGCCTCACTCCAAGTATGTAAGTATGTAGGACTTACATCTCTTATGATAACGTAGGTTCTAAGCTATTCACTTACTTTTTGATAAAAAAAAGTGTTCGAGTTGACTAATGAGTTTGTCTTTGTAAAAGAAGAAAGAAAAACGCCTGATTGTTATTCTTCCAAAGAACCTTTTATTCATGCTTATTTTGACTTTCTATTCGATAGAAAGTTAGTCGAATTCGAAAGAAGTGCATTTTGAAGCCCGAAAGTTTCGAAATTTTACATGTTTAACATTCGAATCATTCGAGTCTCAAAATGCAATTCTTTCGAATTCGACTAACTTTCTATCGAATAGAAAGTCAAAATAAGCATGAATAAAAGGTTCTTTGGAAGAATGACAATCAGGCGTTTTTCTTTCTTCTTTTACAAAGACAAACTCAACAATATTAAAAGAGAAAGTTACTCATAAGTCATAACTCTTCGTTAAAGCTCTTTTTGTATTTAAAATTTTTTCAGTAGTCCGATTTCTTCAAGACTAAGTGAAAAGATTGGTTACTTCTACAGAATGGCACAGCAGGATTCGGGAAGCCCGGATACCTAGGGCAGTTAAAAAGCACTTGCCAATGCCTGGCAAAAGCCGATACTCTGAGAAAACAATTAGATGCTTTTCGTTTATTTGAATTTATATTAGATCTTTGACTGATGGTTTGTTCTTACTTGATTTGAAAAGAATCGTTTTTTGTTTCAATTTTGAGAAACGATGTTGAAAATAACTAAAGAGGTATTTGCAAATAAGCATCGATTCCAAAACTGTACGAGAATTTATTGAAGAATACAATCGATTTCTTGATGAGAGATCTGAATCTCAGCACGGCTCTGTTTCGGGATGTTCATCTATCAAAAACCTGGCTGTTTTTCAATCTTTGTAATAGATACGAGAATCAGTGTTAAGTGGATGTCGTGTACACTGATTTTAGCAAAGCATTTGACTCAGTTGACCATGACATTTTTACAAGAAAACTATAAAACTTTGGTTTTCATTCAAAAATATTAGATTGGGCTATTTCATATCTTATCAATAATCCCAATTTGTTTTAGTCAACAAAAAACTTTCAAGAGCTATTAGTTGCACTTATGGGGTTCCACAAGGTAGTCACTTGGGCCCACTGCTATTCATCATTCATATATTGATGGCATTGTCAATGCAACACAAAAGTGAGGCAATTACCTCTATTTGCTTATAGCTTCACTTAGCAAGTATGTACCTACATTTATGTTCTTCTACAAAAACAACACATAATTTTACTAACTGCACCTGCTTAGCTTCACAAATATCAACACTAAACTACAATCAATGCTATCTTCCCCGAGTTCATTTAACTTCTTGTTAAGTTAGTACATTCCGATTTGAAATTACTTTTCAAAGTCCTTGTTCATTTAAAGTCGCGCATTTCGACATCACACTCTCACTACAATAAGTTATATTTTTATCGAAACAAGACACGAACAATATTAGCTCTTTGAGTTGTGTATGCAAATGAAATTTAGCCACGATACACCCGTCGTGCATTTTGAATACTTAAATTCATGGCGTGAGATGCCTACATTTCAGAAGGTGATGCTTCTATTGTTTTTATTCACAATGCAATCATTGAATTACATCGCAATCGAAAGACTCCCTAACACCCTTCTTATGTTCTGCATAAATATACAAGCTAGGGAGCAAGTAGAAAAGAAAAGAATGTCTATAACTGTAACTCAATACCTTGAGTGTCCTTAATGTTGTTATTTCACCTATCGCACGTTCTACGTGGGTGTTTTTTTTCGTGTAGGTGTTTTTCTTCAAAGAGAAAAGCACTTTTCGCTGCTAGAAAACCCAGCCTCGTTAAAGCCGATATAAAAACTTCCACATTCATAGATTGTTTTTAGGGACACGAAGCATATTCCAGTCTCGTAGAAATCGAGTTAAGCCGGCCCCCCAATATGCAAAGTATTTGCATCTCAATAAATCGAGTGTCCTTAAAATACGCGCTTGTTTCGCCCAACTTTAATATATTAAAAGGGAAGTATAGAGTTCACTAGGGTGTCATAAGTCAATCGCTTGATTGACAACAACATGCCCTTACAGAGACACACTCAAATAGATGCAATCAATAAAACCTACCAGGACCTCGATCAATGCATACTAGTTTCTGTCAAAATATATAATCACATGATTTGCAAATCGTTATTACGAAACGATGCTGTATGTCAAACTATAGATACACTGATGCGATGCCGCTGCCGCCACCTGATGTTTTTCATAAATTTCAAATGAAAAGCCACATCAAGGGGGCGGCAATTAATAATTCATTGGAATGTGAAAAATGGATTAGGGCTCGATGTGTCCACCAACCCATAAAGCCCTCAACGTCATATGCGATGTCTTTCGCATACTTGCGCAGGCATCAGATATGTTTTTCATTGCAACACTTTTTATTTGAATTTTTTATTTCTTTTTTGCTCCTTTTTTTTTTTGCTTTTTAAAGTTCCATATCTATGCATCAGGGACAAAATATTTATTCTCTCTTTGGCAATTAAGGACATTCATTTCGATCATTCACAATTTCTCTTCTTCTATTTCACTATGGGTGAGTATGTCTGTCTGTCTCTGTATGGCGTGTTTTCTGTACGTCAGGTTTGATTCAATTATAATTGCGAGTGCATATGACAGTTGAATGATTTCGAGTCCATAATTGGCATATCATTACGGGATTTCGGATGAAATGATATTCAAATTGTATTGCTGTGCACGCACTGTCGAGTATTAAGATGTGTGTTCCTCTAAAGAAAACTATTTATATTGGTCGATGGGGGAAGTAGACTTTTTGATTCAAGGATTCTGAAGTCTGTATGCGGTGTTGCACAATAATAACTTCGATAAGATTTTGAAAATAATTAGCATGAAAGACAACCCAAGGGTGAAAAATGTTTAGAAACTACGGAACAAATTAGAGAGCAAAATGAAAGCTTCAGTTGGCCGATTTAAATTTATTTTACGTGTCTTTTTATCAAAGCAGGTTCTCAGTAAAACAAAAATTTGTAGTCACATTGAATTGATTTTTATTTTTGATAGCAGAAAATTTGCTTTGTGAAATAAAAGGGCTTAGAATTATGTATTGGTACAAATCAACAGGACGAAAAGTATCACGATGTTTTGTTTGTGCTGCATCTGAAGTCGCAGTACGAACTTATTACTTCAAAGGAGCTTTTTCGGCAAACATACTGACTGAACTTCCTGTTGGGTGTTTATTATGTACCGTACTTCCCCCACCAGTGGTAGGGTAATAAAAATAGACTACCATTTCTGCCTCAATTACCAAAAGTAGCTACTCGTTGCCAAGATACACACACATCCCTGTGAAATTTGGTGGTTAATGATATGATACTGAATTTCAACCTAATTGCATGGAATTCGTAAGGATCAATTGGGCATTTCATAAACTATACAAAATTTTAGCACAACCACATGGTATTGGTTTCTATATTTACAAATCCAGATTAATTAACACTTCACTTAATAGATTTACTAGCTGTTTTGGTGTAAAATAGAGCTGCAGGTGCCTTCATTTAGTTTAAGCCCCCTTTTCTTGTTTGGAATGCCTGTAAAATTTAGTTACAATACTCAAACACAACAACAACAACAATAACAAATAGATGCTCATTTCGTTTGCATGAAAAGTTTATGGTTGCAACCATTAACACTAATTGAATTCATACAATGCCAGAGGAATAACTGTTCTCATTAAACAGGCCGCGATTATTTCCGACAAAAATGAATTTGTGGTTTAAGGTTTTGGGAATATTGTTTCAAAGTCTATAACATATCGTGACACTAAATGGTGGAAGTGGTGTCGGTTGACTTCAAACGATAGATAGAGAGAGAGAGACTTTAAGGATTAACAATTGATAGTGAAATGTGGTTGTGTGCTTAGGTGTTTAATTTACTAATTGGATTTTGCATTCATTAGTGGGATGCAAATCTCTTTCAAGATCGTATAATGGCAAGATTTAGACGATTAATTGGTAATATGAATTTTGTACGAGTATAAAGCCACTACTGAATGAGAGCTTTAGTTTGAATTACAGAAACTGAACACATATCTACTTATTGAAGCAGGCAAGAATTTCACCACTTGAAATGATTATGCGCGAAGAGGAATAAAGCTATTTCATCTGGCGATATTAAAAATAAGAATCAAAAGAAATTTTGAGCATAAAAAAATTGACTTTAGTTACTTTAGTCAACTCATCATCTCCACGTAATGTTCATTCATTTACATTGGTCGTTGTTAAGTAGAATCAGGGAAGGGCCACTGAATTAACTTGAAAATCATTTAATCGGTAAATGAAACGTCGCGTGGGGTCTTATGGACCGTCGCGTCGGCGCCGCCGCGCCGCGCCGCTGGAACGAATAATTTCCTGCCGAGAGACTCAATTTCAAACCACTTTTTGCAGCATTTGGGGCGTATGTCGCAATAACAAGCCGAATATTCTCTTCCAAGGCGCCAATCTTCTCGGGCTTACCTGAACAGACAAGCGACTTCACATAACTCCACAAAAAGTCCAGTGGTGTTAAATCGAACGATTTCGGAGGCAACTCACTCGAAATTATGCAAAAATCGGCATCAACTGCAAATTCGTTTCGAGATAATTTACCGAAAATACGCAGTGCTCATTGGTGAAATGACAAACCAAAATATATAACCATAAGCCATGTACCAGCTGTCAAAAAGACGATCTCCGAAAAAAGTTTCGCCAAATTGAGAACCACACGTCTAAAAAAAAACACTCTTTACATATCTCTCCATAGACTTATTTTCCTCCAAACTTGCCTTGGTAATTATTCTTTTAAAGGAGAAAATCTTCTTGACGACGTACACATATTTACCAACTTTCAAGAGTTTCAAAGTTTGGAAACTTTTTCATATTTCTGTTTTCTTTTTAACCTAGTTTGCAACCCATAAATGCATATAAACACAAATCTCCAACTTTTTATTCCGCATCGAAAGTATTGCGAGTTTGTGCTTAGCTTATGTGTGTGCAAGTATTTGATTGCGCACTTAGTTAATCCTTTCAGTTCACAAGAACTACATGTCTGTTCACAATGCAAATACGAGAATTTGTATAATAAATCTTCATATTGCGCAAATATGAAGATGAAGATGCAAAAATGGGAAATAAATTGGCGTAAAACATTCCTTTTTTTGAGTACGCGACAGATACGATTTTTGCTTTACTTTCTGTCACAGAATATGAATTAAGCCCACAGCAGAGGGATATCGAGACATGAACTGTTGAAAGCTGCACGTTTGTTGTCACTTTAGAAATTAAGAGACTCACAGAAAAAGTTTTTTGAAACAAGAATTTTTTGGTGTTGTCAAACTTCTTCTTCTTCGAATGAGATTTATAGAATCATTTGCTTGTAATAAAAGACTATGGAACTCTGGAACTCACCGAAGTAACGCCATTATGTTGGATTTTTGGTTATAATCACAGAATGATAACTTTTACAGTTGAGTTGGGTTTGAGAAGACGTTTGACCCAGCAACTACAACCAACTTTGCAACTACCCTTTAACTCTCTTTTACGCTATTTGGACCCCAGAACTCTTTTTGAAGTGGTATCAATACTCAGTGTTCACATGTCTTAGGGTCCATTTGAATCTCACTATACTGACAACATCACATCCACGCAGGTGGTACTGCTTTTCTTGTCTTCTCCTATTGAACAAAGGTGACATCTGCCTCATTAACATCTTTCGGGGATTGTTGGTAACTCCGGCTGAACTCTCCCCCAAAGTACGGCGGACATCCAATGCAGATTTTCCTAAGATGTTTTGTGTTGCATGATGTGAACGGTTATTATGTTCTGACTCCATCAGTTCCTCCGCCAGTTCGATAGTCTTATCGTTTCTGAACAAATTTTCGTTTTTCTAGGTGAATTGATTAATGGCTAGCATCTGCTGTTAACCCAGAGGTTCGAGGCTTGAATCCCAACAGAGGGAAAAATGTTTTTCCACGGATATTGCCTTTCGCGAGGAATCCTCCGTTAGTAAATTCATTGCCACGAAATGCGCTCTTTCGATTATCCGTTCAGAACCAGAAGAAAATTGTATGACTTCTTCATTCTTTTTTGTAGAAGCTGCATGAACGAGGAGGAGGAAGAAACAGTCCAACATCTCCTTTTTGTATGCCCTGCGCTCGCTAATAGCCGTAAAACTCACTTAATTTAATACATTTTTGACGACACAGGAGCGATCTAGCTAACAAAGACCTTTTATTAATGGCAAATCAACTGATGGAGCTTTACTAAAGTCATTCAATACATCAACACTTTTTATAGATATAAGTCAAGCTTTCGATATGGCAGTTCTCTGCTGGCTTGATTCATAAATGGCGTTCTTCCTATTTATCCAATCGTAAGCAAGTTGTAAGAATTAAAAATGCATTCAATTCTCAAAGCTTCTTAAATATCGGCCGAAATCGAAATTTTTATTGAAAGATGTTGGTTGAGACCCAGGTTGAGAGCCCACCTAAGTAAATTAGTATTCGCTTCATTTAGAGTCGTTGTCGTAGCAGTGAATTTATGTATATATTTCATAGCCCCCAGAGAAATACTTGTTTCGTTTTCAAATCTCAGTGGATATCACTGTTTCTGTAGCTAACCTCTAGTAAAACTCCAAACTCGAATAGGTACGTTCATATGCTTAAATCCTTGAAGTTAAATGAGCAACTTGTTACAGACATTCTACGTAATTTGATTCGGACTCGATAGAAATAGTTTATGTGGCGGAAAGATCATTGTAGCTTTTCTGTTGGTAATTTAATTGTTTTCTGTTTTTTGATCGTAAGCCATGTTTGCTTGTAAACCCACAGGTTCGTGGTTTCAATCCTAACAGAAGCAAAAATGTTTTTTCACGTATATCGGCTTTTGCGAGCCATTGGCAAGGCCGCCGATAGTAAATTCATTGCCACTTTCAAAACACTTTCTCAATTAGCCGTTCGGATCCCGCAGAAAACTGTAGGTCTTCTCCATTCCGTCACAAGGCATGGTTGTGAGAAATGCGCTAGGCCCTGGGACTCCTTCGCCACCCTATTTATTTATTTACTTATTTTATTTAATTGTTTCAGGCATTGGAATCATTGGGCTGACAGTTGATCTTAATTCGGAAACATTTGGATTAATGTAGATCCATTGTGAGTTACACCCTGAAGTGTTGCAACTTCCTAAAAAACCTGAGTTAATGAAGTTCAGCCGGCTGTTGCCTTTATTGTCTGATAATTCCTCTAGTTCGTTGAAGAAGTAACTGCCCAGGAATTATTTCCTAGTGTGACAGATTGCTGGCGAGTGACAAAGGAAGCAAGTGGTATCCTCATGTTCGTCTTCTTCATTGCATCCCCTGCATAAGTCATCTATACAAAAACCCATTTTCTTATTGTGAAAGCCTATAGTGGGTTGTGTCCTGTTAGAATACTGATAAGCGATCGATTAGACATAATTACAAGATGGTTTAGTTTTCATAAGCTTATTATCAGCAACAAAACGAAGTTCATGTTATTCAATATGCGAGGTAACATTCCCCTAAAAAGTTTTGTCTAATAGGGTTTTCCAGAATTTAACAATGCGATATCCCCAAAAAAGACATGCGGCTCCAAAAAAGGCAACATTGTGAGGACAACAATTGAAGTTGAATACAAATCACTGTAACACTTCCTAAATTAGTTCACGATTGGAATGCTAATTGCTAAGATATCTCCGAGTAGGCTAAGTTTGGTTTGGTTAGATGTGGCCGTCAGAATATTAGACGGGTAGAGCTTGCTCTACTCTGGGCACTGCGGTGTCTGAATGAAACCTATTGTGCCAGCCCATGTGAGGTTTCAGGGCAGTTCTCCTGCTCCTGAATTGAACCAGAAGTTAGCAATCTTCTGTGGGTGAATGAGTACCCCAGTTTTTCCCGCATACTCTTCGACAAGTCTATAAGGACTTGGTTGCTCTGCTGGAAATGTGTTCTAGTTGAGGGTTCCATGACATTTTGCTGTCTAGGATGATCCCAAGGTATTTTGATTCCTTGGAAAATGGTATTGTTTCCCCATAGAGATTGGGGGGTATTAGAAGATTAAGTTTTCTTCTTTTTGTAAATGGGACAATAACTGTCTTACGGGGATTGACAGAGAGATACCACTAAGATCAAAAGGCTGGTCACCCTCTGTTCCTTATCTAGGGTATCAGAACTTCGTACGAAAAGGTGAAGATTTTTGGGGTCTTTGGTAGCTAAATTGCCGATGTCGTCGAAAAAGTAATCATCTATGTGAGCTTTCCGTCTGTAAGCAAGCACGGCACATGGTCAAAGAAGATCTTGGATTGTCTCCTCTTCCCCCTCGTCCATGCAGTTTCTGCAGAAGTCATTTGAGTAGACACCAATTCTTTTACGTGTCTATGCCAAAAGCGTCTTGTAAGGACACCTATGGCAGAGCTGGTAACAAAATTGCCAAAACGCAACATGATTAAGCTAACTGGGATGTTAAAAACCACTGGACTGATTTAAATTCTTTTACAATTAGAACACCACAGTATCCTTCAGAAACAAAACCTATATTTCATACCTGACTCCCAAGGGAAATCAAACTCTACTGGACAGATTTTAAAGATGATTTAACCTTTAAAAATTTACTGTTTCATGAGTTTTCTCAGCAATAATTTCTCTCTGCTGCTCTACAATCAAAGAACAAGTGAATTCTGAAAGCGACGTGTTTCTTCCAATCACAAAAATAAACTCTTTGTCGAACCACAGCCTACTTAATCACTGATTCTGTGCCACATCAGATTTCTTGTTTGGTTTCATTATAATTACTGTTAATCCGCTTAAGTCCATATTCCAACTTCCATGTTATCAGGTTTCCAAACCTTATTTAATAGGAATGGCTTATCGTTACACAACCAATTATTTGACTATACTCTGTCCAACAAAGATTGTCAGTACAGGCCTTATGGGAGAGCTTTTTTCGAAACTGTGGTGCCTGTCAACGCTCTCAGGACAACACACAAGTAATAATGTACGTAGCGCCCACTGAAATAAAAACAACCCACTGACCTACCTATGAGTTTTTCATGTAGTTTTAATAAAAATTTTGCGATAGTCCCCCATACAACTTGTCTGCCACACAGTCGATGGCAGAATGACTTGTGTTTGCTATTCAACCCTCGTTTATTTGCTGAGTGCAATGAGAATGCGTACATTCAGACGGCGTTGCCATGACCAAATTTGACCGAAATAATACAACTCTTCCTTCAGAGTTTGTTAAAGAACTTTGAAAAATAATGCTTTTCTGAAGCTCTTGAGATAAATTTAATATGTAAGTACTGCCATCATAACGTTTTTAAATTCATTGGTTCTTTTCCTACATGATAGGAAAGATGCTTGGAAAATTGTATAGAATTGTTTCTCTATCTTTAAGCAATCATCTATTATTATTTTGGCGATAGGTTTGTATGGCTAGGTTAGTTATTAGTTAGTTATTAATTTTTTTGAGTCTGTATGTAAAAAGTAAAAACTTTTCCAATTAATGAAAAAAAGAAGAAGAAAACCAAATTTATTTATGTGTTATTTTCTTTGAGTAAAATTTTCGCAATGATTCCATTAATGAAAACTGAAAAGTCTTGTAAATCAATCAAATCGGTGGTTTGCAATTCTAGCTGTACTTTGAGTTTTATTTTCTACTTCTGAGAAAAGGAAAGAAAGAATGAAGCATTTTGACATCATAAAAAAATGTTGTGGACGAATTGGCTCAAGCCGCGGGACATAAAGTGCTTCGTTTACCGCCTTATCACTGTGAACTCAACCCAATAGAATTGGTTTGGGCTCAGGTGAAAGGATGTGTAGCAAGCCGAAACAAAACATTTAAAATGTCCGAAATCAAGGAGTTATTAACAATAGCACTTGAAAATGTTGACAACGTCAAGTGGGATAACTGTGTGCAACACGTTATAAATATTGTTGAGCCGAAAATGTGGGCGATGGATGTTTTCACCGAAGAAGCCACAGAAAGGCTAGTTATAAATCTGAACGAAGATAGTAGCACTAGCAACTACTCGTCAGATTGTAATTAAGATCTTTTTCTATATTGAATAGATGTAAGTATCCAATTATTTAAATTAAAATTATTTTATGATGTTTTTGTTATGAAATGTATATTTTTATATTGTTAAATAGATTATTTTTAAATAAATGAAGTTATATTTATTTTTTGTTATTTATGTTGTTTTTTTTAAAAAAGGATTAGGCCTACTGGGAATACCTTTTAAAAAAAAAAAACGCACCTATTATCTTACCTTATGGTGGTGTGGAAAAAAATGATCAAATTTTTGTTTAAATCGTAATTGTGAAATTAAAAAGCAAAAGTGGTAGCGCTGGTACTTTTCTCTCTCATTTTGAAGCGATTTAGTATGATTTTTTATACATGGTATGGGAACGCTGAAAGAGCTTTCACGTGTGATAGACTTATGCAATATGTTGCAGCCAAAGTGAGATGCCAACGTCCTATCTTCCCTGTACTGACAATCTTTGTTGGACAGAGTATAGGTACAGGATCGCTTTATAAGAGACTCCAAAATCTATGGATATTATTAAGGCCACTTTCCAATTAACCCGACACAATAACATAAATGCTTTCTCAATTAGCATTAAATACAAACGATTAGTAACAAAATCACCACTTTAATGGAACTTATATTGCTCATAAATCACCCTTCGATTCATTAGACTCTGATATAATAGCTTAATGGCTATTTAAACAACATGTTACGAGTATGAAGAAATCTCTCCTAATTTTATGAATATAAACGTTTAATTACTACTTACTAGCCACATGAGCTTGGTCAATTAAAATCAAGTTACTAGACAAGGGCTCTTTGCGGAATATTCGTGTTTAAGTCTACAATCAGTGTTGTGATGGCAGCTTCTAAGAAAAGTTCGTACCGAAATGTGTACGAAGCTTTCAATGTCATTGTAATGTGGCTGTGCATTTTTGGATACACAGGATTTTATAAAAAGGGTGCAAAATTCGAGTCGCCTAGATGGATATTGGCTTACACCGTGCTGATGCCGATAGTGATTGCATTTGTGTTAGTATACGGGGTGGATATTATATACAATAGCCCAAATTACGCACAGGTTTTCGAGGATATGGACACCGTCTTATTGTCAATCGGACTTATGGGAATAAGCATGGCGGTATTGTCGTTCTTCGTAAATATCTTCTTCATGTACCGAAATCGCTTTCGTCATATTAAACTCTTCGACAACATGGAGCAACTTGACACTCGACTAGTGCAGGAGTTTGGTGTCCAAATGCATTACGAAAAAATTTCATTCAAAATAACATTGATCATCAAAGTCTTTTTTGGATATCAGTCTTTGATGATTGTGTTGGTTTTCATTTTCTGGTCAAGAGGCAATCCAGTGCCTATGATGGCGTCCACTTTCTGTTACACATTTATTTTGGACGGCATGCTCATCGTTGTCTACCACTATATGAGTGTAGCTGACTTTGTTCGGATACGATTTCGTTTGTTGCAAAAATTGCTAGCTCCGACTTATTTACGGCGCCATTTTCCCGACCGGGAAGTGCGTGCGTCTAAAATAAGCAAGGCGCTTGAGATTTATCGAGAACTGTACGAAGTGATTGATGAGCTAAATCATGTTTACAGTGTGTGCTTGTTATCCTGCCTGGCACATGACTTCATCCTGACGACGAGTCTGTTATACTTGATGTTAGGGCGATCATCGAATCTGGAATCAATTGGAGATTTAAAAATGTTTTTGGGTGTCCTGGTGGTATTGCTGCCGCCTGCGTATAAGATGGCCATGATGCCACTGTATTGTTCAATGTCGCTGAAGGAGGTGAGTGATTGCTTCCACAAGCATTCCCAAATGAATGCTCCTTTTTTGGTCCTGCCAACTTAAACAACGAGTATATACGAGTATTTTGCAGGGCAGAATGTGTATGAGGGTAATAAAGTTGATGGATGACGCTTTTCCCTTGGATGACCGAGTTCGGCAAATTGTCGGGGCCGTCCTCTTGTGGAACAACCTTAACAAGGTGGAGTACAAAATTGGATCCATGATTACGTCTAATATCGGTATGATGACAATGGTAAGTGTTTTCTTTTTTCTGAATTTCATTGTGTGTGGTAGGTGTACGGCGCAGCGAGAGGCAAGAGTGAATGTAGTAATTTATTAACGGTCTTTTCGTCTTGTATTCCGTTTTCAGGTGGCGTCGGCTATAGTGAATTACATTGCCATTCTAATACAATTTCAAATACAAGAGGAGGTCTTAAAGATTTAGAAACGCAATAAATAAAAAGAATGAAATATTAAACACACGAAATGTTGTTTTTTTTTGGAACACAGATTTCGAGGGTTATTAGTTTCGAAATTTGTGTTATTAGAAAAATTTCATGTTTGATAAGCCGTACTTTTTGATAGCGATGAGCTCTTTGATAAAGTTTTAAATAAATTTGGCCCATTGTTTGCTTATGTCTATCTCTTTTTTCGAAATAAGTAAATAACTTGGAATTCATTGGAATCCTTGAGCTAAACAGGATGTACGTTGGTGGGTATAGAGATTGGAAAAACGGAAACATTTGTTGGGGGGCTAGAGCTCCAGCCACGCACACATTGAATACAAATTTATACCTAGCGTGAGCGTAAGAGTTCAGTAGAAATACTTTTGATTTATGTTCTTACTTTCATAATTAGCTATGGGCATTACATTTCGGTGTGAATCTTGGACTCAGACAACATCTTGCGCTGACAATTTCGATTTCGTTCGAGCTCTCTCCAGAACTGCACTCTAAGCCAGTTTGAGGTCTTCTTCCACTTAATTTCGCCACCTGAGACGAGTTCTTCCCTTTCAGCGATTTCCTTGCAAGGTGCTTTTGAAAACCCGCTGAACCGAAGCGTTGGTGTATATTCGCTCTACATGTCCCAGTCATCGTAGTCTCGGTGCACGTTCTCTTTTGGATATGTACATGACGCGGTACACGTACAGCTCATACAGTTCGTTGTTGAACCATTCTACTCCACACTTTATCTTCTCAAAACGAAGAAGAGGTGGCGTGGGAAGCCATGATAGGAATGAGATTCAAAATATCTTCTATAAAGGTAAAAAGACCATGCCAGAGAGACTCAAACTCAAGAATGTAAAGACCAGATAGGAAGCATTGTAATAGAGACGCAGTCGCTACTGAGGGTTTGCTAAAAAATCACTTCTGCACTTAATGGCCACACAGGCATTCCGCAGAATGCCCCAGTTAACTTGGCCGATGATGGAGAATGCCGTCTGTCTGACCTAAAAGAAGTTAAGCTTGCCATATGCAAACTTAAATCAAGTAAGACTGCAGCTGCAGATTGCCTTGATGCCGAACTTTTCAAGGCAGGTGGAGACCAGTTGGAGAGGAGCATGCACCAGCTGAACTGCAGGATATGGTTGCCCGATGAATGGAACCTCAGTATCGCCAGTTACAGAGGGATAAGCCTCTTTAACGTCGGTTATAATAATATGTGAACGTCTGAAACCCTACGTCATCTACTTGATAAGACCTTATCAATTTGGTTTTAGATCAGAGAAGTCCACAATAGACCAAATTTTCGCAATACGGCAGATCTTGGAAAAATCCGAGAATATAATATCGATATACATACACCATATTTTTATCAATGTCAAGGTCGCGTATGATAGTATTTACAGAGACGAGCTGTACAGGGCCATGTCTAGTTTCAGCATCTTTTCAAAACTCTTACTATTTTGCAGGATAAGGAACTCCCCACGACCTTTGATGTTGAAAAAGGATTTAGGCAAGGCGACAAACCGTCATGCGATTTCTTCAACATCATACTGAAAAGATTGTAAGAAACTCAAACGTCAACACCAGAGGAACAATCTTTCAAAAGTCTGTTCAATTAGTCGCTTATGCTGACAATATTGATAAAAGGAAGAAGGAAGCATGATGTTATAGGTGCTTTTACGAGCATTCAAACAGAAGCGCAAAAATGGGTTTGATGGTAAATGAGGGCAAAACACAGTATGTTGTCATCAAACAAGGACACCGAACATCGATGAATAGAACAAATCGTCACATTAGACAGACATATACCTTCGAGGCATCACAGAACTTCGTCTACTTGGGATCTGCTATAGACACGGAAAACAACATCAGTGCGGAGATCAAACGGATAATAACTGTTGCCAACCGTTGCTTCTTTGAGTTGAGAAGGTAATTGAGGAACAAAACCGTCTCTAGAAATACCATTGTAGTCACTTATAGGAAACTGATCATCAGGTCCTGCTTTACGGAGCGAAAGGAAGGACTTTATCTAAAGCGGATGAGGAAACCTTTGGTCTTTTCGAAAGAAAAATACTGCGATTGATCTTTATGCGAAGACAATGTGTGGAGAAGAAGATACAACAACGAGTTGTATGAGCTATATCGCGACATGGATATAGCTAGGAGAGTATGCATTACGAGACAACGATGTCTGTGCCATGTAGAGCGAATGGAACTTAACGCTCCGGTTCGACGAGTTTCCGAAAGTACATGTCTAAAGTGGCGCAATCAAGAGGAAGAAGACCTCAACCGACTTAGAGTGCAAAATTTAGAGAGCTCGCCAGGAATCAAAGTAGTGTATAAATATGTTGGTTGAGGCTCAGGCTCTCGCCGAACTGGAATGCGCACCTAAGCAAGTTAGTAAGAAAGTGGATCGCAATCAATTGCACTTTCATTGGTACTGTTGCATCAGGCTTCTCATAAAGTTGTAGGTGTAGTTCCGTTACGTTTAGTTACAAACTAAAGCCTTAAAAAATATTTAATGGAAACTCATTAACACATCCCTCCAAAAATAAAAATCCTTATATGTTTTATACTCCCAAAGAGTTCATAAAGTACTAATGAATACTGGACAATGCGCCTCATTTCCATAAAATTACCATTTTTATTAAGAACTGGTATGTGACCAAACAAATCCGTCATCCAAATTTCACACCCACTAAACAATAATGCATATTGAATTTATTTGAAATCGTCGGCATCGCATCGCATCGGTGATAAAAAAGTGCGATTTGTGTAAGGTTTTTGCTTATCTTTTATATTTCCACAAAACAGACGATATCTGCATAATTTGCCAATCAAAAGTCACTCAAAAATCAAATTATTGTGCTTTTGGGCGGCCTGTGTTTAGTTGTTTTCTTTTTCGAGGATCCGCACAATAAACTTCACTACATCCAACCTACTGTCCATCTCTGTAGCTGAAGTGCCATTATAACCGCACATCCTGTCATTCTCAAGCCACGCTCCATCCATTTGAATACGCACTAAATCCACTCAGGTTACCCGCATCGCATCAACAATTACAATTATGATAATAATCGTTCACATAAATGTATAATATTGTTTCATGTTTGTATACAAAATATAACGAGCTCCTCTGAAATTAGTGAAACGCAAACGCATTGTTATGTAAATTGATATCACATTTGGTTTGGTTCTATTCCTCCATCCGCACTCAAACTCACTAAACACTAAACAACCAAAAGCCATGCAAAGTTATTGATTGATTGTGATTGAATGGCGAGAATTCAATTAATTAATTACGCACTCAACAATATACAAAAACACACCATTTTAGATTATACTCAAACATAACTACCATTTCAGATCGTAATCGCTTTGAAATTTATATATAAAGTTGTCGACGGATGTGTTGACAGATAAATAACCTACAATTTTCATTAGACGTTCCACTCATTTTGTGGCCGGAAATAGGCTGCTATCGTTTATGTACGTTCAAAATGGCTGAAAGAAATTTAAAACTGGGAGAAGGCATTGTCATTTGTGGTGAATTATTGGAACGAATAATATCTGAATCATTGAACAGGGAAGAAGATCTGTCGGCATCAATACGATTTGTATCGGATTGTTATTTCACGACTGTCACAAATCTTGTCAACATGATGTATTTGCCATTAGACATGGAGGAGGAGCTGGTGACAACAACAGCATTCATGGGGTGCTTCCTGCCGTTGTTGGAACCATTGCCAAAGCCAACACTTGACGAGTAAAATTGGATGGTGAATGGGAAACACATGCTTAAAATTACGTATTCGATTTGTAAGCCCGTTGAAATCAATAGATACATACAATAATAATGTTTGCACTCGTGTAACACTTTAATAGAAAAGCCCTTTTTTATTTCATATCCCCAATTCTCTAAAGTTCAGCCCGGAGGGAGTTGGATAAGGAAAACAAGTAAACAGTGAAATGTATACTGGAACCTGAGATTGTTGAAAAAAAGTGCTATGGTAATTCCCTCATCGGGATTAGTTGAAAGTAGCTATTTGTGTTGGGATAGAAGGCATTTCAAAAGCTGGCGAATGTCTGTGTGTGTTTTGATGTGAGATGTATTCAAATCGATGATTTCCATGTTTTTAGGGGAATTCGAAGTTGCTGTGATTGAAGAAGTATCGTTGGGCTCTCCCACTAGTGTTCTCAAGTTGTAATGCAGTGCATTTAAGCTTTTTAAACTCTTGTTACCAATTTGTACTTTAGTTTATCAGGATTTACTGCCTGATGTTCTTTTTACGAAGCTTTATTGTCCAATTCCGGAAACTAAGCCTCTTGTTTCTCGTGAAGACCTACAAGATCTTAGACACAATCGTGGGATAGAATATGCATCGAGATCCAGCATCCAGAAGATGCTGAGAGGCGAAGAGATTTGGAGGCGAACTATCATATATCTGACGTAGGTTCCGAAAACAAAGAAGCAATGAGAGGTAGTTGAGGAACTAGACAATCCCCCTTCAAAGAAGTGTGGAGTCCCGAGCTTTAGCGGCTAGCTAAGCTTAGTACACCTTGGAGAGCCCGGCACACGAGGAAGTATGGATACTTTCTTAAAATAAAGAAAAAAAGTAAAATAAAAATGCTAATGTTAATGTTAAGTTAATATTAATGTTCTTGTTTAAGTTAAAGTTTATACGGCGCCATATTGCTTCCCATATAGATCATCACTTACACTCCCATCCCCATGCCTTCATAACTTGTGCCTTAAACAAAGAAACAGTTCGTACAATTTTTAGTTTACTTTTGTCTCACATTTTAATAATTTTTGACAGACATTTTACGTCAAATTTGGCAAATTCGGATACTTTTGGACGTTTTTCCACCAAAAACATTTCTAGTTTAATTTCCTCTGGCATAATTTCCGGGCTTCACTGAAAAGATAAGAAGTAAGTACTGCACAAGTGTACAAGACTGCCATTTGTTTCTTGATTGAAAATGCCTTCAATACACCAGAAGAATTGCGTCAAAAGCAAATCATTATCACAGTGTCAATGTTGGGTGTAATTTTAGACTTTGTATTTGATGAACATGGCAATATGATGATGAAGTCCTGTATAGAGGAATCGGGGTTGAACAGTTGAATAGTCTCACAGACGTTGTCCGCACTTTCCAGAACGATGTACTTTGATGGTGTGTGATAAAATCTCCCAATATCCGTTTGAACATAAAAATACATAAAAGTATTTCTGTTTTTATTTTGTTCTGTTTTTTTTTTTTTTGCGTTGGTCTCTTATTTTTGTTATCATGGAGGACCGATCGCATCAATGAATGTGTCGCTGTGAATGTTGTTGAATTTCCGTTCAAAATGAATGTGAACCTGAACATGTGTTTCCTCTCTGACACTTAATGTCCTTTCTTTCCTTATCTATGTTGTTGTTAGCTGTGCCCATTATTTCTTCTTTAAATTGAAAAAAATCAAAACAAAAAAATTAAAAGTAAATAAATAGACACAGAGTGAGAATGAATAGGGTACCGAAAAATCGAATAACGAAGTCCCCTGCGGAACTTTTCGGCAGTGCAAGAATTTAATCTTTTATAATTATACAGGAAGCTGGAGTCGTATAGTTATGTATAGAACCGTGCCTTGAGCTGATAGGTAAACACTTTCTTTAAATGAAAACTAGTTAATAGTTACAATTGTCGAATTTAAACAGACACAATGCAAAAGCTAAACCGAACTTGAGTTGCATACCAAAGCGATAGTGCATCTTTGCATCTAAGGCAAACTACTGCTTCTAATTTAAAAAACGGTTAGTCGATTTTGATTATCTAAAATAGACAAGCAGTAAGAAATCTACAAAAGATGTCTTGTTCAGCTCTTATAATGTACGCCCAAAAGATGTGTGAAATCAGCGATGACAGATTTAACGCTGAATTCTGTCTTTTCAAACGATGCTTCTGAAAATTAAAAGTGAAAGTGAGTTTTGAATCGGTGATGCCAGATTTCACCAAAATGTTTGCTTTTTCAAAACGTTGCCTCTGGCAAGTTTATAACCCCAATCCCCAACTCAATCTAGACCGATTTCAAGATTTTGCCACTTTGCTTATCAGTGCGAACTGTAAGTTGTCTCATCTGCTCTCTTCTGTCTCTTTATTCTTGATGCTTACTTTTTTATTGATGCTTGTGATAAGTGTGCTGCTTCCGAAACAACCAAACAACAGTCTCGTATCACGAAACTGATTTGGACGGTGACGAATTTGCAAAGGAAGAAAGTACACATACGGATCAACACATGGATCTTATAAGATACTTAAAGGATCTTATAAGAGGTAGACTCAGTGACTAGGCTTTCAGTTAGGATTCAGCTGATTAGCGTATAATGACAATCCTAATCAAAACTGAAATCGCCAGCACAAGCCTCTTATGCGCCACGCCCCCATAGAAAAGAAAAACGAAAGCTCCAAAGACAATATTCTCCTCGAAGAAAAAATTTAACAATGCCCTAGATATGACGCGGAAATCGTAATTAGCGATTTCAAAGCAAAGCAAGGGGAGAAGGGAGACAAAACCTCCGAAAACGGATTTAGAGTAACCAATTTTGTTGCGGGTGTTTGTCTAGTTGATAGTAGCACACACATTCCGCATCCAAATTTTTTAAAGTATCTACATGGCGATCCAGAGATCAATCGACCGTCAACCGAATTGACCATGTTGCGATCGACACAAAATGCTCTTCCAATACGTTGATGATCCAACTTTCCAATTGTCCAAACTTTTCTCGGATCACCACCTTTTTATAGCCAAGGTACGAATGAGGATATTCTGTTCACGACTCGAGCGAGCTTACGCAATGAAACGATATGTCGTCTAAAAGCTACAATCGCAAGAGATAACCAATGCCATCAGCGACATGTTAAGCGCATGGACCATGGAGACCAACGAACGCTCCGCCTCGAAGGGTGTTCGACAGCACATTACAGAGAAGTCGCGGAAGGGGAATACCTAGTTAGACTAGGTGGTGGCGTGATCAAGTGGAAGAAGACCTCAATCGACATTAAGTGCAAAACTGGAGACTTTTGGAAATAAATGTTTGTTGAGGCCGTATTAGCAAAAGACGAGACTATTTCGAATTCATAAAATGAATTTGTTCAAGCGACCGGCGCGGCGGCCACTTGCCCGAAATCATTCAGAACTCATAATGGCAAGCCCTTGTCTCTAGCAACCCTTACATAGGAACCAAAAGGTATTAATGACAATTTCAAAGCCATTTTTTTATGAATATATGCGTTACTTTTTGTAGCACCCCTGTCGGAATTCAAGACTGAGATTTTTAAATACAGAGAACAGCTCCAGGTATTTGCGAAGTTCTTCGAGAGTAATTATACTCACATGAAAAGGGCTTTCTCTCCAATTCGTTAGTGAGAGACAAATAATGATAATGTCCCTCCATTTCTCACAATTTCGTAGTAAAGTGCTCTAGGCTACGGCTCTCCCCAAGTTTATTAAAATTAATTTAAAATTTTATCGGTTTTTTCTAGAACATTCTTGGTTTTCCTCAACGCATTTCAAGGACACAAAATTTTAAGCCGATTCCCGACGACTGCAAACGTGATACCTAGGGAGACTTGAACCTCAAACTCTCACGTAACAGGAAGACTTGCTAACCATTTCGACAAGTACACATACACATACCTATTGCTTCGGTTGTAAAATGGAAACAAACACAATTACGTTTGTTATTCAGAACGTTGCTGAGTAGGGAAAACGCAGTATTTATACTTAATTCAACTTTATCTTGCCCTAAACCTGAAACCATACAATTCAACAATACAGGGAAAAACTGCCCAAGCTGAGTTTCTATAATTATTTTTCTGTGGTAACGTTTTTGCGGATTACTCATTGCCCTATTCGAACTGATTCCATCGATAATGAGTAAGTTCGATGCGAAGTTAGAACAAAGAATAAAGAAAAAACTTTTACAAATAAACTCACACAAAGGATGTACTGTACATACTCAATTAAGTAATAGAGCTTCACTATTCCGCGAGGACTAAATGGAAACTTTATCCAGAGTAGCTAATTAGTGTTGTACATGGTTGCAGTCAATACTATTTGCAAAAAACAAAGAAGGCTTGACACAGAAATTTTTCAATTCACCCTCACTGAAAAGGATGACCAACCATTCGCGTTTCACGACATTGATTAGCGGCTAGGATACCTTATGGCTTAACCTAATTAGATGTTTATAGAGATCTGATTATCCTCTCTCTTTGTCCAATTCATTGAAAACTTATCTGGAAAATGTAACGTCGCTACTTACTCTCCCTACCGGGAGAGATAATTCATCTTGCCCCTCTTTTGCCATTCGTTGCCGCTTCGAGTATAAAAGGGGAAGCAAAAAAGCAGATAGGAAAAAATAATGGAAATGACCTGGCTATTTTTCAAAAAGTACTTTTTTTTCGTTGAAAACAAACTCCCAGGTGAAATTGGAATTAAGTTCCAATAAAGCTGCCCCAAAGTCAATAAATTTGAAAAACAAATTACCTCTGGTGCTTTGAAAAACAGGAAAGTAAAACAAAAAGTAGAAGAATGCCGGCAAAACAGAAAAAAAAACATTTTCATGAAAACGACGTGAAGCATATATATCCATTCAAGCCACTGCAGGTGATCTACACTGAAATTCCCTTTAGGGATGAAAAAAAAGCGATATCCCCTCAGGATACCTCGAGAGTATTGTTTCCTGTGCGCTGATTTCTGAAGATAGAATTATCAAACTGAAGTAAAGAGACGTATAAGGGCAATGATTGTCTGTGTAGTGCATTCCCAGTCTTACCCGCACACATGCAGCGAACGTTCGCCGACTAAGTAGAGGCGTATACTGCCGTCGGCGTCGTCGATGAATGCTCAGATAATGTTTATTTTTCAAACAATTTTTGGCCAGGCTCCAAAGATTCTCATAGAGTTTTCGCTGAGAAATGCTTAAGAGGGTAAGAGGGTGGAAGGGTGTGCAATTGTGTTTGTTTGCGGGATGTTTCATGGCAAAGAAAGTCAGACAATATACCGTCGAGGGTTAAAACACTACACACTTTGAACAAAATAAGCAACCGAGTGACTGGAGTTGTTTTTTGATGCAGCTCAGTGTATTTGGGGAACATAAACAAAGTATACCCTGATGGGCTTACCTGTCTCGTATGACTTCTTCAAATAATGCAATATTAGCTCTTAACTTTTTATGGGAAAACTTAGGTTGCTATTGTTCATACAGGGTAGCTTCTTTTGAAATATGAACGTATACTGCTGCATAGATTCCCACTTAACAGTTTGAAGTGAGGGTAGGGGTGAGTATGCTTAGTTAGATTATTCTGATATGAGCACGAGCAGCTTTATGTGCTTTGAGAGCATTGGAAAATAGCTTATTGGCATAAAGCGACAAATGATTAATATAGTGATGCAGTCTGCAGTGGTTTTAGAATAAATTTGGCTTTCAATTGATCGAGTATTTGCGAAAGGCGATAATAGTGGAAAAACAGTTGAATATTTCTTTGATTCGAACCTCGGGCTCTCATGTAATAGGCAGACATGCACTTAAATACCCTATAAAATAATTTCCTTTGTACTCCAAGCTTTATAACGCGCCCGGAAAATAAACACGGAAAATGTTAAATTGAGCTGATAAATCTCATGTTAAAAAGTAAGAGAATCCACTCAAACATAGGGGACAGAGACCTGTCAGTATTGAGGAAAACTGCAAGTAGGAATGCTGTCTTCACTTGTATAGATTATAGTCGTAAACGATCTCCTAGTTAGCTTAGAAGTGGATTCAAGTTAATTGCATACGCAAATGACGTCTCCATTGCGCAGCATTAAGAAAATATGCTCACTAGCTTACGGAGCTAATACAAGCCTGTCTTAAAAAACTAGATCAATCTCAAACCACTCTAACTACATATTCCCCCAACTAGTTTCAGAAAATAAGTTCCAACCCTCCATTCCACCGAGATTTATTTGGGAAGATTTCATTTATTTCTATATAGAAGGGGTTGGTTGAAGAGTGTACTCAGACAGATTAAACGTAAGTCTTTCATTCCGTCTTCCGAACCACTTAAGCGTGTTCCAAGCAAAAATTTTGTCGGTCAAAGAGGTTTCATTGTGGCAATACACTCTCAAAAATACACAGTCAACTTTCCTTCGGTTCAGGACTGGCCCACTCTAGAATCTGAGCCTGGAAAGGATTGTTACCGAATGGATGGTTCCTAACCCGATGATGGATCTGCCGCTGGTGCCTTTGTGGAAAGCGATGACACACGACTGCATGCCTTTTTGGGCTCATACGCATCCATCTTCCAAGCGGAGGCGTATGCTATCCAAATGGCTATAAGCTATGTTACGATAACAATCTTTGGATGGGGAGAGGTATCTGTGTTTGCAGCGACTGCCAAGCTGTGCTCAAGGACTTTCTCAACGCTCCAACTTCTTCGAAAGTGATCCAGGAATACAAGAGCTCTCTGAATGTCATAGGAAGACTAAATTCTTTGAGTTTCGGTTCCAGGCCATCACGGCATAACTGGAAATGAGATCGCCGATGAACTTGTTAGGGAAGGACCTCGGACAGCTTTCTCAGGACCTGAACCGTCGCTTGGTCTGCCAGCGCCCTTTGTGAGGGTTTCAATCAACGATTTGATCTGTCAAGAGCACTACCGTATGACATGCCTTTATAGGGTCGTTAACACTGTACAATTAGTTGGACAGACTTTTGCTTGAACGACCTATGTTTGATATTTTTGAAAATTTTGAAGTTGGAATATGTGACATGATGTTGGACGACAAATCAGATAAGTTTGAACGCAAACTACATCCGACCATCCAACATCCATCAAACGAAGTCTATCCAATTAATTGTAGGTACAGTGTGAACTCCGCCTATGACTATGACCTATGTGATGCAGACAGACATAACGTATTCTTCCCAACGTTAATAAGATGACTGCAACATTTTTGCTTTATGGTAGCAGAAAAGAGTGCAGAAAGCTTATTGGCATTCTCTTTTGCCAAGCATTTAAACGTGTTAGGCCTGAAGCCTGTGAAGAAAATTATGACACTTCCTATGTGATTTTCCTGCATTTTGTCGTATCAGGTTACAGATACTCGATACAGAGCTATTAACGTAGGCTCCTTATCAAGGCAGCATCTTTTGGCTTTTCTACGAACACCTACAAAGCTATAATAAAAAGATGGTTGCTATCTGGTAGTACAATGGGCCGGTATTTAGTTCTGAGTGCTCCAGCCAGTATTTGAAAAACCTCCAACAGAGAAAAAAAATGGCCAAGAATTTACCGAACCCAATTTCGACCACATTTTGCAGCATTTGTGCCCGTATGTCAGGAATAACGCTCCGAAAATTGTCTTCTAAGAACGGATTGAAATTCCGAAAGATTTTTCCAATGTCGAGATTTTGGGATTCAGATATGTCATACCCGAGATACCCTGACTATAGACTACGAATATTTTTTTATTGAAAAATAGAAAATAGTTATTTGTTTGTTTATTTGTCAGATATTTTATTTGCCGTTTGATTATTATTAAAAGAAAAAAAATCGGTCCTCAGAATAGTCAAACAGATCAAAAACAATGAAAAGAATGTAAGGCTTAAAAAACATATGACGAAATATAGGAATGCTCAAGAACAAGCGGAATCCAGCTCTCAGCCATTTCTAAGCCAGTGATAGAGGTTTAGAACGTCATTATAAATGGTTTTATAAACCGATAGCAAAAAGCGTGATGTCATAGGTGCTTTTGCGAGTATTGGGTTTGCAAAAATGGGTTTGATGGTTAATGAGGGTAAAACGAAGTATATGCTGTCATCAAACAAGGACACAGAACATCGACGAATTGGACAAAACGTCACAATAGACAGACATAACTTCGAGGTAGTACAGGACTTCGTCTACCTAGGATCCGCTGTAGACACGGACAACAACATCAGTGCGGAGATCAAACGGAGAATAACTCTTGCCAATCGTTGCTTCTTTGGGTTAAGAAGGCAATTGAGAAACAAAACCCTCTCTAGAAAAACCAAGGTGACCTTGTATAAGACCTTAATCATCCCAGTCCTGCTGTACGGCGCGGAAGCATGGACCTTATCGAAAGCGGATGAGGAAACTCTTGGTCGTTTCGAAAGAAAAATTCTCCGAATGATCTTTGGTCCCGTATGCGAAGACAATGTGTGGAGAAGAAGATACAACAACGAGCTGTATGAGCTGTACCGCGACATGGGCATAGCCAGAAGAGTACGCATCGCGAGGCTACGATGGTTGGGCCATGTAGAGCGGATGGACCCAAACGCTCCGGCTCGTCGGGTGTTCGAAAGCACATTGCAGGGAAATCGCGGAAGGGGAAGACCTCGTCTTAGGTGGCGCAATCAAGTGGATGAAGACCTCAACCGACTTGGAGTGCGAAACTGGAGAGAGCTCGCCCGAGATCGAAATCGTTATAGAAGGATGTTGGTTGAGGCCCAGGTTCACCCCGAACTGTAATGCCCACCTAAGTAAGTAAGTAAACCGATAGCAAAAATATAAATAAAGATACAATGAAAAAGGGATTTTCGCGACCGGAAAAAGACTCTTGATCCCGAATCCCGGGATCTCGGGATTGCCATCACTTCTTCTAAGGCCTTAACTGTCTCGGGTTTATTGGCGTAGTCTAGAGTGCACATTCATACCTCCACAAAAAATAGGTGTTAGATTGCTCGATCTTGGAGGCAACTCACAGTTTCAAAACTCGAAAATGTTAAAAAAATCAGCGTTGTGAGATTCAATTGAACTCTTTTCCAACAATTTTGTAATAGCTTCTATCAACCCATAAAAGGGCCTGCAATAAGGTTTAAAAAAGGAAAAGAAAGACAGGTAGTGGTGCATCGAAGGTCTAAACACAGTTGCTCTGTCATTAAAAGTCCAATCGATACCGGTGGATGAATGTTTCTTTTTTGTCTTGAAAAATCACAATGGATCGTCTGTGGTCTAAGTGTGTCGGCCTTCGTATACTGCCAGCCACATTTAACCTTGTCCTGAAAAGAAACACTAAGTGCGAGGAAATATCCTTGTGCCGGTAGCTGCAACTTCAATATTTTAGCACCTGTCACCGGAATTATTACACCAAACGAAGCGAACATAACAAAATTCAGCAGAAATATTATTCAATTCACATAAAATCACAATGACCAGAAAGTTATTTTGAAGAAAACCATTTAGTGACCACACAGCAGAAGCTCACATTCCGATTTCATCGAATGGATTTAAAAAAAAAAATATTTCCAATTGCACGATGGTCTGTGCATCTACTGCTGCCTCACAATATTCTTGGCTCTCTCCATGCTCTATGTGGTTGAAATTTCAATAAATATTTTCACCTTGCGAATGGAATTTTCTTTCATCCCGTCCGTGTTCTTCCACCTACACCTACCAACCCATAAAAAGGACCTTCTCTACCTTCATTGTGTACCGAAGCGAAAACTAAAAGAAACTCTAAGAACCGAATCGTTCCTTTAACCACCTCTTTTTGTCCTAATGAAATTGGAAATATTTGCATTTTATTGTCCTTGTTATGGAATACTTCATTTTTGCCTCCCACAGTCAGCTGCATACATTCACTATTGCCATTGAATGGAATAACTTTTGGTTTGTTCGTTCTTCGCTTAAATTCACACATACACATATACCCTCACACACACACTCATATCCAAACAATGCTAGAGGCAGAACCAGGCAGGCAATAATTCATCTTTATTTTAGAAAAATTCACTTTAGGTAAGCCAGTTGGTGGCTCGGCGTTTTGGCCAAAACCAACGAGACCGTAGAGAGGAGGGGGCTTTTGCCCAATGCTTTGGTTTTATTTTAATACAGTAGCATGGGCATGGCTACCACCCAATAGTCCCACGATTCCAATAAGAGGGAAGGAATATGCAATAAATTTTGATATATAAAATTTTTTCTTTTTTTTACTTTTCACGTCCTAGCCAAGCTGTTTTGGAATAATATAAACCGATAGCTTTTTCGGCTCCTACTCTAGAATAGACATCAGGGCAATGGGAATGGGTAGAAGAAGCAGTGCCCGGTGCAGCAGTAGCAAATTTCGGAACATGTTACCTAAATATTTCCGCTGTTCTCTTTTAGTTTATGAGTTTTGCAAGCGGTTTTATGTTCGGTGCTTGTAAGTGTAGAAAAATTAATGGATTCTTGTGTTTGTTGCCATTTTATTTGCACTTAGATGTGAGGGGAGCAAAGCAGGTAATGAAGGTATATCGTATATTTCGGAGAATTCCTACTTTTCGACTGCAGTTTATTGAATAGAGGTGATGGAGTATTTGAATAGGTTTGCAACCACTGCAACACAAGCACCACTGCTTTCTTTTTGAGTAAATGTGTTCATGTTTTGTTTTAGATATTTGAAGTGGATGATTTATTGACGTCAATAGATTTTTATTCAGCTGGTTTCAGTTTGCACCTTTGATCTATAAAAAAGCATTTAAGTGTTGTAAGTAAGCCTAACAAAATGATTTTGAACCTGCAAGGCTTTGTGTTTTTCTTTTGAAGGTAAACTTCCTATGGTACTTGCAATGTTTTGTGTTTTAGGAAACGATGTCACTGTATTTTATTGTAAGTGTCTGTTTGTCTGTATGCCATGTTGCTAAGAAGTGGATGGTACGAGGGCGGTTTGATAAGTCAGTTACTTTTTAAATAAAAAAAAATTTTTTCTCATTTTTCGACATTGGTGGTCTAGTATAACGAATGATCGATATTACGAACACTTTTTTCAAGTCCATTAGGTATTCTATATAACGAACAAATAACGAATTTAAGACAAAATGGCACTGAAAACTCTAAAGTCTTAGTTCTAAAAAATTTACGGGAAGAGGCATTCAACAATAACATTCGACACCCAAAAAAACAAATGCATATTAAAGATTTTTTCCTTAAATTTGAGTTCAAATTGAGTCTATTTACATAAAGATTTGTATGACAAAAACGTTTCGATACAACGAATGGACTCTGGACATTATATCGTTCGTTATACTGGGCCACCACTGTATTCTCTTATTAGCTCGATACATTTAGCGTTAGGTTTTCTCGAATTCCCTCAAAACAAGCATTTGATTCATTCGACCCAAATCTCTTACCACCCAGCCATTTCTTTAAATTTGGTAACAGGAAATAGTTGTTGAAGGCTTAATCTCGACAATATTGAGTAAAGGGTAGTAAAGGAGTTCGTAGCCCAATTTATGAATTTTTGCCATGTTGACACGTGTGTTCATGTGTAGTGTGCACCCGGGCGATGAAACAGCACTCTTCTCTTCGGCAAATGCGGTCGCTTCTGCTTCAAATCGAAATCGAATCTATACAAAAGTTCTGAATAACATTCTCCATTTATCGTTTTATCATTTTCAAGGTAATTGGTGTGAATAACATAGCGTGAATCCCGAGGAACTATGGCCATGACCTTGTTATCCGACAAACCGACCTGAGCTTTCTTTGGTGCACGTTCACCTGGAGAAACCCACTGTTTTGACTGTTCCTTGGTCGCTGGTGTATTGTAATGAATCTAGGTTTCGTTCACGGTAACAAAACAGTGCAAAAAGTCATTCGAATTGCGCCTGAACATCACCAAATACTCCATTGAAGTTATCACACGGTTCCGTTTGTGGTCGAGTCGCGGCATCCTTCGCGCGGACAGCCTTTTTCATATGTAAATATTCATTTAAAATGTGATTTTCCCGCTCAGTTGAGAATCCTACACGCACTTTCATTCTCCGATCGTTCAATATCAATCCATGGATTTGATCAACGATTTCTGGTGTGACGACCTTTTTTGGGCTACCTTGACGTTCGGCATCACTTGTGCTGATACAACCACATAACTAAACTCCGTTAACCATTTTGTATCCTCTTGTAATTTCCTTTTGAAGCTTCTTTTTACTCATATTGGATCCGAATTCCACTCTTTGTTTTCCGGTTTTGCTTTTGTGGCATAACGAAAGCTTCAATTAATTTACTCTTTAGCAGAAATCAAATTAAAAACTCAACATGCGGTATCGTCTCAAAATAAAAAAAAAAAACTGCAGCTTCTATCTTTGAAGTGTGTGGCCATTTTTTTCTTACTTTATGTTGAAACAATGTGTGGAGTGGAAAGGAAAATTCAACATCGAACCAGTGCATAGCTAGAAAAGATTACGCGTCTTGGGACAACAATGGTTATGACGCATGTAGAGCAGACGGACATCTAAGTAGCTATGCACGTTCTAATTTGATTTTTTTTAAAAGCACATTGCAGGGACTTGTGGATGGGGAAGACGTTGTTTTGGGTTGCGCAATCAAGTGAAGGAATACCTCAACCGACTATAAGTACAAACCCATAGAGAGCTCCCCTGAAATCAAAATTGTTGGTGGAGGCCCAATCTGACTTTGTATATACTGTATTACCCATTTAAAGAAAGTAAGTGAGCCAAATTCCCCATTATTTTTCCTCTTTTGTATCGTTTTATAGGCTCTAAAGCATTGTGAAGCTAAGCAATGTGTTTAGTGCTTTATAACGAGAACGAATTCCCGATGCTTCCCTTTTGCTGTCTAGTTCACCAGAATCCTTGCAGCTAATGATCAATCGCCTTTATAACTACTGTAAGCTCTTGAATATAAGCGTTAACTCGGAAAAATCCAAAATAATGATTTGCAAGAAAGGTGGAGGGAGGCGCAGTAGAAAGGAAAGATGGTACTATAATGATGTAGAACTGGAAGTGGTAGCGGAATATAAGTACTTAGGTGTTCTGCTCACCAACGGCTTTACCTTGCAAAAAAAAATTATTAGCAAAGTCTAAAAACGCAATAAACGCAACGTGGAAAGGATGTTTTGGAAATTGGTTCATTTCATATAGCAGCAAATATAAAGTTTTTGAAGCAGTTGCAGAGTCAGTGATGTTCTATGCTGCGCAGATATGGGGACATAAATAATACGAGGAGGTCGAGAAACTTCTAAAGTTTTACATCAAAAGAAAATTTCATATCCCTTCAAACGCCCCAAACTATTTACTCATGGTCGAAACTGGACTTTCACCTCTGTTTATTAAGACCTTAAAACTGCAGGTAGATTATATCTTAAAAGTGATGAAAATGTCTAATGAGCGTCTACCAAAAAAAATCAGCTCTAAAAAATATTGCGGATGGAACAAGTTGGTACGCGGAATGGTTAGATCTGGCACTGCAGTGTGACATGGCCGTGGACTTAAGTCTAGGAAATAAAGACAACTGGAAAAACGAGATGTATAGGCTGAAGCTGATACAGAAGGTGGATGAGCTATATGCATCTAAATACACGCAAGATGCTGAATCATCAGTTTTTAGATCTATTTACAGTCGTTTAGATCATAATTTGGGAGAGAAAAACTATTTTCATGACAACAACAGCATACAAGAAATATCCATGATGATAAGGTTGAGAGGAGAACTTTTGAGCCTAAATTATGTGCCACACAGAGATGGTTTACCATGCCTTTGCGAATTGTGTAATTTGAAAGAACGAGAAGATGTCCTGCACTTTATTTAAAAATGCACTACAGGAAACAAGATTGCATGTCTTTGGAAAAAGTTTTCTAACGGATGAAGATTGCTTTAATGTGTTGAACCAAGTCGATATGAAGAAACAGTTTTTATTTTCCAAAATCGCTCTTGCATACAGACAAAAAAATTATGACCGGAAGTTTCTGAAATTTTAAACTACATAAACATTTTTTTACTTTTTATTAGTTCTTTTTTAAATTGTCAATCTGTCAGACGGCAAAAGCCAAGTCCATTTGTTTTCGTTAAATTTTGAAAAAAAAACTTATGATTTAATAAAAACCAACTAACTAACTAACTAACTACTAATCTTAATCTGTTGATCCTTCTGCAATGGTTCAAAGTACAATATTAGACCGCTTAGTCTCTTCTTTAATAACCACCACTGGTTGATTCTGGCTTGGTGGCAAATAAATCATATCCCATATTAAAAAACCGAATACCATAGCATCTCACAAAGATTATAAGAAGCTAAAAGGACCTTATCTTAAAATTTATAAAAAGTTGGTATGTTTACATAGGTACTGTTGGCTTGGATGTCCTTTGAACGAAATAGCGAAATTTAAAATTGGAATATCTACTTAGAACCATAAAATTGCAATACACAGAGGCTATGTGAGATTAAAATTCTCTTCGTCCTCTCATTAAATTTTTGTTATCTGTTTATGCTGAGAGCAAAATTAATGAATATAGAAGGTGAATTACGAGTATGTAGGTGTACAAGCCCCACACAGGGAAGCTTCTTGTGCAATTCATTTGATTCAAAGGCAGACAGTCATCAGCAGCAGAAAATATTTGAGTTCTTTAACATCAAACGCGACACAGATACACTTTGATTTATTAATTTCATATAAGGCTGAGTCTGCTGGCTTTTCAATCGTAAAAATATCCTCCATTGAATGCTGAGCACGTATCTGCAATTCCATTAAATGCAGCATAGAAATTCATGCTATTTCGAACTACATATATTCTTTACTTTGCCTCTCAGTTCTTCATCCTTTCAATTTCTGCTGCTATTCATTTTGTACCGATGTCATTCTCTAAAGTACCAACGCGATGGCATCCTTGTTATAATTTTCTTTTGAGCTTGATGTAATTGAAAAGGCGAGTAGAAGCAGCTAGAGGTGAATAGTGAGTGGAAAAAAAAAGATAACCTTCATCAATGACCTTCACCCTCTAAGCGAATGAGTTTCCTATTTAATTTTCAGCTTTGACTTAAAGAAACACTGATATTCATCGCTTGAACGCTTTGAACGCTTATGTCCTTGTTGCTTTTCTTAATTTTTTTCATCTCAAAAAATCAAAGCAAATCGCGATTGGTAAGGCAAATATCGATATGTTGAGGAAAACTTACTTGAATCACTCAATAAGATAGGACATGACAAACTTTTGTATGAACACCTTTTGCATTCCACATCAGTTAAAATTAACTTGTGTGTCCGCAACACGCAAGGCTACCCTCATATGACCAACGAAAACCATAATTGAATCGACCTACCCACATTTGCCGTTGGCTAATGATTTAATCAGGTCCGCAGCTTCCAACAGCAGTGTTCCAACAAACACAGTCATACATTTATTATATGAGCTACCAGTGGCGTGGCGTGGATATTTTCAAATGGTAAGTCGAGAAAAATGAATCACCTACGAGTTCATATGAAAACGGTCAATCCGAAATGTTGCTATACCTCCGATTTTGCTCAAACTTTGTAGAAATGTTCCTTTGCTATCGAAATACGAAATCGTCAAATAACATACATAACATACTCAAAGAACCGAACATAGTGATTTTATGGGCTGCAGACTTTGCACTCTTAAATTGTCTGTATTCAAGCGATTTGGACGATTAAGGTGTCATTTTAAAGCTGATAAAGCATTCTTTTCAAATCAATCAAAAGGTTTAAGATATTTGAGTTGCTTTAGAAACCTGATCCTTTTGAAATCAACACATTTTATATACATTTTTGCCATTTTTGAAGTAGTCCTGTGCCTAAAATATCAATAGTAAGTCCTTAAAAATTTCCCTGATTAAAAAAAAGCTTATTCTTTTAATAAAACACAATTCTTAGTTTCAAAGACTTTTTTTAATATCGTTCTATCCAAAAAAATTTTAAATTTTTTTTGTAAGCTTGTTTTTAATCAGCTGTAGCTTCAGTGTACATGCGAATAACAAAATGAAATTTCGAAGACTTAAGACTTTTTTAAGACTTAAAGTTGAAGAATAGACCTTTAAATCCTGCCCACTCCCGTATTGATATCTTGCAGTCAACATTCCCAAAAATGTGCCCAAAGATTGGCTTTTTCCATAGCTTAGAAATAAGCTTGTTTTTAATCATCTGTAACTTCAGTGTGCATCCGAATAACAAAATGAAATTTTCAGGACTTATAGTTGAAGAATAGAACTTTAAATTCTACCTGCTTTCATTTTGATATCTGGTAGTCAACATTCACAAAAATGCTCCCAAAGATTGGCTTTTTTTCAAAAGCTCAAAGTTTAAAAGGTACATAAAAATTTGTTTTTTGATCAACTTTGGATTTTTTATTTTGTAATTATTGTAAGGTTTAATTAGGGAAATTTTAAGGGACTTACTATTGATATTTTAGGCACAGGACTGCACAGGACTACTTCAAAAATGGCAAAAATGTATATAAAATGTGTTGATTTCAAAAGGATCAGGTTTCTAAAGCAACTCAAATATCTTAAACCTTTTGATTTATTTGAAAAGAATGCTTTATCAGCTTTAAAATGACACCTTAATCGTCCTAATCGCTTGAATACAGACAATTTAAGAGTGCAAAGTCTGAAGCACATAAAATCGCTATGTTCGGTTCTTTGAGTATGGCTGGAGGGGAGAGGAAAATTTAAAAAAAAAATCCTTTGACTATTTCGTATTTCGATAGCAAAGAAACATTTCTAAAAAGTTTGAGCAAAATCGGAGGTATAGCAACATTTCGGATTGACCGTTTTCATATACACAAATTAATAAGGAATAAACAGAAGGTACCTTAAATTCCAAACGTGGATTAATCGAAGCCAATTTTTCTATACTTTAAGTCATTTAGGTTGAAATTCACTTTAAACTTGCAAATAATTCAAAACAATGATCAGTAGAACAAAAAAAACAGCACAACAAAACCGAATTCGCCGTACATTACTCTAAGGCGAAAACTGTATTATTTGTTCCAAGCAGAAATTGCAGTAAGACGAAAATTATCGTCTTACTTTTTTCAATAAGAGAACGTGTATTGAAAAGGGTGTCACCGGGGTGGAAGTATATCGTAGGAAAGACAGGGATAAACACAGAATATGTTCTGCGCGGCGATTTTCAATGCTTTGTGTTTTGTGTATGCCTTGTGTATTGTGTGTGTATCTCGCAAATTTAAAAGTGCTTGAAGAACATTGTATGTATGTGCAAAGATAGGCTGTTGACTGCTTAGTTGTAGACTTATGTTGCTGGTTTTTTCTACGAACAAGGGACACATTTTAAAAGGTAAGACGATAGGAATCGTGTTATATGGACGCCACGCCACTGTGAGCTACGTTGTTTGCTTCCGAAACGCCCGTCCGTCGTAGCGATTTACCTAAATTAATGTTAAGTGCTCACCTTCATTGTTAAGCACATGAAATGGAGTGGCGACGATATGTAGGTATTGATATAGATGTGAGTAGCATGAATATATTTAGTTTTATTTACTACACACGCACACACTATACTATACAACTAAAGGGATTGTGTATAGATTATAGTTGAAGAGATGACATTATTTAGTTGACTGCTCAAATCTTAATGAAGCCCATAAGGAATACCTAATTAAGTATATTAGCAACGGGTGCAGGGTCGATGCATTTTGAGCATATTAACTCATTCTTGGTTTGCTATTTGTTTTGCTGTAACCCAAGTCAGAGACTCACTTCAATTTCACTTCATTAATGCTGTGTGTGTCTTAAAACAAAAAGCATTTTTTCATGCAGCTTAGATTGCGAGCCAATTTTTTATGCATGGCTAAATAAAAAGTCAAAATCTGAATACAGAATGAAAACATCATTGGGACAATCACACATCAAAAAAATAAAAAAAAATCGAAGGTGCGGTTTCAATGACATACGATATAACTTTTGAAAAAGATTGAAGGCATCGAAATTAAATGACTCACAATTCTCTGAAATTTGGAGGAGGTGATGGTAGGGTTCCTATAATCATTGGAGTAAGGGTTCCTCCTACCATCGTACAAATGGAAGAGAGCTACACAAAACTGCGATAGTTACTATTTCATCAGGCTGATGTCTCACACTCTGGTGATTTTAAGAGGGTTTAAGGTGCCTACGACTTTCCTTCCTTGATTTTTAATTAACATTTTTGTTATTTGCCTGTTACGCGAGAGGTTCTTGGTCCGAATACCAATAGAAGACAACAATGTTTTTCGGCGTGCATCACCGTTCACGAGAAATTGGTAAGTCCTCCGATTGTAAAATCATTGCCATGAAAAGGGCTTTCTCGATTAGCCGTCCGGAACCGTAAGCGAATTGTAGGTCCCCTCCATTCTTTGACAAGGAATGGTTGTGAGAAATGCGCTAGGCCTTGGAGCTCCTCGCTCTGTTGCGCCACTCTTTTTACTAATTTATTTATTTTGTTTTGAATTTTTTGTCAGGATATAGAGGTTCACTTTTGATAGATATTTCACAGGTATAATGATTTAAGTTTTTTGGCCGATCAATGCCCTCGACTGATGAAATCAACGAAAATTTCTAAAAAGAGCCAACGACAATGAGTCATATTTGGAAACTAGTCGGGCTTACAGAAACTTATTCCTACTCCAGCTTAGCATGTCTCGGCTCTCTGCCGTGATTGGCATTCTCATGCACTAACTCATTTGCTGCCCACATGATGAGAACGGGAATTATCACAACCAAGACCAACTTATGTAGAGAACCCCTAAACGAAGGCGCAGGGACATAAGTCCCCGGGACATAAGTCCCAACTTTTATTTTTGGGTCTTATGTCCCATCTAAGTGAGACATAAGTCCCAACTTCGATTTGGGAGTTATGTCCCACGCCATCGGGACATAAGTGCCAACTTTTCAGGAATAGAGCTTAGTAAATCGTTGTACATTTCTACTAGGCAACCAAACAATTTTTGCTTGCCATAAAGTTGTTGGTCCTTGACACCTTTCTCTCAAGTGATTTTAGGTAATGGAACAAATAACCTCTAGATAATCTCAGAATCGTTATATACTCTTTGAATACCGATTCGAAGGCTCTGTTCGAAATATTATATTCCATCCAGCGGGCAATGGAAAATGTTTACTTTAATTATAGCTGAGGTATTTGCACATATAGTTCCTCCGACTTTCTACTCATTAGAAAGTAGAGATATGGTTTTCCGGAATTAGGAGATAATATTTTACTTGTAGAAGTTAGTAAAATTTTTTTAATTTAATTTCTTTTTTAAATTAAAAAAATTTTACTAACTTCTATACAAGTAAAATATTATCTCCTAATTCCGGAAAACCATATCTCTACTTTCTAATGAGTAGAAAGTCGGAGGAACTATATGTGCAAATACCTCAGCTATAATTAAAGTAAACATTTTCCATCGCCCGCTGCCCTTACAACATATTTCAAACAGAGCCTTCGAAACGGAAATCAAAATTTTTTTGAGTTTCTTTTTTAAACTAAAATTTTTTTACTAAATTCTAAAAGTAAAATAACATCTCCTAATTCCGGAAAACCATATCTCTACTTTCTAATGAGTAGTAAGTTTGCTTTTTGAAAAAAGAAGCTTCAATAATTTGAGAAAAACACAGACAATTTTTCAGAAGGGCTTCTGAAAAAAATGTCTTAGCTTGTAAAAATTATATTCGGAGGGACAAAAGTCCCAACTTTTATTTTTGGGACTTATGTCCCATCTAAGTGAGACATAACTCCCAAATCGAAGTTGGGACTTATGTCTCACTTAGATGGGACATAAGTCCCAAAAATAAAATTTGGGACTTATGTCCCGGGGACTTATGTCCCTGCGCCTAAACGAACAGGTACAGAAATGATCAATGCACTTCCTCTGTGAGTGCCCAAGCTTGACTCACATCACAAAAAATTCCTCGGAGAATACTTCTTCGAAGAACTGGGTGAGATCTCTAACCTTCTACTTCTTTTTCTTCTACTTCTAACGGCATTATAAAGTCCATTCAAGGCTCCATGTTTCAGTGAGGGTTCTCCAACTCAATAACTTAGTCACCAACTCAACCCCCACTTATCATCCGCTATTCTCCCGGAAAGCACAACGAATACCTGAGATCCGAGTGAGGTGCTGCCTATAGATTGATTATAGAAGTGTGGTGTGATGACTGGTGCCTAAGTCCTTACCTACCGTACTACTTTTAGTTTTCATATCCTTTCATCATTTTCCACATCATTTAAATCTTTGTTTTTAAAAAAACCGTTAAGTTTAAAAAAAAAATTCCCATTTCTCTTTTTAAGTTTTTGCTAAGACATGAACAGAGTAGATTTGGGATTGTCTCTTCTTCCTTCTCGGTTAAGCATCTTCTGCAAAAGTAATTTGATGGATCACCAAGACTTGTGGCGTGTCTACCTATGAGGCAATGTCCGATAAAATGTAATCGATTTTGAAACCAATATGCAATTTGCTTATGTACAGCAACTGTCTTGTGTATTTTAGATCTAGTTTTGGCCATTATCTGATTTTGTTTCCAAACAAGTAGTGGTGTTACTCCACCTTATGTTTGTTTTACCCATGGCATATTGCTTTAGTATACTTATGTATGTAGCGATAGACAACCTGCTGGCTAAGATCGGTATACCGGTTCCATTTTTGGCAAGTTCTTCGGCCTTGCAGTTACCAAGGGTATCTCTGGGTGAATATTGAACTGTTCAGCAATCTCCGTGAGAGATAGGCGACAGTTGAGGGCGGTTACTCAGTTCGTGTAAACAGCGCCCAGTGATTTGAGTGTTGCTTGGGTGTACGAGAATATTCGTGTTTTTGCTGGTGATACCACGTTTTAGACTACCAATGAAGATATTTCTCAAAGAAGGTAGCAAAAGGTTTATACTTTCCCGCAACATAGCTGGATTAACACCGTCAAAAGATACCATGACATATTTGACAAGCCCCGTCCGTAACAACTAACGATGACGTGTACCAGCTACGTCGAGAAGATTTATCGGATTCACCTGATCTAAAATAAATTGTTGTGGTCCGATTGATACCAGGTCTCCTGGAAAATGAGTTTCCAGCATAAGACTCAATGTCTCTGCTTTACTCTCGGTATAGGAACCATCTAATTTCCTAGGTGCTTCTAGTTTGCTTACCATGCTCCTTTTAAGGACTTTGACAAGTCGGCTAGTTCACTGAGTGTTTCAAAACTTTCACAGAATTCTTTGTAAGAGGCATTCTTTGACCATCGAATTAATCTTTTAAAGTCCTTCTGTATAGATCGGTCTCCCCCGAGGACTTCACCTTGTCGATTGGTGGGGGGGGCTTACGTCTGGCTCGTTTTGAGCTTAAGAGACATACTAAGAAAGTCCAAGGTGTGCGTGGCTGGCTGCTGGTTTCAGCCTTGATCAGTGGCTGGCTGCGTACATTGAGGTTGGCAGGCCTCGAGTATTGGGGTACTCATCTGCAAGTAACCTTCGGGTTGCGAGGCTTCACCAGAGGTTGAGGTCTGGTACCGCGGGAGATAGGGGCCCCCGGGACGACGTTCTGCGCTTGAGGTGCGGGGCGTTGTCTTGGCCTATCTATGAGGTTGGCCCCCTTGTGGGAGCATCGCGGGGGCTGTGGTTATCCGAATGCGGAAACAATTGGCATTCTTCATTGAATGCAAGAAGTGTAGGTCGGCTTCGCCCCTCAGCAAGGGGGTAGGCTTGCCTCAACGAGTTCACTTTTGCGACTGGGCAACTAGGGTGGTGGTTGACACTAAATTCAACTCCGCTATGTTGAGTAGGTTCGCCGTGAAATTAAGACTCATATGTCAGGTGTTCACGTTAAACAAAGACTTAACTGTATAGATCGGTACAGGTTCCAGTCAACCTCTGATCTTAGCCATAACGTTATACTACATGCGGTTTGTCCAAAAACGCGTACTTTATTTGGAGTGGTTGTGCTCACTAAAGAATTAAATGCGGACTAGTCTCAAACCTCAAAGTAAATGATAAAAATTATTTTATGCACTTCATCTACACAAAACATTTAAAGCAATATGTCGCTCATGGAAGTGTCACTCGTTTGAGACTAGAAAAACGGTTTCATCCGTCTTCGCTTCATCTGCAAATTTTTTCAACAACAGAAAATATAATTAATTAAATTTTTTGCAGTAGTTGCCCATGAGCATAAGCTAATTTATTTTTATGAAATTGGACATAGGTATACCATAGCCGCAAGACAATTTTCTCAGAAGACAGAAATCATTTCCGAACGTAGTGACCATTCAGGTCATTAACACTCCACTGTATTTTTGAAATTATGAAACAGGACACATAAAGTCTCTGTAAATTTGTAATAAGCTTTGGTGTAAAAGAAAAAAATTGTATAAGAGCATTAACTTTAAGCAACTTTTCAAAGATTTTAAGTGTCAAGTCAAGTACCAACCGACTTGTCAGTGGCCAGTACAGTCGCTTTGTAACATAAATTACTTTTTGGTCTCTTCAAACACTAGCAAACTACCAATTTTATATTTACTTTGTCCTTGACAGAAACGAAGAACCCACTCTGAAATGAATGCCAACCAACAAAAAGCCAAAAAACAAACACCAATCACAATCGTTTCATCAAAAAAAGATAAAGCAACCATTTTATTTTGAATTTTCATAGTCTCAATTTTTGAAACGACTTTTCTGGAACCAAAACAAAAAAAATAAAGAAGGAAAAACGATGAGGGAAAAAAATTAAATCAACAAAACTCGACCTTCTCTCCGGACAGGCAGCGCCTTGTCAATTGCCTAGTGCGATGTTTGGTGTAAATGAAAACCATAAAGCTCCCCCGCGATTCAATAATTTTCTTGTTTTCCTTTTCCTTTCACACTTAGCTGAATTGAGTTGGTTTTCCTTCTCAACAAAAAAAAGTTGTAAAAAAATCCTTACGACATTTCAATAGCAGTTAGTTTATTTTTCAACCTTCCCCGTATTATTTTTTTTTTTTTTTCATTATGTTATCATTGCGATACGAAGGCTCTTCTATACACAGAGGGGCTCATTTTCACACTCAAACACGACCGATCTGCATTAAATCAAGTGGAAAACACTTATATCGCCCTCGAGGTGTCTTCAACGTCCTTCGATACACCGCCACCGGGGAGGGCAAGAAAAATACCAAAGGCGAAAAAATGAATGAAAATCTATACTCAAAGTAAAAAAACAGGACACACAAAAGCAAAACGATGAACGTCAGAGTGAACAGTACTAAAAACAGAAAAAGGAAGAAAGAAAAAAACAACGAAAGCATACCCAAACTTACAGCCAGCGCAGCTCGGAAAAAGCGGACAAATAAATCGCATCCACTTTTGGATTTAATGGGAGGAAATATTTGAACATTATTCTCAAAAGCAAATCATCAAATGGTCCTGGATTGTGTGCTGTGGCTGCATATCCTCGCAGAGACAGAATCAAAACAAAAAAGCCGAAATCTTTGTATACAAAAACAACTCAAGGATGTGGAATGGCAGTCGGAGCAAAACAAAAATGAAACAATTCTTTTTTCCTTCTCACATTGACCGACCTAACCAACTACCATACCATACCAACTAAAAAGGATAAAAATATGCTATAGCAATTTGGTTAAAGGATATACAAAACAACAAAAACGAAGATGAGAAAAACGTGAATCGAATTACTTTCAACGTACCTATAGCCGGCTATGGCTATGGCTACATTGTTTGTATACGTCGGCGTCGGTCGGCGTCGGCACTAGAAAGAAAAATTACTCAGCAGAAAAAATGTAAAAAATTACATTCATTTATATTGTAATTTTACCTACAAATTCGTCTCTGAACATTATTTGTATAAATGGGGGAGGCCTTTGATTCCCAATGGTCATTTGTGTTACTTTTTTTTCTTCTTCTGTGTTAGTCCGAAGGCATTAATTCTGGAGTGAAATGGAAAGATGATGGAGAAAGGAACTGCTGAAAATGTCATCCATTGATTGTCACATTTATGTCGGTGATAGAGATCACTAAGGCAATTCTGACGAGTAGGTAGGTATACAGAAAAAGATAAGAGAAGTCGTTCTGGCTTTGTGTGTACAATTTCATATCGAATGGTGCAAAATGAATGACATTATTGATGTGAAATACGAGTGTAATCAAAAACTATGAAATGAAATGATAAGAAAATATATAAACACAAATGGCGTGGTGATTGGAAATGACATGAAGATGGGAATGAGGAGTTAGAATTCTGGCATTGTACACAATTGTTATCGCTGTCCATTGTTTGTGTATGTCAGAATGCCTTGAGAATACCTAGAAGGACTTCCTCAAACTATGGAACATCAATATGTGCTTTGTGAGTTATCTGCAAATAATTCATGTTGTTGAACAAATTCTTGTCGTGTGCTACCAAATCGATTGTCTAGTGATTAGAGTGTCAGACTATTGCTTTGGAGTACAATTCACCCAGATTTGTGAATCCCCTGAAAATTTATAATACCGACGGAAAAATCGAAGGTACTGTCCTTTTCTTTGACCTAATAACCCGCTCAGAGCAGAAAACGCCGTGAGAAATGAAAAAAACCCCAAGGTCTTGGCGTATTTCAAGCCGTTGCTCCCACGGTTGCCACTTGCCAAAATGAAAGTAAAAGTGATCAAACATAGCTTAAAATGAACAAAATTATGATTGTTTCCGATGAAGAAAGAAGGGAAGAACTCCAACTTCTTAAACGGAAAAAGCAGCATGAGAAGCGCTTGTTTAAAGAAATATAGAAATGTCAAGATAGTACGAGCATCAGAGTTTGTACCAAAAGTTAAAAAAAAAAAATCATGCCAAAGTGAAAAACAAAGAATCAAACCCGTAAAGACACCAAGGAAACGTAGTGTTAGAAACAAAGTCATTTCTGCGGATCTGAAAAAGTTACTTTTGCAGACTCAACTTAGACGATGATCAAGATACTTTAGATCAAAAGAAGTTAGGGTCGCAAACTCCTATGTTAGCTTAAACCTAATATGACTGGACTTGCAGGCGGTCTCGACTCCGAAATTTCCAAGGATGCTAGAGATTAGCTTGAAAGGAGAAAGCACCAGCTGCATAATTTAGTCGGGAGGAAGTCATAAGACTATTAAACTCCAAAGGACGACAGAGAACACAAACTTACTTTTGACACTCGGAATAGATCCAGATGTTGCCAATGGCTGGCTTATAAAGGTTTAGCGTGTAAGTCTTAGGGTAGGGGTTGGGCACAGTGGCAAACAACTAACTAAGCTATGAGGGGTAGTAACATGGTGGACCGCACTTGACAAACAGGTAAACTAAAACAAGCTTTACAAAGTTCAGCGAACGGGAAGTATGTGCATCAGCGGCGCGCTAAGGACAAGGGACAACTCATTCGGATGCTCTAGACCTACTATTTAACCTAACACCCTCAGACATTTTCGGCAAAACAGTCAACAGCGAACTCAGCTACTCAACTTAAATCTAACTCACATAGTGTACCAACAATCAAATTGGTCACACTAATACTTTGAAGAACTTAAGATTCATCCCGGATCGAATAGACAACACCATCCTTAAGTTGGTGTTTGATAATAGTTTTTAAATAACCATACCCCAAAGAGAAGCTTGGGAGAACAGCAACTCTCTTGGATAATGTAGCCTTAAACTTCTGCACTGACGGATGTAAGACCTGTGATAGTGTGGGAAAAGGAATTTTCTCGAAAGGGCTGAATTTAAGCATTTTCTTCCACCTACCTGACTACTGTAGTGTGTTTCAAACGGAGATTCTGGAGATAAAAGAAGTCCTCTCCTGACTTAGAGAAAAAATTGTATCCTCCCCGGATATTCGCGTCTTCACGGAGATAGTTCTTGACTCTGTCACTACAAAATCCAAGAACGGTCCAAAACTGTCGCACGTCTCTAAAGGAAATGTCAGAACAGTTCAACATTCACCATTCATGGGTATCGGATCACAGGGATATATTCCAGGCAACTGCATGCACGGTTGCCAGTTTGGTCATTTATGACCAAATCTGGTCATTATTTTTTTAATTGGTCACATGGTAATTTTTTATTGCATTTGGTCATTTTTTGAAATAAGAAAAACTTTTCAGTTTTTAGGTTCTCAAAAATGAAATATATGCACGAAGCAGTTCTCTTATCGTATGATATGAAAATTGCATTAATAAGTTCGTTCGTTAAAGCCCAGGTGGGTTATGCTCATAACATTATGCTGTTAACACCTAGTGCCCAGACGTTGTTATTATTCCTCACCCAAATTCTCCATTTTGTGTTGGAAATCATATTGAAAAAAAGCATAAGGCTATGAGCATTAACTCGTCTGGACACGCAAAGTGTACTGCTCAGGCAGAAAATTCAGTTTTTGTCTTGAGCATCCAGTCACTTTCTTTCTCACCCCGTTGGCCAATGAAATGACAGATATAACGATATGATTGTAACCTGTCAACCTGTCTGGACAGGCACAAAGATCTTCGGCTGATACTCCCACACGAGAAACTTACAGCGCTCAACTCGATTTAATTGGAGTGCTCTAAAGGAACGGATGCTTTCGAGTGACAAGACCGTTGTCAGCATACGAGTTTGGCAACTCTAACTTCTTATAGGCCTGGAGTATGGCGTTCTTGATCATTGTTTCAATTGAGCCTGCAAAAGTAGTTTTTCCAGATCCTCAGAAGAGACTGCGTTTCTACCTTGCTTTGCCTTACTTGCTTGCTTTAACGGGATTGGTTCTTGGTTTTCCACCTTGGCATGTTTTTTTTAACTTTTGGTACAAACTTTGAAGCTCATAACTATCATGACATTTCTATAATTCCTCAAACGAGCGCTTCCTTCCTTTTTCTTTCTTCATCGGAATCAACCATTATTTTGGTAATTTTAAACAATGGTTGGTCATTTTTATTTTCATTTTTGGACACATATTTTTTTGGCAAGTGGCAACCGTGACTGCATGGCAGACGAACTCGCCAAAAAAGGAACAATTTCTGATCTTCTACCTGAAAGGAACAATGTAGGTACAGGGTTAACCTATCGCTAAATTAATGCTGAAACGAAAAGAAAAATCCCATACAAAAATGACAGGACGGAATCGTAAACAAAAATTTCGCTCACCTTTTCGTCGTGCAGTAAGCTACTGCTCTGCGAAAAGGGTATAATAGGTGGATAATTGTAGTAGATCTTTTAACTACAATTTTTATAATTCTTCACACTTTTCCGTCCATTTATTTTCCCTTTTCCGTTTCATTTATCCCCCCGTTACAATAAATGCTTGCGAAATTTTGACATTTCTATTGTTTTTTTTTTTGTTTTGTGTATTTATTGTGCCATTTGAATAGAATTTTATAAAATAGAAAATGGAAGAATTTTATTTAGACAAAGTTTGAAATAAATCGATAAAGTAGTTTTGAAATGGCTATGAACATGACCTTTGAAAATTGAAAAAGTAATTGTGAATGTTTTAGCTACACGTCGCGTCGTAGTGGAATCAATACGAGCAACCGAATTGCTATTCCAACAAAGTATGATAGGAAGCTCTGAATCTGACATTGCCGAATTGATTGATTACGTTTTCAAAATGCTTCGCCCCGATGAGCAGTTTCTATTCACACAGAATGCATTTATGATTGGTGGATGCGTTCAATTGCCAGGTACTTTTTCTAAGAAGGTAACTTACAAGTTATAATTTAAAAAATCATTTTTCAGGATTCAAAGAGTGGATCTCTAAGGAAATACTAGAGATGAGGCCTTTCCAATCACCGGACAACATTTTTGCGACTGATTCAGCATATTTGGATGACTGGTTTGGAGCAAAAGAGATCGCCCGCAGTGAGAATCTGGACAAATTTGTACAACAAAAACCGACTATGAAGAACAAGGGTGGCGAATATTTCGAAGAACACCCAACCAACAACTATTTTTTCAGCACATTAGCACCCATTGTAGCCGAAACATCGACCGAATCAATGAAAACTGAATAAAAAGGTTTATTTACTTTTGGGTTTTTTATCTTTTATTTTAAAAAATAGTTGAAAACTTATAGATTTACTTCTTGCTGTTCAAGGTGATTCCATCGTATTTCTGTTGGAACCACTACATGGCATCTTCCTTTGTCAAAACGATGTTGGAATCCAACTTTCCAGCCTTACGTTTGCTGTGGGCCACATTGTAACCCGAAAGCAAAAAAATATAAAATTTGTTGAGACTTTTAGTCAACGAATCACCGTAGAACTTATCGATAAAACGGCTAAGCAAAACGCTTTTCATGTGTCACTGGTCAGTAAAAGCCGTAGACACCTAATTAAGTGCAAATATCATTAAAAAAAAATATAACTAACCTGGTCTTCCCAAGACAACGTAGAAATCCAAACTGTAGATTGAGGGATCGTATTTGATACCCAAATCAATGTGTTCCTGGATACCGAACCGAAGTTTCCTGTGGATGAGACGTTGTCCCTCCTCAACTCGTATTCACGGACCTTAAGGCCACGCTCCAAAATCTCTTCGTGCTTAGCGCCACGAACTGTGCAGTGAACAGCGATTTTTTCATTACTTCTGAAGCAAAGTTTTCGAAAAAGTAGTTCCCGCATATGGTTCATAGTTAGTTTTGTTAACACATTTTATGATAAAAACATTAATTTGTTTTATTGCTTCTTGTGACACTTTAGACTTGACTTTGCCTGTCACTTTTCTAAACAGCTGATTATACTCTACACAAATATTTTCCGCTGAGTTTCGTTGCTCGTGGAGATCAACGAAAAATTCCGTTTCGCATCAGCAGCGTACTAGGCTTAAGGCAGGACGCCTCTGAGAAGATGAGCACTAGATGGTTGCAGAGTAATACATGTCTTATGACTAAATGAATTTGGCCATGTGTGAACTCGAAGCGTTCAAAGAGCTCATTGAATCTAAGTCGTCTGCACATTAGTACCACTATAGCACTATAGGTGTCTTTACAGGAGACTTGGTATCTACTCGAACGACTTCTGCAGAAGCTGCATGGACGTGGAGGAAGAGGAGACAATCCAATATCTCCTTTGACCATGCCCTGCACTTGCTTTACAAACGGAATGCTCACCTAGGTGATTACTTTTTCGACGACACCAGCGATGTAACTAATAAAGACCCTAAAGCTCTCTCCCCTTTCGTACGAAGTTCTGGATGGTTTGACTAACTAGCGATCAATTCGTTAGTCAAGGTTCAATTAGAGGGTGCTTCAACTCTTTAATCCCCTAGATGGGAACCAGAGGGTGTTCAAACTTCTGGTCTCAGTGGTAATGGACCCTCTTTGGTCTAAGTGTGTCGGTCTTCGTATACCCGCAGCCACATACCTTACCTAACCTTTTATAAAATTAAAGCACTCAAGACCAATTTCGTCTCCGGTTGCTGTATATGCACGAACTTCCGTTTGAACAGTTGAAGCAATCCAATACCAAAAATTATGTGCTTGTTCTATGCAACATGTCTCGTAGTTTAAATGACAAAAAGGAAAGAATATTCGCTCCCATAAATTGGTTTGTATGTTTTCGTGAAAAGACGAAGAAAAAACGCGTTCACAAATTTTTCCTCATAAAATTGTTGTGTCACTCAACTCGTACACTTCAACAATGTCCAAGAGTAAGATGCTACTATGTATAAACCATTAGGAATTAATGATTCCAGATACTATACTACTCCCGGAAGGAGTCCGAGGTTAAAGTAACTCGGAATAAGATTTCCTCCTCAACTTTGAAGTAAAAATCTTCTTCCAAGTTGCAGTCATGCAAAAATATCATTAAGGAAAAGTTATTGAGTAACACTCTTCCGTCACAACTCTCAGTCATTTCATTTGTTATTGCTGTTTCCTGCACAAAGTGCGACAGTTGTAATAATCTTTGAAATTGTTTGAATACGAGAGAATGCAAAGAAACCAAAACACAAAAAAAAATAGCAAAGTAAAGGAAAATCTCCCCCACGCCAAACAGATTTTCATTCCTGAACTTTCAATTACATCTCAGCTGCACAATGATCATTGGATAGCATCCTGGGATTTGGCCGGAGTGAATGTCCGTGTGATTGCGAAAATTATACAAGCAAAGCAGTGCGCCGCCCCCGTGGGGATCGTATTCAATTACCACAAATTACAAAAGTTGTCTGTCTGTCAGTTTCATCCTAAGAGACCGATTGAGACAGTGAAGCAGACGTAGCTAGTGCAAAAGAAAATGTCGGCCTTCCATTTCAATTCGATACCCATTTTGCTATTGGTTTGGAAATCTTTAATCCATAGGCAGGAAGCACTGATCAAGAAAGGAAAGTAATCGTCTTTTCAACCGAAGTTTCATTAAGAAATGCGACGATGGTCCCAAGAAATTTAAAACTTGTCCCTGGATAGTTCAGAAGTTCTCTAAGCTTAACAACTTTATAGGGCATAAGACTAAGTTTCAATTGACTTTGTATTCTTGGGAGATGACCCATCGTCGTTGATTTGAATAATACAAATCGAAAAGTTGTAAGTTCAGTTCATGCATATTGAATGTGAAATTATGAATTGATGACACACAAGGCACTTATGTACACAAAATGTGATGTTCTTGGTTTTTTGGTTTGTTTCTTCACTACGTAAAGTTGGATTAGTTTATTCCACAGGGATAATAAATCTTGACTTATGTTTTTGTTTTATTCCAAATAACACAGACGGGGAAAAGTCAACAAAAAGAATTATTTTCAAAGTCTTAAAACTGCCTTAAGTATATTTTTCCAAACAAATAACCCACTCAATTTTTACACCCCTTACCAGGTCAGGAGCTATCGAATACACAAAATTACTATCAAAGGGTTATGCTTAAAAATGGTTGTGATACAAGACTTCAGTGCCACAGTAAAAAATGTTTTGTTTAAATATTAATTTTTGAATTTTGCTAAAAAAAATTTGACGTTTTGAGAGACCTGGGGCTAGATTCCGCAAGAGTGAGTATAAAAAACTCACACTCACGGCCCTCTGAAAACTCACGCTCTGAAAGACCGTGAGTAAATTTGAAAGATAGTGTACACGTCTTCTGTCAAAAAAAACTCACCTTCACCCTTGCGGAATCCAAATTAAAGTGTGTGCACAATTTTTCGTGTACACATTTAAAATTCACTCTTGCGGAATCTAGCCCCTGTTCAAATTCTCGTTTGATTGTCCACCTGTCAGGGGCACACATTTTAGCTTTTATGTTTTTATAGTCTCAGCGTAATTAAAACAAATTTTCAAATCAGCGCTGCGGTTTTGTTCTATTGAATGTGCCAGTATCAGCGAGAGGGTGTTTTCAACTTTAATTTCCGCTCAGCTTTTGCGAGCTACGATCAGAATACACAACAACAACGTCTTCAAAATCTTTTAGAGAAAGAGATAGGGAGAGGGAGAGGGAGAGGGAGAGGGAGAGGGCGAGGGAGAGGGAGAGGGAGAGGGAGAGGGAGAGGGAGAGGGAGAGGGAGAGGGAGAGGGAGAGGGAGAGGGAGAGGGAGAGGGAGAGGGAGAGGGAGAGGGAGAGGGAGAGGGAGAGGGAGAGGGAGAGGGAGAGGGAGAGGGAGAGGGAGAGGGAGAGGGAGAGGGAGAGGGAGAGGGAGAGGGAGAGGGAGAGGGAGAGGGAGAGGGAGAGGGAGAGGGAGAGGGAGAGGGAGAGGGAGAGGGAGAGGGAGAGGGAGAGGGAGAGGGAGAGGGAGAGGGAGAGGGAGAGGGAGAGGGAGAGGGAGAGGGAGAGGGAGAGGGAGAGGGAGAGGGAGAGGGAGAGGGAGAGGGAGAGGGAGAGGGAGAGGGAGAGGGAGAGGGAGAGGGAGAGGGAGAGGGAGAGGGAGAGGGAGAGGGAGAGGGAGAGGGAGAGGGAGAGGGAGAGGGAGAGGGAGAGGGAGAGGGAGAGGGAGAGGGAGAGGGAGAGGGAGAGGGAGAGGGAGAGGGAGAGGGAGAGGGAGAGGGAGAGGGAGAGGGAGAGGGAGAGGGAGAGGGAGAGGGAGAGGGAGAGGGAGAGGGAGAGGGAGAGGGAGAGGGAGAGGGAGAGGGAGAAGAGGGTAAGATGGAGTTTCGTTCACGATTTCGTCGTGCTCGTGGAGATCAACGAAAAATTCCGTTTCGCATCAGCAGCGTACTAGGCTTAAGGCAGGACGCCTCTGAGAAGATGAGCACTAGATGGTTGCAGAGTAATACATGTCTTATGACTAAATGAATTTGGCCATGTGTGAACTCGAAACGTTCAAAGAGCTTATTGAATCTAAAGGCCCCGATCCATAGAATCAGTTGCGTCCGTTCGCTGCCGGATTCACCTGACAGCTGTGAGTTTTGTCGGACACAACGGATTGGGGTGACCCATAGAATCCGTTGCGGTGTCTCAACTCAACAAGACCACTCATGTTAGCAGAAGAGAAAATTTCAAATTGGTTCTTACTGCGCATGTCTCTCTTCTGCCGGACGCAAAAAGTTAAAAGTTGGGCTACTTTTTGAGTTTCGTCCGTTGCATCCGATGCTTATGGGTCACCTCTCATAAGATCGTGTGTATTTAATCGAGCTGTCAGGTGAATCCGAGAGCGAACGGACGCAACGGATTCTATGGGTTGAGGCCTTAAGTCGTCTGCACAATAGTACCACTATAGCACTATAGGTGTCTTTACAGGAAACTTGGTATCTACTCGAACGACTTCTGCAGAAGTTGCATGGACGAGGAGGAAGAGGAGACAATCCAATATCTCCTTTGACCATGCCCTGCACTTGCTTACAAACGGAAAGCTCACCTAGGTGATTACTTTTTCGACGACACCAGCGATGTAACTAATAAAGACCCTAAAGCTCTCTCCCTTTCGTACGAAGTACGAGAGGGAGAGGGAGAGGGAGAGGGAGAGGGAGAGGGAGAGGGAGAGGGAGAGGGAGAGGGAGAGGGAGAGGGAGAGGGAGAGGGAGAGGGAGAGGGAGAGGGAGAGGGAGAGGGAGAGGGAGAGGGAGAGGGAGAGGGAGAGGGAGAGGGAGAGGGAGAGGGAGAGGGAGAGGGAGAGGGAGAGGGAGAGGGAGAGGGAGAGGGAGAGGGAGAGGGAGAGGGAGAGGGAGAGGGAGAGGGAGAGGGAGAGGGAGAGGGAGAGGGAGAGGGAGAGGGAGAGGGAGAGGGAGAGGGAGAGGGAGAGGGAGAGGGAGAGGGAGAGGGAGAGGGAGAGGGAGAGGGAGAGGGAGAGGGAGAGGGAGAGGGAGAGGGAGAGGGAGAGGGAGAGGGAGAGGGAGAGGGAGAGGGAGAGGGAGAGGGAGAGGGAGAGGGAGAGGGAGAGGGAGAGGGAGAGGGAGAGGGAGAGGAGGGTAAGATGGAGATAGGGAGAGAGGCACAGAGAGAAAGTGCTCCAACTTTTTTAGGCGAAACTGGAGAGAAACAGGTTTGCAGTCGGCGTTAAATGCAATTCAAGGGCCTCAAATGTATGCTAAGTAAGAAAGCTCTCTTTAGGCGCGAGAGGTGATAAAATATGGAAACACATTTTTATGTGTCTGCGATCGAAGCTTCTAGCTCTCACACTACAGATAGACTTGCTAGTCTGTATGCTTCTAACACTGCATAGCTTTTACAGAAGTGTTAAGGGCTGATTTGAAATTATTTGAATAGAATACGAATTGCAAAGGTAATCCCTGACTTGGCACAATGCCAAATTTAGGATAGCTCAGAACGTAGTACTTTTCTCTAAGCCTTTTCTGTGGTCAAAGAAGGGCACCTACAGTTTTCTGCCAGCCAGTTCCTAACGGCTACGCACTACGTTAGAAAGAACATTTCAAGGCAGTTTGAAACTCGGGGTATTTTCCGATTGCTCGCTAGAGGCGCGTACAAACTGAATTCATTACTGAACCATACTGAAAGACTCTCTTCTGCAGAGGGATAGCAAAAATTTTTTGAATATTTGGGAGCATAGACGCTTCCTGCACTCAGTTAAGACATATCATCTCTGTTTGTACCTACTCTTTACTGATTTGATCCTTGATGGAAGCCCTAACTCAGGAACTAAAGATACTAAGCGCTATTTACGGTCCAGAGAAAGTCGACTGCAATTTTTGTCTTACAAGTTCATTGGCGATGGCCATGAACCAAATTAAAACCTAAAGAATTTGGTCTTCCAACTGCACTAAGAAAGGTGGTACACTCCTGAATAATTGAAACAGTTAGTTTGTTGAGCTGAGTTTTAAGTACAGCGTAGCTCTCGCGGCAGACACAAAAACTTCTCCGCACCAACCTGATCTTCGTCATTTTTCTTATAGCCATTTGGATAGGATTAATCTCAGCTTGGAAGACGAACGCGTATAAGGCGTGCCACAAGTATGTCATCGCTTTCTACAAAGGCATTAATGACAGATTTTTGTAACCATCGATGATGACCCGATAGCAATAATTTCCTTGTTCTGATTCTAGAGCGAACCATTCCTGAAAAAGGCGGCCGTGGTGCAGTGGTAGAGTTCAGTAGGACGCGTGGGTTCGAATCCCGCTCGGGGCATCTACTTTTCTTTCAGCCTCCCAGTTTTATCTGAACGCCGTACTTGAGGTTATATACGAGATTATATTCACCTTATTTCAATCTACTGCACCTCAAAAAAGGGGAAGGCTGCTGCCCTGGTAGTACATGAACCGGCAATTAGGTCTGAGTTCTCCAGATTGGGTTCTTCTTTAAAAAAAAAAAGTTGACAGTTTATCTTTGACTCAGTTGAAGATAAAACAAAATTACTGATGAAATTTTATTACTCGTAGGCTTGAAGTATACTCCAAACACTTACCAATTGGATTACCACCTTTTGTACTCCCGAAATCAAACGGAGCATCTTAACCCGTCAAATTGATCTCATACTTTTTGTCCAACATTTGAAAACTGTGAACCGCGTTGTAAAACCTTCCTTTCAACTTATTGGACATTATAAATTCCTAAAAAAAAAATTTCTGAGATCTCTGTGCCTACGCTACGATTATTTTCCATTTCCAGCCTCCACAAAAATGCTTTATCCTGTCGCATTCGAATTTTGAGAGTAATGACTGCGATATGGATAAGGTACGAAGAAACAATTCCATTAGACAAAGGCCTTCAAATGCTGCAAACTTTTCTTTGTGGAAGAAGCACTTAAAAAGTTACATTTGCTTTGGCAGAACTACTGCAAAGGTTCGTTAATATTGGTGGGTGTGAAACACCAAACAGTCTTCAACCGCATCTCAAATAATGAACTTAATGCGAAAGAAAGCGTCAGGAGTAGTTAGGAGCTATTAGTCGTGCCTTCGATTGATGCAATGAGGCCAGCACACACAGTTGTCGGTCTCAAGAATGGAGCACGTAAGTGCATTGCGTAGAACAATGAAAAGAGCTGAATTACATAAACTGAAACCGCACACACCACTGACGCGACAGCAGCCGTGGACCGCGTAGGAAGTGGAAGCCGAGCCACCCTTTAAGTAAATGCAACGGAGTCAAAAAGACCATGGAACTCAATATGGAAACAAAATATTTAAATTAAAGTTGAAAACACCCTCTCGCTGATACTGGAACATTCAATAGAACAAAAAATTTGAAAATTTGTTTTAATTACGCTGAGACTACAAAAACATAAAAACAAAAATCTGTGCCCCTGGCAAGTGGACAATCAACGACAGGTGTGTTGGGACGTCAAATTTTTATTTAGCAAAATTCAAAATTTAATATTTACACAAAACATTTTTTGCTGTGGCACTGAAGTCTGGTATCAAATCAAATCAAAGTTTGTGCACCACTCAAGTGCGACACAAAAAAAAAAGACTTTAATGTGTTTGCGTCCTTCGAAGAATCTATTGAGAGCTTCTTGCTCGGGAAAGTTTTTCGTTATTTAAAAAAAGGAGTTTTCCCAAATTTTCAAAACATTTTCTCATCTTGAATTGGAAAAATACAGTTGAAAAACTAAAAACTATTTCCACCCAAGCATAAAAAAAAAATGGGCACGACTGGGTCGCACGAACTTGCGATCGTTTGCTAAGTAAAATACCAAAATCTTAAGACTGAGCAAAAGGTTTTTGTATTCGTTCTTAATATATTTGGTTTAACAGGGTTGCCAACTACACATTAATTGAGAAAATTGAATTAAATCACGAAAAGTATTGAAAAAAATTAAATTAAATATTCCAAAAGTTTCAAGCGAAAATCTAAAAACGCCATTTTTTTGCAATTGCTTATACATATAAACCCTTAAAATTTAATCAAAATCGTTAGAGCCATTTTTTAAAAAACTGGTTTTTTATTTTTAATTTTTTTAAAAAAGGAGGTTTTCAAAATTCAAGTACACAAGTTTTAAGATCTTGCTAAAAGATGTATTGACAAAAAATTTGAAATAAATCAAATATATCGTTTTGAAAATATTCGGAAAAACAAATTTTTTTTAAAAAAATTAATGAAAATTCGAAAAAACTAAATTTTTCAAATATAGATAAGCAATCTTTCTTAAACAACTTAGGACTTCTTAAATATGAAATTTTGTCAAAATCGTGTTAGCCATTACCGAGAAAGTCGGTTTTGAAAAAAACGGTACTATGGGGGGTACCGTCTTTAGGCTTTCTCCAAAAAAAAATTTTACATCATTAGAACAGTTATTAAAAAATAATACTTCACGTAAAATTTTATCAAAATCGTTAGAGCCGTTTTCGAGAAAAATAGGTATTGTCATATCGGTTGTATGGCAGGTACCGTTATTTCAAGACCTAGAAACCCAATTCCAAAAACCCCTCTGTAGGCTATTCCAGAGACCATAACTGCAAATTTTGAAGAAAATCGGTCAAGCGGTTCAGGCTGTAGATCCATATACGGACAGACAGACAGACAGACAGACAGACAGACAGACAGACAGACAGACAGACACACAGACAGACAGACAGAATTGCAGGACCCACTTTTTTCGTATTCTCTATCATCGTAATGTCATTTTTAATTGTTATCTCAAATTTTTTTTTCTGCACGATTGCAAGACTTGCCTTATAGTACCTATAATCGCAAGTAAAAAGGAAGAAAATAAAACTATACAAAGCAACTTTTCGAAAGTTCGAGTGTTAAATAAATTCAATTTTCACCTTTTTGTTTGAAAACAACAACCTCAGCAAGGCAAACCCTCCAGAGGTGAATGCCATACGAAAACAAAAATCACACAATCATGTGTGTCCTTGCGGAAAGGAGTGAGACCAGAACAAGACCAGCAGCTCTGCTGAAGCTATCGTTTTCCTGAATCTCATTTGTCCATTTCCTTATTTTTCTCGGTGAAACCATCACCCATGGCCATTTGACAGTTTTTGAAAGGAAAATCGAAACTAAAACTTTTATACAATGCCTTTTCATAAGGGTGTGTTAAAGTTCCACATGGGTCAGCCTCATGAATGATTACGTAAAGTTTAGGGGTGAGTTAAACAATGTGTAGTTGTAGTTGAAAAATGAAAACTTTTGTCAAACTTGATGTCAAGGTTGCACAAAATGGATATCGGACGACTAACCAACACCGAATTTGTTCAGTGATAGCTTAAAAGGAATGGTCAGCATCAGCATTTGGGAATTCATAATTTGCAAAAGTATTTTTATTCTATTATGAGGATGAGATAACTGTGAGTCACAAACAGCATCAGCATCATACACACACAAACACGCAGACACTAAGCCCAAATTTTGGAATCAAAGTTTTGTCAGGTGAAAATGTTGTGTGCAGGAAAAGTTTACGTTCCGCTGGCCAGTATGAAAAGTGGATATTTTAGGAGTGGAATTTTTTGAAATTTTCACCTGAAATCAAATGATAAATTTAATTTCAAATTTTGGGTCATGCGGCAACGACAGCAATGGTGCATCAGCATCATACATCAACAAAAAAAAAGAGGTCGAAAAATAAAGGTGATTTTTTGCTTAATGAAAGTTCTTTGTGTCGGCGTCAAGCTTTGGAAAGTGTTCTTTTGATTAATTGGATTGGCTTTGTCATCCGTGGTGAGGTTGCTGGATGACAATGGAAGTCGCATTTCCCACATATAGGTACTTGTCCACGTGCAATGTTCAGCAGCGAGTCATGGAATTGATGATTCATATGGGTAGGGTTGTCGTCACCCTTCAAAACATAAAAGTATTTTGGCACAAAAAGCAGAACGAAACGCAAATAGGTATACCGATGCGACATTGTTATTTAGATCTAAACTGTTTTCTTTAGAAAGGGTTGACGAAATGAACTCTTCACCGCTTCAAAAGTGCACGAATCTGGCACGTTTCAGATGCGTCATGTAAATGATTGGCCTCGTTGTTGACTTACATATAAAGTCAACCTTACTGTGATTTCAAATCTTACTTTGCAAAACATTCGCTTAAAAATAAAATTCACTGCATGTGAGTGCAGTGGATTTTATTAGTCTCGGTGTAATCCAAAAAAAGTTTGCGTCTTAGAAGGGTACGGCAACATCTAACTGATGAGCCCTTGCCGTACCTGGGCGAAACGCGCACTTAGGAGTTGTGGTGATCTTTACGACCTTAAACACGTCTTTTAAGAAATTTATTTTTTTTAAGATTCCCATTTTTCAATAAGAAGATTTCTTCTTTTATGTAATTGACATTCTCACAGCTAAAATAAATACAGAGATGTTTTGAAGTGCAGACGTTTGCGGAAACATGTAATGGGCAAAGGAATTATTAATGTGACGAGACAATTTGGGTTACACCAAACAAACGATTTGGTAATTGGTAGTGCTTAAGTTTACTATATAAGAACGATATTGAATGAATAATGATTAGATTCAATTTCACTTCTGACTAAACTTGTTCCTCTTATGGCGAGCCTTTCGATATTTTATATTGAAAATTGTATGGCAGATTTATGGCATTCGTGCCCTGCCTTCCGTAATACAATTACAATCACAGTCTAACATTACAACATGTCTTACAATATAAGCGGTGCAATGTTTGACATATTAAGCTACAATCACAATGGGGTACGCATTAAGATGGATGACAGTGAAAAATGATATCTGCTTTGAGAAGAGCCCATCGCTGCGATGAATATTGTTCCGTGAAAGCTTGTTACCCATAGCAAAAGAATCTTTTTCTAAACAGCCATTAATGTAAGGCCATCGATATCGCACGTGAAACGTAAGATCCTTTGATGCATTACGAGCAGTTGGAGAATTGGCGGACGCCCTGGACTGCTACAATGCAGGCATAACCGTAATCCAAAAAGTGCGATAGAATGACCCGTGCGACATCTGCTATGGCGACTGCTACTGACAACAGAATCAACGCTTATTTGGGTGCGGATTTGTTGTTAGATTTAGACTCAGGGATAAGGTTATCTGACAAAATCCATTTGATGAGCGTACAATGACCACCCGCATCAGGGCTGAATTCGCCAAAATTAGCCTAATATGCGCCCACGCCCCCACTCAATAGAGAAAGACGAGAACTCCAAAGACTGTTTCTACAACCTCCTCGAAAAAACATATGAGCAATGTCCTAGACATGACGTCAAAATCTTTCTTGGCGATTGTGCCGCAAAACTAGGGCAGGAGGATATCTTTTGAAATACTATCAGTATAGTCTGCAAACGGACTCAGGTTAACCGCTTTTGCTGAGATGCTAAATCTTGTATTTAAGAATACACTCTTCCCGCATCTCACAATTCATAAAGGTACATGGCGAACCCATCAGGTCAGTTAACAATTAACCAAATTGAACATTGCGAACGACTCAAGATACTCTGTCATTGATGTCCGACTGAACTTCCGAGGGGCCAACTTTGACTCGAACCATTCTGAACTAGGATATCCTGTTAACAACTGGCGCGAATTAACGCTGCGGAACGATATAACGTTAGAAAGCAGCAATCGCAAGAGATTGTCATTGCCTTTTCCAATCCAGTGTCTCTCCAACTATTCTTTGATTCCAATGCCACCATCAGCACTATGCATTGAAAAACAGTGGCAGCAATGTCAACAAGCCTTCAGGACCGCACCCTCTGAGGTAAGAAAAAGATATAAAGTCCCTAAAGAACTGTGTGGCAATACGAGAAAGCCAATTGGGAATATTTATCGGTCATATTGTGCTTTCTCGATGCAAACGTTAGCGCATCAGCTGATATGATATCTAACATCATTTTCAACGGCATGAGAAATTTTGTTCCTCAGAGAACAAAAAGTATCATACCCAAAGAGGTAATCAGCTGTAAAATGGTAATTAGGGATAGAGAAAGTAGTTTCGAAAATTTAAAGATAACCCAACCCTACAGTAGAAAATCGAAATTTGTTCAAACGGGCCAGGAATATCTGTAACGCTCAAATACAAAAGGCTAAGTTTTTGCATGACCAAAAAGTACGGCAAAAAATACTGGTGTGTCCAAAGGGAAGCAAAAACTTTTGGTCTTTTGTGAAGAACATTAAGAACTCGATCACGTCATCGGTCTCAACGCTCGTCTTCAATGACTCTCCGTATGTCTGCTCCATCGATTAAGCTAATTTGCTCGACACTTTATAATAGCATATTAGCTCCACCTGAGCTCGAGTCTACAAATTCTGTGATAACGCAGATATTTTTTCGAAATCGCTCGATTGCGAGAATCCTGGAAGATCACAATACACATAAATCTGCTGGTCCAGATGGTATCCCCGCTGTTATTCTGAAGAGGTGTTCTTCTACGCTGGCAAAACCACGGCGTAAACTTTTCCATCTTTCCTATTCTGCTGGGGTTTTCCCGAGCAGATGGAAAACTGCATTTGTCCAGCCGGTCCCTAAAAAAGGCGAATCTTCCTCCCCTCCCAATTACCGTCCAATTGCACTAACGTCCCTTCTTTCCAAGGTCATGAAAACGTTGACTAGCCGTCAACTTATGAAATATCTTGAAGAACGAAAGCTTCTTAATGACCGTCAGTACGGCTTTCGTAGCAAACGGTCCACTGTTGATTTGATGACTTATCTCACCGAAAAGTGGAACCAATCTTTACATTGTTTTGGAGAAAGTAGGATTATTGCGCTTGATATTTCTAAAGCATTTGATAGAGTTTGGCACCAGGCTTTTTTATCGAAAATGCGTGCTTTTGGTATCGATGAGTCTCTTCTTCGTTGGATTAGAAACTACCTTTCCGACCGTTCAAAACAAGTTGTATTGGATGGCTTCAAGTCTGATACCCTCTCCATAAATGCTGGTGTGCTCCAGGGCTCCGTTTTGTCTCCGACTCTCTTCCTCATTTTCATTAATGATCTCTTGTCTGAAACTTCTAATCCTCATAACTGTTTTGCTGACGACTCGACCCTCAGCTTTTCATATTCGTTTCCAAATTCACGTCCCTGCTCTTCGGATGTGGAACTGGAACGGTTGCGTATGATAAGCTCATTGAATTCTGACCTTGACAGCATTTTACATGGGGTATCATAAGAACCGAGTAGAATTCAATGCTTCGAAAACTCAATGCTGTCTCCTGTCATTGAAGCTTAACATTCCCCCATTGCCATTATCCGCATGAATGGTACCAGCATCCAAGAAACCGAAAAGCTGTCAGTACTTGGTATGTGTGTAAACGATGATCTTCGTTGGAATGACCACATATTTGAATTAACCAAAAGTGCTGCTAAATGCTTAAGCTTCTTGAGACGATGCAGGAAGTTATTCGCCGCCCCTTCTGATCTGGCTACAACTTATAAGGCCTTCATCCGCCCAAAACTGAAGTAAGACTCCCATATCTGGTCAGGTGCTCCTCAAACATCTTTGAACCTACTTGATAGGGTTCAAAATAGAATTGATTGATTCTCTTGAACATCGACGAAACGATACCTTACCTATCTCACTCACTTTTATCGCATTTTTAAACAAACAGTGCTCTAGTGAAATAGCCAGCTGCGTTACTCCCCTGAAACAATTTAGCCGCAACACCCGCCTCGCTGGGAATGCCCATTAGTTTTACCTTGACCTAACTTCGGGCGTACAGTCAAGCATAGAGATTAATATTCAAAAATTCAAAAGCAACGTGCATCGGTGTCTCCCATTAAATCCTCTCCTATTTTCCTAAATGCTCGCACTGTGTTTTGATAACATTTTAATGTTATTCACAGCATCTTGTTGTGCGTGCTATTTGTACAAAAAAATAGCTATGAAATTTGTGTCGTCGGGTCTCAGACATCGATACGATAAGATCGCTTATTCCTCTGTAAATTGATTTATCTTTTTTAGGATCGGATATACGATACCAATTATCGGGCATGTTTTCTTCCGATCATATCCATGCAGGTAAGCTGGTGCATGCTCCTTTCCAACTGATCTCCAGCTGCCTCGAAAAGCTCGGAGTCATGGCCATCTGCACCTGCATAGTCTTATTGGATTTAAGTTTGCATATAGCAAGCGTAACTTCTCTTTGGTTGGAAGAACGGCATACTTGACCATCCTCCAAATTGACTTGGGCATTCTGCCAGACAGCTCAATTTGTGTCTTTATCGTTGCTAAGCAGTGTGCAGAAGTTATCTTTCCAAATCCTCAGTAGTGACGTCATAAAAATAAATGAAGATGCTTTGCTTCCGATCTTTTTATTTTGTCCATCATGTAAAATTGGTTGCACTCCTGAGCGTTTTTTCATTAAAGCTACCATCTCTAGGTCGAACTCTTACTTGTCACATCTAACATCCCAGTGTTTCTTTCAGATTAGAGAAAGGTATGTGAAAGGTGACTATTTATTAATGAAGAAAACGAAGTTAGAAAAAGTACCTCGCACCTCCATCAGCTCAATTTAGGAAAAATGTCGCACTATCAAACGAATTGGTAAAAAAAACTGATGTGCATTGATAAGACCATAGTATGAAGCGAAACGAAACATTTAATGAACAATATTCCACTAACACTCGCTAGAGATTTGCTCAATCAATTCCGCACACAAAACGTGTCTATATGCACATACAACAGAATCGCCATCACTGTTCGCTCATTGAGTGTCCATAAAGAACAATTTTGCAGGAGTACCATTAAAAACCGACAACCTGCTCCCACAATCAATATTTGACAGACACGCAAAGCCATCACAGCTTGCAGCTTAACACGTAGCTATTTCCTTTTTTTTTTTTAATTAAAAAAACGCATTTTTTATTCTGCCAAGAAATTGCCTGCCACCATCGGTTGAATGGAAAATCTTTGAGTCCTTTGACGTACCTTTAATTCATTAGCCCTGCACTGGAACAGAGCAACCAGAGACGCTTTTTCAATTACACAGATACTGAAGTACCACTTGCAATTTTCTTTCTCCTGTGTACTCACTGCAAGGAAGTAAAAGAAAAAATTACCATTACTGCTCCATATCGTCAGACCTCACACTATACACACCGTCGCGTCGACCTGAATCCCAATCAAAAAAGCCGCTTAAGCAAATTAAATTTGTTTATTAATAACACGAATTTATTTATTCCTCTTTGTCGGTCCTACCGCACTTACGCAGCTTCGCTCAACGACCTCAAAAATACTTCATCCACCAAACCAGGAAGGCGAGATGGTGACTCCACTCAGTCGGAGAGTATGAGTGAAAAAAATAATAATAAAAGTAAAAATACGACCCAACTTCCTATCCACGTACAAATGACAACCCTCTTTATTAAATTGTGTTTATCCAATATTTTCAAAAAAAAAAAAAGGCCTAACCTATCCAACGTAACCACGACTACGGAGAGTGGTTTTTGACGCAGGTACACCACAATATGCGGCACCATAGATACAGATCACCTCTAAAGGCAATAACTGAAATTTACTCTCAGATTCGTCTTTCACTTTCATTCACTTTTATTTAAAAAAAAAAAAAAAAAAAAGAAATTCTTGGGAGAAAGGTGATGGCATTTTGCATCAGCAACGATTTGGGGGATACCTACAATAAGAGGCAGCATCGGTGTTCACTGTTCAGTTGCTAGGGGAAGCCTCTTGGTATACTGAAAACGTTTAACGTAGTCCCTGTACAGAAAAAACAGAAAGATTTGGCACCAAACAATGTTTTGCGGTGTCAGCCCGAAAGAACAAAAAAGAAAGAAGAAAGATACTGGCAATTGACATCTTTTCAGAAGAATAACGTTTAAAAACTGAAGAAAAAAAAGCAATTGGAGCAGGTGGAAAACAGCCTCACTCACTTCGCGTTTTTATTTAGAATACAAACCAACAGGATTATTGCTGATGAAGATACTTCAAGCAAACGACCAATAATAATTAATTAAATACTACGATTTAACTTTCCGACGAATCCATGCGTGTCGCAAGTGAAACTAATAAAACGAAAAAAGGCTCTGTTGTTACGTTAGAGTCTAAAAAGCATCCAATTGCCTTGAAAAGGGTTTCACATTTTAGCGAGATATCAGCAAGACCTAATAGATTTCTCATTCCTCTCCATTTGCCCCGAGTACAGCAATTCATCTAAGAGCCGCCTCTCAATGGACCTGAACTGAATCGCCTTTAAAATCATTTGAAATTTGTTTGGCTCCGTCTCATGTATCTACGACTTAAACACCTCCAATTGGTTTTGACAAAGATTTCCAAATAGTTTTTCCAGTAAAATATCTACCCATGGGACAACAAGGTGTTTAGATAAGGTATATATCAATTCTGTACAGAAGGAATGAAAACAGGAGATGGAGTTGATGGCGCTGCGCGGCGCCGGCGTGTACTTGGACGAATCAAATAGCCTCTCACCTCGTCTTCCAATCCACTGTAGCAAAGTGAAAAATCTGGTGATCAAAGGGATTTTAATTTATTATGGCTCAAAGAAAATGTGACATCAACGTTAAATATTATCCGCATCTTAACGGACAGCAGAGCAGCCCTTAAAGCACTCGACAACATTTCCACCAACTCTACAACCACTTGCAAGGACTTGCAGCTGTAGATCGTATCTAATGAAGATGACAGAACAGTTCTTCTTCTGGACGCTATAGCACAGAGAAATCCTTGGTAACTAAAAAGCTGATGAGTTTGCCAGATTTGAAACTCCCATGACAAGGTCATCTAGCAGGGATGTTTATCGCTACGTGCGCAAACTTGTGCCACAGCAACATATGCCATGAGGATAACAAACACTATATGGGCAAACATCATCACAAGTCTTGCTGGTTAAATTACCTGACCAAATCTGGATACAACCAGATGTTTTCCTAGGGATACAAAGCAGACTGCAGACCTAAGCTCTGTAATCGTTGTTAAAGGCAAACATGATGCAAGGCTCAATGTCCCGTAAAATGACTTCTGCACAAAGCTGTATGGAAGAAGAATAAGAAGAAACCGTTCAGAAAACACATTAGAGGAAGCTCTTCTTAGACATTCACAGTCTCCGTTGCTTTATAAAACGCTCCAAGTACTTCAAATAGTGAGGTAATACCTCGTGCTCTTATTTCTTATAACAAATGACCTTTTATAGGTCAAAGTGCTTCAGTCGTTACTTAACCTAACCTAACCTAACCTATCCTTACCCAATTTTGAATAATTACACCGCATTTAAAGCTTTTCCCCTTAACCGTTGGAAATCGGCAAGCATTTGTAGGTTAATTGTACATCAGGGTGTGGTTGAGACAAATGCGTTAGGTCCCGGGCTACTCAGGCTCTGTTGTGTCACTCATTTGATACTATGACATATTCTTAAATTCGGTATTTACCTGTCAACATTCTGTCGGCAAATAAGAAGAAAAAGCGCTGATTAACTGAAGCGTGACAATTCACTGCCATGAAAAGCGCTTTCTCGATTCGCCGCTCGGAATCGGCTGAAAATTGTAGGTCCCCTCCATCCCCTGACAAGGAATGGTTGTGAAATATGCTGAAATATGCTAGGCCCCGAGGCTCTTCGCTCTCTAGAAATTGGAATATATTTACTTTGGACCAACGTTTGCAAATTGTGCAAATTTGTTACCAAAATAATGCTTCGGTTCGACCAACGAATAGCGTGCTCCGCCGAATATTCAGTCGACGAAATCGCGCAGCATTGTCGGCAATTCGGGCAACCATAGATCGGGGTCGAAATTAATGTTAATTTCTCTTTCCAGGGAGTAGAGCCAATGCTGAAGTGACATATGAGTAATCTGACAGCCAATTGCACTAACTCACTCACTTAATTCCATTAGCTTATTAATCGATTTTCTTCACTTCACTCACTCTTGGGAAAGTGAAACAAACAAACCAGCAAAATCTCGGCACGGTTTCGCATCATGTCAACTCTAAGAGAAAATGGTCATGATCAGATATGCTGTACATTGCGTACCGATGGCACTATTGGTGCTGTGGAGAAGAGTATCGAAAAGGCCCCAATGATTCCATCTGCAATCGAGCGTAACAACTGGAACTGTGCTCGTCAGCTTTACTGAAGATATTGCTAAACGATCTTGGTTTGCTACCAAACAAAATCCAAGAAGTGCAAGAATTAAAGCCGAACGACCATCAAGCACTTCGCCCGTTCGGTGAATGGGTCCAAAACAAGTTGGTCAATTCCGATTTTCTCAATGAAATTTTGCTCAGCGATGAAGTTCGCTTTTGGTTGATTGGGAACGGATTGGAATGAACAAAATCGTGGGATGTCGAGTGGTTATAATCACCAAGTGAATGTTGAGACGCCCATCCTCCAAAAATCACTGTTTGCTGTGCTTTAGAGGCAGAAGTTCATATTTCTTAGAAAAATGAAGCCAGTCTAATATTGAAGTCAATTTGAAACGCTGTAGCGCCATGATTAATGACTTATTCTGGGGGACGAACCATGTTTCCAACATGGCACTACATCCCATACAATAAACGATGCAATCAATTTGTTGAAGAAAACTTTTGGGGAGCGCATTATCTCGGGTCGTGGGCCTGTGGCGTGGATCGTGCGATTAACACCGCTCGACTACTTTTTGCGAGGATATATGGACTTCCTTGCTTACGCAGATAACGAGACGATTGACGCCTTAGAAAAGAACTTTATGGCTGACATTTGGTTCCAAGTCCTGCGAAAAGTTGTCGAAAATTGGGCATTCTCGGCTGTAATTTATTAGAGCCATCCGTTGTTGGTACTTGACTGAAATCATTTTTAAAACGAAATGACAAGTTCATGTCTTTAAAGTAAAGCTAAATTTTTGACATAACACATGTGTTCGATTTTTTCCTGAAAACCAAACGTCCAAAAAACACCCTTTACAATTTTTGAGAACTTGAGTTTTTCTTTCATTTCGAAGTTCACGTTCAAAATGCTCCTGTACGTCTTCTTTTTATTGAAGGAATGGAGAGCTTTTGATGCGGTTTTCTTCCAAATAGATGGATTAGTTAAAGAGAACGGTTTATATGTTTATTTCATCCCCATATTCCCACGGGAACGGGAACGCACACAGGAACAAACATGGTAACCTAGAAACTACCTGACCAATTTCAAAATTCTTTCACCGCGAGAATACTATTCATTCCCAGATTTCAACGGGAACAGGAACGTAAACAACTACTGAAACGATTTGAACGAAATTTGGAACAAAATTGAACCTGAGAAATGACAAAGTTAGAGTTCTTCTTCACCCCCCCCCCCCCCCCCCCCCCCTATATTTTATCCCTACCGAAATGGAAACTTCTTTACATAATTTACTCTTTACAATCTTCATAGAGTCCCGAGCTAAACCTGTCGGGTCAGCTAGTTATTAATAAAGATTTTTAGTTGCTGTTATTACCGCTTCAAAATACTTGTTCTATCACCCGGGGCCGACTGGCCAACAGTGCACACATCCCCGAAGTCGTTTTTAACCACTAATAGCCATGATAACGAAACTTACTTTTACGTGTTTTAAAACATTTTGAATTTGTAACTTCCCCAAAAAAATTTCCTCTTATCAAAACCTCCCCCACTTGTCTAATGCGAACTATGTATTCATCCACCACATTGGCCCTAAGTATCGAATTGTTTGATACATGACACCAATAGCCTCTGTTGTTGATTTATAGAAAGTTCATCATCTTATCAACTAAGCCAGAGAGAGTTAAAACTGTTTTACTGAACTGCGTATTTCAGTAAAACAGTTTTAACTCTCTCTCTCTACGACATTGAAATAAGTAAAAAAATTTCTCAATCAAAATTGATAAGACCCCTAGTTGCGTTATCTTGAAAAACTGAATATTGTTTCTATGAAAAATTCATAAAGCATCCACCCCAATAGTCTGATTATTGATTTATTTGAAAAGTTCTGGTGTGATAAGGCCACAGTTAACCCAGTTTCTATCTACGAATACCAAGTTGAACAAACAATCTCATCACAACAACCAGAGAAACATAAACATTGTCTTCAACGCCTCTCTCGCCCCCTTCATTTAAATATAAATTTTTTGTTGTGTGTCAATTTCTGAAATATATTCTACCACCTTCAAACAAAATTAAATCACTTTTTCATTCAAAATAGTCCCACAGTCGACTTATTTACTGATTTCTTTTTTTTTTGTTGTTGTTGGCTTTTTTGCTTTTTTGTTTCCCCCTACCAAGATTGAGTTTCATAGCAACACGAATAAATTAAACTCTTCTCTGTGTTGATGCCAAATTCAAAACAAGAAAACTTTTTCGCTTTGACATGCAAATTGCTAACCTAAATTCAGAGCCTCCTCCAAAAACACAAAGAGCTCCCATATCCGAGCATTTCCAAGCAAATACATGTACATATTCAGGACGAAATAATACCTTAGCGAAGGCTTAAAGTTGGCAAAAGAGAGAAAGAGAAAATGAATGAATAACGCAATAAGGATTTATTTAATTTTCATTTTGCGCCAACACTTTTCTCCCCATATTAGTTTCAAAAGTGTGTTCTGTTCTGCTCCCTAGGGAAATGACAATTCCTTTGTCCCACACGTCCTATCTGCCACAGTCTGAAAGTAGCAGATTGTATCCGACAAGATGAGAAGGCGCCCGCCGCCGCCGCAGCGCCGTGCAACACAATTAAACAAATCACAAGTCCCATTTGATATTTTGCGCTAAATCTTCGTTATGTGGTCTTCTCTGACTCTGAATTTTTGAACAAATTGACTGACAAAACTATTGAGTTCCCCCCCTACTTGAAAAAGACCATCCACTTTATGCTGCAATTCTCGAAAATAATTCACTCCCCAATGGGGATTTTCAACAGAACACAGATGGTTTTGGGTAAAATTTACTACCCCAATTTACTTATGCCACTTGAGTGAGTGAGTTTTGAGAATCACTGCGGAAAGGGTATGCTTAACTTTGCCTCTCTGTTTTTATCTTGTGCCATCATATGTAAATCTCTTGTTGACATGACGAGAAACATCTTCTTAACCACAAAAACCCGGAGCACAATAGAGGGCCAATATAGAACGAAGGATGTGGGCTGGATTGTATGCCTGATGGCTAATCATTCCATACAAGACTTGATTTTGAAATAAACTCCTTCCTGGTGGATTTCGGGAAAACGGATTAGATTAAAGAGAGAGAGAGGAAAAGGAACACCCGCCACTCCCCATCCATACATCACTCATCCTTCACCCAATCCATTCATTCGGTTTCCCAGTACAACAGATTATCGTTGAAAGCGCATAAATGCCATTATTTTTCTATCCAAATGTAAAAGAAGAAGTGTCATCCTCTCTGATTCACATAGGATGTTAGGATGAGGTAAAATGACCCACAGTACGAGCAATCTCAAAACACACATACCCACACACACAAAGAGGAGGCCATGTGCGAAACGCTCTAAGCCGACAACAATTGATTCAAATAAAAGTCAACGCCATAGGCGAGGCGGGTTGCCTTGATGAGAAGGGGGTATATATTGTAGATTTATGTCGTGTAAATTTATTTGGAATCGATAGATGGGATTAGGGACTAAAAAAATATATATATGTTGTGTATATATAAATATATCGGGGATTTAGAAAGATCTCGTCTGATTTTCAATTGAACGCCTCATTTGAAACGGCTCTGGGGGGTGATTGAAGCTGAATTTATACGCAATAGGTAAAGTCATTTGAGGCGATTCAGATAAACAAAGGCCGCTATTAGTGGCACTGTGTTTCACTGGGAAATTTTTAACTGGGTAACATTCACAAAAAAAAATGAAATTCATAAAATAAAGTTGCATTAGAGTCAAATCGCTAGGCTTTTGGTACTCAAAATAGATTTGCATGTTTGGCTTAGGCTTATGATTGGCTTCAAAATACCATGAAAGTTTTAGACATTACTTTTTGAAGATAAGATCCTTTGAGGATAACGTTTAAGGAAGTGATTTACTGGTTGGTGCGCTCTCAGACCTGAATACTGGAAAAATTGTATTGCCAGGTAACTACTTAATTCTCTTAGTGAGATACTAAATCTAATTCAAATTTTTGAAGAGGTGAAATAAATCAGTTCAGGACAGTTTTCGTCTGCTGGTGCGAATGCAAATCTGAGGAAAGACGGTTTCCAGAGATCAAGAAAAATAAAAACCTCTCGGTGGTCCGAATTGAAGGTTGGTGAGTGAAATCAGGGGTGACATTCTGTAAGTAAAAAGCGAACAAACGTTTTCGTGTGTGCGAACGATTTGCAATGTCTTTCCTATTGAAAAACGTTTGATCGCTTTCGTTTCGCTTTTTATAGAATCTGGCCCCAGGTCTTTCAAGCTCGGTCTATGGAATTTGGATACTTGCGGAACGAAAAAAAGCGTCATTAGGAAGAAAAAAAATATTTATATATCTCCTATCTTTTCTGCAAGGCTGGTAAAAGCAGAGATATAGCTAAAGTAAGGTTTACATACATTTTCCAGACTTTGGTAGACTGTTTGATGGATGGAACGTTTATAGTGGAGTGCTTCATTCCACAGATCGATAAATTAATATCGAACACCTCTTTAAAATTCATCTATTTAAAGTTTCAGAGCGCCTGAATTGACACACCTTTTCTGTTTTGTGCTGGGCAACTCAGGAAAACAGCAGATGCGCAGCAGCACTTCGCTATCCAGAATGCTCGTTTCTACACTAGTTTAATTTCACAGGGAAAACAAGAATTGCAATGGAAAAGACGATTCTTACGAAGTCTACTGATGGCTTCAGTCTGCGATTCTATTTTGATAAAAACATAACCAGGTGTGCAGTTCTATGTTAACGCTCCTCACGAAGCAACGAGCACAATGTAAAAAATAATCCGTCATGGGTCCTAGAATCCTCCGCGAAAATTCGGCAGTGTTTGTCATGGTCCGGATTCTATTGAGCTGAGGGAAGTGTGTTTGAGTTTAGTAATTATCGCATTTGCTCCCGAGATCATCACAGTTCCAGAAAAATTTGTCATGGGGAACTCTTAAAAAAGAAAAGGGTATAGAAAGGAGATTTAACAGTGTATCAGGAACAGACCTGGTTAATAAAAGCCGCAACCCGAAAAGCACCAAATACATACTTTTTTAAGATTTGATGAAAGCTGCGATGAAGTGATTCCAAGACGTTTATGTTTTCATTTGTGAAAGGGAAAATATGACAGTTTTACGTGTAAGTTAAGAGAAACCAATCGATTTTGTATGTTTCATGATGAAAACAGCCTGTTTTAAGAGGGTTGGCGCGGAGCCTATTTCTTCTACAGCAGTTGCAGTTCATATTCAGGGAGGGTAGTGCTTTGAAGCAAATAACTGAGTGACTGGATCAAACAGAAAGCAGGACAAACATCATATAATAGGTTCGTCCTCTGAAGCCCTGGCGTAACCCTTTAGTCACCACAAAGCGTTTTTTGAAAAAGCTAAACTCGGCCTGAAAGTCAAACCTAGTATTTTTCGAGCCCTTTGACCTCATTTTTTGACCTCAACTCGCCCTAGGTTTTTGCTGGGACTAGTTTAGGTTATGAAAGGGCTGTCGAATGACATGAATTTTTATTTAAGTGACAGGGATGTGTGGTGACCCAGGTTTTTTGATAACTCATAGGGTTGTCAAGGAAATCTGGGTCAATCCTGGGTAAAGTTCAACAAACGAACCTAATCTTATGCCTGTGACGAAAACGTCAGATTCACTGAACATTTCAAGCAAAGAGTTAGCCAGAAAGCATCATGCAGAACACCCCATGGACAACGCACATTCATTTTTGTTGTTACATATGATCCGCAATCTTCGTCCTGAATCTTCTTCCGCACTATTCGTCCACCATCAAACTATATTCACTTCATTTCTTCTCTTTCTATAGCAAGAACAACACACCTACATCGTGACTGCGGCTTTGACGAACACACATTTGCTTCCAATGTCACGTCAGACGGGGAAGTTTTTGCAAGCTATGTTTTGCATATGTGGACCTCGACTTTTTCGGTAGGAAGTAAGAAACACTAATAGGCCTAAGGCCCTTGGGCGAGGCAGTAGTTTTGTTAATAGTTTTTTGGTATGAATGTCACTCAGACACATTGGCAAGGGGTTGGGAAACAGGCTATAGAAAGTGCCGGTGAAAATATTTTCCAATATAAGCAGCAAACGGCTTAGGCATATTTTAAATATTACCGCTGGAGTCAAACATAGAAGAATCCTCAAACGAGAGGAATGTCCATGTGATCTGCGGTCATTTTGACCTGCTTCACACACTGACCATTTCTGTGAAGCAAACAAGTTGGAGCTGTGATCTGTGTGAGATTACATGTTGCATATAATGGCGTCAGAGGAAAAGAAAAAGAAGAACCTTAAATGGTTGGTGACTTATTTGCTACAACTTACGATGAAGTGCATCAGCGTCGTCTGCCGGATCTTTCGGATTCACGTAATCTAGGAATAGAAGACTTGTGTGAACTGATTGATATCGAATTTCCTTAGAAATGTTTAGCCAGTATTATTACACAATGTCTCTTATGTACCTTGGGCTAATATAAGTAAATATGAAATATTTCCCTTCGTTTTTTCAACGTGATTATGGTGAGAAATGAGATGTGAACGTGTTGGTAAGGGGACCACACTTAGCAAGCGCATTCAAGGAGCGGGCGAGTAAAGGCAATGTTCAGAGATCAGGTTATATATGGGTCGGAAAATTCCTTGGAATATCGCCGAGCTATTTGTGAATGTGACTTTAGTATAATGCTATCAATATGCGAGATCAAATTGAATTTCAAGTAGCAAATGAGCCCAATTTCACAAATAGCCTCAAATTGGTTGGACGGTTTAAGGGAATGGTCAATGACCAATTTTAAGTCATTTATATGATGAATAAAAAGAAGAGGACCTAAATGACTACCCTGGAGGACGCCGATAGCAGCTTAAAAAGGACTTGATTAGAAAGATTAAAAACAAACACAAATCCATCTGAAGAAGATGGGTTTGAAACCGAGAGGGGATAGGTGAAAGAAAATAAGTCTATGGGAAGTCTGTTGAAATAAGATAGACATGTTTTCCTATTTCCAAGGCAGAAAAGGTGAATGAGACGATTTAAACGAAAAGAGTGGTTATTACCAGTTACCAGTTACCAGTAAACAGTAACCAGTAACCAGTAACCAGATACCAGTTGCAAGTTGTCAGTAAGCAGTTGCATTTGTCATTTTCATCGTTCATGACACGCGAAACTCAATTTCGTAACTCATTCACATTTAACTAACGTACATATATTGAAATGTCTCCTTTATTTTCATTCCTTTCAATGTCTCCTTGAAACTCACCAACTTTTCATTTGAAAGGGCGCTTTATGTACCAAAACTTGATTCTCATAATCACCATTTTCTTATGATTCAAAGTCCATTCTGCACATTCGCCTTATCTCATTTACATTTAAAAAAAATTATGGCATCATCTCGTTGAACAAGCATACTTCCCTGAAAATTTCACTTCACACAGAAACCAGCTCAGAAGTATATCATACTAAAGAAAGACTACTCTGCATCTCACAAAACTCTACTAAGCTGTCTAAAATAACTCAGCCCATACTTTCCATGGCGCTGTAATGTAGTACACATACTACTTTTCCTATTAATCTGTTCGTTTTCATCTTCTCCTTTTTTTTTTTTGCTGCCGAAGCGAACACGGAAATGCATGGTATATAACGTGTCATAGTAGTCCTTTGGTTTGGTTCATAAAGGAAGCCGAAAGTGTAAAATCCGTTCCTCGGTTGAGGCTGGCATAGTGATGGTGATGGTGTTGGCGTTGATGTTGGCGTACCATCAGTAATCGATTTTGCATAAATTTTTTAACTGGTTCCATTTCCGCTGGCACATCCCATTTGAACGCCAGCTGAACGGACTGAATAAGGAAGAAAACGGAAATGCTCTTCTCTCACCAATCATCAGCAGAACCCTTCCGAAAGCCATTCCTTACAATGTTCTTCCGGTCCATGGGTTAAGTATGTGTATAAGACCCAATCGACCGAGGGCGACGCTACAGGGGCCGTGAATTCACTGTATTATACACAACTGACAATGACTCCGTTTGAAGAGGACATCGCGGGCACATGACGTTCAACGAAATTGATTTCAATAATGTCCTCGTTATCGTAAAATTAATAAAATGCGATGCATTGTGTCTTTCTTTCTTTGCCCCAGTACCGCATCACACATTTATTTTGGCTGCTCTGATGCCGGTGCGGTGGGGTTATGTTAAAAATGCTTACATTCGAGGTTGCCCAAAGGAAAAAATGCCATTGCTGTCGCGTCAGAAGCAATGATGGTGCACCACCCTATAGTGTGGTTGCTAGCGGGATTGGATGCGGCAAGACCCAAGAACCATAATTTGCTTATGCAATTTTTATCACTTTTGCCTGGAACAATGCATCGGTGGCTGTGTTTATAGTCAATACGTTTTCGATAACATTGGTGTTGAGATGGGGCACTTTGTTCATGTTTTCAGCATGTACAAGTGAGTACATATAATATTTATGACATAATCTCATACTGTAGAGTTTAACAACATTTTTGTAAGTTTTTATTGAAAATGTTGGCGAAGCTGTTATCTCTCTTGCATGCTGGAGATGAGAGCTTCGTTGTTCGTAATTCGCAAAAGGTGGAAGCTTACGTTTATGAGAAGTTTTTGTTCGCTTTATCGTTTGTTCGGAAGGAGTAAGGTTCATGGCAGAGGGTCTTAAGTGTAGCTTCAAGGAATAAATGTACTTTCTCACTCTCCCACTTGAAGAGTGTGTTCACTTTCGCTTCAGAAACTTTTCAGACTTTTTGAAATTGATTTTTTTTTTTTGAATAAGCGTTTTTCTTGTTGAAAGCATTTCATGGAAATTTGAACCTTCCCTTGGGGTGGATTTAATAAAAACCAAATGCATTGTATAAGTTTGCTAGCACTCTTATCGAGGTGCTGCTCTTATACTTGTGTGGCAATATTAATATCGTAATTGGGTATCCACAAGATATGTAACAGTATTGTTTTAGCCCAAAAGATGATTTATTATACAGCTCATTGAATAGACATCCTTTTCTGCCACTATGAAGAAACTTATCACATGCGACATAACCTGTTTTTCTTCGTCTTTTTGAATCATACGATGGTTAATTCATTGCCATGAAAAGCAATTTCTTGATTAGCCATTCGGAGTCGGAAGAAAGGCATGGTTGTGAGAAATGCGCTAGACCCTGTGACTCCCCGATTTTTTGCGATAGCCTATTTGTTTATTTTATTAAGAGCAGCGAACTATTTCACTCCCTGGCGTAGGATCCAAATTGTCTTTTAATGTTAAAGCCACAAGTCATTCAAGAGTAATATTGCCATCAAAGGAGATTTTTTATCAAGCTCTTCAGAAAACGATGGACAAAAATTCAACAAGACCTTGTGGCCCCAAAAAACTCAATTAGCTGGAGGCACTTTGACATTGTTTGAGAGTCGGGAGTTTGAACGTTGGAAGTATGATTGGCTCAAGAAGGCAATGGAAATGAGACTGGTGAACATCTTGACAGTGTCCATGGAGTGGAATGCCGAAAACAGATCTCAGTTCATAGATGTTAAGCAAAAACATCAGCTATGACTTAATACGCAACGAAAAAATAGCAACATAATCGCTATCATAGTTGCGGAAGTGATATTTAGAGACTTGGTGATCATTTCGAGTCTGGAAATCATTTGTTAATTGCTTAGCTAGGTGGACATTACAGTTCGGTGCGATCCTTGACATGAACCAACATCTTTCTATGAGAATTTCCATTTCGAGCGACCACTCTCGAAATTTGCTTCTTCCACTTGATTGCGCCTTTTTAAATCTTTCTCTTCCACAGTCTGCAATTTACTTTCGAGAACCCGTCCACCCAGAGCGTTGATTTGTTGATCCGTCCCTGCATGTCCCAGAAATAGTAGTCTCGCGATGCGTTCTCTTCTAGCTATGCCCATGCCCATGTCACGGTACAGCTCATAATATAGTTTGCCGTTTAATTTTCATTTTCTACCCATTTTCTTCACAAAGATCACTAAGATATTATATTTCTTTCGAAACGATTAAGAGGTTTCCTCATCCGCTTTAGATAATTTATATGCTTTCATGCTTCCCCTGTATTCTGGAGGGTGTTTTATTTCTCAATTGCCTTCTTAACCGAAAGAAGTAGCGATTGGAAAGAGTGATTCTCCAATGATCTTCGCACTGATGTTTTTTTCTGTGTCTATAGGATCCTATGATCCGGAGGTTTGTCCTATTTATCGACAGTATCTGTCCCTGTTTGGTGACAGTATATACTTCGTTTTGCCATTATTAACCCTCAAACCCAGCAAACAATGTGTCGCCTTGTCGAAATAATTTTCAAAGAGTTTTTACCTGCGGCCTTGTGTCAATTATATACAATAGCACCAAGAACACATTTTATAAAAATCTCAATAAATAGTTTTACCCAATAATACCAAAATGAAAAGACTCGTCTTCAAATCCCAGAAAAGAGGACATGGGTATGGGACATATGTCAGCAGACGTAGAACATTTATGTTCCGCTTGCTGATGCAACCCCAGCAACAAAGCTACAGTAAATAATTTGGATAAAGAGACAAATAACTAAAATAGTTATTTAATTATTATTTCCAATCTCTTGATAAAGTAAAATAAAGCAGTGTGGTTCTGTTAAAGTAATATGATCGTGTCAAGCACTAACTTTCTTTTTTAAAGTTCTGCAAAAGGGCTCTTCCCTGAAAATAACAAGATTAAGAACTCTGAGCAAAGAGCATAGAAGATTTGTGTCGGTAGACGAAAAATATTTATGTTGCTGATGAAAGGCCATCAAGATAAGGTTGCACGACAGAACAATTTGAACTAAGACAAAAAATATATAAAATAAATAGGGTGGCGCAACAGAACGCAGAGCCCTAGGGCCTAGCGCAATTTCAAAGCCATGTCTAGTCAGGGAATGGAGGGGATCTAAATTTTTTTTGCTGGTTCTGAACGGCTAGTCAAGAAAGCGCTTTTCATGGCAATGAATTTACTAACTGAAAACTTGCCAATTCCTCGCGAAAATCAATACCCGTGGAAAACATTTTTTCCTCTGTTGGAATTCGAACCACGAACCTCTGGGTAAACAAGCAGCAGGGGCGAACACAGGGGGGGTTTTGGGGGTTGAAACCCCCCCCCCCCAAATTTTTGAAATAGAAAAATAACCACTAGTTTTTTAAAACAAAAACCAAAATATAAAACATTGAAACATGAATATTACATCTGAAAATTTCATTCTGTCAACGAAAAAATCCCTCCAAATGCGGAAGCCATTTCTATCGATAAGTAAATTTTCAGGTATTTTACACGTTTTGGAATGACTTTTTGGTTTTGGTATGTTTTTAGCATAATCACCCTTTTCTAGTGTAGTAAATTTGATATGTTGATGTGGAGGTAGTATTGGGTCGTATACAACGGGACCTGCGATAGAAATATATGAAAATTCACTTTCCTACTTACTTGCAAACACATCGCATTTGTCGCTTCAAAACTAACGGCAGTTGCGACCGAAACACATCGTACCGGTCACTCCAAATCTAATGGCAGTCGCGGCGATTCGTCCCTATATAAAACAGTTCATTGTTTTATGCAGATCGGTGCACCACTTCCGGTATCCGTGGCTTCAAGCGAGCGATCTTTTTCATGTCTGCGCAGATTAAAAACTTATCTGCGAGGAAGAACCAGCGAGGAGCGACTGAACGGTTTGATGTTGCTGAACATCTATAGGAGTATTGAGGTTGATTATGAGGACGTTATAAATATAATGGCCAAAGTTCCAAGGCGCATTGATTTTATTTTATAAAATACTAGCTGTGCCCGCGTGGAATAGTGACTTTCGGCAGCATTTTTAATTTTTCAGTAACCTATTGTTATATTATTTTACTTAAGTACATTTTTGCACACGATGTTCTTACTTTTTCATCTTTTTCCAAATAAAATTGTTTTGCCGCAAGTACCTACTTCCGTTCCCATGGCAATAATGGAACAAAGAAAACAAAAACAGACAGATTTAATTTTGGAATTTTTGGAATATTAGGAACGACGCCCGTTCCCGTGGGAATATGGTGATCGTTCTCATAGGAATATGGGAATAAGTTAAAGTTTATGTTACTCGCTCGGTGATAGTGTAGCATTCTAACGGTGGAAGAATTTTTAAAATCGGTGCAGTAGTTTCTAAGTTCTCGTTTACGTTCCCGTTCCCGTAGGAATTGGGATAAAACATAAAGTCTATCAGCCGTATTTATAAAATTTGCTTAGAACATCCTTAGACAACTGTCCAGCTAGACGGTGTCTAAACAGTTGGACAAGCCTTAGCCAATTTCGTATTTATAAATGCATTCCAACATTTGTCTAAACAACCCCTCAAACTGTCAACTTTTAATGAAAAACTAAATGGTGCTGTTCATGATGTATCCGTGTAGTACCATTTTTTGTGTTGGATATACGAGTACAACAACTAGAAGGCTCTGAAAGAGTGTGACGTAGGACTTGAACCAGACCAAAAAACAGCTGATTTGACTTTGTGTTACAGCTTTTCCAACTCTCATAAAATAATGAAATTTGTGCAATTTATAAATGAAATAAGTGAAAGTAGTATTTTTGCACCTCATACTATTTACTTTTTTCGATCTTAACACTCTCAACAATGGTTTATAACATGTTCAACAAAATTGTTTTTTGTTGTATCAAATGTCACTTTAGCCACAGTTAAGACAACCAATTTCGGTGTCTAAAGTTAGACATTCCTTAGACAGCGATGAAAGTGTTCATAAATACGATTTGGAGTTGGACACTGTTCTAAGTGCTGTCCAAAGTTAGACATACTTTGGAATGGGATTATAAATACGAGTGTATGTCTTTTCTCATGTCTTAGACTACCTCTGTACAAAATTTCTTTTGAATTGGTTCAGTTGTTTGGGCGGGAGATGGTAACATAGAAAGACGAACAGACAAAGCTACTTTTGCATTTATAGTATAAGTAAGGGATTGTTCCTAGCAATGTAATTTATACAAATCAATACAGAGTATAAAAAAAAGCATAAAAATATTAAGAACAAAATGTTCGTGAATATTTAATATATTTTTTCAAAACCCCTCCCGAAAAATTTTTCTGCGTTCGCCCCTGACAAGCAGACATGCTAACCATCACGCCACTGGCACCGCAATTAGGAGACAACTATCATCAAAGTATCCTCTAAAAGGAGGTTAAGTGCTACTTTTGGAAAGCTTCGTTGACACATTGAAATTGAGTGAAAAATTATCGAACAATATATTCGTGCGAATTTTTATTTTTACACCATAACATACATCCATACTCCCTTGAGGATAATATTTCCGCTTCGATTTAGCTTCATTATTCTATCCGTGAATAAAAAGCAAAGCGAACAAAATTTACCTCGGGGAAATACGGGCTTGCGGTTGAACTTGAGAAATTCGCACGAACTGACCGCTCTAAACATTTATAGTATGATACATAGTTCCATAGATATTTCTTATGGACGTGTGTTCCTCTTTGGTAAGTCATAATCCACAATTAGAGCATGGACTTACGTCTTGTGGAGTTACGTCCCTGTCCCAGTTTATTCACATTGAAAATAAGTTAAAGCGCAAACGGTGAGACTTCTTTCCAATACGAAATGGCATTTGAGTTCGTATAAAAAGGAACTAAGGCCCTCGGCTGTTACTGCCAATTCATCATGAAAATAACCCTCGTGGGCCTTACTTCCAAAACAAAGAGGAAATAAGACCCACGGGTCTTATTGCCGTGGGCCTTATTGCACTGCCCCTCCAAAAGCACTGCACCTGCTGCTGAGTTGATAAATTTTGCCACACTTGAGAAAGCAAAATCGTTTCAGAAGCCTTGTTTCATGTATTAAAATTAATTTTGCTTCTTTTATTTTTTTTAAATGAATGCTTAATATTTTAAGAATTTTGTGTCAAAATTTCCAGTGGATTGGAGCAAAATTGACAAAGTTACGAATATTTTTATACCAGTCGGTATAGTGTTTTCTTTGTGTATTTTTAGTGTTCAAAACTTTAAAGCATTTTTCCAATAACTCACTTTTTAAAAGTCGGTGCCTTAATAACTTTTAAACTACTGCACCGATCCTTTTGAAATTTTGAACACTATTTGTGTAAATAATTTACGAGGTAACGAGTATTTTCAAATTTGTTGATAAAATGTTATTTATAATAACAGATTAACCGATTTTTTTCACGAAAAATCTCGTTTTTCCCTTCAAAGTGTTCCAAAAAAGTGAAAAATTAAAATTTCAAAAAACCCCATCGATATTACCTGGTGAAAATTATTATTCAACGAATGTATTTTGATTTTTTGATTTCCGATGATCAAGCAACAAGCTATGAAGGGCACCGCAACTCGCCTGTTTTTCGAGGCACGTCTGAATAATTGCTGCCATTGCCGTATTTTCAGATATTTCTTTGTGAAAACTTTACAAAACATTTTCGAAATGTCACTTTTTAATGTGTAATTGTTTTTAACCCGGAATATGCTAGCGTCACCATACGGTCACACTCAATTGAATTTTGAGCTTTCAAATCCCCATCTACACCCCCTGAAAATGTCATAAAAAAATGGAACAAAATAATTAGGTACAACACTGCCCGGGTTAATAAGGAAATCTGAACTGGTTCATCACAAAAAACATGCCTTTTTTAGCGAGATAACGTCGCATTAAGGGCGAATTAAGAGTATAAAGATTCCTGGAAGGTTTTACATGAAAAATACCATCTTTGGAAAAACTAAGCACGGCTGGCTCGTCCTCGTATGGTATTGTCTTCTTCCAAGGAAAGATGCAAAGAACCCCGCCCAAAAAGCAATACGTTCACACACGATTGCGAAGAAAAATAAGAAGAAAATGAAATGAAAACACTCCTGGTACAGACAAATGCAATTAAGCAGACGTGGAAGAATCCAAAACCAGGAGGTTTTGCAGACACATTCTTGGGTAAATACGACGTATTCCACGAGCTAGTACGAAGCAGTTAATGGGAGAGCTGTAGTTCCTTCGAGATCGCGCCTCGAACAGGAAGAAGAAGAAATGGCATTTATTTTTTAATTCACCGGATGATACTGGGAAAATTATGTGCCTGGTATCAACACTTGTGTCACTTCGTACAATTTCAACAGTTGCTTAGCTGAACTATTGGATTTGTTTAGATCTTGTTTTTCTAGTGCAGTTTGACTTAACGATGTGATAAAGTGCTATTAAGGCTTTACCGATTTCGTTTATCCTAAGGTCTCTAGGTCAACACTAAAAAGAGTTTTTGAAGCTGGGTTTCGTAAGCAACAGGCAAGCAATTTACTCGGTTTCATTCAAATTATATTAATCACATTATTCATTTTTGAAAAAGAAAATGATTAAAGAATGTGGCTATAAATTCTCACATATAAATATCATTTAATTTAACTCGATTTGTTTATTTTTTTATTTATCGTTTCAAAAATATGCTACATCTAAACAGCCTAATCCTTTAGTTAAAATGATTTATTCCCACCCCTTTCCAAAGCACAAACAATGGTTGGTTCAAAAACCAAAAACCAACAACCAACAGCCGCACAAAAAATGTCTTCCACAACACTAATTTTCATCAAGCAATTGCCTCATTTCTGGCCAAAATGTATATAAATCTTAACGAAAATTCAACTGCTAACCACTTTTCATACACGACCCTTTGCCAAAACGATTTATCATTTTTAAATTGTTTGCCGCCGCGCCTCTTCGCGCCGCCACCAACTTACAAAAGGAAACAAACATCATTCTTATAGAAGGAAATACATACTTAAGGATTTAATAAAATAACTGAAATTTTGGTAAAAATTTCCTGCTTAATTATCCTTACACCAAATGATAAATGTTAAATCCACCACCGACAATCTCATAATGAATCGTCGTCTGTCTCTTTAGCTGATGCTATTCTACGAATGAAAACAAATTATATTCCATGATCATTGCGACAGTAATTATTATTTTTATTCTGAAACCCCTTCTGCGCCGAAAACGTCTCATTCATCAGATTCATCAGCCCGAGAGTTTTTCTCTTCAATATGATGAGAATGTTTGTATGTATGCGCGAATTAAATAGATGATGTTCTATCTATCCTTCTTTAAAGGTCCCCAAAACTCGAATAAAAAACAGAAGAGAAAAAAAACAAACTCAACCATAAACATGAAAATTAAATGATTAATGAAAAATGTGCCAAAGCGGCTCCAAAACAAAACACCCTGTCTTACCATTGCTCCACAAGAGAAATATTTTTAAAAGGCCTTCAGTTAAAAGAAATAGACGAAAACAACACCCAACACCAGACCCAGATGTGCCATTCAACGATACATTTCTATTTCGAGATTTCCCTTTTTTTCCTCAATTTGATTAAAAGATTTAATGTTGGAAGAACCCATTCGTAATCCGTTTCGGAATGATTAACAGACAGTTTGTTTGTTCATAATATGTGCTGTTGCTGTTCGACGAAAATGGGTCTGCACAATCACTGCTTTGCTAGAGTAAAGTCGATTAATGTGATAAAATTGTAAGTTGTCTAATGGATTGGCCGAAGGGCAGAATTAGGGATGGTGGAATGGTGGTGTCCTTGATGTTGATACCCTACATCCGGGCTTTAGGGTGTGACGAATGGCACACACCTACTCTCATACTCCTCCGAATGGGTCTCACAGCGCCAAAAGGCAAATAGAATCGTCAGTCAAGTAAGTTTTCTCGCATCCAGGGAGAAATTTTTTTGTACCCCAGGTTAAAGTGCTTACAACCTCGAATTATACATATACAGACATAGAGGGCACTTCATCAGAGAAACCCTTAAGAAAAAGGGCAGGGGTGGACAAACTGCTCTTAAGTGCGAATGAAGAAGAGATGAGCATTACAATGGAGAGCTTTTGATTCGTAAATTCGTTTGCCCGAACTTTGTATACAAACACTTGTCACACATTAATCTTAAGCCTGTTAACGTCAGAGGGATATTTTGTAAAACTTGTTTGCACATTGTAAAGTGGGGGTTTCGTTGGGGTGTGTGACACTTTTGGCTGTGGAAGGAAGTTGTAGTATAGTATGTATGTGTATGACTCTTCGAAACTCTGCTTGTTAAAAGAATGGAACTTTAAGAATAATACCGACCACTCTAATCTTGGCAAAATATCATTTTGAAAGTTTTTTTTTTTTAACTTTGAACACGTGCGACGTGCAAATGTCCAAAAAGAATGATGAAAGTTTCAAGTATAACATCGGTTCAGCGTAGAGGGAGACTTAAATTTGCAAGTAAGTGTTCAAATAATTTAAAGATTGATGAGGTGGGATGGTAAAAAAAGATGTTTTGATCTTCTAGCGATTTTTTGGGCTCATTGTTTTTCGGACTCAGTTTTTGCCACAATGCTTACTGTTTAAGCCATGAGTTGGTTGTTTTGTTTCACTGATGCGTTAATTTGCTCCTCAAAACAGTGAACCAGCTGTTAATTTAATGTGGAATGTTATCTAGCCTTGAGACTTTTGTATTCTTGATTATTTTATTTTTGGAACTAAACTAGTCTGTTGATTCAGGTTACAGAGCGTAATGCTTTGAGTTCGTGAAAAATATCCTTCGATAGACGAGTTGCTAAAAGATTCGGTGTAAAATTTTGGTTAGGTATGATAATTTTGGAGTTGATCAAACGTTTAGTGATATTCATTCCACTGCTTTTTGAGGAACGTGTTTGGCTTTTACCGTACCACATACATATGTGTAGGTTATTAGGTAACCCATAAATGCAGTCGTCGTTTTTTAATTATTGTTTGTTATTAAAATGAGTATGCATCCCTTAACTGCCCGCCCTGCAAACTTGATGTTACCTAGTAGAAATTTTTCCTTATTTTAGCTTTCTAAGTTACTGTGGTGGCAATTCTATAGCTCGTGACAATTCCTGTACAATTCCAATTCATTATAAACGAGCTGACTTTAGTTTTGAGCACCAAGTCGGGCTATTAATCCTTCCAAAAGGGCAAAACCCCTTTCTGTAGCCATAATCCAGTGTGCATTCGAAAACTCGTAGACCATAGAAGCGTTGGTGTCCAATTTACATCTATATGCATCTACATATGTCCCATTGACTTTAGTGTTGTGAGGTTTCCTAATTTACCTATGCTCATGTCTCGGAATGTGGAATCTCCTGGCCCACACAAGTGAAAAAAGATAGCCTTTAGGATTTTTCTTTCGAAGCGAGTATTTGTGTCCTCAGCCGTTTTTGATAAGGTCCTTATTTCTTTTACAGTACATAGGTTTTATGAAAAGTTATACATAGTGTTTCGAAAGAGGGTTTTACTACTCAATTCTCTTCTTAACTGAAAGTAGCAGTATTTGTCAAACACAATCTTCTGTGGTATCCCTGCGCTGATGTTATTTTCTGCATTTAAAGTGTAGTCTAAATACACAAAGTCCTTGAGGAACTCGCTGTTATGACTGTCCATTTATTTTAATAATATTTTTTTTTTATAATTCACGCGCACTTCAAGTGGCTTTTACTACCTTTATAATAATGGAAAAGACAATGCGGGTGTAGGAAACAAAAAAAAGATCAGAAAAAAGATCCCGACGTGCATTATTCTTGAATTTCTGGGTGTGTAATGCGTGGGGAAAATTGAGTTGGGTAAAGCATTTCACACAAGGGTTGAGCGGCTAAAATATGAATCTCTCTACTTAACTTTACCACCGAAATTGGGGTGAAAAGGGAATTGATGTGCATTTATTACGAGCGAGTGTTGCGGAAAAATTGTTTTAGTGGAGAAATGCAACTGGTTAACTCACTAGATAACTGTCTGTAAAAATAGCGATAAGAACAGAGACATGAAACGTTTCGACGATGTTTCAGAGATTCAATTGAACTTCAATTGAGCTGATACCTATCAATTTAAATGCTCTATTTTGGGCCCAGTCAAGCAGGCGCTGTGATATTTGAGGAGCACCACTTAGTCATGGGAATTACAATCTAGTTTCTCACGTATGTGTTTAGTTATCAATGTTCTCTATTCATACATATACATTCTAAGCTGATAGGTACTCACTTTACTTACTAAGGTGGGCATTGAAGTTTGAGGTGATCCTGGACCACAACCAATCCAATGATCCTTCGATAACAATTTCTGTTTCGGGCGAGCTCTCTCCAGTTTTGCACTCCAAATCGGTTAAGGTCTTCTTCCACTTGATTGCCCCACCTAAGACGAGGTCTTTCCTTTCAGCGATTTGCCTGCAATCTTTCGAGAACCCGTCAAGCCGAAACGTTGATGTTACCCGCTCTACATGTCCAAGATATCGTCTAGCGATGTGTACTCTTCTGGTCCATGTCGCGGTACAGCTCATACAGTTAGTTAGTTGCTCACTCTTTTTCTCCACAAATTGTCTTCTTATGAGATCTATGGGAGTATTTTTCTTTCGATACGACCAAGTGTATCCTCATTCGATTTAGATAAGGTTCATGCTTCCGCGCCGCAATGCAGGACTGAGATGGTCAATGATAAAAGGTTATTTTGATTTCTGTAGAAAGAGCTTTTATTTCTCAATCGCCTTCTTAATCCAAAGAAGCAGCAGTTGACAAGAGAGATTCTCCGTTTTATCTCCACACTGATGTTGTTTTCCATGTCTAGGGGATCCTAGGTATGCGAAGTCCTGTACTACATGAGAGCTATGTTTGTCTATTGTAACATTTTGCCCAATATGTCGATGTTCGGTGTCCTTGTTGGATGACAACATAATACATCGTTTGACCCTCATTAACCATCAAACCCGTTTTTGCCGCTTAATTTTAAACGAGCGCAAAAGAACCCATGACATCGCGCTTACTTCTTCCCATTAAGTCGATATCGTCTGTGTAAGTAAGCAATGGTACAGACTTCTGAAAGACTATGCTTCTGATGTTAACGTTTGGGTTTTGAACAACCTTTCTAAGTAAGAGGTAAGGGGAAATCGTTTGAAAGTTTGTCACTTTGTCGAAAGCTCTTTTCGACATCAAAGGTCTTGGGGAGTTCTTTACTGTCCTTGACGAAGCAGCGTGAGTTCGCCAAAGTTATCCTGCATAGCCATTCGCTTTTTTCAAAAATGCCATAAGTTGATATATGGATGGCTCTGTACCGCTCGTCTCTATAAATGCCAGACGTGGCCTTGAAATCGATAAAAAGATTGTGTATATCAATATTGAGCTCTCTGCCTTAGCGTGAATATTTTTGGTCAATTGTGGACTTTTCTGCTGTAAGGCCGCATTGATTAAGAAGAACTGCATTTTTGATCATCGTCGAAGTTGAGTGGGCCATTATGCCTGTCAGTGGAATTTTTGTTCTTATTTCTGTTGATCGGTCCACAGAACAGGACTTTCCAGATCTTGAGAAGAGACTATAACTTTATTACTTTGTTTCCCTGTTGGTCATTATGGGCTTGAGGTCGGAGCTTGCCATCCTGTCATGATTTTTTTCCTTTTTCTAAAGCTTTTGAATCTCATTTGTCACCTCTCAATTTCCACTAACTGATGGTATTGTGCCTAGTTCGTCAATGCTTTCTTTTTACTTGATGAAAGCATATATTTATCTTAATGTTTGCACCTTCGGTTGTTTTTTTAAAAGATCATAACAACTCGTACTTATGTAGATAAAGCACTCAAACATATTAAAGTCGCATTTTTAACCACCAGGGTAGCAACTTTTTCTTTTTCTTGTAGCGTAGTAGATTGAAATAAGGTGGCTGTGACTTCCCGTACGGCGGGCGGTGCGAAGTCCAGACGAGGAAATTTAAAACAATGCGTCCGTCATATCGACCAAACAGTCCACCGCTGTATCACTGCCAGCCTGTCAGCCATCCTCTTAAAACCTTAATTCTTAATTTTTTTTAGTTTTGATTCTAACACTAGTTTGTTAATTCGTAAGTTATCTTTAATGTAGATTAAGATAATTAAGATGTTGATTAATTAAAAGTACCCGCCTTGGGTCAGGAAGTGAGTTAAGTTATCGTATAAGTCAGTTTTAAACACTTTTGTTAGCATGTGAGTAAATTTGAGTAAAATGAAATAAAATTGAATTTAAAATGAAAAGTAAGAAGCATCGGTTTCTTATACTTTCAGCTCCATTATTGCCACACATCACTAGCCACAACTTTCAATTGACATAGATAATTAGATACTTAGATAGATACGTACGCTTAACATAAAATCTTAATTTTTTCAAATACTTTTTCAATTGCAAATTTCGGAGACAAAAGTGTTTGAAAAACAATATTTTTGATGAGAACCGCTATTTGATTCTATTTTTATTTCAAGGAAACTGTTTTGAACTGGTATTAAAATATAATACAAATCGATCTTAAGTAAAATCTTAATACACAAAATTATAGTTACACAAATAAATCACACTTTAAAAAGCTGCTCCCTTAAGAGAGCTTTTATATATATGTACACAAATTTGACCTAAAACCTTTAAATGACTCGAGGGCAGAAAACGAACATCCGTCCGCTATCACAACCTTAAAGTTAATTTTAAAATCAAAAGGGAATACATCTGTTTCCTTTGTGGAGATTGAAAAGAATGACAATGAAACAAAAAGTAAACCGCCAAAAACGACTTCGAGGACACTGCTGTGGCTTCCGAATTGGATTGTTTCAACACGTCCGTCTGTCGCCGTCATCGTCGTTGAATTCCAAACCAAGGAGAGTTTCACCATAGTCGCAAAATTGTTAGGCCACAGTGTAAAAAAATATTTTCAAAAAGTTATTCCACTCTTTTCAATAAAATAAAATCAACAGAAAGATTTCAAAACTATCCACAAGCAACTGAAGAGAGTAGATGAAAGCAAGAACGACAAAAACAAAAGAAAAAAAAGAACAAAAAAAAATGCATCAAAACTTTTTTATGAAATTTTCTACGGTTGCCATTGACTTGGTATTTTCCGCAGATGGTTCTGTCTTCTCTTCAGCAATTATTTTTTTTTATTTTAGCTGATTCCACTTGCTAGTGAGTAACCATTGTGTGCTCTGTTGAGTGTCCTTACAAAAGTATAAGTACTAATTTAAGCTCGTAGTAACATCTGTTAGCTATCGCACATAACTGAAAATTTTATCATATTTGTCGCCCTTTGAAACTGGCGAGTATATCCCGATGGGAAAGCATGGTCTATACTTTTGAGGACTAAAGTTAGGAAATCTGTTTTTATTTCACAGGAGTTTCGAATCCATTGTTGGATAATTATTTTTGTGGTTTTGTGGCGTTTGTTTTCACCTTATCTAGCTATTATTTAATAGCAGGAAACGTTTTTAGCTACTCTAAACGCCACACCACGTCGTGTCACCATCTTCGGCTACTGCATCGTTCTCATTCGTAGAGAGGTAATTTGCTGAAACTTTTAGACAATTTTACTTTTGTGTTGTTGCTGGGTGTCATAGCGATGTAATATTAAGCGAGAAGGGTTTCAAGGTGTTAGTTTGGCTTAACAATGCTTTGCTTAGTGATCGTAACATAACATAACATAACCATAACAGAATATGAGCATATGCCAAACTTACAAGACTTTTCTCTCAAGCCAGTTGTCCGATTTCACGTACGAACCCTTTATACTTTACTTCTTGTCAAAAATTACTAAAGGGGTTTTCATTAGTAAGGCTTGCCATTTTATGGTAAACAGATATACGAGTCAACAACTAGTCGAAATTAATAAAATTTACTACCGAAATTCGGAGTCAGTGGCCTCAACTTTAATAGCGCCACGTCCAATTCATGGTCGTCATAATCGTCCTAACAGATCAACAATTGAGCGTTTAGTGGAAAAATTTGAATCCACAGGCACAGTGCAAAATGTTACCGTGCCAGTGAGACAAAGAAGTGCCCGTAGTGTCGAAAATATTTCTGCGGCTGAGGCTTCAGTTGCAGAAAGCCTAAATGTGTCTCTCACACGTCGTTCTCAAAGGTTGGGCATCTCTGTGACGTCGTTGTGGCAAATTTTGCGAATAGATCTTGGCCTACATCCTTACAAGATTAAATTGAAGCAAGAACTGAAGCCCGGTGACCATCAGAAGCGTCGCGTCGTATGTTCGAAAATGGGCTGAGCCACAACTTGAAAATGATTTGGATTTTCATCGAAATCATCTTCAGCGATGAGGCTCATTTCTGTCTGAATGGCTTCGTCAATAAACAAAATATGCGGTATTGGTCTGGCAGCAATCCACACGTACTCCATGAGTCATCATTGCATCCCGAAAAAATTACGGTTTGGTGTGGTTTATATGGGCCGGCGGCGGCGGCGTCATTGGGCCGTACTTCTTCAGTGATGCTCAAGACCGACACGTTACTGTGAATGGAGATCGCTACCGTTTAATGATAACTGAATATTGTTGGACCCAATTGGATGATATCGACTTTGAGGACATGTGGTTCCAACAGGACGAGGACAAGTCACAAAGCGAATGTCACAATCAATTTATTGGAAACCAAATTTGGAGAACGTGGTGTTATCTCAAGAAATGGTCCAGTCGCTTGGCCGCCTCGGTCGTGCGATCTGACGCCGTTAGACTATTTCCTGTGGGGCTTCGTCAAGTCTATGGTCTGTAAAGATGTGTGTAATGTAAAGATGTGTCTTACCGTATATTTACCACCAATATTGCTCCTTTCCAAGTGCCGATCGAAAGATCTGGTTACCAATGTGATGCGGGGCAACCTACCAGTATTTCTGTGCTTCTTCGCTTCACCTGAGCACGTATTTTGGCTGGGTGTGCACCACAGAAAAACAGGCGCGAATTGCAATGTGCCCCTAGATAGAGGAGCCGTGTTTGCAATATTACGTTCACGGTTTGTTGGGGATGTTCCCCTTCCCTCCGATGTGATCAATTTAAAAAAATAACTTTTAAACTTTAACTATTTTATTACAACATATGCTTATAATTATGATTTACAATGGCGGATAGTAGTGGATACAAATGAGAACACGTCTGTGTTGTTTTAGTTGCCAATCAAGAATGAATAAATGGCCGTCTGTCTGGCAGAAGGCCGGAAAGAGTTTTTTTGTGCACATCTCGCGCATGCGCATTTCGGGTTATTTCGTTAGTTCAGGTGTAGTTGCGTTCAGGTGTTGTTGCATTCAGGTATGGTTGCGTTCAGCTAATTTTTCGTGTTCCATTTTTATATGTAGGTAACGTAGGTTCGCTACAGGTCTATGCCAACAAGCCAGCGACGATTGATGAACTCCGTACGATTAACGAATGAGAAATTGCAGCAGTATCGGCCGATTTATGTTTGAAAACCGTCGAAAATTGGTTTTAGCGTCTGGTCTTCTGCAAGTGTGCCCGTGGTGGCCATGCAAAGAAATCAAGTTCCATACACATAATGACATTAAACGTACTTTCACAAGAATAAAGAATTTCATTAATATCCTAAACCATTTTCGTTTTATTTAAAAAACTTTTGCAGCGCTTTTATTGAAAAAGCCGATAAAATTTTAGAACGATTTCATCCCGCAACTCAAGTAGCAATTGAAAGTGTTTCTAAGCTTGAAACAGCTGCGTGGTGAAATCAAACGACGTTTCATAGAGAACCAGCTTTTGTGTATCATATCGGTGCGCTAATAATTGCCTATCTAATTTGTGTTGTTCACTAATCACCACAAACACAATCCTCAAATGTTTGCTTATTACAACTTTCGTCACTCCTCAACAATCCTTTCAACTCAATTTTCTCAAGAACCAGCAAACACTGTATACTTATATTGACAAGCATTTGAAAACATCTAAATTCACCCTTTCAAGTAATTGTAAGCCAACACTCCCCCCTAACAAACACAAATAATGCAAATTTTATAATTTATTCCACAATCAACACACAAAAGCTAGACGTTGCCAAAACTAGGCCTTGCAATTCCTTGCCCAATTGCAATCACTTATGGGAACAGCATCAACAGAAGGTAAGGCCGGCCGGTCATATCGATTTCAAACAATTGTTATTCTGAAACTTGTTTATATCTTATATACGAAGTGTAACAAGAAACCGATTCTGCTGCAGTTGGCTTAATATATTCTGCATATTATCATCATAGACGAACCATGTCATCTGTCGAAAAAGCATCCATCCAGGATATTACCGGTCGTTCAATTTACCTATGTATAGCTTGTACGTCCATTGCATCGATTGAATCAAAATATCATTCAATTCTCAATGATGTTGTTCATAGATCATCGACGGTATCTGATGGATTTACGGTTTCCATTAGGCACGCACACACGTACACCGACTTTGAGTCCTGGCTGCTAAAACCAGAAGTACCTTTATATTTATCTTTATACGCCCGCTATGTGAATGAGACAGGATTATGCAAAATCAGTTGAACGTACAACTATTCGAAGTTCTTGTAATAGAAAGGATTTCAATGCTAGATATATGCAGTTGTCTGCCAACATGTACGAGCACAAGGATAAGCTGTACAAACACTGAAATTGATTACAGTGAGGCCCCCAGGAGAGTTCTGCTGCTGCATTATGCTCGTTTGCTTCAAAGATTATTCATCAAAGTGTTCACTTCGGCCTCACTGTGTTTTGAATTGGCCATTCAGAAACACTGCGGTATGAGAGCGCGGGAATTCATTTGCCTCTTGTGATTAGTGTAGCTTGCATATAAAGCAGAAAGCAGTTTCTATTTAAGAGAGAGTACTTAGACATCATCTGCAAAAGCAATTAGGCCACAGAAACTCGACGCAAATTGGCCAGACTGGTGAGGGGACGTGATGGGTCTGCTTGACCCATGACGACACTAACAATCGTTGGCTTTCTTTTTGTCCTTAAATGGCACCCAAAACGGTTGAGACAGCTTGATACCATAACTTGTTTTACCTTTTTGTGTGAGAGAAAATTCAACACGATTTCGTACAAGGAATCTTCGATTCTTTGAAAGACAAGTATCAGAAGCGAACGCTTTTGTATTCCACTTTCCATGATTCAACTAACTCCTAATTAAGTTTGTGCTTAGATAAAACTTTTAAGCATCCGAAAAGTTACACTTTGTGAAAGTTTCGAAAGATAATTTAATCGACACGGCTGGGTTGGTAGTACTAGAGGATGAAATGGTTAAGCTATATGAAGTTGAACAATGATAGTGAAAGTGATATAGACAACCGCCGAGCAGCGCCGCGCCCGCCGATGAGTACGCCATGAGGAGGAAAAAGGAGCAATGTGTTTTGGTATCAAAAGTTGTAATCCATTTGTTTCGAGGTGTGAGATGAAAGGGGGATGTGTAACTACCTACGTTCGGCTAGGAACGCAAACGTGAAATAATTCGGCAAGTGAAAGAAGAGGATGTAAAGTGCGTTCTTGGTCTATTGACTTCTGGGGCAAAAGTTTTGCTGATATGGGTTATGGAAATGTTATCAAAGTTTTTCTTTCTTTTTTTTGGATTATTGATTCAAATTTTTATTTTTGAAAGGTTTTTTATTTTTTTTCGTTTTTTGTAAAAGCAAAAAGCAACAAGCGAGCCATTGAGATAGCTACTCAGAGCTTAGGCTTTGATCCAGTTTTTGAGTACGTTTTTTGCTTTACAATTTGAGGTTATATCGTTGTTTTTTTTTTTTGGAGTCGGTACTTGTAGGCTGCAGAGACGTTCAACATAAGAGCAAAAAGTGTAAGATGATGAACGTGATCTGTAATTTTTTCTCTGAGCTTAAGCTTTTTCGGTAAGAAAACGGAAACTCAGAAAGATGCGAGGAGCAAAGCAAAGCTGAAAAAAGAATGTATATCTAAGCTGTAAAATAAGCATGGGCGTAGCCAGAAATTTTTTTGGTCTTTTTTCGAGTACAATTTCTCAAAAATCTATGAAAAAACGAGGATATTTTTTTGAAAAAAAAAGTAGGACACATTTATTAACAAGAATATTGAGAGATACTTTAAAAGTATAATTTTTTGGTTTCTCAAAATAGAGAAACATCGTTAGTATATGGAATGAATCAAATTGATTTTATAAATTTTTACCATTGATTTCGCGTTTTATAAAACCATTTTCTGGTATTTGCAGCAAATTTCCTGAGGACTTCATCTTTTATTTCGGATTTTCTTTCCTTTATCATTTTCCGATGCACACTGAGCATGCATAGTCTTGAAAAAAATAAAAACATCGTTATTAGTGGAAGGCCGTAAGCTTTTTACCCAGGAATCAAGGGCCAGTCCATGGATTTTCATGAAATTTTCGGAAATATGTTTTGAATGGCGTATAGAAAAAAGTTAAAAATAAAATTTTACCGCTCTCAATTTTTTAATATTTTTAAAATTAATTATTAACTTTTAGAATTTTCTTCTTTACTTATGTAGGGTGTTTTAGATACGGTTTTCCAAAGGTTCAGAAATGATAGGTTTGCTCACGACAAAAAAAAATGGTATGGGAGGGGGGGTCTATATCCTTCCGTGTAGTCGCGAGGAGCAATTTTATGTGAAATCTACTAAATTTTTTAAAAAGTTATTAAAAATCAACTAACTGATGAGAATCCGGCTCGAAGGACCAAATGTTATTGTCTAAGTTCGTAAATTATATTTAACTCTTAAGAATTTCCGTAAGAAAGTATCTTCAAATTAAATGAAACACCTCAATCACTTTTAACACAACTTTCAATTTATTCCTTCGTAATTAGAATGTGAAATTTTGGTCATATGACTTGACGTATAGTAAATACATTAATTTTTATGAACATTCTATGTTTTGTTTTGTATATTTTTGGCTGACAAATGTGTGTGGAATGTATAATTTAGTACTGTTTGTTTTTTATTAACAATTACTAATTTATGTAATATTTTGTACTTTTACAATTAATGTTTTTCTAAAATACTAGTACTATCGTACACCACTTACTTTCTCATACTTTAGTGTTCTTGAAAGTTATTGCTTTGTTCTTTAATAAAATTTTTAATTTAAGTTCACTAAAAGAGAAGTCAAAATTTTGATAAAAGAAAATATTTTTTTCTTAATTAATTTTTTTGCGTAATTTTGCCCCGGAAGTGAAATATGGAATGTGTTTTAAATAGCATATAAAAAAAAATTGCATGTGATCTTAATTTTAATATAAATTATAAATAATTATTAAAATTTAAGAGTTATCTTTTAATTATATTAGTTTTAAGCTGAATTTTAAAACTAAGACCTATTACAAACTTGAACTTTGGTCTCAAAGGACAGCACATGTACTGAACTGTGCCCCAAATGCTGTTTCCGGTCAACAACAATTGATGTTCACAAAGCGAAGAAAAAATTGATATCACAAGACAACGATAAAAGCAATTAGTATTCACACTTCCACTTTTATTTCCACTTGTATTGAGCTTAACCGTTAGAACGATCAATCGCGACCAATTGTTGTTGCCGCAATGCCGCATTCAAAATGCAGCGTTCAGAATTTCTGGAAAATTTTTTGATTCGAAGAATTATAAATAAAAATGCCCAAATATGCTCGTGAAATATTTCTAGGTGTTAGAGAAATCTGATTGAAAAGTCCTCGTTTTTCGGCAATTTTGCGCATTTTCCTCAATTTTTATAAAAATTTTCATTGATACTCTTTTTTTCCGCTTTTTTCCCAAATTGTCCTCGTTTTTTTTACGAGAATACTCTTTGAAAAGTCCTCATTGTTTCAGCATTTTCTCCAAATGTCCTCGAGGAAAAAGATAATTTTTTTCTTAAAAAACTCAGAATTTTTCGGGGACATTTGGCTCAGGTTGGGGCATTAGCCCCTACCTGCTCCTACCTGGCTACGCCCATGAAAATAAGTCCTATGGAAATATGCTTTCAAAGGCTTGTCGCACCGAAGCGTGCGTTGGTGTGCATACGACCCTATGTCTCATCCATCGTAGTGTCTCTATTAATTCACTTTAACTAGACTCATGCTGCTTTTCCTGGGACCTATAGCACAAACCATCAAGGACTTGTAATTCAAGTGAATTATGATAAGTGTAAAATATTCTTGTGACCCTAAGGTCCTCTTTGTTTTGGAAGTAACCCCCCACGGGGGTTATTTCCATGATGAAATGGCAGTAACAGCCGCGGGCCTTAGTTCCTTTTTTTGCGAACTCAAATACCATTTCGTAATGGAAAGAAGTCTCACCGTTTGCGCTTTAACTTATTTTTAATGTGAATAAACTGGGACAGGGACGTGACTCCACTAGACGTAAGTTGCTCTGATTGTGGATTATAGTTTTCCAAAGAGGAACACACGTCCATAATAAATATCTATGGAACTATGTATCATACTATATTTTTAGAGCGGTCAGTTTGCGCAAATTTCTTAAGTTCAACCGGAAGCCCGTATTTCCCGGAGGCAAATTTTGTTCGCTTTGCTTTTTACTGACGGATAGAATAATGATGCTAAAATCGAAGCGGAAAAATTTTTCTCAAGGGAGTATGGATGTGGTGTAAAAATAAAAACTCGTGCGAACAAGACCCACAGGTGTTTTTGCCGCGGGGTTTATTGCACTGCACCGGCTTTGGAGACTTCAATTATTATTTAAGCGCATCCAGCGTTAATATTAGAGTTTATTAATATTGTTTCAGTCAACACTGCAACAAAATAATGCGTAGAGTAGCGTTACTTTCCAAAACATAGCAGCAACTACACCTTGCTTAAATATGTAATTAAGATACAGACCCACAACCTACCTCACTACACTACCCAATGTATGGTTGTACGACGCTTGTTTTTCTTTCACTCCTTACCACTGGGAGGGGGAGTACTGGATAAAGAAGAAAATAAATAAGTAAATAAATAAAGTGAGGCAAAAGAACAGGGAGACTCCGGGATCTAACTCATTTCTCGAAACAATATCTTGTGAGAAATAAAGAGGACTACCAATTTATGATGTCATTTCATGTCATTGCCATTGCGGAAGGGGATACCAGTACAAAACATTTTTTTTGCTTTCTGTTGGGATTTAAATCTCGAACCCCCCACAAAACAGGTAAAACACGTTTACAATTATGCTACGGGCGCCACGAGGTCCTAGATAAATTCTTCAAAGTTCTTACCAACGATGGGGGAAGAAAAGACTGATGAGGCCATTCAACGACTTTTTTTTTTTTTTTTTGTCAGGAGGAAATCTTCAAAAGACACTTGGCAGTATTCGATACCAAGTAGTGTGGGACTCTTACCTCACTAAAAACTCCTCGTAATCAGAACCAATCTATGAACGATCGACAAAAGATTTTTCTTTCTCAATAATATAATCGCTTTAAGGGAAGCTTAAACTTTTAATGCTTCCCATGACTTTTAGACCATTAGCTCGTGTGGCTTGGTTCTTCTTAATCTCCGAACATTGCCTCTCGTATTTAATACGGACTCCATTTCAGAGTTGATATGACTATGCAGTCGCTGATTGTGTGACACAGCATGTTTTCTTACAACTTCTGTAACCATTTCTATTTTTAGGTCACGATGTAAATCGCTATTTCTTATATACCATGGTGCATTTACTATTCCACGAAGGACTTTGTTTTGGAACTTTTATTCAACGACTGATGGTTTAACAGACCGTATTTGGATTTTTTCACTCAATAGTTTTGAGTAGACATACAAAAAAAACCAGAGCCTGTGAATGACCGTTAGGAAGCATATGCACCCTCGCACATGATCATTTCTATTTTTTTTACTATAAGATGTGTCCTGCTGTCTGGATGGTAGCTCTAAAAGTAATTGCAATCGTACATACTATCTTTGCGGACTTTTTTTTCTATAAGTACGACTCAAGCGATTGGGTTTCCTTCTTTGTAAGGATTGAATCAAAATGGCACCAAGGAAAAACAAAGTTCTAAAAGAGGAGGTCCTGGCTTCCCTGGATAGTGAGCTTGTATTTGGTGTTACTGACATTTATGTCTGGTAGAAATAAAACTAAGACTCCAGGACCTAGTGCTGACTCAGCACTTCGTACTGTGGCTCATTCATCAAATAAGATTGGCCAAATCGAAGATGTTACTTCAATTTCATCAGATCTTACTCGCAGGAAGGGAAACTATTCGGTTGAGTGTAACACATGAATGTGTAAATGTCGGTAATTGATTTGCAGAATCTCTACCTTTTTTTTGGATGCTCCGCACGCTCAACTACCTTTGCCATCATCCAAACACGAACGCCCAAGAGGCATTCAAAAACATTTCAGTTATGTCAAAAAAAAGTACAACTGAAAGATGTAATACTTGTTTACAAGCTCATAGGACTAGCTCATGTTTTCTCATGCTTGACATTACACAAAAAGACACAGGTTCTCATTATTTGGTATTATATTGGCCTTCAGTGATATGTTCACTCCGATTTCCATGTAAATCCTTATCCACAGTAACATAGAAATGTACACACTCTGTAAACATACCCGAAAAATTCAATGACTTGTTCAATTGAAAATTATCCCTGGATTTCATCAGCAAATGATAAAGGACCTCGACGCAAGCATACTCTTGAGTTAAAACTTGTTGAATCTATTATGAAGCCTCGAAGCTTTCAATTGTGTCAATAAAGCTGAAGGGTTATTGACTTTAGCAGCTTCGCAGTTTAAATCACCATACATTCCAACTCTTCGGTCCTAAAAAAAAATGTCTGCTTTTATCAATTCCAATTCCGACACACTCACATGGGAAATTTCAATAAATCTCTTTTCGCACTCTGAACATTTTACAGCAAAGCAGTTCTCCGCAAACAATTTATACAAAAAAAGCAACCGAAATTGAAAGAGGACTCTCTCTGTGAGCCCTTGCTTGTGTGAATTTGTAATTACTTGGCCAATTATTGTAATTGGTTCGAGTGCTGAAGCAACCCATCTAGACAACGATCGATTTATTATTATTTTCAAAATGAAATCCATTATCTTGCGTTTTTCACAATTTCATTTTTCCGGCTCTCTTGTAGCTATGTGTGTGTCTTTTTAAATATGTATAAATATTTTTATCCTTAATATTTTTGGAATGCAAATTTTATGTAGATATTAATATTTTTTTTTTGTGACAATTATGCCTTAAATGAGATATCCTAGCGATATTCGATACTCACTGAATGCGTTGTCGTAACGATGACGATAAAAGGCTCACTGATTGGTTTTTGTTTTCGATTCGAATTCAAATTAAACAATTTCGAGTTCATGTAGGTATGTAAGGTAGTTCTATCTTATAGAGAAAACAAAATATTTTCTGCATTTCTTTGTCGAAATGACTACAATTTCGTTTAATAAAATCTGCATTGGTACCTCCATCTACCTGCACCTGCAGGTGAATGTGGTTTTGCAAATTTTTAAAAATTTGCGATATTTCTGCTAATTGACGAATCCACTAATTTAAAAATGTGCCTCATCACTGAAGATGATTTTCTTCGAAAATTTATCATCCACTGTTGCCATTTCTTGCCACCAGTCTAACCACTGAAGTCGCTTGAAATTGTCAAGAGGTTTTAGTGGATGAGTCAGTTGCACTTTTTAAGCGTGTAAATGCAAGTTTTTATGCATGATGTTCATCAACGACGAGCGTCAGAGAGTTAAGATGGGTGGCTCTTCAGCCACACTATCGGGAACAGCAGCAATACTTTCTGCACTATGAGCTGTACGAGCATGCACTGGTGTTTTCACTTCTATACAGACCCGGTTTTGCAATTTTTCCGATTGTACGCACATTTGGACGATTGAATTTTCCGAAAAAAATCTTGAAGTGAACGATATGCATTTGGATTTGAAGGCTCATTTTCATAGTAAGCCTGAATAACTTTAACGCGTTTCTGGATTGCGTATCTTTCCATGATTCAAACTGAGTTAGTCTGAAATTGAGAAATGTCAAATAAAATTCAGAAATAGAATAGAAGCCTTAAAATTGAACCACACGAATTTTCAGTAAATATTTTAATGTACAGGAAAATCTGTACATTAAAATTGAAATATAATTAAATTTATATTATTTATTTATTATTATTAATATTGATAATATTTTTTCTTATTGCTTATTATAAAAATAGAACAATAATGTCAAAATTTTATTCAATGCTTTATATTTTATAATATACTAGCTGAACCGCCCGGCGTTGCTCGGGTGTGTAGTTTTTAGGTTCCCGTTCTTGTTCTTTGCTTCCGTGGGAATATGGGGATGAAGTATAATCTTTTTTACTGTGGGATTGTAAGGCATCCCAACACCGAAAGAATTTTTGAAATCTGTTCAGTAGTTTCTAAGTTTCCATTTGCGACACCGTTCCTGTTGGAATCTTCCGTTCTCGTGGAAATATGTCAATGAAATATAAGTCTATGTCACTGAGAGATAATGTAACATCCTTGAGTTGAAAGAATTTTTCAAATCGGTCAAGTAACTTTAATGTTCCCGTTCTCGTTCCCGTTTCTGTTCCCATGAGATTATAGAAATCTCTGTTCCACCTTAAAGGCAATAAATAAGCAGATTTTTGAATTTATTTAGTTTTTTTTTTATTAGAAAAATACAAAAAAAATTAAGTACATAGGTACCTACATTAATCATTCATTATTGTTTCTGTATTTTTGTACATAGGTTGCCCTTCACTTAAGTACCTTGTGATACACGAAAAAACTTTAATGCACCACAATACTCACAAACAACGTGCATTTGCCCAATGCAAACGCTAGGATGCAAGCTGTAATCATTGCTGCAATCGTATCGAAACGCAGCTCGATTCAAATCAGCACTTCATAAATATCCTATTCTGTGTCGCAAATTATCTATTTGTTGAACTCTGTTGTTCGCTCGACGATTTTGCATTGCCAACCGAGCCGTTTCACGGGCTGCCTCACTTTGCTCTTACGATTGAGAAGCACGAAGTCGAGCCGTACTTACGCGGTGCCGTTCACGTGCAATTTCTTCAGTCCTTTCATTTGCAGTGTTTCGTATCCTTCTTACATTACGGCTTTGCCGGGAAAGGGAAAGATTTGATCTTCTTGGTGGCGGCATTTTTAGTGAAACTTCACTTCACTTCAATTCACCAAAAGATTTATTTATTTCAAACTCAAATTTTCTACCATTCATTCATAGACAAAATTACTTACTTGCTCGAGATGCGCGTTTTGTTATTACAATGTTATTACAACTGTGATGCGTTTTTGGTTAGTAACCTTTTAAAGTTAAAGTGAACTTTAAAAAAGTGAACTTTATTAAATAGGCAATGTTTTTTTTAATATTGATGTCATATCTACAAAAATCAAATTTATTTCTCACAATACGTCAATTTTTTTTGTTTTTTTTTTTGTTTTTTTTAAAGAACAGTGTTTTGTATATAACGAAAACTACCCCTTTGCATTAATGTCGTTCCCATAGGAATATTAGGATAAAAAGTATCCTATTTCCGTCTCCTGGTCCTAAGCTCCCTCCCCACCAATTTTCAGACAAATCGGTTCAGCCGTTCTTGAGTTATGGATAGTGTAACTAACACGACTTTCTTTTATATATATAGATGTACAAATGTACATACTAGAGTGCGTTTATTTACTTTTTTTTTTTCTCTCCCATCTTTAAATTTTGTGGAAAATACCTAAAAAAATTCCCTAAAAATTTGAGCCATTAATATTAACATTTAGTACTCGCCCAAGGCATGAAAAAATTTCCGATATAAAATACACGTAAACTTAAACTTTTTTTCTTAAAAATTCTACAGTTCAGAGGAATTTTATGGTATAATCTAGGACATTAGTAGGATTTCTTTAGAATTGAATGCTCTATCAAAGTGCTCATTGCGGTGAAGTCGTAACTCACACCGGCGAGGTAGTACGGGTCACCAAACCCAGTTTTTTCGTACATTTTTTTTTTTTTTTGCCCTTATCTCGTAAATGACAATAGCTACAGTAAAATGTATTCTACAAACTGGAATGGATGAATGGAATTTTCATATTATTATTACTATTACTATTAATTAAAATTCCATACTTACTCAACCTAAAAGCTCAACATCTCAATAAAAATCGATGTTAGCAATTTGGTTCCTGAAATTTTTTTTGTAGGAAATTGAATTTCCTACAAGTTTGTAGAATACATTTTGTAGCATCGGCGAAGTTGATGTTAAAATCAACACTCAAAATCATTGGCAAATCATCAAATCTCTCCCCAATTTTACCGTGAAGGTATGTAGAAGCGTCTTCAGAATATATAAATAAATTTTTATGTAAAACCTGTTGTATTACACTTAAAAACGAATTCGGTGAAATATAAATGCCATCTATGATAACTTGCTGTCCATTTCCAGAGTGGCAACGACAAACACAGATCGCCGATATAAAAAACATTAGTACTAAACATACTAGTGTACCTCGTTTGCAAATCCATATGATTTGCGCAAAATATGGCAGTTGTATCAGACAATCTTTAATAGATAGCTACTCCTGCTGCTGGACGATCGTGCCTTCTGAAACTTGCAACTAAATTGTAATCAGGAATATCATATATTTCTTCGTCACTATGTGAAATTCATACATTCATTCATTTTTTTAACGATAGTGACTATATATTTTGCAACTGCGCTCGTAAACTTTGTCAATAAAACGAAAAAGAGGACAATGCATTTATTTTAGAAACGAAATTAATTAATATTTGAGTAATGGTTTTTAAGCTAATTTCATCAATCGTTTCAAAACCATCGATAAATCATCGCGATCAGTTGTAGATCTCTTTTAATTTGTTGTAAAGTCCGAATCATCGACCAGTGCGTCTCCTACTCTGCCATGACGAAATTTTCAGCTTCACACATCCACTCTTCATTGTTATTGTAGTAAAATATTTGGTGCTTTTTATTTTTATTACTATGTAATTATGCTATTGCATTCTTTAAAGTCATTTAGCAACATGAAGATTAAGGTGTCTCTTGGCTCAATGGTACAGTCATTGCCTATTAATATCAGGGTCCTCATATGTTCGAATCCCGGCCGCCACAGTGGGCATTTATCGTCTCAAAAATTATTTTTTCGAAAGTAATGTGGGAGCTAAAATTTTTATGCCAATTAACCAAGCAAAGGTCAAATTTAGCAGTGCAAAAAAAAATTAAATGGATTAAGCTGCATACTTTTAGGATATGGCTATCTAAAGTGGTCGCTTCATATAGCCCCATTGGAATGACGAAATGAAGAACGTTTTAGACTTTTCTTTGGCATTTTATTATGTGATTACACAAAAGTTATAAATCGTTGGAAAGCTTGTAATTAAGCTTTAAATATCAGTAAACTCAATTTCAAAAAAAATATTTTTTCTATATATTAATCAATTTTATATATACAGGGTGTCCCGTAATTCGTTTTACATACTTTGGGATATGATTCTTGGTCATATTCTAACAAAAAAATTGTTATACAGTAAAGTCCGTTTCTCAAGTTTGACATCACTTTTTGACAATTTAAAAAAAGGCTAACTTTGGTGTACCCTGACCTGTGTTAAATTCGATATCTCTGTCAATACTGATGATAGAGACCTAATCTTAGACTCAATTTTTTGTAAAAATAACAACCTTTAAGACTGTATTTAAATTAGGCTTCCATAGGTTTAGGGTTGCTAGATTTTCAATTTTAAGTGGTGTTCAAATTTTCTTCCCAAAACAAAGTTTTGACTTTGAGGTCATTTTTTTGGAGAAAAGGCCTGATAAACATAGAATTTCTTTATTTTTTACAGATGAACAAAACAATAATAAAGAAAAAACTCAGCATTAAGTTAACTCAAAAACACATATATTTTATGATACTAAGAAAAATACGAAATTTGAAAAATTAAAAAAAAAAATAAAAAAAAGTTCTTGCTTTGAGGTTTGTTTGAATAAAACAATAATATGATCACTTTTAGTAGTTTTTTTATGTATTTAATACAAATACAATTATAACAAGTGCTCAAAGCGCCCTCCTTCGTTTTGAATCCATGCCAGAGCCCGTTTTTAGATTTCATTGTGGGTGTTTGTTGTCGATAACTCTTGTCTTACTTGTAGTCTTGTAATCTTTGAAACTGTATTTAAATTTGACTCCTATAGGCTAAGGGTTGCCAGATTTTCAGTTAGTATAAAGTTCCTGGTATCCTTTGTTGTGCTTTTCTTCAATTTCCATTTAAAAACTCATATAAGAAAAAAAATGTATGCGTATTCTTCTCTCGTAAATGAAAGCATTTCAAAAAACTCTCTGATCAAACTGCAATCGTGACTTAATTTGACAAACTAATGAACAAATTTGTTTTCTTATTCTTTTATACGACTTATTTACCTATTGAACATTCATACCCCAAATTTAAAGCAAACATCCACAATGAAATCCAAAAACGGGCTCTGGCATGGATTCAAAACGAAGGAGGGCGCTTTGAGCACTTGTTATAATTGTATTTGTATTAAATACATAAAAAAACTACTAAAAGTGATCATATTATTGTTTTATTCAAACAAACCTCAAAGCAAAAACTTTTTTTTTTTTTTTTAAATTTTTCCCATTGTGTATTTTTCCAAGTATCATAAAATGTATGGGTTTTTAAGCTAACTTAATGCTGAGTTTTTTCTTTATTATTGTTTTGTTCATCTGTAAAATATAAAGAAACTCTATGTTTATCAGGCCTTTTCTCCAAAAAAATGACCTCAAAGTCAAAACTTTGTTTTGGGAAGAAAATTTGAACACCACTTAAAATTGAAAATCTAGCAACCCTAAACCTATGGAAGCCTAATTTAAATACAGTCTTAAAGGTTGTTATTTTTACAAAAAATTGAGTCTAAGATTAGGTCTCTATCATCAGTATTGACAGAGATATCGAATTTAACACAGGTCAGGGTACACCAAAGTTAGCCTTTTTTTAAATTGTCAAAAAGTGATGTCAAACTTGAGAAACGGACTTTACTGTATAACAATTTTTTTGTTAGAATATGACCAAGAATCATATCACAAAGTATGTAAAACGAATTACGGGACACCCTGTATATATATGTATATATTAATCTTTTCATAAAGGTTTTAAATGGTTGCGCTACCTTGCGCTGTGTTCTTGCATAGTGCATTTTATTCCTTAATATATTAGTAAAAAGGCACAAAAAAAATGTTTTGCCCAATCTGCCCCTTTTTCGAATAATGACAACACGACCCCATGAAATACTAGAAATAACACTCTGAATATCTTCAGAACGGCTCACTCTATGAAAAAAATTATTTTGAGCTTTTTTGTAGAGCGTTCAATTTTCTACTTAAATAATTTGTCAGTTTATTTCCACAATGCTTAAATATCAGGCTATAAAAATGAGAAAAAAATTTATTTTAAATTTTTTTTTCATGTTATTTGTATGGAAAATTAAAATTTAAAAACAGGGACCTCTAAGTGTTAATATTAGGAGCTCAAATTTTCAGAGGCTTCGTTTTATACCTACCTGAAAGTATTAAGCCTGTTTTATCGTTGAAAAAAAAAAAAGTTTCCCAACAATTACACACCCCAATGCACATTGATGCTCAATAATTTAATAAATATGCATTTTATACAGCTCGCATTTACTTTGCAAAATATAAATGGTAATGCATGCCATCTTCAGTCCATAAAATACTAATTCACGGTGAAGTTATAGTTCAACATTTTGGAGTCCTACCAATCGGTCAGCTTCCTGAAGATGTACAAGAAGTACGTAACAAAGATTACAAAAAAATAAGGATGATGCTGTTCAAGAACAGCAACAAATGAGGATGTCTTTCATCGGTTGATTTTGACATCAGATCCTCTTATATAAAGTATATGAAAACAAAATACAGCTTAAACTCAGAGCTTTCTGAGGAAATCATTCAGCTACTAAAGAACCAATTTTTGTTTGCATTTTTGTGTATTATAAATTGCTATAGTTGTCTCATATTGGAATGTATTTTTAATGTACATATAATTTATTGATACTATATTTTCTCAACATGTGTATCCTAAGCATAAATAATAAATAAAAGCAAAAATTTATACTGAAAATCCCCATTTTGATTCGTCAATATTGTAATTTTTGAACTTTTAATAAACTTTAAATACCAAAACACTAAATAGATCTTAAAAACTTTTAAATTTTATGATTCTCTATATATTAAAGATAATATATTCCAAATTTCACTTAATTACTCCAATAGACAAAAAAGTTACAGATTTTTGAAGCGCGAAACTGCATTTGGGCTCACTGTGAGCCGTTGCGATAAACTTTTATTTATGCTTTCACTATAAATAAATAATATAAAATGGGCATACGACTTGGTCGGACGAACTTGCGATTGAGTGCTAAGTACAATACCAAAATCTTAAGGCTGAGTAAGGTGGTACAGGGTTGCCAACTACATATTGATTTCAAAAACCGAACTAAATCCCGCAAAATATTAACTACCTATTCAAAAGGTTTCTAGCGAAAATCTAAGGATGCAATTTTTTGGCAGTTGCTAATAAATATAAGCCCTAAAATTTTAATAAAAGCGGTTTTGAATTTTTAACATTTTTAAAAAATGAGTTTTTTAAAATTCAAGTAGATATACAAGTTTTAAGATCTTTTTAAAAGATAAATAAATAAATAGGGTGGCGCAACAGAGCGAGGAGCCCTTGGGCCTAGCGTATTTCTCACAACCATGCCTTTGGAGGAAATGGAGGGGACCTACACTTTTCTGCCGGTTCCGAACGGCTAATCGAGAAAGCGCTTTTCATGGCAATGAATACTAACGGAGGACTTGCCAATTCCTCGCGAAAGGCGATACCCATGGAAAAAACATTTTTGCCTCTGTTGGGATTCGAACTCGAACCTCTGGATTAACAGGCGGACATGCTATCCATCACACCACGGGTACCACTAGATGTGATGTGAGAAAAGATGTATTAACAAAAAATTTGAAATAAATCAAAGATACGATTTTGAAAAAATTCGAAAAAACAAATTTTTTTTTTAAATTAATAAAAATTATAAAAAGTAAAATTTTTCAAATTTTGATATGCAATCTTTTTTAAACAATTTAGGACTTCTTGAATATGAAATTTCGTCAAAATCGTACTTGCCACTAACGAGGGAGTCGGTTTTGAAAAAAAAAAAAAAACACTACAATAGGGGGTACCATTTTTAGACTTTTTTGAAAAAAAGTTTTTACATCATGAGAATAGTTATTCAAAAATAATACCTCACGAAAGGTTTTATCGTAATCGTTAGAGCAGTTTTCGAGAAAAATAGGTATTATCATATAGGTTGTATGGTAGGTACTGTTATTTCAAGACCTAGAGACTCAATTCCAAAAATCCCTCTGCAGGCTACCTCAGAGTTCATAACTGCAAGTTTTGAAGAAAATCGGTCAATCGGTTCAGGCTGTATAAGTCCATATACAGACGTACAGACATACAGATATACAGACATACAGACAGACAGGCAGAACTGCAGGACCCACTTTTTTCGTATTCTCTATCTTCGTAATGTCATATTTAATTGTTATCTTAAAATTTTTTTCTGCACGATTGCAAAACTTGCCTTATAGTACTTATATTCGCAAGTAAAAATGTATGTCATGGCTGGGAATCGAACTTGAGACGCTGGGGGCTGGGCTCTGACGATTTTGCATACGATGAGCCAAAAAATGGTGTCGGTAGCGAATTCAATGCATTAACCCCATCGCAAAAGCGCTCAAACGCGCCTAAAGAAGTTTTCTCTTAAAAAAAAAAAAAATTTCACCACCGAGGTACGAACTAGGAACCTAACATGAATCGCACAAAAGACTGCCAAACCCCATTCACCAAACCACCAAGGTATAGGAGAGTCGAAAACGTAGAAAATTCAATAACATGGAAACTATATTCAATCACTTTAATCAACAAAATGCAACAAATTAATTAACCTCCCGAAACAGGCGTAGAAGAACTGAGTCCTGTTGGAGTAAATATATCTCTTTCCCTCCCTCTCTCTGTCTCACCACATTTCTATCAGGTTTAATTTAATTTTGAAAATGAAATCATCCTCAACATTTCTTCAAGAGGCTTATCCCACTCTGTTAATAAATTAATATCTGAGCAACTTCAACGTGCATTTGCAAAATGGATTAGCACCCTCTTAAAACAAAAACCGCAAAAATACTCAAATGATTTCGAAATCATTATCCACTTAAGTTCATAATTAAAAGCCCAACTTGAAGGGAGGATAAGGCAAAACAAAGAAAAGAAAAAAACTAAATTAAAGTGCGTCAAAGCTAGAAAAAAATGCGCCCCCGTTTCTCTTACAGTGAACATAACTAAACACCATCATCCAACACCCGTCCCAACCCAAGTGAAAAGTGTATTAACTCGTAATTTCTACAAGCATTGCTTGAGAGAAGAAAAATAGTGCAACAGTTTAGTATCGCATTTTCAGCTCATTTAAGTGGCAATGCACTCACAGCCCCTTGCAAAAGGATGCTTGCAGACATATTCTCCTTGTTCAAACGAACACACAGTCAAACACTAAGTAATGCGCTCATTATACAACACAATGAAGCCTCAAAACCGCCTGATACACATTTGCAAAGAGTCACACGCTAATGCTGTCGGTTAATTTATTTAAATAAATGTGCACATTAAAAAAAAAACTAGTGTCTTTGCAGTTTTGAAGTGCATTTCGTGTTTTGAAATATGGGCTTAAAGTAAGAGGCGAATGGAGCTGTTAGAGTCTTCTTGTGGCTTCTGTAAGGGAACAATTCATTGTTTACTACATCTCCTTTCCCGAGATTCGTCTTATTCTCTTTTTTTCTTATTATTTCTTGTGTAGTTGTGGGTGGTGGTATTTTTTTAAAGGTTTTTTTTTCCATGCCAGTGAATGTCCTGTTCCATCTTCTGGGAAATTATGCGAATATTTAATACACCCCTAGGCATGACTGAACGAGTTCTTTTCGCTGTAATGGGCTTGTGCATTTATATGGTGATTCAAGAATTGGACCACGGCTTAAAAAATACGATGTTCAACCAATGGACAGGAAATTTGATAAAAAAATATTTTACATTATCCTTCCATTTTTTCAACTTAAGAGTTTTAAAGGAAAAAAGCGTAGCATTGTACTTTTCCCGAGAAAGCTATATTGTAATTACGCCATGTTTGTTAATATTTGAAGCGGAAGTAGGAAATGTGCAAAAAGCTTTTAGTAAAATTATCAGTTTCGGATGCAACATTATGAGAAAGGTTAATGAGCGATAAGTCATCTTTTCATACCTGAGCCTATCTATATACATAGGGCTGAAAGCTTTAGAAAAAAAAGGATATTTATATAGGATTTCAAAAGATGATCGTATGAATGATGCAACCCATCAGCCCATCAGCAAAATAAAGGCCAAAAGACAAAAAAAAAACGGTCTTTGGAAATGGGATTCCACTCGGCTTTGCCTTTTTGATTATCCTTGCATTGGTCCAGAGAGGTAGTTTATGCTTTCGAAATTTTTGCAGGTATAATCTGATAATTCCAAAGACTGTTTCTACGAGCTTCTCGAAGATACATAAGAGCAATGCCCTAAAAATAACGTGATAATTGTTCTTTGCGACTAGGGAAGGAGGACATCTTTGGAAAAACCATCGTTATACATAGCCTGCCAGACAAAAACCTTTGGAAACGGACTGGCCGATTTGTTCAAGCTTGATTATTTCAAATCAATGATTATTCCAGATGATAATCATGGATTCCGTTTATTCACGAAATATTTAATCTAATTAAGGAAAATCTGATCAGAACTTTTAATCAAAGATTTTGCTAGCCAGTCAATTTTTCGGGGTTAGCTCCATTTAAACAACGATCAACTGATATTCAGTTTGTTATGGCTTGATTTTTGTTCATATTACAGCTATCCCTTCAAAATAAAAAATTGTCAGGCTGACATATTACCATGAATGAGGCATATGGACGCTGTAATTTTATTTTATTTTTTTTTTAAGTAGTTTCTGTAAAACAAAAACATAAATAAAAAAAGGCTTGGGCTTGGCTGAAGTAGTATTTTATTTACTCATAAATGGCAGTATTTCTTTGAGTCTTAAGTCGAAAATTTTAATTTTCAAGCGTTGTTCCTCAGCGGCTGTATAATTTTTTGTCCATGCACCTCCCTATTTTGTGCCAGCTGCTGCCATAGTATTTCTCTTTTAAAACTTAAAATTTCTTCATCTTGACCTCTTTTTTTTGTTGTGTGTCTTTTTTTTGTTGTGTGGTTGCCTTCTTGAGCAGCTTACAGGGCAGCATTTACATTATTTTTGGTGTTTTGTATATGGAAGCAGTTTCTTCTTGTAGTAGCTTCAGCTTCGCGAACTTCTTTTTCAAGTTGCTCGACAATTCCCTGTCTCCAACCAATGCAGCTTCTGCAGCACAAGCAGCTTGCAAAGCATTTTCAGCCAACTGAACTGTAACCTAATAGGAAGCCTGTTGTCCGGCTGCGGTTTGAGCATTTGATGCTGCTTTTGCCTCTTCTGCAGCTTTGAGAGCTATGCTAGATGTTTTTTGCTTTGATTGATTGATGGAAATTCTTAAAAAGACAAAGAAGCAGCTTGGGAAGCTCTCGTTTGAAAAAATTGAGAAGTACCATAAAATTCGAAAATTTTGTTAATAGAAAAAAGCTCTGAAACTCAAGCCAATGTAAAGACCACCAGGGAAACAAAGTAATGGAGTCTCAATCGCTACTGAGGATCTGGAAAGACCGCTTCTGCAGTCTGCTTAACGGCGAAGAGGACACGAATTCCGCTGTGAGGCAGAATACCCCATTCAGCTAGCACGATGATCAAGAATACCGTCCTCCCGACCTAGAAGAAGTTACAATTGCCATATGATGCAAACTTAAAAGTAATCTTAAATCTAATAAGACTGCAGGTTCATATGGTGTTGACGGAAATTAGTTGGAAGGGAGCATGCACCAGCTAATCTGCATGATATGGTCCCAAGAAAGCTGGCCGAATGAATGGAACCTCAGTATCGTATGTCCGAAATGAAAAAAAGGAAGCCCTCACAATTTAACCAATTGTAGGGGATCAATAAGCCTCCTTAACGTTAATACGTGAACGTCTGAAACCCCACTTCAACAATTCGATAGGTCCTAATCAATGTTGTTTTACACCAGAAAAGTTCGCAATCGACCAAATTTTCACATCACGGCAGATCTTGGAAAAACCCGGAATATATAACCCGAATATAATATAGACGTACACCATCATGTCAAGTTGTGGCACCGCTCTAAAACTTGAACGAATATTTAGGAAGACTTTGGAGAATTCACGCTGTCAAAGTTGGTAAACAATTCACCCAGAAGAATCAGTATTTTTTAAGTGCTCTCACAGACGATAAGTGATAAACTCGTTCCATAAACAGAAAGTCAGGGTTGCCAAAAGAAAAGCCTAGCTTGGGCGTTCTGTATTGATCTTGCAATTAAATACCTGGTCGCATACCTTGATTCGCAAACGCTATGGTTCTTTATTTTAGGATTTTTCTTTTTATACAGAATAAAGCTTTACAAGCGACAGTGTTTTTGTGGAGTGAGGAATTTGCTTGTATAGTAAATAATAAAAATTCGCATGAAAGCTCAAAGACCCAGAATTAAAGTTGTGCTGATTGGAGAACCCTTGTGAGTCCAAAACGAAACGAAAATGCGTCACACTAAATAAAAACAAAATTAAAAAGAAGTAAAACTTTTTGTTGCACGTTGTGAGCCCAAAAGGCCGAGCCTTATTTAGTGTCGTGTCGCTGTCAGCTGCGTCATATATATTCCCAATACTAACTTCTGAGTGTGGATATTCCTACCTCAATTGCACAATTATTTCCCACTCCAAGCAACCGAACACAATATTTGCTGTTTTAAACACTTAAGGGAGCGGTAAGTGCTGGGCGGCTGAAAAAAGCCTTTTTACGAATTTTTTATGCAAAATCTGATAAAGTAATTTAATGTATTGATTCGCTACATTATTAAGTACAGTCTCAAGTATCTTCTATAATTTTTTCACACAAAAATATTGAATATTACAATTTTGAAATTTTGGTGCCAATTTGAAGTGAAAAGTTGTTTTTTTGCCTAAAAATGCCGTCATTTTGTAGCTGTTGTTTTGGATTGTATACATGTTTTCTATATATATAAATTAATATCATTATAAAAAAATCAATTGAATGTAAACTAACCACTGTCATCGAACCACCTCGGACTCACTGTATTCGCTGCGCGTGCGAAATTAGTTTTTATCTTAGTCCACCATTCAAGGCCACTAAGCAGTTACACATCTGCAGGTTACTTGGATGATGGATTAAGCTTCTTATCTTTTTCATTCTCTAACAAGCAAGCAAGCGAGGTGGATCGAAGGCAGCAGTTCGGTAAGACTCAAATATCATACATCTTAAATATAATTATATTGCTTCTTTCATTTAATTTATTTGAATCAAAAACAGCTGTCAAGTTCGGAAAAATTAAATTTTTTTATAATCCTCGTGTTATTACCTCTGAAAATATATATTAAAGAAACGTGCAAAATTTCAGAAGGATCGGTGCAACAGTCGCCGAGATATTTTATAAGCGCGTTCCCCTCAAAAATATTCCGTTAGAATCGTCATTGGAGTGAACTCCCCTTCCCTGAACACAAAAGAAGACCTCAAGCTACCTAGAGCCCATCATAAAAGGAGCAAAGATGCTGCGCGGCTGGGATCATTGTCCGTCCGGCCGGCCCCATTCTATTCGCTCACCTGCTCTAAAATCACTGTAACTTTTCGACTTCAACTCGGAATGAGTTGAAATTACGACACAACATTCTTGAGATGTAGCTAGTATAATAAGAAAATGCAATAAAAAAAACGCCCAGGGTTTACCCCTCCCTTAAGCCATAAAATTGGTATCTATTTTACTTCTTTTCTGTGTGAAGTTTGCTGAGTTCGAGTTTAATAGGCGCATATTCCAAAGTCTTGAAAACGATGTCTATCTGTATTTTTGAAGCTGCTATTTACTTGGTTAACCTTATGTGAGAGAAGGACTGAATAAAATCTATCGCAGGTATAAATCTTGCAAGCAACTAAGATCAATACAAGAAATATATGACTCAGTTCATCCTGAAAACTAAGGTGCAGTTTTTATTTTGAAGACGGCATCATTTTTGTACTCATCGTTACGCTAACCATCACTCTAAATTCCTAGTGTGATGTTTAGCGTCTCCTTTGTAATGTATGCTAGCATAGTCCTTGCCCTTTTATTCACTTTCTGTCCTAACCAAAAATTAACAAAGAATTCATAAGACTTTTTATGGCCAACATAAAAATTCCAATCTCTTCTCGTAGATTCTCAATAATTTCATTTATCCATGAGTCCATATGAGTGGTATCTCTTAACCGATGAACACTTCTCACTTACCTGAAGCTTATTTGAATCGAATCTAGAGTGGACCAAATCTCATCAGAGTCACGTTCAGTTTGGTTAGCCAAATGCAAATGACAAATCCTCTCGCCAACAATCGGCTATGTCATTGTGCAAACAACTCAAACGGGTATTTATAAAACAGCAACAGCGTGACGTACAAGGACAATGAAAACGTGTTTAATATCCGTTCTAAGTACCCGCCTTTTAGTGCTTAATCCCTCGTCGTGGTTCAATCTGGAACTAAACAATAAAACTAAGCCAACACACTGAATGAAACCATATCACCTCATCAGGTGCTGCATGATGCGGTGAAAGCTAAATAAAGACTTTTACTCAAAACTCTACCTCCACACCGCTTCTAAATAATAAAAATTCCTGAGCCAAACTGTCATTAGTGAAATGAAGTCCTGCCTCAAATGAACCTCGAGAATTAATTGAATAATCTTGTCATCCCCAAACATATCCGGATGCAAAAACTGTATCCGTGCGATGAGTGTAGCACCGTGGCACTTCACTTGGCAACATTTCATTTAGTAAACCATCAAATCACCCCCTCATTTGATGAAGCACTCTTCAATCATCAGCAAGGGAATAATGCAGTCTATTAGTATCACAGAGCACGCAACAGGAAACCAAGGATATGCTCGCCCGGGAATGAGTGTGTGCTCCAAATTGTGGGATAAATGTTGTGTTGCTCTGTGTGTCACCATTTAATTTGTGCAATTTTTCTCACAAAAACAAACAAAAACGAAAGAAACGAGAAAAAAAGTACACACAAACACCATGCTTCATGCCTTCCCTACAATACCTCGGCTGTTCGTGCTTTCTGGAATGATGGATGAAAAAGGATATTATCTCTTTTAATTGACAGATGTGGATTTAGATCAATGTCGTTGTGCTAGCCTGGCCACTGGCTTGGATTCAATGCTTTTGTAAGTATGTATGAACTATGAACAAGCGGCGGATGGCATAAGCAGTGCGTCCTTAATGACTTTTATAACTGCTTATGTTTTGATGCGATCATTCTTGGAAGGGAAAAAAATATTTTTTCGTCTAATTATTTGCGAGTGGTGGGCATATAGAAATAGCAGAAGACGGCAACATGGTTTTTCGAAATTAGAGGACAAGAATTGTAGCTTCACTGAGTGGCTATGGCGATGGCAAGGATGTTTTCTTTTCGTGTTCTTAAAGTAAATTTTAATTTAGGGACTTCTACTTTTCTTGCTCTAAAAACCCTTAGAGAGACAAAACTGTGCCACACATGACTATGTGGGGATGCATAGCAATGAGATGAAAATGTTTTCATGTTCCGGTGTGATATTTTCAAGGATTTCTTTCTTTTTTTTTGAACGTGTAACGAATGCTGAGTGTTGTAGCCCATTAATAAAAGAAAAGAGGTCAAGATATGTGCTGTTTGTGTAAGCTAAGCATGTCCACGGAAAAACAAAGCTCGTTTAAGTCTATACAAATATTTGAGTCTATAAATAAAATTGTTGACACTTTAATCTTACTGTGCACTTGAATCTTAAACCATTCCCCAAAGTGTTTGTTCTATCAATGAGGACTACGCTGGCTTAAGATTAGGATTCAGGATTCAGCTGTGAGTTTAGTTTGGTGTCAAAGTGGCGTACTGGTTGGCGTGTCTGCTTGTTATGTGAGGGATTCGAAGTTCAAGTTCCAAAGACGTCAGGGGAAAAAAAGTTTTTCTTTGGGTATCACTATTACGAAGGACTTGGATCCCTCCAATTGCAATTTCATGCCAAGAAAATCGTTTTCTCGATTAGCAGTTCTGCATCAGCAAAAAGTTTTAGGTCCCTCCCATTCCTCAGGGGTGAGAAATGCGCTAGTCCCCGAAGCTGCCAGCTATATTGCGCCACTATATTTAATTTATTTTTTTTTAATTTTGTTTTAAAGATAATTTTGATGTTGGGTTCAAAACTTCTTCTGGGTATGAATTAGACTCGGTGATATTTGTGAATTGGCCTTGATTAAGGCTTAATCGCGCACAAGACTAGTAGGAAGCATCAGATTAACTTATTTGCCTAACCACATCCATCACGACAAAGCATATTTCAGATTTTTAGCATGAGTAGATCCTGAGTGATACCCGTTGTGTGATGGATAGCATGTCTGCCTGCTAATCGGATATTCGCGGTTCGAACAAGAACAGAAGTAAAAATGCTTTTCACGGGCATTGCCTTTCCGATTGTAAATTCATTGCCATGAAAAGTGCTTTCTCGATTAGCCGTTCGGAATCGGCAGAAAATTGTAGGTCCCCACCATTCCCTCGCAAGGCACGGTAAAAAGAAATGCGCTAGGTCTCGGGGCTCCTTAATCTGTTGCACCACCACATTTGTTAATTTTAGTTCCCGAGATACAGGGAATTACAAAATTGTATGGCAATTAACTGACTCATTATCTTACTCTCTGAAAGTTATAACAAAAATTTAAAAATTTTATTAAAGGGTTGGAATTCAATGAAACACCCCCATTACTTTCTTCTGAAGCTTAATTCAGACAAGTCCCATGGAATTTCCAGGACATTTTTCAATGAAAACCATAAGTAGTGGGCTTTTACGTTTAAGAACGATGTGGTTATTTTTTTTAAAATGACTGCCCGTTTTCTGATTCAGCCACTAATTCCAGACATTTGCTTAGAAGTGAAATTTGCATCCCTAGTTTATGAAGTGAAATACTTTGGATCTAAGTTCAATAGTAAAGCAACTTGAAATGACTACTTCAATCATTGGATAAGCGCGTTGAATTGGCGGGAAAACTCCTCCAATGTTAGACAATGTACGAAAAGCACGGTGGAGTAGTATCAAAGCTTGATCATATTAGAAGTAACAAGATGTAAGAGAACCGCTTATAGAGACTAACACATAGAATCTCCAGACACTATCGCAAAGAAGGAAAAATAAAATCTGACATCGTATTTGGTCATTTTCATTTGTTCAACGAAATGAAAAAAGTTTTCAGGTTCTCAAAAATGAAATTTATTCTTTAAGCAGTATTTCTAAAGTATGTTAAAAAAAGCGCATTAATAAATAAGTTCGTTCGTTCAAGGTCAACGGTAGCCACAATTCGTTTTTTGGAAAACCTTACCTTACTCTAAACATCAAACAGAGTGTTTTTTGAGTCTTGGATTGGCCATCCGCTAGCTTTAAAGTAGAGCTATGTTTTCGCTCAGGCGAGTTCACATAACACAAAGGGATGTCATATGACACAGTTTTTCTCCAAATGACCGATTAGTGTGGTCTTTTTGTAGCAAAGTAAACCTTTTTGTTAAAACTGAAAACCCAAGTTTTTTTTTTACTCACGGTGTTGTCGAGGATAGCTGGGTCAACTCTGGGTAAAATTATAAGAGCGATCCTAATATTTTTAATTGAATAAACTGCAGTACCTTTGCACTGTCGCATGACAGTTTAGCAGTTTAGTTTAGAAAGTCTTTTTCGACATCAAAGGCCAACCTTCACTGACAGTTTGAATTCTCGAAAATTATCGTGCATAAACAAACGATTCTTTTAAGGATGCCAAAAGTAGACCTGGCTCTGAACACAAACATATTTTTTGACGTTGGGATTGACATATTTACAGCAGAAAAGACAAGAGATGCGACGTTAAAGAGGCTTATTCCTCTGTAACTGGTGCAATACAAGAATCTGTCGAATGGTACTGAGGTTTGGCTATGCTTCCTTCCAAATAAGTCTTACAGATCAGCTGATGCACTCTCCTTTAAAACTGATATCCAGCCGCCTTGAGAATTTCGTTAGGTCTGCATTATGCACTTTTATTTGATTACAGCAACCTTAATTTCTTCAAGGTCAATACATCTTGCACTCTTGAGCAACGTCTAAGCTGAGTCTGCAGGAAGAAGTCCTTCTACATACTCAGAAGCGGCTGCAGTTCTACTTCTATGTTTGGCTGATTGACCATGGTGATGGTGATGGTCTTTATGGGTTTGCTCTAGGGTTTGCCACCCTGGCGTGAGTTTTTACCCTGTTGGTACAACTATTGAAGCTCGTTCCTAACATGGAATCGCTTTTTTCTCAAACAAAATGCTTCTCATGCTGCTTTTTTCCATTTGAGAACTTATAATTCATGTCCTTTCCTTTTTCTTTTTGTTTTATTTCAATATTTGGACAGACATTTTTTTTCAAGTATGGCAGCCGAGCCCCCTTTCGTGTAATAATTCAGTAAAGCTAAGCACTAAGCAGATAAGTGAGGCAGTGAGGGAGATGTGATCCGATGGACACAGTGATGCTCAGGTTAGAGAAGAAGAAAAAGAAAATAAAGAAGAAGATGTGGGAGAAGAAAAAGAAACAGAAGATAAGGATCAAAAACAAGATGAAGAAGAAGAAGATGAGGATAAGAGGAGAGCAATAAAAAGACAAAGAAGAGGTAGAAAAATCATCTTTTGCAATACCTGCTTGATATTTGTCAAAACTTTGAGTATCTCTTTTTCCTTTGCATAGGGTGAATGATATTTTACGCTCTTTGAATGGAACACAGCTTTCCAGCTCCTATAATGTTGGAAATGAGAATTGGGGGACATCTAAGCCCATTGTTTCACATCATTTTCTAAACTTTTTTTTAAGTTTTTAGCTGCCTTATTGGCTTTTTTGGAACTCTTGCGTGGGGCACTCTCGCAAATAAGATATATCGAAAAGCGTATGTTGCTATCCTTAACCAAGCAGTAGTAGAGTCTGTGAATGAATAAGTTCTCGCATTACCTGAAATTTTAATTTAAGTCACGACGAGACTAATGGTAATGTCTTTTGACGTCCAGAGAGGCAAAATGTGAATGAAGAATTGGTTATTTTGTTTTCGTCAAAACCAAATTAAGTGCAGAAGACAAGAAAAAGATGAATATTTGCAAACCCTTAAGTCAATTCACCTTGCCCTCTGTCAAGACGAAAAAAATATTACTTCATTCGCTATACATAGGTTTCTCAATTACATGATTTAAGAGTAATGTTAGCTTTTTTCAGCTTGTGCCACTATAAAAATGAAAATGATTTATAAACTTTTTTCACAAAATTTCAAGAGAGTTTTTGATGAAATTTATTTAGAGAACCCGAAGGTGAGATTTTCCGAACAAAACTACAATAGTTTTTTTTCTGAAAGTATTTTGGTAAGAGAATCTAGCGGTCTTAGGTTTTCAGTGCTCCAGTAAGTATTTTTAAAAACCATGAAAGTCTGCAAAGAGTCTGGCCTAAAAAAAGGAAGCAATTTTCTATCCATATAAACATTCACAGATCTTGCATCGCCTCGAATTTTAAGTGTTTTTTGGGCTGTAATCTCTTTCTTTAGGTGTCCCCCTCAGCCTAACGGCATAGGCTACACTCCTCTTCTCATGTGATTTCTTAATCATCACTTGCTCAAAAATCGTTCCCAAAAGCAAAAAAAAAAAAAAAGAAATCAAAAGCATTGCAAATAAATTTTGTTTACTGATTTATCAAAAGCAGAGTTCACACTGTGCAATAAGTTGGAAAGACTTTGGCTTGAACGACCAATGTTTGATAATGTGAACCCTCAGACGATCGCTTGTCAAAATGGCTGGATGGTTTTCAAATATTTTTGAAAATTTTTAAGTTGGACGGAACGGAGGAACATTTGACATTAATTTGGACGACAAGTTTGATAAGTCTGAGCACAAACTACATCCGACCATCCAACATCCATCAAACGAAGTCTGTCCAACTATTTGTACAGTGTGAATTCCGCTAAAGTCAACCGAAAGAAAAATTAATTGAAAAAAAATTAACATTACTTTTCAAAGAAAGGGTGTTCTTTATATGAGTAGAATTTTTTTACTCAGTTGAATAATTAGTATTTCCAGCAATAAGTGTCCTCTGCTTCAACATGGTTGCTCGCAAAAGATTTCTCGCTGCACACCACAACAGACGATATAGTTTTAATTAGGCATTTTTCAAACCATTGTTTCGTTTCTAGGTATCCTGCTTTCCTGGCTGGAAAACAAACAAAAGAAATACATATGCACCTATAACAAAATGCAAGTATTTTTTTAAATTTCTATTGTTCCAGACACGCTGCACTGTTAAAACTGTGCATTCATTTTTTATTTCGCGTACATCTTTCAGGAGGCAACATCTATCTTTGCCATCATTAGACAGTTTTCGTACACCATACTCAGTTTTCTCTTCAAATATTGAGAGACAAACAAAAAACAAAAAAAAGGAACACGAATCCCTCTCAGTGAATCAAGATTAATGATGCCAGGACACTTTGGCGTATTCGTCACCCAGGAAACGGCAAAAGAAAATCCTTTGTTTTCCTGGTTTTCTCAGTTTGAGTGATTCAATTTTGTTGACGACAACGTTGATGGTATATCAGAGTTGTTGGTTAGCTTAGCTACAGAAGAAAAAAAATATATGAATGAAATTGTAACCACTACTGGCGTCGTCGTCAGAATCCTGTGGAGCTTTATAAAAAGTGTAAACGTGAGAGGGCAACAACTACAATATCCGGGAAAGAATGTTGTGATGATACAATCAAGAAGGAGCAGAACTGTAGTTATTGCTATTCTGTTATTATGGAAGTCTTTTCAAATACTTTGAGACTTGTTATATGTATGATACTCGAAATAAGGTTATGAGGGAAAGCATAAGATTTTTAATGTGCTTTCAAGAAGAATGATAGCTGTCCAAATTTCATACTTTTAATGATATGAGTAGAATGAATTTCAATGCACACAGGTAGAACACCTGAAATAGTAGTTCATACGAACAACAGTTCTTCAAAATTCAAAATTGATCATTAGTTAATTTTGTTGGTTGTTTTCGAACGCAGTCTTTTTTATTAATCTCAATCCACCAGAGTCGTAAAACTTTCACTTTAATCAAGAAGGAGAGATTTTGAATCAAAGTAAAAAGGTTATTTACAACGGGTGCCAAAAAGTCGGCAGGGGCAAAAAGTTGTAGAGAGCCACATTAACTCCATTGATCTCGATCTTATTTGGAGTGCACCAAGGGAGCGTCTAGAGGTCTTTACTTTTTGCTGCTGATGTGAATTTCTTGGCAGTGAAACCATTTTGCATGGCATTCCATTGCGCTGGACGTAAAGTGTTTCAAAATAATTTCACTGACAGAAAGTCAAAAAGATAAAGCTAGTGACGTTGTCTACATGGAGGAGCCTGTCAATATTTCCATGGTTGAAACTTTGAGTCCCCGTATGAAAAGAAGACAGACGAAAATTAAGATGACAAAGAAACCTCATCGCACAAGTCTTTTCATGTACCCTCCTTCCCCAGCAACCTGACTCCAGTTGTCCCTCCCCTCAGTTAAGAAGACAGAGAGGTTTCACAGAGACGTCATACAGTGCTGCGTACTACCACACTTTATAGCGATTTAATGGATCAAAAGGATGGTATGGTAGTTACATTGAAGTCAACCTTATACGACAGTGTTTGTATCGATCTTGCGGCTGACTAAAGCATTTCGAAACAAATGAAATTGAAAAATGACTATTATCTGAAAGCAATTGGAAATAATGGCCGTTATGCCTAATAATTCACGTTAATTGAACTATCTAAGGATTTACATTAAATAAAATTATTTTGGCATGTTTTTAAGGCCGCTAAACAAGTGTGTGAAATTCTAAATCACTTTTATCTAAAAATTGCACTAAATAAATTACCTGAATCTAAAATTTATAATTAAGTAAATTTTCCAGAACTATGTTCATAATCACATCAATTTGGGGAAAAACACAATGTACAACACTCAGAGGGTGTAACTAGTCCTGTGACACGGTGGTGAATTTTACATTACGTTATCTAACACCTCAGATTTGCAGGCTTCAGAGTATGCATTATTCAAACTATTTTTTTGGGTAAAGGGAGAGCGGGGAGGGGTAACTGTTTAACTACTATTCAGCACGAGAGGTCCCTTGTCAAGGACGGGCATATGTGTATTCTATGCCAAACTGCGCATATATACTCTAGCGGATCCGAAATAATGCAAATAGCTTCTGCGTTGACCGGAACTCGGAATGCCGGTAGCGGTGGTAATGGTTAGGGTGATGAAGCAAAGTGGGCAACACAAGAGAGGTAACACACTACTTTACTGGCAAGCAACAAACTCATTGCTGCTATGGTTTAGAGACCCGAAGGGCTGTAAACTATTTTGAGGACAGACACACTAGTAAAATGCGGCAGATGGTTGTCACATGGGAGAAACATGTTTTACAGATAATTAATTCAGGCTACAATTAACTGATTTTGGCACTTGCAGTTGGAATTCCAAACCACATTTACACATATTGATACACTTATGTTTGGAGTATATGTGTGATGTCGGCCATGAAAATTGAAGCAGACATGGACAGAGGACATTCGACTGAATTTAATGAAGGAGCTTAATATAATATGTAGTGTACTGTGGGACTACAGTAAATTCACAATAATTAAAAAAATAGTGTCTATACAGGGCTGACTATTCTTCAGATGAAAGAAAATAAATAAGGAAACTTTAGACTGTACTTTTAGTTACTTTACGGTGCATCATTTTGGTTCTAACTTTTAACGAGTGTTTTTTTTTATGAGGGATGGAACAGGTGAAATAAAGGAAAATGAAAACAGTTTTATATCAATTCCTTTCAATCTTTTTAAGCCGAAAGTAGGTTAGGTACAATGGGCTGACGGTTGATCTTATTTCCGCCACACTTAGATCAATGTATGTAGATCCATTGTGATGCCGTTGTAACGCCCTAGAAACCTATAAGTTGTTTGTTTGGTCAGATTTTAACAATTTTGTGGCCTTAATGAAGTCCAGGCTGTTTCTTGGAGTGTCTGATAATTCTTCTAGTTCGTTGAAGAAGTCGTTGCCTAGAAATTTTTTTCTGGTTTGGCAAATTGCTGGGCAGTGCCAAAGGAAGTGAGTGGTATCCTCATGTTCATCTTCGTCATTGCATCCTCTGCACAGGTCATCGGTGCAAAGACCCATTTTCTTTTTGTGGTAACCTAGTATAGGTTGTGTTCAGTTATGATACTGATTTTCTTTTTTGTTTATTCTTTTTTATCTTTCTCTCTCTGAAAACTTAATCATTAATATTCTTCTTCCTTTTTCTTTTTAATGATTCACTTAAATTTTTGTCTTTGGATATAAATCAACTATAAACCAAATGAAACACACTTTCACAAATAACTGTTAAGATTGTACTATTTAAAAAGATATTGTATCTTATTGTTTATATCTACTCAAATAAATATATGAAATATGAAATAAGCAATCGTAATGAAGGTCTATTAGAGTATAGTAGCTTTTCAGGTCCGTTCTTATCGTATTTTGGCCATAGTTTCCTGGACTGGAAGTAACACAGGAATGTAGCCATTCTCATCTTTCATTGCATTTTCGTATTATTTTGTTACCAACGATCTGCTTAATTTCACAGGGTGGGACCCTGATCGATTGATCGAAAGAGAAGGGTCAAGTGCTGATGCTTTTCTCGCTATTTCGTTCCCTTTTTCGTTTCCCGGTATGCTGCTGTGACCGGGAACCCAGCAGAGTCTAACGCTATGCTGTGTACCAAGAACCCTTAGCTCTTTGCGACAGCAAGAAACAAGCTTTGATTTGACAAGAGTGGCAGAAATCGCTTTTATTGCTGCTTGGCTACCAATTAAAAAAGTCATATGAGCATTTGATAGCCGAAAGTAACTAAGATGACAGTATATTTTGTATACTGCTTATAGAAAGAAAATGCAAGGCGCTTCACAAGAGGCACAGGCTTTGATTTTCTAACTTGCCAAATGGCAGATAAAAGTAGCCATGGTGAAGTTAAAAATTAAGAAATTTTTGAATTCTTTCAGTGGAAAATTTATTTTCAAGAAAAGCAACGAGAAGATTTAAAAATATGTAGGTATTTACTTTCTAGTTACCATATATTTTATATTGCACCACTTTATCGCATAGTTGTATCATTAAAATGTCTAAATGTATTATATAATTTATTGACTAGCTCCTTACCACTGGTGGGAGTCTCAGACAGAAGTAAAAATAAATATTATTAAATCTCTATGTTATTGTTTCATTAAAAACAAGTTGATTTATGCAAACTTTTTACCGATAATTGCCACTTAATCAGACTCAAAGCAGAATATAACAACACCTTTCTCTTAAGTGTTCTGTGGCCTTTTGCTTTCGCACCCGCCTCTATTTAAAATTGGCAACTTTAATGATTTTAATGAATTCGATTTTACTTATTCAATACCAATCAAACCCCGAATGAGTAAAACAAAAAAAACTTCATTGATCCGCATATGAAGAGCAACATATTGACAACGTTTAGACGTAGAACGAGTCCTTACCATTGATGGGGGGAAATAACGTATAACACAATAGTAAAAAATTATTTAAGTCAGTCGAATGTGAAAAAATTCAATTTCGTTCTCAAAAACGTAATTCCATTAACACAAACCTTTTGCTGACTTTTGATTTAAAAGTTATCGAAGTCGAAGTGACAGAATTGTTTTTTAGCAAAACAAAAACACGCAAGCCTTTGCCAAAATGTAGATAATTTTTGTTCCCATTCTCCAAGGTACATGTCATCCTAAGAGATGGTCAAAAATCTTTTTTAACAGAAAGTGAAGAGAAATTTGTTCAGACTGTTAAATGCAACTGGTAAGACCAATGTCCAAAAACAGCAAAAGTTATGAAAATTAAAGATGGCAGCAGTAAAAAATTAATTTTTCTTATATAAAAATAAGTTTCATATGTTTCTGCACACTTTGTTTCTTTTTATCGTACTTCCTATTAGAACTTTGTTCAGCTTTTAGAGGTGCCTCATGGTTTTGTCCATGGCTGTGTTTTAGGTTCAATGGCTAATCTTATATAAATTTCTAGCATCAAAATTGACCAACCATTTCTCTTACCAAAATAGAGCTAATATTGTCGCTAATAAATAGGGTGGCGCAACAGAGCGAGGAGCCCCTGGGCCTATAGCGCATTTCTCACAACCATGCCTTGTGAGGGAATGGAGGGGACCTACAATTTTCTGCCGGTTCCGAACGGCTAATTGAGAAAGCGCTTTTCATGGCAATGAATTTACTAACGGAGGACTTACCAATACCTCGCGAAAGACGATACCCGTGGAAAAACATTTTTGCCTCTGCTGGGATTCGAACCTCAAACCTCTGGGTTAGCAGGTGGACATGCTAACCATCACGCCACGGGTACCAAGGAATAATCGGGTCTATTTTTTACGTAACAATTCGTCGGTGGTGTTGGCGCAGCGCGAATTCCGTCGGTAATCCATCGACCGTCTGACAACGACTGCGCAAACACTGTGCAATTTGGCAACCAACCCTTAAGAGTATGTGGGGCTTTTTGAAGTCCCGAGCTTACGTGAGCAAGCCCGAGACTCTGGAAGCCCTCGGGGACAACATTCGACACAAATGCGAGAATATCTCGCCGAAGTCGAAGAGATGAAAAATGCCATAAAACGAGCCCGTATTGCAATCAATTATGACTTCGGGCGCCTGTCAGGCCGATGTAATCTTCTCGAGTTGACCAATAAAATTCTAAAGGTTCAAATAAACATAATCTAAATCAGAACCTAACTCTTCTATTCAGAAAATAAAGAAAGCCAAAAAAAAAAACATCGGATGACTTCTTTTGGACCACCTTATAGTTGTTAACTCAATACGAAAGCTTAACACAATCAATTAGGAACGACAGAGAACGGTAGATAACTCAGCTATAGCTTACTTTGTGGTCGGAAAACTATTTTAATCCAGTTCCTACATTATATTCGCTAGCCCCCCTTTTTTTATTCTTCTATCGACGAAACTAGGTGAACAACTGCTCCACTACACTGGTGTTCGAACAGCATTAGCTTTCGTATTCTTATTTTAACTCTCAATTGGTTTCTAATGTCATTCACTCTACACTCATAACCTTCCAAAACTCTTCAACATTGTGATGCTCTAACAAAATTCAACAGCTAAGCAGCTAATGACCTACAAATCAAATCCATATTATTATGTAGGCCAATGTATTCTGCTGACAGAGTGCAAAACACTCATCCTATTTAAGGCTTTGCATTCCCCTCAAAAGGACATTCACGCCAACAACAAGAATTCAAGGATATATTTCCGTTTTCTCCTGCCGAAAGCCGGAATTCACCATTTTCGAAATTCGAGAAAATTTCCCTCCTTCGTTGTTAGTTGTGACTGTGATATATAAATAGAGGGAAAGAGAGAGAGAGATAAAGAAAAAAGAGAAAATATCCCAAAAGGACATTTTTATTCCACCTCAATTAAAAGACCAAAAAACTGATTTGTTGGTATCGGTATCCCAAAAAACAGGCAGAACGCTCTACTTGGTTATAGAATTTCTAAGCACACATGCGCCGCTCCTAGGCAATTCAATTCGGAAACTCACCTAGTTCCCACAAGGATGCCATAATATGGAAAACACAAATATACAAAAGCAAAAAAGTAAAGAAGAAACAAGCACACTGACATCATGTCCTTGGTAAACTAAAGCGACGAGTAGGCAGCAACAGAAGTAGCATTATTAGGACGCATCCTCCCTGTCAGGGACGTAGAGTATTCGACTTCCATTTACATTATAATTGTTTGCGGCGCGTATAAATACAGGTTCTCTCCATCCAGGGCCAGCTAGCAAAACCCATCGTAGATCCTCGCTAGTCCTAGTGCTAATATGCAATCAATGTGAGGCTGAGGGTTAACGTATAAGAGTGCATTGAAGTGTGTGTGTAGATGCCGTTGGGGTTTTGTGTTTCTTGGTTTTGTTTTTGTTTTTTTGCAAGGCGTATAACTATTACGAAATGCAGCGCATTAAAACAGCACACGACGAAGTACCACTCATTTTTTTTGTACTTTCATTGTCTTAGGTATATTATGACATCCTAAATGGTGAAGCATCTCTTCTGAGCTCTGATGCTCTGCTGCTATGGGCCAAGTTTATTATTATTTTTATAATCAAGTTTCAAATCCGTTGATGGGGAGGGAAAAAAGACGTTAAACGGCAAATGAGCAGCAACAAGCCGCATTTGCAGTTCCGGCGTAGATAAGACGACATGGAAGATGACAAGAAAGGAGACATAGATAATGACGAAGAAGACATTGAATAAGATGTGGTATGAGACGGCTACTGGGTGCGGGTTGGGGTGCTGTGACTGCGAATGAAATGAGATGTCATTTGTTAAGATTAATTATGCATGTATATATATGTATGTGCGTGAGTGTTTGTGAGTGTGAGTGTGTGAAAGGGTTGACTTACATAAATAGCTTAAAACTAGTGTTTAGGGTTTGGGATCGCGGAAAGCGACCCATTTATTGCCATGTGTTGAAAATCATTAAAACTAATATGGAATGAGAAGCTTCAGGATGAGGCTCCTTTAGAGACATTTATTGATATTAAGTTCCTTATACGGTGTGCTACTAAATTGCGCTCGTTATAACTACTTAATTATTAACATTCAGTGTTATTAGTTTCTTTTCAAAGCGGTTTCGGGATGTAGGAACTTACTACTTAGGAAACCAATTAAGAATAGGTAGGTACCTACCTACTGTGTACAAAAAAAAAGCCTCACGCAATCTTGAACTTAATTATTGCTAAGCTTTCTGGTAATTAAAAAGCGATAACACCGAAATGGGGCTAGAAATTGGAGTAAGTATTACAATGTTTTACAGGTGAGGACACAAAAATGAATCAATATTATGAAAAAGTGAGTGCAAAACAGTTGAGTCGTAGGTACTTGTCGGGCACTTTAATAAGCTAATTGGCTAGAACTTATTCGTGGTTTGAGAGGTAATCACTTCGAACAACATAGAAAAGAAATTTTTTTTTTGGAAAAGGTAATCAAGTTGTAGACCTTCAGTTAGGTGAAACTAATACTTGCTCGTTATTTATATATCCTCAGGGTGGTTAACAACGAAAGAGGCAAACTTGGAAGTATCAACAATCAACATAGACTCCCATAGCGAAAAGGATTTCACTTTTTTTCGAAAATGAGAAGGTTTTAATGAAACATTAGACAAAAAATTTAAATAAGACCAAAGTGGCAATGAAGGATATAGGTAATGGTCACAAAGTACTTAACTTTACATTTTGGACGATGATTCGTGCAAAAAAAAAATTTACAAGTTTGGCGAGGGTAGGATGTTCCTTGGACTTGAAATTATAACCTCGCAGGTTACAGGCAGACATACTAACCATTATGCCACAAAACTGGAATATAGGAAGCCCAGTTGAAGTTAAGGCTTTTACCGGAACATTAGCAGCAAGACAAAGAGACATGAACTGATGGAGCTAAGGCTGTGGTAAGTATGAGTAAAGCAACTTACAAAGCTTGCTCAAAGTAACCATCAAATAACAGATATGAAAACGTTCGCCTTGGAGTAGAGTGCAAAATAGATGCTCAAAAGATGTTCACCCAGCCCCAAGCAAAGGGCATGGGAGTTTCCAGAAACTGGAAAAGAGCATGCAACAGCTGCTAAAGCACACTCAACTATTTCATCTCCAGGAAAGCTGTCTTTGATGAAGCGCATCGATTATGCTTTCCTGTCGAAGTGAGGATCCTTCGCAATTGCTTTGTGAACTAAATGAATAAAAGCAAAGGATTTCGTAAAAGTTATTTTTATTCGATTGCGCGTCCTAGACAAAGTCTTCCCGATTCTAACTTTCTAGACGGGCTACACTCGGTGTCTCTTTTTTGCTTTCTTTAAAACTAACCAGATTTTTTGACACATTTACAGAACAAAGATGACCAGTGTCTTGAAAGAATTTAGTTTTTGGAGAAGATTTAATTTCTCAATCAATAAAAATCTCAAAAGCGATTGGCAACAATTGTTCTCTGTTTGATCTTGTCGCTGATGTTAGACAAAGTTTTGGACTATCTGGAAGTTATGATGGTTATTTGTCACACTTTATTCTGCTCATTGATGTTCTTTAACTTTACCATTCCTAGTCGGTTCTGGTTCTTCTATTCTCTTAACTCTTTTTTCTTAACTTTTTGAAGGCATTGTCTATGACTTGTTATACTTTCATTGTGAGTCTATTGTTTCTCCACTGCAGCGTGGTTTTCTAAAAGATAGGTCAACCACGACAAACTTAACCCAATTTGTTTCTACGACGCTGTGTGCTCTTGAACATAGCTACGAAGATGACGTAGTCACTACGGACTTCTCGAAAGCATTTGATAAAATCTCACACCATATAATTTATTGTGGTACCGTGGCGTGCATGTATACCTGTTAACCCAGAGGTTCGAGGTTCGAATCCCAGCAGATGCAAAAATGTTTTTCCACGGGTATCGCCTTTCGCGAGGAATTGGCAAGTCCTCCGTTAGTAAGTTGATTGCCATGAAAAATGCTTTCTCAATTAGCCGTTCGGATCTTGCAGGAAATTGTAGGTCCCCTCCATTCCCTCACAAGGCATGGTTGTGAGAAATGCGCTGGGCCCAGGGGCTCCTCGCTCTGTTGCGCCACACTATTTCATTTAATATAATTTATCAGAAGTTAGATGCTTTTGGATTTCTTCCGCATTTTATCCAATGGGTTGAACCCTACTTAGAAAACCGCATCCTTAAGGTATTGTTTAGAAGTTTCTTATCTATTCCCATTTCTGCCTCCTCCTGTGTGCCTCAAGGTAGCCATCTCGGTCCTCTCCTTTTTGTCCTTGCTATAAACGATGTTCATATGATTATTTCGCACTCAAATCTTTCAATCTATGCAGATGATATACAAATTATGAAGTCGATATCGACTTGTTAATTATATTAACTTTAATTTAATAATATATGTTGTAAATAGTATTTAGTATTTCAGAACGTAGTTTTGTAAAAAATTAAGGCTTTATTTGTCTGGCTTGAACTAAGCCAGATAAATAAATAAACAAAAATAAGGAAATAAATACATCAAGACATTAAACTTGACACACCTTTTAAGTCGATTTTGAATTGCCAAGAGTTCAACTCAATGACGTCTGTGGATTTTCCCTTAAATAGTGCTTATTTTTTTAACGCTTTGTGTCTACAACATGCGACACCTCGTTAACCTTTGATCTTCATGATGAATTGAAAAAATTTAGAAATGTTTCTTAATAAGCTCTAAAGAAAACACATTAAAACTCAAATCGATTTTAGTTTTTTCGAAAGCCTTTGCATATTAGGTGGTTGATTAAACCGAAACAAGATTAAATTTTAAGTAGACTATTTATATAACCATATAGGAATGAGTTTCAACCTTCGAAGAATTCCCCAGAAGTTCCTTTTTGTTTGATATTCGAATGCCAAAAACACAAAATTTAAATTACTGAAATGAATGTGAAACGGTGTATTCAAAACAACCGACTGACTGAACTGAATATTGAACAAAGTTTTTTAATGGTATATTTTTTCCGTGGAATGATGAATGCCTTATAACGTTGTGGCAACTTCTTTGAACACTTTCTGGAGCACATTTATAATTACTTCTCCGGAAAAAGAAGTCAATTTGGGGTAACTCCGTATTGTACCCAAACTGCAAACATCTTTATGAGTTCTCATTCCATAATTAACATCCTACTCCAAGTCAATAAAGGACAATATACACTTCACAATTCAGCCAAATATCTACCTCTGTTCCATTTCCTCAGAATGACAACATTTTTCATTGTATTCAATTGTAAGTTGGTATATACAAAATACAAAAGTCCATCATTTCCCCACGCTTCAGAGTCCATTCATTCTTTGATATTCGCCTTCATCAAGTTTGTTCAACTCTCAAACAAAACAATGCAAAGAACTAGTTTCGGATTGTAAACTTGTGAATTTGGCAGTTCTACTTATTCTTACAGCAATACACAAAACAAAAAAGAGAGATGTCAAAATTTTACAAAAGATTTGCACAATGAAGTGCTTCATGTCAAGCATTTTGTGTTTGCTCTCGCCATCACTTCTTATAAGTGTCCCACTTACATAGACGAACTAGAAACGGTTCATCATACCAAACCAAAATGATAACGATGACAGAAATAACAAAGGCATCGGAAACAGAGAATTTGCTGTGGAAAGCTTTAAAATTGGCTCCTTCAAGAATGTCGCCCGCCCATTCAGAGGAGTCCTCATGCTCAATGATATATTTCCCACGTTGATTGATTCGAAAGTATTTTTGTAAGCCACTTGGGAGTTGGGAAAAATCAAATTTAAAATCGATGAGTACGAGTACATCCATACGAAGACACAAAAACACATCTCTTCTTGGTTCTTAAGGAGACGGAATAATTAATCATGTGTAAGTCCTTTCAAGTTGAGAGCTAAGTCCCATTGTCTCATTTGTAGACTAGATCGGTTCAACACTGCTCTTGATATTAAATTAATATTTGAAATGGGGATGGTTGATGATGATGATGGTGATGATGATTGTGATTGCTTTATAGGAACAAATCACTTTTATGGTTTAGCTGGTTGGTTCGAAAGGTATTCCAATAGGTAGGGTACTCAAACTCGTGTCGTCCTTGTGTATATTTGTTTCTATAAATCAAAGTCCTGAAATGATGATTTGTTAGGCTTTCGATAGTTTGTCATTGTGACATTTACAAATGGACTTGAAGCAAAAAAGACAAGAACAAAAAAAGCGCACACACCCCCGCGCACACGTATAAAGAAAAGGGAAGGAAATAGGCTCTCAAAAGGTTATAAGAAGGCGCCCTTTTTTCGTGGTGCGTTTAATGGAGCTAATTGTATCAATAAAGAAATTGTGTTGACATTTATAAATTATTTTGACAATTATCTTGACAGCTATATCTGTGTGAGAGATGGCACAAAAATAACAGACAAATCGGCCATGAAGAATCAATTTCTTTAGCATTTGCCATTTGTTTTCGGTTAGCCAAAGCTGAATCTGAAAGAAAAGTTTGCCTGAGCTCATAGATGGTTAGACGATTAGGATCAAAAGCTACCCCGGTTCTAATTGATTTTCGAACCTAGTAATCGACGATAGTCAGTTAACTTAAATCTGAGAGATTTGGGGCTGCTCCTCAAAAGAGACCCATTTTTTGACTTGGTGGCAAAGCTTGAAAATGTTAAAACAATAACAAAAAAAAGCAGGATAAACGTACTTGAGAGACACTCACCTGCAGTTTGGCTCACAGTTAATCTGGGAAAGAGAAAATAAAAATAGTGGATCAATTTTCATTATACATACTTCATTTAATCTATTGAATAGGAGGAACAAAACGGGGCTTTTTATCTATAGTAAACACTTTTCATGAGGTCTTCAGCTATCTGAGATTCAAAAATAGTGTACCTTACCTACTGACTAGTTGAAAAATTCTTAACTATAGCGTCATCAACCAGAACTTAAAAGAAAAGACGGATTTATTCACTAATAACGGCTAGGGTAGGAGCTTATAAGCACCCACCTTAACCAGATAGAAAATAGAAAAATACAGAATAAGAAACATCTCATTGTCAAAATTCAATCAGAGGCCTGTAACACAAAACCACAAGTACTTAATAAAAATAGTTTATGACATGTGTTAAAAAATTTTGTTACATAGAGTTCCAAGTCAGTTTGCTCCTTTACACACTTGTAATGGACATAATCCTCCTATAAGTCTCTTGACTTGTATACTTGTAGCTTTATGTTACAGGCCCCAGGTTTACCGAAAACAGAAAAGCTGAAGTAGAGTAGAAAAGGCTAGAAGCCTGTAACACAAGGCTAATGGTTTACAAATTGACAGTCACTTGTAGGATTATGTCCATTAAACTTGTAGAAGGAGCAAGCATACTTGATGGGGCTTTGTGTTTTTTACAGTTGTCAGAATTCATTGTAGCACATGTACTTGTAGTTTCGTGCTACTGGTCTCTGGGCGCTTCATGTTAAATAGAAAACCGCTAAATACAATGCCAAAGCAAGTGGTAATCAAATACTGTCCATTTGGAAACAAATATTTAGTAGATCGAAAAAACTCTTTTGAACCAAAAACAGGTTTGTAGACCAATTCATCTTCAAAAATATTTTACTTAAACTGCAATACTTACTTGTAGTAATGAACAAAAGTAGCTCATTGGTAACCACTAATTAGTCTTCAGGAGTATCTTATTTACTTATTTTCCATTTCCGTCCGTGCATTCCTCACAACCATGCCTTGTGAGGGAATGGAGGGGACCTACAATTTTCTGCCGGTTCCGAACGGCTTCTAGAGAAAACGCTATTCATGGCAATGAATTTGCTAACGGAAGACTTTCCAATTCCTCCGGAAAAACCATACCTGTGGAAAAATATTTTTGCCTCTGTTGGGAATGATATTACTTACTTACTTAGATGGGCATTACAGTTCGGGGTGAACCTGGGCCTAAACCAACATCGTTCTATAACGATTTCGATTTCAGGCGAGCTCTCTCCAGTTTCGCACTCCAAGTCGGTTGAGGTCTTCATCCACTTGATTGCGCCACCTAAGACGAGGTCTTCCCCTTCCGCGATTTCCCTGCAATGTGCTTTCGAACACCCGACGAGCCGGAGCGTTTGGGTCCATCCGCTCTACATGGCCCAACCATCGTAGCCTCGCGATGCGTACTATTCTGGCTATGCCCATGTCGCGGTACAGCTCCTACAGCTCGTTGTTGTATCTTCTTCTTCACACATTGTCTTCGCATACGGGACCAAAGATCATTCGTAGAATTTTTCTTTCGAAACGACCAAGGGTTTCCTCATCCGCTTTCGATAAGGTCCATGCTTCCGCGCCGTAAAGCAGGGCTGGGATGATTAAGGTCTTATACAGGGTTACCTTGGTTTTTCTGGAGAGGGATTTGTTTCTCAATTGCCTTCTTAACCCAAAGAAGCAACGGTTGGCAAGAGTTATTCTCCGTTTGATCTCCGCACTGATGTTGTTGTCCGTGTCTACAGCGGATCCTAGGTACACGAAGTCCTGTACTACCTCGAAGTTATGTCTGTCTATTGTGACGTTTTGTCCAATTCGTCGATGTTCTGTGTCCTTGTTTGATGACAGCATATACTTCGTTTTGCCCTCATTAACCATCAACGTTGGGAATGATATTGTCTTTTGGAAACCTGACAATAGCAACTGAGACAGTCGTAGTATATTTGGTATTTTTGACGAAAGAACTTCTACGGATCATGTTACTTCTGTTGCCATACGCAGCATTTTCATCTCAGCTGCTCTCAAAATAGTCTCATACTTTTTGTACATTGTCCAAAATTGTGAACCGTATGCGAGTGCTACACGTACAACCGCAGTTTAGAGCCCTACCTTCAGCTTGGGGCCATGAAGAGTGATAGAAAATGGTGGAGTTTTTTCCCACTTCATTTACCCTACACGCACTCGATGATTCACATCGCCATTACAAATTACTTCTCTACTGATCACTGTTAAAGGTAATTGAACTTTTTAAACTTGTGCAGCACATTTCCATTCAGATAAAGGTCTGGAATAGTCATATCTGGATCAGAACAAGGGAAACATAAGAAATCTGAATTTTTAATAAACGGTAAGTCTTTTTCTAACAAGGCAACCACTACCTTTAGAAACACTTACCTATACATTAAGCGCTTCTTGCAGGAATGTAGCATGTAGGATCCTCACTTCAGATGGTTTCATCGATCGTCAGCAAAAGAAAGTTAATGAACTTCAGTGTTCTGTACTTTATTTTCCAGCAGGCAGTCAGGGATAAGAACAAAGAATAAATAGCAAAGGACTCAAATCCCTTCCTTGGGGTACACCTACTGTAACTTGGAACTCTCCGTTCCTACTGGGACATCAGCTTGATCGAACGGTTGTAATCGGATTTTCGTGTACCCTCCTTGCCTTTGTACATTGGTGGAAGATAACCATTTTTCCATTGCTTGGACACTCTATCGCCTCCAACGAGCTAGGAGATTGGAATCGTAGGCCATCTTGACCCGATATCTCTAATCTATTCCAAAACCCATATGGTATCTCGTCTGGCTTTTTTTTGGAGTACGCACCTACTTCACTAACTTCGTCGACTGTGATCTGTGATGTCGGCGTGAGTGATGTTCAGCGTCTTTGAAGTGCTCTCGAGGAGACTTCATTCTAAATCGCAATACTGTTGCCATCACTGCACAGTGCACAATTTTGTCGTCATCCAAAAGAAGCTGTTCTAGAGCACTGTCGTCAATTAACGTTTCTCCTTTTTTTCTCTATGTCTTTTAGACTTATGACTGATAATTAAAAGCGAAACGAAAAATTCACTTCAGAAGAAGAGAAGGAGAACTGATTTGAAACAAATTAAGAGAAATTAGTTGGGTAATTGGAAGATATTCGAAATTAAGCATCTCTATCCATTACAAACTGCTTATTGAGAAGAAAATATTGAAATTCTGCAAGTATACGAATATAGGGAGCTACCGAACCTAGGTACCTACAAGTTTCGGTGTTTTAGATGCGAAATAAAATATTTTCTTGGAAAGCTAGATATGAATTACAGGAAGAGCAATAGCACTATTAGACAAACCCTTTACAAATCAAGCCCTGAAAAGTCTAAAAGAACGCTACCTTTCCAGACACCACAATACTCAGTAATTTGTTTCTGATTTGTATGTGCTTATGCAAAGTGAAGCATATAAACACAAATGAGAAGATACTAAATTAATCCCATTGCATGAATATTTTGTGAGTGGAAAGTAATTTGATAACAAAATTTACAAAATGTTCTGTCGCTGTTTAGTCACCCAAGTCTTCAACCAAGTGCTATCAGTGCCATAATGGTTGGCAGGTCTTCCTGTTATGAGTTAGGTTTGAAGTTCGAATCCTAACAGAAAACAGAGGTATCGCCTTCCGCGGAGGATTAGCAAGACCTCCAATAGTAGTTTCACTGCCATGAAAACCGCTTTTTCGACTAGCCGTTCGGAATTCGGAAAAAAATTTAGATTCCCTCTACTCTTCGGAAAGTATGGTTGTGAAAATGCGCTATGTCATGGCGGCGGCGCTCCCACTCAGTTTTGACACCATATAAAAAAATTCCTCAATATACGACTTCTACTACTACTTCTTCTGACAAATTTTCATGTAATTTTCTTACACACTTTTCAACAATGCCAATTCAAAGCGGGTAATTGAGTTGATGAAAAGAAAACAATTAATCAATAACTTCAACAAGTTACTTTGATAAGAATAATTAAAGTGACATCTTTTTCTCTTGGTTCGATAACAGCCTACTTAAGATTATTTAAACTTTATAAAGCAGAAACGCAAAGTTGTGGTTTCCAGTGTTCACTTTAATTCAAAATGCGCACATCTTGTTTCTTACTACTTATATCAGTGGTGGCTATATCGGCTAACCTCGAATCTGACTTCGTGGACATTTTAAAAGACCTTCAAAACAACACACCAAAAGAGGCTAACCGCGAATTCGTTGCTATCAAGCCCAGGATAGCGATTCCCACCGACTTTAAACTTCAACGTTTTCTGGAAGACTTTCTAGAACTAACAGATGTCAAAAAAGCAGTTGATTTCCTAAAAGCATTTGGCATAGATATCAAAACGATAATGTCAATAGTGCTAAAGAATGTCTTACCTGAAGAAATAGACTTAGGTGGTTTGCTAAGAACAGCCTCATCTGCAAAACTTTCAGCTGCCATTCAGAAGAAAATGGAGACCAGTCCAGAATTTGCACAGTTTGCGTCAGTCGTTCAGGATCGTAAATTCAAGGAATTAGTCTATAAAGCAATGAATTCGAAGGAAGTGATGGACAAAATTCAAGCCTTCAGAGCTTAAGAATTCTTTTTGAAATACGGTGATTTCTACAGAAAATTAAATAAAATAAAATTATGTGTACTTGTGTTATTGAAAAAAGCCAACTCCAACTCTAGTTGCTTATAAATTTTAAAGTGAGGTTTTCATCATATTTCAGAGACTAAGTCACACAAAGAGAAGTTTAATCTCCGCAAAAAGCTTTTAAATTGAGCTGAGTTAGTGTTGAGATTTGGCCCTAAAAATGAAATAAGTATTTCATACGTATTTCAAGAGTTCCTGGCAGAAATCCTAGCAAATATTTGAGTATTGATACTGAAAATGTGTGTAAGGTACACGGTTTTTGAACAGATGTTCGAGCGAACGGTACGAAGTTTAGAGCAGACTTCTGTGTAGTTAAGTTTTTTGCTGCTGTTAAGTTTTTGTATCGCTAACATGTTAAATGTAATCTGCGAAGTAAACTTTTCTTCCATTCAGCTAGAATATCAGCCAAGCAGGTTCCAGTTAGGGATCTTTTGAAGGATTCTTCGAATTAGAATTTTTGCAATCTTTCCTGTTTAGTATGTCTCTTAGACTTATATAAAGCCAGTTGACTTCGATGTTGATAAAGCCTTGGTGTTTTCTAAAGACTCATGTTATTTAAGTAGTTGTAAAATTGCTTTGGTGTCCGTCTGTCTATTACAAGGATGGTTTAGTTAGGTTATGCTAAAATGGCTGTCAGGAAACCAACTGACAAACTTAGACCAGAATTAGGTGCACTGTGATATCTTATTAAGTGTGTGAGGGAGTACCTCAAATTAATTGTACCATTTGGAGCTTTATTAAAAAAGCGATAAAGGTGTAGCATGGCATAGATACCTATGTTCATCAAATCCAACAAGTAATCGCCTGGATGCCACTTTCTTTTGAGGGAGAGTGAAGGACATGAACAGAGGAGTTGTGGAATTGTCTCTTCTTCCTCTTCGTCTAAACAGCTCCTGCAGAAGTCATTTGATGGAACGCCGAGTTTTGTGGCGTGTCTACCCATGAGGCAATGTCCGGTAATGACATCGATTATGAATCCAACGCGCAATCTGCTTATGGCTAGCTTGTGCCTTGTGCATTCTACATCTAGTTTTGACCAAATCGGATTTTGTTGTTATACAAGTGGTGTTTTGTAATACAAGTGGTGTTTCTCAACCTATTGTTTGTTTTATCCTTGGTATCGGGCTTTTGCTTTAACATGAGTTTGCATGTAGCGATTGGTGCCAATGTTCAACTAGCTAATGGAGTTAGGTTTCATCTTTGACGAGTTCATTGGGTTTGCAGTTACTTAGGATATCTCTGTCCTCCTACACCTAAAAAGGTGAATATTTGAACTGTTCAGCCATCTCCATGAAAAATAGTCGACAATATAATGCGGTTTCTTAGTTCGTGGAAACAGCGCTGAGTGATTTAAGGGCTGCTCGGTTGTCTGAGAACAAGCTGACTTTCATTGAATAGATCACGTCTTCTTTTATCCTCGATAGAACCTCTTTGATCTCCAGAATTTCTGATTGGAACACGCTGCCGCGTTTTGGAAGAAGGAATGAGCAACTTAAGTTTGATCTGTCTGAGGACACCTCGCAACCAACCCCTTCCTCAGTCTTTGAATCATCATCTGTATAGAAATGAATTGACTCATCTTTTGAAAATTCCTCCATCTCGCGGTGAAATGGTATCTAACTTGCAACTTGTTTTCAAAGCCCAGTTGGAGTGTAGCCGGAGTGACTTCGGATTGATCCGAACAAGATCATGATTGTTGAGTGACCAATGTTGTTATCTGTCCATTGGGAGATAGCTCTGATTCGAATCGCTACTCTGGCAACTTTTACTGACAATTTCAAGGGGTATTAGATTAAGGAGTATGCTTAGGGCAGCTGATGGTGTTCGGTGTTGATTACTCCGAATATGCACATACAGGTTGATTACTGGACCTTAATTAGACAAAGATGCTTAGGTTTACGTAGAAAGCTCCGCGTTTGGCTCGAATAAATTCCAATAGCGGGACAAAAAGGTTAAGTCTTGATAGCTTCAAATTTCACATACTCACATTTACACAAAGCTTAAGAGGAGGTGGTAACGTTAATTCGTTAAAAATAGGCATGTTTTCGTGAATTGTGATGATCTTGTTCAAATTTTCTTTATTAAAATCAATTACACATTAAAAAGTGACATTTCAAAAATGTTGTGAAAAATTTTCGCAAAGAAATATTTAAAAATACGGCAATGGCAGCAATTATTCGGACGAGCCTCGAAAAAAAGGCGAGTTGCGGTGCCCCTCATAGCTTGGTGCTGGATCATCGGAAATCATAAATTCAAAGCTCATTCGTTAGATAATAGTTTTTAGTTGAAGGGTTTTTCGAAATTTAAATTTTTCACTTTTTTGGAACAATTTGAAGGGAAAAACGCGATTTTTCGTGAAAAAATCGGTTTATTTGTTATTCATACTCTTCGTCACTAAAAGTAAATTATTTACAAAAATAGTGTTCAAAATTTCAACGATCCGGTGCAGTTTTGAAATCATGAGGGGCACCGACTCTTAAAAAGTAAGTTCTGGGAAAAACGCTTTAAAGTTTTGAACACAAAAAAAACACAAAGAAAAAACTCGACAGGTATAAAAATATTCGTAACTTTGTCAATTTTGCTTCAATGACAAAATGTTCTAAAATATTAAGCATTCATTTAAAAAAAGCAAAAAAAAAATACATACGTTACCCCCCTTAAGGTGCTACTACTCTTCTGACAATAGCTTAACTGCCACGAAAACGATTCTTTGCGTAGCCGATCGGAATCGACAAAAAATTGTAGGTCCTTTGCATTCCTCACCAAGAAGTAATAGAGAGGAATGCGGTAGGCTTCTGGAACTAAACGAGCCTGTGGTACCAACCAATATTTTATTCATTTATTGGCAAACAATTCAAAGATTGTATTTCATTGACTACAACAGCGCAACTGTTATGAGAATCTTTTATCAAAAGCTTTGTTCATTTCTATTTTTCAAGAATTCTTCTAAGAATTCGTTTAGTAGATTCATGGTTTCGGGGGTGTAGCTTGGGCACTCTTCTTGTTATTTTTCGTCCTTTTTTCGGCGTAACAAAGGGATCACAGCCATCCCACTTATCTGCTTCATACAAGTCATCCGCACGGGGGCACTCCTCATAAAGAAAGTTCATCAAGCTGGTAAAAGTAACTAACAGTGATTCAAAAATAGATGCAATTCAAGTTGTTTACTTCATTTAAAAGTAACCTGCTTCATTACACGTTACCTAACTTCAAACAGATTGTTTCACTGTGTTTTGAAATTGGTAGGTACCTAAAAAAAATTTGAAGCTACAAACTGCCAACGCTGACAACATGATACAAAGCTATAAGAAAAGAAAAAATGAGGAATGAGGAATGATCGAAACCAAATCTCTAATTCACAATCCACTTTTTTACTTTTTACTTTTTTACAACAAAAAAAGTGTAATGATAGCTTTGTGTAGCGAATATCGAACGTAAGAAAAAGAACTACAAAGTTATCGATATTTCAAAAAGAAGAAAGCGAGTTGCCTTCTACAGTTTTTATTAATCCCAATTTATTTACAAACCAATCTTTGTATTGTCTGAATCAAAATTCTTTTACTTTCCCCAGTGGAAACTCCACTTGATTCTTTGCCACAAGCTAGCATCCTTCTTGTCATCCTCTGACGTCTTAGCAACTTTGCTTGAGTTTGAATTCATAGCACGATAAACTAGTTCCTTGAACTCTGGCTCTTGCACAGCAGTAGCGAACCTTGCAAATTCAGTATCTGCATCCATTTTTTGCTTTATAATGTGTGCGAACTTTGCTGATGACATAGCTGTGATGATGTGTTTAAGGATACCTTCAGTAGTCCAACCAGCGATATTTAGTTTAGTTTTATGTAACTGAGGGCTAGCGATTGCATTTAAAAGCACCGATTCTATGTCAACATCACGTTCCTTAAGGTATGAAATTATGTCCTTCAATTCTGGTGCTTGAAGGAACTTCTTCAAAAGTTCAAAATTTTGAGACTGATCACTGCTACGTAAACTTGGTTCAACATTGTCCGACTCAATTGGAGGCAACTCTTTGAGGATGTCACTAACATCCGACTGAAGGTCAGCAGCAACTACTGCTGCAAAAAGCAAAATACCGAACACAATAAAACGCATTGTAGATTGTTCAAAAGAAACTAAACCAAAGATTGTCGAAAATGCCTTAAATAGTAACACTTTGCGCTAGCTAAGAGGGCGAACGTATCTTATCTTTATAAAGTAAATGGTCCTGAAGTGCGGAACTGACATTTGATAAGAAAATTTAATTGTTTTAAAAGTGGAATTTTGAATGCGGTTGGATAGTTGTAGCTTCTGCGTTCTAATTGAATTGTAAGTACCTACGAGCTACGACTCATTTCCCCTAACAAAAAACTAACAATTTTTGAGGCAAATACTCATATTTCAAAATGTTTCGTAACAAAGTCAACAAGCAAAGTCGGTATTCGCAAATATAAACCACTTCTTGTTTTCCTGTTGACAGAAAAGAAGTTCTTTGAAAACTCAATTTGTTTTGAGTAACAAATCGCTGCACAGTGGTGTACTCTGTGTCAATTACTGGGAAAAAAGTATTGAAGTATGATTAATTAAAAACATTTTTCAACAATTTTCAAATTTCAGAAACTTGCAATATCTTTAAAGCTATAGGAAAATTTTCAAATTTCATTCAGGTTTGACAATAAAATCCTTTTGAGTTTATGTTATGAATACCCTTACAATTTTTAAAACACAGTGCGATCATTTAGGAAAACAGAAGAGGATTTAGTAAAAGACACCGATATACATTGTTTTTGAATTTTTGTGTATAGAACTGTAGAAGAAAAGCAGAATCAGGTAAGGCATTTCACATTTATACTGTGCGAGTATATACGAGATATTGTATACGAGTTTCCATACTTGACCGTATGTCAGAAGTTTGGCTCAAGATAAAAGATAAGGAGTGTTGAAGCTAAATTGTTTCAGGGAGGAATGCAACTGGCTATTTCACAATAGCACTGTTAATGATAAAAGTGATAAAAGAGAGTGAGACAGGTAAAGTTTCGACGATGCTCAAGAGAATCAATCAATACCAAAATTAAACTGTGACCTTTCAGTCTAAGTTGCAAAGATATTAAAGGAGCGCTTAGTCAAATATGGGACTAGATTAGATTAGATTAGGATTAGATTAGGATTTTTTTTATTATATAAACAACTTTCGTTACAGTTTTATGTGTTTTTGTTAAATAAAAATAAATTTTTACTTAATAAAAATAAAAGGCAATGGCGTTGCCGTCTGCCTGTTTTTGACTCTATATAAAATTAGTTTAAGTAAAATTTTTCTTTGATATTCCATTATTAACTAAAAACATGATATTTAAATTTAATTTTCAATTTTCGCTCTTTAGCAGGTATCATTAATCATATTCGTTAATTATAATATACCGGTAACTTTTTGCGGTTTTTAAATATTTGTAAAGGCTCGTCCAGTTTGCGCCATTTAAAATTATCTTTGTTTGATCTAGGGTAAGTGTAGCACAACCAAAATGGATCAATCTAAGCTCTCTGAATACAGGACATATGGCTAGGAAATGGAAGCAGTCTTCCTTTGCTTTGAGATTGCACAAACTACAAAGAACTTTGGTGGCGTTATTGTAGGGTGTACCATTTAGATTTAGGAGATTACCCCTTGCTCTGCAAATCAAGGATATCGCTTCTACACTTAATTCGTCATTAAAATAATTATTGCACATCAGATTATAGTTCAGTTCCGGGTATATCACCCTATTTATAGAGGATATTGCCTGCTGAGTGAATTCGTTGCGCTGGGTGATGTCCAAGACCTAAATTACATTGTATAACTGACTTTTTTATATATTGATATCAGACCACTGAATGTTTAACTCAACGCTCCACTTTTGTGCCATTATTTCCCAGTCGACTATATGGGGACTATACTATAGTTTTGGACGGATTAAGCCTTTATAACATGTAGCCAGATCAGAAGGGGTGAAGAATTTCTTGCATCGTCTTTAGAAACCTAAGCATTTAGCAGCATTTTTGGTGACTTCAAATATGAAGTCAATTCAACGAAGATAATCGTTTACATACCAAGTAATATAACAGCTTTTCAGTTTCTAGGATGTAGGTACCATTCATGGCAATGAGGCGATGTTAAGCTTTAACGACAAATCACAATATTGTGTGTTCCGAGCACTACTCGATTATTACGCCATGCAACAATGCTGTAAAGGTCAGAATTCAATGAACTAATCATACGCCACTGTTTCAGTTCCACATCCAAAGAGCAAGGACGTGAATTTCGAATCGTATATGAGAAGCTGAAGGTCGAGTCGTCAGCAAAACAGTTAAGGGGATTAGAAGATTCAGGGTAGAGATCGTTTATAGAAAGTAAGGAATGTCGGAGACAAGACAGAGCCCAGAGGCACACCAGCATTTATAAAATGGGTATCAGACTTAAAGAAGTCTAATTTAATTTGTATTGAACGGTCTGAAAGGTTATTTATAGTCCAACAAAGAAGAACCTCATCAACACCAAAAGCTTGCATTTTCAATAAGAGAGCTTCATGCTAAACTCTATCAAATGCTCTAAGGTATTAACTTCCAATCAATGGCTGTCCTAGTGCTGTGTTTATCCTGAATATATACACCGTTAGTAATTAATGATATTAGTACTTCAACAAGACACTTGCAAGCAGAGCTCGAAAATAATTGGAAACCATATTGCCTCATTCGGTTTCTCACTGAGAATAAGCATGCCGGGAGCAAGCATGCACATAATGCGTTGAAATTATTTGTAGCTATGTACATATAATTACTTGATTTTGATTAAGAAACTTAAATTTTCTATGCAAAAATTTTTTTCTAGCCAGGCATATCTTGAAGCCGGCTATAAGTTATATTAAGATACAATGTATATATGCTGTTTTTAAGTCTCAATAAAGAAAATTGTAATTGTAAAATTGTTTCTCACTGAGAGATATCACATTGTCGACCAAAATTTTGCTCTTTTACTGAGATTTATTTTTATAAAATATTTTTTTAGGTCTTTGGTTGAGATTTATCATTTATTTAAAAAAATATCTCTCTTTGGTTGACTTTTTCCACATAAAATAAATGGATTTGGTTGACCTTAAACCTTTAAGATAAAAAATAAATCACAAGTGGTTAAATGGTTAAAAAAAAACATCTCTACACTATTATAAAGAACGTCAGTCTATACCAACAAAAAACATGTATATATATAAAATTGGATGCATGTATGTTTGTATGTAATGTATGCATGTATGTATGTATGTACATATGTATGTATGTATGTCCGGTATAGACTCCTAAACCAACCAACGGATTTTTATGAAATTTTCAGGGTAGACATAGTTAAGTCTAAAGATGGTTCCTGTCAAGGTTTGATACCTATATTCCCACAGAAACGGGGTTGGGAACGGAAAATAAGAAACTGCTGGACTATTTAAAAGGTGCTACATTATCCCCCTCCATTAGTAACTTAAACTTTATTTCATCCCTATAATCCGACGGGAACAGAAACGGGAACGAGAACGGGAACATTAAAGTTACTTGACCGATCTCAAAAATTCTTTCAACTCTAGGATGTTACACTATCCCTAAGTGACATAGACATATATTTCGTTCACATATTTCCATGGGAACGGAAGATTCCCTCAGGAAGGGGGTGGGAACGGAAAATTGGAAATTTCTGGACAGATTTCAAAAATTCTTTCAGCACTGCGATGCCACATAAAACATAATCCTTCAATAACTAAGAGTAGATTTCATCCCTATAATCCCACGTGAACAGATATAGGAACAAGAACGGGAATATTAAAGTTACTTGACCTTAAAACTACAGACCCGAATAACTCCGGGCGGCTCAACTAGTTGAAAATAAAGAATGTGATTTATTTTTTTCTGACAAATATAAATCTCATTGGTTGACCAAAAAATAAAAATAACAAAAATAAGTGTATATCTCAGAGAGAAACCAATAAAAATAAAACTCATCATAACCGGTTATTGAGAGAGCTTTTAAATAAATCACAACAAATAAGAGTTATTTGAAGACCAATGAAAGTGGTAACCATAAACTTTCGAGCTCTGCTTGCAAGCCATTCTCCAATAAAGCAACTAGTAAACAATTTTACTCGCCGGGAAGTTACAAGATACGCTTTCACATTGGCACGCAACTGCTGCAACGGTCGGTTAGGTCCCAAAATCCAAAAAAAATTGAAAAAATACAAAAACCAAAAAAAAAAAAAATATAAAACCAAAAAAAAAAAAAACAAAAAACAAAGAAAAGCTACTGTGGCTGCTCTAGTTTTAAGTAGTTTTTAAGTAGTTTTAATTTGTGGTAAGTGATTTTAAGAAAAAGCAAAAAATTGATCAAAGAAACTAAGTTTTTTAAACTTTCTTAGTTATTAAAAATAGTTTTGAAATAGATATATTGTATCCTTACGCTGAAAGGCATTAGAAATAAGTTATTGATTATTGTGTAATTTAGAGTACCCGCCTAGGGTCAGTAAGTTAATTAATTTATTATGTAAGCTAGTTTAAACATTTTTGTTAGCAAGTAAGTAGTTATCAGAAAGAAACAATAAAAATGAATTTAAACTGAATTTAAATTGAAAAACTGACGGTCGGTTAGGTAAGGATGATGGAAAAATAACCGAACTCACTTTTTTGTGACGCTAACGACCATGTGCCGCAGTTCCTTACACTGAACTATGTTGGATACTCAACAAAAATAGCTAATATTTCTACAAACAGTTTGTTCAGAGGTAGTATCTCCTTATCTTTGAAGTGTAGCTTTCTTCAAACGACATATTGTTTGTTTAGAACTGGCCTAGCTAAGATTCTATTTAATTAAAGGTTGTGAAAGCATCTGATTATGTACAACCTCAACGTTGGTGCTTTGCATGTGACCGCAGAACGAGTGCCTAGTTGACTTTCTGATTTGACTTGACCCATTTTCGAGAGGAGTCAAATGCTCGAATTGAACAGGAGGTAATTTCATTATCCACAGGCCTCAGCCTAGGCATCAGAGATATTCAATTTAATGCGATAATGCGTGATGGTTGCGTCATCAAACTTAAGTCTTATAAGCCTCCAGCGCTCTGAAAAGCAGAGAAACTGTTTGAGTACCAACCATAAGTTCAAAAACCAACAGCTATTTTTCCGAAACGGCCGTTTCATGCTCTGAAACAATCCTGAAACCGGTAATTCCAACTACCAGCCAAATTTACATCATGCAGTCATTCCAAAAATGAAACGCACACCTCATCATGTTTCAACAAACTTACGCCATCAAAACTACTGCAATCAATTTCACCACTGTCGAAATTCCATAGCCTTTTTTTCTAATCGTAAGCTATTGGCAGAGGTGTTAACTTCTACTATTTCAATTGAAAAAAAAACTTGAAGAAAAACTAACCAAAAGAAAGGTTGTGTACACGGACAATCCAAATGTTTGTTCTGAATATTGGGAAAACTATTTCAAAACAACAAAAAGGAAAGACTGGATCCAATGTTCTGCATGTCAGAAGTGGCTGCATGAAAACTGTACACGGTACAAAACGTTTGAATCTAGTCTGAGTACGGACTGTAGACGGGATCAGCAACGGAAAAAGCATGTTTAATGTTTTAAATTCAATGAAGTGGCATCTCTCCCACGCATGCAGGGAGAGATATCACATGTAATATACTTTTGCGTTATTTTTAATAAAAATTGTTATTTTTTTCGAGTTAAGTTTAATTTATGGTAGGAAATAAATCCATTACTAAGTTTTTTATATAAATATAGCTTATTTCCCTTTAATAAACAAACTTTACTGATTTTTGAAAAACAGCGGCAACTCTCCCGCAATTACCCTAATGTTTAAAGACTCCCTATTATATTCTAAGAATAATTTTTACTATAACACTATAACCGATACTACAAGCAATGAAATTTGTTATGTTCAAAATCTATAAATCAAAGCATTTTTAGTAACGTATAGATTGCCAAAGAGCAACGAAAATGTAACAGAGTGTGGGAGATGTCAGCCATCCGCAGGCTAAAAACGAATATGGCCAAAAATAGCGCTCTTGTTTGGCAATTTGTGGTCTTTACACGTCCAAACCGGTTTTAGATTTCGACTGGCAGTTGATAAAGCTTAACTACAATAATTAAAGCATGTTTGGAATCTTTGCTCTGCTCTGACACAAGCTCTTTCCCCATTTGGAGGTTTTAGCCGTTGTTCTAACTTTCTCGTCTGTAGGGATGGGTCCTATTTCAATGTTCATTCCATTTTGGTCTGGATTCACCAAATAAGTGAACTTTAAAAATGTCTTCACGGCGCACAAACTATCAAAACGCTCAAAATTTGATTTGTTTCGACTTTCGAGTAGTTTGAGAGTAGTCTGAAACAAGTTGCTAGTTCTTAAAATGCACTGGACTCTAAGTGGTTTCGCTATACTACGAGCACTTGCAGTTATTGGATCTCAACAGGCTTTGACTTTGAATTTGATGAAATTGTGACACATGTCAAGAAAATCATCAAATTTGTTTAGTTCTTTTTGTTGTCAATTAAAACCTTTCGACAAGCGGTAAGCACACTCCACCAAAAAACTTGTGATTGACTTTAGCCGGTCTAGAAGTTAGTCGATTTCTTTTAAGTAGAAACATTGATGTAATAACGAACAAGACAAACCTGTCCACTGAACTCAATCACAAATAGTAGCTATAATCTAGCGATGTTCCTCAGTTTTAAATTAGTGAAAACATCATGAAATTTATCGCACCATTTTTTGATGCAGCATTGAAATCAATTTTCTAGCGATTTCGCTATGGAGAAATCATTTATTGATAGGCATTCAAAAAGACGCCACTGACTTAAAGTTTTCTATTTAACGAATGGTTTCATGAAATTGATTTTGAAGATTGTTCATTGTATGTATATAAATTCTATAGTACTATTACTTTGACCCGTTCCGGTGACAAAGTGGGAATTGAATGTACGCCACAAAAGTTAGAATGGATTCCACAAGATTATATTTAAAGAGAAGGAGGGGTATATGCGTAAGAGCAGGAAACATATAACAACAAATGTTTCTCCTCTAGGAATATAGGCTTTAAATATTAAACGTACACGTAGATTGAAATGTTTGATAGTGTGCGAGCTTTTCCTTACGGTATAATGTGTGATTGATGTTGCTATGGAAATGGCCTTAATAGGAGTAGGTGAAAAGGTAAACAATTTTTGTAGGTGCGAACAAACAGGCACAATGATTTGTACATACAATTTGGCAGTTATAAAAACTGTTTTTTGTCCGTTACAAAGTTGCTTGAGCTTGGGTACAGTAAGATTGCTCATTGATTCATCGAACTGGACTGTGAACACATGAAATAAAAATTTATTAAAAAATATTAGAAAAAAACGAAAGCGACAAGTAAAGTAAAGAAAATAAATATAATTTAGGGAAAAAAAAACGAAAGCATTAGTTAAAGAAGTGAAGAGAAAGAAGTGAAGTGAGGAAAAAACAATAAAATTTAGAAAAAACAGAAATATTAGTTGGGAAGAAGTGCAGTCAGAATAGTAAAAAAATTTATAAGAAGTGAAATATTAGCTAGTGAGGAAGAATTTTAGTGAGGAAAATAAATATAATTTAGAAAAAAAGAAATATTATTAAGTGAGTAGATAGTGAGCAAGAAGTGCAGTAAGAAAAATAATTATAATTAATTATAATTTAGAGAAAAAAAATCAGAAATACCTATTAGTGAGCAAAAAGTGAAGCAAGGAAAACAAATAAAATTTAGAAAAAAACTGAAATACTTATTAGTTAGTGAGCAAGAAGTGAAAAGAGGAAAATTAATATTATTTAGGAAAAAAACATAAATATAATTTAGTGAGCAGTTAGTAAGAGGTGTTGAGTGAAGAAAAACAAAAAAATTAGATAAAGATAAAATTATTTGTGTTAAGTTTGAAGTGCAGCAAATAATATCAAACAGCAACTATCAAAATTAAGAAATAAATTAGTTCAGTGTTTGGTTTTCAGTTTTGACTGATAGACTTCTGAGTCAGAATATTTGATCTTTTTTTGTTTCTTGTTTCTTTTCAGATACGGTTGCCACTGTTGGTTTACTATCGCAGTAGCAACAAATAATTTTTAAGTTTTTAACTACTTTTTTTATTTACCCCTATTATGGAATCCGGCGAATGCTATTTAGCGTGAGTTTCAACCATTCGCGAAAATTTTGCTATTATGGAATTCGACGAATGGAATTGAATGAATGTCGGTAACATAACCTGCACCACCGACTTTTCTGTTCAACTTATTTGGTATTAGTGAATTCGCAAACCATTCGCGCTCCATATAATTTTTTCCATTTCTCATTCGCGACATTTTTGTAACGAATCGAAATTCGTAAAGACATAAACTTACTAGAAATCAACAAACAAAACATGGAAAGTGCAAATATGTTAGTTTAAATTTATATGTTAGTCTTATTTTACTTCTTTTTAAGAAAGCGGACCTTAAATGGGGAACAATTTCGTAAAATAGTTGAGCTGATGAAAACTGAACCCGATGTTGCAAAAAACTTAACAAAACAGTATTCGGAGCAGCAACAATTTTGCTGCAAACATCACTTCTCAATAGCATTTATGCAGATTTCCTAATGGAAAACAGTATATAAAAAAAAAATTACGATTTGTATGCAATCTAATGAGTATTTTATTTGAATGTAGGCTCTCAACCGAAACATTCAAAATACTCTAATTTTGGTATCGTAATTCTATTCGATGAGTTTTCTCTTACATCATAATAATATGCATTTGAGTCCACTATAAATATCACTTTTAACTTTAAACTGAAACTTGCTTTATTTTAGTTTCAAATTTGTTTGCGTACCAAGTTAAATGAATTTTTTCGTTTTGTCAACATACATGACAGCAGCACAGAGTAGAACCAGAGAGGACAACAACCTTTTCTTTATTCATCTAAGACAAAAACAGTGAAAAACAATAAGGTAGTTCTGGTATTGATAATACAGCTCATTCGTCGAATTCACTAATACCAAATAAGGAGAACACGAATCTACCGCGAATCCTGTCAACTCCCCGGGAGTAAAATCCTGCGAATTCCATAATAGGCATGATTATTTTTATAATTATATACATATAAAATATTATCATTCTCGACATTATTATTTAAATCTCTCTCCCTCAATTTTTCCCGCACCCTCTCCCTCAGATATCGCGCGATCTGAGGTTTTAGTACTTTGAAATTAAAATTAAACTGTTCGATTTCGGTAGAGACAGGGACTCTCGCGACAAATCCGATTTTTTGTAGGGGCTTTATAACGAATTGAGTAAAGTGAAAGTGATCAAAAAAACATCAAAAGAAATAAGGTGATCAGTGATAAGAGAAAATTACTAAATTGTTATTTCGAATAATTACACTTTTTCTTAAAAATATTTTTTGCTTTTATCGATATGTCTAAGTGCGTATATAAAGACTGCCCTAACACTAGGACCTATCCTGGCTACAACTCATTTTTCTCCATTCCAAATGATTGTAGAAGGAAGGTGTGGTTGAAGCATGGAAATGTTTCAACCACTAAGCTCTTGCCTAAAAATGCAGGTATGTGCTCCACGCACTTTTTCGAAAAAGACTTTGCTCGTCAGGCAACTCGTCGAGTTTTATCAAAAAGAGCACTTCCGATTTCTTCGAAAGCAATTTGTTGCTGCACTGAAATTGCCGTTGACCATTCTTGTCAGCGAATCATGGATGCTGAGATTCATGTAGCCCAAATCTCCAAAAATATAGTTTCTGCCCGAAAGGAGGCAACAAGCTCTCTACCATCTTTTCCTGCACCTAAATCGGCTCCAAGTTTTACTGATATAAATGCAGCACAAGATTTACTATTTTTTGCAAATACGGCACATGCTCGCCACTCTTGGTGTGAAACTCCCCACGCTACAGCTATGCCGTCTTTAGATTCGGTTTTTGAAAACTTTTCAAATCTGTCTTTCCAGACTCCCCGCGCCCCAAAATTGCCGAAACGCCGTTTTTCCACAAAATCTTCAAGAGCGTGCTTGAACTCACGTTTTGAAGATATTCCCAGCAGTCCTAATGAGCCGCTATATAATTTAGCTTCGACTTCGAAGAAAACGTATAGCTGGGACTCTAAGTTTGAAGAGGTTCCTGAGGGTACTCCTGTCTCACCCTCCCAGCTTCCATCCCCGACTTTTCGGCGGATGCCAAAAAAGAAGTCACCATCTCTGACACCGAAAAAAATCTTCTCTATACCCATTTACAGGACGCCGTCGAAGATAAGAAAAAGCAAAAAGTATCATTTGAAAAACGCGGTCGAGGACATGTTGGAAAACTCGAAAGAAGAAGTTCTTACTTTCGTGTTGGCACAACTGTTCCACGAAAAATATAGCCGGTGGAGTCTTAAAGAAAAAGATATTTTCTTAAAAATCTTTTATAAGTCTCCAGCGTGCTATTCGTTTTTAGTTCGTGCGGGATTTAGATTACCGGCTGCCAGCACCGTTTACCGCTGGCATTCAGAGATACGCCTCGCGGCAGGATTTTGCGACATTACGATGCGCATGCTATCAGACAAAGCGAAGAGCATGTCTGACATGGATAAGAAGTGCATCCTCCTGTTTGATGAAATGGTTGTTCAACAGGAGAAAGAATACAACGCCAAAGATGACATTCAGTATGGATATACTGACTTTGGTGAACACGGCCGGACCAATCAAATTGCCTCCAAAATGATGGTTTTCACTTTGCGAGGGCTTAATAGGAATTGGAAGCAGACAGTTAGCTACTACGTGGGATCGCCAAGTGGCACAGTACTGGCTACACTGCTGAAGGAAACACTAGAGAAAGTCATAGAATGTGGCTTAAACGTGGTTGCCACAAGCTGCGACCAGGGCGCGAATAACGCTCTGGCGTACAAGACACTAGGAGTGGACTACGAAAAAGGAGCGCAAGAACCCTATATAGAAATAGGCAATCAGAAAATCTTCCTCCTTTACGACTACTGCCATATGTTCAAAAGCGTTCGAAACACCCTGGTTAAAAGCAAAATAAAAATCAATGACGATATTGTGGACTGGGATGTGATCGACAAGCTTTATAAAGAAGACTCGAAACTGGTCTTTCAAGTCTGCCACAAGCTGAAAGAAAAACACATAGCTCCGGAGCCGTTTGAGAAGTTTTCGGTTAAATTGGCAACTCAAGTTTTCAGCTTTAACGTGTACACAGGAATTTTGTGTGGCATCAAATGTATAATGTGTACAAGACTGAGGAGGAAAAGAAAGTGGCCCAATCAACTGCTTCATTCATTAAACGAATGAATATTCTGTTTGATACTTTCAATACCGGACAGCTTTATTCGAAAAATCCAAACAAGAAAGTGCTATCGGATGATACCGACACTTTAGAATATCTGGAGAATGCCATTGACTGGATTTCAGATTGGAGATCTGAAGGCAAACACAAAATTCCATATTGCTTTAAAGGATTAAAGCAAACACTGAGAGGAATAGTTCAGATGTGGCGTCATCAAGAGCGATGAACAGAACTATTTCCTGTTGTCTCACTTCAATACCGACGTGGCAGAGAACCTTTTCTCAATGGTGCGAAACAACAGAGGTACGTACGACAAAGAGCCATCGGTATGGAGATTTATTCGTAATTTAAAGCTCATCATGTTCCAACACTACAGCTCAGCAGAGCATTCTGGATATGAAGATGCTGGAGCAGAGCCTCTAATTGGAACTGACGACTTGGCAAAGGGGTTAAAGTTCAAAGAAACCACAAAGAAGAAAGACAGTGAGAAGTCAAACGTGGAAAAAACAATTGAAAACTACCTGATAAGGCCAACAGATACAGTCGTTGAGGAAGCTGGGAACGTTGAAAATGATGATGATGCTGATGACAATGAATATGATGACAATGAATATGATGACAATGTGCCTGTCCAGACGGGTTATTTCAATAACGTTATGCTGTTAACGCTAGGTGTCTACACGTTGTTATAATTCCTCGCACAAGTTCTCCACTTTGTGTTGGAAAGTGTATTAAAAAAAGCATAACGTTATGAGTATAACCCGTCTGGACACGCCAAGTGTACTGCTTAGGCAGATAAATCTGATTTCGTTTTGCGCATCCAACCTCTTTCTTCCTCACCCCTTTTGCCCAGAAACGACCGATATAACGTTATTGGAATAACACGTGTGGACAGGGACAATGAATATGATGACAATGAATATGATGACAATGAATATGATGACTCCTGCGAATGTGATCAGTGCAAAGAACGCGATCTGGAAAAGGAGAAAGAAAATGACTCACCAACGGTTGAAATAGAACCAAGTGAGGAAATGCAAAAAATGGCGGCACTTTACTATTCGGGCTTCGCAGCTGAAAAGCTCAAGAAGAAGCTAGATTGCGAAGCCTGCTCTGAGTTTATGATAAGTAGCGAAGTTGAGAGAAGAGAACAACTGCTACTTATTGAACTCAGGGCATATGAAACTGTACCCTCAACAAAATTCGAGAGCATGGTACAAAAAGTGCAGGAAAAGTTTGAAACACACTTCCGAAAACGCCAACATATCAGAAAGCTCATGGAAACTTGGATGAAAACTGCCCTCAAATTTAAAGACGAAGAGCTGAAAACACCATGCACAGATCCGGAACATAGAGCAGCAATTATCAGATATCTGTTGACAGGTATGATGCTGTTCTCTATTAAAAAAACAAACAAGGAGTTGCTGACAACAAAAAAATATAAGAAAAAATTCGTTTAGGCTAAGTTTAGTTTTAAGCACAAAATAGTAAAATTTAATATTTTTGTATACTTATTTTACATAATAAATCATGATTATTTTTACTACCATTGTTTTTTTAGTCAAATATATTTTTTAACAAATTTTTTGTCCTATATAGGTACCCCTGAACTGTCCTTATGCTGTGATACTTTTTATCTTTTGTGCAATGAAGTATGTAGATAGTCATTATATTTATTTTGTTATATTTCTTTATTTTGTTGTTTTTTATAATTATTTGTTTTGTATATACATTTTTGTTACTTTTTTATATTTATTTTTGTTATTTTCTTATATTACCTATATTCTATGAATTCTTCTTAAAATTGATAAATATATATATTGTAATTTAAAAAAAAAAATGCAAAGTAGAAATAGTTGTAGTTGTAGCGAGGAGTAGGCCTAGCCCTATTCAGTAATTCGTTTCGAAAACAAAAATTTACGAAAACGAATATTTTGTACTCTTTATTTCTAATGTGGATTCGAATGTACTACTTTCGGAAAAGCAAATTCGAAAACGAGTTTTTTATTTTATTTTTTTTTATTTACTTAATATTTATTAAAAATAACAATGGACTTGCCCTTCGAAACGAAATACAGAGTAAGGCTCCAGGGAAACCTCGTTAAAAAAACGTCATCCTGTATTTTACCTCCTGGGTGATGCGGAAAGAAATACACTAGAATAGTTTTTCTCTTTATATTTGCTTACTTTACTATGCTTTCCTATATTTTTTTTGTAATGTAGTACATTTTTATCTTTTATTAATTGTCCTGTTTAATTTTTAATTTTTACAAAACTTTCTCTAGCTAAGTTTCTCCGAAATACCCGTTAAAAATTGTTTTTTACATTGCTTTCCAGTAAAATCCGTTACAATTTCCTTTTGCAACAAAATTTAAAAATTGGTTCTTTAAAAACTGCTAATTTGCACAGTTTTCTGATTTTAAAAAATTTTGAATGAGACTTGCAAGTCAACGTCGCAATTTCATTTTTCATATCAAAACAATTACATTCAAATCTTCACCACCCAGAATGACTATGGCACATACATTCACCAAAACCGATTTTGGTTGCTATGGTGACTTTCATTCTTTCAAATTAAAACATATATATGCCTTTCTTTCCAACCCATTGCGCACTTGCCCGCCTAAATAATATATTCCACGTCAGCCTTACCAGCTGAAAAGCGACGTGTAGCGCCACCAACCATACAAAGGAGGAGATAAAAAAAGCTATTCAGTAAAAGTACTATAGTTTAGATATACAAAGGATTGTTTTATTGATAGTCAAACAATTCAAAAATACAAACATCTTATCAAAGCATAAATATCCGCTGAAAAACATGTCTTGAATCAGAAGTAAACACTAGATAAGAGGTGCACTCTGGCAATATCGCATTTCAAAGTTGTATTTAAGAAGTCGTATGTCATCGAAGGAAACAGTTTGTTACAGCTTTACAATGCAAGCAACTATTATTTATCTTCTGCTCTCAGCGGTGGTCATATCCGCTGATATTCAGTTTCTCCAAAGCCAACCCGAATTAAAGGCAAACAAAGATCAAACGGAGCCCACTTCAGCTGAGTTGCAAGCATTTCTTGAAACCAATGATGTGAAAAACTTGATTGTTTTCTTTGAAAGACGTGACATTGATGTTAAGCATGTTATTGCACACCTTGCTAACAATCCAGAGCGATATGGACTTGGACATTTTGAGTCATCAGAGAGTAGATATTCTCAGATTATGAAGATCTTGTCAAGTCCCAAGGATTTAGCCATGATCAAAAAGAAAATGGAAGAAAATCCAGGCCTTGGCGGTTTTGTTGCTGCTATTGAAGATCCCGAATTCAAGACTCTTCTCTACCGAGCAATAAATTCGAAAGCTCCACTGGATTGCGTTGGATGTGGAAAAATGGAAGCTAGGGGTTTCTTTAAGAAGGTATGGAAAGCAGCTTTGAAGAAAGGTATTAGTGTTTCCATTCCCTTTCCTGGTTAAGTGAAAACAGTGTATTTCAATAAATAAAATATATTGTTGTCATAACGAGTTTACTTCTTGTATGGCTTTTAATTTGTGCTTGCAGTTTTACTTTGAAATCAACAAAAATGAGGAGGGCGGCCGTGGTGCAGTTGTAGAGTGTTCAGTAGGTAGACCGGAAGCGTGGGTTCGAATCCCGCTCCAGGCATCTACTTTTCTTTCAGCCTCCCAGTTTCATCTGGATGTCGTCCTTGAGGCTATATACGAAATTACCTCCACCTTATTTAAAGCTAATAAACCACAAAAAAGGGAAGGCCGCCACCCTGGTAGTACAATGGACCGGTAATAAGGTCTGAGTGCTCCAGATTAGCATAAGTCTCCTCGTTTTTATGGCTGTTGAAAATAATGGAAGAGGTTTTTCGGGTTAGGAAAAATATACTTTCAAAAGATGTGGTTTTGGAAGTATGTTCATTGCAGGAATATCAAAGTGAATATGAACTTTAACATCATATCGATATTCTTCTTGGGTATAGTACGGGCCCTAAAATGCCAGTTTATGACGTCTCTTTCCCTTAAAAGCTTTTGGGTAAATAGTTTGTCTTATGGCTGATCTCTGTTATTCGATTTAACAATAAAAGTGTTCGAATACGGAAAATTCTTTCACTGTAACTCTTGAGAAGGTAGGGGAAAAGTGGGAGACTCTAACAAAACTTATAAATTCTTATCCAAAGCTTGATAGTGTTTACATTCGACTTCACTTTCATACTCCAAGTACAAAATCATTCAGAATTTAATTTCAAATTATGGCCGGAAATTGAAATAAAGATGCGTAGTTGCATAGGCCTTTGGTACTTTTTAAAGGGTCTCTTTTTGTGTGTCTATTTGCAACTGCGTATAACTTTTTATCAAACGTTGCTTTGGTAGAACTGAGCTTTCAGAGTGGATTGAAACATATTGAGTCACATCTCTTCAATTAAATTCCAAAAGAGTGCTTTTTTAGACTTGTGGATTTCAGGAAGAACTAATTTGATTGCCAAAAATTATAATGATAATGGCTGGCCACTATGTTTTTAAAGTGATTTGGGGCAGATGGTCGACGCGTCGCAGATGGTCCGAAACGCTCATATCCGCAATAAGGCGTTGAATCGTCAATAGTCTCGGTTTTATCTACCTTAACAAGCAACTTCACATAACCCAAAAAGAAAATAGTCCAGCGGTGTTATATTGTTCAATCCGATCTTGGAGGTAATCATGGTCAGTTTAGTTTAAAAATCGTAGTCAACTGCGATGTCACTTCGAGACAATCAATCGTACATAGTGCCAAGTGGGAAAATTGAAGCCATACGGCTTCAATTTTCCCACTTGTTAAATGGCAAATCAAATTGGTCATAAATCAAGTGACAACTGTCAGAAAGACTCCGAAAGAAAGTATACCTCAGGCTTTTAAATATTGACGTTTTGATTGGTGCTTTTGACTGCAGAAGACGTTTTCGTGTGCTTCTCTTTGTAAAAGAATCTCTCCCACTTAATTGGTAAGGCGTGGCGCTTTGACCTCAAAATGCGTCGGCTAGTCTACCGCAATTGGAATATTGAATTTCCGTCCGTATGCACAGAAAAAAAAAAACCTAACTTTTGAGATCAAATATAATTTTGGAACAAAATTTCTTATCGCACGCATTTTCTGAAAAAAAAAACGACTAAAAGTGAGGTGCGACAGAAAATCTTTTTGCATAATGACCAACAAATTTACTGAAACTGTTGGATTATTAAGTCTGTAATTTTGATTTGATTTGACTCTTTAAAGGGGTGGTAATGCCTACTTGACGCGTTGAGTAAGACACTGCCTAGAGAAATGGACAAACTTTTGTATAGGTCCCCTCAAATACTCACAACTGATGGTTGAGGAAATGCGCCAGGACCAAACTTCCCGGAGTTTGTTGCACCCGCTCATCTTTGGTGAAAGGTATTTATTTCTTTAAAAGGCGAAGAACTTTTAGGTGAATTTTTTTTTAATTACCGCTGATTTGTAAGTTTTCAATGAGATCGGAAAATCGAGAAATCGAAAGAATAAGGGATCGAAACAGGTTTTTTAAAATTTTTATTTTTTTTCTTTCAATTTTATTCTCACGTTCAATTTACGAGAAAATAGCGACAGTAAAGTGTATACTCGGTTTTTCGTTTAAGACCAATTTGATGGACCCCCAAGTCGTAGTGCTAACATGACTAAGCACTATATACACGGTTCTTTTTAAGGAAGAGCTACAATTTTACAACAGCTAATCCAATTAGCAAACTTTTGAAGTCGTAGTGCTAACTTGACAGCTAATTGCATGAATACAGAGCGCATTTTAAAACGCGCACATCAAGGGGTAATGAATACCCTTATAATGTGGAATCTACATAAAGTTAAGATAAGGCAAGTAAGCACGTAAATGGTTAAGTAATAATGATAACGTAAAAGAAAAAACGCCGAAAATTGAAATAGAAACAGTATACCCAAAGTTCAGGTGGAGGTTTCGCAAAGCATCAAGAGCAATAATTAAACAGACGAAAGGTGCAACTGGTAGATGTGGAAGAAAGTCTCAACAAGTAGATAAAGTTAAGATTTCTCCACTTTCCACTTTTGATGTCACCACGAGTTAAATGACGACCAAGATTTTTCAAGTCTCAATCTATTTGGAGAGCTACAACCAACGTATTTACTTGGAATAATTGAAAACATTGTAACAACCATCGACTACAAGTATTAAGTAAGTAAACAAATTAAAACACGTCTACATTGCAGATGGCTCAGAAACGCGTATATAAACCCCAACATCAAACCTCTCCTGACCAATAGTTGTCTTCAGTTTGTAGAAATTTTTTCAAAATGCGCTGTGTAATTCTCTGTCTCTTGTTTTCGGTAGTTGCAATTTCACCTGATCTTCGGGCTGACTTTGATGACATTCTGATCCATTTGCCAGTCGAGCAAATCGTACACCTTGGTCAAGAATATGTTTCACGCTATCCGGCCTACGCTAAATCCATTCGCCAATCCGCAAACACACCCTACGAAAAACTTGTCAAGGACTTTGTTCAAACCAAAGACGGTCAGAAGCTAGTTGAGTTTTTGCAACGTCGAGGCATTGATGGAGAAAGTGTTATGCTGTACTTCATAAACATGGCAAATCAATTTACTCGCAAATGGTTGGAGTCTCCCGGAGAAAACGACGGGTCTGATCTTGACATCAGTGGAAACTTTATGGCTGACTTCAGGAAAATCATTGCCTCATCTAATGTCCGTGAAGTGATTCATCAAAAAAATGGTAACCAACCCTGAATTCGCCAATTTCGTTGCTGCTGTAACTGATCCTGGATTCAAATTACTCTTTTATCGGAGTGTTTACTCCATGCCTCTTTATGAAATGGGAGCAAACGCTAATATGAGAGGATTTTGGAGTGAACTTTGGAATGCAGTTAAAACCGTAGCTAGTATTGTGATAGCTGTGTCAACTGCTTTAACTGTTGGATAAATGAAAACTAAAATAAAAATTAAGAAAATTTGAAAATTGTTTGTTTAATTAAGATTCCTACACTTGACATGTACTTTTATGTGATTAGTAGTTCATCTTTTTGCCTAACTAGGAATTTATTTTATGTTTTTTTTTTCTGAAAAGGACAGTTTGTTGTTGTTTCCTACACTTTTACTATTTGATTTATCAAAACAACCATATTTCGAAATTTAAGCAATTGACACGGAAGAAAAAGGCAATAAGTTTTAAAACTGTTTCTACGAACTATCGAAGACGACACGACGTAAAAATCATCTCGATCCTTTACGATTTTAACGCAAAACTGGGGAAGCTGGAAGGAGGAATTTTTTGGAAACACAATCGGTAAAGATGACATGACTTTTTGTCTGCATGAAAGAACCCCCAAAAACGTTCTCAGGCTAAAATCGATTTGCTGCGGGGCTAAGTCAGTTGTTAGTAGTACACTCTTCTCTTATATCAGAATTCATAAAGGTACTTGGCGATCAATCAACGATCAAATTGATTGTGCTGCCATTGACACAGGCCACCTTTGACTATGACAACTACCTTGCTGTTACCAAGGTACAAATAAGTATATCTTGGTCAGGATTCACGTGAACTATATGACATCACGTCGGAAAGGTACTTATATCTTTTAGCCATTGCCTTTCCAATTCAGTGTCCCTCTAACTATTCTTAAATCCTATGTCACCAGCATAAGACAATGGAGACTTGTGGCAGCAGGTGGTTCACTCGGCCTCAAAACAGCCAAACAAAGGGCTTCTTTATGAAAAAGAAAACCAAGGCTGTCCGTGACTAGTTGTTTTGTATCCTAGTGTACGTAATTTATTACAGTTTAAAAAAAAGTTTCTTTCCTTTATTCCATACAAAAATCTTACAGATTTGTGATCAGGTGGATCGAAAGTCAACACTTAAAGAGGTAGAAAAGACCTTTGTTATTAGACTCATATGAAGAACTTTGACATGTCATGCGTTTAAGGCATATTCGCGGTAAGCTTATATTAATTACTGCTACAGCGTTTGTAATACAGAAACAGTTCAAGAATTTACACGTAGAAAAGAAGAGAGGAGTATCAAATATTCAAAAAAGATAACATGAAGTATGAGAAGGGCTCGTTTGAAGAAATTTAGAAATGCCTTTAAAGAAACGTGATTGGAAGTTTACCAAAACGCAAATTGATCATGCCATTGTGGCAAGCCTCAAACTCAAGTCTTCAAAGACAAAGACTCAAACATGGTAATAGAATCACAGTCGCTACTCAGAATCTGGAAGCAGACTGCTTTGCGGCGATAAAGACACAAATTCCCCTGTCATGCAGAAAACCCCAATTGACTAGGATGATAATCGAGAACACTGTCCTCCCAAACAAGAAGAGGTTAAGCTTGCCATATTCTAACTCCAATCAAATAAAACTTTTTAAGGGAGCTGGAGATCAGTTGGAAATGACATGAATGGAACTTCTGTCCGGCCCTAAGAAAGGGAGGATTTCACAAATGCCACAATTACAGAGGAATAAACCTTCTTATGTCGCGTATTAACTCATTTTTTTTCTTTAGGGTAAGGCGGGCCTAGTTGAGCAATTTTAAACTCAAGCGGTTATAGGTTCTCAACAATATTCCTTAATAGCTTCCTATACATTCTTATGGATTAGTTATTGATACCTTTACAAAAGTTTCCATAAATGCTTATTTCTTACTAGTCGATTTTAAGAGCCACATGTGCTTAAACGCAGAAAGTCAGATATGCTAAACGTTCCTCATTGGTGAGGTAAGTTCAGCAGGGGTATGGGGCAAATTGAGCACTTAGAAAGTCTAGCCAAACCGTGGGTTTAAAATTAACTAAAAATTAAATAAAACTTCTGTTTGACAATAGGATATTTGACTTATAGTCTTTTCATTACAAAACAATAAAATTTAAAGTTATTTTACTATGGTTCTAAGCCGTGGAGTTACTTGAGTAACCGTAGCTTAACTAATTCCAAAAACCTTTATTTATTTATCAAAAGCACAATATATTTGTGGAATATTAACGCTTACCTGTTTAAAAAAGAAGAGCATTGACTGTTAAAGAAGAAGTCATGAAATAATGGCCGGTTGTAGTTTAATCGAGAGAATCAGTGGTCACATTATACAGAAGACAGCTGGATTTTTATATGAAGGAGAATGAAATGGAGCAACTTGATGACATAGAAGGGTGCATAAACAAAGCGTGTCCGACATCATACATTTTTAAAGGAGATGGAGTTTTTAAATAACCAATGGTTTGTTAAAGAATGCATGACGGCATGAAATCTATGTTTTGCTTGGCTAAAGCAGTTCAGACGAACCAATGAAAGTTCATCAAAAAGGTTATATAATGAACATATCCGAAAGTATAAAACCATGTGTAAGGAAAAGAAGGAATTGTTTTATGAGCGTAAAGCCAAAAGCCTGGTCAACTGCATGAACACCAGAGATTTTTGAAATCAAGTATACGAAAACTGAATGGTAGATCCTACATTAAGAATCGAAATCTGGACCTTGATGACACATTTTCGCAGCTTTTGAGTCAAGACGGACAAAACGGGCAGTCTATTCAATATGCTCAACCCAGCTTTCATGATGACACATTAGACAAGGCAATTTCTGAAGAAGAAGTTTTGGTAGCAGTGAATGGACTTAAGGATGGAAAAGCAGCTGGAACAGATAGGATACCATCGGAATTCTATAAATATGGCACTGAAGATCTCATGAAAAACTTATCTAAAATCTTTAACGATATATTTGAACATGGAAACATACCACAACATTTTAAGGAAGCATTCATTTTCCCAGTATATAAAAAAGGAGACACTATGGATCCTGCAAACTACAGAAGGATCACATTCTTAAATGCCTTATATAAAATATTCACTGCAATCCTCCAAAATAGGCTCAGGTCGTGGATAGATGAAAAGAAATTAATAAGTGAGTTTCAAGCGGGCTTCAGACCGCAGGCTATTCAACTATAGACCATATATTTCTCCTTAAGAGTATAGCGGACTCGTTCTTGCAGAAAACAAGAAACTTTACATCTTTTTTGTGGACTTTAAAGCTGCATTCGATACAATTGACAGAAATGCCCTAATGTTAAAAATTTTTGTGTTAGGAATGACAGTAAAGTTCGGCCGCGTTTTACAGAATCTGTACATACATACTCCAGCAGCAGTATGGGAGGGTGAAAGTATATCCGATTGGTTCCAAACTCGAGCAGGCGTTAGGAAAGGATGTACCCCCAGCCCAAACTTATTCGCTCTCTTTATCGAGGACATCATCGGTATTTTACCTGGAGGTATTGAGTAAGCAGGAACCCTGATCAAAGCCCTACTTTTGCAGATGATATCGTTTTGCTCGCATATTCTCCAGAATCACTCCAGCTCATGATCAACAAATTGAGTAGTTATTGCTCGTTATGGAAACTGGTAGTCAACCGGGAAAAGTCGAAGGTCATGATATTTAAGAATGGTGGTGGCAGAATAAGCTCAAGGGAACGATGGACTTATAACAATGAAGATATCGAAGTTGTTAAAGAATATACGTATCTTGGAGTTCACTTTGCAAAAAACTTGAAAATGGAGAGACATCTTTCTGAAAAATTGGCAAAAGCGAAAACGGTATAATTAACATGGCATGGAGGGATATTTTCAGCAACAGACATATCGCACACAGCGTTAAATACAAGGTTTTTGAATTAGTGGCACAGTCTACATTGTCTTATGCAGCGCAAGTATGGGGTGCAAAAAATACGAAACGGTAGAAAAACTACTCATCTTCTATTTAAAACGCATTTTTAGACTGCTTCAAAACTCGCCAAATTATATGATAATGCTAGAGACAGGCATCTCTCCAATGTTTGTTAAAACATTAAAACTACATGCGGATTACGTAATGAAAGTGTTGAGTATGACTGATATACATACGTCTCCCAAAAAAAAACTGCTATTTATGCAATACGTACGAGAACTGGATGGTTTAAGGATTTGCTCGATCTGGCGCAGGAAGTTAATGTGAATGGAGTTAATATACCCTAACTGTTAAAGTTTTGTAAAGTTGCACTAGCATATAGAAATAGAATTTTGAATGAAAATTTTTAAACCTTAACTAGTACTTACTCAGTTTATAAATATATAATTAAAAGTTGTAATTGTCAATCTGGCAGACGGCAAATGCCATGCCACATTGTATAATAAATATCTGCAATTAATAATTTATACTGAATAAAAAAAAAAAACTACTACTAGTTTAATCGATCGACGAGTCGCCTCTGGTGGTCAAACAATGAGTTCGCCCTCCGAAACTTTTTCTTTCAGCTATTTTATGCTTTCGCGTGCGGTGTATAGTTTTCGAAATACCTCGATTTTCTAACTTACCCGTATGCTCAACTACCCCCGCTTTATCCTAATATGTGGATGTCTGAGTTACCATGAGATTTTTGAAGTCGGAAGAGGCTTTCGACAAAGTGACCAACTGTTAAGCTTTTTTCCTTAAAAATAAAAAAAATTGTGCAAAACTCAAACTTCAACAACAGAGACATAATCTTTTGAAAGTCTATACTGTGTTTTGACGTAATGTGACAGCGTGATCTTATAGGTGCTATAGCGAGCATTGAAACAAAAGTGGCAAAAATAGGTTTGATAGTTAATGAGGGTAAGTAGGTATGTGCTGTCATCAAACAACGACGGAGAACAACGACGAACTAGACAAAACCTCACTATAGACAGACAGAAGTTCGAGGTTGTAGTATGGCAATACTTGAAACTACGCAGCACAATATTCATACATATAAACGATGCTATTACATAACGAATATGCATCTTATGCCAGTCTGTTAGTAATTTTTTTTACTATCAAATTAGCAAGCACTTGAACATTACTAATCTGTCACTATACAAAGCTCTTCGACTTGTTAAAAATAACAACGATATAAATTGATTTTTCAAGTTTCAATCTATATTTGGAGAGCTACATCCAAAGTATTTACTTAGAATAATTGAAAACTTTATAACAATTATTGAGTAAGTAAATAAACTTCAAAAACGTCTTCATTGCAGATGGCACAGAGACGCGTATATAAACCCCAATATCAAACCTCTCCTAACCAATAGTTGTCTTCAGTTTGTAGAAATATTTTCAAAATGCGCTGTGTAATTCTCTGTCTTTTGTTTTCGGTAGTTGCAATTTCAGCTGATCTTCGGGCTGACTTTGATGACATTCTGACCCATTTGCCAGTCGAGCAAATCGAGCACCTTGGTCAAGAATATGTTTCACGCTATCCGGTCTACGCTAAGGCCATTCGCCAATCCGCAAACACACCCTACGAAAAACTTGTCAAGGACTTTGTTCAAACCAAAGACGGTCAGAAGCTAGTTGAGTTTTTGCAACGTCGAGGCATTGATGGAGAAAGTGTTATGCTGTACTTCATAAACCTGTCAAATCAATTTACTCGCAAATGGTTGGAGTCTCCCGGAGAAAGCGACGGGTCCGATCTTGACATCAGTGGAGACTTTATGGCTGACTTCAGGAAAATCATTGCCTCATCTAATGTCCGTGAAGTGATTCATCAAACAATGGAAACCAACCCTGAATTCGCCAATTTCGTTGCTGCTGTAACTGATCCTGGATTCAAATTACTCTTTTATCGGAGTGTTTACTCCATGCCTCTTTATGAAATGGGAGCAAATGCTAATATGAGAGGATTTTGGAGTGAACTTTGGCAGGCAATTCAAACCGTAGCGAAGATTGTGACAGCTGTGTCAACTGTTTTATTTGCTGGATAAATGAAAACAAAAATACGAATAAAGAACATTAGAAAATTGTTTGTTTAATTAAGATTCCTACACTTGACATGCACTTTTATGTGATTAGTAGTTCATCTTTTTGCCTAACTAGGAATTTATTTTATTTTTTTGTTGAAAAGTATAGTTTGTTGTTGTTTCCTACACTTTTACCGTTTCGATTTACAAAACTGAATTCTGACCATATTTCGAGATTTAACCACACAGAAGAAAAAAAACAATAATTCTAGAAACTGTTTCTATGAAATTTCGAAGACGACACGACATAAAAATTGTCCTTTTCTTTCCGATTTTAACGCAAAACTGGAGATGGAGACCTTTTTAGGAAACATAATCGGTAAACATGACATGACTTTTTGTCTGTATAACAGAACTCCTTAAAAAAGTTCTCAGGCTAATCGATTTTGCAGCGGGGCTAAAGGCCCCGACCCATAGAATCAATTGCGTCCGTTCGCTGCCGGATTCACCTGACAGCTGTGAGTTTTACCGGACACAACGGATTGGGGTGACCCATAGAATCCGTTGCGGTGTCTCAACTCAACAAGACCACTCATGTTAGCAGAAGAGAAAATTTCAAATTGGTTCTTACTGCGCTTCTGCCGGACGCAAAAAGTTAAAAGTTGGGCTACTTTATGCGTTGTGTCCGTTGCATCCGATGCTTATGGGGCACCTCTCATAAGATCGTGTGTGTTTAATCGAGCTGACAGGTGAATCCGGCAGCGAACGGGCGCAACGGATTCTATGGGTTGAGGCCTTAAGTCAGTTTTTAGTAGTATGAACACTTCTCTCATTTCAAAATTCATAAAGGTACTTGGCGATCAATCAACAGTCAAATTGATTGTGCTGCGATTGACAAAAGATACTCTTCTATTGCTAAGGATGTTCGAACTCTCCAAGGGGTCACCTTTGACTATGACTACTACCTTATTGAATGTAACCAAGGTACAAATAGGGATATCTTGCTCAGGGCTAGTACGAAATAATGTAAAACGATATCACTTCCTAAGTAGTGGCTCCAGCTGAGCCCGAGAGGCTATACCTACTTAATGATTTCTTTTCCAAAACTTCTAATACCCTTTCTTTGTTGGCAACTTCCCTCTCCTACTCATAATATTTTCCAAATGCACGTCCCTGCTCTTGGATGTGCAACTGGAACGGTTGCATATGATGAGTTTGTCGAAGTTCAGTCCATCTCCCTCCATTTAGGCGGGAGTGGCAATTTTAAAAATTACCCTATTTTTTTTTTTTTTAATTATCAAAAATCAGCTCAGCTACAAACTTCCACAAACTCTACAAAGCTTATACTTTGTTCTTTGATTAACAATCCACTTCAAGTCAATTTAGTGAATGGTTTTTGAGTAATCAAGTCCAAAGTCAAATTTTGGAAAAAAAAAAATCAAAATTTATTTCTTTGATTAAAATTTTTACATAATTTTGTCTTAGTAAGGGTCACCTTTTCTTTCAGTAAACAGGTGCTCTTTATAGTTTTGAGTCAAACACAAATCTTTTAGCTTTTGAGAAATTTGAAAAAGACTAAAGGCACTTTACTCCAGAAAATCGAATTTCATGGATTTTTCACTGACTGGACTTTATTCTCTGAGTAAAAAAGGGGTTTTCTGGAGGAAAGTGCCTTCTGTCTTTTTAAATTTCTCAAAAACTGATTTTCGGTCGGTTTTCTGTGTTTGACTCAAAACTTAAAACTAAAACTAAGGCACATTGCTGTGGGATCTGAAAGTGGAGTTTGGTTGGAATTAGACGGTTAAATTGCTGCTGCTTTTGATTTCCCTTTTTTCGAAATTCTAGTTTTTATTGAATGAGTGAAAGTAGGTGGGCAAATTCAAGTTCGGGAATTCGTTGGTGAAGTCTGTTAATTTTGTTTGGTAGCCTATGATTTTGTTAATTACACCTTCAATTGTTAAAGAACAATGTCACTTAACATTTCTATGATGAAATTGTGTGGTAATAAAATTTGAGTGCAATTAAATACTGACTCACAAATATCCACATATTAAATTCATTTTCACAGTGTTTCATTCTTGAGAAACAGCCCGACCACCTCTATTTCAAAAGTTTTTCATGTCGAAAACTTGTTTGGTGCAATCAAATATTTTGATGCGTGGGAAGTTTAGGTGTGTTTCAAAGCTCCGTACCCGAAGTATAATCTTGAAAGTATTATGACAGAGATGGACGAGGGTCATTACTTCAATATGAGTTCTTTTTAAAGTTATTAATTCAATTTGATTAATTTTAGACATGGACAAAAAGAAACACGAATAAAAAATGCTAACGACCGATGCGAAGCAGCACCGCTACAATTTGAAAGATAAAACAATAACTCTCTTCTGTATACAAAATTCAACAAAAGGAAAATCTAAAAAAAAAAAATGCTAATTTAAAGGATCCAGCAATCTTCATAATTAATTCACATTATAGGTAATTAGAATTTGATGCTGATTTGTGTATCAAAACGAAAATGTTCTTATAAAACATTTTTATTACATCCATCGTGGCAGACATCGGCATCGTTTCGCATGGTAGCACATCGTTATAAAACGTCATTTCAAGCTTGTGTCTATATTTTTTATGAGGTATAAAAAAATACTCGTCTTGTGTGTTTTTTTTTTTTCGTATGTAATTATTTTGTGGGAAGTTTAATAATTGGTTTGCGTGTATACCTACTCTTGAGCATGAGAATTTTATTATTCTTTTTCAGAGATATGACACTTAAGTGCGTAGATAATGAACCTTTTTCGCAGTGAATTTCCCAAGTGCCACACTGAGTGAGTATCAAACAATCTACTTGTTATTTTCCTTATTTTTATCGAAGAACATTATTTATGGAGTTGCAAGATTGGTGTTTAGCCATCAATATTAAAAACATTTATATTTATTGGCAAAGCATTCGTACTGTTGAAATATTGTCATGATAAATTCACATAGGTACTCTGGCGTATACTTGCTATTTTAACAAAACAAATACAAATGCTATTTTAAACAGTAACAATGAATAAGCGAATTTTGATAGATCAATAAATGGCCGAACTACAAACACAAAAACCTAGCTTGACCTTTCGTAGGTCTAAGGAGCGTCATTGCCAACCAAGACTAAAACCTCAAAGCCATTAAAGATGAACATTGTATTGTATGATATCCATATTTAGCATGAGCAGCTTAACCCTGCGGAAAAAGGGTTTTAATAATGAGCCCCGCGAAGCGGGCCATGCGGAAAGCTGTTGCATACGGAAATTTCGTCTTTCGTCTTTCGTCTTTCGACTTCTTTTGTCTTTCGTCTTTCGTCTTCCGTCTTTCGTCTTTCATCTTTCGTCTGTCGTCTTTCGTCTTTCGTCTTTCGTCTTTCGTCTTTCGTCTTTCGTCTTTCGTCTTTCGTCTTTCGTCTTTCGTCTTTCGTCTTTCGTCTTTCGTCTTTCGTCTTTCGTCTTTCGTCTTTCGTCTTTCGTTTTTCGTCTTTCGTCTTTCGTCTTTCGTCTTTCGTCTTTCGTCTTTCGTCTTTCGTCTTTCGTCTTTCGTCTTTCGTCTTTCGTCTGTCGTCTTTCGTCTTTCGTCTTTCGTCTTCCGTCTTTCGTCTTTCGTCTTTCGTCTTTCGTCTGTTGTCTGTCGTCTTTTGTTTCTCATTTGTTGTATTTTTTTTTCGTTGTTTTTACTGCTTAGCAGTATAAAATGTTAGGAAATTTTATTGATGAATTCCTTTTCTCTTCGAAGGTTTTTTTTTGTGTCTTTTTAAAAGGATTTTGATTTTTTATGCAGACATACTACATCAATAGGAGTTATGCTTACGAGTGAAAAGAAAATTCCTTCCGAAAGTCACCTCTTTTTAAAAAAAAAAATATATCTGAGAATATAACCTCAAGATTTTCTACCAACACCGAGCCCCCGGTACAACTATTTTGTTTTTCTCCATTGTCATTGCATTTTCACTGTGCATAGGTAAAACGATGCAAGAACATAGATCAATGAAATCCAAATTTCAATTTGACTTGCAAAATATTTTCTTTCATTCTGTTCTCTTACTTTGAATACGCAAAATGTTTAGTTTCTTTTCTCCTTTGTTACGAAGGAAAACGATGGTAAAGGTTCCTTTGGCGGGATGAGTAAATTCTACAAAATCATATTGAATTGAAAGAGCTTTTGCTGGCTTTATCCACAATCCGATTTTGTTTTTTTTTCTTAGTTTTTTTTTTCTTTTGCGGTTTTTCGTTTTAAAAAATGATTTCAGTAAGACCAACTTTTATTGAGAGAACTGATAGAGGAAATCTATGAAGACACAACCGTCGACACCTAAATGCTGTTTACCAACTTTTACTCACACCTTCTTCAGCAAATGATGATGGTGCATAGAACCTCAACTTCAAAAGGATTTTTTTCAGAAACAAAACGAAAGTGTTCGTATTGTTGCTTTCCGATTGGAACTCTACTTCGAAAAAAGAGGAACGTATGGGAAGTGGAGCCCTAGCTTAAAAGAAACTACTCATGGAATGCCAAATTCTTGGGAGGTTCTTTCCTTTGTCTTTGTCCACGTTCTAGAAATTGAGGTTACCTAGAAATGCACAACTTTCTGATTCGATTCTGGTAAGCAACTTGCTCTCAAAAAACAAACAGACGCTTTGATCGAAATAGTTTTTTAAAGGCAGGCAAATAAGGAGTTCCACAAAGTGGTTTTCATCATACGGCTCATCTTATTAAACTTTTTGCTTTTTCTTGATTCGAAATAAGAAGCTGTGTCTGCGAGATGCTGGTTTTTCAAAGAACGAATACAATCGCCTAATCTTCATCCACGAAAGTCTTACCTTAAGAAATCGATCACTTCTTCAACGGGTTATTAACCTGAAGCGAAATCACCCACAACATATTGTCTCTGTTTATACCTGCTCTGGCACTGTTTATTTAAAAAAGACCGAAACTGGTAAAACCACAACTATACAGAGTAATGATGCCCTGAGTTATATTGCCGCAAGATGTCAAAATAGTCAACCAAATGCAAAATCTAATAAAAGAAACGAAAATTGCTAATGCATGTATGCTAATTATTATTATCCATATTTATATTTTTGGTATATTATTTGTTATTTTTCTTCCATCATTCTTTCTTTTTGTTTTTACATTTACATCTCTTTTAATAATTATATTGTTGTTGATCTGCTGTCATGTACCTATAGAGTAAATATTGAATGTTTTTTTGTAATGGAGAGAAATGCGTCTCTTTTTAATTATCTAAAGGCGAAACGAATCAAAACGAAAATAACGTGAGTGAAGGTCGTCGCTGTAGTAAAGGAATATTGCACACTATGTTGGGAGTTTTTTGCTGTCAGAACGAAGGTATCACAATATGCCACATAAATGCTCAGAGCTTATCGCCTTAGACTGATAAATTTCATGATCTGTTTTATAAATCGAAAATAGATGTAATTTTTGTCTCGGAAGCCTGGTTTTCTTCGACAACTAGCGATGATGATATTCGTATTAGGTATAATGTTTTTCGATCGGATAGATGTGATCGTGTGGGTGGAGGTGTAGCTATTTATGTCAGACAGGGATTGTATAGCAAAAAAAATGGTTTTCTCCTGTTGATAGTGCGATTAACTATATTTTTATTGAAGTTATTTGTAATAACAATACTCTTCTTATAGGTACTGTATATTGGCCAAATAAGCACATAGATTTAACAACTTTTTATAGTGACTTAGAGGAGATATCAACTCGATCCGCTAATATTGTAATATGTGGAGATTTTAACAGCAACATTCTAACCGAAAGGCATCTTTTGGAAAGTATGAACTCGTATGACTTTCATCTTGTTAATTCCACTGTTCTGACTCATTATACTTCTACGGCAAGTACATTGCTAGACTTATTTTTTATAAGTGATAAAAAAAGTTTATGTTTTTATGACCAATTATCGGCTCCAGCATTTTACAAACATGACTTGATTTTTCTTATATATGATTTTAAAACCACAAAATTACAACCATCTTAGAAATATTAATAGATCAGCACTTGAACATCATATTTACTCGATTTCTTGGGATAACATTTACAGAATGCAGTCACCTGAAGAACAAATAGAACTTTTAAACAATAATATTAAACTACTTTTTGATTTGTATGTGCCGACAAGAAGCAGAATAGTAAACGGTGACTCGAAGCCGTGGTTTAATAGTAATATTCGTTATTTGATAGAGCTTCGCGACCAAGCTTACTATCGTTGGAAGCGTTTTAGAATTGAGGAGTTATATGCAACTTTTAAATCATATCGCAACAAAGTTGTGAGCGAAATAAAAGCAGCCAAAACTCGATATTTTTCTGATCAGCTAAAAAACAATTCAAGTGGACGTCTTTTGTGAAAAAATCTTCGTGAATTAGGTATTGGTAAAACGAAACCCAAAAACTGCTTTAACATAAATGGTAATGATCTTAACAAAAAATTTTTGGATCTTGAATCAATTCCATGCTCTACAGACCGAAATTCAAATAACTTACCCAATCTACCTAATAACTCTAATCCTTATCTACCGTCCGAAAATTCTTTTTGTTTTTCAGGAGTAAATAATCTGGACGTGGTTGAAGCAGTGATATCGATTAAATCAAATGCCAGCGGGATTGATGGTACTCATCCAGTGTTTTTTTGGGCAATTTTGCCAACAATATTACCTTTTATAACCCATATTTTTAATACCATTCTCATGACAGCAATTTTTCTGTCCCAATGGAAACTATCTAAAATTATTCCATTACCTAAAAGCTCTGACTGCAGTGAATTTAGACCGATTAGTATTCTGCCTTTTTTATCTAAAGTTTTTGAACGAATTTTGCAAAAACAAATAAACGAATATTTAAACCGAAACAAATTGCTTTCAAAATTTCAGTCAGGATTTCGCACAAAGCATAGCTGTATAATAGCACTTCTTAAGGTCACTGATGACATACGAGTGGGACTTGATAAGGATAAGGCTTTCGATAATGTGGACCACAATATTTTAATCAATAAGCTACGTAATTTTTTTAATTTCTCCGAACTGTCAACAGTGCTCATTTTGAATTATTTGAGTCATAGAAAGCAAGCAGTGTATACAAATAATATGTTGTCTAGTTTTTTACCCGTGAAAAATGGCGTTCCACAAAGATCAATTTTAGGACCATTATTGTTTTCGTTATACATTAATGAGATTCCCGGTGTTATTAGAAATTCTTTGATACATATTTATGCGGATGATGTCCAAATTTATCAAAATTGCCCTCTTGGCCTAATCGAAAACTGTTTTGAAAATATAAACCAAGACCTTAGTTGCTTAGTTATATCGCGCAATAAGTTGGAATTATCGTACTTTCCACCTATTTTTTTGGATGACCCCTGTATCCAGTACGTTGAATCCGCTAAAAACCTCGGTATAGTTTTTAACCGTTACCTAAATTGGAACGATCATATAAACCACGTTGTAGGTAAGACCTATGGAATCTTGCGGTCATTGTGGATCACTCAGTCATACACATCTTTGCCAATTAGTCAAGTCCTTAGCCATCCCAACATTGTTGTATGGTTGTGAAATGTTCGCAGACTGAAAGTAGATTTCAATAGCATAATACGGTACATATACGGTCTTCGCCGGTATGACCACATTTCACATTTATCCTTGAGCATACTTGACATGTCTCTTGAAAATTATATTAAATTTCGCACACTTAAACTACTTTTTAATATTTGGAAAACGCGAGAGACACTGTATCTATATGATAAAGTTCAATCTTCGGCATCTATGTGTGAAATCATACCAAATTTTTCGTTTTTAGTAACAGAGAGACAATTTTTCGTTACTGCAGAACGATTCTGGAACTCACTCTCTTTGTTTTTGAGAGAGATAGGAAACATACAAACATTTTTCAGGACTTTACATCAGTATTTCTCACGTCCTAGCAATTAAAGTGACAGCTTCATAATTCATATAAATTATAATTTTTTTTTTTTTTAGTTTTTTATTTTATTTTAAATTTCTAATCTCAATTTTAAAATTCTTGTTTCGTTAATTTTTTTCATTAATAGTTATCATTATTATTGTTATTTCTATTTTTACTATCATTATGTTTTCCTTCTTTTGTTCTTTTCATTCTTCAAATGTTTACCATTGTTAGTTTCCAAATGTATGTCTTCACAGATTTATAAGATTTATTCTTAATGTGTAAGAAATGTAAGTAAATTGAATAAATAAATAAAAAAAATAAAATAGATACTACTTGTCTGGACGGCAAGTCAGGAAACATTTTTTGAACGTTCATATCTAGCGATTCTCGTTAGACTAAACAAAAATAGCAATTGCTTCACCTAATAATCAAAGGAGTATACTTTGTTGCATACTTCAAAAGAAAAAATTTTTTAAATGTGGAAAAGGCAAACACTGTGTTTGCCTTTTCCAAGTTTGCTTATGTGCTTAAATTGGTATTGCAATTAGCCTGACCACACACAAAAAAAATTATTTTGAAATTGAAAACTCTTAAATTGTTAGCCCTTAAGTTAAAACAATTGAGTTAAATTAATTTTGAAGTTTTGAAGTATTTAAAAATTATACTGACCAAAAAGAACTAATTGAATGTCAATAAATCAAGACAACCTTTTGGCTGTTATTGTTTTGAGTACACAATTATAAAAGCAATTGACAAACTACTTCCAATAATCTTATCAATCCCAATAAGTAAACAAGGGAGTTCCAAATCCCTGACTATTTAAAGCTTTAAGTTCGTCCGTTGACCCATATAGTGTGCTTTCACCATGGCAAAGTCAAGTTTGTTTTTAGTTCTGCTTGCAGCAGTTGTCATTTCGGCTGACCTCCAGTCCGATGTCAAAGATATTCTGGATCAGTTTCCAGAGGCAAAGAGGGTTGCTGCGTCATTCCACCCTGCCAGTCCCAACGTTCGCAGTGTAATCGACCAAAGTCAATTTACTGACCAATTCAACAAAGTTCTTGAAATTGAAGATGTCAAAAATGTGGTTGAATACTTTGAGAAGCAAGGATTGAATGCAAAGGGTGTTTTGTTCGATTTTTTGAGTAACCCACATTACTACAATTTAATGGACGGTGGTGATGTGTCAACTGAAGCCATCCTTTCTCATCTTTTGAGTGCTCTATCCAAGCCAGGTATTGCCAAATTAGTCGAAGAGAAAGCGGAAACAATTCCAGAACTCGCCAAATTTGCAGCAGCACTTGAGGCCCCACAGTTTAAGCAATTGTTTTATCGTGCTTTGAATGCTAAAACTGATCTTAGTCCTGCTGGAGGCAACGACAATGGTAGCACATCTGTTGGAGATCTCAGATGCTGGAAGTTTAAAATGGGTGGTGGTAAATAAAATCATGTCTTTTGTCGTTTCAAGTCATTTGTCAGTAACTCAATAAAGTTTGAAAGTTATATGCAAGCATTTCGTATTTGTTTCAATTCTTTTGAAAAGACATTATTGGTAGGACAAAAGCAACACGTAGATCGAGATTGCTCTTTAAGCGACAGCCTTTTGTTTAAACTATTTTCAGACCTGAATGGTTTTATTTCATCTTTTTAGGGTTTTAGGAGTAAAATCAATAAGAAAAGGGTCTTCGAAGTTTAAAATACAACGTAGGGTATACGATGCTCAAGAAAAGCTTCTTATTCATGAGAACAAAATTTTGTGGGTACAGTATTGATTTGCCTTTTCTTTCTAAAAACTGAGCCTAACATGACGAAGTGAAGCAGTTAAGAACTCCAAAAAATGAAACATTTCTGGGCCACACGATATACCGTATGAGTTTTGTAAAAGATGAGAGACATCGGTCTAAAATAGGTCACTATTCTTATCTACCTAAGTAATGGAGGAAAAACTGTCTTCTACGAATGAATAAAGGGAAGGAAGATACACGAAATCGCGATAATATTTACCGTTCGATAAAGCTAATGTCTCACACTTTGGGGATCGTTGATCGTTGAGCGGGTATTGGGCAGCCGACCACGGAAAATAAAGCTTTCTGATAACCAATGCAGGTTTGCTACCAAATCAACAAATGATAAAATCCAAAGTTTTAGGATTCTAATAGAAAAACATCGTTAAAACATTCTTGGAAGATTTGTGCTGATTGATTTCGAAAAGTTTTCGATCGACAACCTCGATTAGCCGTTGGAAACCGGCAGAAACTTGTTGGTCCCCTCAATTCCCTTACAAGGTAAATATGGTTGTGAGAAATACGATAGGCCCTGGGGCTCTTCGCTCTGTTGCGCCACCCTATTTATTTATTTTTTTTTTTTAACCACGAGCCTTAATATGGGTGACCCTAAGATAATGAGAAGTGCCAGAGGCCCACGTGCGGATGATTGAGGCTATGTATGAAATAGCGGTGACGAAGATTATATTTCCAGATGGATTCACCGAAGCATTCTATTATCTTGAGTCCTCTGCTTTTTGTTACAGTCCTTGACCACCTTATGGATAAAGTACAGAACAAAGTACTTCAACTGTTATTTTCTGTCGATAGAACCATCATAAGTAAGGATCTTATATCCCTGCAAGAAGAACTTAATGTATGAGTGCAAGTTTAAAAAGGTTCAAATAAGACTGAAGCTTTGAGGACATCCCTGCTAGAAACACAAAACGATGGAGTTAAAATTTTTAAAGGTCCAAAAAAAGACTAATGACCTATTGTGTTGCCGATTTTCTGATTCAGACTTCCAGTGCTGGATTTACACTAGGGGCAGTCGGGGCTAGTGCCCAGGGCGGCAAATTTTCTAGGGCGGTAAAATTTAAAATTTTTCTATATAATAACCTAATTAATTCCAGCAGTAGAATGCGCCCCAGAAGCTGCGTCATTCTTTAATACACTTCAAACTTTATATATTTTATCCAACTGGTTCGAATCAACAACTGGCGTAAAGCAAGGTTGTCTCTTGAGCCCGCTTCTCTTTTCAATTTATTTGGATGATCTGACTACATACCTGCCAGGAGGAATATCATTTGACGGACTCCAAATAAAGCTCTTTCTTTATGCCGATGACATTGTCATGCTGGCTGAAACCCCAAACATGCTACAGATAATGATAAATAGACTACAACATTATTGTTCAATCTGGAACCTTCAACTAAACACAAATAAATCCAAAATCATGATTTTCCGGAATGGAAGAGGACGCTACGCAAGAGACGAAAGTTGGACATGGCAAAATGAAACCCTTGAAACGGTGAAAGAATATAGGTACCTCGGAGTCACAATCACTTCAACGTTATCCTTTAAGAAACATCTGCAAGAAAAACTAAGAGAGTCAAAGCGAGCAATAAACAGCACCTGGAAAAACGTTTTAAGCAAACAAAACATTGCACCTAGTGCAAAGTATAAAGTCTTCGAAGCAGTCGTAAGATCTATTATGTGTTACGCAGCACAAGTTTGGGGTATCTTCGAGTTTGAAGAAGTAGAAAAGCTTCTTAGATATTTCATCAAGAAAACCTTCAGACTACCGGAAAATACACCAACCTACATGTTGCACCTCGAAACTGGTCTACCCACGTTATATATACACACACTTAAGCTGCATTTCTCATATATTTGGAAAATCATGAATCAACCAAATCATCGACTCACCAATAAGATAGTTTTGTTTTTAAAAGACAGAAATCTCCAATGCTTTACGGAATGGACGAGATTGAGTGACATCCATGATGTTCAACTTCTCCAACACAATGGAAGATCTTTCGGTGGCTCCCTGCAAATACTTTTAGGAAAAATTGAAGAATCAATGTGGAATGCTTTCAAAGAACAAAGTCTGCAAAGCCAAACAAGAAGTACCTATAGACTACTAAGTCATAACCTAGGTGATAGAAATTATTTCGATGACCGAAACAGTCTTGATTTGATATCAACAATCTTTAAGGCCAGGGGAGAACTCATCAACCTTAACTACTTGCCATATAGAGATGACAGAGCTCCAGAATGTACTCTGTGCAACCTGCGATGCAGAGAAGATATATGTCACTTCATTGGTATCTGCCCCATCTTGAATTCGATCCGAAGGTTATCTTGGGGAAAAAATAATCTTTCATCAAATGAAATCATTAACATATTAAATGGAGAAAATTGGACAATCCTCTACAACTACCTGAAAACCGCTCTAAAATATCGACAGCAAATTATGAACGAATCTTTTTGAAATTGTACTTTTGTATATATAGTTATGTATTCTTATTTCACGATAACTAAATCAACAAAAAACTTTATTGCTTTATAAAATAACTCTTTTTTTCGGCTGACGGCATAAGCCAATGTCTTTTTGTGAAAATTGTTAAAAATGAACTTTGTAACTATAAAACTATTTTTATTTTTATCTCAATAAAATCACACTTTACTACTACTACACTTCAAACTTTATACAACTTCTTAACTGCATCGACACATCGCTGGGAACTCTTACAGTCTCATACTGAAAAAAGAATTGCGTAAAAATCTTTATCTGCAAGCAGATGGTCAGCAGGTTATGAAGCGGTTCAAGCACCTAATCAACATTTTGTTGAAATAATTGAAACTTTGATTATTCTTGAAGAAGATATCGAAGAAAATACAATTACACGGCAAGAAGCTAAAGGTATTCGAATTCAGTTGGAGCGACTTGAAACAGCATTTATGCAGATACTTTGGCATTTATTACTCTCAAGATTTAATGCTGTAAGCAAGAGATTGCAAAAAAATTGATTGTAGCATCGCTGATGTAATCGATGATTATCATGCTTTGATCAAAGTCGTTGCTGATACGCGAAATTAATTTGAAATCTATGAAGAAAATACTATAAAAATTTCAGAAATTCAAGATTATAAAATAACAGTTTCCCGAGCCCCGACAAAGAAAGAGAAAATTACATGCTGATGAAACACGAGATAGAGATTTGCAGCTGTCAGGTCGAGACCAGTTTAGAGTTAATACTTTTAATGTCATTCTTGACAATCTGGGATCTGAATTGCGTAAAAGATGTACAGTGTATTAAAAGATTCAAGAAAAATTCTCGGTTATCATTGAATTTGATGATTAAGATAATAGGGAAATTCGTAAACGAGCTAAACGTTTAAGAGAAATGTATTTTTCAGATCTTGAGTTGTCACTAGAAGACGAATTTGTGCACTTCCATGCTCATTGCACCGAAAAAAAAAATGGAAAAAAATTTACCTTCTGATCTTCTAAAACTTCTGCATTCAAACGACCTTTACACTGAGTTTCCAAACGTAGAAATCGCTTATCGTATATTTATAACTTTAGCCGTAACAAACTGTAGCGCAGAACGATCGTTTGCTTGTTTAAAACGAGTTAAAAATTACTAACGTTCTACAATGGGTGCAAATAAACCCAATAGCTTAGCTATTCTATGCATAGAATCAGATGTGCTTCAACGTTTAGATTGTGAAGATTTAATCGATCATTTTGCAATTCAAAAAGTTAGGCGAGTTTGCCCGTGAAAAAAATAATGCAATACTAATAAAAGTCGTTCTTAATTCTAAGAAAAATACAAAAATATTTTTTATATTACTATAGTATATAATAAATAATATAAAGTATGAGTAAATAAAGAAAAAATATATAGAAAAACATAATGTATTATAAATGAAATGTAATACATAATAAATTTTCTACAATCAATTAGTTATTCTAATTCTTAAAAAATAAGATATCAAAACTATTAAAATAAAATTTAAGTCATAGGGCGGCATTTTCTTCAGTGCCCCAGGGCGGCACAAATCTAAATCCGGCCCTGCAGACTTCCCTATTCCCGATATTTATTTGAATGGAATTGTACTTCCGAAATGTGAGAAGTATGAATATTTTTGGTCAATGATCAAACAGTAAATCAACCTGAGATGACGAAATCAAACATGGAGTAAGTAAGTGTAGGGTGGTGAGAAAATTCTACCATCTTTTATGATAGAAAAATGCCCTCGAAGCTAAATGCAAGACTTTACACTGAGGGTGCCCAGCGTCCAGCATTCACATACAATACACAATTCTGGACAATGTACCAAAAGCATGAGACAAAGTTTACATTAACTGAGATGAAAATGCTCTGTATGACAACAGGAGTTACAAAGCTTGATCGTATTAGAAGTACGAAGTTCCGTCAAAGCCTTCACGTCAAAAATCACCCATCTTGGAAAAAATAGAGCACGACCAGCACAGTTGGTATTGTCATGTTCAAAGGAGAGATCCAGAAAAACCCGCCAAAAAAGCCAATGTCTTACAACATTCAGTCACAACCGCAAACAAAAAAACAAAAGAAAGCTAAACCAAAACAATTCATTCCCTTACGTTTTACCAAAGTTAAAAATCATTAAAATCATTAGCACTTAAGCTTAAGTTACTAAATAAAACTTGTTTAAAACCCTAAAAAGCTACTAAAATTTGTACGACAATAGCTTTCCGTCAACCGCTGTAAGTGAGATTACATGAAACAATCTTTCGACGATACGATGGACAATAGACGATTGAACGATAATCGTCTAAGAAATTACGATATCTGGCCCTTGGTACAATCAAATGCAACGACATCTGCATACGGTTGGCTTCAGGCATAGAAGAATCCAAAAACGAGAGTTTTGTCGACGTATTTTTAAGTCAACGCGGCGACGCGCGTAGCCGATAACGTGGGAATCACTGTTGAGAAGCAGTTAAGTGGGCGAGCGGTGATCTCTTTGAGACCACGATGTTCGTAACGTCGAAAAGGAAGAAGAGAAAAAATCGACATGATATGTTTATCGAACTAAGACCTCCTTAAACGATGCAAGAAGTGATCCATCCATTGATCTATAACAGTCATCTATCTGCAAATGTTCTTTTGAAGATGGCAGTCAGATCAGCGAAAAAAAAAATTAATGGACAAAAAACACAAGGTCGTTGTGGAGTACGAGAAAAAAGGACAGAAACAAAACTTCTACCAAATGAAAATTATAACTACATTCCATAAGTATACCTCAAGTGAATGAATATGGTACATTAAATTCGTTTGGGATCTTTTTGGAGAAACTTAGTTGTCTTGTATGGCGACACTTCTTTGAGATACTTTAATTCTATTCTGCCGGAAATTTTGTCAAGTCAAGCAAATTCTGCGAAAATCGATGAATCCGTGAATGCTTTCACAAATTCTGTATTTGAAAGTATGGAGCGAGCTGTTCCAAAAAAAATAAAACATCGAAATAACGGAAATGCACTGCCAATTCATAAAGTAGAAACAATTAAAATTAGAAATAAATATAGAACTTGGTGGATTAGGTCAAGAGATCGATATTACTACTATGAAATGAAAACTTTGAACGAAATTATAAAATCATTGCTTTCCAATTTTAGGACTCAGTCATGGAACCACAAGCTTCAAGGCCTATAGATAAAGGAAGTAAACAAAAGGAATATTACCAAAGTTGTAAAGAAGAAAAAAGTTCACATTCCTGCTTTTAAGATAGGTAATACAGTACAGCTTTCCAATGACAAAAAATCGAAAGCTTTAGCCAACGAATTCTGCGCTAATCACCTAGTTACAAGTAATGCAACTGTAAACAGATTTATTGAAAACAATGTTTTCCAATCAATACAATCGCTAAATACAGGCACCATCTATGTAACAGATGATATCGTGTCAATTGAAGACTTAAATGAGATTTTAAGAAGTCTCAAAAACACTTGGGGCCGGTTTGTTCAGAGCGGGTTAAACAAGCAATTTGGTTATCAAGGATTTTTCTTAATCCATGATTAAGAATCTGTGATCACCAAAGAGTGTTTGTTCACCTTTTTCATAGCTTGGTAGGCAAATCATGGGTTATTCAAAAATCGTTCCACTTTCCAGTCTATATGTCAAAATTTAAGGAAATTATTGAAAATACAAACATTTTTTGATGAGAGAGTCGGTTTATTTTCGGTTGTCAAAACTATCGAGATTTAAATTTAATTTCATTTTAGTTTCAAACATACATACATAGGTATGGCGATTGGGAAAACCTAAATAAAGAACCTCCAAACATATTGCAAATCCAACAGAGTTATGAGTGGGTTATCAAAGCAAAAAGAATTTAGCATAGCTCTCAAAGCTGCACAAGAGGCAAAAGCATCAAATGCTCAAACCGGACAACTCAGGTTACAGCTCAGTTGGCTGAAAAGGCTGAGGAACATCGCTTAAAAATTAAAATTCTCGAAGCGGAGTTAAAATTCAAAGAAAATACTGCCGTTTATGGGTTAATCAGCCTTATTATGAGTTTCACGTGAAATCATTCCCCCCGAAAAAGATCCCATTTCCCTTTTTATGAATTTTTTTCCCCCGTGAAATGTGAAAACCTTGAGAGCAATTTATTTCACTTACTTTTGTGAGGCGAACAAGTGAACAACAAAAGCGGAAAAATTGTAAGTCTGGAATTTTGTTCAGGTGAAACTCATAATAGCTTTTAAAATTCCGGGCGAACAAAAAAGTTCCGGACGAAAAGCTGTTCACGTGAAACTCATAATAAGGCTGAATAAAATACCACTTCAGCCAAGCCCACGCTTTTTTTATTTATAGTATTGATTTATTTTTTTATTTTACAGAAACTACTTATAAAAAAAGAACTAAAATTACAGCGTCCATATGCCTCATTCGAGGTGATACATATGTCAGCCTGACAATATTTTATTTTGAAGGGTAAGTTGTAATTTGAACAAAAATCAAGCCTGAAGAAACTGAATAGCAGTTAATCGTTGTTTAAATGGAGCTAACCCAGACAAATTGACTGGTTAGTAAAATCTTTGATTAAAAGCTCTGATCAGAGATTCCTTGATTAAATATTTCGTGAACAAACCGAATCTATGATTATCATCTTGAATAATCATTGATTAGAAATAATCAAGCTTGAACAAACCGGTCCTAAGTCGCCTGGATTCGATGGGTTGAAAAATGTCTTATTCTTAAAAAACCTAAATAGAAAAGCAGTTAAATATTTAACTAAACTTTTCAACGCATGCTTTAAAATAGGATACATTCCAAGTAGTTAGAAAATGGCTAAGGTTATTCCAATACCTAAGCCTGGTAAAAATTCTTCCTGCCTTCTAGTTACAGACCAATCAGCTTATTAAGCTCTTTAAGTAAATGCTTAGAAAAATTGATTAAAAACAAAGTGTTGCAACATGTTGATCGCTATGACATTCTGCCACAAGAACAGTTTGGTTTTAGAAGACATCACAGCACTGTTCACCAGGTTGACAGGATCACAAAAGATATTAAAATCAGTCTATCTACTGGTAAAAGCACAGGAATGGCGTTTGAATCCATGTGGCATGAAGGGCTTATTCACAAACTCCTTGTTTTAAATTTTCCGCCTTATGTAGTTAAAATTATATTGTCTTTTCTTTCTAAACGTACTTTTAAAGTTTGTGTAAATAATTGCTATTCCAATGTAATTGAAGTTACTGCAGGTGTACCCCAAGGATCAGTTCTTGGCCCTTTATTGTATACTATATACACTCACGACTTTCCAAAAGCCCATAACTGTAAAACCGCAACTTTCGCAGATGATACCAGCATTTACCCAACAGATTCAATTGGTTCCGTAATTGAAATCAATCTGCATTGAATTTAGTCCAGTCATATTGCGATGATTTTTGAATCATCATTCATTTTTGCGATGAAAATTGAATGCTTCGAAGACACAGGCTCTTTTTTTCACCAGAAAAAGGAAAGCCTGTTACCTTCCAAGCAATAGGCTTCAGCTAAATGGGTTTCAAACTGAGTGGAGTTCGAGTGCCAAGTATCTTGGGGTACATCCGGACAAAACTTTGACCTTTAGTTTGCATATTCAATAAACTCTGAACAAACTCAACATTGCGTTAAATACTTTATACCCTTTTTTAAATCGTAGGTCCAAATTGAGTGTTGAAAATAAAATGTTATTGTTCAAAGTTATATTTCAAAGCATAATGCTTTATGGTTCTCCCGTCTGGGGTACATGTGCGAAGAGTCACATACGCAGGTTACAAACCATGCAAAATAAAATCTTAAAACTGATATTTAACCTTACCTGGCACTATTCTACTGAGAACCTACACGGATTAGCTAACATTGAAAGAGTTGAAGCTCGAATATCCAAATTATATGATGCTTATCGATTGTCGTGTAGTTCTTCTGATAACAACCTAATATTGAACTTAGCAACTTAAGGTGTTGTAAACATTGTTTTATTTATATTCATGTATATATATTTATTGTTTTCTTTTTTATTTATTACCAACTTATTTATTTGTATTTATATATTTATATTTATTTATTCACTTACTTATTAATCAACCAATTTTAAATTTACTTATTTATTTATTTAACTATTTATTAATTTATTTATTAGTTTACTTATTTACTAAAGCATATATTTATTTATTTTGATATTGTTATTAATGTTTGTACTTTAATTGTTTAATTAATTTATTTAACTGTTTTCTTTTGTTAATTGTTCACTTATATATTTAATTGCATATATACAACATAAACTGTGATATTTATTTAATTTGCTTATATTTTATTCTGATTATGTAAACAACATCTTTCTTTGTGATCACACCCCCGCTTCTCTCTCTAAACAATTGCAATGAAGGTTTTCTCATGTAGCTTTTCCGTCTAAAATAATTTGAATCTGTGATAATACTATTTTTTAAATATTATACACCTTTTTCAGTAGTAAGGTAGAAATATACCATTTCTCTGTAAATTGTGCAATCTAGTTATATGAAAATATGTATTTAATAATAAAATAAATATTCAAATTTCTATTCAAAATAAGTTCATTCCACAGACCTGATGTAGCGAATTCAAAATGAAAATCATCCAAAATTATGTGAGTTTCATATATTTCAAGCTTTCCCATACGATTCGAAGATCAAAATAGAATAGTTAAAAAAATTCATTTGGCTAAGTTGATTTTCTCCTTTATGAACATCAACTGCAAGGGATAAAGCCCCACAAAAGGCCAACTCCTTATAGATAAAGGTACTAGATTATTATCCCTAATGCTTTTAAATGCCTTTAGTGCCCTTTTCGATTGCCACCTGTATCTCTTTTATCTAATTGCTCTTAAATATCTACTTGTTATAGCATTAGGATATGCTGACACAAATTAACAAAACCACCCTCCCAGCAAAAATTTATAGCATTTCATTTTGGCCTTCTCTTCTAACATTCCGTAGGACCTTTAACTGTTTTCCTACTTTTCATTCGGAACAGTCATTCAGTATCTTGTAATGAATCCCAGCTAGATTTTGGATACCAATCTGTGTGAGTACACAAACCTCTTAGCAAAAAAAAAAAAAAACAACAGCATACAGAATCGACCAATACCCAGTATAGGAATCCCCAAAGATACTGAGAGAATAATAGAGTACGGTTAAGGGTTTAAATAATCTCGGCGAGTTTGAAATTCTGTGTCATACTTGCTTCGAAGCAAGTCCGCTAAGCCCAAAGGACTACATGTGTATGAAAAGAGTATTATTGTCTACCTTAACAGTGGGACTACATAGGCGTTCAACAACCTTTATGATGCCCAAGGAACTTGGAAACCTATATTACTATACAGAAAAAAAAAAATCTGTAGGCACAATCACGGTCGCACATGGAAGCCATGCGGTTGTTATGTGAGATTGTGGGAAAAAGTTTATTCCTCTGTCACCGAAGGCATCGTATAGATTTTTTAGGTTAATAAATATTTAACGAGGGTCTGGCCAAAAAGGTATCTCTACTGTTATAGTTACCTCTAGTGCTAACATAACAAATGCACCAAGCAAATAAAGGTGTAATGAAGACAGAGTGTTTCGATTTAATTAAAGTTTATAGAAGCAGAGGTTACTTTTTTGTTGGGTATCATGTGTTTTTGGAAACCGAAAGCACACGATTATGTTTCCTTAGCAGCACGCCATCACCACAGAAAATAAGTTAAGGAAGCACCTGAGACACACAAATTATGTGCTCAGTCAACCACGAAAGCTTTGTTTTGCTTCTCTTCCAAGGAAGTGTATGTTCAACTTAAGAGCATAGGTTACTGGTTAGTGTAAGATCATTTTATTTTCTTAGTGAAACGAACAGAAACATCTCGCAAAATAATATTTTTTAACTTTGTGTTTGTGTTTTGTTTTGAATGTAAACAAAATTGAGGTTTGCAACCCTTAGATTTGTTTAGATATCGTGTTGCGCTTTTGGTTTACTATTTATCAATTTGTGTCATATCAAATATCAACCACTTAATTGTTTCCAAAGCATGTAATTTCATTTTCGACTTTGATTTCACACACATACCTTAGGTTAGGTTAGGCTTAAATGACTGCCAGGAAAACCAACTGACACACTTAGACCGGTATTAAATCTGTTGTGATGCCATTGTGAAGTGTGTGAGGGAGTATCTCAGTTAACCAAACTATTTGGAACTTTTAATAAAACTATAGAGGTGAAGGGTATCTGCGTTTATCAGATCTTTTAGGTCATCATAGATTACTTTAAAGGAGAGCGCAGAACATGAACAGAGGAGGTGTGGGAATGTACTTCATACCTAAGCAGCTTCTGCCGAAGTAATTTCATGGAACGCAAAGTCTTGTGGCCTATAATGACTATTGTGTCCGATAATGACACTGATTATGGAGCCAATGTGCTATCATTTTATTCTGTCTTGTGAGTTTAAGGTCTAGTTTTGGAAATATCGGTTTTGCTGCCAAAATGTAGCGGTGTTTCTCCACCTGTTGTTTGTTTTATCCATGGCATATTGATTTAGCATAAATTCGTGTTGCGATTGGTATACCACTGCTCAACCAAATGATTGAGATCGGCATACCGGTTACACTTCTGGCGAGTTAACGGTATTGAAGTTACCTAAAATATCTCTGTGCCCCGACACCCAAAAAAGGTGAATATTGAACTGTTCAGCCATCTTCATGAGAGAAAGTCGACAATTTAGGGCGGTTACTGAGTTCGTGACTGCTTTGCTGTCTGTGAAGATTCGGATATTCATTGAGGACATCATGTTTTTTTCAGCTACGAAAGGACCTCTTTGATCACCAGAGCTTCCGCTATTGGTTTGGGAGGCAAAATGAGAGACATACGTTTGGTCTGTTTGAGTACACCTCGCAACCAGCCCGTTCTTCGGTCTTTGTACCATCTGTGAAGAATTGAATTGAATCATCTCTTAAAAATTCTTCATCTTGGTGGAAAGACCTGTTTTCAAAAAATAGTTGGAGGACGGTGTCGGAGTGACTTGCGATGTTGTGATTGATCTACCCAAGTTCAGGATTTTTGAGTGACCAATGATTTTGTTATTGTCCATTGAGAGATAGCTCTGATACGAACGACTGCCCTGACGGCCATTTGTTTGCTAAAGATACTCACATCTAGGCGTATAAGATTCAGGAATATGTTTGTGGCAGCTGAGGGTTGGAACGAAGAACTCATTCAGGCTGATCGCTGGACCTTTTAAGCGATCGCAATAGGTCACTTTGTCTACAAAAGACCCCCACACCACTAATCAGTAAGTAAGTATCAGTCTGACATTGGCATAATAGATCCAGTGGGTGATTTGGACAGCTGGAGATCAGTTGGAGCAATTACCAGCTGATCTGCATGATATGATCGGAGGAAAGCATGCCCGATGAATGGAACCTCAGTATCGTATGCCCGATCCTAAAGAAGGGAGACCCTCACAATTGCGCCAATTATAGAGAGATAAGCCACCTTAACGTCGCTTATAAGATCTTGTCTGCTGTATAATATGTGAACGTCTGAAACCCACCGCCAACAACTTGATAGGTCCTTATCAATGGGATTATAGACCAGAGAAGTCCAGAATGTAATATCGATATACACCATCTTTTATTAAGGCCGCGTATGACAGTATTTACAGAGATGAGCTGTACAGAGCCATGTCTAGGATCGGCATCCCTGGAAAATTCGTACGACTATGCAGGATCACTTTAGAGAATTCCGTTAAGGTCGGTATAGAACTCACCGATACCTTTGATGTCGAAAAAGGCTTTAGGCAAGGCAACAAACTGTCATGCTTCAACAACATACTTGAAAGGATTATACAAAACTCAAACGTCAACACCAGAGGAACAATCTTTCAATCTTTTGATTGTTAATGAGGTTAAAACGAAGTATATGCTGTCATCAAACAGGGACACAGAACATCGACGAATTGGACAAAACGTCACAATAGACAGACATGACTTCGGGGTAGTACAGGACTTCATCTACCATGGATCCGCTATAGACACGGATAATAACATCATCAGTGCGGAGATCAACCGGAGAATAACTCTTGCCAACCGTTGCTTCTTTGGGTTAAAAAGGCAATTGAGAAACAAAACCCTCTGCAGGTAACCCTGTATAAGACCTTGATCATCCTAGTCCTGCTTTACGGCGCGGAAGCATGGACCTTATCGAAAGCGGATGAGGAAGCCCTTGGTCGTTTCAAAAGAAAAATTCTCCGAAAGATCTGTGGTCTCGTATGCGAAGACAATGTGTTTAGAAGAAGATATAACAACGAACTGTATCAGCTGCACCGTGACATGGGAATAGCCAGAAGAGTACGCATCGCGAGACTACGATGGCTGGAACATGTAGAGCGGATAGACCCAAACGCTCCTTCCTACTCGAAGGGTTTTCGAGAGCACCGAATTCCAGATTTGTTCCTTTTTTCATCACAAATTTAATGTGATGAGATCATTTTCACTACTTCCGCAAGAAGGTCTCCGTTAATCTGAGCTTTCAAGAAGATCCAACTAAAGCTGATCTGCCTTGATTGCATGCTTTTCGAAGTATTGAAGGAGCTTCTTCACTTCGAGAACGGTAAAAAATTCTTTCAGATTTTTACCAACATTGAATTTTTGTGACTGAGCCTTATTTTCGGAACGAGCTTGAGGTCCATCTGCCCGTATTTTAAAAAAATTGGATTTCACTTGGTCTTCAGGAAACTGGCTTATAATATCATTTATGTCAGATTGTAGATCAGCAGAAATGAAAACTGCCGACAGCAGAACACAAAACAAAGTTGTTTTCATCTTCAGACTATTCTCAAAACTGCGCAATCCCAATAAAAAAATAGAATTTAGTTGATTAAATTCATTGTTATTTGTTTAACCAAATATGTACTTTTGTTAAGAATATCATTGTTTTAAAATATTCAACTTCATTTGGAAGCCCAGCTTTGGTTGAAGTTCACTTGACTTAATGTCCCTCTGTGATTGTTCTATGTTCTATCCTTCTGAGTATACAAAAACTCACCATTATAGCGAAAGGGTTTTGTTAAAACAGCAGTAAAATGACATAGCTCTAGATGCAACAATTGGCGTTTAAGTGAAATAATTTTCGAATGGTGGTAGAAAGAAAGTAGAGTCAGAAGAAGGCTGAACTTCAGTTTTTATGAAAACACCAGTCGTCGCGCCCGGAGCTCTGTCATTTTTAAGCGAAACGCACGCCGATTGATACCCATAATTTATTTTGCCCGATTGAACAGCCTTTTTTTGAGCTTAATAAGACCAAGTATTTTTCAGATCGTCGGACAGTAACGTGAGATTACCTAGCGATTTGAAACTCAGAGAAAAATGAAGGTTGCCCACTTGCACCCATCAGGAGTTACTGAGACAATTGTAATAAGCTCTGGCCTGTTATTTATTAAAAGCCATTTGTGGGCGATGAATGCAACATATCACACTATGCAACAGCGTAACCATATACCGTATCCGTATACCCATTACCCCCAAACGAATATATGTATACTCGCATTTACTGCTCTGTTTATCTGAAAAATCCACTGAATCCCATCAAATGAGCTTATCCTGAAATAACACAGAAAGACACTAAATAATGCGGACTTCATTGAAAAGTAATATGCAAAAAAAAGGGACGGTAGTAAAGATTCCTCTCTTTTTTTTTTTTGTCTTTATTAGGAAACTTCCTGTCCTTAAACTAAGTTAAAAGGACACAAAACGGTTTTCTCGGTGACTGTAGTAGCTGGCTAACCCCCTTGTATATGTGTGTATGTTTGTATTATTCTCATGTTTTTATTGTGAAGTCTTGATGGGGTTGTAAATGCTGCAGATGATAGTTAAAGTAATGGGATATTCGTTTTTTGCTTTTTTGCTAGCCATCATAGATCAATATGGTTGTTTTCCCGGAAACGCACATAATCCGGTATATTTCTTGTGGAACACTGTTAAATTCTGCTTTTTGCCTGGTAACAACTCGTACGGCAAAACTCATGATCACATGGGAGTGTTCAGTGTCGATTACAACGGCTATATTGTGTATAAAAGCTAAAGATATTTATTAGAGCCAAGGTATATACTACATATGCATAGCTACATATATGTAAATGTATGTTTGCTTTTTTTCTTCCACATTTTGTTCGACAGTCTATTTTTATGGATATCCTTCAGCTTCATTCTGTGATTTTTTCTATTTTTTATTTACAAATTTTCACTGGCAGTATTTGGATAGCGAGATGCAAAAAAAAAAAAGTAAACGAACCCATTCTGGTATTGGGGGAGAAGAGAGATTGTAGCAAAAGAGTTTCGGCATTTGAGTTAAATGACATTGAGGAGAATTATATTGAAGATTATATCATTCAAAGGGTTGTCCGAAATGTGATATCAACACAAAAATAGATGAACCCCATTACCGACATTAGGCGAGCAATTTTGTGGGACAGTTAAGTATTGGGTTGCTTCAATAAAATATTTATTTCATATCCTTTTAGCTTATTTTCGAAGTGGTGTATGTTTTCGTTAGACCAAAAATATAATTATGTCTTCAGGAAATATGTGTGAGATCTTATACTTGTAGGGATACATATTTTTTCTATGTTAGAGACCGCGACATAATAAAGATGTTGAGCCTTATAAAAACCAAAGCATCTGTTTGGCTTGTCGATATAGACAAAAGTGACAGTTAGTTGTGGTTCCCGTGGCGTAATGGTTAGCATGTCTCATTGTTACGCGAGAGGTTCGTGATTCGAACAACAAAAATGTTTTTCCACTGATATCGTTTTTCGCGAGCAATTGGCAAGTCCTCCGATAGTAGATTCATTGCTATTAAAAGCACTTGCTCGATTAGCCCTTCGGAAGCGGCAGAAAATTGTATGTCCCCTCCATTCGCTCACCAGGCTTGTTGTGAGAAATGCGCTAGGCCCTCGAGTTCCCAGGACGGGTCGCGTCGGGGTCATAGAACTATGGGCACAGATCAATTTAGAAAGAAAACCCACTAGGGATTGAATCACACTTGAAATTGACTTGGTGCCAGTTTATACTTCGATCGAATCCAAACGGGATTTCTCGGCTATGCTAGCGGACCGAAACTATACAGGAAGCTTATCCACCGATCACTCAATTCGGTGTAGTAGAAATTTGAATCGAAATTTCTTTCCGATTCATTCCGATTTGATTCAATTTGCTCCATCGGCAATCTCCCAATGAATTTTGTTTTCCAGGTAAAATTTTGTTTCCTTGGAACAGTACGCACAATTGTGAATTTTCTTCGGAATGAATTTTCCAATGAATAAATGGAAACTTTTTTTTTAACTTCCATCTCTCTTCAAAAGTGAATGCGAAACAAACCAAGTACAGGGCCAATTATAGCGATCTGGAAAAACTATCAGGTAAAGTTGAAACATATGAAAATATTAATTTTTTTCTGATTTGTAGCAAACAGGGAAAATATGTCTGTTTCCAGGCTCTCAACCCTTCACAGCCACAGACCAGCAACTGGTTTTCCTTGTGCTTTCCTTGCATCAGGAAGCTGGAAAAATGCAATTTTAACAGAAAATATTAGTTCAATTCAACATTTTCTTGGTTAAAAAAATTTTTTCAGGCGATTGTCAAAAATTGGTATAACATTTGTTATTCAATTATAAGAAAAAGATGGCTATTATTTCACTTGAAAATTTTTCTTGATTCGTTTTCCTGGTCGCTATAACTGGCCCCTAAATTTCCCATGGGAGGTTCATTTACGATGGCTTAAAAAATAAGCAACATTGCCGATACCAATATTTTGAATACGGGAAATACTTCTATGGAAATTTCATTCACGATGGGGCCTGATTACTCGATTTGTTAGTTCCAACTAACGTTCAATATCAATAGTCGTGCCTCCAAAAAAATCAGAGCCGAGCAAAAAATGTAAACTAACTTAGAGCCGAGTCAGTTGGTGCCGAAAGTAAGCTTACGAAAAAGAACACAACGACCAAGCTTGGGAAAACTTTATTGAATATGTGGTAGGCGAGGGCGGTTGAAGGGCATGTTTTCCAAAATCAAATCAACACATAACGTTGAAAATTCGTGAAATGATCTTCCATGTTACACCAATTTGTTGATGTTGACATCATTTCCATCTTGTTTCATGAAAGTCGTACATAAATGGAAATGAAACAAGAAAGCGCTGTGGCCGATTCGTTGAACAGTGTTATCATTTTGGTTGATTTGTCTCTTCTTTCTCAACAATTAATGCAACAAAATAAAAAATACAAAACACGGTTGAGATTGTTAAGACTCAAGAAATTTAGTACTTGTTTGAGGTGTAAAAATACTATTTTCAATAATTTCATTTATAAATCAACCAAAATTTGATCATTTTATGAAACTTTTTAAAGTTTTAACCATAAAGTCAAAACTGTTTTTCGTAGGCATAGTTCAAGTCTTGTGCCACACTGTTTTAAAGGGTTATAGTTCTTGTACTCGATTATCAAAACACACTGTACTTATACATTGAGAACGTCCCATTCAGTTTTTCATTCCAAAATGACAGAATCCAGGTACGTCAGTGAGTACTTGAGGGCTTATTTGGACACAAGTTGGAGTTGGAATGTGTTCATGAATACGAAGTTGACTAAGGTTTGTTTAACTCTTTAGACACCGTCTATCTGGACAGCTGTCAGAGTGTTCTAAGCAAATTTTATAAATACAACTGAAAATATACACAAAAATATTTGAAGTTAATAGGTTCGTTCATTGAACTTTACCCAGTGTTGACCCAGGGTCCCTTGCCAACCCTATGAGTTACCAAAAAACAACCTGGGTTTTCCAGTCCTCAAAAAACGCCAAGCTAAACAGCGCCGAGTGATTTGAGGGCGGCTTGACTATCTGAGAAAATCCGGATATTCGTTGAGGATATCACGTTTTCTCTTAGCCATGATAGGACCTCTTTGATCGCCAGAATTTCCGCTTGGAACACGCTACAATGGTTTGGAAGGCGGAACGAGAGACTTACGTTAAGTCGGTTTGAGTACACCCCACAGCCTACCACTTCTTCGGTTTTTGAACCATCTGTATAGAAATGAATTGAATCATCTCTCAAAAATTCTTCGTCTTCCCAGGTCGTTCTCGGTGGGATTGAGACTTGGAACTTATTATCAATTGGGGGATGGTGTAGTCGGAGTGACAGGGGATTGATCCGAATAAATTCAGGATTGTAACGTGACCGATGTTGTTATCGGTCCATTGGGAGATAGCTCTCATACGAGTGGCTGCACTGGCGGCCATTTGTTTGCTGAAGATATCTAGTGGTGTGAGGTTAAGGACTGTATTAAGGGCAACTGAGGGTGTTGATCTCAGTGCTCCGCTTATACACAAACCGGCTGTTCGTTGGACCTTGCTTAAATTGTCGCAGTAGGTCCTTTTATCAAGAGCGGTCCACCATACCACTACTCCGTATGCGAGTATTGGTCAGATGACCGCGGTGTAGAGCCAGTGGGTGATTTGGGGGAGAAACCCCATTTATTACCAATGGCTTTTTTACAGGAAAATAAGGCCACGGTGGATTTCCTGATTCTTTCCTGTATATTGGATTTCCAATTTAGCTTTTTGTCTAGGATTATACCTAGATATTTGGCTTCGTTCGAAAGTTCAAGTGGGATTCCATTAATTGATGGAGTTATTAGTTGAGGAATTTTGTATTTCCTGGTGAAGAGAACGAGTTCAGTTTTCTTAGGGTTGACCCCTAGATCACATTTTCCCGCCCATTTTACTAGTTTATTTAGAGCGGTCTGCATCATATCCGTAAGGACGTGAGCATGTTTGCCAGATACCGCAATGGAGACGTCATCTGCATATGCAATCACTTTGAATCCCTCAGCTTCTAAGTCAACTATAAGTTCATTGATAGGGCGACTCTAGGTTTCTCAAAAAACCCTTTGTGGCGACCCCAGGGCTTCAACGAACAAACTTTCTACTTCATTTTTTCAGCTCAAATAGCCCCACTTAGTTAATAAGATAATAAGTTTATATAAGCAGAGCTTGTTAACTTTAACTTAAGTGAATAATTTGTAATATTGTTTGAAGTAGGGTTTATATAAGATAAGAAGATTTCTATAGTCTTTCATGAGAAAAAAGCAAAGCAGACAAGAAACACAATTTTACTACAGTCAAAATCAGTTTCCCTTAAAAAATTCCAAAAGTCGTGAACGCGGAAAGCAACACTTCTAAGAAGCTATGTTTTAAATTTTGGTAATGATTCGAACGGTATTGTATAGTCTTTTATGAGGAAATAAAGCGGGTACCTATGGTTTTTGACAGTAAAGAAAGCACTTTTGAAAAATATCAACGATTATGATGATGATTTGCCAACACTTACCTGTGTAAACATGTATCTTCTGCATGTCTCTGTAACTACCTTTTGTAAAAAATGTTATTGAAACACTCACCGAAATTTTCTACACGCACTTGTAATTTATCAACCGATTAACTAACACTTCTTGAAATATGAAAAAAAAAAAACACTTCGAAAACATAGCTCTTACATGATTTTCTTAATTCAAGGACTTGGAAATGAACTACACACTTTGAACCGAGCAAAACACTTTGTAAAGCACAAAAGAACAAAACACTTTTTATCGTTTCATTACAATTTACTGATGCGACAATTATAAATTATTTACACATTTATTTAAAAGAGAGAACACCCTTTGAAAATTAAGACACCCGAATAAAGCGAACAAACTTTCTTTACTCACATTGGAAAAATTGAACACATGCACTAAAATCAATGCATTTACTTTGAGGAAAATCGGATTTTATTTCTTTATATCGCCACGAAAACATTTAGACAACAATTTCAGACACAGATTCTGATTTTTTATTAACAAGAGAAAGAATTTTTTCGAACACGAAGAACCATTTCCATCGATTAACTTTACTCAATTCACGCTTCTACAATACCCAACCTGTCGCGACATGAAATTTTCTCTTTTGCAGTAAGATTTTGCAATTACTTTATTTTTAACAACAAATTTTTTCAACAAAGTAGATTCTGAAGATTTTATGTATACCGCAGATGTCAACCGGAAAGCTCAAATAGTCAAAGCAGACTGCGCTGATGCAGAATGGACTGATCTAAGCTGAACTAGCAGAATCGAAACGAAGAAGAGCGAATTAAAATCGAGAACAAGTGAGTATGGGATGGGTACGTTCAATAATATTGCGTGGAGTGTGCAGTGCTATGCTGTACCAATGAGATGAATAACAAGAGCGAAAACCTCACACAAACAACGGCATCTCTCCAGAAACTCGCACAAAAATATTTGTAAAAGTTTTTAATTGATTTTAATTGAAAACTTATTCATTGTAAATTAATTAATTAAAGGATAGTTAGTTCGTACTACACAAATATTTGCATGTTAAGTTCATAGCTATACAAATGCTTCCAAGTAGACAAGTATGTACATACTCAAATTGAAATTTATCCATTTCTGACTACTGTGCGTGTTCCAGAAACATTTTTAACTATCTAAAATATCAAAACCTAATGATTCGATGATTCCTGAAGTTGTTTTTTTGTGTATCGTTCGTAGTTTTTCGTAGAAAAACATGTTGACCTTTTACTTGAATATGATTTTTGGCATAATATAGATACTGTATTTTCACCTAACACTTAGGTCCGTATTATGAGTAGCGAATCGAACGTTCGACTGGAAGCGAATGTTTTAGAGAAACTCATTTATTGGATTATTATCATTAAATTTCGTCCATTCTCTTATCTGACTTACCTTAAACGTCGAAAAAAAAAGTTTTCTATAAAGTTTTTGTTTCGACAACATTATAGGTACCGCTATAAAAGAAGCTCGCAAAAACATTCGCTTCCAATCGAACGTTCGATTCGCTACTCATAATAGGGACCTTAAACTTTAGGTAATCACAAAACGGTCCAGATAGAAACACTTCTAGGCTAACACAAACCATCCTGGAAAAGAACCTAGTTTAACTTCAGATGGAAATGTAGTATTAGGTTCGTTCGTTGAACTTTAAGTGGGGTTGACCCATGTTTCCTTGACAACCACATCAGTCCTCAAAAAACGCTAGACTTCAAAATCCACATATGTATATCCCTGATAATTTGAAGAAAAATGCAGGTCATTTGACAGTCGTATTTACATCCTGAACTCTCTGCCCAGCAAAAACTTTGCGCTACTTCAGAGCTAATTGAGGGCAAACCTAGGGCTCAAAAAACACGCATTTTGACCCCAGGGTTTAAACGAACGGAATATTTACACCGTGGGTGCCAATTACAAAATCCAATCCTGAGACTTAAGTTTTTATCACTCTTTGCAGTATTTGGAGTCTATGTCGGCAATAAGTCTCATTCAACAAAAAAGCTTATCCACCAAAAATAATTTATAAATCTTGGAAGCCAACTCAAAGGTCAAAAACGCGAAATTATACGAAAATTGGACCGACGACAATCTCATTTTGAGCAAATTTTTTTCGTGATCGATGAAATGGTAAACCAAAGCAAAGATAACTCATATGGTAGATGATAAAATGAATTTCAATGAAAACAAGGTTCTCTAAAATTTTAGAGCTTTACCCAGGGTTTACCCATGCTTCCTTGACAACCCCATTAGTTGTCAAAAACAAACCTGTGTTTTCCAGTCCTCAAAAAAGCTAAACCACAAAATCACCACACATTCCTGTCATTTGAATTAAAGGTTCGTTCGTTGAACTTTACCCAGGGTTGACCCAGTTTTTCTTGACAAACCCTATGAGTTGTCAAAAAAAAACAAGGTTTTCCAGTCCTCAAAAAACGCTTTGCTACAAAATTACCACACATCCCTGTCATTTGAATAAAAACACATGCCATTTGACAGCTCTCACATCAACACAGCAAAAACCTAGGGCGAGTTGAGGGCAAACCCAGGTCAACCCTAGGGCTCAAAAATCACTCAGTTTGACATTCATAGCGACTTTAAGTTTCTCAAAAAGCGCTTTGTGGTGACCCTAGTGCGACCCTAGGGCTTAAACGAACAAACCTTAAAATACACGCCGTTTGATAGCCCTCAACTCGAACCAGCTACAACCTAAGGCGAATTGATCAACCCCAGGGACCAAAAAACACTCAGTTTGACATTCAGGTCGAATTTAGGTTTTTCAAAAAACGCTTCATGGCGACCACAGAGTAACCCCAGGGCTTCCCCGAACGAACCTTGAAAACATAGGGTGGCGCAACAAAGCCAGAAGCCCCAGGACCTAGCGCATTTCAACCATGCCTTGTCAGGGAATGGAGGGTACCTACAATTTTCTCCCAGTTCCGAACGACTAATCGAGAAAGCGCCTTTCATGGCAGTGAATTTACTGTCGGAGGACTTGCCAATTCCTCGCGAAAGTCGATACTCGTGGAAAAACTATTTTGCCTCTGTTGGGATTCGAACTACGAACCTCTGGGTTAACAAGGGGACATGCTAACCATCACGCCACGGGTTGCCACGTCACGCTTAAGCATAACATAAATGTGTGTTTAGATGTCTAATACACAATCGCGACTAATATGGACTTAAAAGAAATTTACTTATTATGAATAAGACATAAAACATACACCTTTGTACACACGTATGCAGATTATGATTTAACAGAATCCCCAGATTAAATTTCAAAAACAAACGCTTGAACAGACTTTCAGTTAAACAACTTAATTTTATTGTTAAATACACAATCATAATATATTAAATTCTTCAGCTCAAAATGATTATTTACAAAAACAAAATGCATATCCTTTGCTTACTTTCTACATATTTACATAAACTTAGGTGAATAGATTTTCACAATCAAGGAAAATGTGTTATTTAGACTTTACTACTAAACTAATAAGCACATTTAAATTCATGCCCATCTGTGTTCCTATATTAGGTACACGTTTTCCTTAAAGAGATATGATGAATTTATCCTTCTCCAACATTTCTTGTCTTGAATGCAGTTACAAAGAACAAATAAAATAAAATGTCGATCGTCACGGCCTGGAATAACGATAAAACATTTAACCGCCATCCATTTTAATTTATATTTTTTTGTAGGCATTATTTAAGTAAACATCCGTCTAGAGCGCCCCACCATTAAGTCTACACATCACGTGCATGGTTTTGACATCAATTTTCGATTTCCCACTCTCCAACTGCTGTTACACACGATAAATGGTATGAAATGTGAAAGGCAAGGGACGTAGGCGAACACAACGACGACAAATCTCGACAACCAAGAAATATTCTTGTATCCTTGGCGTGACAAGACATTTTCTTACTGCATCCTTGACGAACGTCATCGCATCTAAACGTAACTCTCCTGCCGTGTTAGATTGAATTTCATCCCCAGAGCTGACGACGAAGACAGCGACGACGTTGAACCCCGACTCTCATGTGACCGGTTAAATGATTTATTCGCACAACTTTCGTTTAGTTGACGAGCCAAAGCGGAAATATCCCGTCCGTAATCTTCATCGTTTTCAAGTACTCCTACCTTTGAGAATATTGGAATGAAATTCTGTTCGAGAATCTCTTGGCCAAGACTGGATTCATGTATGAGCCGGGCCAAGGTATGCAGAATCGCTTTAATGGTGCGCCTCTGTGCATCAGCTTCGGCACGTGACGTGTACTTCCGGTAGAATTCCGCTTGAAATATGGACGTGATGAAATTTATGATGCTGCTGTTCGCCAAATGGCTGTGGCACTTCTTATTGCTGGACATGTTGTGAAGCATTGCGACTATTTGTTCCTGTGCAAAAAAAAAAAGAGAAAGAGAAAAACAAAAATTATTATTATCGATAGTGGAATTAGAAAAGTTTTTCGTCGTTCGCTTTTAGTTTTCGGCTTGAGTTCACGTGAAATTCATTTTTCAAATTCACAATTTATCACGAAAACTCGTACCTACCGAAAAACGTAAATAAATAAAACAGCAACTCTATGGGTGCATGTGTGAGTGTGTGGCATTTTTTCAACTTACATAGAGGAAAATCGATACTCCAGACAATCCACGGCGTTCAAGAGTCTGCTTCAGCTTTACTATCGTCTCGTTGGACATAATTGAGTAAACAGAGGTCATTTCCACACGACTAAGATTGTTCAATGAGGCTGCACAAAGGAGCAATGTTGGACAACAATTGGTCCTTTCGATTAAATCTGCAAAGAGATAAGGAGAGTCAGAGTCAGATTTACAGAGAGATTGCTTGAGTATGTAATTAATAAATGTAATTATGTGGTGATAGTGAAGTGATGAGGTAATGGTAAATACACTTGTGTGGTTGGCATATTTGTTTGTGATGATGGTCTTGCATAAAAGGTAGTGTGTGTTTTACTGTTCTTTTGATGGCTCTAATCGGTACTAAAATCTCTATACTCCATACTTAAGGCGACAACACCAGGCTATGTTGCCTTAAAGGAAGGTTTGACAATTAATTAATTTAGTTGTACTCGCATACGGGCGTTCAGGACTTGAGGATGCACTAAATCAATAAGATGTAATCTACAAATCTATTCGCTACATTAGACAAACAGCAGTATGCCTCAAGAGGGCACTTCAAAGGAATGCCAAAGCGCCTGCATGTAGTTTGAATGGCAGAAGCATAAATTGATTTAACGACGAGAATACAAATGGGTTCCTTTTGATCTATTCTGCGGTCAAGTAAGTGAAACAATTTGCCATTGCCAGACAGTGCTACGAATGAGCCATGACCAAAATAAGCAGACAAAACATAAATGAATAGGGTGGCACAACTAAGCTCAGTCAGTATCTAGGCCTAACGCACTTCAGAATCTAAAATCTTGTATCGATTCCAAATGGCTAAAAGAATTAATTTAATTACAGATCATGACTTGAAATCTTACCTGTAAGACCCTCAACAATGATCTCTGCAAAGTCCTTCAGTCCCTCAATCCTGCACTGTCCCCCATGCCAAGGTGCTGTTATTTGTGTAAATAGAGAAACTGCCTCCCTTCTTTCAGCGTCAGTTCTCTTAGGGTTATCGTTGTCTCCACTCTTTTGCACAATATCTTTTAAAATTTCCAAACCTCCAGCCTGACCAAACTGACAAATCGCTTCTGGGCTGCAGCATATTGTAGCCAAGGCTCTTAGCGCCAAAGCTCTAACCGACGATAACTTGTTTTCTAAGCAAACCATCAACAAAGCTCTCACCGCTTCATTTTGAACAAAAGCATCGCTCAGCGACGCAAATCCTTCATACTGCATGTTTGACAGCGTGGAAATCATATTTATATTCGCCCTCAACATCAGATCACACTTCGATTGCTCCACACTACTCACAATTACTCTGATTAACTTTTCGAAAACTAGTCGAAGAGTTATCAGCAAATAGCGCTTCAACACTTGAATATCGTCCTGCAATGACTCCATTTGAATGTAATGGTGTTTCTCCAGAGATATTCGAGTATCTTTGACAATAAGTTTAATATGTTCGATGTTGTCTTCGAAACGTTTTCGATCCGCTCGACACTCTGCAAAAAATACCGATCGCTTCTCGAGGGCTTTTGTGAAATCATCAACGCTGTCGAGTAGCTCATGAGCTTTTGACAGAGCCACATGGAGAGTCGCTGATTGGTCACCTTTCAGTATCCTCTCAATGCAGTCAAAATCGGCTTGCATTGCCACCGAACGCTGCTGCAGCTGACGAACTATCTTTGCTACTGTATTGCTGGTTATTTTCATGTTTTTGAATGCCTCCATTACAATAGATTTGGTTTGAAGGGTTGACATAACTTCACGGTCGTAGGACATTCGAATGTCCTCAAGCCAATTTTGTAGCGCAGGTGTGTGTCCGTTTAGAAGAGGATTGTCGTACTCATACGCGCTTGCAAATGGCAAAGTGCTGCCATATTTTACTTGAATCCTATTTGCTTTCGGAGTGCTTGTGCTAGCAGTGAAGTGTTCATCATCCTCTGTTTTAATCAAAGAGATTGTAGTAACACCTCCTTCGGATACAATTGTATTATTATTGGAATCGTCGAGTGTGGGACCACCTAACACAACCGTCTCATTATTGTATTCTGCTACACGCGAAGGAGATACCTCTAAGGAATCATTAGCCGGCATTAAACTTCGTCTTGTTTTGCGGCTCACCAAGCGACGGCGACGGATTGACGATGACGAACTGACGGAAAGGTTATCTTTATTTATCGAGCATTTGCACGATGACGAATCACTATCATCCTCTCTTCTCTTTGGTGTAGTATTAACAAAACTAATCCTATTAAGCTGACTTATAAGATCACAGGTGTCATCTGTGTTTCCATTTACATTGTCATCGGCAATGTCCTTTTTACGCTCAGCAGAAGGAGAATTTGGTGCACTAAAGGACAATCGGTTTGGTGTCACATTCAACGACATCTTAGGTCGCCTTATCACAGTGGGTGGTGTTTCTATAGTTCGCATAGAAGTCGGCGAGCAATTATTTCCACTTAAATCCGATTTAGCACTTCTTGGTGAAGACGAAGACAAGGAAGTCCTTCGTCCACCGATGCTCTGCGACTCGTCGTTGTCAGAAAACCCAGAATCCTGCAATGAATAAACCAGAAGATAAAATATTATGATTGCAACTGAGAACGTAAGACTTACCTGACTCCTAAGACTACCAGGACTTTCGTGTTTTGCCCACAGCTTCGATGCATTCTCATCTTCGACTTCTTGAATGCGAGAAAGATTTCCGGCACCAGGTCGCACCTGGTTAAAGTCTAAAGAACTATAACCGCCACTGTGCTGATTATAGGGATTGAAGTTACCATTATTCGCCGTTGATAAAATTGAGTTGTCTGAGCCCCACCAGACTTTGCTGTAACTTCGTTGAAATGGCATGCTTTTCTTATTATTTTTGGGGGTTCCTTGAATACCTTCTGTAAATGGAAGTAAAAAAAAATTAATTTTTTTGGAACACTTGTAGGACTTTCGCAGTTTTATTTATTTTTATTTGAAAACGAATCGATGCTTCGAACGATGGGCACGGTATGGCACGTTTGGCTTACATTGAGTCATGTGTAAGAGTATATCGCTCAAAGAAATTGAAACGCCAACTGGTGGGTATAAAATGGCTTTAGGAGGGTAGCATGCTAAGAAATATGCTCCAGCAAAACGACGGCGAAGCAAGCATTAGTGCGGCTTCATTGTGTGTGAGCAATTAGGGGTGGCGTATGTGTAATATTTTTTTTTTTTTCTCATCTCCTTACAAATGGATAGCAGTTTTTTTTTTTTATTTTTGATAGTAGAAGAGAAACAGCATGAGGTAAGAAAATTCCTCGAAAATTGGGTCACAAGACGATAAACTGGGATAAACTTGCCTTCAAATTTTAAATTCAAACAAATTTTTTGCGTCGTTGATCCGAATGAACGATAGTTCTATTTATTGCAAATAAATCATTCTTGGAGGGGATAAAGATACTTCCAACTCGTATAAAAGGGATGATCTTTAATCAATATTTCTGTTTGAAAATGAACTTGGAATGGTAAGTGTTTTTAGGTTGGAAGACAGATTCTAAATTCAGCGAGGGTTATGGTTGTCTTTTTGAATAAATTAACCTTTTAATGTAATGCTTTTCTAAATGTTGAATGTGAGAAATAGACAAAAAAAATTGCTTGCGTCACACTTTATTTTCTTCCAGGAAAAGGGACAAACATTGAAAATGAAGAGAGGGTGAGGGTACAATTTTCATTAAACAAAGAGGGTGATTGATTGAATCACGCATTCAATTACTCATTCATAAGCGTCCTGGTGTTAAAAGAAAACGAAATTAAAAAATCTGAGAAGGATTTGCAAAAGCGTCAAATGGTTTATTTGGTAAGCCTCATAAACATTCAATTTTTGTGGAAGATAACATTTTGAGCTTGAAAGCAAGAAACTGTTATATAAATAAAATAAATAGGGTGGCGCAATAGAGTGAGGAGCCCCGGAGCCAAGCTCATTTCAAGCTCATGCCTTGTGAGGGAATGGAGGGGGCCTACAATTTTATGCCGGTTCCAATGGCGTTTTTCGTGACAATGAATTTGCAAGTCGGAGGACGTGCCGATTATTCGCGAAAGGTAATAACCTTGGAAATCACTGTTTTTGGTTTCTGTTGGGATTCGAACCACAAACCTCCGGCGTAGTAGGCAGACATGCTAACCACTAAGCCACGGGCACTCCGTCATCACCATGTCAAACTATACTCTCGAAAAGTTGTGTCCAATTGTTGTGTACTTTACAACATTTTCTTGGACCCTTTTGGTTTAGCAATGGAGTGGCTAAATAGTCGGTCATTCAGACTTGAATGACTTTACTATAAAATAGGTTTTCTGACCCAATGCAACTTTATGAGACTTTGGTGATTCATCAGAAACTAAATACGCTGAACTGTTAGACTAAGTTTCATACCCATGGAGGTTCTACAACACCGATACACACCATCTTTTTACCGTTGGCCTCATATGAGCTAGTTCATAAGGACGGCCTATATGTATAAAGCCATACCTGTGTCTAATATCAGCAACCCTGTCAATATCGTTTAACGGGTACGATTTCTAAGCTATACAAGCCCAGGCGACCGAAATTTACTTTCTTAAGAAGGACTAAACGAAGTAATAAAATCTCAAGTTAAAAAAAAATAACGTAAACGACTTGGTCAGAACAGTACAGTCAGTGGTCAGACGAATCTCCATTAAAGAATAATATTCTGTTTGATCTTAGAAGGAAATCTCTCTAGGAGATAATTGGTCCACTCTATTTGTACAGATCATGAAGGAGAAGGAAAGTGAAAATGCTGTGACGGTTGGGAAGCGTTGGGCTTGTGGACATGACGTTAAGTCTTCGATTCTATACTCAATCTACTCAATGCAGCAAACGAAATCCGCATAAATGTTGGTGCGCAAAATGAGAAAGGATAACTTATAGAATGGAATGTTTAATTTATAAATAGACTCTAATCATCACCCAAATGTCACTTTCCATTGGTTTCACTCGGGGAAGCACTCATTTTAAAAACAAAACCAACAATTTTTTCAGTTTAACGTAATTGCCTTTGTGTGAGTGAAACACCTATGGGTCTTAAAAAATATTCCTTGAAGAAAATTTTCTTTTTGACATTTGAGTAACATGTGTTAGTGCTTCTTGAGTCGATTCTCACTTCAAATCGAGAAGTGGCTGTCACTCCTCAGAATCATGAGAAGCGATCTTTTTTCACCAATGGAATGGGTTGAGAATGCTCCTGGACGCTTCTGGTCGGTTCTTTTCGTTCAATGGAAAGCGGCATAAGTTAGTAAGGATGGCGATAATAATGACCAATTTTCCTTAGATTTGAATAAATAAATGAGGAATTTTCTACTAAAACCCTTACTTTATTTGAAGAAATACCAAAAACGCATAAACGAATTGGGGTTTTTTCCGACTATGTTAAAGAGACCTTCATGTATCCCACTTTAGAAAGTCTTCTATTTGCCAGTCTTGCTGTTGTATAGTCAGTCATTCGGGGGTATATCTTGCACTAAAAAGATTACAACGGTTTTTTTGGATTCAGTAGTCTTTCAACTCATCATCGAGGTCACGAGCAAGTCCCACGAGTTACTAAAAGTTTGGGTCTTCCGTCAATCTAGTCTAGTTCGAAAGAAATGAGTTCTTCTATTTGGGAGTTAGATTTTTTCGATACAGTTTCACCTGAAAAAAAAAACAAACCAAACTTCGGGGAATAAAGTATTTCAAGGACCTTTAACTTTATGTCGATTGCAAAAGGCTAAGTGAAAAAGGGCTTTTCATGACCGTTTTAGCTCTCGGAGGGATTGTCAATTCCTCAAAAAGAAATAAGCAGAGGTTTGTGAGTCGTGCAATAATCGTATCCGGAGAGCTTTGGTTGTTTTTTATGAGTTAAACATTTAGCAGAGACACAAACCAACTTGTCAAAAAAACTATCTAAAGCTATCCGAAAATTTTTGGTATAATGTACATACCTTCCATTCTATTCAAGTGATCAGCTGATAGAAAACTAATTCAGTTTACGAAGGTTTTTCACTTTGATGTGCATTTACTTCAGTATTAGAGTCTATTAAGCTTAATAGGAAATCAAAAAAATAATCTAATCGCTCTGCAAAGATAACTTGAATACTTTTCTGTTTTTTAAGTTGAATTTTTATGTCACAGCTGATGTCAGTAGCAATTTAGAAAAAAACATCTGAATCGTTCAAAAAATTATCGAAGAAACGGATGTTGGGTAAACGCTTTTCGATAGGTTCTTGAACGTGCCCAATGAGTTCATTCTAACACGAAGAGTTCTTGCACTAAAAAAAATACAACCCCATTTCACAAAGTAACAAGTAAGCCAACACCTCTTCTGGACAAATATACCTAATTGAAAGGTTTTAAGACTCTTGCATCAACTTTAACCTTAACCTTTAAAACAAACTATGACCGAAGCATTACCCCAGTTCAGGTAAACCACACAAGAGAGTGCGGCCATTCATGAACCGAATTTGACCACAACCCACTTTTGTTATTTATAATCCTTTCAAGGAACATATACACGAAACCGTAAACCCTTTGTTGTACTCAACATTGAAGCATATTCTATAGAGTAACCAGAATTTACACTTTATGAGTACAGTGCTAAGCTAGAAATCTTACAACCACAATATACCATCATTCATCATGGCATGGCGGGCTGAGTACAGTACAATGTACTGCATTCTTATACGTGTAATATTGTGGTTGTCGGTTGCATTCGGAGTATGTTTATGCCTGTGTAATGTGGAATGATAAGCTTCTGGAATACTGCCCCACATTGATAACATAACGTAGCAACTTGCAACAACAACGCAAACATATGATAAAATACAACAAAAGGAAGTTTGTGTTAGAAATTCAAGTCAACCCAATGAGGTTGTTAATACTATTTCAACACTCACCCTATCCAAAAACCTCAAATATAATACCTTACAGCAATGAATGGCCAATGGCCAGTTCAACACAAAACAGTTATGCTCGTACATAGTCCGTAGCTATATTTGGTAGCATGTCAAAACCGTAAAACAGTTTGACTAGCCATTTTCGATATTGTATATTGTATTGTTTCGTGGAAGCGAAGTAGAGAGACTTATTATTCACTGCCATTTAGCCAAATGTAACTGAACATTATACCATTAAAGCACCTTGCATATTATCGTTACACACATTACACCGTTAGCGTGTATAGCATGCATTGACTTTCCTTTCACTATACAACAATTATTATATAGTTGACGGTTTAATATTGCTGTGAATGGCCAAAATTAGTCATTGAACATCAATATAAACTGTGGTGAAACAGAATGTTACACCGAATAGTAACACGATAGAAATGGGCATAAGCTTGTGTCATTTACAGGAAAACGAGAAACAATAAAGTGCTAACGACTAAATTATATTTGAATTTTGCATTTATAGTGGTAATGGACGGTGTATAGTGAATCTAAGCTGCTGTAAAGTTGAACCATTTGTTCCGTTTTGGAAAATGGCTTTTTGAAATTGCCGCCTGTTTAAGACTTTGCATTATTGATTGTCTCATCGTTTAGAAGCTCCATTAGTATTTCAGTCTTTTGCTGTACTAAATATAATCGAGGAGTTATGAGCTGTTTATTATTTATTATGGGGCATTGGAACTTGTTGGAATTGGAATTGGTTGGCGCACGTAGTGTAGTTTCATAAATGGAACTACTTATTTGGTTAGAATAAAATTTAGGACACCATTGCTTTTTTTGTATGGCAGTTTTGAATTTTGAACTCTATTTGTGATGTGGGACCACTTTGAGTGTAACTGTTGGGAAAGTAAGGTTAGTTTTAAGGTAAAAACTCTTTTTGGTGTTATTGTAATTGTTAATGCAAAACTTTATGACATGTGAAATGTTGGTTATCGGGAGAACGGCCAAGCTTAAGGTGCTGTCTTTTCGTGGAGTTTTAATTTAGCGTTTTATTTTTAATCTGCAAAAAGTCCAATTGATTGATTGAATATTGACGAATAGGTTTTGATAGCCCAGGCCAACAAGCTAAAGAGTTTTCCAATACCGAGCTTAGTTGTAGACGGTCTTTAAAAGGCCGAGCTCTGTGCACGGCTATGAACTAACAGCTTCAGGTTTCCGTTACTTTTTCAATGTCAGCGGCAATGCTCTCGGCTGATAAAATAAGATGACTGAGTTCGACCCCGTATTTATTTATTCATTACTTATTTCCTTACAGAAGAGGTACGTACAATTAGATTATCTTCTATAGTACTAATGTAAATGACTTTAGATTTTTCCAAGACTTAAAAGTATGCCATTTGCAATAAACTAATCATTAGGTCTTCATTGGTTAGGAGACAAAACTAATCAAGCTGATGGAAAGACCTGGCTAGAGAAAGTTGAACGTTAACTGCATATAGATGAACAGAAGCATGCAAACACAGCAAGATGGTAGATAGATTGATAAACGTACTAAAGAGTATCGGACCAAGAACTTATCCCTGCGGAGCTTCTTAGATAACATGTTTAGGTTAGGTTAGGTTGAATGGGGGGTGCAGCCACAAGTGGCAACACCTCACTCGGATCTCAAGGATCCATTGTGCTCCCCGGGAAATCAGAGGATGAGGAAATGCGAGGATTGGAAAGGTAAATGGTTATTGTGGTAGGGAACTCCCACTGAACCATTTGGAGCCCTGAGTAAATTTCAGGACGTTGCTCAGTGGGAGACTTGAGATGTCGCCCAGTTCGTCGAAAAAGTATTCTCCAAGGGTTTTTTTCCGAGTGTTGGCCAAGCTAGGACACTCACAGAGGAAGTGGAATGATCCCTCCTCTGCCTCCTCATCTTGGCATCCTCTACATAAGTCGGATGTGCTAATGCCCATTCTCATCATGTGGGTACCCAACGAGTTGTGTCCCGTGAGAATGCCAATCAACAGAGAGAGCCGAGGTCTGCTTAGCTGGAGTAGAAATTCTGTTTTTTTCTTGGAAATATCTGGCCAAAGGTTTCTAGAGACTCGGCATGTTTCTAAAGATGACCACCTGTCATTGGCGGTTTTTAGAAAATTGTGTTTGATTCTGTTTTTTTCTTGCTCAAGTGGCCTTAGAACTAAGGTGTTCGTTTCGCTGGATTCGAGTGCGGACCCGATTTTAGCCAGCTTATCCGCCATTTCATTACCAATTATGTCATGATGTCCTGGAACCCAGGTTAAACTAACTGTGTTTGTTTCGCTGAGCAGTCTTAGGTTACTGCGACAGCTGTCTACTAGTCTGGATTTTGTGATAATGGATGAGATAGCTTTAATGGCCGCTTGACTGTCTATAAAGAAGTCAATATTTTTGTTGATCAGGTTTTGCGTAGCTAAGTGCTTCGCGGCTTCGCACACTGCAAGTACTTCTGCCTGAAAGACACTGCAGAAGTCGGGAAGCTTTATTGATCTATTCATGGTGGGGTAGTCTGAGAAGATACCTGACCCTACCCCTTCGTCCGTTTTGGAACCATCTGTGAAGAAAGATAACATGTTTACCTGTTGATCTCTTATCAGCAGATACTGAATCTGTTAATAGCTTGCCCGACCACTATTCTCTTCAAGACTCCTTTCTGTTGGAAGACTTTAATAAAACATCGTGTTAAGAACAATTTGCTTCTTTCCGTCTTGTTGTTCCTGACTATGGTCTCAGGTATTTCAGGAGAACATTTTTACTTGAAGCAAATTTTTCAAATAGTTTCCAAATCGATTTCTCAGTAGTAGATAATCAAATGACAGTATCAAAAGCCATTCAAAGTGATAATCTTTTTGGAGAATAAAAAGAAATACATACAACACATCCGAAATCATTTGCTCAGCTCCTTCCGAAAAAGAAAGTTTTCATTTAAAGTTCTTCCCTTGACATAAAGTGAATGTGTATTTTGTCGGTTTTGTCGTTGACATCTACCTAACCTATGATGCCCTTAAGATAGACAGATAAACTGTATCCATATCACCAAGTACCCTCATGCTGCACAGTAAATGTTCAGAATGCAATTTTAAGACCTAGCACAAGCCAACATATATGTATATAGTCAAACTCACATACTCAAACATATACCAAGTTAACCACAAAAGTACATTAAGCCAACCAACAAAGAAAAGATAATCAAAACGAGTAATCAACTTTCAAAACAGGAAAACAAAGAGACCAAGAGAGAGATCCTTTTTGGGGCCAGTTGCAACAACTATGTCTAACCTATGGATACCTAGAGATCCTATCGTTTCTGTGCCTTGATGTCATTAGATACAAAACAATAGACAGACATATACTCCAACGAAAAACTGAGTACCACAATCTCTTGAGTAAAACGTTTTGTGGGAATCTAGAGAGAGAGAAGAATTTTTTTTTTTTTCGGTAATAGAATTTTAAACAAGATTGGATTATTTTGGTCATTTGGAAATGGAACCCATTAATGTGCAACTCTCCAAGGTTTAATAATGATATGGAAAGGGGCAGATTTAAGTTAATTAGAAATTAGCCCGGAACTTACTATAATAATAGAGACCAACTTCTGTTATATGTGGCTAAACATTCTAAGATGTTGGTATGTGTTTGCTTGTGGGAGATGCTTTCAGTTTATATTAACTCAATAAAAGGAATATCTTAACATATTTGGTAAATTTGTGCAAAGTTTGAGTTTTGCTTTGTTATGCTCGTATACTTGGTTTTGAACATGTGTAAATATCCACCCAAAGGAGAGGATTTATGTGATGAATTCCTTGACTTTACTTAACAATTAATGTGCACAGAAACATATGTAGGTGATGATATCTGAATAATCAGGACTTTATATTGATCCATTTTCATTTATTTGTAATAGAATTTCTTTGGTTTAGAAGAAGTTGTGTCTTGAGATAAAATTTTTGTAAATCAAGGCATAACAACTAATAGAGAGTAGGACCTGGACCTGGCTACGTTTTTCTGCCGCTTCCAAGCGGCATAGTGAGTAACGATTTTCCATGGATAAGTTTTAATTCTCGAGGACCTGCAAATTCGTCGTGATAAAAGTCCGAAGCGACCCTCTTTTCTCACTAGGTATTAAAAACAAACTCTATCTATCTTTAGGAGCGATACCTGAGGGATAATGGTCGATAAAGCGAGTTAGTAGAGTAAGATGCCCGAAATCCAACTGCTAGAATGGTGAACAGTTTGGCCCCTGTAGTCCGTGGCGTAAGATTTTGCATGTCTGCCTGTTAATTGAGAAGTTTGAGGTTCGAATCCCATCAAAAACATAAAACTTTTTTTTTCCACGGGTATCGCCCTTCGCGAGGATTTGACTATTCCTCCGAGAGTAAAACATTGCTATGAGAAGAGCTTTCTCACTTCGCAGTTCAGGTTCGGCATAAAATTTTAGGTCCTTGGAATGCGTTAGGCCCCGAGGTTTTTACAGCTTTATTGCGCTATCCTACTTATGTTTTTACAATTCAAACTCTTAATTTGAAAGCTTTAAATCCCTTCTTTAAATTATATTGAGTAAAGTTTAGGTTATATTTTGTATTGAGCTGCGAAAAATCCGATCTTCTTCGAACAGCGGGAAATTTTGTCTTTTATCGAAAAAGCCTCTGCCAACGTTATCGAAAAAGCCGCTGTCATTTTTTTCAGTTCGGTTTCTTATGTCGCTTTCCATTGCATAAAAAGAAGAGTCTATGAGCGTTACGAAGCATTCTCAAAGTGACCGTCACTTCTCGATTTGAAATTAGAATCAACTCAAGAAGCACTAGCCCATGTTATTCTAATGTCAAAATGAAAATTTTGCTAGAGGAATATTTTTTTATGAGTCATAGATGTTTCACTTACGCAATGACAACACCTTAAACTGATTAGAAGCACTAAATGGACTAAAGCTTCATCTCACAAACAACTTAAGTGAAGAAAACTTACAGGGGCATATGAGCATTCTACAGGTGCTCCCAATACTGGTATCGCCTGAGGCTCACTCTTCGGTCTTTATGCCTAGACACATAATGTTACACCACCGTTTTGAAGTATAATCTTTCCTATAATCGCTGAGCATGGAAGAACCCTATAATTCTAACAAGTAACTTCCAATACATTTAGTCCACATATGACGGTTCAAAAACTAACAACGGTGTAGGTGCAGGGATTTTCGGTCCCAACTTCACATCATCCATATCCCTTGGTATAACAACAACTATCTTTTAAGCAGAGGCAATAGCTTTTGAATTCTGTGTTAGGGAATGCATTAGAAGATCACGCATCCTAATTTGCTCTGACAGTCAGGCAGCCCTGAAGTCATTGTCCTTAACCAAAATTGGATCCAAACTAGTTTCGAACTGTCGGACATGTCTATTTCAATATCTTTCCTGGGTGCCTGGACATGAAGGTGTACAGGGTAACGAAGAGGCTGACCGCCTAGCTAGACTTGAATCTCAATCCCAATTCAAAAGCCCGGAACCCTACTGCGGTCTCCCGCAATCAGTAGCATTAAACGCGAACTGGTTACTTGGGAACGGCAGAGCATGATCCACACCTGGAACAACTCTAATGTCCACCGCGAGTCAAAACTATTCATCGACTTATCTCAAAGAAGTAAGAAAGATATTCTTGACATGAGCAAACGTGACGCAAAGTTGCTTAAGGACTTCCTCACTGGACACTGCTCTTTCAGATATCATTTTAAAAACATGGGCATCAGCCAGGATGACACATGCCGTCCCTGTTTCGAAGATACAGAAACTGCTGAACACATTTCATGTGAATGCCCTGACATAGCCAGATCCAGGCTAAAGAGAAATATTCAATAAAGGATTCACTAGTCCTCTTGATATAAGAAACACCCCTTCTTCGAATATTCTTAGGTTCATACATAACCTCAACTTCGAATGAACAACTCTTACGTGTTTAAACCTAAGGGAACAGCACAAAAGATCTGTCAGGTCAACGTGCTAGTAATGGTGTATTGCTTTCGACCTATTCAATTAAAAAAAAACCATTAGAAACTATTTTTGGTGTTCCATAAGTTTTAAAATTAGTTCTTTCCCGAGGGAAATCAATGAAAAACGACATTAGCTTTCAGCCGGTATTAATTAAACTTTGAATCACTTTTCAGTGCTGCCAGGTTCGGATACTCGATGCACCAATCAGGAGTTTCCTCAAAAACTCTCTCCAAATCAGCTGTTTTCTGCAATTGAAATTCTATTTTCCACAGGATGTCCTTTGAGATTGTGGACTAATACTTAAAAGTTTAAAATTGAAAAATAGATTTTTTTTAAGGTTGGGGTTTTTAACATTTCGGCCAAAAGATTTTTTTTTTCAAGTAAAACAATTCGATGGGAAATTTAGTTCGCTACACAAAGTTTCTCGCCGGTTTTTTCCTTCTCAATCAAACCACTGACCGATACCATCAATAAAAACTCACCGTTTAGTTAGTTTTTAAAGACAATTTACTCCCCACCAATGGAGAGGGGGAGTCAACATAACTATTAGTTAAATTTTAAATAAAGCTTTTGTTGTCGATGTCGGTCTCAAATAACGATATCTATTGTTAAATCAACAAAATGTGATATAAAAGACCCAATGCTCATAAAATCACAATTCTTAACAAATGCGGCTGAAAAAAAAACAACTGGGTAATCCAATCCAATACTAATTCAATGAAATGACGGTGATTCGATATTTGAAAATTCCATTCAAATTTTATGAATATAAACCCATGGTTTCATAATATTGATACAGAATTCAAATATATGTCCCAACAATCCAATTTCGCTATAATAACTTGCTTTTTTTCCAACAGAAATGTCACCACAATTTTTTTTTCTCATGTCACCTACAGCCAGCCAAATGCAATGCAAACTTTCATCGAATATTGCATAGGTGATTATATGTTTCACTGTCCAATGCAGCCAACTAAGCTTAATGGTATCGAATTAAACTTTCCACACACTATACGTGTCACATTCACAATGTGCACTCTTGTGCAGTCCTCATATAATGTATCGACTCAATTTGGTAACGGTCGATAGAACTTAAATGGATTTACAACCTTTTTTTTCTATTTTTGTTGTTGTTTTGCTTTGGTTGGCTTGCATTTTTGTATACCACCTTTTGTCATAATTTGGGCCTGGGTTATTGTTCAAACCCATCACAGCCATCATATTATTGTGGAATTCGTTTGGGTATTTATTCTTGTTTGGCATATTTTAAAAATTCCCCACACGTTCGTTGGTCTCATTTTGGAAGTTCAGTTGGCTCGCTTATGGTGATGTGATGAGCAATATTATCATCACCTCTGGCGCACTGTGGAGAGTCATCGATCCAAAACTGCAACCAAAACCACAAACCAATTACTGCAATACACTACTACACGCCTTATCTGTGAGAGTGTACGTATATATTCAACCACTATTGTCTAAGTCCTCGGTTAGCCTATTATTCTTTTATTTGTTTTTATTGAATTTTCTTCCTAATCACCGATCACTCACAGTAATTAAATGACCTAGAAAAATAGTAGAAAAGTTTTCTTCTTTCCTCCTATCCTGTCAACAGAGGGATATACTCGTATAAAGTTAAACAAAACTTATATTTCTTGCAAGTTGTTCTCAAATGTACCCTGGTGTGACTCTTGTATAAGGACTATCATCATAATGATGATGATGGGGGTGGACACTTGACTTAAAGCAATCAAACAAATACACAGATACAGTTACAGAAACCCTGTGTGTTTGCGGATAATCACTTTTAATGATCCACATAATTAGGCTAAGACGTGGTTGGAACTGTTGATGATGTTCATGTTGATGTTGTCGGTGTGGTGAGGTTGACGGATTTAATTAAAAATTCAAACTGTCGTTAGAATAATTATTATTTCTACTAAAGTGGATTATGCAGTAGGGGGTGGTTTGAACATTTAATAATTACACTGAAAATAGTGTTCACATCTCTTAATACTTGTTTAATGTGGAGGAAGTTTCAAAATCATTTTCAACGAGTTCATTGGACTTTTGACAGCGCTTTGAATGAAGTTCCATCTTTGAAGAACAAGTAGTAGAATTTTTCTATCCAGACTAAGTTCGTTGGCATAAGTCGAAATTGGGTGAAGATGAAAACTAGGCACTAAGAACGTTTACGCTGACAAATATGTAGCGTAAGGCCTCTTCCTGTACAAGACCATCGGTGCTTTAAGACTTTCGTTGTAGATGAAGAAAAAGTTTTGCTACTTAGCTTTACCCTTTGATTGCCTCAACAACTACAAAACTCACACTGATTTTTCAAAAATATCAATAATCACTTAAAACTTGAACTGAAAACTTCAACAATAATTTAACACTCCCTTTTGGCGCTGTAGTCCCTTATTTTTCAAATCTACAAAAGCGAATATTTTCACCAAGTTGGCAGCAAACATACGTCATCCGCCACAATGCCACAGAACTTTTATTCGTTTTTCCTCTTTTTTTAAAAAAAAGAAAAAATCTGTAACGATGACGGCGAATAGTGATGGCTATAGCAATGGCTACGCAACGCGATATGAAACAAAACATGAAATACAAATAAAACAATAAAAAAAAGTCTGCCATCGATATCAGGCATCAATCAACCATAAATTAACAATCGTTATTTATTTACCCCGGTACAACTGACGATGATGATGATGGAAATGACGATAAAACATCTACAATAGTGGCACAATAATAGCTTTTGAATAAAATTTAAAACAATACTCATAAAAAATATTTATATCCTGGGATATTCATAACAAGGCCATGGCAGGGATTGCAGAAATGTTATGACGGAGTATGGCGGGTGAAAGTTTCAAAAGCTCGTTGAATTGATTATTTGTACCAAACTGAAGAGTCATTTGTTGAAAGCAAAATAAAATAAAACAAATTGGACTCGAGTAGAGAAATACTTCGTGTACAGAAGAACCACTTGAGTTTGGCGGTGCAAAGTTGAGAAATTATTACTGATACTGGAGTAATTTAATGGTGTTTATTCACGATTAGTGTGTTGATGAATGGAAACTTTGCTTAGTTTTTATTGTTCACCATATAATTAACACCAAACGATTAGATAAGGGAGAGGCCACTCTGTAATTCGACTACCGCCAGATGATGATGACGTTTCGACAAGAGGTGCGTTTCGGTCGCAAATAAGCAATTCCTAAATTCTTCAGCTCAGAAATGCATACAAAAACAATCAATGGGTGCGTTTTTTTATGCAACCAAGCAAATCAGCTCAGAAATACACATTACTACTGAACAGAAAAACAAATTAATACTGAGCACTTTAAACTCAGTAAGTTGCTGAGATAGAAGTAAAAGCATCCTCAAAATGTTGGTGGCACACAATCAGCCCTATCACAGATTCCATCGTAGAAAACTTCCACACGGAAAGCTAAGTTACGAACTACGAAAATTTGTGATCGAATCCGAATGGAATCGAAGAAAGCATTTCCAGTTGCCACACTAAATACCGCCATGCTAGTTATCGAAATCAGCTGTTTTACGCCAAATGTGCAAGATCATTCACATTTTTCTGCAAAACACAACTTTTTTCGTATACAAAGACGACGATTTTACATTCCACTTGAATTTGGTGATACCGAATCTACGAATTTCGAAATTCGTTCCACTCCGAATGGACTATGTGATAGTTACATCGGGAAACTTAGACTTTTTTCAATTACGATGGAATCTGTAATTTGGCTGAATAGCTTTATAGTAAAGCATTATTTCAGTTTAATTTATTTTTGAAATACTCAAACTCGAAAAATAAAAAAAAGAATCACTTCATGTCGCATCACCATTGCTGTTGCAAAAGAGGGATTTTTCATCGAATGGAAATTAGCGGAGAAGCAAACCAAGAAAGGAAATTAGAGCTTCACACAACTCATGTTTTTTCAATCAACAGTTGCGTTTTTGTGGCATCTCAGCAAGCATATAATCAGCACACATCAAAAAACAGCTATACTCATTTAACTTCTCAGCAAAAAATATGATGACAGATTTATCTGGGTGGTGCCTGTAAGTAAACAAATATCCTACTACTGGTTTATATCTCTGCAAATAGATACATAGTCGATGTCCTTACCGATTAGTCACATGTGAATGAAAAATCAAACGAAATGATCCTCCCTTAAATTTCGAGTTTGAGTATTTGGGAAATAATTTCACCGTTATTACTTGCCTATGATGCTATTAAGTGCCACCTACATTTTCAGGTGTCTGTCACTGTTATCTCAGTAGTTTGCTGAGTTTAATTCGAAACTTTAAAGTGCTCAGTAATTGATTTGTTTTCATATTCAGTGCTAATGTGCTATGCTTTGCTGAGCTGATCATTGGATTACTGAGTTGCGACATAACGCACCCAACAACAACCATTATTTGTGGTCGAAAATCATCATCAGGATGGTTATACAGCTTAAGTATTTATTTTTTAACTGAAACACTGCACAGGTGTTCTTTCATTGATCAGGACAAAACCTTTCAGTCAACAAGAATGGCGACATTTACTTTTTAGCTGATGTCATGGAGAATCGAATCGTTTGGATGGACGCCCGCCGGCCGATTCGATCGTATTCGGGAGGAAAAAAACAATTATCTTCTACCAGAACAACGCCAAAATAACAAAACTGCTCAAATAAAACAGACAATATCGCGCCTACATTCAACAAATTTTCCAACTTAAGTCCTAGGCCCTTATTGCGAGTGTCGCCCAACATTCGATGCGACAAGGGTCGACAGCTTCGATAAATTTTCCTTTTGGTATTGCGTATCTCTATCGACAAGGATTTCTGTTACTGAGAATAATGAAAGTAGTTCATTGTGAATGAATCCTATAATTTGACATTTGAGTTAGTTTCAGTGATAGTCGAACGCAAAAATACAGACGATAACGACCGAATTCAAAATTGAAAGTATCGAACAATAAGAATACGCAATACCGAATTTAATTTTCGATTTTCGACTATCGACAATCGTCGTGTAATCGACAGTCAAACGACACTCGCAATAAGGGCCCTAGTTCGATTGCTTCCAAAACTTCTATTCTTTTTTCTTAAAATATAAGAAATGGTTCGTTTGTAACAACTTTGAGTAGAATAAAGAATTTACCTTTGAAACCGAATCACATATGTATCGAGCAAAAAGAGAGTCCGGTTTTTTCCAACACAACACTCCTATCACATCACAACTTTCCATTCAATACTCATATTTTAATGAGGTTCTCAGCCGGGCCCGCACAGATTCCGTAACCTCGGCAGAGCCCAGGAGTCGAATTACCGCATCAGTGATCGAGTGAGTGAGTACAATTTTTCTTTCAAAATTCGCTCTATATTACACAACATCAGTCTACTGTTCATTTATCGACTTCAATTAGTTCAAATACTAGTGCAAGGATCAAATTATGGTACTAAAGTGCTCGATAATGCGAGAAGTAATGCCAAAAACATATTATTCAGTCTTACTCGATCACGCGTGCGGTTATTCGGCCTCAGATTCCGAAACTTTTCGGTCGAAAGATTGTTTCATGTCATCTCGCTTTAAGCGGTTGATGGTAAGGTATTTTGTTATCTTACAAGTTTCGATAACTTTTTCGAGAGTCTTAAACACGTTCGTATAAAATTTAAACGTTATGATAATCAAGGCCAAGCTACAACGCTGTGACACTGTCTGATGTTCTGTGGGAATGGAGCTTACTTACAACGGACATATTGACCCGGATTCGTATAGTTGAACTAATGTTTGAATGGCATCTGCATTGAAAATTAGTAAAAATGGATACCTAGACGTTTTTAACTCCAATTTATGAAAAAACAAACGTTGAACAAAAGGTTAAGTTGAAAAAATTTCTACTTCAGTTGGGTTTTAAAAACCGAATACATAGCCATGTTATGTTGTAGCAATTTCAATTACATTTTTATTTAAAAACATTTACATATATGTACATATATAATTATTTACTGGCACACATCATCCTTATTGCCACTTTATATTAATTATTTCATTCGATAAATGTGCCATCGACAAGGACGACCAACGGATGCGACGTAAACTTCCAGCAATCATAACATAATTACGATGGTAAGAACATTTATGACCATTTTTCAATCAATGTTTTCCTTCCATCCAATTGAGTAAACAGTGTTACTATTAATCATATCTCACTCTGTCATTTTGTAATTATGGCCTTTAATTGATAAATGTAGTAATTATTTTTGTTTTTCACAAATGACCAATTTTATTCATGAATGAATGTTCTTTATTTTTTGGGTTTTTTGTTTGTCAATAACGTAATCCGAATTATGTATAACGGACACAAAAGCCTATTGTAGCGTAGATGTATAATAAAAGTTATTTGGAAAAATACATATGAAATAAGGCTATTCAACATAACAATCAATTCAAAAATGTAGGTATTCACTATTCATTACTCAGCCAGTAAGTTCTTTTTTTGTTGTTTTGACTAAATTTTATCAATTCAAATCATTTATAAGAAACTAGCTGAGCTGCCCGGCTTTGCTCGGGTCTGTAGTTTTAAGGTTGCCGTTCTCGTTTTTCCTTTTCCGTGGGAATTTGGGGATGCAATAAAATCTTTTTTACTGTGGGACTATGTGGCATCTTAATGCTGAAAGAATTTTTTAAATCTGTCCAGTAGTTCCTTAGTTTCCGTTCCCATTCCATTCCTGTTGGAATCTTCCGTTCCCGTGGAAATATGTGAATAAAATATTATTCTATATCACTGAGGGATAATTTTACATCCTAGAGTAGAAAGAATTTTTGAGATCGGTCAAGTAACTTTAATGTTCCCGTTCTCGTTCCTGTTTCTGATCCTGTCGGATTATAGGGATGAAAAATAAAGCCTAAGTTACTGACAAAGGGTAAAGGGGGATAATGTAGCACCCCTAATGTTGAAAGAGTTTTTGAAATCTATCCAGTAGTTTCTGAGTTTCCGTTCCCAACCCCGTTCCTGTGGGAATCTTCTGTTCCCATGGCAATAAGTGAATGAAATATAAGTCTTTGCCACTGAAAGATGATGTAACATCCCAGAGTGGAAAGACTTTTTGAAATCGGTCCAGTACCTTCTAAGTTTCCGTTCCCAACCCCGTTCCTGTGGGACCTTCCGTTCCCATGGAAATATATGAATGAAATGTAAGGCTATGTCACTGAGGGATAATGTAACTTCCTGGAGTTGAAAGAATTTTTGAAATCGGTCAAGTAACTTTATGGTTCCCGTTCTCGTTCCCGTTTCTGTTCCTGTGGGATTATAGGGATGAAATACAGTTATAGTTACTGATGAAAGGAGATAATGTAGCACCCCTAGTGCTGAAAGAATTTTTGAAATTTGTATAGAAATTTCTAGTTTTATGTTCCCAACCCCGTTCCTGTGGGAATATGGGGATCAAACCTTGACAGGAACCATCTCTGGACTAAAATATGTCTACGCTGAAAATTTCATAAAAATCCGTTGGGTGGTTTAGGAGCTTACCCCGGACATACATACATACATACATACATACATCTTATTTTATATATATAGATTAATGAGCTAAAAAAAAATTTAACAAGAATAATTGTCAGTTAACAGACAAATTCAATGGGGCACTAAATGGAACACTAGTTGCCCAACAAGCACACCTATGAATACAATGATACGTTAATTTGAACCGACTATCATTGGAATGCGTTCCTCAAAGGGTTTTTAGCTCGGGAACTGAAACAAGAACAGAGACAAAAGTATGAGTCTTTTTTATTGGACCCTGAGATGAGAACAGCGGACACACTGTTTGCGTTCAGACTTACTTATCAGATTCGTCGTCCAACATTATGACTGATTCGTCCAACTTCAAAATTTTCAAAAATATTTGAAAACAATCTACCAAGTTGGACAAGCGGTCGTCTGAGGGTTCACATTATCCAACATTGTTCGTCCAATCTAATGTCTGTCCAACTAATTGTACGGTGTGGGGCGTGGACTCCGCTGATAACAACCGATGCCAAAAATATCGAGCTATACACATAAGTTCGTGTTCTTACCAAAAACGAAACAAAAAAAAAACAGTTGGAGCATGAAAACGAGTATAAAAATGTTTCACAAATCGCTAAAAAGCACCAACGAGAATCTAAAAACATTTTAAAAATTCAAAAGAAAACTTCTTGAATTGATGAGAAATAAAAAAAAAAATGTTGTCCTTCACGAGAGAATGTTCGAATTGCTTTCCAAACTGTAATTAAGACACAAATCCTGCAAATTCATTTAAACAAACCAAAATCCTTTTTGTAATTACTCCTAATTTGGTGTTTTTATGCAGAAACAGAGGCCCACTATGTAACTCGATTCTAAAATAAAAGTGCTCGGATGTCAAGAACTTCTTCTCCGTACTTCTTAAGGACTTCAGAAGAGAGCAATTATTGTAAGAATTCAAATTGGATTCCAATTTCATTCTTATTGGCATTCAAATGTAGAATCAAAAATAACTTTTGAATGATTCGAAAGTAGAAAAGAGTTCTTGCTTCTTGGTCCACAGCACGAGTCTCAAAGCATTAAGATATTCAAAAATTGCAAAGGCTGTTTTAAAACATTTTCGTTCCATCCGTGAAATGCTTTAAACTTAAATTAACCATTGAAAATTTGAATACGAAAAAGCTTTTGGAAAGATTTAATTTTCGGATCCAATGAGATAGTAGGTTTTCTGTGGTAGGGCGGCCGTGGTGCAGTGGTAGAGTGCTCAGTAGATAGGTCGGATGCGTGGGTTCGAATCCCGCTCTGGGCATCTACTTTTCTTTCAGCCTCCCAGTTTCATTTGGACGCCGCCCTTGAGGTTATTTGTGAAATTACAAACACCTTATTTCCATCTACTGCACCACAAAAAAGTGAAGGCTGCTACCCTGGTAGTACAATGGACCGGATATTAGGTCTGAGTGCTCCAGATTAGCATAAGCCTCCTCTTTCATTCACACATTTGCATGGAGCCATTCTCCTAATTCATAATCGTTTAAGATCGTGGCCAACGCTGTGTTGGGTTTCGTTTCTTTTTGCTTCGCGTTTCGCAATTCGTAATATGGGCACTGAGTTGGAAGTGTCGATTACCGCTGTTGTAACACTGTAATGCGTGAAACTTGACTAAAAGTCATGTTAAAACGTTCGATTCGCATTGATAAAGTTTGGCAATAATGACTTCACTCTGCTTTATTCTAAGAGAATTGTGTGAGTTGTTCACCGACCAAAAGCTTTTTCCTAGCTTCGTTCAAACGACATTTCGTCCGGAAAGTCTGGCACTTCATTTTTCGTCAATCATGAAAAACATTTGGTGCTACATATACCTAATCGAGCCTTAAAGCCCATCAAGAAACACTCTAGCAAATCCTACGGACACAATGTTCGTTTATAAATTGATTTTCATAGAAAATACATAGACACCACAAAGGACTTCGGTAAAAATAAATTCAAATAAACAAAAACTTCAATTCAGCTTATTGGAATATAAAATAAAATATATTTTTATTTTATCTACTAATGCTATTGTTGTTCTCTTTCTTTTTCTTTAACTTTTATTACATACAAATTACAATATAATCACCAGTTTATATTTAATAATACAAAGTTTTGTATTGTGTAGCGCAAACGTTAAACGTACTACCATCTAATACAACACTTTTTAAACAAAAATATAATTTTAAGTTTCTCTAGCTTTACATAAGATTCACTAAAATCAATAATACAATTTGAGATAAGTAAAATGGTTAGTGATATGGAGAGACGATTTTGTGTTCTACCACCAACAAAATAATGACTTTGTTTTAAACTAAAACAGAAACAAGGATAATTTTTTAAATTAAAAATGAAAATTAAATGAAAAACCCAAAATCGTCCACATTAAGAAGAGATTCGTGTGCATACCACCGTCTATTATCTGACAGCTTCCTCCACTACATATTTAGCCGTTGTGACGAAATTTTTCTCAGATTCTGTAACGTTGATGGAAGAACGTTCTTCTTCGTTGAAAAATGAGTTCTGGCGGACGATGGTATTAATACTTCCCTCTTCGGAGATATCGTCAAAAGGAGGTGGTGGCGTCGAAGATCTGGATGGATGATAACGATCTTTAGGAATAGCCCCACCGGAACTACCTCCTCCACCGCCGCCACCAGTGAGTGAAGACGCTCGCAGCGTTGTCGACCGCATAATTATAGTATTGTTACTGGTTGTGCTGACTTTTCGTTTGGATGGGGAATGCTTCAGTGGAAATGTGGGGGTCTTTTTAAATACAGTTTTACTCATAAAGTCCTGGAAACGCTGCGCATAGAACGAAGGTCGACAAACCGATACCGTATCTCCATCGTAGATAATGCTTTTGAATGTGTGTTCGAGTTTCTTTTTCAAACGATACGACTGCAGAATGTCAATAATACCGATGTACAAAAGAAGACGTTCATCGTTCTCACTTCTTGCTGGTATGCCACCCGAAGGCACGTCTTCTTCTTCGTCTATTGTTTCGTCAATCTCCACTTGTATACTCTCCATTGCTGTCGAATGGGCGACCAGTCGTTGGCGATTCATTGATCTACTGCGATTTAGAGCCGTAGCGCCTGCGGTACGGTCGCGTTCGATCTGTGCTATACCCTGATCGGCTTCGGGGGCGTCTTCCATGCAAACTTCTTCGGTACGTTGAAGCTTCAGTCGTGCATTTTTTATTCTCTCTTCTTTGCGCTCTTTGAGGGCCAGGTCTAGATTATGAATACCGACAAGTAATGAGTAGTCCATAATCTGAAATGACTCCAGCACCATACAGTCCCTTTGTATTGTTTTGATAAGCGCATTGTACTTGTCTGTCTCGAGAAATATCCCATTCGGATGGTGTTCCTTAAAATCCAAGTCTTTGTAGGTGGGCGATGGTTTACTTCTTTCTGTTTTCGAAGCTTTTCGCCCAAATGTCGATCCTTTTAAATCGTATTTTAAATGCATTTTCACATCCGACGGCAGCAGATTGTTCATCGCCACCAACCGCACATTTTTACTATTGCACTGGAAGCAATACAATCCGAAGAACTTTGGCAAAAGTGTCCGCGGATTTTGACTCAAGTTCATGTAGTAGCCAGGAAGTAGTTTCTGTAGGAATTCGCCCTCTTTGTGCTGGACAGTCTTGATAATAAACTCATCGTCATCTGTCAGATAAAATATAGAACCCGAAGCACCGGGATTCGACAGCTCGCGCAGTGGTGATGCACACATGGACATAAGGAAATCGTCAGGAGCTATTGCAAATAAATTTCTAAAATAACGGAATGCTATTGGTGCATATACTTTAAATCTAAATTCGCTATAATGATGAGCGGGTGTTATATTCGATCCATCTGGGGGGAAATTTATACTCTCAAGCTCCCAGAAGTCATTCATGAGCAGATCTCGCTTTGGCTTCGATGCTAAACTGCCGACCGTGTGTTGAATGCCAAGCTGTATAGATCCCATGATCTGTGAGCTGTGAATTTTCTTGTAAGTTATCTCACCACCTTCAATTACTCGCCGATGGCCTATTTTTCGTTCATATTTTCCGCCGCCACTTACACTCGGACGGTATGTGTTCGATGCAGTCGTATCAAGTGTCGAGATGCCAATGTCGACCGTGGAAATCTTAGTGATGTCGTTTTTTGCTTGTTTGGAAGTTGTCGCTATGGGAACATCACTCGTCCGTTTAATTTCATTGTCATCACCTGATGATGGTGGTGTCGTGGGACGTCTTACTAGCGAAATCATTTCGATTTTGTTGATTGCATCGGCTGTAGACATTTTTTTTTCTTTTTTTTTTTGCTGTCGTTGCTGCCCGGTTTGAATGGTGTTTAAGTTATTAACTTGCGGCAGCGATAGTGAACGTTGATTGGCTTTTTAATTTTGTCACACGCGTTCTACAAAAGAAGAAACCATGAAAAATGCATTTTAGGAAAAAAGTTCACTTCCTGTTGTAAGGTTTTTTTTTGTGTGAAAAGAGCAGGATAAGATAACTCTAGTGTTTTGTTTGCCAGAAATGCAGACTCAGAGATAATATTTATTTTGGGACTTAATTGAATCACCAACATGATTAAGGAAAGCATACAGCCCAATTTCATTGCATTCATTGGGTCTAAAATATTCAAATAGTCAACATTTTTAAATTGTCTGTCTGCATTGTAAATGAATTTGTCATCACAATAGGTGCTCATACCTCAGCAAATAATCTCAACTAAACCAAAACAATCTAAATGGAAAGCAAAACCATTTTCATGTTGAGTGAGCTATTCATTATCATTTAAATGAAATTTAGAGAAAGAATGGAAAAATTGGTCGCAAGTGGTGGTTGTGCATATTGTCAATTATTTTGCCTCTAGTTGCTGAAGGAACTTAGCTCAAGTCGGTAAATTTGCTTATAAATGTTCGCATTAAAAAAGATAACAGACAAGAGCCCAATTTCCATTGACGTTGTTCTTTGGTAGACAATGGAACACATAAATATGTGCCCACACACACGCAGACCATAACCACACACTCCACTCGGGGAGTAGGTCATTGTGGAGGATAGAAGGATAGGTTTGTACCTACATGGAGTGGCATAATTACTCGACAGTTTTATTTTATTGTTCTTTTTCTTTCTCTGCATTTTCATAACAATGGGCAAAAGCAATTGCGCATTCAGCCACGAATATAACAACATTGCCGACTACGACGTAGACAACGACGACAACCACGCCGACGACCACGACACGGCGATGGCATCAAGTGCATTTTTCGCAGTCTATTAAATAATGCTATGTGATACGCCCTTTTAGTCGGTCTTTTGTCTGATTTCACTCTGTACATACTCAGCTGAGCAATGCTGGGGCTGTATAGAGTGTGTGTTGTATTTTCGAGGACAATCACTGACTACTGACGTTTATCAGAACGGAAACGATGGCCAAACCATACGCGCTTGACCCATTAGAGTTGGAAATTCAACTGCATTTTCTGTATTTCGAATATGATGATGGCTTTCACTGGATTTTCTATAAGAGGATTTTCTACTTCTGTCTCTAGTGCGGTTGGAAATTTGTCTCTTATCTTTATTCTTAGCTTAAAGTGGGCAACGATCTTTTTTGAGAGAGTATGAGTATTTGAATGAGATTTTCAAAAACAAAGTGGATGGTCGGCTACCACAGTTTTATAATCGTTTGATTTTCGTGATAGCTGCGAGCTTATGGCAAATTTGACTTTCCAAGAAAAGGAATGCAAAAATGCCATCGATGAACAGGAAAACCTTAGAGAAGTCGTTTGCTAGAAGTGCGGATTAAGAGGATTCCATTACTCCATCACGTAGGCTCGTTGTGAGAAAAGCTGATTACTGATTCAAAACAAACAAAACGGCATATAATCCACGAATGAACGATTACCAAAATCATATTTGATGTTTCATAGTAGCAACTGCAAACTAAGGCTGCTTATCACAGCCGGTATCACAGCTTTTCAATGAATAACAGGAAAACTAACAGCAAAATCTGGGCATTGATGAGCTCTTAGGTTTTTAGGAGACTTTGATGTATAAACACATCCAAATTGAACCAGCAAATACCACTCTGTTCGAGGAATCATTGTAACTGGGACGGCAAGAAGGACTTCTTGGCTTACAAACCCATCCACGTTACAAAAAAACCAGTAGGCAAATTTTGCATAGAAGAATGGCGTAAAGGTTAAGAAAAATTTGTAATACGAAACGAAAACCTCACCTTGACTACACTGATTTTGAAGACGACTTCAACTCTATGACAACCAAACGCTTAACCATCTCAAGCTTACACAACATGTCGCGATCAAGTTTTTTTAGCCGAAGAAAACTAAAGAAGAACGAGTTTCCATTAGATATTCGGCCCTATCGAGGTAACCGTCGGAGCGGAATTCTCTCCGATCGGAGACATTTTACTTCGTGGTAGTTTTCCGATCGGACGATCCGATGTTCTCCGATAAGTTTTTGTTGCGGAAATTTTAGTTTTGGGAATGCAATGCATTGCCGCATTTGTGAAAAATTTCTTACGACGACAACTACTTCGAAGCAAAATTGAATCGCCAAAAAAGATGTTGCGGAGAAAACTCCGCTCCGACGGTTACCTCCATAGGGCCGATTAGAACTAAAGAACTCCCAAAGCATCGGCTCTCTTTAGAAAACAAAACAGTGTAGAAGTGATGCCAAAATGTTGCAAATTCGGTGATTTAGGTAACTGAATATGGATGCCAATGCTTTCAAATCGCTCTGACAGAAAATCGAGTCAAATCTTATCTCCGTTTGAGTGGTAATTACATGAAACCTAAAAATAATGAAGCTGATAATAGGGTAATCCGTTGAGGAATCAACTTGCCCTGAATGTCAAACTGAATGTTTTGTGAGGCCTGGATTAGTTTCAAATCCCCCAAAATGGCACAAGTATTTTGCTGAGACGACGCGAGTTCAAATAAAATACAGGGTTGTCAAATGGCGTCAAATGGCTTTCCCACTTTTTAAATTCGTAAATCCATAAAATCCATACAACTCAATGAACCGTAATATAATCAAGGGAACCGGGTCCAACCATGAGTAAAATTCACTAAAACTCCTGCACATTGTACAGATGTCAAAATATGGAATACACCAGCTTTTAATATCGAGAGAATAAGAAAAATACTTCAGACTACAGAATTGAGTTGGTTTTCAAAGGAAATTGGACAACTTTCTACCCCTATGATAAGCAAATAAGTTTGTAGAAGATCCAGGGCTCTACTCAGCAGGCAGTCCCAATAAATTCAGGGTCAGTATTCGACCTGCAAAAAACCTTTGAGTTTTAAAATCTGTGTTTACCGACCGCACTTAAAGCATTTCCCTAGATTTTCTTCTTCTTCCTTTTACGGCATTTCGACCATTGTGACCTGGAAGAGACCACAGAAATGCGTTCTTTTTTGTCTTCGATGTTACGCGATGTAACATCTGCTGACATTCGTCGTTCCTAAATGCAAAAAAGTTACGAAATGTAACATCGATGTTGTTCCTAAATGCAATGTTGAACTGTCAGAATGTTACGTTTCGTTACTTTTTCCAACTCGTCTCTGGAACTTGAGTTTGGCTTGGGATGTTAATCTGTCAATTTATTTTGGTTTTTCTTTCATTAATTTTTCAGAATTCTCTGAACATTCAATCTTGTTCATTTCAGAACTCTTTTCTCTTCATCAAAAACGAGTTTTCTTGTGCTGGGTTTACATTTTAAGAAATTCTTTAATTCTTTTTTTCACAGACCAATAAAATGTAACATCGAGTCGTTTCTAAATGAAATCATAATTTTGTAACAAAGTCGAACATACACAACTACAACGATGATTTTGACACTACAGCACAGCATCGAAAGCAAAAAAGAACACATTACAACTCCCACATTTACCTACTTTACACTAGTGATCAGCTCGCAGGGTGTGCCGGGTTGATATCAGATTGCGAGGGCAAACCTCACGGTTTTTGATTGTTCTATGTCTGTCTGGCCAACAAAATGCAGATTTCGTTGCATTTGTCTGTACCAGTACTTTTTAAAACAAAGTTTGAGAACTACTTTTCATTTTGAGATCGGGAATCGCTTAGAATAGGTTCGTGAAGTTATAAAATTAAAAAACTGTGAAATTTAAAATGATTTTTTTTTTCACTTCACAGGATCTCAGTTCGGGGATTGGCCCCCAGGAGTGTTTTGGACTGCATTTCTTTTTGTTTCTTAGCAATCGTGTCTGAATGGTACATGATATTGCCTTATTGACGGGGATCTCTGAAGCTCTCCTTTGAACATGACATGAACATTCCTTCCTACATATTGACTTAAGTTGTTTTCACCCAGAATACGCATCTACCTGTGAGGAACCACTTTCAGCAAAAAAAAAGCATGTTGGAAAAAATGTGACTTAAGTGGTTTTTGAAATTACCGATTTAATTGTTGACAACTGACTCTCATACATTGTGAACCATATGTGAGTGCTGGAGGCACAACCTCGGTGTAGAACTGAAGAGTCTTCCTTCTTCTTCAAACAAAAGCACTAACTAACGCCAGTTACCAAAATTAACTAAAGCCAAATTCAAGTTTATAAAACAAGTCGACTTATGTATCAAGAAGTAACGTAAGATCTAGAGGAGGTTTGACTCCTCCACTCTACTCCAGCAACTCTCCTATTCTTGGAAAAGTCAACTGAAGGACACTCACTAAGAAAAGTGACAGTCAAATACCTAAGAACTTTTCCTAAAGTGTTTATCGTATGCAAGCCTTTGAAATAACACAACTGGAGACTACTGATAGGGTTTTTAATAGAAATCAGACAGAAGCGCTGAAGTATACACAAAACGGAAAAGAAACAAATGAGATAAGTTTCAATTATGCGAGAGATTTAAGGCTCAACTGAGCCGTTTTTCCAGTTGCGGCAGCGGCAAATTCTGGTTTCAAAACAATTTTGGTTTATGAGAGTGCCGTGCCAACACTGAAGCGACAAGAACGACGTCGCATTTTCATACTTTTCAGTTTCCGCGACAACAGAAATTGTGTCAACAACGTGTCTTTCAATCTTAAATCGATTTGGTTTGGGATAACCGTTCAATAAAATAAAATTGCAGTAAAATAAAATAAAAACCCTGAAAGTATACCTATACGGTCGAGGCTATGATATTAGAAAAGTAATGAGAAGAAGGAGCTAATCTTTAAAGATGTTTTACTATGGAACAGTACAACGTAATATCATCGTTGTAAACTTTTCCAGGCCCAGTTGACGCTGCACTATCTTGTATCTTGGGTCGAAAGAATTTCCTACTGGAATTGCTACGTATACGGGCTTTATCAATACAAAAGGGAAAACCTATAGATGCACTAAGAGAATGGGCAGACACAAAAATGTTCCTTGCAATTCAATCAAACTAAAATTGACAGTTAAGTCTAAGCAAAAAGGTTCTGCTAAACGAAAACGATTTTCCGATTACGGAAGCGAAAAACACTTTGTTTACAGCATTTCTGACGTCGTTAGGTTAGGTAAGGTAGAAGGGGCTGACGGTTGATCTTATTGCCGTCACACTTAGATCAATGTAGATCCGTTGTGATACCCTAGAGTATTGTAACGTCCTAGAAACCTATTAGTTTATGTTTGCTCAGTTTTTAACCATTTTGTGGCCTTAATGAAGATTAACAGGCTGCTTCTCCGAAGTCTGATAATTCTTCTAGTTCATTGAAAAAGTAATTGCCTGGAATTTTTTTTTCTGACGACATTACAACTGCAAATGACGCTTCAATGTAGGCACTCATATAACAGCGCACTCTTTGACAGCTGAATTGTCGCTCCCGAAACTACCAAATCCCTTTGGTTTGGTGAACCTAGTAATTTTTTTTTTTTCAGATTTGAGACTGCCGCTGTCCCATGGTATTAGGAGGCTTATGCTAATCTGGAGCCCTCAGACCTAATTCCCGATCTATTGTAGTACCAGGGTAGCAGCCTTCTCTTGTTTGTGGTGCAGTAAATGGAAATAAGGTTTTTGTATTTTCACATATGACCTCAAAGTTGGCGTTCATTTGAAACTGGGAGTCTGAAAGAAAAGAAAATGCGCAGAGCGGGATTCGAACCACGCGTCTGGCCTAATTGCTGAACACTCTACCACTACACCACAGCTGTCCTTTGTCTTAGGGTATGTATACTCAGGCATCAGCGGATGGACAAACGCTTCAGGTCGACGGGTTTTCGAAAGCACATTGCAGGGAAATCGCGGAAAGGGAAGACCTCGTCTTAGGTGGCACAATTAAGTGGAAGAAGACCTCAACCGATTTAGAGTGCAAAACTGGAAAGAGCTCGCCCGAAATCGAAGTCGTTATAGAAGGATGTTGGTTGAGGCCCAGGTTCACTCCGAACTGTAATACCCACCTAAGTAAGTAAGTAAGTAAGTATGTATACTCAAACATCAATACTCGCTTGATAAATACCTTCCTTCGAATTAAAAATGCCCTCAATGTTGTAGTTGCAAAAATAAGCAGAGTACAATGAGTTAGTTGTGAAAGAGGAAGTGGAAACAGAGTGAAATCAACAGCAAGCACAACATAGTACCTACGCTACGGTACTAGACAGTGGTCAGTGGGTTGTCGAACGATGCGAAAAGACATGGTGTAGTCAAAGTAGTTCACTCACTAGCCACTACAAACACAAGCGTTGTGTATTCGATCCTCATTGTAGTTTAATGGCAAAACCATTTACGGAATAGTAACATCGGCGAGGACTAACAACACTCAACATAGGAATCATAAGCTTTGCAACCTTGAAATTTCACCATTCATTTCACCCATTAAGTGTTTGTGTCTATTTTGTGAAACTCTAATCCATTCAATTAAACTTAACGAAAACACCGAACTCAAGGTGTGAGTCAATTTTAATTTTTGTTTTTTTTTAGCTGACATTATTTCCATTTGTGTTTTGTGATTGTTAACACGTCCATCGCTCTTCCGCAGAAAATAAAGAAAAAATCAAAACTGAGTATGTAGAGATAATTTAATAGCTGCCGATGAAGTCATTCGGTGTCAGTCAGAATAAGAACCTTCAAACAGAGTTTCGGGTTGAATGAACCGGTCTTTTGCTAATATAAACTCACTTCTGAGGTGGAATGTTCTTGTTTGGCTGCAGTCCATTTGCTGTACCAAAAGTTACCTATCACAAAATTACTCGCTGATGTTGCCTTTTGAATGCTGACAGACAAGCGAAGACTTAAAAGCAAAACATCTGCCTTCTTTTGCACGAGATCCAGACATGATTGTACGAAGAATGATGTACAAGTAAAAAGCAAATACCAACCTAATCAATAAAAACAAACAGAACATCAACAAGTAGAAACACTGTCAGTTTTGTTTATCCAACGATTAGTCATCCCCATCCAAAGAATCTTTCGTATTTTGAGTCATCCGTCATTACATTACATTCAGTAATGTTATTATGTACTTCGAAAGGCGAATGCACCTACTCGAGACGAGATGACAACACCCCCTCTCAATATCATCAAATCGTGATTTCAATGAATTAATCATTTTCTAGCAAACAACAATTACTGCGCCGCACCATAATAAATCACCACTAATTCACAACCACACTCTGTTGTTAAACAAACCTAATGTGACATCACTTATGCAGATTCGAAATAAGATGCATTCTGTTGTCATTTGAGAATTGAATCAGCCACCTCGTTCTCGTTCTCGTTTGGGTGGTATACGCCTACACAAAAGGAATGTTGTTAAGAAGAGTAATCTTATCAACATTCAAACAGTGTAAGCCTTTTATTGTTTTTATTTCCCACTGAATCAGCACACGGTATTCGAACCCTCAAGTGCTTACGCAACCCGCTCCATAGTAATTATAAATTGGATACCAATGTAAAAACATTGAAATTTACAAAAATAGATAGGAAAACACAGCCAGTACGGAGCGGACTGACTCAAGGCCGGACTAAATGGCAACGAGGCACTTCAACGATCACAATTTTGCTAATTTCTGGACATACATTTAAACAGAAAAAAAAGACCAGCCTGATGATTTAATTATAGTTGAACAAGATGTAAGCAGTGGGATGGGGACAATTCCCATGGAAATATTATTTAATATTTTCTTTTTTATGTTTTTGTTGAGAAACAATTACACTGCTCTTTTCACACATTTCAATTGGAAATTATTTTGTTCTTCTATCGCTACTCACTTTATTTCCTTTGTGGTTTGATATTTCGAATGATTTTTATTATTATTAGTGGACTGTTTTTCCATTTGAGCTTAGCCCCTGCTGTAGTCAGAGAGAAACTATTTCCATTCCCTTGTTTAGTTTCGCTGCTTTTCAACTGATTACACAGAAGTTAAATGTGCTTTTGTATGCATCACTGATTAGATAAACACTTTATTTATGTATTCATATACTTTTCTTTAATGAAAATCAATGAAAATCGTTTTAAATTTACTAAAACTTGATATTTTTACTCTGCACTTCGAAATGGCCGCGGTGATCGTCGTGTGAGAGAAAATTTACTTCTGTCAGTTTTGGATGGAATGGAGATGGACGTCAAATAGAGTCGGTTGTGATTGGTTGCTTTTTAGTGCGTTTAGTGACATCTGGATGTGAGAAGTAAAGAGGTTTGTGATCGCAAGCGCGAAAGGCATTGCCAAGTATGAATTATTCATGTTTATTTGTTATTCTTTCTGTTATACATTTTTGGGAACTGAGAAAGAGATTTTTGATCTTTTTGAGAATTTCTGTTCGTGGTTATGAAAAAACAAGATATTTTATTTTTACTGGCTACAAAAGCCCTATAACAATATTTTAAACGAAATCAGTTCCTTTTTTGTTTTTTGCTATTTTTTTTAATGTACTTCGAGCTGTTGTTAAGAAGCCATTTTAAGAGAGAACTTTTCACCAAAAATGATTAAGCTGATTTAAATACGAATTGATTAATGTTGTTAGTACGAGAAAAACAGAAAAACTTATATCAAAAAACAAAACGATAATGTAATGTTTATCCACTTTAGTTTATTTCAAAACAAAACAAGTTGTGCATTTTGAAATCAAATCAGTTCAGATATTAAAATGCAGTTAAAAGTAAATTCTGTTTTCTTAGGAAATGAGTCAATTGAGTTAAAAATTTGACCAATTTTGGTCTCTTACTAAAATTTGACACTAGCGTGGTGACTTATGAGGATCAAATAGATATATGATAGAGAGATATGATAGAAAAGCAGTTTGAAACTTGAGTAAAATGGAGTTTCGTTCAATTTACTTTCACTTAAGATTTATTTTGATGTTTATAAAAAGCCCTCTACTTTATATTTATTAACTAGTTTTTTTCCTAATTATGTTGGCTAAAATCAAAATCTACAGGTCAAAAATTATAGCAATTTTTTTTTTATAAAACAGCTGAAGCAACCCCACTACAAATCTCCCCATGCTGTGGTAAATTTTGTTGCGAGTTTCTTGTGAGGCACAGAGTAGAGCCAGAAAGTCAACTGATGTAAGGTACTGTCATTTTGTCGACAATCTAAATTAGACCCGCAATACCAGAAACCCTCGTGGCCATTTTTTTGTCGGTTTGTTGGAAACTAATTTAAAAAAGTTTTCGATATTTTTGAGGTTTGTAACAGTGGAGAGTTTTGAAACGTAGGTGCATAGGGTGGCGCAACAGAGCGAAGAGTTCCATTTTCGTGGATTCCGAACGGTTTATAGAGAAAGGGCTATTGATGGCAATGAATTTACTATCGGAAGACGGAAGTCTTACCAATTTCTGGCCTAAGACGATATCCCTGGTACACTTTTTGTTTTCTGTTGGGATTCGAACTCGAAACTCCCGCATTAAAGGCAGACATCCTAGCCATTACGCCACGGGCGCCATTCAAAACTGCCGCAATAAACATTATTTATGATCAAAGTGAAAACTAGCTGCCGGATACAGCTTATACCACAGAAAAAAATTTGCGAGTGTTCCTTGCAAAGGGGTACGAGTTTAAAATTCTATATTATCTATTCTGCGTTGTGAGAATGGCTCCATGATTCCTAAAATGTTACCGAGTCATAACTATCCTAACATGGCATCAGATCATGTTACAATCTGAACTGTTAGAGTGAAAACATGAAAAATTTAGCGCTAACATACTGAAGTATGTTATGAAAAAAAAAACGTTCTTGACAGCACTTCTTCCACCGTGAGAATTACAGATTTATGGAAACGTGGTGTAGTTATTCTCGCGTCTGTTCGAGGTTTTTAAATATAATCAGATAATTGAGTTTGTCGCTATCGGAACTACAAAATCGCTTCTATTTGGTCGTGTCTGAAACCACTCGCGTGAACTCTCATACACTTTTACGCAAAATGTAAGCGTATACCGCAGTCTAAATAAGTTTATGTCGCTTTCATTGGTTTCACTCGAAAAGCATTCATTTTTAAAACCAATGTATAACTACAAAATGGTTTCTGATCAGTTTAACGTGTTGTCCTTGCGTAAGGGAAGCATCTATAGCTCATAAAAATTTTCATTAAGGAAAATGTTTCTAACGACACATTAATAACATTTGTTAGTGCCCCTTGAGTTCATTCTCACCTCAAATCAAATCGAGAAGTGACTGATTTTTGTACCAATGGAACGGTTTGAACATGCCTCCGAACGTTTCGGGACGTTTCAATAGCACGCTTCTGGACGTTGGAATGTCAACATTTCAGTTTACACATTCTAATTTCAGCAGATCACAGTACCGCGTTCTTTTATCCTTCGATGTTACGCGATGTAACATCGGCTGACATTATGTCGTTCCTAAATGCAAAAAAGTTACGAAATGTAACATCGATGTCGTTCCTGGGACTTGAGTTTCGATGTTGATCTGTCAAACCCCTTTAAAATTGTTGTTGCTCAGATTTGTTTTGGTTTTTTTTTCATTAATATTTCAAAATTCTGTGAGCAGTTATTGGTTTTCAATCTTGTTCATTTCAGACTTCTTTTTCTTCATCAAAAACGAGTTTCCTTTAGCTGAGTTTATATTTTAAGAAATACTTTATTCTTATTTTTGACAGACCAGCAAAGTGTAACATCGAGTCGTTCCTAAATGCAATCATGATTTTGTAACAAAGTCAAACATACACAACAACAACGATGATTTTGACACTACAGCATCGCGTAACATCGAAGGCATAAAAGAACGGACACAGCTAAACCATACCCAAAAGCCTTTTCACTTTTTTTTAGGCAGAGAAATTGGAAAAAAGTGTTTGTAATACAACTTATAGATAATCTCCAGAAAAAACTGGGAGTCTTAAAGAAAATAATAAATAAATACACATCACGGGATTTGAGCTCACACGGCTGGCCTATCGACTAAAAACTTTACCAGCTCAGCCGCTCGATTGCTATCAGATTTTCTGAAGTGAGCTCTCTTGAAATTTCTAATCGGATAGTTGAGTATACTAAAATTTTTAGGATGTCTTTGGAAAGCTTGTTTCGGTCTTCGTGTGTCAGTTGTTTTCCGGACAACCATTTAAGTTTTGGATAGCTTAATAGACGTTTACTTTATATCAGCGGTTTTTTAACATAGGCTTGTTAAACCACGAAAGGGATTCAAATCGCTTTAGAGCGACCTCAGAAAAATTGCTAGCCTGAAAAAACCATCAGGGTGAATAAAAAATTATCTTATACGATTTCGGTTTATAAGTTGGAGTGCTCTGATATGCAAAATGTTCTTTTTTTGCGAAAAAAGTATACGTAGGTACTTAAGTAAAGAAAAGATTTGTTACGTTAAAGAAAAAGTGTCAATACACTTGTCGAATGAAACTCGATTACGAATGTCAATTAAAATATCGACTAAAGGCTCATAAACCTTGTCTGGAATTGACTTTGAAGATCTATTTTTGTGATCATTTGCATAATTATGCTAAGCTCATCGAGTTAAGACGTTCCACTTAAACCATAACAGAACAAATATCAGTAGCAAAAAGCAAGTCAATTTCTGCGCTACCCAATGCCAGAGATGCCTTGAAAGCCATTAGCTTACTAAACATTGGGCGCCAGATATTCAAATAAATTAAAAAAAAAAGCTCTAATTGTTTAACGGAACTATGAAATATTCAAGCTGATTTGGTACATTTGAATATTTTTAACAGTCAAATTAACTTCTTGAAATATGCAAATACTTGAAATGATTTTGTAAGGAACTCCAGTGAAGGTTTCATTTGGCTTGAGTTGTAATACCTTTATAAATATGTAGGTACAAATGTTTGCTTTCACTACGAATTCAGAAAGTCTTGACAAGTCTAGATGTGTTAAGATAAGTATGTGCCTTACAGAGTTGACATTCTGACTAATTGTAAGATTCACTTACTCATATCGAACAAACAGCTACCTACCTGTCAATTAAACAACTGATCCACAATGAAGGAATGTTCTGACAAAAAACACAAATCACATAATCGCATTGCTTCCAGTAGCTTCAAACATTGAATAGAGACTCGTGCTTAGGCGTGGTGTGTCGTCGGTGGGGCGTACGCAATTATAACATATAATTTGCATACAAATCACGTTCAAGGGCACACCTTACCAAGTAGACTATTGTTATTGATAGACAGTTTTATAAAGAAGCTAAGCAACGAAATTTCACTGTCATGACTTATTCAATTACACCCTGACTGACTGCATATTTTCATGCAGTACCGCATGACAACTTGTTTTGGTACGTTTTACTATTCTTCTATGTCACTGTCGGGTTTATTCATTCGAAAGGTATTTGTTAGACTTTTGACATAGGTACCTGCGGATCAGTTCTGGAATTAAACTAAAAAAATTTTCTATCTCTTAATCGGTGAGCCCAAAAACACCGATATTGACATCAATGTGTGATCATGACCTTGAACAGCTGACTAGACGTTGTTTCACAATTGTTCTTTTCTGGCATTCTAATAAATTAAAACGAAATTGACGTAATGACGGTACCCCGCATTATTTTAACCATTTTTCAATTGAATAAAATTGCTCATCGTTGAGTGCTAGGTATGTCTTCTTTTATGGGGAATTTTCATTTTAATTTAATTACGTTTTACGCCACAGACAAATTTCAATGCCAAGACTTAAGATATGCTTGGGAGATTGGTGTAAGTCATTTAGCAGGGGGTTTACATCATAACGGTTAGAGTGAAAAAGAGCGAATTTGAAAGAATTTCTCGTTTTCATTAGAATCAGGAAGGTAGGTTTAGGTGCTAACATTGTTTTGGGAAAGCACTCATAATATGACAGTCACAAGACTGCGTTACCATAACTACAGACGTATTGTAAAGAAACTTACGAGAAAGACTAGTGTCGTTTTCCATTGGTTTCACTCGGGGAACCATTCATTTTAAAAAACCAATGGAACACCAAAAAATTCTTTCTATTCAGATTGACGAATTTTGTTTTATGGCTGTTGGAGGTTGGAGCACGTGCACGCATTGTAAAAATTGCACTCTTATGATTTTTTTCAAACGATCCAGCAAAGTTATGATTCTTAACTTCTTTAAAATTAAAAATGTAACTAAAAGTTTTATTTGCTGTCTTTAAACTTAATATCCAGTCATATATTTCAGACCAAAATAATGTCCTAACAAGACAGAACTGGACGGAGCTACCAGTCACCGGAAATGCCTCTTAATGTGACACTCAAAATACAATTATCGTTAAGAAATTCCTTCGAGCAACATTAATTACAACCTAATCGCTCAAGCCTTTCACACCCGCAAGTAGTTTTGCAAAAATCAAATCCAGGTATAAAGAGAAGGTTCACCTGAAAACCCACTAAAAAAAACAAATGGATTTCCGGTGAGCCCTCCACCTCAGATTAAAGGTAGTCACAAAAACTATGACCAAACACTTTCACAAGATCCTAAATGTCTTTTTCAATTGCAAACCTACTCAAAATTAGTGAATTTTTCGACCTAATCACAACAACCCAAACACTTGATGGCTGAAATTTCATTTTTCATTTCAGTTTTACTTTCGCAATCAAATAGCTGTTGTAGGCAAATTGGATTTTAGATTTTGGCACACTTGAATAGGTGCCCAACGATTCCTGCTTAACAAGTTTAAATCGTAAAACATTCAAGTTTACGGACATACCTAGCATCATAACGTCGTCTCTACATACGTCATTTCTCTCTCAAAGAAATTACAAATTCATAAATGCTTTCTGTGTTTGAAGTTTACGTAAATTGTTTTTAGCTAGAATCATTTTTAGAAGACATTTTTATGCTTGAATTGTTGCATACCAGTCATACTTTTCAATCGAACAGAGAAAACCTTTGCGGGTGATTCATCTGATGTGATGATTGTGGTAAAAAGGTGACTCGACCGCATGTGCGCACCGCAAACACAAGCAGTTTATTGCTTTTCCTTTCTGAGAAATAAAGTAGGTATGCAATGAACATTGGGGGATCTAATTGATATTACGGTTTCTCCTATTACGCCTCGTAGTTTTTGCTATACAGAAGCTGATACCTAGACATAGCAGCACACATCAACAGGTTTGACATTCCTTCGTATGATTGTTTATGTTTGGCTTGATTGATGGATCATCGCCATTCTTTTAGCACAATTGACAGTTAAGTAATGGCCTAGCAATGGATCGGTTAGTTTATTGATTTATATTTATTGAACTTGACGAAAAAGTCCCGGTTGAGAGACACAATTGTTCCGCATTGATATCTCAAGGCTTCTTCAATTATGTAGGTTATAGGTATGTGCACTTTCTATGTAATTTTGATGATCTTAAAGGAATGTTAGGCATAAAGAAGTATTCGGTGGCGATCAAAGTAGGCATCTAATATGAGATGTTTTAAGACGAGTGGTATGACTATGCGCACAGAAAGCCATAGAAGGTAGCACATAGAAGTTTATAAGCGTAGGTACCTATAATGAAATGAAAGAAATGAGAAAGCAGCGCGATTAGTTGTAACCTCCCGCCATTAACTTGTAATTGTAAACCTGTGTAGGTATTTCACTTTAAATGAAGGTAGATATAGCATAGAAGTTAATTGCAAATTGGTAGCTAAATTTCACTTTAAACGTTATCAAGTTACGCCAAGAGTTATGGTGGCCTTAACATGAATAAAACATATACGATTGTACAGCGTTAGTTAGAATGATCGTTTTAAACGCAATAGAACAAAGTAAAGAGGCTTTGATCCTGCCTCTTTTCTATGTGGGGTTGTTTTAATATTAATAGTGAGCTAATTTCAAAAGAACAAAATATCTACATACTTTATCTGTCATACAACAACACAAAGGCAAATAAGATGGCGAAAGCTTTGTTTTTTCATTTTACTTTTAAAAGTAAATTTGAAGACTTTGGGTTACGATTTGCTCTATAAATTCGGTTGTTACAAAAAAAAAAAAACGTTAACACACTGATACTGATAAAGTACCTTCAATACGTTACCCTTCCACGGTAGTCAGTGGCGGGCTTAGAGTGGTGTTCGCTGAACACAAAAAAAAGAAGTAGGGCGAAAACCTGCGGAAATATGAGGACATTAACTAGAGCTTTCCTGAGTCCTCCCAAACTCTTTTTTAATTGATTAAATCTACAATTTATATTTCTTCGAGAAAAAAAATAAAATAGGTTGTCATCAACTTTTTGCAAAACTGAAATTGTTAAAAAAGAAATTGTGCGAAGAAAGGCAACATCAACTTGGACTTACATGTACCTACCCTAGGTATCTAACATGGAATTTGACTCCGAACGTCCGAACGATTGACCGTGAAAAGATCGCTTAACCATCCTTGCAATCTTCAACTACCATAATTCGCAGTTCTGAAATTTCCCTTAACCCATTTTTAGATGTAATCATGAAATAACCAATGTCTTCCTTTGTTTTGTAGATTCTGTTGGCCGTACGTCTCCGAGAAGCTTCAGCAAATCGAAACCTGGCCCCACCAGGACAATTGCTTTCGGATGTCAAAAAAAAAAAAAACAGGGGCAAAATTACCACATCAGTGATCGAGTGAGTGAGTGCCATTTTTCTTTCGCAATTCGATTTAAATTGCACATTATAAGTCTGCTGTAAATTTATTGATTTCAATGATGAAAGAATGTCAAATTGTGGCACTAAAGTGCTCGATAACGTGAGAAGTAATGCCACACTCAAATAATTCAGTCACGTATTATCCGATTACGTGTGCGGTGATTCTACCCCAGACTTTATCTAAAATTCAACGATCGATGAGCAGTTGATATTAATTCGGGGCCGCTCTTAGTCTAAGTCTAAGTCTAAGTCAAATATGGCTTCAAGTTTGGGCATCTAAATAATGAAAACTTAAAAGGTTATTCTTTGAAATTTCAACTGAAAGCTCTGACCGAAGTTCAAGACTTGGTCGTCGATTTGACGTTTTTGTTTTGATGCCGTTGACGTAAACTGGACTCAAACTTACTACAGATACCTTCTTAACATCGGTGGATTTGGCACTGAGGTTGCTCGATAAAAAGATTTGTATCCTTGTAACAATTCGTCTAAAAAAAGGTAGGTATGCCAAAACCGTTTGTAGCGAAGCATATTTTTGGTGACCATAATGAAAAGTCAATAACAAAAAAAAGTAATGTCCAGTTCACTCATCCACCATTTGACTTTCTGGAAAAATGGCCATTGTGGGTTGTGTTGAAAAACCAAACAAGTGAGAGGTTTGGCTATCAACACAACATAACAGTGAGAAAGCTACTTCCTAACCACACCAATGATGGAGGCGATGTATTTGACCAAATGGACTCGATTTATTCTTGCTTAGGTTAACCAAACACTGGCCGGTGTTTGCATTCTACAACTTACTACACATAGCAGCCCTGGAAACTTTTATCATTTTCTGACACTTGAATCCATTTAGAAGAAACAAAAATTTGTTCTGAATTGATAAGCTTTTATCAAACTGGAGCACAAACTGATAACTGATGGAGCCGAAACTGAATTATCGTTTAGAACCTCTTGCATCACAAAACATCGTTGGAATGTCTGTGTTTGATTATGGGGAGTTTTGAGTCCTCAAGAGACTTCCTTGTAAAAGGGGAAGATGTCACCTTTCTTTAAAAGCTGAAGAAAAGAAAAGCGGATGTTAGAGATGTGTTGTGTAAAACGTCTCCTGGAAATGTCAACATGGACCCCTAGTTATAGAGGAGCGTTAAGCAGCCTAGCGTAGCGATGTCAGATAGATGAACTCGAGATCTGGAAACCTGCTCACATTAACGCAGTTTATGCTGCCAAAAAATATTTCTCATTCTAAGTTTTTGGTAGATAACACCCCCAAGCAAATTAGTTCTCGAATAAACGTTATTTTGTTCGTAAGCAAGTGTTAATTTAAAATTTTACCTGGCGATCAGACAGACAAACGGTCAACGAAAGCCAATTCGTGTCTGACATCTAGGTACATATGTAGAAATCTTTGCAGATATCAACTGTCAGGATTTATTTAAGCCAACAAACAAAACTATTCTACTTTGCACAACGGGCAAAATAAATCATAAATCAAAAGAAAAAAAAAACAGTTGTTATCACCCATTGATTAAAAATTATTGGCTACCAACACTTCAAAATGTCAAATTGTATTTTGATTGACTGCCATTTCTTATTAGATATTCGCAAAACGATACAAATAAGGTAGGTAAGCTTTACTTGCTATTTCTTTACTGAAAATTATCACGAAATGCATCGAAATTCACCGAAATCCGAAACCCAGACTGAAGAGTGAAGAGAGAAAAAAATCTTGCCACCAAAACTTTTGTGGACAGAAATCATGCACAACCAAAACAAATACAACAAATGTAACACACGTTTTTTCAAGCTTTGTTGTGAATTTTTTGCACAAGTCTTTTATTTACTTTGTATACGCAGTATGTAGGTAGGTACCTATCTTTCTGAGATAATTTATTACCCACTCCTTAAAAGATGACAGATTGTGAATTTCTGTCTACAAAGTAAGGAAACGGACCTTTCATCAGCTTTTAAATATTTTCATAAAGAAAAAATGTAAACAAAACCAATTCTATACGTAGGTACCTATGTACATAGGTAGGTGCCTACTGAGTACCAACTCTGTTCTCCCAATAACAACTTCACAACTTTTCCGTGGATGAGTTTTGTGGACCCGATCGCAAGCTTTTATAAAATTCCTCTAAAAAATCAAATAAAATTCAATACAAGCCAGAAATGAAACTTAATCACTGTTTAATTGAAGGAACTTTGCAAACATGCCACCTCAAACCCCACCTCCAAGCCTACAACGCGCCGTAATACCTACGTACATACATATATGTACATGCATATTGTACCTACATTATGTACACACGTCTCGTATTCAAAAACAAACATGGCGAATGACATTTTATTGTCAACAAACTTATGAAATTCTTACCTTTCAAAGTTCACTATCCTCTCCCCAAAATAAAAATATCCAATGTAATCCTTGCTTCGATTCGCTTCGGTATGCACTTTTTATGATAAACGTAAATATTCCAATCACACCACAAAGAATCCAAATTCAATAAACATAAACACACTGCCACTGGATACCGCTTTGTAATACTTGCAGTTTAGCAAAATAAGCAAAATCAAAATAAAAGATGACACACCCGGAATAGCAATTTTTTATACACAGGTGACTACTACTCAAGTCAGACAAAAAATAACAAAGTGATTGGTCAATAATTTGCATAGACAAAAGCACTGATACTTCATAATAAAGCGGCGAACTACTGTTAACTACACTTTTTTGTCTAAAAAATGGTTAAGGTGAGTCAAACCCGCACATGTTATCACGTTCAGTTATTATCGATGGAGCGATAAAAATAAAAAAAAAGTCACTTATCAATGCGTTGTCCCAAATTAAAGCAAGGGGTAATGATAGCCAAACACTAACCACCGTATCTGAATATGAAAGCTGCGCCCGCGCCTATGTCTAGTCTCTGTGTACACTGTACACTTCAAAACACATTTTAAACCAAAGAAAATTTGTTAAGCCGCGCGCACTCGTCTGACAACTAAACACGTCCGTTCAGCTGTGCTTCAGAATTACGTTTGCCGACTGTGGTCGTAGTCGGTACTCGGTAGTGTTGAAGAAGCAGGAGGGTTCGCGTTCTGTTTCTGTTTCTTTTTGAAACGATTACGATTACTGTGTGTTCTATGGGCTTGGTCATACCTCAGAGCTCAGACGTCACATGGCCTGACAACCATACTGTATGAGTTTTGTGCAGGATCGATCGGAGTGAACACTGAACATTGTGATGAGTTTGGATGGTTGTGTTGAGCGCCTTATGGCGTTGCCTATTTGCCTTTCGCTTGCAGCTTGCACCTTTTTCATGATTTGACTCACACACAACGATGTTATGTTTACTTGTAATTTTTAGGTGAAGGTAGAGGGGTGGCTCGATTCTTGATGTTGTTAGAGGGGTGGGTATTCACCCTTGTAGACTGTATTGTTTTTAGGGGTGAATTGTTGAAGATGTTCGACAAATTTAGTCCGCAAGGTAAGATTTATTTTTGGGGAGAAATGAAAAGAAATAAGAAATGCTTGGAATTTAGGAATTGAAGTTCGACTAACGAGATATTTTCAGAGAACCAAAGATCACATAACTGGTGTTGGAATTTTCCTTTCTTAATTTGGGGTGATTGCGGAGCAGCTGCCTTTTTATTTGTATCGTGCTCATACTCATGATATGGATGGGATGCTGTAGGAACGATCCTAGGTAGGTATGTACATATTATGTACCTTACCTACATAATATGTAGGTACCTTCGTGCAATACAAAAATAATAAATAATAATATGACTGTGTAGGTACTTTGGTCGGAACACTTGATAATGATGTAGACATAAAGGAAACATATAGAAATTACTTTATTAGTTCGTAAGAAAATACTTTCGTGGTGAACCTGGGCCTTAACCACCTAGAAAGGCAGGTTGTAAAAAAAGGAACCCACTCCTATAGATCTTTACTTGTTTACCTGTCAAAGAAGTGCACAGTTCTTTGGTTTTTTTTTAATTTTTCAACAACAGAATCTTTAGGATGACGTTTTTGGAAAACAAGAATTTAAAAGTAAATTTATCGGTAATACGTAGTCCATTTAGCACTGGGATTCGTTTTTTCCGATGTCTAAATCACGGTATCCGTGGCGTGGTGGCTAGCATTTCTGATGTTAACCCTGAGATTCGTGGTTCGAATATCAACAGAGTTAAAAATGTTTTCCGCGGGTTTCACCTTTCGCGTGGAATTGACAAGTCCTCCGTTAGTAAATTCATTGCCATGAAAAGCGCTTTCTCGATTAGCCGTTTGAACCCAGCAGAAAATTATAGGTCCCTTCCATTCCCTTACAAGGCATGGTTGTGAGAAATGTGCTAGAGCTAGACCCTGGGGCTGCTCGCTTTGTTGTGCCACTCTAATTATTTATTTGAAATCACGTTTGTCAAAGCATGCATAAAAACCTTTTTAAGTCTTTCCTTTATTGTTGACCGCTTGCACCTATGCATATTTCAACTCTTTTCAAAGTTGTAAAGTGCTCTACTCAGTACCTTCTTACTTGCATCTTAAAAATATTATAGTGAAGTATAAAAGTACCTATAAATAATGACACAAATTGTTTCTCGTCGATAAATTTGCCCTAAATATAAATTTTGTAGTAGGTATGTGTATTGAATATCAGGGGCCGAATCACCACACACGTGATCGAGTAATACGTGACTGAATTATTTGTTTTTGGCATTGCTTCTCACGTTTTCGTGCACTTTAGTACCTACTACAATTTAACATTTTTTCATCGGTATTTGAACAAATTGAAGTCGATAAATGAAAAGCAGACTGATTTTTTGTATTAGCGAATTTCGAAAGAAAAATAATACTCACTCACTCGATTACTGATGCTGTAATTCGGTCCTAGGTTTTTAAACAGGCGTTGTGTAAAGTATAATCAAGTAATCTCAGCAGACGCCTCACTAATTTAACTTCCACTACGCAAAGTTTATCCCACTACTGCGCTTCAAACTCCACTAAAGGAACTTAGTCAATCTTTAAGCTTTTTGTGGCTATGATTTCCGCAAGTAAATGCATCCTCTTTCTGAGATTACCAAGTTAAGGCCCCGACCCATAGAATCCGTTGCGTTCGTTTGCTGCCGGGTTCAACTGACAGCAGTGAGTTTTACCGGACACAACGGATTGGGGTGACCCATAGAATCCGTTGCGGTGTGAAGAGAAAACTTCAAATTGGTTTTGACTGCGCATGTCATCAGTTCTGCCGGACGCAAAAGTTAAAAGTTGGGCTACTTTTTCCGTTGCGTCCGTTGCATCCGATGCTTATGGCATGGGTCACCTCTCATAAGATCGTGTGTATTTAATCGAGCTGTCAGTTGAATCCGGCAGCGAACGGACGCAACGGATTCTATGGGTCGGGGCCTTTAGTATCAGATGACAATTTTTTTTTTTTAAATAAAACTCAAACCTTTTGAACCGACTTTGTCCATATATCCACCTTGCGAACATTTGCAACGTCGATTTGTTGGACGCAATTTTTGATAACTCGGCCATACATTTCGACCGAAATGGCTGCTATTTTGCCTTCAATGTTGGCTCTGAGCTCGATCAACGTCTTTGTCTTGTTGGCATAAGCCAATGACTTAACGCAGCCCTAAGAACAATAGCATGTATCGCATAAACGAGACGGCGATAAATCGCTCATCAAGCTTACCTACTCTTAAATCGATTTCAACGTGTGTTGTGTGGCTTGTGGCACCATCCTGTTGGAACCACATGTTGTCTAAGCCCAAGTCCTAGTTCGCCAAAAAAAAAAACGGTGCGACGCTGGCAATTGACTTAACTTGTTATTGCGGCTGTCTATGAGGACGAGAATTACGACCGAAAGTTGGAGTTAACACCCTTAAAGTTGCGGTCACCGACAATTATAGCTATTCAACTGGGGTTTCGAAATAAATTACTGAATAGTTCTCCTTGTAAAGTTTATTGCTCTGCTTTTGAATGGAACTTCTGTAAATGGAATATGCACTTCCTTCTTACTGAACGACATTACAAATTTTGTGATCTCACAGCGATCAGAACTGTAGGGCTTGACTAGTTCATAAAAGTTTTCTCTTTAGTGAACTTAGTGACCTAGTCTATGTAGTTTTTTAGTTCAAAGTGATTGTTATCTTTCATGGTGATACATGAGCATATTAAGGAGCTATAGCCACGCTGCTTATAACAAAGTGGTTCAGTTTGTTCCACTACCAAGCAAGAAGTAACCTATACCTACCAAATTAAGTTTTAACAGTGAACAGAGGCCGCGGCACGCGGGTCGCAAGGTACATAATAAGTTGCATGTTTGGCCGTTGCGTAAGAGTTCGATGTTCGAATTCCAGAAACATAATCTGCTTTTCCAGTTGGATTTCCATTTTAACTAAGCTATTTTGAATCGGATTAAAACTGATTCCTGGAATGCATTAGGCCCTGATTAAAACTGATTCCTGGAATGCATTAGGCCCTGAGTTTCCTCGAATTTTTCTAAGGTTTGACAAAATTGGAATATAAGCAAGTAATTAGAAGGTACGCATAAACATCCCATACCCCCAGTCTAATCCTAATAATTTCATTCAATCATTTTGTTCGAAGGTAATTACTTGAACGAATACATTTATTTCACATAACTTTCAATCTACTTACTTCATCACAACGTAGCTTTTGATGAAAATTCCAAAAGTCAAATTAAAATGTTGGCTTTAAACAGCACATAATTAATTGAAAGCTTTTGTTTACTTTGCTTGAAAGTCAATTCAATTTCCAGTCTGTTGTCGATGCTTATCTAGATAAATATAAATTTATTGTTTCCAACATTGCAATTCAATTGTTTTTAAATGAAATGAAATTATTTAGTACAGGAAAGTTATGCATGGACTATAAGTGAACAGCAATTAACGAAAATGTGTAAACATATTTTTTGGAAAAACCGGTAGAGTTACATTCTTTACATCATGTCGATATGTTTTTTTTGACATTAGAATATAATTACAATCTCGTCAGTAGGCAATTTTGTATAAATTTGTGTGAAATCGTTTACCATATTTTTGATGTTTTTAAAGGAACAGGCAAGCTTTGCGTTACTGTTAAAAAATCTCACAATCAGTGGAAGAGAATGGCAAGTTTAGATGTTGAACGAGGTAAAGCATTTAAACTTATAATTTTCTTAAAAGCTAGAGCTATCGATTTTTTTGTAAGTCGAGCTGGAACATATCATACGTGTGATGTATTGGTTGAATGGTTGAGCTATCACGTGGGAGGCCAAGATTTAGCAATTCACATTCGATAGTATCACTGCTGTGAAAAGTTCTTTCCCATCTAGCCATTAAGAAATCGCGGGTAATTTTAGGCCCTCTGCATTCTCACATTGAATAGTTGCAAGAAATGCATTATGATCTGGAAAATCCTGGGCTTTTGTCGCTCATGGAGCATGGAACAAGAATAAAAGTTGAATACCATCGGTAAGTACCTATCAGTACAGTTAACAGGTGAATGCATAACTCATACAATACACAGTCACAAAATTCATTTACTTTTTTCATGTCGTTCCCTAAGAAAATAAGTGCGAAAAAGGACTTGGTTAAAAAAATTTATTTTACTTTGTGAGGACACCCCAGAATTAGGTCTCAAATTAATTTCTCATCAAGTCAGCCCTCATCGCTCTTTCCTTAGGCTGCAATAGCTGTAAGGCTGTGTTTACCTTTTAATTGGCAATTTGTCATATGCAGATTTTTGAGCTTCTTAAAAGCTACCGATCCGGTAGACCTGAAATCAGAGGATATATCTGAGAAAATGCATGACACCCGTGGTTAGCATGTCTGCTGTTAACCATGAGATTCGTGGTTCGAATCCCAACAGAGAGAAAAATGTTTTTCCTTTGGGTAGATATCACGAGGAATTGACAAATACTCCGTTAGTAAGTTCATTGCCATGATAAGCGCTTTCTCGATTAGCAGTTCGGAACCGGCAGAAAATCGTAGGTCCCCTACAGGGCATGGTTGTGAGAAATGCGCTAGGCCCTGTGACTTCTCGCTCTGATGCACCACCCAATTTATTTTAGTCTTTTATGGCACCTAACAAAATTCAATCAAAAACTCAAATTTTCTCGAAAATTTTAAGGAATTTCCCAGTATTCCATTTTCATATACATAACTACAGGTACTCAACTGTGTTCAGTTAACTGTGGGCACGGTTCACTGTGCCATATTTGGCGTCATACACAATTCACTGTGTGAGACTCTTCACTCAAGAGAAATGGTTCCAAAAGTATTTTAAATTCGGCACCGTGGATTGTCGGCACAATAAATTGCCGGCACAGTGAATTGGTCTTCAAGTCAATGATGTACCACGAGAATTAAAGACAGTTCAAGTACTATGCACGGTGAGTTAGGAAAGGGGGACTCTTGGAGAACGTTACAGTGCGTTACATGAGCGGGAGCGGGTATGGCAATATAAGGAGGGACCTATAACTTATTCTTTTTCGACGCTATGAGTATCGTGATCTCAGGGAGCAGGGTTTATTTTTTTAAAATGAATGCATAATTTTCAAGAACATTTTGTCAAAATTTCAAGTCGATCGGAGCACAGTTGATGACGATATGAATATTTTTAGACCTGCTCGACCTGAAGGCTCTAATCTCTAATGTTACCTGGCAGCTTTATGCGTTTTTCCCACAACTCACGTTTTCAAAGTCGGTGCCCCTCATAACTTTTTGAACAATTTTTCTGTACATTTTGCCTGGGCGAAACGCAATATGGAGTTGAGGTGATCTTTACGATCTTCAACATAAATTTTTTTAATAAAATTTTTTTTCTTTTTAAAATGTTCTGTAATAATATAATAAATTTCAAGGTAACGCTGGAGATTTTGCTTTTATGATTTGTTGTGTATGCGGCGATTTTTCTCAAAAAATCGCGTCTTTCTCTTCAAACTGTTCCTAAAAAGTGAAAAATTGAAATTTTGGAAAACCCTTCCCACGTAAGTTGGGAAAAACAGATATGTAAGGATATAACTTCGGTTTCTTGAATTCGAATGATCCAGTACCGAGTTATTAGAGAGAGTTATTAGTCTTTAATTTTTTTTTTAGGTGCTTCGCAATAACTGTTGCCATTTCCGTTTTTTTTTTTAATTTCTTGATGAAATTTTTACACAGATTTCTTTCAATATCATTTTTTAAAGTAGTGTTGAATTTAACAAATAGATTTTAACTGTAGATATCGTAAAAAAATTCACAAAATTGTTGTCCTTTTTTGTGCAAAAGAACCCTACCTCCCCTTAACTGCTTCTCATTAGTTATTGTCAGTTAATAGGGTATCAAACGAGGGACGTAACGTTTTTTTTTTTATTTCAATAAAAAACATGGAAAATAAAATTTTATGTTTTTATACGGAAACTGAACTGTTCGTTATTTTTGTTTTTGGTCTCCTAAGTTGGTAGCCATTGTCGTTTATGATTTTCAATGGCCATTCGGATGCTACGTAACGTTAAGAGAAGCGGTGTGGGTACAGAAAAACGTTACCCTGCGTCATATGGGGAGAAACAGGATGTAAAATCTTCAAAAATGGCACTAGGTATTCCATGAAAACTGCCTTATGTACATATATCGCTTACGGAAAATTTAATTTTCTTAACCCCGGGCACGGGCATATAACTTAATTCATCAAAAAAATATCATTGTGGGTATATCTAAAAAACTTGAACTTACCAAATGACCTAGTTCAATAAATGATGTGTTATATTTGCTATATTTTCATTTTGTTTACAATCCGAGTTGCAAAAAATGCACCGAACGCAAAAAAAAGTCTTGGTCGAGATAACAGAAAAATTGTATTAGTCAAAAGAGCAAAACAAACTCAAAGTGACTGAAAATAGGTTCAACTCCGGCCCAAACAGCTAAGAAAAATCCTGCAATCCTCCCAAACCCAACCTTTCAGCTTTGGCCATTCGGTCCATGCTATTCAATCCATCATGCGCCTTTATAAAATGAATTTAAGCTTATTTAAGGTCAAAATGATACGATTGTATCAAATATCTAACTCGTTAAAAATAGTAAAATATAATGTTTAAGAAGAAAGATAATAGCTATCATATCTCTATATGGCAACTCTTGTCAGTTATTAACCTGCTTAGATCTGCTTTTGCATTTGTAAGTTGTTTTCCTCTTGTACATTCATTCCACACACCCAGGTTCAGAAAAATTTGATTTCCTTTTCCAAAAAATAGTAAAATAACTTTCGCTTTTTGGATTAAGGAACACAGTCACGAATCGAAACACCTTTTTAATTTAACGAAGCGCTTTGAATGTGATTTTTATTTTTCGCGAAACTCGCCTAAATTTGAAACAACCTTAAGATGCTTCCCAAACTCTCATAGACATTATCATTCCAAAAAACTTTGTAAATCGGAATGTGAACATTTTTAATTAATAGATTCATTATGTCAGCACCGCCAACCACTTCAAACAGATCGCTATATGACTCACAGTCGTGAACAAAACAAAGTTCTCTAATGACTCTGACCTGTAAAAGATTTAATGCTTGGCTATATGAATCGAACAACGACGAGCAAGCAGCTCACCTCATGTATGTATACTATTTCCGATTTACCCCTGCGATATGGAGTGAGGCGCCTTTGTTTGTTGCCCCAACTGAAATGTCTCACTGCAGATTCATCAGAAACTAATCGAGTCACCTTTTGATATCTCAGCTGTAGGTACGCAATGTTTAAGAAAAATTAATGTGTGTTTTTGAAAGTTCGATACATACGTTCTTGCTCTTTATGTAGGGCGGTGTGGTTAGATAAGATCCTCATATTCATCACAGAAATGCAGAAATTATTATTCAGGAAGTAGGGATTAGGTGAGGTTGGTACGAATTTCGTTGGGTAGGTAAAGCGATGATATGCATGAGATTACTTAAAGGATCATCATCATCACACGCGATAGTGGAAAGCCATTGTTCTCATCGTCATTTCTTAAGTAGGTAAATGTACATATTACTACTCACTATGGCTTTGACTTGGAACTTGGAACGGAACCCATTAATTATAATAATGCTTCGAAGTTCAAGCAAGACCCAGCCCAGCCAGGTAGATAATGCGTCATTATTAATGCTCCCCAAATGCTCCCCAGCTCACACGCGTTAATTATATGATGGAATTAGTGTTCGGTGTATGGAAAATTTGTTGACACTCTTTGTCATACACCTAGTAGTTTTCTTCACGAAAGATAAATATTATGAAAAGTGAGGCTTTCCTTTGCTAGAACTTTAGCTTTACCCATTAACATTGATGAGCGCTTTGTTGTCGTTGCCGGTCTGTAAAGCATTATTTTTCTTGTTCTGTTGTTGTGCGTATTTGGCCTTGAACTTTAAAGGGTTGTCAAAGGAAAGCTTCTGTACATATGAATACGCAATGAAGTCATCGAAAGAAAAAAATGAGCCATTGTGTCTCGCCCACAATTAGCTTTTCTTTGGTGAGAATTCTTTGTGTTTGATGTCAAACATTATAATAACATAAGCAACGCGAAGAGTGTGAGCTCAGGAAAAGGAATTTTATTTACAGCTAAGAAGAAATTTAATCAAATGAAAGCAAACGCAAATCTGTGAGGATTAACGTTCGTGCATATTTTACCTTAAAGATTTGTGTTAAGCTGCGTTGTTAATAGGAACTAAAACCCCATTTTCATATGTAGATAGGTACCTATTCGTTGGTCATTAAAAACCCTAAGAGTGGCAGTAGGCCACATTTAAGCTTGAGTCATCCACATTAGCGATGAAAACAACAGTCAAGTAGTATTATCACGTTGGTTGAATACACAGTAGGTACACACATCGAGTCCTTTTTTGTCGAATCCAATAACAAAATTGTTTTTGTTATGAAGTAAAGCTATTTCCTGTTAAATTTTGAAAAACAATATTAACATTTTTAGAATAATAAGCTGTGTAGGCGCAGAAACAATAATAATCACAAAACGTGGGTATAAGCTCTAAGGTATTTTAGGCACTTCAATTGAAGCTTGTGGGAGGCTCAGTCAGATAACATGTTTGAAAGTTTTTCTGAATACGACCAGTCGCTGGAAAGGAAAAACCCTGCAGCGCAGAATTTTGTAGGAGTTACTTGCAAATGAAGAAAATGCTAAGTTAATTAAATTGACAAAAATCAAAAAAATAGCCAGGGGGAGCTTGTGTATGTGTATATGTTCGTTCTGTCACACGAGACTTGAAAGCGCAGTGGCAGACCAGAAGACGAAAGAATTATAGGACGAGAAAAAGAAACCAAATCAAACCAAACCAAAAATCTTGGTTCAGTTCTTAATCGCAAATTTAGCGCAACAAATGCTATGCTAACAGTTTCGAAATATCACTGCTATAAAGAGAGTAGTGGATATGGTTCAGTGGTAAAGTGTTCAGTAGGTAGGCCGGACGTGTGGGTTCGAGTCTCGCTATGGGCATCTACTTTTCTTTCAGTCTCCCAGTTTCATCTGGACGCCGTCCTTGAGGTTATATACGTAATTACAACCAACTTATTTCATTTGCGTGGAATCAAAGAAAAAAGCTTCAGTCATACGTGGCTATATATAAATATATATTCAGCTCTTTTATCAGTAGGGCATGATTTTATTTTAATGGAATTCCTCTGTTTCAGATTAAGAACAAAAACTACCTTCACTATCACTTGAACACAGTGTTGCAAACAGTGTTGTTAATTTAAAGCCAAGTCTCAAAGAAACAACCTTTCTTTTAAGTTAATAAAACATAATATTATAGTAATAAGATTAAATAAAATTAAATAAAAATAAATAAAATAAAATAATTAAAATAAAATAATTTAGAAAATTACAGGCTATAAAGACTGTAAGTAAAAAAATATAAAAAAAATCTACTGCCCCCCATAATTCAGTTTTTGCTTACATTGTTTTTGTAACATGATATTTAACAGAAGGTCAACTAAAAGTAGCTTTAGATGAATTATATGTTTAATAGAAGTGTCATTGCTGAGTTGAGTTGTGAACTAAGAGTTGTGTTAGTGGTGAAATGGCTTCAGATGACTGAACTAAAAGAAGTGCTAGTAAAATCCACTTTGTAGAAAGATATGCAGTTGTTTCAGTAAGGTTTGCTTTCTTATTAAGAATTTCTTAATGAGGACGAAATTCTCTCACAAAATCAGGGGAAGAGATTAAAATTTGGAATCAAAATTGCTACATATCTAACTTAAGTAAACTTTGGAGATGGTCGACAGACATTGATTCTTATGCTGTTGAATTCTTTATTATTTACCTACTGTTGCATTTAAGACTAGTACTACAGTTTTCTGACAGCTATTTGGTCGAATTATTCGGAAAGATCAGACATGCTTAAGCTCACAAAATGAAGCCTTATGTCGTGTGGCTGACATCGATTAAGACTCCTGGAAGGTTTAACCAAAAAATTCGAAGCCGGAGAGAGCCAGAATTACACTAGGCCGGAAATAATGTGGAGCTTGTTAGATTCAGTTTTTTTTTTGACTGAAGTATTTTGTAGCAAATAACAAAATTTATTTTCCTTTCTGCTGGGTGACACTCTTAAGTCAATAGTTTGTCCACACGATGCCGACCGGCAACCGAATTCATTTCTTTCGGTTCGAATTCGGGTCAGCTTTCGGTAAGGGGGAAGGCCGATGTCCATCGTTCACACCAATTCGGTATTGCCGATTGGAATGTGCCGATTGGTGCCGTTCAGTTTAACGAAGACGCACTTTTAAAAATTGTAACTTAATAATGTATGTAGATATGCCAAGGCAAGTTCGAGTGCGTTTGTTGCATGGTGATATCTTTTTATAGGCAATCTATCTACATATTTTAGTGCCTGTTCAATTTAATGAAATGTAATAAATTTTATTGGGAAGATAACAAAGGAATTTGGGTCAGCTTGATACATACTACTGGTAAATCAAATTTAAGGTAAGTACTCCAATATTCACTTCGAAAAACTCTGGAAGATAAGGGACGAGCTAAAGCATATTTGCTCATGTGTCATGATTTCAATACAAAAGAAGAACATGCTCTCTCTCAGTCTTGGCCAGGAGATAGGTAGGTCTATGTTATTCTTTATCAACATATTAAACAAAGACCCATATAAGAAATGCCATACCTACTGCTACTATATACGTAGGCCTAGGCGGGTAAGGTAAGTACTCACTTTCAGGGCGTGCAATCAACTATACCATAATCAGAAAATTTTTATTTGAACAATGACACACGGCATGTGTGCACAGATAAATTGCGGCTGTCGCTCATACTTTTAGTCTGTTTGCTTACACTTAAGTGCTCCCCAATGAAAAAAAGGAAAAAATAAAAACTAAGTAAATTCATTACAATGAAGCCCTTATATCAATCAAGTCCACTTACACCGTAATAAGCGAATTTAATTTGAAGCTTTTCGCTCACGCGAGCCAAATTTTTCCAGGATAATCCCGCACAAAACGGAATGCCATACATTCTCATTTTGGATGGTTGTTGTATCCATAAACATAAAGCACACGATTTATCCTCACATATTACCTAATCCGACAACAATAGTAGCTTAGCTATAAATTACTTAGCCCCATTGTGTGTTTTGGTGCCATACAATATGGTGGAGACTGTGGAGCAGAAACTGATCCATAAAACCCTCAGGCTAGGGTATTCTCTTTTAAAATCAGCAAAAGAAGAAGAAGAAGAAGGTTGCGTTAAATGGCGCAATGCATCGTAATCGAAAGGGAAGTTAGAAGGGAAAGAGTTTTTTTTTTTCTTAACGTTATCGCATATGCCACCAATGCACACAGCACACATGCCATAGGGAACATCGTCACAAAAGACCGTCAGGGAATCCCGATTATTTCGGATAAAATTCTTGAGGAATGCATGAATGAAGGGAGAGTATAGGAATATGTAGGTACTATACATATACAGGAATTTCAATCATCAAAAGGTGAGGAGAGACTGGCAGTCAGCGAGCGCCAAAACGAAGAAGACCCTTTTTGCAAGACCATAACCCATAAGAATGTAGGAAGGTTACACTTTGGAAGTTGAAGGTAAAGTACGATATCAGAGAACGAAAAAAAAAAAGAAACGATGGGCAGATGTTTCTTGCACAAGTCGAAAGTTGATGTTGTGTGGTGTGACGTTTAAGAAAAGGTAATACATAATTGGAATGCGTATGACGTATGAGGACTGAGAATATTGCCACATTATAAGTGAATATGCTGGTTGGACTACTACTCACAATGGTGTTTATGGTCTTTTTGGGCTGACGGTTAGCACACATATAGGGGTTGTGGAAAGGTGTGTCTTCTTGCCTTGCTATTCAATTCCGGAAATATTCGGTTGACTGTGCTCATTGTTGTCACACACGACAAAGGGCACCTTTGTTCAAATTTCAGAATATTTTTTTGATTGCAAGCATAAAAGTGAGGAGAGTGAAGCTTGAGTTCAAATCAAACTTGAGTATAGGAATTCGGAATATGCTACAATTTTCTCCAGTCCTTTTTCTTCTTCATTTTTTGAGGCTATAGGTACCTACCTACAAGCATTGTAATATCGAAGGGATCACATCTCTCCCACTTATCTGTTTCGTCTTAGTAATACGCCCGCCGCGCCGGTTTGTGGGATACTCTGGGTTGAGTATTTTCGCCGTCTGCATTTTAAAATTAAGTAGGTAGGTAATGCAGTGATTTTTCAACAAGCAAAGTTTTTAGCAGAAGTTTCTTCTGTTCTGGATTGAAGAGTTTTATATTTTTATATGTAGGTAAGGCTCGAAATCAAATCCATTGTGAAAAGGGAATGAACACAAGATCCGAGGCTCCGATTGCCAAACTAATATGCTTGCCTAGGGTACTGAATACCTACGTAGGTACGTCTTTAATCCACTTTCTGTTCAAGACTAACTTCTTCCTCACTTCCAGACATGAGTTTTTAAAGAGAATAGAAGGGGGATGTACAATGAAAATTCAGCATAATTTATTTTCTGTGTGTAGCTATTTATTCGAAAGTGACTATCTTTTGCACGCTAGGATCAATCATCAATAGATATATATTCGAGGCTGTTGGTTGTTTCGAAACCAAACATTTACGAGGTTATGTAGTTATCCCCACAAAACACCCAACCTGGAAAATCAGGTCGTTTTGGGATCCTCTTGGACATAAAGGGCCGAATATTCCAGGGTCAGGGCCCTGCTTTAGGGGTGTGAGAGCTGCCGTTAGTTCGCCAGGACCTCATCCTGAACCATCTCTACTTCAATACCCTGTTCTAGAATTGTCAGGCCCTGAAAACCCTTCTTACCAAAAATGTCATAGTAGCTCATTCGTTTTCCGATGCTTTTTTGACTGCTGAAGTCCACCGTTGATTCTGACAGACCACTGAGATTTGGGCAGTCAGTCATTACACGAAGAATATTATTAAATAAATAAATAGGGTGGCGCAACAGAGCGAGGAGCCCTTGGGCCTAGCGCATTTATCACAACCATCGCTTGTGAGGGAATGGAGGGAACCTACAATTTTCTGCCGGTTCCGAACGGCGATTAGCCGCTTTTTGTGGCAATGAATACTAACGGAGGACTTACCAATTCCTCGCGAAAGACGATACATTACATTTTTGCCTCTGGTGGGATTCGAACTCGAACTTCTGAATTAACAGGCGGACTTGCTATCCATCACACCACGGGTACCACGAAGACGTTCAAGTTCGAAGTGTTCGAAGTGTTGTTCTATTTTTTATACGTCTCTTTGTCAACAACCTCATTTAATAGTTTGGCAATTCACCTCTAGTTGAAGAAGACCAGTATCTAGTGGCTACTGAGTGAAGGTATAGTAAGCAATATTGAGATGTAGTATTAGTTCCAACATTTGGGCGCCCCCAATTGACACCAATCAGAGCCTTCCGGAATAGTTAACGCCCAACTACCATGAAATGGCGACATCCATAATCGAGAAAGCGTTTAGAATGAATGAAGTGACTATTAGAAAACTCAGCCATCTTCTCACATAATGATCACAATATTGGACAATAATTATGAAAATAAGTTGAAAGCAACTCAGATGAAGATGATCCGTATGACAACAGAAGTATCAAAGCTTGATTGTATCAAAAGTACCAAGATCCTTCGAAGACTTCCCGTCAAAAATACCATTTTAAAAAAGTAGAGCACCGACGCGACGGCAGGACAGTTGTTACAGTCATGTTCAAAGAAGAGACCCAGAGAACTCCTTTGAAAAAAACTATATCATACAACGATCAGACACGATCCCGATGGAACAAAGGCAGACCACTCCAGGTACAGAAGCATGCAACGATATCTGCAATTTGTTAGCCTCAATCATGGAATACTCCAAAGCCTGGAGGTTTGCCGGCTAATTAGTTTACCTATGATAAAGCTAGTAAAACTGAACACCCCATTGTCAAAAGTCTCCGGAAGTCTCATTACAAAATCTCACTTCGACACGTGCTACCAATAAAAGGTCACGTGTCGTATATTAAATTAGATCCAGATAAGGTCTTAGATATAATGAAGTGTCTCATTTTTGGTAATGCTCATCTCATTGAAACTTATTAGCTAGGGGCGCTATTTTCTTATTAGCACTTTATTCAAACACATTCCTCTTTAGTTTAAGGATTTGCAAGGGCTGCCAGTAGCAACTGCAACTCTCAAAACCTCGCACAAATTGTTCACAACCAAACCAAATTTTTTACAGAAATAAATGGCTTTGGGGTTCCCTAAAACAAAGAAGGTGTCTTGTCTACTGCATAGTTGTTATATTTATTGGATGTAGGTACTTCTACATGTTTCTACTAAGAACTAACGTCCTCTAATGGAAAAAGGTTAGGGTAGGTTCTATCCGGCAGAGGAAGCTAAACAGAAAAAGTATCCTGTCACAAAATAGGCTGACACCCTATCACACAAACCGCTATTGCCACACTCCATACTGACACCCGCTACCATACCAATTTATTTTGCTATACACACACGAACAATAGTCTTGGCATGCAAGGGTATATAACATCTGCTTTTCAAGTGGTGTGCTGATCAGTCTACCGTAGAGGTGAGGTGTAGGCGCAGCCTGACAGACAAACAATATCTATAGCTGAGGGGTAAATGCATAGGTAAAGGACAAAGGACTCTATAACAGATATTGTCGCGTGCCGTATGTTTTCCTTCTGCCTGTAGGTTCTTCGAGACACACATTGAAGTGTGTTCACACAATTTTTTGTGGGTGCTATATTTGTCCTGGGGATGTTTGAATGCACAGGACAGGGACAAAAATAGAGCTCTTCTGGGGTATTATTTTTGGTTTTGGTAGAGTCCTAGTAGACTCTTTAATAATGTTGAAATGAAACTATAGATTTGAAGACAATTACAGTATGGGAAGCAAATAAAGTTTGCTACTTTTAATTTTTCAATTGCTGCCTACCTATTGCAGTTTGTCGTCTGAAATTTGGCCTCCTTTAAATTGTTTTGTAGGTGCAGAACTCACGTTATATCAAAGCCGCATATCGACAATTTGAAGCTATGGGTTGAGCTGAAAAGAAGTTAGTCCTAGAGTCAAATGCCGTGTCTCAATAAAAACCATGACTGCATCTCTTATTAGAAATAGGGATGATCATTTTGAAATTTGTAACGGTTTTTCTTCCGCATGTGCTATCAACTCTTCATTGGAATGATGATACAAACGCGACGAGTACATTTTTATCACAATAACGGAACTGCACCCCATAAAAACAGGGAATAGGTAAGGTATAATAGCATTGGCTAAAGAGAGACTCATACAGCACGGCAGATGTGCTGTTGGTTGTTGATTTACTTTCAATTCTGTTGAGTAACAGAATCAATGATAGTGGCCATGGTCATAGAAAAACACCCTTCCCTTCTCTTTGAGTTCAAATAAAAGAATGTAGGTATGGATTGTTTTGGCAGTTTTTAATTTGAGTTGCAATGCAGCATTGATGGTGATTGTACTTTGTACTTACCCAGTGCGTGCATTGTTTTTTTCAATGACCGTGATTCAGTTCTTTTTTTCTGACATTAATACATAAGCAATAGGTATGACGTTTTTTGTGTACACTAACTACCCTAACTTTTTAAATCAGGTTCAATTCCCACCCTTAAAGCATTTTTTCAAATTTTAACGGAAATCTTGCGTGTTCGTGAACAATCGTTTGTTGCTTGGAAATAATTATGTTGCTCAGCGTTTTTCCATTAGCCAATGGGATTTGATAATTGACTTTGATTAAAATGTCCGTTGCATTTGATGTTTGAGGGATGAAATGGATGTGGGGTTGATTGACTCCGAACGTATCCATGCCTAAGCACGATTTAAGTGGTTCCTGAATGTAAATTGAATTGAAAGAGCTACATCTAAATTTACCTTTGAGAAACGAGAACATAATAGGTAGCTATGTTGGTTCTTGGCAGCAATGCAAACTATAAAATTCTAAAACTCAGACACAAACCAGGCAGGGAAATCCTGTGCAATACGGTCAGTGATGAATGGAGGTTTCCTTTGATGCTCTGTTGCTGGGTCTTCTTTTCCATTCTGAGCTCGATTTGGCCCTACCACAATTTATAACGATTGGTTAATAAAAGGTAAATAACTGCCGTCTTTTCTAGTCAGCGTCAAAGAATCGTAATTCTTCAATTCCAGTGCTAAGGACATAGATAGACATAGATAATTCCAATTCCATTCTAGAAGAAAATCGAAGCGAGTTTTGGTTGGCTTCCAAAACTAGGAAATGCAGGGGGATAGAAGATCGAATTCTGAAAGTTCTCTATAGGCATTCCTTGAACACAGTTTCTTTCTGTGTTGTTGCCGAACACGCACTGTTGACTGTCGATAGTTCTTTGTAGATCTAGAAACGTTTGGCAATTTATAGCTCGTTTTCATCGAAATTACAACTCACATTAAACGTTTTTCATTTGTCCAACAAGCCCACTCCTTTCAACGCGTCTTCTGCTAATCGTTTTTAGAGATAAACTGTCAACGAACTGCTATTTGACTGAATGTTACAATGATGATGGTTGGATGAAGTCTTCATATTATATCTCTCTTAAATTAACAAACTATTATCCCTTTCGTGTCCCATTCATATAACTTAATAGGCAAGATTATCACAATCTTAAAACCTATTTCAATTATACTCCCTTTTAATAATCTCCCCAAAAAAGTACATCCTTACTTCCACTTATCAAAATAATTCATTTCACCTTCTTGGGCATCATTTAGGCTTTAGAGAGATTTAATCTCAAATCGAAATAGATAACTAGAAATAAACAAGGTAATAAACCTGTAAGAAATATTGCTGGACCTTGGATATACATAGGTACCTAGCCACTCCTTTAAATACGATCTTTGAAGAAACTTCCAACTTTAAATTTCTGGTGCAATTAAAGAGGTGGATTTCATGCATTTGGGGTGCTGTGTGCTGAACACGAATCTGAAGCTAAAAATACAAAAACAAAGTTGAAATATGAGAAAACATTTTATAACGCATCAAATTTAGCCTGTTTTTCGGTTTGTCTCATCCCTTGAAAAGGAGGTGTTGAAAATCTAAAGGGGTCTTATTCAGCGTAAAGAGAAGAAAAGAGAATTATTTACAGTTTATGTATTGACAATTTTTTATCATTAATGGTTTACCATTTTTTTTTTTAAGTGGGCATTACAGTTCGCAGTGAACCTGGGTCTAAACCAAAATCTGTGCTTGTATGATGACAACATATACTTCATTAACCTTCAAAGACATTTTTGCTGCTTCTTTTTCAATGCTCGCAATAGCACCTATATGACATCACTCTTCCTTCTTCTCATTTCGTCAATATCGTCTCCGTGAGCAAAAAATGGTACAATCTCTTGAAAGATTTTTCCTCTGGTGTTGACGTTTGAGTTTTGCACAATCTTTTCAACTATGATATTCTAAAAAAAAAGCGCATTACAGTGTGTCGCTTTTCCGAAAGCCCTTTTCGATATCAAAGGTATCGGAGAGTTCATGACCGACTTTGACGTAGCAGCGTGATTTCTCCAAAGTCCTCCTGCATATTCGTACGAGTTTAGCGAGGATGTCAAAAGTAGGCATGTTTCTGTACGGTTCGTCTCTGTAAATAGTGTCATACGCGACCTTGTACATATCATCATATATATAAAATTCTCGTGTCACGGTGTTCGAACTTGAACTCCTCCGAAACGGCTTTACCGATTTTTACCAAATTTTATATGCGTATTCAGTAAGTCTGAGAATCGGCTACTATCTATTTTTCATACCCGTAAGTGATAAGGGCCATCTACCCTTAACATTGTTTTTTTAATTTACACTGTGACACGAGAATTTTTATTTTTTTGTTCTAGCTTTCTGTAGGAACAACGCTTTGAATAAGTTTGACCCGAGCAACGCCGGGCGGGTCAGCTAGTCATATATATAAAATTCTCGTGTCACGGTGTTCGAACTTGAACTCCTCCGAAACGGCTTGACCGATTTTTACCAAATTTTATACGCATATTCAGTAGGTCTGAGAATAGGCTACTATCTATTTTTCATACCCCTTAGTGATAAGGGCCATCTACCATTAACATTTATATATTATATAGAAACTTTCCGGCTATTTTCAGCTTAGTCCAGCGGGTGTTCCTGACAATTTTTTTAAATAACTTAGATCCGAGCAACGCCGGGCGGGTCAGCTAGTATCCATATATTATGTTCCCGATTTTTTTTAGTATCTGTCGTAATGTGAAAATTTCGTCGATAGTGGACAGGTTTAAAATGAAAATGTTGATGTGAATGTGGCACTTCAGACATTCACATATTACAGCATATACACTTATGGCCATACAATTAAGTCATTTTTATAAAATAAGGTCTACATATCCATATATTAATACAAATTACAACGAGTTTTTTTGGTGTATTTTGGGTTCAGCTCAGCATTTCTGGGACGTCTAACATACGGTTTGCCATTATTGCCATAAATGTTGACCTTCACCTCACACAACATTTGTTGATGAGAAATGCTGAGCTGAACCCAAAATACACCAAAAAGACCTTAAGACATGGCAGTTTGGGGGTGTTACATAAGCCATGGTGTCGGTCCGCTGTGTCAAACAAACGGCAAAATGACAGGTATTGACTACCGGGATATACTGGACACAAATCTTCTCGGCGACTGCCAGAACCAATTACCCCAATGATGATGGATCTTTCAGCACGACAATGACCCCAAACCCACGTAAAGAGTTGCGAAATCTTTCCTTGAAGAGCGTGAAGTGAATGTTTTGGGGTGGCCAGCAAAGTCACCGGACTTAAACCCTATTGGGAATTTGGGGACATTCTAAAAAAAAAAAGTTGCGGAAAAAAACCAACCAGCAAGACTACTCTCTGGAGTATTTTGCAGAAAGAGTGGAAAAATATTAGCGTAGAGCAATGCGAAGGTTTGGTGGACTTCATGCCAAGAAGAATATCCGCCGTATCAAAACTGAAAGGCTATCCTACGAAATATCAACGGTGCGGATAAAAAAACTATGTTTTTTATCATATTTTGCCTATTTCTTTCAGGTGACTTAATTATATGGCCACACTTATTTTATATATTATTGATTTTTTGTCAAAGAAATGACTATTGCTATAGTGGAATTTATTTTCTTTGGTTTTTTTTTTAATGATTATGATTGTATACAGCTATGGACAAGGAAATAGCACACTATTAAGAAAAATCATAAATTTAAAATTTCCGGTAGGTATGTGAAATGGTTGTGATGTTTCTTTTTCTTCGGGTATGTAGATTTGATAAACAAATGCAGTCTATCAAGCCTAAAAAGTACCGCAATTTTTGCATCGTCCTAAGTGCGAAGCGTACAATCCTAAGTATACTTTATAGACGGTGAAACATGGAGTGGAAAATTTAATGGTCTGGGTGCGTTTTCCTGGCATGGGGTTGGATCATTGGATAGGATTGATGTCAAAATGGATAAATTCGCTTATCTTGCTATACTGAAGAATACAATGGAACCATATTCCTTTGCGTTCATGCCAATTAAGTGGATATTCATGCATGAGAATGACCCCAATCACGCATCAAATATAGTAAAAGCTTGGCTCGTGGATGTAAAAATCGATGTCCTAACCTGGCTAGCTCTAGGTCCCGATCTTAATCCCATAGAACAGTTATGGAATGATGTTAAAGTCAAAATTGGGCAGACAAAATTTAAAAATTCAAACGATCTTTGGGCCGGAATAAAAGAAGCTTGGTACTCAATCACGCAAAGTAGCTGCCATGCGTTAGTTGAAGGCTTACAAAGGAGGTGCCAAGCAACTTTAAAAAATCGTGGTCAACTAACTAAGAACTAACTTGGTAATACCAAAATTTATGAAAAAAATAAATATTTTCACTAAAAATAATTTTTTTTTACGATTATAGGTAAGTGTGCTATTTACTTGTCCACAAGAAATTTGATCATCACTGCAAAATATATTTTTAAAAATTGAATTGTAAAGAAATAATTCCCTACTACTAATTATTATTAATCCTTAGAAGTCACTTCATGTCATAAAATAGGAAATAAAATATTTAAGTTCAAAAGGAAAAAATAAATGCAGTTTTCATAAGAAAATGAATGAGTGTGCTATTTCTTTGTCCATAGCTGTATATTTAAAATTTGAACAAATTTTGTTTTCGTTGTAATTTGTGTTTAATATATGGATATGTAAACCTAATTTTATAAAAATGACTATATTGTATATCTATATATCTTTGATTTTTTTTTTAATTTTTTGTCAAAACAACTTCTACAAAGATCTTAAATTTTGCATAGTTGACTTGAAAACATAGTTTTAAAAAAAGTTAAAAATAAAAACCGTTTTTTGAAAAAACTGGTTCACGATTTTAATTGAATTTGCATAGCGTTTATATGTATTAGCAACTCCAATAGAATGCCATTTTTAAACCCCTTTGGAATATTTAATTTAATTTTTTCAATATTTTGTGTGATTTAATTAAATTTTCACAATTAATGTATATTTGGCAACCCTGTACCACCAAATATATTATAAAGAGCTCATTTTAAAATCTTGTACTCAGCCTTAAAATTTTGATATCGTATTTAGCAGAGAATCGCAAGTTCGTGTTCGTATTTGTTGTTTGGAAAAATGAACGCTTAATTTTTAAGCTTGTACCAAATATTAAGATACTGAAGAATAGATCAAGAAAGCCATTCCGCCTTAATAGGGGCGAATACCATCAAGCAGATTGAACTTCTAATCCCAGGTTCTCATACTAGGTAAGCCTTCGCTAGGACTTCTGCACTTTTAAAAGTTTAAAGTTCTGCAGTGACAGTGTTTGTCTCATAATTTTTATGTTCTGGTCAATCAGTCAGTTACGGTGTTTATGAAACACTCTCAATAGTTTTTTTTACAATACATTCCACAAAAATGTTGTTTCTTGCATCAAATGTCATAACCATATAGTTTCGACAACCAATTTCAGTGTCTAAATTTAAACAATCATTAGAACAGACACTGTTCTAAGCTGCATAAAGTTAGACAGACTTCAGAATGGGATTATAAATATACGACTACAACTCTTTAACCAAACAATAATCTGCGGAAATTTAATATCAAATACGTAAATGAAAAGATTAGTGAAGTTTTTAACAGTTAAAAACACTTATTTTATTTCCTCAGATGTACATTTCAGAAGCAATGCTTCCATCGTCAGTGAGATTTGTAAAATTAAATTAAATTAAATTATTTGTCAAAAAACTAATAATAAACAAAAATGTTTCTAAACAAAATTACAGTTGAGTTGAGTTGAATCTATTAAAAAATTTTTTGAATATTGAATCTTTGATTGGTCCATCATCACTATTCATTAGATTATTTTTGTTTTTAAATATGTAAAATGATTCAAAAGCATCTAATTCATAATTGCTATTTACATTTCTTATTAGTTTTAAATTTTGCAAACTAAAGCTATGACTATTTTCTAGCATATGTTCTGCAACACTTGACTTTTCTTTTTCATTATATTTAAGATGTGCAAAATGTTCTTTAAATCTTTTTAGAATAGGTCTTCTTGTCTGTCCTATATATTCTTTTGCACAATCATTACATCCGATAGAATAAATTCCTGACTTTTGAAGTTGGTCAATTTTATCCTTAGATCCTCCAATCAGATTTTTTATTTTTATTTCGCTGCACTCACTCATACGGATATTATATTTATTAAAGATTGGTTTTATCTTAGATAAATAAAAATAAAATAAGTGTTTTTAACTGTTAAAAACTTCACTAATCTTTTCATTTATTAGATTAAAAAACACGTGGAATATCTCAACTAAAAAACTCATCAAATACGTAATGTAAAAAAAAATTATGTTCGAAGATCAGAAACGTACCTGAGATCGACATTTTTTACCGTCCCTCTTAGCCTCACAGCACTATCCCAAGAAAAAAAAAATGTATTCAAAAACCACTGCTCAAAGTGTGTCTCGTGAACTAAATAAATAAATAGGATGTCGAAACGTTGCTTCGGGAGCTTCTGGGCCTAGTGCACCTCAAGAACCTACAATTTTATGCCGATTCAGAACGGCTTACCATTACTCAACGGGGACCATTCGTCAACTGAGACCAGGGGCGAACGCAGGGGGGGGTTTTGGGGGTTGAAACCCCCCCCGAAATTTGTGAAATAAAAAAATAACCACTAGTTTTTTAAAACAAAAACCAAAATATAAAACATGGAAACATAAAATTCATCTGAAAATTTCATTCTGTCAACGAAAAAATCCCTCCAAATGCGGAAGCAATTTCTTTTCTATCGATAAGTAAATTTTCAGGTATTTCACACGTTTTGGAATGACTTTTTGGTTTGTTGATGTGGAGGTAGTATTGGGTCGTATACAACGGGACCTGCTATAGAAATATATGAAAATTCACTTTCCTACTTACTTGCAAACACATCGCATTTGTCGCTTCAAAACTAAAGGCAGTTGCGATCGAAACACATCGTATCGGTCACTCCAAAGCTAACGGCAGTCGCTACCGAAATCTACGAAAATTAAAATTTTCATCACACATACTAAAAGCCACCCGCTCTGGCTCTGTATAAGAATGCGATCGACAACGGCAACTAGGAAAGGGTATACTTATGTATGAATAAGCATATGCATACCCATGAACATTGCTTGAGTATGCCAAACGATAAACTGCCCAACAACTTTATAAACACCTTAAATGTTTGTGATTCGTCCCTATATAAAACAGTTCATTGTTTTATGCTTCAAGCAAGCGATCTTTTTCATGTCTGTGCAGATTAAAAACTTATCTGCGAGGAAGAACCAGCGAGGAGCGACTGAACGGTTTGATGTTGCTGAACATCTATAGGAATATTGAGGTTGATTATGAGGACGTTATAAATATAATGGCAAAAGTTCCAAAGCGCATTGATTTTATTTTATAAAATACTAGCTGTGCCCGCGACTTCCTCCGCGTGGAATAGTGGCTTTCGGCAGCATTTTTAATTTTTCAGTAACTTATTGTTATATTATTTTACTTAAGTACATACATTTTTGCACACGATGTTCTTACTTTTTTCATCTTTTGCCAAATAAAATTGTTTTGCCGTAAGTACTTCCGTTCCCATGGCAATAATGAAACAAAGAAAACAAATACAGACAGATTTAATTTCGAAATATTAGGAACGACTCCCGTTCCCGTGGGAATATGGTGATCGTTCTCATAGGAATATGGGAATGAGTTAAAGTTTATGTTACTCGCTCGGGGATATTGTAGCATTCTAACAGTGGAAGAATTTTTGAAATCGGTGCAGTAGTTTCTAAGTTCTCGATTACGTTCCCGTTCCCGTAGGAAGTGGGATAAAACTTTAGATTGAAAAGACTTTATCTATGTCTTTTCTCATGTCTTAGACTACCTCTGTACAAAATTTCTTTTGAATTGGTTCAGTTGTTTGGGCGGGAGATGGTAACATAGAAAGACGAACAAACAGAGCTACTTTTGCATTTATAGTATAAGTTAGGATTGTTCCTAGCAAATCAATACAGAGTATAAAAAAAGCATACAAATATTAAGAACAATTGTTCGTGAATATTTAATATATTTTTTCAAAACCCCCCCCGAAAAATTTTTCTGCGTTCGCCCCTGACTGAGACACATTAAATTTGACAAAAATGAAGTCTTTTTTACTTGCCAGGTCTGGACTTGAATATGCAACAAAAATCTTAAATAGATGGGAGCTTATGACAAATATAAATATTCAATGTGCCGATGACAAAAAATGTTTTTTCCACGGGTATCGCCTTTCGCGAGGAATTGGCAAGTCGTCCGTTAGCATTCATTGCCATGAAAAGCGCTTTCTCGATTAGCCGTTCGGAACCGGCAGAAAATTGTAGGTCCCCTCCATTTCCTCACAAGGCATGGTTGTGAGAAAAGCGCTAGGCCCAAGGGCTCCTCGCTCTGTTGCGCCACCCTATTTATTTATTTATGAAGACAAAAAATGGTAAAGACAACAGACCAATACCTACTCTTTAAAAGATAAACAAAAAACTGATTTGTGCAAATTTGACTTTGAAAATCTTTTTTTTTGGAACTTGTGGTGCATGGTAGAGTTTCAATTATTTTTATTTTCCTTTTATAATCTTAACCAAAATCACAGAGAATATAAATATCCTTGCTTCCATTTATTTCAATGATTCATTTCATTAGACTTCTCCGAATCCTATAACATAGATAAGCTTTATTGAAATTGATATGTACAAATTAGAGATAAACAATGCCATAAGCTTCTGTAGGAAACTCTGTTAGAGCTTGCAAATTCATAGGTATATACCTATCCTTAAAGGATACACAACACTACTTGACATGATTGTATTCTCTTTTAAATGTGATCTTTGAACAAATTTTGAACTCTGAAATAATCCTTCTCTACATTTGGAAACAAAAATCCATTATCCTATTCAAACGAATATGGCAAAATGAAATAAAAACTCGTAGAGCTGCAACTGTGCTGTCTCTTAGCTGACCGTTCGACGTTGAAATTAAGGAAATACATACTGGCAAAATATATAAATATATATGCACCTATATTTCATTCGTGGTGAGTATTTGGGTTAAAGAAAACTTTGAGGATACAAAATAATTATTTTTGGATGGTTTCAAACATTCAAACTGCACAGCTGTGTCTAAAGACAGAGTAAGGACACTGCGGCAATGACTGAGAAAAACACACACAGAGCGTGTTCGGCTTTGGGTATTTACCCTGTGTAACCAAACAACTTTATCGCATATATCTGCTCCTGCTCATCCAGCAACTGTTGTTCGGCATTATGCAGTCCCAAGTAGTGGTTGATAAATTGGCTAAGGATTATCTGTGCGGCTTTATGAATTGTTTCGTTGCGGCTTGTGTTGTTCGTCGTTCCTTGGGCTGTGTTAGGGTGGTGGTAATCGTGTGGCAAACTACAAATCGGATAATCAAGGACGAAAGGAAACCGTTCCGTCCGCCGGTATAACGATTATAAATGTGTTTTTGTGTGAGAAGTGGTTATTATTATGCTATACTACAACAAAGTTCATAGTCCATCATCATCTTCGAAAGGCTGCTGAAGATGTAGAATTTAAACAACATGCTCGCGGACTTGTTCGGCATTCTCACCGAAAACTACCGTTCATCACTCCTGTGTCCTAGAATAGACTTTTATCGGTACCAATGGAATTACTTGCGAATGCATTGCAGTTGAATCGATTCTGAAAGTCCATTAAGGAGATGAACATCGGACGTCTCTATGTGGGCAGGTGAATTAAATTGGAAATTGCAATCGTTTGCAATGGCTCTGCTCCTTGTCGTCATTCCCCACGGGTGTGGTTGAAATTTACAGAATGCATACGGCAAACGGCATACCTATGCATTTAACTGCTTTTATATTTTTGCAGTCAGTCAGCCAGTTGGTGTGACAACCCAAGAGACTGCTGATGAACCACAACTGGATGTCAGACTTATTGTCTTTCGGGACAATGTGGATGAAGATGATTGCGATGTTGAAATAAAGAGGATTTTCATTCACAACTTGGTCGAGTAGGTATACCTACTGAGGTTTCAGGGTTCTTCTGGACATACAGAAATGAATAAACTAGCGGTTTGTTTTCTTAATAAGTGTTTTGAGTTTTGCCAATTATAGAAAAGGGAGTGAGTAGGTATTGGTTTCGTATTCGAATACCTACTTATGAGTTATCCAGTTTGATTTGTAAGGTAGGTATTTTTAACTAAAGCTTCAGTTAATAAACATATTAGTTATTTGAGCTGGAAGTAGGTCTGGTAAGGTAGGGGTAACCGAAGCTTGTTGATACCAAGGGCATACCAACTTAACGCAAATAACTTTGCAGTATAATCATTCAGGAAACACCTTTTCCATAGGATCAAGAAATGGAATACATTTTACTACTGTATAAACTGTTCTTAACAACGTGTGATGTGCACTGTTAGACTCTTAGTTTCAACCAATATCGTACGGACAGAAATTTATTAATTACTTCTATAAGGCTTTCTGGTATTAATCGCATCAAGAGTCCATTTCACAAGCTCTGAGAATAGTTCAGTGGGCTTTTGGTAGTCAATATAAACAAAGCAGAGAAATGGTGCGAGTTAAGAGAAAGATAATTGAAAAAAATTAGAGGATAGCCAAATGCTAGTTGAAACTTTCGAGTTGTAGAAATAGCTTGGAGGCTGAGAATCAGCCACAGAAGTATTTTGAATTGTCGAGAATCAGCATTTGCCCCTTTGAAAACCACCCAAAGGACGCGTGAAAATTGGGATTTGGATACCAGGGTGGCAAGCCCCGAACTCAGGTCTGTAAAGACCAGCAGGGAAACATAGTGTCAGTAGAGTCACAGTCGCTACTGAGGATCTGGAAAGATCATTTCTGCAGACTGCTTAACGGCGATGAGGACACAAATTCCGCTGTCAGGCAGATTGCCCCATTCAGATTGGACGATGATCAAGAATGCCGTCCTCCCGACCTAGAGGAAGTTAAGCTTGCCATATGAAAACTTAAATCAAATAAGACTGTGGTCGGAAGAAAGCATGCCCGATGAATGGAACCTCAGTATCGTATGCCCGATCCTAAAGAAGGGAGACCCTCACAATTGCGACAATTACAGAGGGATAAGCCTCCTTAACGTCGCTTATAAGATCTTGTCTGCTGTAATATGTGAACGTCTGAAACCCCACGTCAACAACTTGATAGGTCCTTATCAATGTGGTTTTCGACCAGAGAAGTCCACAATAGACCAAATTTTCACATTACGGCAGATCTTGGAAAAAACCCGAGAACATAATATCGATATTCACCACCTCTTTATCGATTTCAAGGCCGCGTATGACAGTATTTACAGAGACGAGCTGTACAGAGCCATGTCTAGTTTCGGCATCCCTGCAAAACTTGTACGACTATGCAGGATGACTTTGGAGAATTCACGCTGCTCCGTCAAGGTCGGTAAAGAACTCACCGAGACCTTTGATGTCGAAAAAGGTTTTAGGCAAGGCGACAAACTGTCATGCGATTTCTTCAACATCATACTTGAACAGATTGTAAGAAACTCAAACGTCAACACCAGAGGAACAATCTTTCAAAAGTCTGTACAATTACTCGCCTATGCAGACGATATTGACGTAATGGGAAGAAAAAAGCGTGATGTCATAGGTGCTTTTGCGAGTATTGAAACAGAAGCGGCAAAAATGGGTTTGATGGTTAATGAGGGTAAAACGAAGTATATGCTGTCATCAAACAGGGACACAGAACATCGACGAATTGGACAATTCGTCACAATAGACAGACATAACTTCGAGGTAGTACAGGACTTCGTCTACCTAGGATCCGCTGTAGACACGGAAAACAACATCAGTGCGGAGATCAAACGGAGAATAACTCTTGCCAACCGTTGCTTCTTTGGGTTAAGAAGGCAATTCAGAAACAAAACCCTCTCTAGAAAAACCAAGGTGACCTTGTATAAGACGTTGATCATCCCAGTCCTGCTTTACGGCGCGGAAGCATGGACTTTATCGAAAGCGGATGAGGAAACCCTTGGTCGTTTCGAAAGAAAAATTCTCCGAATGATCTTTGGTCCCGTATGCGAAGACAATGTGTGGAGAAGAAGATACAACAACGAGCTGTATGAGCTGTACCGCGACATGGGCATAGCCAGAAGAGTACGCATCGCGAGGCTACGATGGTTGGGCCATGTAGAGCGGATGGACCCAAACGCTCCGGTTCGTCGGGTGTTCGAAAGCACATTGCAGGGAAATCGCGGAAGGGGAAGACCTCGTATTAGGTGGCGCAATCAAGTGGATGAAGACCTCAACCGACTTGGAGTGCGAAACTGGAGGGAGCTCGCCCGAAATCGAAGTCGTTACAGAAGGATGTTGGTTGAGGTCCAGGTTCACCCCGAACTGTAATGCCCACCTAAGTAAGTAAGTAAGTTTTCGAGAACTGAAAATACCCATGTTTTTTGACAATTCATAGGATTGCCAAACAAACCTGAGTCAGCTCTTGGTAAACTCCAACGAACGAACAGGATAACACAACGAAAAAATATTCTCAGAACTATAGAAAGTAATAAAGAGCAAATGCCAGTGAAAGCCTGGCCACCAAACATCCGCCTGTCATTTGAATAAAAATACATGCCATTTGACAGCCCTCAACTCACCCCTGAAAAAGCCTAGGGCGAGTTGAGGGAAAAAACAGGTCAACCCTAGGGCTCAAAAAACACTCAGTTTGACATTCAGGTGAGTTTAGGTTTTTCAAAAAACGCTTTGTCTCGACTTCAGGGCTTCAACAAACGAACTTATTCTTTCCCATAACATTAGAACATACCTATGCGTTTTATTTCTTCTTGAAAACTATACGGCATAGCAAAACATTCTTCAAATTATACCTACAGTGTATCTGAACTTCGTACGGATGCGTTCAAGTATGTATAACCGGAATCTATTGTCTTTCGCTACATTCATTGGCACAAGTTCTTTTTATCATCAATCTCAGTTTTACCCAATTACCTACCTAGTAACACCTACACTTTTATCCGTAACAAGTGTGCTTATCCCTTGTGAGCGCTATTGCAGTTCTGTTTCTTAAATAGTGTTGATGTTGGTAGATCCTATGAGGCTTTGTCCTTATTTATTTAAACCAAACTTTCCAACAGGTTTATCTCAACTTCATTCACTTCTTTAAATTCGTTTAAAGCAAAAAGGCTTAGTTAGGTAAATAAACCTTCTGGTTCTTCTCTGAAAGACGAAGCAAATTTCATTGATTTTGCCTTCCAACATGCTCCAAATAGTATAGGTAAGGTACGTGCCCATTCACATAAATTCCGTCTAGGAAATTATTCATAAGAGAGATTCAAATAGCTATACTCAACAAATCTAAAATGTGTTGGTAGGTAGGTAGGCAGGTATACCTACTACGACCTGCTGTATAAGTAGGGTAGGCATTTAAATGCTCATAACTATGTAACCCATTTCCTGTTTCGCACACGCCTTCAACTCCAGGTCAAAGTAAGTAATTTTTAACTTAACGAACGTTCGTTCATTAATCTTCTATTTAAGGGATCTACATTCATGGAAAAACCATGTGTGTTATGTTGGTTCAAATACCGAAGCAAAGTACGATTTTTTGTGAATAAATTTTGTTGTTAACCAACTGATGACTTTACTTACCTGTGCATGTGCAGTGTGGGACTGTGGCACACGACCACCTTCACTACCATCACAAGTTAAAGTCCGTTCCTCAGTGCATGTGCAATGTGCATAATTCTGTGCAATCCGTTTAACCAACTAAACCATTTTAAATTTTCTCAAAGCCATAGCCGACGAGCCGCGCTGTTCTGTCGGTCTATCCTTTTTTTTTTCTTGCAAATTAACATGCGTTTATTCGTTTCAATTCACAATCACAACAAAGCTGCATGTGTGAGAGAAAGTAAGTCCCATCGAGGCGTACATCCATGGGAGTTCTTTCATTGCTAAATCCGGATGAACTCAGCACAAATCGTATGCAAAACTATAAGAAGAAATATGTACAACCACACAATTACCCAACTCAGTCTAGGTAGGAGTGGAAGAAAAAAAAGAGAGAACTCAATCGATTTCATTCACAAAAAGTATGCTCATTGAACGTGAATCCTTTATGACTATGACTTACTGTGTATGAGAAATCTGCCGATAAAGAGGATTCTTTTCAAGTTGCCCCTAGCAATGATTGAAAAAAACAACAGCGAAACAAATTCCGCACTGTATAGTATACTCATATCCTCAAAGCTATATTGAGGAATGTCTCTAGAGATGTACCTATATCCTTGCTCGATAATCCTATTGCCTAGTAAACATGCAAATTTCAATACGCACCTTGTTCACGAAAGAAAGACAAAGTCGGTCTGTCTCATTGCAACAAACCATTCGTCGACAGCCGAACACGAATAATTATGTTGATACATACGTTAACGTTTGTAACAACAACTCAATTGAGGATGTTTACTTCCAAAGGATTTACCTGCTACACTTGCTTCCGTAGAGATTCTATAAATCTTGCTGAATGTGTGTTACCTTTTGCAGCATTTCTTTTTTCTCTTTCTGCAGTGTCATTGCAGAAATGAATCCGGGTTTTGTATTTTTTTATCTCGTGCTCCTTTTTTTGTTCGTTTACTTTGTGAAGGACCAAGGACGTGTTCTGGGCATGGCTGTGGCTGCTGTGAGCAAGACAAGTGAAATGTATATTCCTTGTGGTGCCCCAGTGTAAAGAATATTTTCTCGTCATAGGAGAGTTTAATTTTATTTTATTTTCTTTTTTTTTTTAGACAAATTTTAATGAGTTTTTGGATTGCAATTATTGTCACATGGATAATCATTTGAACTGATTTTTTTTTCTTGTGTTTGCTTTGGAAATGAAAAATGTACGAAGGTAGAATGTTTGAAGTTAGTAACCTTGTCGGAAAGGGATTGTAATAGTAATTCGTTTATTCTTTATGAATGTGCAAGGATAGGAGGGTAGTAGGTAGGTAAGTAGGTAGATACCTGTGTGGGTCAATATTGTGTTTCTACCTTATAATTTAGATTTGATAAAGTCCTAAGCTTCTAAATACTGAAAATAGCTGCTCTTTGCAAGCTTTTCTTCTTACCTAAATGTTTTCTGGGGATTGGGCCCCCTATACGCAACTCCGTTTTATTTCCGAATCATTATTAGTTAAGTTAGTTAGTTAAAGTTATTTTTGATTCAACTTTTGAATGCCAATAAGAATGAAAAAGAACTTGAATTTGATCTCGTCCTCCACTTACGATCTTCGTTCAAGTTTGCCATTTATTCATATGTCCTTTAGAATCACGAAGAAGGAATTTTTGGTAATCGAACATAGCACTGCAGCGCCTTCCCGCTTGTCGTAAAAGGCGACTAAAGGAACAATCATATCTAGACGACTAACATCAAAGTGAGTCTAGCGACACACATACCACCTAAAAACTCTCCCCAAGTATGCATGCAGATCCCGGGGCTTACACGACTGGAGATCACCGGTGTAGTAAAAGGGGAATCAAACTCATTAAATGGAGCATGCATGTGTCGAAAAGGATGAAAGGACAATTTTTGAAAAATTTTGAGCATTATGGAAGTATTTGCAAACATAAGAAGCACTACCCGCCAGGCAGTTCCATTGCTATGCATGGAGCTGATCCTGGACCGAGCAGCAATGTTCGGGTCAGAGCTATACGGATTCCGGGGGCTAGCAAAGTAATGCGACGAGTTGGACGAAAATTTAGAGTCGCGAGTTGGAACGTTGGAAGTATGACTGGCAGAAGTTTCGAACTCGAAGAGATGATGAGAAGGAGGCGAGTGGACATCTTATGTGTTCAGGAAACGAAATGGCGAAACACAGCAAACAAAGCCCGTTTCTTAGATGCAAAGACCAAGGCTTACAAGATGTTCTACTATGGAACAGAACAAGGTAGGAACGGAGTCGGTATCATCCTTGACCAAAGTTTATGTAACAGCGTGTTGACCATTTTGAAGTCCAGTGAGTTTGATGTCTCTTAAATTGTTGATGGAAGGAAAGGTCTGGAATATAATCAGTGCATATGCTCCCCAAATAGGGTGTGAGCAGGAGGAAAAGATGCATTCTGGCTTGATTTTCATAACCTACTTAAGAACATCCCAAAAGAAGAGTATTTGTTTGTTGGAGGAGATTTGAATTGACATGTCGGGAAGACAAACGAGGATTATGAAGACTGCCATGGAGGTTTTGGATTCGGCACCAGGAAATATGTGCAAGTCATACGGTCTAATCGTACTAAATTCCATGTTCATCAAACAAGACCGACACCTTATCACTTACAGCAGTGGAGGAAATGAAACCCATCAGATTGATTACCATTTGGAAACCAATTACATGAAATCTCGGGTGAAAGACTGCAAAGTGATACTAGGAGAAGCTGCCGCTCAATAACACCGTCTTCTTTTCACAGAATTTTTTACGGATGCGGTAAAGGAAGTCAAACAAACAAAGGCTCCTAGGAGAATCAAGTGGTACAATCTGCAGAAAACCAAAGGACAGCAATTCATTTCGTATATGCAAAGTCAGCTGTGTAATACCATTGACGCAGTTTCAAATGCAATCACGGCACAAAATATGTGGGATCGCCTACAACGAACCTGCTTAGAGAGAGCCAAATCACTGTAAGGAGTCTCAAAAGGACACCACCAACAAGCTAAAGAAACCTGGTGGTGGGATGATGAAGCTAAAGCAGTGATTGGAAAGAAGAAAGCAGCTTTCCAAGCTTGGTCGAAGTGCCCCTCAAGAAATACAAATGAAAAAGGGCGTTTCAAAATGGAATACAAGAGCTGCAGAAAAGAAGCGAAGAAAAAGTGCGCCCAACTTCAAGCAAAAAGCACGGAGGGCCTGTATCGAGAGCTGGAAGAGATTTCTGCCCCAGCTGCTGAAGCAAATCAGGCAATCCAAGAGCTAAGACAAAGCAACTTGAATAAAAGGGCAACCATTTTCAAAATAGCCGCTCAGAGAAGGAGAAATGCGCAGGAGATTCTTTCACCGAAGTTCATAAATGATGCTCAAAGACTGCTACTTGTGGATGACGACAAAATTCTTCACAGGTGGCGACAGTATTGTGATGATCTTTTGAATGAACAGTTTCCTCGGCGCCACTTTCCAACAGCTGCACCTAACTTTACGGAAGTATCCGACGTCACAGTCGAAGAAGTTAGGGAGGCAGTTAAGAACTCCAAAAAAGGTAAAGCGATTGGGCCAGACGAGGTACCATATGAGTTTTGGAAAAATATGGGAGACATCGGGTTGAGATGGCTCACGATTCTCATCTCCAAACTTATAAGAGGTGACAGTTTGCCTAATCAATGGAGGGAAAGTTTTCTTCTTCCAATGTACAAGGGAAAGGGAGATACCAGAAGCTGTGACAACTATCGTTCGATCAAGTTGATGTCCCACACTATGAAGATCGTTGAGCGGGTTTTGGATAGCCGACTGCGGAAAATAATAAGGCTGTCTGATGACCAATGCGGGTTTGTCGCGGGTAAGTCAACTACAGACGCAATCCAAAGTATAAGGATCATTATGTAAAAACACCGAGATGCCTTAGAGGATTTGCACATTGTGTTGGTTGACTTCGAAAAAGCATTCCATCGACAACCACGAGATCTGATATGGGTGGCCCTCAGACACCGAAGAGTTCCTGAAGCCTATGTGCGAATAATTATGGATGAATATGTACGAGGGAGCAGTTACAAAAGTGAGATGCCCAGCTGGAGTCACCGAAGAATTCCAAATAACAGTAGGTGTACATTAGGGAAGTGTCTTGAGTCCACTGCTCTTTATTGCTGTTCTGGATTATTTGCTCGAAGGGAAAGTAACGGTCAATAAAGTACAACAATTATTCTTTGCTGACGATGGAGCCATCATAAGCGAGGATCCTACATCCCTGCAAGGAGCACTTGACGTTTGGATTGATGTTCTGGAAGGAAATGGGTACCGTATTAGCGCTAAAAAGACTGAATACCTGTGCTGCCCTTTTTCTGATCCAGACAAGCCTATTCCAGACATTTATTTGAATGGAAATGTGCTTCCCAAGTGTGAAAAGTTTAAATATCTGGGATCTATGATCAATAGTGAAGCAACTTGTGATGACGACATCAATCATCGAGTAAGCGTAGGGTGGATGAAGTGGCAAGAAAACTCCGCTATCTTCTGTGATCGAAAATGCCCCCTAAGCTGAAGGGAAGACTCTACACAGCAGTTGTCCGTCCAGCTCTGACATACGGTTCACAATGTTGGACAATGTACAAAAAGTATGAGAGCAAATTGACGGCAGCCGAAATGAAGATGCTTCGGATGACAGCAGGAGTAACAAAGCTTGATCGAATTAGAAGTACTAAGATCCGTGGAAGCCTTCATGTCAAAAGTACCATCTTGGACAAAATTCAGCACGACCGGCTCAGTTGGTATTGTCATGTTCAAAGGAGAGATCCGCAGAACCCCGTCCAAAAGGCAATATCGTACAACGTTTCAATAAATTCGCGATGAAAAAGAAAAGGCAGGCCAGCACACTCCTGGTACAAGCAAATGCAAAAAAAACAGCATTTGGTTGGCCTCAGACATGGAACAATCCAAAACCGGGAGGCTTGCCGACGCTTTCTGAGGTCAACGCGGCGTACCCCACAGGCGGATCACTAGTGTGAAGCAGAAAAGTGGGAGAGTTGTGATCGCCTCAAGATCACTACTCGTAACGCCGGAAATGAAAAGAAGAAAAGAATTGATATTGGAATTGCAATTGGAACATCAAAATTCCACTCGTCAAAAGTGTAGCTATAACGCAAAACTATTTGTAACGTATTTCCAGAAGTTGTTTATGTAATAATTCCACTTGTGAGTGTTCTTTTGGGAATGTAATGAGATTGTAGCCGATACCAGTAAATTTGTGTAAGACAATTGCCATGTGTACGTTTGGTCACAGGACGTGAATGTGCTTTCTCGTTTTGGCATCAAATATTACAAATTATTTGATTACTTCCTTTGGTGGTACACCCGGCGTAATAGTTAGCATGTCTGCCTGTTAACCGGGAGTTTCGTGGTTCGAGTCCCAACAGAGGCAAAAATGTTTTTCCCCGGGTATGAACTTTCACGAGGAACTGGCAAGTCCTCCGATATTAAATTCATTGCTATGAAAAGCGCTTTCTCAATTCGCCGTTCGGAATAGGCCAATGCGCATTAAAAATAAAAAGGAAAGAAAACAACTGCACTTCCGAAAAGCTCCTTCAGTTCGCATCTCAATTTATTTAAATTACGAATATCAAACACACACAAACCGTATCATTTCTCAATGAAATTACTTTTCATGGTTCTTTCAGTGTCAAAATGAATATGCCGAAATAATTTTATTTTCGGAATGAGCTCATATCATCTTAATTAACACTTCACATTTCGCACAAGCGCTTATTTTCCCTCCGTTTTTTGTTCCTTTACGCGAATTTGTGTTGAAGTGTCATCTTAATGACATTTTTTAAATGCATTAACTATGCGTCGACTATGATTGCATTTCCGTTGAGGTTGTAGACGCAGTGTTGACATAAATATACTTGAAGAATGAAACGGCTCGTCGCGTCGTACTCTTTCTTAATTTAAAGTTAACTTGAGAAAACTTGCAATCTCTCTCTTTAAGCCATTTTAAATTATTTAATCCAACTGAAAACATTTTTGATCTAGCAAAAGTCAAGGGACTAAGCCTTAAAGGAGACATATTTAACAGTAGGTAGAAGGTACCTGCCTTTCTCATTCGCACATACATTTCTTTAGTACTACTATAATTCTCATGGGTGATGTTGAACAAATTTTCTTAGGATTTTGTTGGATTTGTTGCCGCGCTGGTTCTGAAGTCGTCACGTGGGGTTCGTTAAGAAAAGAATTTGGTAAATGAAGCTTCTCTAGGTGGAAGTTCTTAGCAATGTACTTTATTGCCCTTGGGAGAGGAGACTGCAATAAGGCCATTGTAATCTTGTTTTATAAGGAGAGGCAACAATTTAATGAATGAATACGTAGCTTATGTATGAAGTCCTGGGTCCTGGACTAGACGAGAACGGGGATGAGAAAGGTGCAGAGAAATTTGTCATGCTGATGATTACTTTTTTTTATAAAATTAATTTATTTTTGACGAGAAAGTTAAAGCTATGGTGTAGACTTTAGAGTATGATGATGGCGATGAAGAGTAAGTAAGTAAGCACACATTGGTGTATATTCATAGTTTACTCCTTACTTGATGTGTACCTACTGAACATGGCACAAGGAATATTCAGTGAATGGGGACAACGTTATAGCCTTCAATAAATTATGTAAAAAGTATGAAACAATCTGCTCATATGTACCTGAATTAAAATCTTATAAAAAAATAAGTTCTAACTAGCCTAGCAATTTATTAGGTGAAAGGTAATTTCGTGAATCCAAAACTTTTTTCGTTTATCGCATCAAGTCTAAAGGTGAAATTCTTCCCAAGTGTGATAAATTAGCTTCGTCAAGACTTTAATGGCGGGTTCTTGAAGCGTGGTACAAAACCTTTTGAGGTCTCGCAATCATTTGTTGAAATATAAAAATAAACATTGAATGCTTATTTGTTCACTGACATTTCTAATGATACGTGAAGCTTTTATAAAGACCTCTGAAACTCTGATTCATAATATAGTACAGTCTACAGTGTACATCTCCTTACATCTCTCTCTCTCTCTCTCTCTCTCTCTCTCTCTCTCTTTCCCTTTTCTACCTGTATAATTATGAATCTTAGTGAATTCTTTGCTTACCCCAGACACTAGGACTTTGAATGGCGCATATTCATTATACCTCTACGGACCCAGTTCAATACTCTTGAACTCAGTTCAATCCATTTGAACTATGGTCAGTCCTCTTGAACTCAGTTCAATTTTCTTGAACTCAGTTCAATTTTCTTGAACTCAGTTCAATTTTCTTGAATCAGTTCAATTTTCTTGAACTCAGTTCAATTTTCTTGAACTCAGTTCAATCTTCTTGAACTCAGTTCAATCTTCTTGAACTCAGTTCAATCTTCTTGAACTCAGTTCAATCTTCTTGAACTCAGTTCAATCTTCTGGAATTCAGTTCAATCTTCTTGAACTCAGTTCAATCTTCTTGAACTCAGTTCAATCTTCTTGAACTCAGTTCAATCTTCTTGAACTCAGTTCAATCTTCTTGAACTCAGTTCAATCTTCTTGAACTCAGTTCAATCTTCTTGAACTCAGTTCAATCTTCTTGAACTCAGTTCAATTTTCTTGAACTCAATTCAATCGTCTTAAACTTAAATCCTCTAAAACTCAGTTCAATCCTCTTGAACTTTGTTGAGTTCTTTTGAACTCAGTTCAATACTCTTAATTTCAGTTCAATCCTTTTCAGCTACATTGGGGAAAAATGAAAACTTGTATCCGAAGTGCGTACTCCGTAGCCCAAACATTGCTATTTTTGAAAAGAAGTCTTATCTGAAATGAAGCTGTTCGTCCAGAGGAAAGGATGTGGCAAACTAGTGGACAACTCACGGACGAGGATGTGGCTGCTGTAGCCGAGGGTGTGGGACTCAATAGACGAGCATCAATGAAGCTGAAGTTTTGGTCAACGGTTGGGGTTACAGTTTACAGAGCCACGTTAACCAGCTCTTTTTTTACCAAAACTGTTGACATGGATTTAGATCGATCTTTATTTGAGCTCCAAATTCAAAATGTTGTTTTAATTGGCCGCCTCGGAGCTGGGATTTCCAACTTCGAAACCTTCGACTTACATTCTAAAAAGATTGTGTCACACGAAAAAAGGCCGCTGCTAAATTTGTCTTTTTATTTTTCTTTTGGCATAGGCAAACCTACGGACGTGGCCATATGTGCCGAGTACTTGCTGCTCAGCCCAACTCAGTGGTCAGGTATAAAGTGGTTTTTCTTTAACTCATCTATAATTACTAAAGAGAAGACGTAATTTTCACTCATAAGAACTGGACTTCATTAGAAACATCTGGTTCACGTTTTCTTTTCAGGCAAAAGTTTATCATTGAAAGATTGATTGTGTGTAGTTAAACCCCCTTTTTGGAATGAACCTGCTTGGGATATTATCCGAAGAGCAAACAAATGTGCAAAAGGCGTGTTATTGCTCTTATGGAGAAACTACAAAAAAAAAAACAAGGAGATACTCTGTGAATAAATGAACTAAAGCTTACGCATTCTCTATTCAAGCGGATGTCTTTTCCGTCTAAACAATTCATCATTAGAACAAGAAGCACCAGCATTCATCACTGTTAACCTCTCTGTGCCTCCTTGACAACTATTCCTATACAATAGTTTGGCACGTTCGGAGATTTTCATATCAATTTCGAAGAACCTTTAGGAATTTACTTCTATCTCTTCTCTTCTTACTGCCGGGCGCGCATCAGTCAGTTTATTCCTTACCCATGGATTAATGCAAATCGTATGATATTCTACAAGAAAATCGCTTTGGGACTAACGCCGATGACGACGACAACTATCGTCTATGTGACAAAACGGAAAAGGTGGAACAGAGTTGGTAGGATTTTGTCTATAGTAAAGGACATTTTACAAGTGTGTTGTAAGTTGTAAGTAGCTTGATTCGAAATGTCTTCGAGCTCTTTAAAAAGACAGAATATAAAATAATGTGTTTGTATGCGTGAGATGATGTTGAACGTGACTGGAGTTGCTGCAAATCTCTATCGTTTTCCAAACTTTTTCACATAGATGTGTACGAGAATCGCCAAAAAAAAGAGGGTGGGTACTTGTTGATTTCCATGTAAAAGGAAAGTTTTTATTTTTATGCTGACATCTGTAGTCGTTTTTGGGATTTACTTTATAAAGCCAGATGGAGTTCTTCGTTCCTATCGATGATGTTCTTCAATTTAATTTGGCAAGCTGTGATTCATTTGTTTTATTCATTAGGACCTAACCTTTTTGAGATTTAAATCAAAACATCGTTGCAAGACAAACTCTTTGCTCAGTTTGGCCATTAAAAAGCATTAAAGTCTTTTTGTGTTTAAATCATAAGGACAACGGCATCCACTGGGATGGATATTTGAAATTCAAATTTGTATGCTAATTCAAAGTTCTCGCCACTTTTACCGAAAACAAAAGCAACAGGTGGCATGCCATTCTGTAGTCAGAATTTGCAGGGTAGGTACTAGGGTATGCTATCTTGTTTAATTGACGTGCTAAATTATTATGTCATGTTGGTGTTATGTCTAGTGTCGCATGAAACCAAGTATTCCAAGCTATTGCGCTCCTACCTGTTTACCGATAAGAACTGTTAGTGAAGGTGCTTGGAGAGCTAGTGTTATGTCAGTATCTACACTTCGTGTCAGAGTTATTTACAAAATTCAAACAAAGCCTTTGAAACTATAAGAGAGTTTTTGTACTTGTATCTAATCATTACATAAAAAGGGGTGAGTAACAATCAAGGTAAACAGACAACTTTTACATCGTATAGACTAGACAAATAAACAATTGATAAAAGGCACAGCACACTCAAGGAACACCAGAAAAAAGAAGTCCTACTTAAAGAAATGAAAATCAAAACACTTCCCCAACGTTTAAAAATAAAAAAAACAAATAAAACAGCACTTTCGCTCATATAATTGTGTTTTTTATTTCAAACAATTTTCAACCAAAAATGGCTGAGGCAATGGCTACTCCTTTAGTCACCTTCCACACCTTCTTCCAGAATCCTCGGACTTCAGGACCATTTGCCGTTCCATAAACTTCCGTGGATTCTGAGGCTCTACGGAAACGGAACCAGAATTCAGGGTTTTTCACAGCGGCAACAAACTTAGCAAATACTGGACTATTTGACATTTTCTTCTGAACTTCAGTAAGGACACCAGATTGTTGAATAGCTTTAAACACATCAGCCATCATGTTTCCAGAAATTGCTGTTCCCTTTGCTTCCTCCACACTAAGGGGTTCCAACCATTTGCGATTCATATCAATGTTTGCTTTCACTGAGCCTAATAAAATACTTTCGATTTCATTGACTCCGTTAAGCCTGAAGTATTCAACCAATTCCCGTCCTGCTTTTGATGATAGCATATCCTTGACATATTTGACATGCCCGTCATAGGATATATTTTCGACAGCATAACGAACGGCTTGTCCGTAGGAAGGAAAAGCTGCAACATATTTCTTACCGATGGCTTCGATTTCTTTCATTGGCAAGTGTGCCTCAATTTCGTCAAGATCAGACTGAAGATCAGCTGAAATTGCAACTGCAAAGAGCACAACACAGACAATCACTGAGCGCATTTTAGAAAAGTAACTTTTAGTATTAACTTCGAAGACTGTTTCTTAGGGAACATACTTTTCTGAAAATTGCTTTGCTTTATATAGGAAAAAATATGAAGCATCTTGAGTAGGTTCCATTGTTCAGTTTCAAGTATCAAAATAATATTTACCGTATAAACAATTTTATTTATCAATTATAACAGAAATTTTTCCAAACATGTAAAAATCAAACATTACGTGGGCATTTAGATGATTGGAATCACTTGAAATCAAAAAACAAGCTTGACTTTCGATTATGTACATAGAATTTTCAACTTTCTTTGCTTTAGCACTACCTACTCATTTGTTTAGGTTTCAAAATACTTGTGTCACATCAATAAGCGCTGGAGTGCTTTGGTGAACCCTATGGAAAGCGACACTTCTTAGGAGCCGAAGGGCCATTGAGTTGGTATTCATATGTCAAAGAAGTTTCTTAGAACTTAAATTGTGATTACACTATGGCGTTTATATCGTTACTTTCCGTTCCTTAAACAACAACTCAAACCAAAGGAATCTTTTTCTTGGTGAATTGGTATACAGTTGAACCTCCTGAGGATATACACCGTTTATTTGAAGGCCGCACTAATTTGAGAAAAACCTTCCGGCTACCATAAAAATTGCGGTTTGTGGTTAAATATTTGCAACGATTTTCTTATTTAAAATGAACTAACAGCTTCTAACAGACGACACGCGTCAGCGACACGCGTTTGCAGGTTTGATTTCTAAAGGTCCGTGGAAGCCTTCAAATCACAAATACCATATTGGAAACATTACAGCACGATGAGGAGATCCAGAGAACCCCGTCAAAAAGTCAGTTAAATATATAGTGTTGATACTATAAAGTTTATTAATCTTTCTGTAAAGATATAATATTACAATAAATGTTTTACAATAATATAAAAAAAAGTATATTTCATTTGTCTTCGCTTGGCGTCTTGCTGCTCGTCTATCTGACTTCCAATTGAGAATTGAGGTTATGTGTTTTTCATCGGTTGAATTCGAATTTTCCTTCTTCTGATGACAGCGCTGCCTATGACTCAAACGAGTACTTGCTTTTTCTCTCTACTTTGTTTTTCTCTCTATTTATTTTTCTCTCTACTTTCATCTGTCATACGCCACAGCACTCCTCCCCAAGTGACAGCGTTAACGAAGGATGTTTTTATTTTGCGAATCGAACTTGCTTACGTTTGTTTTTCGTTGCAGAATAAGTTTTGATTCCAGCTGGAAAACTTGGAGATTCGGATGGCGGTTGAAGTGGTTTAGATGAAGATGTTGGTTGAACTGGAGTAGATGCAGATGTTGGCTGAATTGTACTTGGTGTAGTTGTTGGTGTGTTGAATTGTTCGTGTTCGTAAAACGCCGGTTTGAGTCGCTCAGTAGAAATCGTTGTTGGTATTCCGTCTATGTCGATTTTGAATACATAATCCGATATTCGTTCCATTACAGCATATGGACCCTTATAAGGCTGCTCGCATGGTTTTTGTACCGCGTCCACTCTTACGAAAACATGAGTACAGGTGTATAATGTTTTGTGTACGAAGGGTTTTGTATAACAGTGGTGTGCTGACGGTGTTGATTTTACTTGTCGCATGTGTTCTCGGAACTTCTCGACAAAAATCTCCGGATCCAGTAGAGTTTCTTCATGCATGAACATCTCACCTGGTAGTTTCAGTGTTGTTCCAAAAACAAGTTCAGCAGCAGTTGCTTTGATGTCCTCTTTGTAACTCGTACGTAAACCTAAGAGAACTGTTGGTAGTACACTTACCCAGTCTGTTGCTTCATGACACTTAATGGAAGTCTTCAGAGATCTGTGCCAACGTTCTATCATTCCATTTGAGGCAGGGTGATAAGCAGTGGTTCTAATGTGTGTACTTCCGATCAATCTAGTTAGGGCGTCAAATAGGGCGGATTCGAACTGAGTTCCTCTATCGGTTGTGATGGTTTTTGGTGAACCGAATCTGCATACCCACGAGTTGAAAAAGGTAGTGACAATTGTTTGAGCTGTGATGTCCTTAAGTGGAATTGCTTCAGGCCATCTCGTGAAGCGGTCGATCATAGTCAGTAGGTATCGGTACTCGTTTACTAGTGGCATTACGACGATATCCATGTGTACGTGATCGAATCTAGCATTGGGCATTGGAATATGTAGTGGTTTATTCTTGACATGTCTGCCTATTTTACTGCGTTGGCATTGTATGCAAGACCTGGCCCACGATAGTACATCTTTCCCCATGCTGGGCCATACAAACTTTCTTCGTATTTGTTGTTTTGTAGCTCTTCCACTCGGATGCGATAATTTGTGAACACTGTCGAACACTTTTCGGCGCAACGTTGCAGTAACATATGGTCGAATGTCTGGACCTCTGACGTCACAGTAGACTATGGTGTCCGTATCATCTATGCGAAGTCCTCGAAGTTGAAGGGAGCTCTTACTAGGAGTTGCCAATTGCACTCTTAACTCGTCGTCTTCTTTTTGGTGTTGCGCTAGGTCTGTTGTGCTGACTATGACAGGCATGTTGATGACTTCTAAGCGAGAAAATGCGTCGGCTACCACATTATCCTTTCCAGACACGTACTCTATTCTTGTTGAGAAACGTCCAATTTCTTCGAGCTGTCGTGCGACGCGATCACATGCGTGGTCCGATTTCTGGTCGAATGCGTAGACCAATGGTTTGTGGTCGGTGAGAATGATAAGTTCTCGTCCTTCGATGAGATGACGAAAATGTTTAACTGCCCTGTAGATAGCTAGCAGTTCTCGATCGTAGACTTTGTATCTTGTTTCTCTCGGGTTTAGCTTGCTTGAGAAGAAACCAAGAGGCTGTAGCTGATCATCGATGCGTTGGTCAAGGACGGCTCCAATTGCGACATCTGATGCATCACATCGCAAAACCAATGGTACATCTGAACGTGGATGAGCTAATTGAACAGCATCCCTCAGCTTGCTTTTACATTGTTCAAATGCTCTGTCTGCTTCGGGTGTCCATTCAATTTGACGTTTATCACCTTTCTTTGCTCCTATCGTCAAGTCAACTAGTGGAGATTGTGTTGCTGAAGGTCCTGGCATGCAGTTCCGATAGAAGTTCCATGATCCTAGGAACTTTCGAAGTTGATCCATCGTACTTGGCTTTGTATAGTTGATTAAGGCCTCTACTCGGTCGGTTGGAGGTTTAATACCGAATTTGTTAACGGTGTATCCTAAGTACCTTACCTCTGGCTGTCCAAAGAAACACTTGGATACGTTAATGACTAAGCCATACTGTTGAAGCTTCTTGAAGACGATGTGTAGATGTTTTCTGTGTTCTTCCTCGTTAGTTGACGCGATGAGAATATCGTCTATATAGCAGAAACAGAACTCGAGTCCCCTGAGAACAGCGTCCATGAAACGTTGCATCGTCTGAGCGGCATTGCATAGGCCGAAGGTCATTGCGTTGAATTCAAAGAGGCCGAATGGTGTTATTACGGCTGTTTTTGGTCGGTCCTCTGGTGCAAGTGGTATCTGGTGGTATGCTCTCTTCAAGTCCAGCGTTGTAAAAATCTGACAGTCAGTCAGCTGATGACTAAAATCCCTGAGGTGTGGAATTGGATACCTGTCTGGAACCGTGATTTTGTTCAAACGGCGATAGTCACCGCATGGTCTCCAACCTCCCGATTTCTTTTGAACCATTTGAAGTGGAGATGCCCATTCGCTCTTGGATGGCTGACAAATACCTTGAAGCATCATATTTTGAAATTCGTTCTTGGCTGCCTTAAGTTTCTCACCAGCTAGTCGACGCACTTTCTCAGCAACCGGATGCCCATTGACGATAATGTGATGTTGAACAAAATGCTCCTCGACGCAAGTCTGCTTGTCATGTGTGATATCTATATAATCTTTTAGAATATCTCCATAACGATTTGTTTCATCTATAGTTCTTAATGTTGGCTGCGAACTGTTGCTGAGACTACCTCGAACCCTTAGATTTACTTTGTTATCACTGATTAGTTTTTGACTCAGTCGGATAGTTAAGTCGAAATGGTGTATGAAGTCCGCTCCAATGATGGGTTGCTTAACGTCAGCGATGGTAAAAAGCCAACGAAATTCTCGTCGAAGACCCAAATCAAGTATCATCGTTTTTGAACCATATGTTGAAATAGTAGCTCCATTTGCCGCATAAAGTTGTGATGAAATTGGTGTGTTGTTAGCTGCATACTTCTTAGGCAATACTGAGATATCAGCGCCCGTGTCGATAAGGTAGTGGATTCCGCTAGTTTTGTCTTTTATTTGCAGACGGTGGCGATCGTTGTTGCCGTGGGTGACCGTCTGAACACCCGACGGCGGAGTTAGTTTTCCGTCCATTTGGTGCAGCCTGGTTTGCACTTTCGTGCTTCCTCTCCAAATCTCTTGTGGAAGTAGCACATACCAGCTTCATCACCATTTGTTGAACGAGTTTTGCTTTGTGATCGCTTTCGGGATGTTGATCTGCCTCTAGCTTTGAGGAATTGAATTTCTTTCCGAAGTGTCTCGACAATTTTTAAGACATCGTCTATAGTTTGTGCAGATGATCCAGACCTTGAGACAGTTTGTACCTCATCTTCGTATGTTGCTACTGGTAGAGAAGCAGAGACAGGACACAGGTGTGCGTTAGACATGTCAAAAATTTTGTCTCCTACTTCCGCAAGTTTGTCCAGATCCTCTTGGCCAGTTGCTATCAGCACCGTGCACATATTTTCGGGAAGTCGATCGAAGAAAAGTGTGCGCATGATGGATGAGTCACAGCGTCCCTCAGAAAGGTGTCTCATATGTGCGAGGATAGCTGACGGCTTTTTCCCGGTCATGTCTTCTCCTCGTAGCATGCGTCTCAGTTGTGATTCTGGAGTGGGAGCAAAATGGTTCAACAGTCGTCCTTTTAGGACAGCAAATTTGTTGTCTGTTGGTGGATTAGTTGCCAGGTCACCAACTGCTCTTAAGGTATCGCCTTCCAAGCTGACCAATAAGTTGGCATACCGATCGTTATCGTTGACAACACCTCCAAGTTGCAACGCCATTTCTACTTGATTGAGCCAGAGTTGAGGATACAATGAATTAAATTTCGGTAGACGAACGCGTTGTATTGCAGATAGACTTTGCCCTGAACTACCTGACGGAGATGATGATGTTGCGAAGTTCGTGGGAGCAAGATGTTGTGTTCCAGAAGTTCCAGCGGCTGTTACTGGCTGTTCAGTCGTACCCAGTTGTCGAATTTTGTTGAGCGAGTCGAATGCCTCCTGCGTCTCTCGCAACTCTTCACGTAGCTGCTCTATAATTTTTTTGTCTGCCTCCTCTTGTGCGCTAGTCATTGTTGGCTGGTGTTTATTTACTCCTGGAGAGATCGTTTTACCTTTTCCGTCTTCGTCAGACGTTTCTGAACTGGAGAAATCCAGTCTTCGGCCTTTCCCACTGCGTAGGTCATACGGCATGTACTGCCTGCTGTGTAAATCTCTTGTAAGAGATCACGTCGGGGTCACCAGTTATAGTGTTGATACTATAAAGTTTATTAATCTTTCTGTAAAGATATAATATTACAATAAATGTTTTACAATAATATAAAAAAAAGTATATTTCATTTGTCTTCGCTTGGCGTCTTGCTGCTCGTCTATCTGACTTCCAATTGAGAATTGAGGTTATGTGTTTTTCATCGGTTGAATTCGAATTTTCCTTCTTCTGATGACAGCGCTGCCTATGACTCAAACGAGTACTTGCTTTTTCTCTCTACTTTGTTTTTCTCTCTATTTATTTTTCTCTCTACTTTCATCTGTCATACGCCACAAATACAACTTTCATCAACGCCATCTGCAATTGGTTCATTGGTTTACCTTAGATCAGACACAATCGTGACCAAAACACTCCGGATACAGACAAATACAACTGCATTCGGTTGGCTTCAATCATTTGGTTGGCTTTATTCATTGAACAATCCAAAACCGGGAGGTTTGCCGACGCACGTACTCTGAGGTAAGCTAGGCGTACCCTACAAGAAGATCATAATAGAGCGAAAAAGTGAAGTGGAATAAAATTGAAAAGTTGAAAAGGAAGAAGAAAAAGAAGACAGTTTTTAATGCGTTTTCATATAGTAGACCGTATTAATAGTAGAACTCGCACTTAAATACTCTCTTATAGCTTATACAGTTGACTTGACTCTTTCTCGTCCGAGAAAAGTCATAATTTTTTTTTTTTAAATTTGTCTATAATTTCAGAAACTAGCTATATTATGTCGGCGTTACGTAAATATACAAATATTTGAATTTTCTACAGCGAATAATACCAAAATTGATTGAAAATGCGCAATTCACAGGCAAGTCAAGTGCTATATATTTTGCTTTCAAATGATTTTGCTCATTAGATAACTGAAGAGAATGTACACATAAAATTGATTATCTAATGTATTTATGATTGCGCATGAACTTTTTGAGCTCCGTTTGAAGTATCAATTGAAATTGATATCCAGGCATTTTGACTGAAAATTAAGTTCTTCAACTCTGTTGTGCCCTTCGCAAATACCGATTTCTGCATTCCTTCAGTCTGATGAAATTGAGTTTCACTTGTCAATGAACGAAATCAATGCCATCGCATCGGTGAGACTCATAAATGTTACAGCCAATGTTTTTGTAGCTATGAATTTATATGAAATCAGTACATTGCTAATGAAAAAATTGAATCTAGTGCGGTATGTGCTAACTCTATTGTATCTGAACTCTGGCCATGTTTTTATAGAGCCTCAAATTTTAAGAAACTTTTTGAAAGAAGGGAAAGAATCCTGAAGTCTATAGGGACTCTGGAAGGAGGGTTGGTGAGCAAGCTATTCAGAAATACGTCAAAACAGATAAGAGAGCGACCATCTTGAAAATAGCCCATCAGAAAAGAAGAGTGATAGTATTAGAAGTTGCCAAGATCCATAAAAGCACCGCCTTGAAAAAAAATAGAAACGACCGGCTCAGTTGGTGTGGTGATGTTCAAAAAAATGAATAGGGTGGCGTAACAGAGCAATTAGCCCCTGGGCCTAGCGCATTTCTCACAACACGCCTGGTGAGTGAATGGAAGGGACATACAATTTTCTACAAGTTTTGAACGGCTAATCGAGACAGCGCTTTTCATGGCAATGAGTGTACTAACGGAGGACTTGGTGATTCCTCGCGATTATACCCGTGGTAAAACATTTTTGCCTCTTTTGGGACATGCAAAACATAACGGCATGGGTACCCCCCCACTAACTCACTATGGTAAAACTTATTTTCATCTTCAAACAATGCTTAGCTTGACTTCGTCACAGACTTCAGACCTGCACAGGTCCAAGGAGAAGAGAAAAATTCGACAAATATTCAAGGCATATACCAAAAACAGGCGTCTCCAAAAAGATCATATAGAAGGAAGAGGAAACTTATTGCAAAGCTCGTTGTAGTTGATGAAGATATTGCTTGTGTTTTGAACAAATGGCAGTTTAAAAATAATTTTCAAGCAACTGTAGCTGACCCAGCCGGCGTAGCTCGGGTCCTAAGTCGACCAAGTGTATAGCATCGATTCTGCAATAGTTAGATGAAATGAGATCTGTGTTACTGAAGAATATAGAAGCATTCTTATTTTGAAAGAGTCTTGGAAATCTGTTCAGCAGTTTTTTTGTATCACTTTATGTTCCCGATCCCTTGGAAAATGGGGATGAAATATAGTCATATTACTCATGGATAACAACGTATTGTGAGTGTAAAAAAAAATTGATATCGATTAAATGATTTTTCGACTTTCCGTTCCTGTTCCCGTGGGAATACGGGAATGAATTACAGTCCATAATGCTCCAGATCAATGTAGCACTGTAATGGTGGAAGAAGTTTTGAAATTGTTCGTGTATTTTTTTAATTCCCGGTTACGTTCCCGTTGTCGTTCGAATATGAGAATGAAATATAGTCCATGTTAATCGGGGATAGTGAAGCACTCCAACGGTGAAAATTTTTTGAAATCGCCCAGTATTTTCTTATATCCCGGCTATGTTCCCGTTCGCGTCCCTTATACACTCAGAGAAAAAAACTATAATTTGAATAAGAATTCTCATTGTTTCAATGATTTTTTACGATTAAAATTGGTCAATAGGACAAAGACCATTACCGTAACAGTTTTGGAACTATTATTATAATAGTACGTCTGTATAATTGTTTTAAAAGTTAAATAGTTTTGAAATAATAGTCTCTCTTATTAATAATCAATGGTTGGTACTATAACAGACTAAAATTAATAAGCAATGTCCTATTGAAAATTAATCTGGTAATACTATTGATTCAACAGTGGAATACCATTGCTTAGTTTCGATATTGTTGGTATTTGCAGAAGCAGCCATCAAACAAATACCAACAATAGAAAACCAAAATGAAATAAGAATAATTGTCAATAGAAAACTAAAACATATCACAAAAAACAATAATTTCCAAAACGATCTTAAAAATAAATACAAAACTGAAATCAAAAATCTAAACGAAATTAAAAATAAACTAGAAAACAACAGTGCAATAATCACAAAAGCTGACAAAGGTAATACAGTTGTAATAATGGACCAACAACAATATATTAACCAAACTCTTACATTCACTAACGGAAACAACATAAAATCCCTAAATAACGACCCAACTAAAACCTACACCAAAGAAATCAATAGCATGATCAACAAATGTAACAATATACTGCCCAACTATAAAAAACTAAAACTCAAACACCCCAACGCAAGCGCACCTCTATTAACAGGACTACCCAAAATCCACAAACCCGGAATACCTATCAGACCTTTAATCAATTATACCACAGCTCCTACATATAAAATATCGAAAGAACTAAAAAACATTATTAATAACAACATAACCATCAAAAATAACCACAGCATAAAAAACTATATGGATTTCATTGAAAAAACAAAAAATATTAACATTAAAACACAACACAAACTCATTTCATTTGACGTTACAAATATGTATACAAACATCCCCATAGATGAAACAATACTTATATTAAAAGACAACTTAACTAAAACAGCAAAACTTAATACACAACAAATAGAAGAATTAATCAACCTACTGAAGGTAATCCTAAAACAAAATTATTTTACATTCAACAACAAACACTATAGACAAGATGAAGGCCTCGCTATGGGCTCCCCATTGAGTGGACTTCTAGCAGACATATTCCTTAATCACTTTGAAAATAAATACATCTTATCTAAATTAAATCCACAACAACAACAGATAATATTTTACACCAGATATGTTGATGATACTTTTATCATATTCAATGGAACCAATAGACAAATAGACATTTTAAACAAATATATGAACAACATCAACACAAAAATTAAATTCACAATAGAAATTGAAAACAACAACGCCATTAACTTCTTAGATCTAAATATTAACAAAAACAACAACAAACTTAAATATAAAATATACAGAAAGCCAACAACCACCGATATTACAATACACAACGATTCCTTCCACCCTTATGAACAAAAAATAGCAGCCTATAACACATTCATCAACAGATTATTAAATATTCCTATGAACAAATCTGACTGCTCAAATGAAGTAATGACAATAAAACAGATCGCAGAAGCAAATGGATACAGATACGAATTGAAAAAACTCAATATAAATTTATCTTTTAAAACAAATAACAACACTCAAAATATATTAAAAAATAAGAACAAAAAGACCATAGAGTCATGCTGCGGCGTATACAAAATAACGTGTAACGATTGTGAAAAGTTCTACATTGGACAAACAGGCAGAACTTTTCTAAACCGGTTTAGTGAACACAAACCAAAGCCCAGTACAAATTCTGCTTTTGCACTTCATCTAATGGACAATAATCATAGCTGCACAAACTTTGACAACAATATGTTTCCATTAAGCATATGCCAAAAAGGGGCAAAACTAGACGCAATAGAAGAATTCCATATATACAAAGCAAATAAACTAGAACAGGACAAATTATTAAACGATAAATTAACAATTAAAGCAAACCCAATATACGACACTGCAGTAAAGCTTCAAATTAAACAACAGAAGAAAAAAGACAATGCATCACCCACAACAGCTTCTTGAAACAACAATACAAATAACACCAAAAGTCAACATATTAGTTCAGCCCGATGATGGAATGTTGCACCATTGTTTTAATAGTCAAGTACTAGTGTTTTAATAGTGTTGTACTATTATTTCAATAGTGTAGAACTTTTGTTTCAAAAGTATGGTACTATTGATTTTATAGTGCAGTATTAATTTTTTTTATAGGGTTGCACTACTGTTTTAATAGTTAAGTACTTATGCTTTAATAGTATTATGTAATGACTTTCATAGTATACATTTTTTAGAATTAATGGTACGCATTATAGTTTTAATGTGATATCTATATCAATTCAATAGTACCAACATACGTTTTGCATTTTATGAGGTATGTACTATTAAATTGATACATAGATATCATATTAAGAAACAAGTGCACCAGTTCACCACTTCACCACTTCACCACCTCACCACTTCACCACTTCACCACTTCACCACTTCACCACTTCACCACTTCACCACCTCACCACTTCACCACTTCACCACTTCACCAGTTCACCACTTCACCACTTCACCACTTCACCACTTCACCACTTCACCACTTCACCACTTCACCACTTCACCACTTCATCACTTCACCACTTCACCACTTCACCACTTCACCACTTCACCACTTCACCACTTCACCACTTCACCACTTCACCACTTCACCACTTCACCACTTCACCACTTCACCACTTCACCACTTCACCACTTCATCACTTCACCACTTCACCACTTCACCACTTCACCACTTCACCACTTCACCACTTCACCACTTCACCACTTCACCACTTCACCACTTCACCACTTCACCACTTCACCACTTCACCACTTCACCACTTCACCACTTCACCACTTCACCACTTCACCACTTCACCAGTTCACCACTTCACCACTTCACCACTTCACCACTTCACCAGTTCACCAGTTCACCACTTCACCCCTTCACCACTTCACCATTTCACCACTTCACCACTTCACCACTTCACCACTTCACCACTTCACCACTTCACCACTTCACCACTTCACCACTTCACCACTTCACCACTTCACCACTTCACCACTTCACCATTTCATCACTTCACCACTTCACCACTTCACCACTTCACCACTTCACCACTTCACCATATCACCACTTCACCACTTCACCATTTCACCACTTCACCAGTTCAAAACTTCACCACTTCACCACTTCACCACTTCACCACTTCACCACTTCACCACTTCACCACTTCACCAGTTCATATGTTCACCAGTTCACCAGTTCACCACTTCACCACCTCACCACTTCACCACTTCACCAGTTCACCACTTCATCACTTCAACACTTCACCACTTCACCACTTCACAACTTCACCACTTCACCACTTCAACACTTCACCACTTCACCACTTCATCACTTCACCACTTCATCACTTCTTCACTTCACCACTTCACCACTTCAGCACTTCACCACTTCAATACTTCACCACTTTACCACCTCACCACTTCATCACTTCACCAGAACACCATTTCACCAGTTCATCTGTTCACCAGTTCACCTGTTCACCAATTCACCAGTTCACCACTTCACCACTTCACCAGTTCATAACTTCACCAATTCACCACTTCAAAACTTCGGCAGTTCACCACTTCACCAGTTTACCAGTTCACCAGTTCACCAGCTCACCACTTCACCAGTTCACCACTTCACCAGTTCACCACTTCACCAGTTCACCACTTCACCACTTCACCACATCACTTCACCACTTCACCACTTTACCACTTCAGCACTTCACCACTTCACAACTTCACCACCTCACCACTTCACCACTTCACCAATTCACCACTTCACCACTTCACCACTTCATCACTTCACCACTTCACCACTTCACCAGTTCACCACTTCACCAGTTCACCAGTTCACCACTTTACCACCTCACCACTTCACCACTTCACCAGTTCACCAATTCACCATTTCACCACTTCATCACTTCACCGGTTCAACAGTTCATCTAGTCACCAGTTCACCTGTTCACCAATTCACCAGTTCACCACTTCACCAGTTCACCAGTTCACCACTTCACCACTTCACCACTTCACCAGTTCACCAATTCACCACTTCAAAACTTCGCCAGTTCACCACTTCACCAGTTCACCAGTTCACCAGTTCACCAGCTCATCACTTCACCAGTTCACCACTACACCACTTCACCACATCACTTCACCACTTCACCACTTCAACACTTTAACACCTCAGCACTTCACCACTTCACCAGTTCACCACTTCACCAGTTCACCACTTCACCACTTCACAACTTCACCACTTTACCACCTCACAACTTCACCACTTCACCAATTCACCACTTCACCACTTCACCACTTCATCACTTCACCACTTCACCACTTCACCAGTTCACCACTTCACCAGTTCACCAGCTCACCACTTTACCACCTCACCACTTCACCACTTCACCAGTTCACCACTTCACCATTTCACCACTTCATCACTTCACCGGTTCACCAGTTCATCTAGTCACCAGTTCACCTGTTCACCAATTCACCAGTTCACCACTTCACCAGTTCACCACTTCACCAGTTCACCACTTCACCACTTCACCAGTTCACCACTTCACCACTTCATCACTTCACCACTTCACCACTTCATCACTTCACCACTTCACCACTTCACCACTTCACCACTTCATCACTTCACCACTTCACCACTTCATCACTTCACCACTTCACCACTTCACCACATCACCACTTCACCACTTCACCACTTCACCACTTCACCACTTCATCACTTCACCACTTCACCACTTCATCACTTCACCACTTCACCACTTCACCATTTCACCACTTCACCACTTCACCACTTCATCACTTCACCACTTCACCAGTTCACCAGTTCACCAGTTCACCACTTCACCACTTCACCACTTCACCAGTTCACCAGTTCACCAGTTCACCCCTTCACCACTTCACCACTTCACCACTTCACCACTTCACCACTTCATCACTTCACCACTTCACCACTCCACCACTTCAAAACTTCACCACTTCACCACTTCATTACTTCACCACTTCACCACTTCATCACTTCACCACTTCACCACTTCACCACTTCACCAGTTCACCAGTTCACCACTTCACCACTTCACCACTTCACCACTTCACCACTTCATCACTTCACCACTTCACCACTTCACCACTTCACCACTCCACCACTTCATCACTTCACCACTTCACCACTTCACCACTTCATCACTTCACCACTTCACCACTTCACCACTTCACCACTTCACCACTTCACCACTTCACCACTTCACCACTTCACGACTTCACCACTTCACCCCTTCACCACTTCACCACTTCACCACTTCACCAGTTCACCACTTCACCACTTCACCACTTCACCACTTCACCACTTCACCACTTCACCACTTCACCACTTCACCACTTCACCACTTTACCACTTTACCACTTTACCACTTCACCACTTCACCACTTCACCACTTCACCACTTCACCACTTCACCACTTCACCACTTCACCACTTCACCAGTTCATCTGTTCAACACTTCACCACTTCACCAGCTCATCTGTTCACCAGTTCACCAGTTCACCAGTTCACCACTTCACCACTTCACCACTTCACCAGTTCACCACTTCATCACTTCACCACTTCACCACTTCACCACTTCACCACTTCACCACTTCACCACTTCATCACTTCACCACTTCACCACTTCACCAGTTCACCACTTCACCAGTTCACCACTTCATCACTTCACCACTTCACCACTTCACCACTTCACCACATCACCAGTTCATCACTTCACCACTTCACCACTTCACCACTTCATCACTTCACCACTTCACCACTTCACCACTTCACCACTTCACCACTTCACCACTTCACCACTTCACCACTTCACCACTTTACCACTTCATCACTTCAACACTTCACCACTTCACCACTTCACCACTTCACCACTTCACCACTTCACCACTTCACCACTTCACCACTTCACCACTTCATCACTTCACCACTTCACCACTTCACCACTTCACCACTTCACCACTTCACCACTTCACCACTTCACCACTTCATCACTTCACCACTTCACCACTTCACCAGTTCACCACTTCACCAGTTCACCACTTCACCAGTTCACCAGTTCACCACTTCACCACTTCACCACTTCACCACTTCACCACTTCACCACTTCACCACTTCACCACTTCACCACTTCACTACTTCTTCATCACTTCAACACTTCACCACTTCACCACTTCACCACTTCACCACTTCACCACTTCACCACTTCACCACTTCACCACTTCACCACTTCACCACTTCACCACTTCACCACTTCACCACTTCATCACTTCATCACTTCACCACTTCACTACTTCATCACTTCACCACTTCACCACTTCATCACTTCCCCACTTCAACACTTTACTACTTCATCACTTCACCACTTCACCACTTCACCACTTCACCACTTCACCACTTCACCACTTCACCACTTCACCACTTCACCACTTCACCACTTCAACACTTCACCACTTCACCACTTCACCACTTCACCACTTCACCACTTCACCACTTCATCACTTCACCACTTCACCACTTCACCACTTCACCACTTCACCACTTCACCACTTCACCACTTCACCACTTCATCACTTCACCACTTCACCACTTCACCACTTCACCACTTCACCACTTGATCACTTCACCACTTCACCACTTCACCACTTCACCACTTCACCACTTCACCACTTCACCACTTCACCACTTCACCACTTCACCACTTCACCACTTCACCACTTCACCACTTCACCACTTCAACACTTCACCACTTCACCACTTCACCACTTCACCACTTCACCACTTCGACACTTCACCACTTCACCACTTCACCACTTCACCACTTCACCACTTCAACACTTCATCACTTCATCACTTCACCACTTCACCACTTCACCACTTCACCACTTCACCACTTCATCACTTCACCACTTCACCACTTCACCACTTCACTTCACCACTTCACTACTTCACCACATCACCACTTCACCACTTCACCACTTCACCACTTCATCACTTCACCACTTCACCACTTCACCACTTCACCACTTCATCACTTCATCACTTCACCACTTCACCACTTCACCACTTCACCACTTCACCACTTCACCACTTCACCACTTCATCACTTCACCACTTCACCACTTCACCACTTCACCACTTCACCACTTCACCACTTCATCACTTCACCACTTCATAACTTCATCACTTCACCACTTCACCACTTCACCACTTCACCACTTCATCACTTCACCACTTCACCACTTCACCACTTCACCACTTCACCAGTTCACCACTTCACCACTTCACCACTTCACCACTTCACCACTTCATCACTTCACCACTTCACCACTTCACCACTTCACCACTTCACCACTTCACCACTTCACCACTTCACCACTTCACCACTTCACCACTTCACCACTTCACCACTTCATCACTCCACCACTTCACCACTTCACCACTTCACCACTTCATCACTTCACCACTTCACCACTTCACCACTTCATCACATCACCACTTCATCACTTCACCACTTCACCACTTCACCACTTCACCACTTCACCACTTCATCACTTCACCACTTCACCACTTCACCACTTCACCACTTCACCACTTCACCACTTCACCACTTCACCACTTCACCACTTCACCACTTCACCACTTCACCACTTCACCACTTCACCACTTCACCACTTCACCACTTCACCACTTCACCACTTCATCACTTCACCACTTCACCACTTCACCACTTCATCACTTCACCACTTCACCACTTCACCACTTCATCACTTCACCACTTAACCACTTCACCACTTCACCACTTCATCACTTCACCATTTCACCACTTCACCACTTCACCACTTCATCACTTCACCATTTCACCACTTCACCACTTCACCACTTCACCACTTCATCACTTCACCACTTCACCACTTCACCACTTCACCACTTCATCACTTCACCACTTCATCACTTCACCACTTCATCACTTCACCACTTCACCACTTCACCACTTCATCACTTCACCACTTCACCACTTCACCACTTCACCACTTCATCACTTCACCACTTCATCACATCACCACTTCACCACTTCACCACTTCAATACTTCACCACTTCACCACTTCACCACTTCACCACTTCACCACTTCATCACTTCACCACTTCACCACTTCACCACTTGACCACTTCATCACTTCACCACTTCACCACTTCACCACTTCACCACTTCACCACTTTACCACTTCACCACTTCATCACTTCATCACTTCACCACTTCACCACTTCACCACTTCACAACTTCACCACTTCACCACTTCACCACATCACCACATCACCACTTCACCACTTCACCACTTCACCACTTCACCACTTCACCACTTCACCACTTCACCACTTCACCACTTCACCACTTCACCACTTCACCACTTCACCACTTCACCACTTCACCACTTCACCACTTCACCACTTCACCACTTCATCACTTCACCACTTCACCACTTCACTACTTCACCACTTCACCACTTCACCACTTCATCACTTCATCACTTCACCACTTCACCACTTCACCACTTCACCACTTCACCACTTAACCACTTCACCACTTCACCACTTCACCACTTCACCACTTCACCACTTCACCACTTCACCACTTCACCACTTCACCACTTCACCACTTCACCACTTCACCACTTCACCACTTCACCACTTCACCACTTCACCACTTCACCACTTCACCACTTCATCACTTCACCACTTCACCACTTCGCCACTTCACCACTTCACCACTTCACCACTTAACCACTTCACCACTTCACCACTTCACCACTTCACCACTTCACCACTTCACCACTTCACCACTTTACCACTTTACCACTTTACCACTTCACCACTTCACCACTTCACCACTTCACCACTTCACCACTTCACCACTTCACCACTTCACCACTTCACCACTTCACCAGTTCATCTGTTCAACACTTCACCACTTCACCAGCTCATCTGTTCACCAGTTCACCAGTTCACCAGTTCACCACTTCACCACTTCACCACTTCACCAGTTCACCACTTCATCACTTCACCACTTCACCACTTCACCACTTCACCACTTCACCACTTCACCACTTCATCACTTCACCACTTCACCACTTCACCAGTTCACCACTTCACCAGTTCACCACTTCATCACTTCACCACTTCACCACTTCACCACTTCACCACATCACCAGTTCATCACTTCACCACTTCACCACTTCACCACTTCATCACTTCACCACTTCACCACTTCACCACTTCACCACTTCACCACTTCACCACTTCACCACTTCACCACTTTACCACTTCATCACTTCAACACTTCACCACTTCACCACTTCACCACTTCACCACTTCACCACTTCACCACTTCACCACTTCACCACTTCATCACTTCACCACTTCACCACTTCACCACTTCACCACTTCACCACTTCACCACTTCACCACTTCACCACTTCACCACTTCATCACTTCACCACTTCACCACTTCACCAGTTCACCACTTCACCAGTTCACCACTTCACCAGTTCACCAGTTCACCACTTCACCACTTCACCACTTCACCACTTCACCACTTCACCACTTCACCACTTCACCACTTCACCACTTCACTACTTCATCACTTCAACACTTCACCACTTCACCACTTCACCACTTCACCACTTCATCACTTCACCACTTCACCACTTCACCACTTCACCACTTCACCACTTCACCACTTCACCACTTCATCACTTCATCACTTCACCACTTCACTACTTCATCACTTCACCACTTCACCACTTCATCACTTCCCCACTTCAACACTTTACTACTTCATCACTTCACCACTTCACCACTTCACCACTTCACCACTTCACCACTTCACCACTTCACCACTTCACCACTTCACCACTTCACCACTTCACCACTTCAACACTTCACCACTTCACCACTTCACCACTTCACCACTTCACCACTTCACCACTTCATCACTTCACCACTTCACCACTTCACCACTTCACCACTTCACCACTTCACCACTTCACCACTTCACCACTTCATCACTTCACCACTTCACCACTTCACCACTTCACCACTTCACCACTTGATCACTTCACCACTTCACCACTTCACCACTTCACCACTTCACCACTTCACCACTTCACCACTTCACCACTTCACCACTTCACCACTTCACCACTTCACCACTTCACCACTTCACCACTTCACCACTTCACCACTTCACCACTTCACCACTTCACCACTTCAACACTTCACCACTTCACCACTTCACCACTTCACCACTTCACCACTTCACCACTTCGACACTTCACCACTTCACCACTTCACCACTTCACCACTTCACCACTTCAACACTTCATCACTTCATCACTTCACCACTTCACCACTTCACCACTTCACCACTTCACCACTTCATCACTTCACCACTTCACCACTTCACCACTTCACCACTTCACTACTTCACCACATCACCATTTCACCACTTCACCACTTCACCACTTCACCACTTCATCACTTCACCACTTCACCACTTCACCACTTCACCACTTCATCACTTCATCACTTCACCACTTCACCACTTCACCACTTCACCACTTCACCACTTCACCACTTCACCACTTCATCACTTCACCACTTCACCACTTCACCACTTCACCACTTCACCACTTCACCACTTCATCACTTCACCACTTCATAACTTCATCACTTCACCACTTCACCACTTCACCACTTCACCACTTCATCACTTCACCACTTCACCACTTCACCACTTCACCACTTCACCAGTTCACCACTTCACCACTTCACCACTTCACCACTTCACCACTTCATCACTTCACCACTTCACCACTTCACCACTTCACCACTTCACCACTTCACCACTTCACCACTTCACCACTTCACCACTTCACCACTTCACCACTTCATCACTCCACCACTTCACCACTTCACCACTTCACCACTTCATCACTTCACCACTTCACCACTTCACCACTTCATCACATCACCACTTCATCACTTCACCACTTCACCACTTCACCACTTCACCACTTCACCACTTCATCACTTCACCACTTCACCACTTCACCACTTCACCACTTCACCACTTCACCACTTCACCACTTCACCACTTCACCACTTCACCACTTCACCACTTCACCACTTCACCACTTCACCACTTCACCACTTCACCACTTCACCACTTCATCACTTCACCACTTCACCACTTCACCACTTCATCACTTCACCACTTCACCACTTCACCACTTCATCACTTCACCACTTAACCACTTCACCACTTCACCACTTCACCACTTCATCACTTCACCATTTCACCACTTCACCACTTCACCACTTCATCACTTCACCATTTCACCACTTCACCACTTCACCACTTCACCACTTCATCACTTCACCACTTCACCACTTCACCACTTCACCACTTCATCACTTCACCACTTCATCACTTCACCACTTCATCACTTCACCACTTCACCACTTCACCACTTCATCACTTCACCACTTCACCACTTCACCACTTCACCACTTCACCACTTCACCACTTCATCACTTCACCACTTCATCACATCACCACTTCACCACTTCACCACTTCAATACTTCACCACTTCACCACTTCACCACTTCACCACTTCACCACTTCACCACTTCATCACTTCACCACTTCACCACTTCACCACTTGACCACTTCACCACTTCACCACTTCACCACTTCACCACTTCACCACTTCACCACTTTACCACTTCACCACTTCATCACTTCATCACTTCACCACTTCACCACTTCACCACTTCACAACTTCACCACTTCACCACTTCACCACATCACCACTTCACCACTTCACCACTTCACCACTTCACCACTTCACCACTTCACCACTTCACCACTTCACCACTTCACCACTTCACCACTTCACCACTTCACCACTTCACCACTTCACCACTTCACCACTTCATCACTTCACCACTTCACCACTTCACTACTTCACCACTTCACCACTTCACCACTTCATCACTTCATCACTTCACCACTTCACCACTTCACCACTTCACCACTTCACCACTTCACCACTTAACCACTTCACCACTTCACCACTTCACCACTTCACCACTTCACCACTTCACCACTTCACCACTTCACCACTTCACCACTTCACCACTTCACCACTTCACCACTTCACCACTTCACCACTTCACCACTTCACCACTTCACCACTTCACCACTTCGCCACTTCATCACTTCACCACTTCACCACTTCGCCACTTCACCACTTCACCACTTCACCACTTAACCACTTCACCACTTCACCACTTCACCACTTCACCACTTCATAACTTCACCACTTCACCACTTCATCACTTCACCACTTCACCACTTCACCACTTCACCACTTCACCACTTCACCACTTCATCACATCACCACTTCATCACTTCACCACTTCACCACTTCACCACTTCATCACTTCAATACTTCACCACTTCATCACTTCACTACTTCACCACTTCACCACTTCATCACATCACCACTTCATCACTTCACCACTTCACCACTTCACCACTTCATCACTTCACCATTTCACCACTTCATCACTTCACCACTTCACCACTTCACCACTTCACCACTTCACCACTTCATCACTTCACCACTTCACCACTTCACCACTTCACCACTTCATCACTTCACCACTTCACCACTTCATCACTTCAACACTTCATCACTTCACCACTTCACCACTTCACCACTTCACCACTTCACCACTTCACCACTTCACCACTTCACCACTTCACCACTTCACCACTTCACCACTTCATCACATCACCACTTCACCACTTCACCACTTCACCACTTCACCACTTCACCACTTCACCACTTCACCACTTCACCAGTTCACCACTTCACCACTTCATCACTTCACCACTTCACCACTTCACCACTTCACCACTTTACCACTTCACCACTTCATCACTTCACCACTTCACCACTTCACCACTTCACCACTTCACCACTTCACCACTTCACCACATCACCACTTCACCACTTCACCACTTCACCACTTCACCACTTCACCACTACACCACTTTACCACTTCACCACTTCATCACTTCACCACTTCACCACTTCACCACTTCAAGACTTCACCACTTCACCACTTCACCACTTCATCACTTCACCACTTCATCACTTCACCACTTCACCACTTCACCACTTCACCACTTCATCACTTCACCACTTCACCACTTCACCACTTCACAACTTCATCACTTCACCACTTCACCACTTCACCACTTCACCACTTCACCACTTCACCACTTCACCACTTCAACACTTCACCACTTCACCACTTCACCACTTCACCACTTCACCACTTCACCACTTCATCACTTCACCACTTCACCACTTCACCACTTCACCACTTCACCACTTCACCACTTTACCACTTCACCACTTCACCACTTCACCACTTCACCACTTCACCACTTCACCACTTCATCACTTCACCACTTCACCACTTCACCACTTCATCACTTCACCACTTCACCACTTCACCACTTCACCACTTCATCACTTCATCACTTCATCACTTCACCACTTCACCACTTCACCACTTCATCACTTCACCACTTCACCACTTCATCACTTCCCCACTTCAACACTTTACTACTTCATCACTTCACCACTTCACCACTTCACTACTTCACCACTTCACCACTTCACCACTTCACCACTTCACCACTTCACCACTTCACCACTTCACCACTTCACCACTTCACCACTTCATCACTTCACCACTTCATCACTTCACCACTTCACCACTTCACCACTTCACCACTTCATCACTTCACCACTTCAACACTTCACCACTTCATCACTTCATCACTTCACCACTTCACCACTTCACCACTTCACCACTTCACCACTTCATCACTTCACCACTTCACCACTTCATCACTTCACCACTTCACCACTTCACCACTTCACCACTTCACCACTTCACCACTTCACCACTTCACCACTTCACCACTTCACCACTTCACCACTTCACCACTTCACCACTTCACCACTTCACCACTTCACCACTTCACCACTTCACCACTTCACCACTTCACCACTTTACCACTTCACCACTTCACCACGTCACCACTTCACCACTTCACCACTTCACCACTTCATCACTTCACCACTACACCACTTCACCACTTCACCACTTCACTACTTCACCACTTCACCACTTCACCACTTCACCACTTCACCACTTCATCACTTCACCACTTCACCACTTCACCACTTCATCACTTCATCACTTCACCACTTCACCACTTCACCACTTCACCACTTCAACACTTCACCACTTCATCACTTCACCACTTCATCACTTCACCACTTCACCACTTCACCACTTCACCACTTCATCACTTCACCACTTCACCACTTCATCACTTCATCACTTCACCACTTCACCACTTCACCACTTCACCACTTCAACACTTCACCACTTCATCACTTCACCACTTCATCACTTCACCACTTCAACACTTCACCACTTCATCACTTCACCACTTCATCACTTCACCACTTCACCACTTCACCACTTCATCACTTCACCACTTCACCACTTCATCACTTCACCACTTCACCACTTCACCACTTCACCACTTCACCACTTCACCACTTCACCACTTCACCACTTCACCACTTCACCACTTCACCACTTCACCACTTCACCACTTCACCACTTCACCACTTCACCACTTCACCACTTTACCACTTCACCACTTCACCACTTCACCACTTCACCACTTCACCACTTCACCACTTCATCACTTCACCACTACACCACTTCACCACTTCACCACTTCACTACTTCACCACTTCACCACTTCACCACTTCACCACTTCACCACTTCATCACTTCACCACTTCACCACTTCACCACTTCATCACTTCATCACTTCACCACTTCACCACTTCACCACTTCACCACTTCACCACTTCACCACTTCACCACTTCACCACTTCACCACTTCACCACTTCACCACTTCACCACTTCACCACTTCATCACTTCACCACTTCACCACTTCACCACTTCACCACTTCACCACTTCACCACTTCATCACTTCACCACTTCACCACTTCACCACTTCACCACTTCACCACTTCACCACTTCACCACTTCACCACTTCACCACTTCATCACTTCACCACTTCACCACTTCTTCACTTCACCACTTCACCACTTCATCACTTCACCACTTCACCACTTCACCACTTCACCACTTCACCACTTCACCACTTCACCACTTCATCACATCACCACTTCATCACTTCACCACTTCACCACTTCACCACTTCACCACTTCATCACTTCACCACTTCACCACTTCACCACTTCACCACTTCACCATTTCACCACTTCACCACTTCACTACTTCACCACTACACCACTTCACCACTTCACCACTTCACCACTTCACCACTTCACCACTTCACCACTTCATCACTTCACCACTTCACCACTTCACCACTTCATCACTTCACCACTTCACCACTTCATCACTTCACCACTTCACCACTTCATCACTTCACCATTTCACCACTTCACCACTTCACCACTTCACCACTTCACCACTTCACCACCTCATCACTTCACCACTTCACCACTTCACCACTTCACCACTTCACCATTTCACCACTTCACCACTTCACCACTTCACCACTTCACCACTTCACCACCTCATCACTTCACCACTTCACCACTTCACCACTTCACCACTTCATCACTTCACCACTTCACCACTTCATCACTTCACCACTTCATCACTTCACCACTTCACCACTTCACCACTTCATCACTTCACCACTTCACCACTTCATCACTTCACCACTTCATCACTTCACCACTTCACCACTTCACCACTTCACCACTTCATCACTTCACCACTTCACCACTTCATCACTTCACCACTTCACCACTTCACCACTTCACCACTTCACCACTTCACCACTTCACCACTTCACCACTTCACCACTTCACCACTTCACCACTTCACCACTTCACCACTTCACCACTTCACCACTTCACCACTTCACCACTTCACCACTTCACCACTTCACCACTTTACCACTTCACCACTTCACCACTTCACCACTTCACCACTTCACCACTTCACCACTTCATCACTTCACCACTACACCACTTCACCACTTCACCACTTCACTACTTCACCACTTCACCACTTCACCACTTCACCACTTCACCACTTCATCACTTCACCACTTCACCACTTCACCACTTCATCACTTCATCACTTCACCACTTACCACTTCACCACTTCACCACTTCACCACTTCACCACTTCACCACTTCACCACTTCACCACTTCACCACTTCACCACTTCACCACTTCACCACTTCATCACTTCACCACTTCACCACTTCACCACTTCACCACTTCACCACTTCACCACTTCATCACTTCACCACTTCACCACTTCACCACTTCACCACTTCACCACTTCACCACTTCACCACTTCACCACTTCACCACTTCACCACTTCATCACTTCACCACTTCACCACTTCTTCACTTCACCACTTCACCACTTCATCACTTCACCACTTCACCACTTCACCACTTCACCACTTCACCACTTCACCACTTCACCACTTCATCACATCACCACTTCATCACTTCACCACTTCACCACTTCACCACTTCACCACTTCATCACTTCACCACTTCACCACTTCACCACTTCACCACTTCACCATTTCACCACTTCACCACTTCACTACTTCACCACTACACCACTTCACCACTTCACCACTTCACCACTTCACCACTTCACCACTTCATCACTTCACCACTTCACCACTTCACCACTTCATCACTTCACCACTTCACCACTTCATCACTTCACCACTTCACCACTTCATCACTTCACCATTTCACCACTTCACCACTTCACCACTTCACCACTTCACCACTTCACCACCTCATCACTTCACCACTTCACCACTTCACCACTTCACCACTTCATCACTTCACCACTTCACCACTTCATCACTTCACCACTTCATCACTTCACCACTTCACCACTTCACCACTTCATCACTTCACCACTTCACCACTTCACCACTTCACCACTTCATCACTTCACCACTTCATCACATCACCACTTCACCACTTCACCACTTCAATACTTCACCACTTCACCACTTCACCACTTCACCACTTCACCACTTCACCACTTCATCACTTCACCACTTCACCACTTCACCACTTCACCACTTCACCACTTCATCACTTCACCACTTCACCACTTCACCACTTCACCACTTCAACACTTCACCACTTCATCACTTCACCACATCACCACTTCACCACTTCACCACTTCACCACTTCACCTTTTCAACATTTCACCACTTCACCACTTTACCACTTCACCACTTCATCACTTCACCACTTCACCACTTCACCACTTCACCACTTCATCACTTCATCACTTCACCACTTCACCACTTCATCACTTCACCACTTCACCACTTCACCACTTCACCACTTCACCACTTCATCACTTCACCACTTCACCACTTCACCACTTCAACAACTTCACCACTTCACCACTTCACCACTTCACCACTTCACCACTTCACCACTTCACCACTTCACCACTTCACCACTTCACCACTTCACCACTTCACCACTTCACCACTTCACCACTTCACCACTTCACCACTTCACCACTTCACCACTTCACCACTTCACCACTTCACCACTTCAACACTTCATCACTTCACCACTTCACCACTTCACCACTTCACCACTTCACCACTTCACCACTTCATCACTTCACCACTTCACCACTTCACCACTTCACCACTTCACCACTTCACCACTTTACCACTTCACCACTTCACCACTTCACCACTTCACCACTTCACCACTTCACCACTTCACCACTTCACCACTTCACCACTTCACCACTTCACCACTTCGCCACTTCATCACTTCACCACTTCACCACTTCACCACTTCACCACTTCACCACTTCACCACTTCACCACTTCACCACTTCACCACTTCACCACTTCATAACTTCACCACTTCACCACTTCATCACTTCACCACTTCACCACTTCACCACTTCACCACTTCATAACTTCACCACTTCACCACTTCATCACTTCACCACTTCACCACTTCACCACTTCACCACTTCACCACTTCATCACATCACCACTTCATCACTTCACCACTTCACCACTTCACCACTTCATCACTACAATACTTCACCACTTCACTACTTCACCACTTCACCACTTCATCACATCACCACTTCATCACTTCACCACTTCACCACTTCACCACTTCACCACTTCACCACTTCATCACTTCACCACTTCACCATTTCACCACTTCATCACTTCACCACTTCACCACTTCACCACTTCACCACTTCACCACTTCATCACTTCACCACTTCACCACTTCACCACTTCACCACTTCACCACTTCATCACTTCACCACTTCACCACTTCATCACTTCACCACTTCATCACTTCACCACTTCACCACTTCACCACTTCACCACTTCACCACTTCACCACTTCACCACTTCACCACTTCATCACTTCACCACTTCACCACTTCACCACTTCACCACTTCATCACTTCACCACTTCACCACTTCATCACTTCATCACTTCACCACTTCACCACTTCACCACTTCACCACTTCATCACATCACCACTTCACCACTTCACCACTTCAATACTTCACCACTTCACCACTTCACCACTTCACCAATTCACCACTTCACCACTTCATCACTTCACCACTTCACCACTTCACCACTTCACCACTTCACCACTTCATCACATCACCACTTCATCACTTCACCACTTCACCACTTCACCACTTCATCACTTCACCACTTCACCACTTCACCACTTCACCAGTTCACCACTTCACCACTTCATCACTTCACCACTTCACCACTTCACCACTTCACCACTTCACCACTTCACCACTTCACCACTTCACCACTTCATCACTTCACCACTTCACCACTTCACCACTTCATCACTTCATCACTTCACCACTTCATCACTTCACCACTTCACCACTTCACCACTTCACCACTTCACCACTTCACCACTTCATCACTTCACCACTTCATCACTTCACCACTTCACCACTTCACCACTTCACCACTTCACCACTTCACCACTTCACCACTTCACCACTTCACCACTTCACCACTTCACCACTTCACCACTTCATCACTTCACCACTTCACCACTTCACCACTTCATCACTTCACCACTTCACCACTTCACCACTTCACCAGTTCACCACTTCACCACTTCACCACTTCACCACTTCACCACTTCACCACTTCACCACTTCACCACTTCACCACTTCACCACTTCACCACTTCATCACTTCACCACTTCACCATTTCATCACTTCACCACTTCACCACTTCACCACTTCACCACTTCACCACTTCACCACTTCACCACTTCACCACTTCACCACTTCATCACTTCACCACTTCACCACTTCACCACTTCACCACTTCACCACTTCACCACTTCACCACTTCACCACTTCACCACTTCACCACTTCACCACTTCACCACTTCACCACTTCACCACTTCACCACTTCACCACTTCACCACTTCACCACTTCATCACTTCACCACTTCACCACTTCACCAATTCACTACTTCACCACTTCACCACTTTACCACTTCACCACTTCACCACTTCACCACTTCACCACTTCACCACTTCACCACTTCACCACTTCACCACTTCACCACTTCACCACTTCACCACTTCACCACTTCACCACTTCATCACTTCACCACTTCACCACTTCACCACTTCACCACTTCACCACTTTACCACTTCACCACTTCACCACTTCACCACTTCACCACTTCACCACTTCACCACTTCACCACTTCACCACTTCACCACTTCACCACTTCGCCACTTCATCACTTCACCACTTCACCACTTCACCACTTCACCACTTCACCACTTCACCACTTCACCACTTCACCACTTCACCACTTCACCACTTCACCACTTCATAACTTCACCACTTCACCACTTCATCACTTCACCACTTCACCACTTCACCACTTCACCACTTCACCACTTCATCACATCACCACTTCATCACTTCACCACTTCACTACTTCACCACTTCATCACTTCAATACTTCACCACTTCACTACTTCACCACTTCACCACTTCATCACATCACCACTTCATCACTTCACCACTTCACCACTTCACCACTTCACCACTTCACCATTTCACCACTTCATCACTTCACCACTTCACCACTTCACCACTTCACCACTTCACCACTTCATCACTTCACCACTTCACCACTTCACCACTTCACCACTTCATCACTTCACCACTTCACCACTTCATCACTTCACCACTTCATCACTTCACCACTTCACCAGTTCACCACTTCACCACTTCACCACTTCACCACTTCATCACTTCACCACTTCACCACTTCACCACTTCACCAGTTCACCACTTCACCACTTCATCACTTCACCACTTCACCACTTCACCACTTCACCACTTCACCACTTCACCACTTCACCACTTCACCACTTCACCACTTCACCACTTCACCACTTCACCACTTCACCACTTCACCACTTTACCACTTCACCACTTCATCACTTCACCACTTCACCACTTCACCACTTCACCACTTCAAGACTTCACCACTTCACCACTTCACCACTTCACCACTTCACCACTTCACCACTTCACCACTTCATCACTTCACCACTTCACCACTTCACCACTTCACCAGTTCACCACTTCACTACTTCACCACTTCACCACTTCACCACTTCACCAGTTCACCACTTCACCAGTTCACCACTTCACCACTTCACCACTTCACCCCTTCACCACTTCACCACTTCACCACTTCACCACTTCACCACTTCACCACTTCACCACTTCACCACTTCATCACTTCACCACTTCACCACTTCACCACTTCACCACTTCACCACTTCACCACTTCACCACTTCACCACTTCACCACTTCACCACTTCACCACTTCACCACTTCACCACTTCATCACTTCACCACTTCACCAGTTCACCACTTCACCACTTCACCAGTTCACCACTTCACCACTTCACCACTTCACCCCTTCACCACTTCACCACTTCACCACTTCACCACTTCACCACTTCACCACTTCACCACTTCACCACTTCACCACTTCACCACTTCACCACTTCACCACTTCACCACTTCACCACTTCATCACTTCACCACTTCACCACTTCACCACTTCACCACTTCACCACTTCACCACTTCACCACTTCACCACTTCACCACTTCACCACTTCACCACTTCACCACTTCACCACTTCACCACTTCACCACTTCACCACTTCATCACATCACCACTTCATCACTTCACCACTTCACCACTTCACCACTTCACCACTTCACCACTTCACCACTTCATCACTTCATCACTTCACCACTTCACCACTTCACCACTTCACCACTTCACCACTTCACCACTTAACCACTTAACCACTTCACCACTTCACCACTTCATTACTTCACCACTTCACCACTTCACCACTTCATCACTTCACCACTTCACCACTTCATCACTTCACCACTTCACCACTTCACCACTTCACCACTTCATCACTTCACCACTTCACCACTTCACCACTTCACCACTTCACCACTTCACCACTTCACCACTTCATCACTTCACCACTTCACCACTTCACCACTTCACCACTTCACCACTTCATCACTTCACCACTTCATCACTTCACCACTTCACCACTTCACCACTTCATCACTTCACCACTTCACCACTTCACCACTTCACCACTTCACCACTTCACCACTTCACCACTTCACCACTTCACCACTTCACCACTTCACCACTTCACCACATCATCACTTCACCACTTCATCACTTCACCACTTCACCACTTCATCACTTCACCACTTCACCACTTCACCACTTCACCACTTCATCACTTCACCACTTCACCACTTCACCACTTCACCACTTCACCACATCACCACTTCACCACTTCACCACTTCAATACTTCACCACTTCACCACTTCACCACTTCACCACTTCACCACTTCATCACTTCACCACTTCACCACTTCACCACTTCACCACTTCACCACTTCACCACTTCACCACTTCACCACTTCACCACTTCACCACTTCACCATTTCACCACTTCACCACTTCACCACTTCATCACTTCACCACTTCACCACTTCACCACTTCACCACTTCACCAGTTCACCACTTCACCACTTCACCACTTCACCAGTTCACCAGTTCACCACTTCACCCCTTCACCACTTCACCACTTCACCACTTCACCACTTCACCACTTCACCACTTCACCACTTCACCACTTCACCACTTCACCACTTCACCACTTCACCACTTCACCACTTCACCACTTCACCACTTCACCACTTCACCACTTCATCACTTCACCACTTAACCGCTTCACCACTTCACCACTTCATCACTTCACCACTTCACCACTTCACCACTTCACCACTTCACCACTTCACCACTTCACCATTTCACTACTTCACCACTTCACCACTTCACCACTTCACCACTTCACCACTTCACCACTTCACCACTTCACCACTTCACCACTTCATCACTTCACCACTTCACCACTTCACCACTTCACCACTTCACCACTTCACCACTTCACCACTTCACCACTTCACCACTTCACCACTTCACCACTTCACCACTTCACCACTTCACCACTTCACCACTTCATCACTTCACCACTTCACCACTTCACCACTTCATCACTTCACCACTTCACCACTTCAAAACTTCACCAGTTCACCACTTCACCACTTCACCACTTCACCACTTCACCACTTCACCACTTCACCTCTTCACCACTTCACCACTTCACCACTTCACCACTTCACCACTTCACCACTTCACCACTTCACCACTTCACCACTTCACCACTTCACCACTTCATCACTTCACCACTTCACCACTTCACCACTTCACCACTTCATCACATCACCACTTCATCACTTCACCACTTCACCACTTCACCACTTCACCACTTCATCACTTCACCACTTCACCACTTCACCACTTCACCACTTCACCACTTCATCACATCACCACTTCATCACTTCACCACTTCACCACTTCACCACTTCATCACTTCACCACTTCACCACTTCACCACTTCACCACTTCACCACTTCATCACTTCACCACTTCACCACTTCACCACTACACCACTTCACCACTTCACCATTTCACCACTTCATCACTTCACCACTTCACCACTTCACCACTTCATCACTTCACCACTTCACCACTTCATCACTTCACCACTTCATCACTTCACCACTTCATCACTTCACCACTTCACCACTTCATCACTTCACCACTTCACCACTTCACCACTTCACCACTTCATCACTTCACCACTTCACCACTTCACCACTTCACCACTTCATCACTTCACCACTTCACCACTTCATCACTTCACCACTTCACCACTTCACCACTTCACCAGTTCACCACTTCATCACTTCACCACTTCACCACTTCACCACTTCACCACTTCATCACTACACCACTTCACCACTTCACCACTTCACCACTTCACCACATCACCACTTCACCACTTCACCACTTCACCACTTCACCACTTCACCACTTCACCACTTCACCACTTCACCACTTCACCACTTCACCACTTCACCACTTTACCACTTCACCACTTCATCACTTCAACACTTCACCACTTCACCACTTCACCACTTCACCACTTCACCACTTCACCACTTCACCACTTCACCACTTCACCACTTCACCACTTCACCACTTCACCACTTCATCACTTCACCACTTCACCACTTCACCACTTCACCAGTTCACCACTTCACTACTTCACCACTTCACCACTTCACCACTTCACCACTTCACCACTTCACCACTTCACCACTTCACCAGTTCACCAGTTCACCAGTTCAACACTTCACCCCTTCACCACTTCACCACTTCACCACTTCACCACTTCACCACTTCACCACTTCACCACTTCAACACTTCACCACTTCACCACTTCATCACTTCACCACTTCACCACTTCACCAGTACACCAGTTCACCACTTCACCACTTCACCAGTTCACCAGTTCACCACTTCACCACTTCACCACTTCACCACTTCACCACTTCACCACTTCACCACTTCATCACTTCACCACTTCACCACTTCACCACTTCACCACTTCACCACTTCACCACTTACCACTTCATCACTTCACCACTTCACCACTTCACCACTTCACCACTTCACCACTTCATCACTTCACCACTTCACCACTTCACCACTTCACCAGTTGACCACTTCACCACTTCATCACTTCACCACTTCACCACTTCACCACTTCACCACTTCATCACTTCACCATTTCACCACTTCACCACTTCACCACTTCACCAGTTCACCACTTCACTACTTCACCACTTCACCACTTCACCACTTCACTACTTCACCACTTCACCAGTTCACCACTTCACCACTTCACCCCTTCACCACTTCACCACTTCACCACTTCACCACTTCACCACTTCACCACTTCACCACTTCACCACTTCATCACTTCACCACTTCACCACTTCACCACTTCACCACTTCACCACTTCATCACTTCACCACTTCACCACTTCACCACTTCACCACTTCATCACTTCACCACTTCACCACTTCACCACTTCACCACTTCACCACTTCACCACTTCACCACATCACCACTTCACCACTTCACCACTTCACCACTTCACCACTTCACCACTTCACCACTTCACCACTTCACCACTTTACCACTTCACCACTTCATCACTTCACCACTTCACCACTTCACCACTTCACCACTTCACCACTTCACCACTTCACCACTTCACCACTTCACCACTTCACCATTTCATCACTTCACCACTTCACCACTTCACCAGTTCACCAGTTCACCACTTCATCACTTCACTACTTCATCACTTCACCACTTCACCACTTCACCACTTCACCACTTCACCACTTCACCACTTCACCACTTCACCACTTCACCACTTCACCACTTCACCACTTCACCACTTCACCACTTCATCACTTCACCACTTCACCACTTTATCACTTCACCACTTCACCACTTCACCACTTCACCACTTCACCACTTCATCACTTCACCACTTCACCACTTCAACACTTCACAACTTCACCACTTCACCACTTCACCACTTCATCACTTTACCACTTCACCACTTCACCACTTCACCAGTTCACCACTTCACCACTTCATCACTTCACCACTTCACCACTTCACCACTTCACCACTTCACCACTTCACCACTTCATCACTTCACCACTTCACCACTTCACCACTTCATCACTTCACCACTTCACCACTTCACCACTTCACCACTTCATCACTTCAATACTTCACCACTTCACCACTTCACCACTTCACCACTTCACCACTTCATCACTTCACCACTTCACCACTTCACCACTTCACCACTTCACCACTTCACCACTTCACCACTTCACCACTTCACCACTTCACCACTTCACCACTTCACCACTTCACCACTTCACCACTTCACCACTTCATCACTTCACCACTTCATCACTTCACCACTTCACCACTTCACCACTTCACCACTTCACCACTTCACCACTTCACCACTTCACCACTTCATCACTTCACAACTTCACCACTTCACCACTTCATCACTTCACCACTTCACCACTTCACCACTTCACCACTTCATCACTTCACCACTTCACAACTTCACCACTTCACCACTTCACCACTTCACCACTTCACCACTTCATCACTTCACCATTTCACCACTTCACCACTTCACCACTTCACCACTTCACCACTTCACCACTTCACCAGCTCATCTGTTCACCAGTTCACCAGTTCACCACTCACCACTTCACCACCTCACCACTTCACCACTTCACCAGTTCACCACTTCACCAGTTCACCACTTCATCACTTCACCACTTCACCACTTCACCACTTCACCACTTCACCACTTCACCTCTTCACAACTTCACCACTTCACCACTTCACCACTTCACCACTTCATCACTTCACCACTTCATCACTTCACCACTTCACCACTTCACCACTTCACCACTTCACCACTTCACCACTTCACCACTTCACCACTTCACCACTTCACCATTTCACCACTTCACCACTTCACCACTTCACCACTTCACCACTTCACCACTTCACCACTTCACCACTTCACCACTTCACCACTTCACTACTTCACCACTTCACCACTTCACCACTTCACCACTTCACCACTTCACCACTTCACCACTTCACCACTTCACCACTTCACCACTTCACCACTTCACCACTTCACCACTTCACCACTTCACCACTTCACCACTTCATCACTTCACCACTTCACCACTTCACCACTTCACCAGTTCACCACTTCATCACTTCACCACTACACCACTTCATCACTTCACCACTTCACCACTTCACCACTTCATCACTTCACCACTTCACCACTTCACCACTTCATCACATCACCACTTCATCACTTCATCACATCACCACTTCACCACTTCATCACTTCACCACTTCACCACTTCACCACTTCACCACTTCATCACTTCACCACTTCACCACTTCACCACTACACCACTACACCACTTCACCACTTCACCACTTCACCATTTCACCACTTCATCACTTCACCACTTCACCACTTCACCACTTCACCACTTCACCACTTCATCACTTCACCACTTCACCACTTCACCACTTCACCACTTCATCACTTCACCACTTCACCACTTCACCAGTTCACCAGTTCACCAGTTCACCACTTCACCACTTCACCACTTCACCACTTCACCACTTCACCACTTCACCACTTCACCACTTCACCACTTCACCACTTCACCACTTCACCACTTCACCACTTCACCACTTCACCACTTCACAACTTCACCACTTCACCACTTCACCACTTCACCACTTCACCACTTCATCACTTCATCACTTCACCACTTCACCACTTCATCACTTCACCACTTCACCACTTCACCACTTCACCACTTCACCACTTCACCACTTCATCACTTCACCACTTCACCACTTCACCACTTCACCAGTTCACCACTTCATCACTTCACCACTTCACCACTTCACCACTTCACCACTTCATCACTTCACCACTTCACCACTTCACCACTTCATCACTTCACCACTTCACCACTTCACCACTTCACCACTTCACCACTTCACCACATCACCACTTCACCACTTCACCACTTCACCACTTCACCACTTCACCACTTCACCACTTCACCACTTCACCACTTCACCACTTTACCACTTCACCACTTCATCACTTCACCACTTCACCACTTCACCACTTCACCACTTCACCACTTCACCACTTCACCACTTCACCACTTCACCACTTCACCACTTCATCACTTCACCACTTCACCACTTCACCACTTCACCAGTTCACCACTTCACTACTTCACCACTTCACCACTTCACCACTTCACCACTTCACCACTTCACCACTTCACCAGTTCACCAGTTCACCAGTTCACCACTTCACCACTTCACCATTTCACCACTTCATCACTTCACCACTTCACCACTTCACCACTTCATCACTTCACCACTTCATCACTTCACCACTTCATCACTTCACCACTTCATCACTTCACCACTTCACCACTTCATCACTTCACCACTTCACCACTTCATCACTTCATCACTTCACCACTTCACCACTTCACCACTTCACCACTTCACCACTTCACCACTTCACCACTTCACCACTTCACCACTACACCACTTCACCACTTCACCACTTCACCATTTCACCACTTCATCACTTCACCACTTCACCACTTCACCACTTCATCACTTCACCACTTCATCACTTCACCACTTCATCACTTCACCACTTCATCACTTCACCACTTCACCACTTCACCACTTCACCACTTCACCACTTCACCACTTCATCACTTCACCACTTCACCACTTCACCACTTCACCACTTCACCACTTCACCACTTCACCACTTCACCACTACACCACTTCACCACTTCACCACTTCACCACTTCACCACTTCATCACTTCACCACTTCACCACTTCACCACTTCACCACTTCATCACTTCATCACTTCATCACTTCACCACTTCATCACTTCACCACTTCACCACTTCATCACTTCACCACTTCACCACTTCATCACTTCACCACTTCACCACTTCATCACTTCATCACTTCACCACTTCACCACTTCACCACTTCACCACTTCACCACTTCACCACTTCACCACTTCACCACTTCATCACTTCACCACTTCACCACTTCACCACTTCACCAGTTCACCAGTTCACTACTTCACCACTTCACCACTTCACCACTTCACCACTTCACCACTTCACCACTTCACCAGTTCACCAGTTCACCACTTCACCACTTCACCACTTCACCACTTCACCACTTCACCACTTCACCACTTCACCACTTCACCACTTCATCACTTCACCACTTCACCACTTCACCAGTTCACCAGTTCACCAGTTCACCACTTCACCACTTCACCACTTCACCACTTCACCACTTCACCACTTCACCACTTCACCACTTCACCACTTCACCACTTCACCACTTCACCACTTCACCACTTCACCACTTCACCTCTTCACAACTTCACCACTTCACCACTTCACCACTTCACCACTTCACCACTTCATCACTTCACCACTTCATCACTTCACCACTTCACCACTTCACCACTTCAGCACTTCACCACTTCACCACTTCACCAAGATCCAAGATCCAAGTCCTTTTGAAAATATACTCACTTTTACATTATACTCAGTGATCATAACCTGTATAAATAAAAATCTACAAAAAAAAATTAATACAAATGTAACATTTTACAATTTTACTTTAACATTTATTTGAAATTTTAAAAAATTTACATTTTCTCTTAAATTCAAGTGTTTTAAATAGGTTTTATTTAACAAAAAACTCAACTAAAGATAATTTCTGTTCGATATAAAGATACAAATTTAAAGTTATGAGCTTAAAATAATATTGTATGTTGGGATACCAATTTTTATGTTAAGCAAAGGCTTTTAAATATTTTTTACCCGAAACACTTTTAATTCATTGTGTAAATAATGAATGTGAATTGGTGGGCTGTCAAGATTTTCCTTTCTTGCACTCCTTGGCTCATTATTGTGCGTCAACCAAATAATGGTTTGCTCAGCTTCTTCGGAGTTAACGTCAGCTAATATCTCGTCAATTGGGGGATCACATACGAAAGTTTCTAGGAACAAACAAAATTACATAAAAAAAAGTTAAAACCGATTTTGTTTTTTACCTTCGTCCTCGATGCCCTCGGTTATTAGTTGTCTTTTTAAACCTCTTATTTTTATCCGCGCATTTACGGTCTTATCGTGAAGTTTACCGGTTGGATTAAGCCCTTTTGTGCAGATAATATTCCTTTAGAAAAATGAAAATATGAAATGAAATGAAATGAAATGACCGATGAGATCATGCAAAGTTCTGTACTTTTTTAGTTTGTGTTTTATTTTAAAGTAAAAAAAACTCACTTTGATTTCAGATGGAAAAAAGACAATGAATATCATTTGTGGCTTTTTCAATATCTCGCATTGTCATCCCTTTCTTGCTAAATAAATAGCTCTCAACAAGAATGGAAATTAAAAGTTGTTTATTTGTTTCATCTAAGTTTTTTTTTTTTTGTGTTCGTAGTATTCCAACACGCCCTGTCGCTTTTCTGTTTTTCTTAGTAAATTTTGGAAAATTTCTAAACTATTTATGCCAGGAATATTGCTTAAACTGTTTTTAGTCATAAATAATATCTTCTTCATAAGCACATTGATTTTATCAATTAAAAAAAATTAATTAAACTTTATTGTTGAAATGAAGTAAATCAAAGTTTCATTGAAAAAATCCAATTTTGAGGGACATTGACTTGCTGCCATTACCTTACTATTTTAATGGGATATACTATTAATTGGAATAAAGTAATTAGATACATACCATAAATTTCGTAAAGAACTGTATACTTTAATGGGATATACTATTATCGCTTTGACGTAATGGGATAAATACTATTAAAATTTAACGGGACTTTTAAAGAATGGCTTTATCTGAATTTGATTTTAGAAAATTCGAAAAATGGTTGTTAAATTGTTAAGTAACTCGTTAGTTTTAATTTTTCGACAAAAAACTTATATAATGAAAGTTGCTCAAAATTTAATTTGCTATAACTTTGATCAAACACTTTTTTGCCTACGATTGTTATTTTTCGACTTAGTCTGTAAAACAAGTTTATTATCGTATCATTTGGCCTAGTAAGAATAAATCTTTTTAGCAGTCTAAATTTTGGAACAGAGGCTGTTACTGATGTGGTTTGCTATCTAAAGAGCTTCCCTAACAATTCTAAGTCAAAAAATTTAAATTAACGAGTTATTTAACGAAAAACAAATTGATATGCTTTGATAAATTTTTTTTCGTATTTTCAGTATTAAGTCAAAAAGTATCAGCCGTAAATAAAAACTTGTCATATACAAAGTTGTAGGAAATTACATTTCAAACAACCAATTTTTGTATGTACATTTTTAAAGGTAGGGGTTTTAACTTTGCGAAGTTATTTTATCCATGCGGATAAGGAAAAAACCTTAGAAAAAATTAAGGGCCACTTGCTCAATCGAATCATAAATTTAAGTTCTACATAAAGTTCTACTTTAGTATGGGGATTTTATGTAGAACTTAAGAATTCCGGAACGTCTCACACAAAAATGAAAACTTTATGTAGAACTTAAATTTATAATTCGATTGAGCAACTGGCCCTAAATATTGTTCATTTTGATCATTTTAAAGGTCTTAAATAAAAATGAAAATTTCCTTTTAAAATTGTCCATTGAATTACATATTAATGATACTAGTTATTATAATAATACAAACATTATATACGTACCTGTTTGTTTCATACGCAAAATAAACGGCATTGCATCACTTTTCACTTTCACAGAATTTAAAATTAACTTTTTAACAAAACTAATGCACCCATGGCCAAAAATTTCTGATTTGACAAATTAAGCTCAACCAAATCAAGTCAATTGAGTATGCATATTTTATTTTCAACTATTTTGCCTTTTTTAATTCCAAAATTTCATAAAGTATCAATTTTGAATTATTAAAGGATAGTGTATTATTAGACAAAACTTAACTGTGAAGCCAAAAAACTTGTAAGCTCAATGTTATCTTGTGTTTTTTTCAAAAATTTTACGCAGCACTGCAATTTTTTTTAACTTTTATTTTCATAGAATCCTTTTTTTTTATCCCAGCGAATTGACAAACGAAGCTCAAATTGTTTTTTTTTTCTTTTTGTTATTCAAGTTTGTGGGTTGTGGCTTCACTCACGTACACTATTGTGTATGTGATATAAACCTCTTCCTTTACCTTATGTAGTTTTGAACTAATTAACACGTGGAGAGTGTTCCTACTCATAAGCTTTATATGTTTCATAAAAGACGAAGGATGTATGGTAAATAAGGTTATTTTTGGAGCAAAAACAAACTATACAACTTGCAATAAGGAAAAATCAGTATTTTCTTTTTTTATTTAAACGAAATATACAGGTCACTCTATTGTTAAACTATTCTAGTTCGACAAGAGCAAAAGGGCTCTACTATAATTGCTAATAGTTAAAGTTGTTAAATCAATAGTATTTCATATTAAAAGAAAAACTTACTATAAGTATTGTAAGCAATCATATAACTTCAATGATGGAAAGTTATTAAAGTTATAGGATGCGAGAAAATGTAGACAAATCTTCTAATGACAGGGTGAATCTCAAAGAATTCGACAGAAAGCTGAGGGCTGTTTTTGAATAGGTACAGAAAACAAATAATTCACAACTATAACCTAAATTTTCTAGTTGAGATTATACAAGTGTTTTTTATCTAATAAATAAAAGATAAAGTTAAAAATTCAGCAGTAAAAACAAAAAGGCAAAGCTTTCATCTTCACTGAAGATGAAGGCTTTGCTTTCGAGATGATCATCTTAGGAAATATAAAAAAAAGTGTTTTTACTGTTGAATTTTTAACTTTATCTTTTATTTAACAGGTTATAGTTAAATACTTAGGTACTTGATGCTTTTATAGAAATTGTAGCGTAGTGGTTTTAAATTTGAGAAATTATTTTATCTTTGCGGATAAGGAAAAAACCTTAGAAAAAATGAAATATTGTTCATTAATTAAATAAATAAATAATTAAAACTTAAATTTTTTAACCATTTTAATTCGAGTGAAGGAACCGATCTTACGAAAGATTTTAAAATATGAACCTTCAAACACGCTAATTCTTTTTTTATTTAGCTTTGCGAATTCGTTTTACTATATGGCTATCCTAATCTTCTTTTTTTAATTTTTTTTTCTTTTATCCTTCTCCAATGTTTTTTTTTTTTTTTAACTTACAACCTAATTTTGTTCAAATAATGAACCGTAACATTGATGCGTTATTTTGTCAATGAACCATTACATTGATTAAATAGGATACATGAAACTATAAAAACAATACTCCGTGTTCTCGAAAAAAAAAAATTGTAAATAATAATGGTTTTTCCTTATATATTATCGAAATTATTTGATTTGACCGTTCTGTTTTTTAATGGGATAACCTATTAATTTATTTTTGTTTTGTTTTTATAAGTATTAAATTGCCTACATAAAACTATTCAAGCAATAGGTTGTGTTATTAATTTTTTTGGTCATAATAATAGTATTTCCTATTAAATTAACGATGGGTGTTATATTTCGAGCGATAATTTCGAATATTCGAAAATATTTAAATTGAAGACATTGATCTTATGGGATACACTATTAATTAAATGTTTTGTTTTTGTTTCATAACTATTTGATTACATGAGACTATTGAAACAATAGTCCGTATTATTAATATCAATTAGATAAGCCTTATTAAATCAATAGTTTTTAATGGTTCAACAAAATGTGTACTTTATCTTGAATAATAGTGTCAACATTATTGAGTTAATAGTCAAATACTATTCATTCCATGAGCCGTCCCATTGAACTAATTCGACAAATTATTAACTACGATGTTTTTTAATGGTATCGAAACTATTGGAAATTTATAGTATTGGACCATTAACATAAAAGTACGTGGTATTAATTATTAATTTTAGGATATTATTAAATCAGGAGTATTTCCCATTAAATTAATAATATGTGTCGTATTAGCATTAATAATTTCAAAACTATTGGATCAATACTCCAAATACCATTGAATTTACCAAGAAACTATTGATTTCATAGTAAAATCTTATTAAAAAGCGTCTTTTTAAATCAATGGTCGTACCATTGAAAGTTTATGGTATTTTTTTCTCTGAGTGTACCCGTTGAAATAATGAGTGAAATATAGGCTTATCCAATTTTCCACTTTTCAAAATTCCTGCTTTTAAAACGAAAATTCTATGTCCGTTAAGATAGCACTACCACTTAAAAATTTTCACAGTTTGTTAATCCAATTAACAATTAACTGTCGTAAATTTGTGGCTTTTCGTTAAAAAAAAAACGATTTGTAGTGCTAACTTGACGGTCAGGTTAGCATTACCAGCCCCCCCCCCCCCCCCCCAATCTGTCAAATCGATTTTAAACAAAAAACTAAGTATGCAATTAACTGTCTAAATGGACAAATCAACTCCAAATCATAAACTGAGTACGCACTTAATTGTCGTAAATTTGTCGTTCACAAGATATCCGAAAAGATATTTTGTCGCGACCCCCCTTTCGAAGTGCCCCCCTTTCGAAGTGCCCCCCTTATAAATGATTTTCAAGCTATTAACGAAAAACACCAAAGCTCAATACTTCAAAAAATGGTTCAAATCAACTCCAAATCAAAAACTGAGTACGCAGTTAATTGTTGCTTTTTATCCTTTTATGAGGTATGTAAACAGATATTTTGTCGCCCGCCTCCCCCTCCCCTTTCAGATAGTATTTTAAAAAGAGTAGTGTGTAGTGCTTTTCAAAATTATATTTTTTTTTTTATTCTGGTTGACAAAATTCTGAAGCAAAATTTTGATGTTTCTTGTAGAGAGCAAATTTTCCCATCAAAAAACACCTTTCGAATAATTGTAAAAAAAAGTTCCAAAAAAATCCAAAACGTTAAAATTCCCGACTAAAAAAAATTAAAATTTTCCAATTTTTTAGTTTTGTCAGTTTTTTTAATGGCAACCAGAAAGAAATAAAAAATAGGTATAGGCGTTGCTTCATAAAAAAGATAAAAAAAATAACGAAAAATGTCTATGATTAAGTGGTAATATTTCAGTGAATTTCAAACGCAGAAAGTTTTCTGATATAGCGTTTGAAAGAAAATATTATTTACTTTCTTTTTTATGAAGCAACGCCTATACCTATCTGCAACCAGAAAGAAATGCCATTAAAAAAACTGACAAAACTAAAAAATTGGAAAATTTTGATTTTTTTTTAGTCGGGAATTTTAACGTTTTGGATGGAAAACTTTTTTTTACAATTATTCGAAAGGTGTTTTTTGATGGGAAAATTTGCTCTCTACAAAAAACATCAAAATTTTGCTTCGTTTTCGAGTTATATTGAAAAAACGAGTGAAGATGGTTTAGAACACATATCTCCGATTTGCACCCTCTAATTTAATAGCACTTTCGGGTTTTTCTCCAAAATTAGGCCATTAATCGTTTCATGCAATAAAAATCCGCCCTTTTTCGAGTTCCTTATGAAATGACATAATCAATAGATTAATAACAATAGGCCAATATACGAAGATGCAACAGAAGTAAAAATAAAGACTTTATATTTAATCGATCTAGTATATCCACCAACATCAATAGATTACTTCTGACTTCACATCGTTTGCTCTTTAATGAAAGAAATTTAGAAAGATAACTGAAAAATTAGAAGTTTTGACTACTCTTTCCATACAAATGAACCCACTGTACTCGCGTTTTTTTAGGTCAACGGCAGATGGATCACTATAATCTGATGCAGATAAGTGTAGAGTTGTGATCCCTTCAAGATCACGATACCAGTGCAGTAGGTCCATTGAAAAAGAAAAGGAAGAAGTAAATAATATGCCATGCAATTGGCACCAACCAGTCAGTAGTATACGAGTGTAAGCATTATGTATGAAATACAAAAAATCGCACAGCTGCTGTTGTTGTGATTGCAATCCGAGAACTTACGACAACCTGTCCAAAAAGTTGCAAAATAAAACAAAAATTGTATTGTACACATTCTCTCGAAAATACCTGTCCAACTATTAAGGAAATATAAAGGGTTCAACCCATTTCGAGTGCAATGTCATTGCAACGTATGCATGAAAATTTGAGATGAAAATATATCTCTACATTCAATTCTACGAAATATGACATGCACACTTTACTCTACACTTGGTTTCGTGAATGCATCGAAAATAGATTTCATTTCTTGAAAAGGAAGCAATCGCCATAACAACGCAATAAACGAACATTTCAGCAAACCATTATTTTCCTTGAACGATAAACCTCTCCCTACTTGAATCTTAATTCTTTGAATTCTGTTGGAATTATTATTGCATTGTGTATAAATATAATGTCAAAACCACTTGTCATTGTGCCCGGAATTATCTACCTCTGACAACTCGATATTTCAAAAAATGTACTTCACAGTAGTTTTTTTTAAAGAACTTACCTCTGATTAATGTTTAGGTACTGCTTTCTAAAATTCTGCAAAACTCATTTTTTCCATTGATTTTGCGATTTGAACCAGAATGGTATTCAAAAAGCCCAGAATTATTTTAAATCATAAAATACACAACCACTCTCGTTGTGTACTTTTATATCCATAATCCCCATCGGGGAATGTTACGGCATTATTCTGTTGTATATTTAAACGAAAAGCAATTGTCAGAAGAGTTGTCTTCGATAAGAATAAGAAAAACTTTGACACTGGTGCGGAACACATGCTTAAAGGGTTTTTTTTTTGTCTAAAGTTCTTGTCTTATGTGCTCTTATCTTAATCGCATACCTTTTATTTTAGAATCAATTCAAAAAAAAAAAAGGAAAAAGGGATCATTAAGGAATTCAAACTTTGACATTATCTTTTCAATTTTTCGAAAGACAAACCTATGCTCGTACATTTGGGCTTGACTAAAGACTAAGACATTTAAATCTACAAAGTTTAACATACCCCAACACGTGTCTAACTTTTTACTTACACTTTTTTCACTCACCCAATACTTTTAGATGTATTTTTTGTTTGGTATGTATGTTTGAACATCTAGATTATAGAGTAAAAAGATAAAAAGTTTCTAACTTCAAGGTTTGTATGCTGTTGGTTCAGTTCTTAATTAATTCAACCCTTAAAGTGGAAAAGAGTCTTGTTTCTATAGGCTGGTGTAGTCTTAGTCATAGTGGAGTGGTTTTTTGGATTGTTCTGTTAGTCAAGCAAAAAAGCTTCTACCATACATTAGCTTGTTTGAAGTGGATAATTCTATTCATCCAACAGATATTCCTTTTTGAGTAAATGAGTAGGACTTGTACAAGTAGACTTAGACGAATTCAGACGAATTCAAACGTAGGTACAACATTTTTTTACTTCTGACACCCAAAAGAAGAATCGGGTAGGTAAGACATTCCACATTCGGGTGGTGCAGCTAAGAGATGAATCTCTGAACTTGATTCTATACGTCCAAATGTGGGCTCAACGACGTGTAAAACTGAAGGGTGAGTATACGCATGCGTTGAGACTAAACAGTTTCATGAAAGGAATGCAACAGGCTATCTCACTAAGGCACTGATTATGAAAAAAACAATAAAAGAGAGTGAAAAATTTAAGATTACGTAGATGTTCAAGAGAGTCAATCTTGTTACAATTGAACTATCACCTATCAGCTCTAATAGGTCAGGTTAGGTTAGGTTGAATGGGGGGTGCAGCCACAAGTGGCAACATCTCACTCGGATCTCAAGGATCCATTGTGCTCCCCGGGAAATCAGAGGATGAGGAAATGGGGAATTGGAGAGGTAGATGGTTATTGTGGTAGGGAACTTCCACTGAACCATTTGGAGCCCTGAATAAATTTCAGGACGTTGCTCAGTGGGAGATTTGAGATGTCGCCCAGTTCGTCGAAAAAGTATTCTCCGAGGGTTTTATTCCGAGTGTGGGCCAAGCTAGGACACTCACAGAGGATGTGGAATGATCCCTCCTCTGCCTCCTCATCTTGGCATCCTCTACATAAGTCGGATGTGCTAATGCCCATCTTATCATCGCCGACTCACAACCTCAAGACGTCTGGTTCAAATCCACACAGCGCCTAAGCCAGTATTGTTTTCTTTCTCATATGCACCCCGACACTGAATCACAACAAAACAATTCACCAGTCTCATATCGCCCTTTAACTACCTATACCACTGGCCTACAATTTGAAAAAGGGGTTGTTATTCGATTTTTGCTTTTACTACAAATTGGTTTTAAATTGCGATTCGCGAGTCACAATATTTTTTTGCTGGAAAATATTAACTGATACTTAAAAATTCTGAAATACAATTTTTGGGTGTCAATATCATCATTTCTAAAACTGGATTCATTTGTCGTGATTTATAGCTGATTTTCCTTGATTTGATCTAGGAATTCTCTGTGTGAAGAGGAGGCGTTAGTGCAGTTGGGTGGCATTTGGGCCGCGGACTTAGTTATACTGAGATACATATTTGGGAACTTAAGACCAAGTGTGTATAAAAAACCACTATAATAGTTTCCTCATCCGCTTTAGATAAGATCCATGCATCTGAGGCGTAAAGCAGGGCTGAAATTATCAAGTCTTTTTAACCTTGGTTTTTCGAAAGAGTGGGTTTTATTTCTCATTTGCCTTTATAATCCAAAAACGTTGTAATTGGAAAGGGTATAGTTCTCTGTTTGATGTTTTTTTTCGTGTCTATAGTGGAACCTAGGCAGAAGAAGTCTACTGTCTATTGTAACATTTTGTCCAATTGTCTATTGTAACGTTTTGTCCCATTCGTCGATGTTCTCTGGTATTTTTTGATGACAATAGCCGTGTTTTATTATCACAATGATCCAATGTGGTACCCGTGGCGTAATGGTTAGCATGTCCACCTGCTAACCCAGAGGTTCGAGGTTCGAATCCCAGCAGAGGCAAAATGCAAAAATGTTTTTCCACGGGTATCACCTTTCGCGAGGAATTGGCAAGTCCTCCGTTAGTAAATTCATTGCCATGAAAAGCGCATTCTCAATTAGCCGTTCGGAACCGGCGAAAAATTGTAGGTCCCCTCCATTCCCTCACAAGGCATGGTTGTGAGAAATGCGCTAGGCCCAGGGGCTCCTCGCTCTGTTGCGCCACCCTATTTATTTATTTATTTTATTTGATCCAATCCGGATCGGATCTTGATAATAAAACAGCTTTAGATCATCATATTTTTTATTATTTCTAGTTGGAAGCTGTGAGAAACTCGCTCTTTCAACTGACATTTCAAAAGAGTTGCAGAGTTGCCCTACGAACTTTTTCTTCAATGGTTAATTTTTTGTTCTTTTTTTTTTTAGGGAAAAATGATACTCATCCACTTTGTCAAATATACATCTTTTTGCACTATTTCTTATTAATTTCACGAATATAATGTTTTGTTTTGTAAAACTTTCTCATTATGTCATGTATTATACAAAAATTAAATAATTGTGAAGTTTCTCGCTACCTATCTATCTAAAATATATTTCATTTCACACAGACAAAAAAGTTCATGTGGCAATACTGTTGTTATTGGAAATATTGGAAATGATACCAAAGTTTTCAATGGAAAGTCCCCTCTTGTGTGAAATAGAAGAACTAATTTTTAGATCACAAAAATAGATCCAATTGAAAAGCAGGATTTCGCTTTGTTGTTGTAACGCTAATAAACCCATATGTTCTGATCCGGATCAGATCAATAATAAAACACGCTTAATGTATATTTCGACTAGCAATCATTAACCTTTAACGCCATCTTTCCTCGGCTCTCTCTGTTGATTGGCATTCTCACGGGCCACAACTCGTTAGGTATCCTACCCACATGATGAGAATGAGCATTAGCACATCCGACTTATGTAGAGGATGCCAAGACGAAGAGGCGGAGGAAGGATCATTCTACTTCCTCTGTGAGTGCCCTAGCTTGACCCACACTAGAAAAAAGGCCCTCGGGGAATACTTCTTCTACGAACTGGGCGAAAACTCTAAGCTCCCATTGAACAGCATCTTAAAATTTACTCAGGGCTCCAAATAGTTGCTCCAACAGTTCAGCACCCAGCCCTACCCTCTACCTCTCGAATCCAAAAATTTCCTCATCCAACCTAACCTAACCTAACCTGATGACCAATTCTATTCGATTACTGGTGAGAGAATGTCAAGTTATGTTTTTGAACTGTTATTGGAACAAATTCATATACTCCACATCCACAGTCGCAGACTATTGACACCATGTGAGCGGCGCGCGATTGAAGGGACTGATTAATTTCTCTATTGAACCCTAAAAAATTGGTCATTCAAATTAAAAGGTGTGGTAATGACGCGGAGAGTGGAAATGAACTACACAACATGCGGGCCATGCGTGTGGATGCGTCAAGATGCAAAGCGCTTATTCGTTTTGGAAGAATCTGGGACCTTTACCTTTTCTTACAGTCCTTAAACATTGTGTTTATATTATTTCAATAGAAATTTCCAAAGTTTTAAAAAAAGACTACATCACCATGGTGCCATTGCATTGTGAGAGTTATTTATTTCAAAATCCCTTTGAATAAATGATTTCGTATAGGACCACATCTTAATAGACAGATATTTTTGCATCCCTATTTTAACATGGAGACTCTTAGAAAGGAAGTGCAATGCAAACGAAAAAAAAAGAGACGAACTCCTAAATAATTGTTGCTAAAAAGTTTATTTTTGCTCCGCAGTTCCGCACGTTCTCTTCCGGTTTAACTATAGTTGTCATGATGGAACATCGCAACCTAAAAAAAAAAAATAAGGAAGTCTTAACTGAGTTGCTAGTCCAAGAATAGGACACAAAAGAGACACGTCTGTTCCACATAACCGCATACCAACCACCCACAAGTATTTTCAAAACTTTTGCGTTCAAGTTTTCTGTTTCCCTCGTGGCCAATAGCTTTTCTTTAAATTTTCGTATTAACGATCTGGCAAATTGTTGTACGAGTATAATAGTACATTTTTTGTTTTCGTCCTGCATATGGTCTTGAAGCGGGCGAAAAGCGTCCATCAGCTCCAAGCAAAATGAGCAACAAAGTTTAAAAATAAATGGAAACGAAATTAGCCAAGAAAAAGTAGTGTTCCGTGTGTACTTCTATCTATCTAGTCCATATCATGTCATGGTTTTTTAAATAATGTTAGGATTTAGTTGTTTGTATGGCCAACAATGCATTTAGCAACTATACCTATACAATTGCAGTTGAATTTTGAACTCACTTTAACCTGTCCTTATTCCGTAAAAGCAAAGCCAAGAGTAAAAACTTGCTGAAAATAGTCCCACTTAATACCTGTGCTCCTGTTCTGTAACTATCGCCTCGATAAAAGAAGGCGATAAACGGTGGAAAATGGAACGAAATCCTACTAAATTCATAGCATTTCGTTCCATTTTCCATCGTTTATCGCCAAGGCGATAGTTACAGAACAGAGGCACTGGCTCCCGAGAAACTGTTCTTTGTTTCTTAGCTCAAGCTTTACAGAGCGAAGTATAAGTTATACCTGAGAATATTCTTTTTCTACTGTTTCCGAAATCAGATTGAAATTTGAGATCTTGTGAGGGTTTTATCGACTCTAATGTTACTCCATTAAGCACTCATAAGCCGTGTTTTATTGGGAATCTATAACTACTCAAGTTTGCAAAACATCGCAAAACTTCGCACATGGGAAAAAAACAACGATTAGTGAGCAACGATTAGTGAAGAAAAATAATTCAGTGTTCAGAAGTGAACAACAGGGATGGTTGGAAAATGGAGTTTACGGAATAAAGTTGCATTAGTGAGTACAGCCTTTTATTGAGACTCGTTAGTGAAGATGACTATAAAATTCCCAATAAAACACGGCTATAGTCATACGGTAATTTGTTTGTTATGAGAGGGGAGCCCTGATGAGACCTAGCGCATTTCTCACAACTATGCCTTGTGAGGGAATGGAGAAGACCTACAATATTCTGCCGATTCCGAACGGCAAATCGAGAAAGCGCTTTTCATGGCAATGAATTTACTATCGGAGGAATGGAAAAAATGCGAAAGGCGATACTTGGTGAAAACATTTTCTTTTTCTGTCGGGATTCGAAACACGAACCTCCTGCGTAACAGGCAGACATTTTAACCATTACGCCATTGGCACCACTTATACCTACCTACTTTAAAATGAGGCCTTTACTGCTTGACAAAAATCTACTTTCATTTTCATATTCATTCATGCTTTGCACTGTTTACCAAAAATAAACCGGCTCATGGCATGAAAAGTATGTTTGTGCTGAGTTGTCCTTAACTGGCTCAATTATTCATTTGTATCTCCATCTCTAATCATATTTATTGTCTAAGTCTAATGATGTTTTCCATTTCAATAAATATCCCTTTTCCACTGTTCTACATTTTCTAGAACATTTTTCATAAATTTTTAAAAGACATGCTCGGTTACAATGATAATACACTTACAGCGGATAGGATAGAAATAAACTTATAGCAAAAAAAAAAACAAAAAACAAAACTCATAACTTTGATATTGAACGTCAATCCTAAATCAATATATTCAGAGAGCTTTGATGATATTATCACAGAGATTCAATTGTTAAGCGTGTCTAAACGTCGAGATCCTTTTGTTTTAACGTATGCTTTTACTAAAAGCAGACATTTTTACTAATCGTAGGTACTTTTCATATTCCGTGTTGGCAAAGGAACAGAAGTCACAGGTAGCGACTTTATTCTGTCTAATGACTTATAAGCTCAAAATGCTAAATAATTCAACTTTCAACGTCTGTTTCACAAAAGAATATTTAACAAACTGCAAAACAGAAACTATTTTCCGATAGTGGAATCAGTATAAAAGTGTACAACAGTTTAATGTGGGACAGAACATGTTTAATAGAAAAACAAATGCCGCCCTCTCGCTCAATCAAATTGCTAATGGACTGAGGGTGTTGTCAGTGTTAGCTTACGTGACTAAAATGTATACTAGTTTGTGTAAATAAAATTGCTTATGTATGTTAATCGACCAGCAACAGGATATTATTTTCGGTTCTCAATCGAAAGTTTGCAATGATTGGACTCTTTTGGTAATCGAAGGGCTTATGTGTTGAATTGCTTGTTGTTTTATGAATACAAAAAAAACAAACAAAAAATTAGGATTGAAGTGAAATACTACATTTAAAACTTGACAGCTGGATGCTCATTTTTGTCCGTTATTACAGACTTTCATCGGAATCGGTAATTGAAAAACATTGAAAGATTTAAGATTTAGTTGAATCCAGGTAAGCTTTGTAGTTATTCTATGTTTTCTTTCGCTATGACAGTACAAGAAAACATCAACTGTTATAATAATTAGATCGTAAATAGAACAAAGTATGATCTTTTAGGTGAATGAGAAGTTTCGATGGTTGTTGTCTTTGTGATTTGACAATTGAGAATGTCAAACTTTGCTGATATTTATGTTCAGCAAGGTTTAGGAGTTCATCCAGAATCGTTTGACGTCGGAATAACGGTTTTGAGTCTAGGAAATTTGCCTTGAAAACAAAAAAATCTGTTCACGAAGTTTATATAAGGCGCTTTGTCAATTCAACATAATCGGGTTACTGAGCAAGAAATACGTGCAGTTGTTGATCGTTTTTGCACTAATACTTACTTACTCTTCTCGATTCAATCAACACGCTGTTCACACTATGGCGACATTATGGCCCCATCCATTCAATTAAAATGAGGTTGAAGCGGCTTTTATGGTGAATGGCGAGCGCTATCGAGCCATGCTGAGTGATTTTTAATTAAATAAATAAATAAGGTGGTGCAACAGAGCGAAGAGCTTTTGGGCCTAGTATAGTACATTTCTACCTTGTGAGGAATGGAGGAGATCTACCTACATGTTTTTGTTGATTCCGAACGACTCAATGAACTTACCATCGGAGTAGGTACTTTGCACTTCCTCGCGAAATGTGATAGGTACCCGTGGAAAAACATTTTTTTTTCTTTTGGAAAATGGTCCCCTGACCCCGAACCTCCCACGTAACAAACAAACATACTAACCATTACGCCATGGGTATCCGATCCCCTTGGTTTTTAGTTTCCAAAAATTAATCAGCTAGACAACGAAATTTGGTTCCAACAAGACGCAGCTTGACACACAGCGCGCTAAGCCAAAAATTTATTGCAAAACCAATTTGGTGTCAACTTTTTTTCCAGAAGTTTTCCCCTCGTTAACACGATTTAAAGTCTCTCAGTTACTTTTATGGGGCTATAGTCTTTGGCTTATGCCAACTAGCAGCACTTGAAAGACCATAATATTCAAGCCAACATTTACGCGAGGAATCTTCAAGTCCTCCGAAAGACCGGAGTACATTGCAGGGAAATCGTGGAAAGATGAGACAACGTCGTAGATGGCACAATCAAGTGCAAGAAGACCTCAACCGACTTAGAGTGCAAAACTGGAATGAGCTCGCTCGAAATGGAAATTGTTATCAAAAGATGTTGATTTAGGCCCAGGTTCACCTCAAACTGTAACGCCCACCAAAGTAGGTAAGGGTGAGATCTGTTCGATCTTAGTCAGTAGAACAGATGGATAGCACAGAGCCTTAAGTTTAAACATAACTACGCAGGTGTTGGTGTAGTGTTAAAGATGCTGTGTCACTTCAGTGATTTCAGTGTCAACCACAGGCGGACTAGACTAATGCGAGAAGCAGACACATGGGAGAGCTATGATCTCTTTGACATCACAATGCTCAGAAGAAAAAGAAGAAGAGGAAGAAGAGCAGCAATTTCGAATGCAATGTTGATATATCATTTATCATACCTGATTACAACAATAAAACAACTACAGAAAACATCATTGATTCAGCAGCAGTATTGCAAAAGGAGCTCCAAAGCTTATAAGCAAAAGATTTACAGAATATCGCAGGTCTTTTCATAATTACAACTCTGGAAGACAATGTTAGTTAAACAGCTAGACAGCCATAAGACTTGCTTTTAGGCCAACCAACTGCTGATATCCGTTGTTGATTTTGAAAGTCGAGTTCATCCGCTTCTCCAAAGATTTTGGCCGACTATGAATTCTTATACAGTGTGGAAGCTTCAAAAAATCTGTCGGGTGCAATTTTTAGAATATCCATATCTGGGATATATTTTTGAACGAATCAGATATCTGAATGCAGAGATTATAGCCAAAAGAATAAAGAATCCGTAAAGTACAAAAGCTCGACGTTTTAAAACAGAAAAACATGCAATCAAATTTCCTCCTAAGCCAAAGTAATCTTGTGGTTGCGACATGTCACTGTTATCGCTACAAATGTAAGGAAACGTTTAGTTCATTCGTTGAAGCCCTGGGTTTTGCCCCAATCACAAAACGTTTTTGGAAAAACCTCGACTCACCCTTGATGCCATACTGAGTGTTTTTGAGCAATAGGTTTACTCTCATATCGCCCTAAAGTATCACCAGATTTTTGTTGTGTCGAGGTCGGGTAACAAGCAGGGCTGTCAAATCATTTGACAGGCCTGCATTTGACTCAAATGACATTTACTTCTCTTCAAAAATAACAGGGATGTGTAGTGATTTCGTTGTTTAGTGTTTTTTTGAAAACCGAAAGCCCAACTTAAAGAACTGAACATAGGCCAACCTTGGGTATAGTTCCACGAACGAACCTGTATTGTCGTACATAAGTCACTATGTAAACATGATTAGACAGTTGAACTTAATAATTTAATTTATGTAGTATTAGTGTAGTTAGTCTTGTGGTGTATCAGTCAAATGGTCTTTGTAGCCTGGCTGCAACCCCCCTACTCCGCAGATTTATGTGTTTTGTGTGTTGTGATTTATGTGTTGGGTTTCATGTAAATGTAAATGTAAATGCAATTTAAATTATTATTTACTGCAAACATAAAACCGCTTTCAGTTTGGGGGGAGCATTAAAAAACAATAATTTTGTAATTTTGTAATTTGTTAAAATGGAAACCTCAGCTTAAAAAGAAAAAATAGTCAAATTTTCTATCAGCTTATCACTTGTATACGTTCAGATAGATATTTTCTTGTATCTCCACTTCTCTTTTACACATGAACAGCAACAAAAATTTATTTAGATTCGTTTATTAAACGCTCTCATTACTCGCAGAGCATTTTGGTATATCTTCGTACACATACTGTTAAGTCACTTCCAGTTGCACGAGACCAGCACCGCAAAGAATATAATAAACACACGAAAGTCACCAAGTTGACACCAATCAGAGTATAACGCAAACGCAAGCTCATAATTGACAAGCTGTCAAAAGTTTTCCGGTTAGTTTTTGAATAAGTAGTACTGAAGTCTGTTAACGTGCATAGTTTGGATATAATTTTTAAGAAACTCTTTGAATAGGAAAACTTGAGTCACAGTATGAAACTTATGACAACTTATTAGTTACATTTCTACTTTTCTTCAACTTGAACAGGTCGAATAGGTCAAATCAGAGTCATATGAAATACGGGAACGGAAACAACAAGAAACTACCTATTCGTGTATTGCGTGTAGTCTCGCAACATCTGACACTTGGCACGCTACACAACTCGCACCATCACCAAACAAATGACACGCTAATCGTTGGTCACGACACCACAATCCTGCCTCTGATTGGACTAAAATCAAGTCTCTTTGTTTTATTCTAAAAACAAGCAGAACGTCATATCAAAACAACTCCTCTGCAAATTCAATTCAATTCAACTCTGAACTTTCCAATTCGCTTAATCTATCATTTCACCAAGGACATCCGTAAATATTTCCATTAAAACAACTAAAAGCCATATCGAAACTTACCACAAACCATGTGTTTCCTCAAATCAAAATTCCATTAGACAAAAACTTTCAAAGTCGCTCACACGACAGGTCGCCACATGTCACCACATCAGAGTTCCCTTTATACCATTCACCACCCACAACAACGCCCACTTACCAACGAACCTATCCAATGTATGTAATAACTAATACCGACTATACAGAAAAAAAACATTTTCTCAAGTTGAAAATACAAAATTCAATTCAGTTTCTCCACTGTGAGTGTCGGCATGTCGGAGATTGTAAATTCAAACCAAAACCGTCTTGTTTCTTAGTCTCTTTCTGCCTTCTGCCTGCTTCTACTTCACCAATACAAACGGGAGGGCAGAAGAAGTTTCCAATAATTTCCAAAAGTTTCAAACAAATTGAATTCGAAATTTCTTGAAACGCTATATTTTCCTCATAAGACTTTCACTGTCCTGACGACATTCGACTTAGGAGATTTCTGTTTTTAAGGAATTACTCGTATAAAGGTCCTATGTGCAGTTGGGTTGAAGGATGGTGTGTTTTTGCAGGTAAATTTGAGTGCGTTGATATTCCATCGCATATATAGAGCATTTCAGGGAATAAAATAACTAAAGTAGTTATAGAAGACTGTCTTTGCAGAGACAACAAATTCGGTTCATTTTGCTTGGATCTTTGAGTATTGACCCTCAAGCAAGGAAGATGCTTGTTACATATTCACGCCCAGTTCAAGTCAACTCCAATGCTGAGTAATTTCTTAATTTATATTCACTTTTAAAGATGTGCACAGGCGTTGTGTGTTTATGGGGTGGTATATTTTCCATCGAACCCAGCCGGATTGGCAGGTAAAGTTTTAATGCACAGAGCTGAAAAAGGTATTATAAAATGTTCTATAAAAGCATATCATAGCCTTAGAAGCTATTAGAAATTATATTCGAACCATAAGTGATTTTTGAGAAAAGGACACTTTGTGGTAAAAGTAAGGACATAGACATAAACTAAAGTGAGGGTGTACCTGCATAGGATAAAAGTTTTTTCTATGATTTTTGACCACCCAGATCAGCTTTCCAATATTATAAGTATTTAACTTGAATTAGGTGTTGGTGATGCGTTGAAATTTTCTCCATTGTCTCTTGGTTTTCGTGAATGAGTGGATTGCATTTACTGTAGAGATATACTCGTACGTGCAATGAATGCGGTCTAAATTGCAAATATAATACCCGAGCTCTTTGTATAAAATCCCCCTTTCGACGAAATCGAATTTAAAACCACACCCAACTCTGGTCTTATACAATTGACCATAGATTTAATTAGAATGGAATAGCTCTATGTAAGATACCCTTGCCCTTCCGCTTATAGTCCAATCCTCAATAGGACACATTTGTTTTATTAGTTCTATCTTACGGTATCTACAAACGAATCCTTTTAAACCAAAAACAAGACTCTTTATTCTGTAGTTTGTCCTTGGAACTAATTAAATTAATTCGATCGTCCTCAGGGTGCATTGTGTTTTATATCCTTTCTGTCACACATATATTCCACTCTACATCTTTCTTTCGGACAGACATACTCAGTTGAAATAGCAAATCTGATATTCCACTAACTCATCTTCTACCGGCTCTGTGGCCGAAATCCGTAATGGCAAAGCTTTGCTAGGGTTTGTGTTGTAGGATTGGAGTTGAAACGGTGTAAGGTTTACCTATGTATCTAGGTACTTCTGGTGAACACTTTTACGTTGGCGTTGCCATATCGGTCAACGGTGGCGACTCACGGCACAAATATCAGAGCTCTCGAATGAATGGGCAAATACGAAATTTGTTTTCCAACAGCTATTCCAATTTATAGTCGACTGGATTGTGTAAAGGGACACATCAGGACACACCATCGCATCGCCACAGCAACACCCTCACTTTTCAGTAAGCGGTCGGCCTGTCTGAGGGTCGAAAGCTACGTTTTTAATGAGTGACAAATAGCTTAGCACTATTGTGTGTCAAAGGTTGCGATACTATTTTGGTCCCGTTTGGAGAAGGTAGGTATAGAAATTTAGATAAGGAAAAGACCAACAAATCTCCCATGGCTTTTGGCACTTAGAGTATAGCTGCAGATTACCAGTCATCTATATCTACACCACCCATTCTCTAGTATACCGTTGGTATGGTATGAGTGATCATCTTTATGCCTTGTATTGTAGGTGTTTTCGTGTAGTTTGTAGAGAAATGAGCTGGCATCAGAAGACGGTCCAAAAATAATTGAAATAAAACTTATCTCTATAATCACGTCTGGCCCAAGCAGCGCGTGGATGGGCGATGTGTTCATACATTTATCCTCTTGAGGCATGTTATCCTGGCTATAGAGTGCCATGTGTCCCAATAATGAGAAGTGTTTGTGGTGTGTGAACAAGGATAAGAGTTCGTTTTATAGGAGAATGGTGGTATCCATTAGGCTTTGTTTCTCGCAGGCGAATGACCTTGTTGGACGTTAATCAAAAGTTATTGCTTTAGGGTCACGCTTCTATATGAAAAGATGAGCCAATACAAAATGCCTGTGCATACTGCTGTGTATATTGTCATACCAGATAGTGGATAGGCAGTTGGATGCAAAATGAATTGCTAATGTTGGCAATTTGGGAGGATACAATTGTGCGTTTATACGTTTTGATTTAACGCCTTTGTGATAAAAGAACAGCTCCTTTTTTATGTATTGATTTACAGTAGCAATTATATTCGATTTATGTATTTGGTGTGTGACGTTTGAAGAACAGAAATAACTTTCGCGTTCTTGATGAGGAAAAAAAAATGTCCCTGTACTGAAAATATCTCTTTAAAGCTGGCTTGGTATAGGTAGTTGGAAAAAAGTCATGGTGTTCGTTGCTTCCCATAGCCACGTAGGTAGGTACTTTTCAAGCTGCGATTTTTCATCCAGATTTTATTTTTTTAAGAACTCAAAAAATGAGATTTGGGGGATGTCTGGTTTTAGTTGGTATAGGGAGAGCGAGTCCCACGCAAACGTCAATTGATTCATTGCAAGTATACTTCCCCGGACGTCGCATTTCTAATCCCTTGCGAAGCGATCCGTTTGATTACTTTGCCGAGGATTGCAAAATCGAAAGCTTACACTTCCTCATGATCATGGATCCTTTGAAAATCAATATCTAAGCTGCTATCGGAAACATGTCGACAGGGACATGTTGAAGAGAAAGGAAAATTGCGTCAAAACTCGACTGTCGTCTCTAATTTTAATTCATTTAAAAAAAAAAAATCTAATATATACTGCTCAGGTGCACCTCTAAGTAAATGTCTCCACATATTTGAAGTGATGTCAGTTCTCCGTGATGCAAAAGGATAAAGAATCTTTTCAATTTTGTCGCTTTTGACACTAAATTCTTATTTGAGGAATTGCTTCACCGCAACTCCTGCACTTATTGGAGCAACTCTTGGACTATTGTTTCAGTATTTCTGACTTTAGTCAGCAATTCAAAGTAAATGAACTGTGTAGAGATTTGAATTAGTTTGTTGTTGTTGATTTGACACTTTGATGGTTTTGTGAAGCGCAAGGGCAAAATTTTATTATATTTTACGAATTTTATTCGAAACTCACTTTCTATGGCTCAAAATGCTTCCAGAAAAAATACAAACAACTCTTCAACATGTGCAGACAACCATGTGCTGATTTTTTCTGTATACGGGTTAACCGACATAATTATTTACCTGCAACTTTGGCTATGTCTGCAGCATAGCGAAAGTTGCAGATCTCGTTGATTTAAGCGCTTACCTCCTTCTATTGGAGAAAGACAGCTTATTCCTGATTTATCAATGTAGCTAATTGGTAGCAACTCACAACCGATTTTGCAAAAAAAAATCATCTTTTCAGATGACGCTCATTTTGATCTTGGTGGGTATGTAAACAGGCAAAATTGTCGCATTTGGGGCACAGAAAACCCGCAGGCATAATTGAAAAGCCGATACACCTAAAACGAGTCATTGTTTGGTGCGGATTTTGGTCCAGAGGCATTTTTCGAAAATGAGCAAGGAGAGGCCGTTACTGCCAATGGCGATCGTTCCATATTAACGAATTTAACAAAAATTGAAGAGGAGGACATTGGCAACATTTAGAATTAACAGGACGGCGCTACGTGCCACACAGCCGAAGCTATACTCGATGTTTTGCCCATTTTCAAAAAAAAAGTTATTTGGCGGACCCTATATTTTCGGTTAAAATGTAATTTTTCATTTTCGTGATTCAAGCAAACTTACTGGAAGCACTTCTGGGATCGGTCGACTCACCATAGTCAAGTTTTCTTTATCGCAAGTGTTTGCAAAACTGCTTGTCGTAAGTGTCTTTTAATTATAAAATGGAGACTGATGATCTCGATAAGGAATACGGTTGCAAATTCTTGATGGATTTCCTTAAACTGAGAGGCAATGAAAACCGATTATTGTGAAGGTAAAAGAAAGTGGTAAATGAGGTAGCATGGTAAAGAAAATTCATACTACGTAACACTGATCAAAGATTAGCGAATGATTTTTTTTGTCCAGCAATTCGAGTTTTTGTGTGCCATTTTATCAACAAAACAGAACCCACCATGTCGCCTGTTCATTAACGTAATAAAGTAGCAGTATGTCTCGGCCGGCAATTACGAAAATCATTCTGGAAGCTTTGGAAGCACAATATTTTCAACTAAGTATTTCCATTTCTGTTTATTAAGACTTGAAAACGAAAGCAACATGAAAAGCAATGGAATAACATGATAGTTTGATAGTCCTTGATAATCCTTAGCTTTTCCTTAACCGTCTCATAAAAAGGTCCGCATTTTAAACAATAAATAAATAGGACGGCTCAACAGAGCGGGGAACCTTGTGGCTTAGCGCATCTCTCTCAATCATACCTTGTGACTGTGAGAAACAATCTAGAAAGCCCATTTCATAGCAATGAAATGACTGTCGGAAGAATAACCAATTGTCCGCGAAAGGCGATATCCGTGAAAAATATTTGAATGTTTCTGGGATTCGAGCCTCGAACTCTTACGTAGCAGGCAGACATGGTAACCAATAATTTACGAGCAGCACAAGGTCCGCATTTTAGATTTTAAAAAAGTGGTGCTGGACATTTCCATAGCTTAAAGAAATAAATAAATTTGTGTTTGGGGGAGACTTTAGTTTTCCGACTATTTCCAAAGGCTATGTTTTTTCGCGGCTCGAAGGTTCCCCCACAACAAAGTTGTTTTACAGTTACGGTAGCGGCAAAAATACTGTAACCATCGTGACAATACAAGTGTGTGAAAACGATGCGTTTTTTGTCGCTTCGGTGTGGGTAGTCGTATATGTAGCTTTACAACTTAATTTTGACAAATGTGATTTCCGCTGTCGCGACTGTTTTGGGAAGTTCCTTATTCGCTGCTAATTGCTATTGGTACGATGTATGATTGCACTACGAGTCAAACCCGATCTCCCAAGTTAATCATATTACATCGCTGGTATCACTGTCATTAGGTTAGGCTTAAATGGCTGTCAGGAAAACAAACTGACACACTTAGACCAATATTAGGTCCATTGTGATACCATAGATATTATGCGAGGGAGTACCTCACTTAACAAAACCATTTGGAGCTTTTAATAAAGCGATGGATATGTAAAGGATCTGTGTTCGCCAGATCGCTTGGATCATCAAGAAAATATTTCCCCAGATGCCGTTTTCTTTTAAAAGAGAGTGCAGGACATGAGCAGAGGAGGTGTGGGTTTGTCTCCTCCTCCTCCTCATCTAAGCAACTTCTGCAGAAGTCGTTAGAGGGGACGCCAAGTCTTATGGCGTGTCTTCCTATCAGACAATGTCCGGTGATGACATTGATTACGGAGCTAACTTGCAGTCTGGTAATGGATAACGAATGTCTTGTGCGTTCTGGATCTAGTCCTGGCTATATCCGTTTTGTTGCCACGCACGTGGTGATATTGTTCCACCTATAATTTGCTCTATCCATTGCCTCTTGCTTTAGCATAAGTTTACATGTAGCGATTGGTATACCAATATTCAACCTGCTGGTTGAGATCGGTAGAACGGTTCCTTCTCTGGCGAGTTCATCGGCTTTGCAGTTACCCACGATATCTCTGTGCCCCGGCACCCAAATAAGGTGAATATTGAACTGTTCAGACATCTCCTTAAGAGATAAGCGACAGTTAAGGGCGGTTACTGAGTTTGTAGAAACAGCGCCGAGTGATTTGAGGGCTGATTGACTATCTGAGAAAATCCGGATATTCGTTGAGGATATCACGTTTTCTTTTAGCCATGATAGGACCTCTTTGATCGCCAGAATTTCCGCTTGGAACTCGCTACAATGGTTTGGAAGGCGGAACGAGAGACTTACGTTAAGTCGGTTTGAGTACACCCCGCAGCCTACCCCTTCTTCGGTTTTGAACCATCTGTATAGAAATGAATTGAATCATCTCTCAAAAATTCTTCGTCTTCCCAGGTCGTTCTCGGTGGGATTGAGACTTGGAATTTATTATTAAAAACCAATTGGGGGATGGTGTATTCGGAGTGATAAAGGAATTGATCCAAATAAATTCAGGATTATAGCGTGACCAATGTTGTTATCGGTCCATTGGGAGAAAGCTCTCATACGAGTGGCTGCACTGGCGGCCATTTGTTTGCTGAAGATATCTAGTGGGTGTGAGGTTAAGGAGTGTATTAAGGGCAGCTGAGGGTGTTGGTCTCAGTGCTTCGCTTATACACAAACAGGCTGTTCGTTGGACCTTGCTTAAATTATCGCAGTATGTCCTTTTATCAAGAGCGGTCCACCATACCACTACTCCGTATGTGAGTATTGGTCTGATGACCGCGGTGTAGAGCCAGTGGGTGATTTGGGGGGAGAAACCCCATTTATTACCATCAAAGACTTTTTTACAGGAAAATAAGGCAACGGTGGATCTCCTGATTCTTTCCTGTATATTGGCTTTCCAATTTAGCATTTTGTCTAGGATTATACCTAGATATTTAGCTTCGTTGGAAAGTTCAAGTGGGATTCCATTTATTGATGGAGTTGTTAGTTGAGGAATTTTGTATTTCCTGGTGAAGAGAACGAGTTCAGTTTTCCGAGGGTTGACCCCTAGATCACATTTTCCCGCCCATTTTACTAGTTTATTTGCACTAAAACCACACCATAGGTCAGAAATAAGGGAAACGAAATATTAAAAGGAAAAAATTGGTTAAAACTTATTTTTAGCATCAATGAAATCACCTGAAAAATACATGTTGTTTTTAACCTCCAACTAACAGGAAAATTTATACCTATCAAATAGTTACAGCGAGGACCTGGCAAGTCCTCCGATAGTGAATCCTTTGCCATGAATAGCGCTTTCTCGAATAGTCGTTCGGAACTGGTAGATAATTTAAGGTCCGCTCCATTCCCTTACAATGCATGGTTGTGAAATATGCGGTAGGCCACGGGGCTCATCGCTCTGAAGGAGCCTAATCCCTTAGACTACAGACAAACAGACTAAATTGCGGGGCCAAATTTTTCAACGTCTTTATAACCGCTGTATTATGTTATATTCTCAATTTTTTTGAGAATATTCCATAACTCGCCAGTAGAAAGCAAAGAAAAAGCCAATCAGATGTTTGAATTTTCATAGTGTGCCTAATCGTAATCAACACAACCAAAATATTCCTGCGATTTCTTACTCATCGAGGTTCGAGGACTGAAACACTTAAAAATCAAGGCACGAATTCTTGGCCCCAAAAAAACTCTTATCTGTAAAGCCTGCGAGAATAACAGACAATTTAATATTTCCAGTTGAATTTGACCGGCTCATGCCCGTTGTCATCCCCTGATGGGCTTAAATATTTTCTGGCAAAAACATTCCCTTGCTCCACTTCACAATAATTTAAAAAAGCGATAATTACGAAGCAATACAACATTTGACCTTAAACTAAGCCCTTCATACATCTTACGTAGTACTTATACTCTTTTCCATTGTTCCACAAGGCTGTGTCAAGGCAAGACGCATTTCTTTTCATCATAACTATGTATATGCATAGAATGACGTCTACAAAATGAGATTTAAATCAATAACAAACAAAATGAGAAACCAAATAAACTATTGGCTTTATCCTTTTTCCTCTAAAGGTTCCTCGTTATTAACTCGGTTATAAAACCATGTCAACAATTAGATGCACCAAAATCCTAAAAACACACAAAGGAGGCATAACATAATATGACTTTGGTGGAAATGAAAACCGAACAAGGATATAGGTACGTGTGTCTATGGTTCATTCAACCAAAATAAAATAAATGCTGCCACACAAGAGAGGAAAAACAGATTTATCATGCATGTGACACAATTGGTTCACCAGATGACTTCAAACCGAACATCGCACACATTCCTACACGACGACATTGTCATCTTCATGAGCCTACACCGAGAACCGAGTGGCATCAGCAACAGCCAGCAAGAAAATTTCATAGTCGTACTCTACTTTTGATGAATAGAATGGGAACAGCATAGCTTCTCATTCATTGCCCTTCTACCGAAATCATCGTATAGCTAATGAAAGCCCCCCAACCTCAAGATGCTTCCAATAAGAAATACAACTGTGTATAGGTATCATTTTCCTATATCCAACATCAGGCCAGGCGGCAGCTACAGAAGGATAGACATTGAAGCAGCTTCTATATACACGCGGTCGTCGTACTCGTAGAGGAGTAGGTACTTTTGTTGTTCTGTGATGCATGCCGCTTCGTTCGGCCCATAACAAGCAAAAGCAACCATGGCGGCGGGCGGTTTTCTTTTCGACTTAATCTCAAATACCTACCTACCTATAGGTAACCTGCCTACCTACCAAGCCCCAGCTAAAGGAGAAACTTTCTTTCTGATTTTGCCCCGGCCTTTACCCAACACCCAACGGCACCACAAGCTGAGAGTACCTCTTGACCCATTATCCTTCAGAATTGTAGTGGTCTCTCTATATAGCAACCATCACCATCGCCCCCAGTTTAATGCCAATATTTTCGGTTAAGTTTTGTGTTTGTTCGGTTAGGCAAACAAAACCAGAAGTCCTGGAATATTATTTTCATGAAGAAATTTTTCAAATGCCTATACCTACCTACTCTCATCCATGCCGCTTTTGTCTCGTTGTTATCCTTTGAACTTCAAACTTAGCTCGTTAAGGAGGCTTGTGCATATAGATAAAATATAGTCAGTCTAGGTATATACGATCACTGGCAATGGCGGCGGCATGGCAGCAGCAACGGCAATTGAAAAATGTTCGAAAGTTTTCTAATTTTTTTTTTCTGTCCAAGATATTACCTGCCTAACCTTCTGCTTTGCTCGTTTGTTTGATGCGATGCAGAAATATTTTTGCAGCAATTTGCTTTGAATTTTCTGGAAGACAAGCCAACCAAACAACTGCCATGTTAAAGATAGCTACAATACAAGGTTATGATGCTCCGGTGTTCACCTTTGACGTTGTTTATTATGCAAGAAAAAGGAGTAAGAACTGTGCTTGTTGTCGAACGAACGTCATTCTATGTATCATCGTACTTTTTATTTCGAGACAAACGACTTTTGTCAAGTTTTCATGGAAGGTTGTTTATGGACAAAGTTTTGTTTATTTAAAGTTTAATCGAAAGTGGCATAAACGGATTTAATGAAAGTGCAACAATCATACGCTAGATACGCTAGCCTTGAAAGAAAATTTTTAAGAAGTACTTTAACCGTTATTTTACTTATTTTTTATTTATATTGTTCTTAGCTATGGTAATTCAGTAATTCACACTTTTCCACGTGCCTAGGTTCCACGTGCCTAGGCTAAAACCTGCATACCTACAACCTACCTACTTGTACTAAGCACCTACAACTACAACCTACCTACTTGTTCTTAGCACCTAGAAGCTACGATTGAAAAATACACTTCTCGATTCAGGTGACAGGTGTTTATTGGATAAGCGTAGCGTAAGCAAGGCACGCGTTCCGTTCGTTGGACGACGCGACTGAAAACGAAGTTTCATTGATAATTTTCAAAATATATTTCACATTCGGAAAACTAAAAACAAGTTTCTTCTATTCCCACCATAATTTTTGAGACATAAATAAACACTTCAGTGCCATAAAATAGATGTAGTTTTTAAACTGAACAAATTTTTGCGCCTAAATGTATGTATCGGGTTTGTATCGATTTCTCTTTTCTCACTGGACATGCTCAGTTTCAGTGAGTGCAGTAAAATTGGGAGAATCATATCCAACTTCAGCTTTATTTACATCATCTGTTGGGGAAGGTTGACTTGATGTTCGTTTGTGAAATTATTTGTTGAAACTCTTGTTAAAACCCTAGTTTTTAGTGCTTAGTTAGTGTTTTATTATGTTTTAAATAGTGAATAGTGAAAAGCAATTAGTTTAAAGTGTTCCCAGAAAAGGTATGTTTGATGTTGAAAGAAATTTTGCGAGTTTTCCGGTTTTTTTTCTCTAGAAAAAGTAATGAGATTTGGATGGCGAAATTGAGATGACAGATGTTTTGCAAATTTTTATAGGAGGGTTGTGTTCAGTGATTTTGGTGGAAATAGAAGTTTTTTGTTGACTAAATGGATGCTATAATTTTAGACAAATTTTGATTGTTTTTGAAATTATTTTTCAGTACAAAAAATGAATCATATTCATTTTTTGTACTGAATTGGTTTTGAAATAATGTTATTGTGAGAGTGATCAGACTTAAAATGTATATGTCTTTGATAATATTTCTTCTTGTGTTCAATGCCATCTCGAATGGGATTATAAATACGACTGCATAACTTTAAAGACGACTGTTGCCTAAATTTAAGGTACTAAGAAACTTGTTACGCTTTGTCTCCACTTGCTTTGAACTCATAGCAGAAAACAGGAGTATGACAGACACAAGAAAGCAGAGGAACTGTCAAATTTTGTGTTGTGGGCATTTTGTAGCATACTTTTTTGTACCAAGCACAACAACGAAGAAACAAAATGGTGAAAAAATGATGACAGTTCCTTCTGCTTTAATAGCTGCGATAGATACCCTGCGATAAAAGTATGTTATCTATCGCAGACTATGAAGATAAAGCTGCTATAATGGTTTTCACTTGCGAAATTCAATGGCTGCAGTAATAGCTGCGATAAATTTAAAGCATGTGGGAACCAGGCGTTGGAGAACATGAAAAAAAAAAAAAAAAAAACAATAGAAAACTACATAGTCATCCTTCATTCAAAGCAAAGTTCCATGAAACAATCTTTTGACGATACAATCGATCGTAGACGATTAGACGATAATAGTCGAAAAAGTTACAGAATAAAAGCCCCGCGGCGTTGAAGTTGCCCATTTGATATTTATAAGTTCATCAGTTTGGGGACTAAAAATAATACATACTTTACTTTTTATCTATAATCAGTTCGTTTTTAAGAGAAAGTACCGCCTATAGTTAATATCAATCTAACATAGAAATTAGGTCATTAAATAAATACGATTTATAAACGCTTCACTAGCTAGTAGAGTTGTCAAAACTGCAGTCTTTTTGGTACTAGTATACTTGTGCAGTCGCAGTTAGTTGATTTATCTTTTTAATACAAGTCAATCTACAGTGACCAGGGGCGTAGCGAGGGTCTAAGCCATTGGGGGGTGAATTTTTATGAAATGCCGACTAGTCTTAAGAATTTGCCGACTGTTTAAAAAAATGAATCTATATACATATATAAAATAGGATGTAAGGGTTTTTCAACAGGGACGCTACAAAAGTAGAGCGACAGGTACAGCAAACGACGCCATATTTCTTTGCCGCTCTTTTGACATTTCCCTTTAGTAAGGTTTGCCATTTTATGATGAAAAGATATATGAGACAACAACGAGTCGAAATTATTAAAATTTACTACCGAAATTCGGAGTCAGTGGTCTCAACGTTAAGAGCGCTACGTCTAATTTACGATGAACCTCATTTCTGGCTGAATGGTCTCGTCAATAAACATAATATGCGGTATTGGTCATGCAGCAATCCACACGTACTCTATGAGTCACCATTGCATCCCGAAAAAAATACAGTTTGATGTGGTTTACGATCAATTTATTGGAAACCAAGTTTGGAGAACGTGTTATCTCACGAAATGATCCAGTCGCTGGGCCACCTCGGTCGTGCGATTTGACGCCGTTAGACTACGTCAAGCTTATGCTCTATGCCAACAGGCCAGCGACGATTATGTACCCCGACTCTTCATTTTATGCCAATGACGATTACCCACCGATACCCATTCCGGACAAGCAAATTGTCTTTGAATTCCTTCAGAGAATAAAATGCAAACAAAGCGAAATGCAGCATCTTTGTAAGGACTGTATTCCAAAAAAGAATAATCAGAATGACATGTGTAAAATTGTATGTGATGTATATGATTTTAAAATTGTTGTATGTTGTATGAAATGTAGTGTTGTATATCTATTGTATTAGCTGTGAAACAGGCCCCTGATAATAGAATTGCTGAATTGGACAAAAACGCTTCCATTTGTGTCTTTTTGGTTGAGATGACTTGACTCGGCAGTTGGCAAATCTACTTTGTTTTTCTACCTTAATTTGCCGATTTGTTATATTTTTGGGCAGCAAATCGACTATTGCACACACTTCCATTCGTGTCTTTTTGGTTGAGTTGACTTAACTCGACAAATCTTCTATGTTTTTCTTCCTCGATTTGCCGACTCGGGAAAATCGTGGGGGGGTGCTACACCCCCCTACAGTTCGTTTTTTTGTCGCGTCGGTGTGGGTATTTTCATATGTCGCTGTATAATTTAATTTTGAAAACTGATTTTGCAGCTGCCGCGACAGCAAACACTACTTGGTTTGTTAGATTCTTAACTCAGTAGTGAAAAATAAAACAAATTTTGTTCTAAAACCAAAAATAGGCACAGTTTCACAAATAAAATGAGTTCAAAAATAGATAACGGAAAATGGCAAAGAAATGACAAACGTCAGACGAGTTAGAAAAAAAAAAAAATAAATAAAATAAATAGAGTGGTGCAACAGAGCGATTTACTAACGGAGGACTGGCCAATTCCTCGCGAAAGGGGATGCCCCTAGAAAAACATTCATGCCTCTGTTAGTATTTGAACCACGAACATCTGGGTTACCAGGCAGACATTCTAACCATCCCGCCACGTGTACCGAGAGTAGGTAACTATGAGTTAGAACATGGTTTTTAATATTTAAAATGGGGTTCGACTGATTCTATAAGGAAGTGTGAGGTTAAAATCGACTATAAGTAATTTAAGAGCAATTTTTAGCTAGAGCCGGAGCCGGCACTATTGCTCATTTTAATAAATCATTTTTGTAAATTTAAAATATCACCAGTGGTGAAAATCGATTTTGCTCAATTGTACCTACTGAAAATTAAAAAAAATTACTGAAAGCGAAACTAACAAGTAAAAAAAATGCAGATACTTTTTAAATCAATAAAACCAACTCGATCTTTCAAATAAATATTTTTTAGCAAGAATTGCTTATCAGAAAACAATTTTTCCATGTCAGTTAAAATCAAAGTCATCAACTTGTCAGAGCTTCACGTCGCGTACACAAGACTTTCTTACATTTTGTAGGTACGTGACGGAAGTTCAATGCTCGTGAACGAAAACTTTCCACTTTTATCTTCACATGAGTAGTTCACGAGCATAGAGTAGATAACTATATTTGTTACAAGGAAAATAAAAAAATTTCAATCATTATAAAGGCCCCGCCAAATAACTTTTTTTTCTGAAAATGGGCGCAAAACATCGAGTGTAGCTTCGGCTGTGTGGCACGTAGCGCCGTCCTGTTGACACCAAATGTTGCCAATATCCTCTTCTTCAATTTTTGTGAACAAAAATTTGTTCAACATGGCCCGATAACGATCGCCATTGACTGTAACGGCTACTCCTTGCTCATTTTCGAAAAATGGCCCAATTATGCCCCTGGACCAAAATCCGCACCAAACAGTGACTCGTTTTGGGTGTATCGGCTTTTCAATGTATGCGTTCGGGTTTTCTGTGCCCCAAATTCGACAATTTTGCTTGTTTACATACCCGCCAAGATCAAAATGAGCTTCATCTGAAAAGATGATTTTTTTTGGCAAAATCGGCATCTTCTCTAAGTCGATCGCAGGCCCACTTAGCGAAGCGAAAACGCAACATATTCGTTCAGCGGAAGGATAAAACTAATTTATTTATCAAATCAGACATGAGCTAAGTGTTACCATTCACGAAATAAGCACTAGTTGAAAAAAAAACGTTAGATGGCGAACCCGTTATATAATTTATAACTAACACACGTACCAAGGGGTTTGAATATTTTCATAATGTTGTAGAATTCAGTGCGAGCAGCTAGGAAAATAAGAGGGTTTAGTAGAGCATTCCATTGACGGGTAGTGTATGAATATGAAGTTCGTCCTAAGGTCAAACTGATAAGCATTCCGAAATTGTTTCAGGCGAGGAATACAGCTGGCTTTTTCGCTAGTGTTTATAAAAAAAAGCGATAAAAAGGAGTGAGGCAAGCAATGTTTGGACGATGTTCAAGAGACTGAGTTAATCCTACAATTGAAACATCCAAACATCACCTATCAGTTTAAACGGTCGTCTTTGGATTTAGGTCGGATTAGAAGATATGAAAAATTTCCTTTATGTCTTCTTAAGAAACCTTTAAAATATGTGGTGATCCCAACGAAGCTCACCGTTCAAGTAGGTACTGACAGGCTTTCGGTTTCTTGGATGCGGGTACCATTCATGGATAATTGCAATGGGGGAATATTAAGCTTTAGCGACAAATGGCTGCATTGAGTTTTTTAAGCACAGTATTCTACTCGATTTTTACTACCCCATCCCCATGTAACGCTGTGAAGGTCAGAATTCAATGAGCAAACTTTCAAGATTTACCTCTGAAGACGAAGAGTAGGGACTTGAATTAGGAAACGAATATGAGAAGCTGAGGATTGAGTCGTCAGCAAACCAGTTAAGAGTATTAGTTTTTTCAAACAAGAGATCGTTTATAAAAATAAGGATAAGGATAAGGCTACAAAACGGAGCCCTGGGGTACACTAGCATTTATAAAGTGGGTATACAATTTGTTTTTAACGTTCGGAAAGGTAGTTTTTAATCCAACTAAGGAGAGACTCGTCGATATTAAAAGCACACATTTTCGTAATTGAGCTTGATGCTAAACTTTATCAAATGCTGTAGAAATATCGAGTGCAATAATCTTACTTTCTCCTATGCAATGCAAAGATTAGTTCCTTTTTTGCGGTGAGATATGCCATCAAATAAATAATGGGCCTTTTGCTACCAAAGCCGTATACCTTCGCCCATTAAGAAGCTTTCGTTCTTCAAGATATTTCATTAATTTACGATTTATCAACGTTTCCATGACCTTGGAAAGAAGGGACGTTAGTTCAATTGGACGGTAATTGGAAGGGAAAGATGATTCGCTATTGTCGGCGGCAACCCTATCGTATAGATTCTTAAATGCATGCCCAATGCAAAGGTGTTTTTTAATCAAATACCTACTCCATCTTAAATTTTTTTTTATTTTTTTAAATGCACCTCCTCATTTCTGGTTTCAGGTTCTACACTTATTCTTATTACTTCTCTTTTATGAATTGAGCCTGCATAGTTTTGTGCAAAGGACGACAACAGAAATGTTAAAGATAAACTGTGACTATTTCTTATTATGTACCTACTTCCATTGATAACACAAAAACCTTCCGACCTGCAAACAAATTCTTCGAATAGTCCTGATTTTATATAGAAAACAAACTCACTCATACCCAAAAAAAGTAACAAACACAATGGTGCTTCCCTAAATTTCTTCAGTTACGAGCTTAAAAAACTAAAACTGAAACTATTTGAAAAATGAAACAAGAAAACACAACCCTTTTATAAAGTTTTACTTTGGTTCGGATGGGAGCTTTACAAGACTATCCGGCATCCGGAAACCATAACGTACCCAAAATTGCAACAAATTAGCGCCAACAACTCACAACTTAATTTGCCGCCATGCCACAACTTCACAACACTCCTATCAGTTTTGTCATGTGGTACTGGGCAACTCACCACCACTGTCTGTTGCGCTGATACTGAAGCTTCTCATACCCATTTGTCTGATGAAAGTACTTTCGAAATTTATGTCCCTAATGCCATTATTCGTATCCTAATCTCCCGTATAAACATAACACTGCAAAATGTGTCCAACTTGCTTTTATTTTGTTTTGTTTTTTTTTTCTTCCTTCTATTTGCAGGAGTTATATCCTGCTGCCAATGCTGCTGCAGATGTGTAACACTGCCATTTCGATCGACTGCTATACGTAAGCTTGTACCGCGCACCGTAGTCCGTCGCGTCGTTGGTGCACACACAAAATCACTGGTATCCAGTAGATCTTCCCCGGACAACACACACACATAAACATACACACATAGAGTTCGTTTCGTTTCGAATTCGAAATGGATTTTAGCCAAATACAGTTGATATACAGCGCCGAGGGTAATGCAAATTTGGTAGTGGCCCTGCCACAACTTAAAAAAGTTTTACGGTTGCCAAAAGCCGACATCAGTAGAACGAGTATGAAAAGCAGTAAATGCGACGACCATCATCAGTTGGAGCAGTTGAAACATCCAGCTACCGCTTGCTATTCGAATAACCCCAACGGAGTCGTTACCACCCCCGATATGGATCACACAATTCGAGGTAGGATGGGTGAGAAATTCTCCGACATGTCTATCTGTCCCAAGGGGATGTTTCACACATAACAGTGCAACAAGAAAAAAAAAACCAACAACTAATTTGAAGGCTCTTCAATAATAATATTTTTTTTTATCTTATTGCGCTTTTACTTTGACGTATGTCTATAGATGGTCGCTCGGACGAGGATGTCATGAACGATGCAGTACATCCAGAAGATTTGGTTGAATTCGTTAGTGTCATGGCGGAATTTATTGGCAAAGAATATGTGAATATTCCGGAGATTGTCAATATAACATCTGAGGCGGACCGCCGCAGGATAAACGACTATTGCAGGCCCTTTCGTCCGGGTGAGTTTAGCATATATGTACATTATACATACGAGTATTTAGCAATATTTTTGGACTTGTTGCGGTAGGAATGGGAGGTTTTTTATGCTAGATTTATAAATCCTGAGTAGGCTGCGAGGAGTATATTAACGAATAGAATTGAAAATTTGTGGTAGAAACGTTTTAATCGACTCTCTGAAGGACTCTTATAAAATGGCCTTGGGTTTTTCATAGTAAATTACTTTTGAATAACAATGTGCAAGACAATTTCATCAAATGATCATCAAGAGGCTGATGGTTTATCAAATCATCATCAGTCATACCAAGTATAGCTACCAAGAAAAATTTATCTTCAAACTCATCGCAACAGGTGTTTTTCTTATTCAATTCCTGTTATTCTCCGTAGTGGTATCCTAGTATTGCTCTTTATGAGACAAATTGTTTGATTTCTTCCGAATTGTCGTCTATTTCAAACAGTCGTAGAGTGCAACTGCATTTTGTTCTTTTCAGAAACGCAGCAGCACAACAGCACAAGTTTCTGAATGATTATTTCTATGGCTGATGGCAGATGTAGAGCGGAAGGTTTTTGCGTAACATCGTCATAACTTTCTTTTGACATTAAAGCTCTTGTCTTAAGAGATTAGAGTCAAGTTCAGAGATAAAAATATTGATTGCTTTTAGGACCAGACTGACTAGGGTTTTCTTGGGTTCCTTAAGAGGCGGCTTTTTACTTATATATCTTCTTGCTCAACCAAAAGAAAAAGCAGCTGGAAAGATTGATCTCTTTACTGAAATCGTTTTGTGAGGCTATAGTGAAGCTCTAATAAACAAAATCTTTGACTTTCTCAAAGCCATAGGTTATTATCGTGGTGGTTTTGAAAATATACCTCGTTTTGTCTTCATTGAGGAGCGGCGGTAGTGCAGTTCTAGATTGTTCAGTAGATAAGTCGAAGGAGTGGGTTCGAAACCCGGTCTTGGGCATCTACTTTTCTTTTAACCCTGCTTCATATGGATGCTGACTTTGAGGTTGTGAAACTGCAACCACCTTATTTCCATCAACTGCACCACAAAAAAGTAGTAGTAGATCAACATAGACCTCCTCTTTAAAAAAAAAATATTTATTGAGGTTGCTATAGTGCGATGGACCGGTATTTACGTCTGAGTGCTCCAGTAAGTTAGTTTTTTTTTAAATCTCCGAGAGAAAATAAATGTTCACTGACATTCAGACTTTTTCCCGCTCTCTGTGCTATAGTTAGTTAAAAGTTAGTTAAATGACTTTATTTCATTTTCAATTTCAAAAATTTCACATGATTTTTATATACTTAAGTTTAAAATGGTTTGGCCTATGGCCGTCTACCAGACTGACAATTTGAAAATAAATATATCTGAATAAAAATCAAAAATGATCTTTATATGTATGATAATTGATAAGTTGAAATTATAATTAATATTTTAAAAATTTTCTTCAATAATGGAATTTCTATAACGTAGAGCGGTAACAACATAACTATTTAGTACATCCCATCCTTTCTCTCCGTTTAATACGTTAATCAGCTCTTCCTCAGTTAGGCAGTTCTTCTTAAAATACCTAATCCAAAACTCCTTCAACACTGGACATATTGCAATGAAATGATATGTATCTTCTCGCGTTTTCATGTTGCAGAGGCTGCAAAGTATAGGAAGATCAGATCGGTGCGGTTTGTAGTTCAAATCCAATAATTCGCCTCTTGTTCTGAAAACCATGTTTATCTTATTGATTTGATTGCTGTTCTGCAGGTACGTGTTGTTTCCCAGGTTATATTCAAGACGACTATATATGTTTCTGAACAACTAGGATTTGGCTTCAGCTACATTTCTGTCATACAGGAAACTTCCGAGACTCTTAAGCAAGGTGTTGAACTTAATTCTCAGCGAAGACTTTTGTTCATTTGGCTCAATCGTCAAATTAGTACCACATTCGGTCGCCAGACTCTGCCACTCGATCACCATTGATCCTCTCATACGAATCATGTTGTGAAGAATGATCTTAGGTACCCTGTCCTCTTTCATCTCCATAACTTTAGCGATATAGTTGAAGTGTATGATCAGAGTTTCCATTATCATAGGAGGTGTCCCAGTCTCTAAGTAGAGCATGTAGTTTGGCGTTTTTTTCGGCAGATGAAAAATTCTTTTAATAAAGTATCGCAAAAACTTCTCTACTTCTTCAAAAGAACGATATCCCCATACTTGAGCTCCATATAAGAGAATCGCCATTGCCGTAGAGCGAAATAACTTAACCTTTGCACTATGTTCGATGCAGTTGTTGCTCATGCAGCGCTGCCATACCGCAGAAATGGCTCTTTTTGATTCTGATAATTTTCCCTTCAAGTGTCTCTTTATGTTTAGATTTGCAGTTATAAGAACTCCGAGGTATTTGTACTCGCGCACAGTTTCAACAGCTTCCCCATTAAACGTCCATTTTTCTTTCCTCGCGAGTCTCTGAACACCATCATTTTTGATTTTTGTATATTAACTACCAGATTCCAGAGCTTACAGTAGTTTCCTAATCTGTTCATCATTAATTGCATTCCATTTATGGAGTCGGCGAAGAACACCATATATCATCTGCATACATTAGACCAGGAATCGTGACTCCTCCAATCTTTATTCCACCTTTGACTGCATCCGTTATGTCATTTATGAACAGAATGAAAAGCAAAGCACTCAGAATACAGCCTTGTTTCAGCCCCATTGTTGGAAATTCTTCAGATAGAGCAACTCCATCCCACACGCATGCTGTGTTCCTATCGTACAACGCCCTCAGTACATTAATGATTTTAGTGGACACGCCTAGCTCAAACAATTTGTAGAAAAGTTCATCTCGCACAATGGAGTCAAAGGCTCCACGCACAATGGAGTCAAAGGCTCCACGGAAGTCCACAAAGAACGCATCTCTGTGCTATATTATCTGCTAACCTGCTTTGAGATTCAAAAGATGGCAAAAAAAAACATTAGAAACTGATAGGAACCGATCGGGTTATTGACAAAATGGATGAATAACTAAGTTCGGGGTGAATATGGTTTATAGGGCCTACGATTTTCTTGCCGGCTGACTGTCGGTTTTAGAGAGAAAGCACTTTTCATTCTGTATTAATTTCAAAGGACTTGGAATTTTACGTGAAAGGTGATATCGTCCAAATAGAATTTTGGATATTACTAGGAATCGAGCCCCGAACCTCCAATGGTCTAACAGCAAGTGCTTCATTATAAACAGCCGGCCTTGAGGATCTGGAATTTATGGACTCATTCAGCAGACTGTTAAAGATGAAGGAAACATGCAAAATGTGATTCGGCTGATCTATATGACATGTAAATAATCCGTAAATGTCATAGACAATAATGGTGGACAAAACTATCGTTCACAGTCACATCTTTTTTTTGTTTTTATATTATTTTAAAGTAGTGAAAAATGAATTTGAATAAATAAAAACTATCTAATCTAAAAAAAAAAAATTTAATCTAAAATCAGTCACATCTGGCCAGCAGTAACCTGGTGTCGATATCGAAACTTTATTGCAAAAAAGACGCTTCCGACCGGAAAAGTTTTGAAAGAAATTGGGGATTAATCAATGAAGTTATATTGCTAAATATTGGTGGGAGGACCTTCGTCATCAGGTGTCCATCAATAAGAAAAACGATGATTTAAACTCTCACCACAACAGAAGCACAAGCTTAGGATGCTGAGTCGTATTTCTCACATGTAAATACGTCTGCAGGGTCAAAGCCTTAAGAAACATAAACTGACTGAGCACTAAACAAACGCCTTGAAAATCCTGCCTGGGACTTGCCTTTGCCACAATTAAATAAAAATAAGCAATCGAGAAGTTAGAAAAGATTCAAAGATTAGCAACAACATGTATTACATTACCCATCACAGAAAGGCTACGATGGTAACGAGCAGGCGGACATTCTAGCTTGAGATGGACCAATCGTCACGTCGGCGTCGGTCGATCGTGAGCCCTCCTGTGGTGTAAATAAAAACATCTTCAAATATACAGCCCATAGCATCCTGGTGAAAGAATCCAATACAGCTTGGCATAACTCATTTGATGTGCAAACCTGTTCTAAACTTTTTATGGCAGAATATATTAAAAAAAAAAAGCATCATGATTAGGAAAAGCCTCAAAACTTGCACCGGACTATTGTTCTCTAAAAAAACATCTTCACAAAATGAGGTTGGTATAGCAGACCGTACCTCAAAAATGAAGAAACATCTCTGCCACATATTACAAAATTTCCAGTACTTTTCCGCCTTAGAAAGCAAATACTTTAGGTACTAAAAGATCATCCCTCTAGAGAAACTCAAACTTATTCCCTAACAGAACATTGTTAACTTCTGGTTTATTTCAGGAGCTGGACAACTGCTCTAAATCTTCACAAGGGTTGGCACAATAGGTTTCTCTTAGAAACTTTGAGGTGTGAGTGTGTGGAAGGTACAATTTTTTCCCCTGTTCTGAATGGCTAGTTGAGAAAACGCTTTTTATGGCATGAAATTACTAGAAATTGCCAATTCCTCTCTAATTTTTAATGATCCGTACCTCGAACTTCCCACTTAACAGGTAGATACGCTAGCCCTTACGCCACGCGAGCACCACTGGATGCCACAAGACTGGGTTCAAAATCAGCTGATGATTATGATTCTGATAGACTCGAGCGCCGTAATAGATATCACAGTTTTAGGTTTTCTTTGTGACTTCATCGAACGGCTTTTACTTCCTGTAATGCCAACTTCGTTCGGTTCCCATTAGAACACCGTAATTAATTCGGAATGAGCGCTGTTAGTGACAAGATGGGGGACCGTCTTGTACTACTGCGTGCTGTTGTCATGTGTTATTTGTTCTATGTAGTATTTGTGTAGTTAGTCTTGTGGTGTATCAGCCAAATGGTCGTTGTTGCCCGGCTGCAAACCCCCCTATTCCGTAGATTTATGTGCGGAATAGGTTTGATGTAAATGTAAATGTAAATGTATTTTTCTAAAGTGACGGCTATGCTGCCTCTTAAAAGCTGGAACACATCACGAGATTCGTCTTTGACCTTCAACTTCATCAGGCTGTCGTACGGTTTGTTGCTGAAGATGGGTGATTGTTCTAAACCCAACAACTCTTTGCAACCATTAAAAACCTATGTGTAAATGTTTTCCTTTCTTTCGTCAAGAAAGGTCAATAGTCAATATTTTGTCAATTTACTTTCGTACGTCGTCAAACATTAGGTTTGTTCGTTGAAGCCCTAGGGTCGCCCTAGGGTCGCCCTAGGGTCGCCACAAAGCGTTTTTTGAGAAACCTAAAGTCCCCTGATTGTCAAACTGAGTGTTTTTTGGGCCCTAGGTTTGACCTATAGGCTTTCCCTCAACAAGCCTTAGATTTTTGCTGTGGCGATTTGAGGGCTGTCAAATGGCATGTGTTTTTATTCAAATGACAGGGATGTGTGGTGATTTTTTGGCTACGCGTTTTTTAAGGACTGGAAAACCCAGGTATTTTTGACAACTCATAGGGTTGTCAAGAAAACCTGGGTCAACCCTGGGTAAAGTTCAACGAACAAACCAATTGTAAACCGTTTGTGAATGCTGGACAATGAACAACCACAGTGTAGAGTTTTCCCTTCAGCTTTCAGGGTCGGTTCGGCTATCACAGAAGATGGCGGAGTATTCTCGCTACTTCATCCACCCTACTACGCTTACTAGATGATTGATGTCGTCATCACGAGTTCTCAGATATTTCACACTTAGTCTTTTTGGGACTAGTACGGTACTCACTACCTTCTAAAGCTTTTAACCATATGTAGGATCCTCATTTATAATAACTAGACCGTCAGCAAAGAATAGTTTATATACTTTGGAGTTCTGTACGTGGTCTTCCACCAGGTGGCCAAGGGCTGTAATAAATAGCAGAGGACTCAAAGCGCTGCCTTGTTGTACACCTACTGTGACTTCCCTGTCACAATTAATAGAATTTAATTTTCGTTCTAAACACAGTGGGATTGGAAAAGGAAACCTGCGGGACCCCAGATCAAAGAAATTTTGTTTTACACAGCTTTAATCAAATTTAAGACCTTTGTTTCTTAAAAAACTTAATATTTTAGTTTAAAAAGCTAACAGTGATTAGGAATCACCCTTACCCTTTTTCTTTCCCAAGTATTTTCCAATCTCAATGCAGCACTTCTGATGTGCCTTCCTCTTAATGAATTGTGTCCTTTTCAAACTAAATTGTTGTATAAGAGCTTAACCTTGTTTAAGATTTGATTAGTGGTTTTAATTTTTTCGGCTATTTAAATATGTGCTCCCAAAATCATAATCTAAACAATTAGTGCTGAAAACAAACTCCAATTGCTTTTAGTTTAGATACTTTCAATAATAATTTGAAATCGAACACCGTGATGGGTATTTAAATGGTACTTTGAAATTCTCTCCTCTCTTTTTTGAAAAATGATCAAACTATGGTTCATCGAGGTTTTTTTTTGAGAGATCGACTAGGTAGGTAGAGAAATCAATTTCTACTTCTAAAACATTTTTCTTTTGCCACTGCTGCGCCGAGCACGGCTGTGTCCTCGATGTTGGAGCACTCATTTCATAACGAAAAGCATAGCATTCAAAAACAAAACAAAAATAAAAAAGAACAAAACGACGGAATAGGTGGAAAATCCAATCAATCATACAAACATTTAATTTACCTTCGAACAATAAAATAAAGATTTACTAGCCTCTTCCTCTCTGATACAATTGCAACACAACACAATCCATACAACGGACACACAAAACAAAGCCAATTCCATAAACCAGAGAAGAGAACACACATTGTTGCAAAATTGAAAAACCCCTCCACTCTAGGACCACATAGTATAGTCGAGTCGGTGCGGTATGATTTTCTATTTTAATCCTTTTCGAAAATTTATAGCTCATCGACTAGACAAAGAGTTTTGTGGACAATTTGGACTGCTGTTGCCAGATGCTACGCTTCTACCAGAAACGTTGTTAGTTTCAGGTTTACAACACCAGGTGAGTGGAAAACAATGACAATATATGCCTCCGAGGTGGATGAAAACTTCCTTAAGCTGCTAGATTCGGGCTTAGTTTATGCGTCCCTGTTGAGCCAATTCAATAAATTATGCATTCCAATCTCGTGGTTCTTCTCTGTTGTCGTCGTAGATGGGTTGGTATAGTTCGTCGTCGTGACGATGACGGTCAGTGCATACGCGCGTAGCTTTTATATACGATAACTAACACTATAAACCAACCAACTCTGTGGCATCTTGGTTTCCTATTTTAAGTTCTGCATTTTTATGATTTATATCTTCCAATAAAAAAAAGCAAACATCGGGGGACATATTTGCTGTCGATATTAAACCAAAACAAGGATGGATGCTGCAGGACATCGGAATCGAAGTTAGTGGCAATGTTCCTTTTGATGGTGGTGTTCATGGTCCTCCGAGAGAGTCATTTTACAACCCATTCAACTTGAAAGCTTCGACGAGGTGTCGTTACTGTGCCATGCAATATTCAAAGGTAAGTGCCAGACGTATATCTTACTTTCGTATCCTTTTGCTCAGACCGTATTCTTGTTTTACAGTTGCAAAGTCGTAAAATATCCCGACTGAGTTCATACTGCCCCATTGACATGTTTTCTGGGTATGTTCTTAGTTCTTCCACCAACACAAAGACATAACAAAAAAAATTGATAAACATTTTTTTATAGAAAGCCAATGGCAATGCGAAAGTCCTTGAATGCACTCCTCGAATGTCCACAGAACAATTTGCGTGTTTTTCGAAATGGACATCTTATTTTCGGTGACCAAGTTGGCTCAATTTCGCTCGAAGAATTAAAAAATAACTTATTGAATGGGTTCGTATAGATGCTGGAAAGAATAATAAGGATTTTTGTCTTAATTGTGTTCATTTAGAGATCTGACAACTTTCCAGGATTTGATCATTAACTGTCTGTTGAAAGACTATTCCAGGAGTGGAAGTGGTGTCCTTGAGAGAATTTTAAAAATTCAACTTTTAGCAAAGGTAAGCGCAGACAACAACAAAAAAAAGAGAGCCAGGATAACTTGAATAATTTTTCCTTCGTGTGTTTTATGTGCTTATCTGTTTCATTGGACTGTGTGTGTGAAGCATAAAAAATGTACGAGTCGTAGGAATATGAATTTTTATTTGATGGTGTCCTTGCAAAGCGCGTTGAGTTTTTATTTTTTCAAAACGTTCCATCTGCGAATTGTTTTTTTTTTTGTCTTTTACGACTGTGATTCTAGTTATTCTTGTCACTTTAGTCAGAGGATTATGATTTTAAGTCATTTCGTAAAACATTTTGCTTTAAATTAAAAATGCATAAGAATTTTTAACTTTCAAGGTTTATCTCTATGTAGCGAGAACGTTGAGCTTAGAAGGAAAAAAGGTAAAAATTTACCATTTGGAAAGAAATCTTTTGTACTTTAGCTTAAAAAAATAGTAAATAAATTACATAGCTTGAAAAATTTTGGTTTGGTAAAATATGAAAACACTGTTACTACTGCGGACAATTAGTGTAAGAATTCCGTTTTTTAGTTTATCGATCTTTGACAACATTCTATTCGTTGAAAAACTAACGAAGTATTGTTTGTAAGAAGCTACATAAAATAATTCGCTTAAATTGCCATAATCAGAAAGAGAAACAGGTAGAAGTCTCATGCAAAAGTTACTTAAAAATTAATCAATGGCCAACATCGGTTAGTAAGCACACTTTTCAGTATCGCGATATGAAAAGCTAACTGGCAAACTTATCATATCGCCCCCACAGCGTTTAAAAAAAAGTTGTTGTAAAAAAAAACAAACATGTACTTTGAGAAATGTTCCTTATTTTACTCAATATTTGTTTTTATCTGGAAGCATACAGATAACAGGGCCTGAAGAAAAAGCTATTGATGTCTTGAGCGTGGCGTAATAGCAAGCATGTCTGAATGTTACGTGGGAGGATCGTGTTTCAAATGCCAGCAGAAAACAAAAAAAAATTTCACGTTAATCGCCTTTTGCGAGGAATTAGCAAGTTTTCCGACCGTAAATTCAAAATTGCTTTCTCGATTAGCCGTTCAAATGCGCTAGGTGCTGGGGCTCCTCGCTCTGTTGCGTCACTCTATTCAATTATTTTTATTAATGGTAAGAGTGGTGATAATCGCTACGTAGGGATTACGTTTTACGACAATCGCTGTATTTTACGTTTACCTACAAATGATTAAGTTTTTGCTTTACACCAAATTCAAGAATCAAGAATTATGATAAACCAAACCACATTTGAAAATGATTTTTTTTTATTGAGGCTCCAATTTTTTACCTTGCTTATGGATTTTGTGGTTGTTGATGTGAGCTTTGTAAGATTCGCAAAGCTGAAAATGCGTTTCTAAAGCAAATAATTGCTAATGATGCCACCGTAAATAAAACAAACAGTCCTGTTTACGCTGAACCCATACTACAAACTCACAAAAAACAAATCGTTATAGTTACGTTCCGATTGCGTTTCACGATACTTGCTGTCATTTACGACTTCATTTGGCTGCCGTTTTGTTATTATTCTTATGGATTCATTCTCTATTCATAATCAGTCTATTTCGTGAGTATCGTTGTTTTGGGTTTCGTTTTTTTCCACGTTTCTTAATTTCTTCTTAATTCTTAAACCCAGAAAGCTATGTATACAGTCCCGCACTTATGTATTGGCATAACTAACTTTTTTGTAATGCTGCTTTTAAGTCTTTGCAAACATTCTATATAAACCATTATTTTTTTTATTTAAAGGTGGTTTAACTTACTTACTTACTTAACGTACTTACTTACTTACTTAGGTGGGCATTACAGTTCGGGGTGAACCTGGGCCTCAACCAACATCCTTCTATAACGACTTCGATTTCGGGCGAGCTGTCTCCAGTTTCGCACTCTAAGTCGGTTGAGGTCTTCATCCACTTGATTGCGCCACCTCAGACGAGGTCTTCCCCTTCCGCGATTTCCCTGCAATGTGCTTTCGAACACCCGACGAGCTGGAGCGTTTGGGTCCATCCGCTCTACATGGCCCAACCATCGTAGCCTCGCGATGCGTACTCTTCTGGATATGCCCATGTCGCGGTACAGCTCATACAGCTCGTTGTTGTATCTTCTTCTCCACACATTGTTTTCGCATACGGGACCAGAGATCATTCGGAGAATTTTTCTTTCGAAACGACCAAGGGTTTCCTCATCCGCTTTCGATAAGGTCCATGCTTCCGCGCCGTACAGCAGGACTGGGATGATTAAGGTCTTTGACAAGGTTACCTTGGTTTTCCTGGAGAGGGTTTTGTTTCTGAATTGCCTTCTTAACCCAAAGAAGCAACGGTTGGCAAGAGTTATTTTCCGTTTGATCTCCGCACTGATGTTGTTGTCCGTGTCTACAGCGGATCCTAGGTAGACAAAGTCCTGTACTACCTCGAAGTTATGTCTGTCTATTGTGACGTTTTGTCCAATTCGTCGATGTTCTGTGTCCATGTTTGATGACAGCATATACTTCGTTTTGCCCTCATTAACCATCAAACCCATTTTTGCCGCTTCTGTTTCAATACTCGCAAAAGCACCTATGACATCACGCTTTTTTCTTCCCATTACGTCAATATCATCTGCATAGGCGAGTAGTTGTACAGACCAAAGATGTTGCGGATGTCAATTTTTTCACATCCGCGGATGCGAATGCGGATGCGGATTTTTGAAGGCTCGCATCCGCGGATGCGGATGTTAAGATCTTATATAAAAAGTGTATAAATACAGTAGACGCTCGATATAGTGAATCTCAAAAGAGTGAACTATCCAGTATAGTGAACACCCAAAATTTTACATGTACTACTCTAAATAGTGAACAATAAAGATCTCGATATAGTGAACACATAATTTTTCTCAGGTATGAACAAGAATATCGCAACTGCATTGCGTCTACAGAATGTCGACTGCCTTTGAACAAATTTTATCGGTCATTCCAACAGTGAATTACAAAAGAAAGTAGTCACTTGACTCTGTACAAAATAAGTTCTTGATGTGTTCTTACTTTTGTACAACAGTAGACAAAAGTAACAAACTACTGTCCAAAAATGTAATTGTTATACATAATTAAAAAAGGATGCTAATCTTTACATGTTATACCTATCTATGTACATTTATGTAAATTTTTGGTTTTTTATGAGTTAAAATGCTTTTGTTTTACTTATATTGTTTTATATAAGTATTTATTCTGAATGGTTTTTGATTTTAGCTGTTTCAACTCGATTAAAGTGTTTATTTATCGATTAAATAAATTTAATTATTTATCTTCACACTGAACAAAATGTGCATTTGTGATCAAATTTAACTTTGGAAAGCGTTTCTAGCCTCCCGCTCGAAATAGTGAACAATCTCCAAATAGTGAAAGTGGCTGGTTTTTATTACTTCACTATATCGAGCGTCTACTGTAAGTTAAAATAAATTAATAATAATAATTATTTTTTTTATGTGCATCGATTTCAAATGATTTTTTAAAGACGATGTGGTAAGGCCCTTGTGAGAGTAGCTTGTATTGCATATTTTGCAATCAGCCTTATCATTGTCCTCTTTATTTGGTTCAAAATATTTCCAAATATCACTTTGTGTCGGTGGTGCATTTTTATTTAACTTCTAAAACAATAGTAATAATAAATATAGAGAATTATTCACACACAATGTTCACCGTATCAAAAAAACACTCAAAATATCTACCTTCTATGCAATAATTATTCCATAGCGCATTCAAACACGGAATGGTTAATTTACAAGATGCAAAAATTTACAGTATTTACACAACAACAAACGCGTTTGATCTTGTCACAAATTTTTTCGCTCCCATTGGTGCGAGCTCTAAAGCCATTCACCAACTCCGCTGAATTTCTTTTTTGTCGCAACTTGTCTTGCATCCGCATCCGATTTAAAATCCGCATTGATTAGTGCGGATGCGGATGCTGATACAGATGTATAAATCAATGCGGAAGCTCCGCATTTGCGGATGCGGATGCGAACATCCGCAACATCCCTGGTGCAGACTTTTGAAAGATTGTTCCTCTGGTGTTGACGTTTGAGTTTTGTACAATGTCTTCAAGTATGATGTTGAAGAAATCGCATATAAGTTTATCGCCTTGCCTAAAGCCTTTTTCGACATCAAAGGTCTCGGTGAGTTCCTTACCGACCTTGACGGTGCTGCGTGAATTCTCCAAAGTCATCCTGCATAGTCGTACGAGTTTTGCAGGGATGCCGAAACTAGACTTGGCTCTGTACAGTAAAGGTGGTACTTATTCACTATTAAATACAGTAAAAGTTATTTTGAAACATTTTATTAGGTTTCCAAAAATTAACACAATTCACAAACATTGTGTGCCAATAATTATGTGCGGGGACTGTATGTCGTTGTTTTGTTCTTTGTTTTTATATACATTTTTATTTTTGAGACGTCAGGGGCTTCTAACATAAAGCTACAAGTTTGGAAGTTTAGAGACACTTGTAGGATTAACTACAATACACTTGTAGAAGAGCAAGTAGACTTGTAGCATTGTGTTACAGAAATTTTTTACACTCGTCATAATTCACTTGTATTAGAAGCACTTTTATTTTTGTGTCACAAGCCCCAGAAATGTTGATTGGATTGATTATTTTTTCGATCTTTTTCAAAAAAAAGTTTTAAATGCTGTTAGTCTCAACACACCTGCCAAAAAAAAAGGAAGAAGGAAGCCTGTTATTGGATAACAGTGGTGGCCGAAAAAATAATTATCATAAGAATTACACAGATAAGCGTTCATATGCATAACGAGATCAATGAAGATCTGTCTAAACGGTCTAGTAATAAATAAAATTAAAATAAATAGGATAGCGCAACAGAGCTAGGAGCCCCTGGGCCTAGCGCATTTCTCACAACCATACCTTTTGAGGGAATGGAGGGGACCTACTATTTTCTGCCGGTTCCGAAAGGCTAATTGAGAAAGCGCTTTTCATGGCAATGAATTTCCTAGCGGAGGACTTGCCAATTCCTCGCGAAAGGCGATACCCGTGGGAAAACATTTTTGCCTCTGGTGGGATTCGAACCTCGAACCTCTGGGTTAGCTGGTGGACATGCTAACCATCACGCCACGGGTACCACAAAACGGTTTAGTAATAGGTACTCTAAAAGAAGATTTTATAAAACAACCAAGGAACAGCAAGTTCCTGTTTATTGACACTTCTCGGGAAGGTTAAAAAATACGATTGAGAGAGTATCAAAAAGACAGATTGAGTCAGGTCAAAACATACATTGGTGTTCGTTAAGTAATAGCTAACATATTTGCCTGCTACGTGGGAGGTTCGTGGTTCAAATCCTAGAAACAGGAAAATAAGTTTCTCACGTGTATCGCCTTTCGCAAGGAATTGGCAGGTCCTCCGAGAGTAATGGCAATCTGCCATGAAAACCGATTTCTATAAAATAGTAGGCCCTTGCAATGCGTCAGGCCCCGAGGTTTCGATAGTAATGTTGCGCCATCCTATAGCAATATGATGAAATATTAGATTGTTCATATACATTGGAAAAGGCAAGTTCAGAAAGAAGAGAGAAAGAAAGAAGAACCACACGTTGGATCAGTCATACTGCAATTGCAGTCTCCGGTTTTTCCACAGCTTATCTCGAAGTGGCTGGAAAATTTACCAAATTGGGCATTGAACTTTGTTTGCTCAAATCGCCTTATTCCTATCAACATCATCATCATCAAAAAAAGTAATCATTAAATGCATAACTGGAGCGATAGATTTCATTAAGACACCACAGTGTCCGGAGCAGCGCAAGCTCGACCCACCATAAATTTACATAAATGAAGAGCTGTCCATGTTAGTTAAATCGTTGAGTATAAACAGCGCAAGTACCAGCTTTCTATGAAAAGGTTCATATCTTTTTGATGTTGTTTCTGTTCCTTTTCGTCCCAAGTAATACTCGGGCATAATTTTTTCTGCTTTCTCAAGTCATCATTTAGTGGAGTGCCGTAAGCTTTATACCTAGGAATTCAGGGCCAGTCCATGGATTTTCATGAAATTTTCGGAAATGTGTTTTAAATAGCGTATATGAAAAAGTTAAAAAAAAAATTTCACCGCTCTCCATTTTTTTAATTATTTTTATAATTAATTATTAACTTTTAGAATTTTCTTTTATTTATGTAGGGTGTTTTATATACGGTTTGCCAAAAGCTCAGGATGGATAGGTTGGGTCAAGAAAAAACAAAAATTGTATGGGAGGGGGGATCCTTATCACTCCGTGTAGGTGCGAGGGGCAATTATATAAAAAACAAACTCAATTTAAAAAAAAATTATTTAAAGTCAACTAAGCCATTTACTACCTCTTACTATAATGTTTTTCAAAGCTAATGGTTTGTTCTTTAATAAAAATTTAAGTTTAAGTTAACTTAATCAATAGTTTTAGAGAAATCAAGCCTCAAAGTCAACATTTTTAAGAAAGAAAATAAAAAACAAAATGTTGTTAATTTTCCGCGGATTGAATTTTATTCTCGGAAGAGAAACCTGAAATGTGTTTTAAATAGCATATAAAAAATGTTAAAAAAAATATTTCGTGCAATCTTCATTTTAATGTAAATTATAAATAACTATTAATATTTTAGAGTTATCTTTTAATTGTATTAGTTTTGAGCTAAATTTTAAAAAGATGAACTATTACAAACTTGAACATTGGTTTCAAAGGACTGCACAGTGCACATACACTGATTTGTGCCCTAAATGCTGATTCCGATCAAACAAGTTTCTGAAACCCAAAAATTGTTGTATTTCGCCAAATAAATACTCGCGAATTTGTCTGCGTGCATTCAGTATGCAGACAAAAGGATATCAATAAGGGATGCATTTATTATTATTTAAAAAGAAGAACACCACATCAGCATGCTCTCCACCTAAAAAAAAACATCGAGCCGCTAATTTAACTAATTTTGATTTCTTTGATTTGTTGGAACTTGTAAATTTGGCTATTTAAAACACATTTCCGAAAATTTCGTGAAAATCCATGGATTGGCCCTGGACTCCGAGGCTTTGCCATTTTTATGTCTAACGGCACTAAATACTTTGTGAATAATTTTGTGAGATTTTATTTCAAGGATTATTTGATGTCTTACACAGGTTGTTCTGCATAAGATATCACAAAAGTTCAAAACGAATAGTTAGTGTCAAGACAAGACAAAGATCTTATGGGAGGGGCGTCTATCTTTTATATTTTACCATCGCAACCCCTCGAATCTTATGAATTTGCAATCAAAACGATTGACGAGATTTCAGATTTATGCGAACCCCATGATGAGATCCTCATTTTCGGTGACTTCAACCTGCCGTATCTGAACTGGACTTTGTCAGATGACCAATCGTTTTACATTGCTCCTAGTCCCATCTCTGCCAAAGAATGTCTGTTCGTTGATCGCCTTGCAGATTCTTGCCTCTGCCAAGTTAGTGGAATTTCAAACTACATGGGTAGGCAACTTGACCTTGTATTTACAACAGATCCCATTAATTCTTCAATCTCACTTTCACCCCTGCTTCTTTCAACCATAGATAACCTACACCCTCCTCTCCTTCTCTCATTTTTTCTCCAGTCTTCAAAACCATCCAACCCGCCCGTACCTCCAGCTTCATACGATTTCCACAAAGCGAACTTTAATGATTATCTCAGTAGAACTCACTTTAATTTTGATAATCTAACTGTAGAAGATGCCACATCCGCGTTCTACAGAGAAATACATAAAGCTATATCCCTCTTCGTTCCCATTTCTAGACTTAAAACTTCTTCTACTTCCCCTCCGTGGTATAACTATAGGCTCCGTAGCCGTACTCTAAGAAATAAAAGGAACAAATTGTGGACAATCTTCCTTCGTACTCGATCTCCTACTGACTATTCAGCTTACCTTGGCTCTTATCTACACTTCTGTGAGCTTTTCAACACCCTTTACCAACGCTATTTAATCGAAATGAAATCTAACATTAAATAAATGACCCTTAGTCTCTTTATAAATTTGTCAACCACAAACCAAAAGAAAATCTGACAGGTACCCTTCCTCCCTTTCCTTCAATAACGAAACCTCATCCGATGCACTCGCCGTAGCAAACTATTTCGCAAATTACTTCAAACAGTCTTTCACAGATGATTCTTTTGTTCCTGATTCAGATTATTTCTCGTTTTTACCGAATTTTTCTTTTGATCCATTCCTTCCACGTTTCTTTGACTCCCATCTAATTGAAGAAAAGTTAAATCATCTTAATGATGAGTATATTCCTGGCCCCGATGGTATACCTGCCATACTTCTTAAGAAATGCTCCTCCAATCTTTCCCTTCCTCTCTCAAAAATCTTTAACTTGTCCATATCCCTAGGAGTTTTCCCCCAAGCTTGGAAAACGGCGTTTATAACCCCTGTACACAAAAAAGGTCCTAAGTGCGACGTGAAAAATTATCGTTTCATCGCTAAACTATCGCATATACCCAAAATTTTCGAAAGCATTTTGTATGAAAACTTAAGTTTTCGTTGCAAATCTCTCATTTCCCCTAGACAACACGGTTTCCTCAAAGTCAGGTCAACAACAACAAACCTCGTTGACTTTGTCTCATTTTCCCTCTCAGCCTTGGAAAATGGAAAGGAGGTCGATGTAATTTCAACTGACTTTAGTAAAGCTTTCGATAAAATCTCTCACAAACTTATTCTTTTTAAACTTTCCACCCTCGGCTTTGAACCCATTCTGTTGAGATGGATTTCTTCTTATTTAGAAAACCGTTTTTACAGCGTTCGGTTCAGATCCGCCTTTTCCAGCCGCTTTCTAGCTACATCCGGTGTTCACCAAGGCAGCCATTTAGGCCCTCTCCTCTTCATTCTCAGTATTAACTACATTGAAATGATCATTAAACACTCCTCCATCTCTCTCTTTGCGGACGATACTAAGTTTTTCCGGATCATTTCTTCTTCTGAAGACTTTTCCCACCTCCAACAAGACCTCGACAATTTTTCAATATGGTGCTCCAAAAACTGCCTGGAGATGTTTCCAAGTGCCAATCAATAACCTTTTCACGTAAACGCACCAAATCTCCTCCCCGTCTCTATCTTCTAAACGGTCAAATCATTTCCACCGTTGAGGTGATCCGGGACCTTGGGATTATTTGCGACCGTGAGCTGAATTTCCTCAAGCATATCGACGATATAATCCTTAAGGCAAATTCACCACTTGGCTTCGTGAAACGATGGTCCAAAGAATTTGCAGACCCTTACGTAACCCGATTCCTTTACATTTCATTTGTTCGTCCACTTCTTGAATATGCTTGTCAAATCTGGTCGCCTTTCCAACAAGGGCACATTGCCAGAATTGAGAGCATACAACGCCGTTTCCTCCGTTTTGCTCTTCGAGGTCTTAATTGGAGTAATCCCCTGATATTACCTCCTTATCAAGACCGAATCAAACTCCTAAACCTTAATACGCTGAAAGATCGAAGAGAAATATTTGACGTTTTCTTCATTCACCGAATCCTCACAGGTACCATTGACTGTCAGCCCTTAACGAATCCATCTTCCTAAATACTAACCCGTAACACCCGGAATCCCCGTCTCTTCTATCTTCCCACCCTTCGAACCTCTTACGGCTCCAATTAACCCATCTCCCGAATGCTGAGGAATGTCAACTTCCACTCCTCTTGTTTTGACCTCAATATAAGTACTCCCTGCCCAAAACTTCGTCTCCTAAGCCCTCCAACTAGTTAGTAAGTATTAGCTATTAAGTTTCTTAGTTTGTAAGTTGATAGCTTGTATTAAGCCTAATAAATGGGGGTTTTGCCCCCACGAAAATTAAAATATCTCCCTCAGTTTAGGCCGGAAGGGTAGTTTTATAAAATATTGACTTAATTTTCTAAAAAAAAAAATTGGTTTAAAACTAGCTAAGCAAACTACTACCACATACTAGACTGTTTTTGGAAGCTAAGACGTAGTTCTTTGACTAACATTTCAGTTCAAGTCAATAAGTGAATGATTTTTGAGTAATAAAGTTTCAAACCCAAAATTTAAAAAAACTTCTCTATTACTTTTTAAAAGTCAATGCATTAGTTTTTATTATTTATTGCAAAATTTTAAAAAAGTAAATAGCGCTTTTTTCCAAAAAATCCAATTTCTCTGAGCAAAAAAAGGATTTGAGGGAAAAGAACATTTTATTTTTTATTAATTTTCAAAAATTTTAAATAATTTTCAAGTTCAGTTTTCTGTGTTTTTTTTTTATAATTTGTGTGCACTCATGAGGGGTTGTGACTACCCTTAATATGTTAAGTAACACAGTACGAGCGTTAGGCAAAAGGGAGAGAGTTTGAAAGTAGATACCGATGCACATTAGTTTTAAATTTCTGAAGATTGTAATGTGGACTCAAAACTAATAAGAGAATCAACTATTTAAAAAAAGTGACTTTTGAATTTTGTAAAAAATTTTATTTAAAGATAAAAAAAATTTCAAAATTTTGCCTTCGCGACTTGATTACTCAAAAAACATTCTAAATTGACATGGATTTTAATTAAAGAACAAAGTATGTGGTAGTAAGGGGCTTAGTTTATATGTAATAACTTTTTAGATAGTAAATTTTCCATAAAATTGCCCCTGCTGCCCAAACAGATTGAGATAGACCACCCCCTCCCATACAATGTTTTCTTTTATTGATCCAACCTATCTGTACTGAGGTTTTATCGCAACACACCTTGTATTTTTAAGCAGACCCGAACTAGAATGTTATTGTGGATACCTTTTTACCAGCTATACACCTACCTATTACCCAATCAGTTTTAAGAATGAGCCTTAAAACTAAATATAAATTAAAAACTTTTTGAAAAAACTTATAAACTTTTTTTTTTTGTTAAAGGACTACATAATCAATTCTTCCCCAATAATAACAACAACAACAACCATTCCCCCTCAACGTAAAACATTCAATTGGTTAAAAAAATTTCTTGAAAGAAAACCATCTTGCGATCTTGCAAATTTAACAGCTCTCGAAAAATATCTCATAGCTGCCACATTTTTCGACTGTTCAATAATTGTTGCCTTCAAAGAAATCCATCTAACAACAAATCTGCCTGAGTAAGTTCGAATATTTCCTATTTTTTTCTAAACAATGCTCATAAAAAGTTTCTTTTCAAGTAATCCCAACGTTGTGGTGCTCAATGGAAAATCTTACATCACCAAAGTCACCGTTCTCGATATGGACCCAAAGCCGGATAATCACTTTCAAAAATTTGTCAAAAACACAAATCGAGCATACGCTTGTGCTGAAGGAGAGTTCATATAAACTATTAACAATTTTTGCTCAATTTTAGTACCGGTTTCCTATGAAAAAATTTTTCTACTTCTCCAAAAAATAACTTTGAAAAAAAAAAAAAATCTTCCAGAGTGCACAAGAATACGCACACTTATAAGAAATATGAAAAGCAATAGATTTTGGTGTATACAGCTCTACAAATATTTTACAAAGAGGCCTATTTTAAACTCTCTCTACATTTATATACACACAACATATTTTTCAAATAAAATAAATTTAACCTTTTAACTAGACATGAAGTGTGTGTATGGAGCTATTTTCTTTCGAAAGCAACGACATTTGTAAGTGAACAAGAAAAGGGAAAACATCTGCGGAGTCTGAAAACAGATTAGTGTTCCAAATTCCTGGTGGGAATAGAATACAAAATTGGCTTCAGAATGGTTCATCCTCTGTAGGTACCTATAGTGAAATTCTAAATCTACCCCTATGTTTGGGGGTTGCTGTTGAAAGCAACTTTCTATTCCTTTAAGTGCCTGCAAGAATTTCCAAGGTCTACGCAGTATCGATTTCATAAAAGTATATTTTTCTTGTTGCCAATTATAAAGTTTTTTGCCAGTAGGGCTTTGTCTTAAAAGGCAATTAGGATAATTTCCTATACACGCAATGTCTTCTTTGCTCGTTAATTGGTGAATCCTTAGATTCGTTCAATTACTGTCGAAAAACAGAGAGACACTAGACGGTGTTATTCATTTACAAACAAATATTATTGAATCTACCACCACGACCACCGTACTCCCAATGTATTATGCCCAGAGCAGATAGCAGAATCCAGTGCGACACTATTGGACCTATTAGAGGACCTCCAAGGGCGTCCAACCCAATGCATAAAAATCAATAAATATTACCACCCGTTGTTTCAGTGCGCTACATCCCTAGAGCATGTAATAATAATATCACAAAAACAAGCGAACCCAACAGGACATCGACAAAAATAAAGGTCTTATGTTGGTTCAGCGTTCACAGCTCAACAGGATGCCACACCTTCGTGCCGCAGCAAAAGAAGCTCCTTTTTGTTTTATTATTATTATTTCGTCCTTCCGCCACATTAGACAGAACCATAAAAAAATAGCTATCGCAATTGAGTAAGACAATATGAGGGAAAGGACCACTCCCTAATTAATTTCCATATATACATGGGAAGGTCTGCTTACAATAGACCAGAGACCAACTGAGAACTGACTCTCCTTCCATTCCATATAGTAAAACCAATGTCTTTTGCGATTTTGGCTTTTAGTATTTTTCGGTCTTTCATCGAACGTGACACATCCACAAGGAATCCCTCTTGAGAGGACACTGCAGAGTGGCAAAGCTGATCCGTACGTAGTTGAAAAACATTACATTCGATTTCCTTTCACAAGGATGGGCAACAAAATTGTTACATTCACCGAACAGCAATTGGACGATTACCAGGTGATTTCCACTCGAGAGCATAAGAATGCAGTGTATCCTGTGCCTGCATGGTATACAAGAAGGATATACTCTTATACTTCTTTATAGAAAGAACAATTTCTGCACACTTGAAATTTTTGCTGAAAGTCATGGCTGTCTTCAACATTTATCCTTTCAATTTTTATTTCTTTTTTTTTCTCTTCTTAAATTGGTATGCTACTGCAAAAACCAAACCAAACGACTTGTGTTGTCCTGGCGGTGCGGTGACCATGTGTACCTACGTATGTACCAATGGATTTCTGGCCAAATGACGAAAAATACTCTCAACGCTACTTTTTGGGAAAACACAACAATAATGCCATCGTTATTTTGTGTTGCGGACTATACAACAAGGACTGTACGTTTTTTACACGAAAGGAGATTTTACGGTAAATTAGCTTAATACAGTGATGTAGTAGTGCTTAGTATTTAAAGTGATGCAGTGGTCTTGTCGAGTCAGTTGCTTCTTTTTATTTATTTTTATAAATATGTAGTTTTTGTTTTATTTTATTTTGTGTTGTGTTGACTTGTTCAAGAGCGAAACTCTGGTTTTACCACTCAGGGATTACCTACGTAGGTATAGTGGATGGATACCCGCTATAGGAAAGTTGATAGTGCTCATGAAAGTCCTTGAGTGAACTTGGATGTTTTTTGTTACCTGACTTCATGGGGTAATTTATAAAGAATTACCTTCCATTCTGGACTTATTTTTGTGTTTCTTGTTAAAGCTTTTCAAGTGACTCGAATTGAATGCTTTAAATTGCCAATCAGAAACAACCCGAATATGATGAAAATTTATATTTCCATTTTGATCGGTTATTAAAATGGGCCACTTTTTGCAAAGCTGACCAATGAAGAAATAATCTGGCTTATTGAAGGGAATTTAAGAGATTCGAGAGAAGTATTTTATGAGGTAAAATAGGAGTTTTTGCAGAGGAGCAACTCGATTTCAGAACTGATTCCATCGCTATGAGATATTGGGCCCTATCACAATTCCCGTCGTAAAAATATCTGACTATAGGAACGCCAAAAATAAAGCATCATAGACGCCCTCGTATGGAATATTTTGACACGAATCTTGTTACTGTTGATAAAATTATTGATTATTCCGAAATTCTGTTTGGAATATTAGTTTGCCAAAGCTGTGCATAGACACCATTTTGAAAAGGTGTTGGATGTTGAAAATTGATTATATAAGAGATGGGGCCGAAATCAGTATTTTAAATGTTTTCTAAGAGAAGACAACAATAAGTATTGCCTTGGAAAAATTATAAAGAATGAACGCCAAAGAAAAATGTTTCTCTATGTACAGATAGGCATCAGACTTTATTCTCCAACGGACACCATTCCTGATGGTCAAATGACTCCAGTTTCAGGTTGGGTAAGATCCCTTTCATTATGCCTATAACAAAACAAAATCTTTCCTTTCTGTGGTCTTCTCTTTGTGTTGTGTTTTTTCGAAGATAAGTCGAAACTGGTGGTGCCTGTGGCGTAATGGATAGTATGTCTGCCTGCTACGTGGGAGGTTTGAGGTTCGATTCTCATTTGAAACATGAGAAAAAATGTTTTCCTACGGGTATCGGTTTCGCGAGGAATTGACAACTCTTCACAGAGAAAAACTGTTTCTTAAAAAGCTCTTTCTCACTTCGCCGTTGGAACTCTGCAACAAATATGTGTCCTTGAAATGCGTTATAGGCCCCGGAGTTTCCTGGCTTGTTGCGGCACCCTATTTTTTATTTTTTTTTAGCCAAGACTGGGAGTTGGTAATCGTTCACTCTTCTTCTTCTTCCTCTTTTTCGTTTTGCTGCTGTAAGTCTTGATCTCGAAGGGATCAAAGCTCACCCATTTGACTTATTCTCTTATGGGATACTTCGCATTGACCTCAGATTGACTTGGCAAACCTCCCGGTTCTGAATTCTTTCAGACTGGGAGTTGGTAATCGTTCACTCTTCTTCTTCTTCCTTTTTTTCTTTTTACTGCTGTAAGTCTTGATCTCGAAGGGATCACAGCTCACCCAATTGACTTCTTCACTTTGATCCTTTTGTGGGATACCAGCATTGACCTCAGATTGACTTGGCAAACCTCCCGGGTCTGAATTCTTTCAAGTCCAAGGTCAGCCCAATTCAAATTTAGTTGCATTTTTCTGTTCCAGGATTGATTATGTTCATCTTTCTTCTTTTTTCTTCGCGATCGCGTGTGAACGTTGAATGACGTTGCCTTTTTGACGGGGTTCTCTGGGTCTCTCTTTTGAATATGACAATACCAACCAGTCGAGCTCTATTTTTATTACAGGATGGTATTTTTGATGTGAATACTTCCACGGATCTTCGTACTTATAAAGACACTTTTCGACGATCATCTACGTTTAATTTTCGGGCTATTAGTTGTACTTTCATACTGATGTCTAAATGCAAAAACTGAAGCGTTTAACTGACACTGAAACTGAAACCGAAACTCATGGAATTTCCATAAGTAAGTTGTCAGTTTAGTTATTACTTAAACTGACTTTCGGCTTGTCACAGTTAAAATGAAGGTCCAACTGAACACCGGACTGACGTCTAAATACACTGTTTTTTTTAACTCAACTAAAACTGTACTGATAACTGAACTGACAACTGATCATCTAAAGGCCCTTTTAGACGGTCAGTTCTCAGCTCTCAGATCGGCTCAGTTTTCAGTTTAGTTTATAAATAGACGTCAGTTTGATGTTCAGTTGAGTTTTTATTTTAATTGTGAAAAATCAAAATCAGAAAGAAAACTGAGAACTGAACTGAAAACTTATGGGAATTCCATCAGTTTCAGTTTTAGTTAAACCCTTCAGTTTTTGGCATTATGACATAAGTTTAACTGAAAGCTCATTTGATACCTCTACTGAAACCTCTACTGATACCTGAAACTGAAATGATCGTCTAAAAGGGCTTTAACTAAAACTCAACTGAAACTGAAACTGATGGGATTCCCATAAGTTTTCAGTTCAGTTATCAGTTACACTGACTTTCTGCTGCTCACAAGCAAAATGAAAGCTCAACTGAGCACCGAACTGACGACTAAATACACTGTCCTTTTTAGCTGAAATGACAACTGAACTGATAACTGAACTGACAACCGACTATCTAAAAGTGCCTTAAAAAGGCCTTAAAGCTTAATCGTCAGCTTTGTTACTTCTGCTGTCATTCGGAGCATCTTCATAAATTAAAGATCAATTAAATTCTCAACAATTAAACACTTTTCAAACTCCCTCAAATGTACATTTCGGAAGTAATGCTTCCATTTTCAGTGGAGATGAAAGCACTGCTCATTGAATAAAGATGTTTTTGCTATATATATGTTCCTTATACTTTGGATTGTATCTCTTGTTGACTTGTCTGTAACAAACCCACATTGTTTATCAGATATCATCATTAAATTTCGTAGTCGGCTACCCAAAAACCCGCGCAACGATCTTTTAAATGTGTGACATCAGTTTGACCGAACGGTAGCTATCGGTGTATATGGTGTATCTGCTTTCCCTTTCTACATATTGGTAGAAGGTATTACTTTCCCTCCGTTGCTTATAGTTTGAAGATGAGATTCGTGAGCCATCTTGGCCCGATATCCCCAATTTTTTTTTTTTTTTTTTTTTTCAAAGCTTATTTGGTATTTTGTCTGTCCCAGCAGCTTTGTCTCTTTCGGAGTTCTCAACTGCTCCACTTACTTCTTCGACTGTGATGTTGGGTATTCCATTAAGTTAGATTCAGCTTCTGGAAAGCTTAAAACGACGAAAAAAAGCAGAGAATTCATGAAACCTACGTTATCATATCCTTGGACCCTTCGAAAGTTATTGGAAGATAGAACGAGCTCAATACAAAACCTGAGAAGGTCTTTTAGTTTCAATTTTTTACTGATGATAGTTTTCAACACACTACAAATGATGTTTTTTTTTAATAAGTGTACTTATTTTAGGGGAAAAAAAAATCGCCTTGTTCTGATTCAGGCTGCAGAGCCCAATGAACAATCTATTTTGGTTTTATTGCTAAAATCCATTAAAACAAAGGGCAAGTCTCAGTCAATTATTCAAAACTTCTCATTTATTCAAAAAACATACAAACAGCACTCATACGCCACAGTAAAAGAAAAGAAAGTTTAATCTTTAATCCTTTCCACATAAAGATGTTATTTGTTCATTTCTGCCCTTCCATTTTCTTCTGTTATCCTTTTTATAAAATGTATTATCCTCCACTTTATGGAACCAATTTCATTGTTCAGTCAAATGTGTTCAAGATGTAGATAATAAAGTTTTGTCTAGAATTGAAGGATTGCACTTAGATGATGTTTCGTCTTAAAGTTTTAGAGAAACTACATTAGAAGAGTTGGGAGCAACTGAAATTGCCTTTATTTATTTTCCCCTCTGTCTATATGAGTTTTTATAGCAATTTATTCAGATATAGCTTAGTGTGGTTTTTCTGGTGTAAGCACTTTTTTCAAATAATTTTGATCCGTCCATCTACCTGATAACTACGCTTTATTTTTTACGATCATATCCAAATTCAGTTTTAAAACATTTTAATACAAAACATTGTATTTTTTCTCCAACACAAAACTGTTCTGAAAGAACAAAGTCAATTGTTCGTCATTTGTCACGTTTTTCAACGTCAATTGAACGTTTTGAAGAAAAATCTCGTAAAAGAGTGAGTTCGCTTCCGCATGCAATGTAATTCCAGTTTTAAGTTAAATGTTGCGAAAACACTCATAGTTTCCTGTTAAAAATGGAATTATTCAAACAAAATTAAATTCAATCTAAGCCCTATCCTTTCCTACACACAAAACCAACAAAAGAAGCATTTATCTAGTCATTCAATGATGCTCTACTGTGTTGTCTTCATCCTCCACACCATGTAACCAACAGGACCATTATCTTCCTTAGATAGCTTAGCTTTAACTGTATTCAAAGTTTTTTTTATATTATCCATTTGTGTGTCCTTTTTGTATATGCAATTTTAATCAGAAAAACGAAAACATTTTCGTCCTGCAGCGTACATAAACGTTTTCGAGAGATTCGTCCCGATTTGGTGCCACGCCAAATGACCGAAGGACAGGCGTCTAGTGTCAGGGTTCCACGTGAGTGCATCGAGAAATTGCCCGAACTAAAGGAAAATCCCTTCCGTACCAGGATATGCGAAGCATTTTCCCGTGATGGTCTCGGCAATTTGTCGTTCGAGGATTTCCTTGACTTTCTCTCCGTATTCAGTGAACAGGCGCCAAGGGACATCAAGGTTTTCTACGCTTTTAAAATTTATGGTAAGCTTCAAAATACAATGCACACACAAATGTAATTGAAAACCGATTGCAATCTCGACTTTGGTGAGTATTCGTATCGCACTCAGCACTCTACACATAAATAATTGCGTAAATATTTACAAATTGTTCGAAAATAAGAAAATATAATAACATCATCCTTTATTTCGCTTTTGTCTTTTGCTCGTACTTTTCTTGAAAATCATGCCCCTGCACTTGTCTTGGCGTTAAATGTGACTGGGTGTTTTATATTTCGATGTGGACGAACATAATAGACTTTGACCAGGACGGCTTCATTGGACGTGCCGACCTGAAATCCGTTCTGACAACAATGACAAAAAATGACCTTAGCCCCGAAGAACAGCAACAGATTGCGGATAAAGTTATCGAAGAGGCGGATGTCGATGGTGATGGTCAACTGTCGTTTCTCGAGTTCGAGCATGTTATCCTGAGGGCACCAGATTTTCTATCGACATTTCATATAAGGATTTAAGTGCAGCTGTATGGTGGCATGCTGACAATATTTTCGAATGAAAATTGCTGCTGGAACTTTGCTGGTACACTTTTGTTCGGTAAATTGTTAGGGATGTCCATGTCCACAAATATGAGTACGTTTATATGAATTGTATAGTAGGAGTACTATGAAATTGGTACTGGATCCTGGTTGTGCACATGAGTCTTATCTGGGTGCTAAAAAAATATTAAATTCGTCAGAGCGTCCCATCTGTGCACGTATGTGTGTTGAAGTATTATTAAGAAAGATTGCTTTTTGGAAGTTGGTATAGTATATATGTGATTAGTTAATCTTAAGATATTATATTTTCCTTGTTAAATAAAATGTTTTTCCTTGAGGCAAAATTCAATGTGAGAATCTTTTTCTTTGTGAAGTTTAATGTTTTCTTAAGAAGAACATTGATGTTAACAATTTGACATATCCGTTTTCAACACAGTTTAAAAAAAAACATAATCTCTACGTTAGGGAGGAAAGAGATTGACGTCGATAAAACGCCGCCGCGCCAAGTCTGACAGTATCAACAGAAACGAATGCCCTACAAAGTCATGCCTAGTGTCCATGTCGTAGCAAAGTTTGACTTTAGAGAATAACGAGGAAGGACTAACGCTATTCCGTGAAGGTAAGGAAAGAACTCGATGTCAATCAAAACTATCAATACTCAACTCTGTTTCTGTCTCTGTTAAGAGCAATCGAAAAAACTATTCATCAAGATTGATTGTGAACAAAAAAGCTATGCAAAAGGAAGAAAAAGCTTAGCTTCAAAAAACAAAGTTCTCCCAAAACAAAGCGTTGTTGCAGTTGCTACAGCGCCAGCGGCAGAAACGTAGCTGTCACCATTTTTGGAGTTGTAACAATACAAGCTTATGAATACGTTACGTTTTTTTTTTGTCGCGTCAATGTGGGCCTTAACAGCTGATATTGAAGCTGCCGCAACTGCAAAAGCTCTTTGGTTTAAGTGGTCCTTAAGAATCGAGTGATTATAATTGATTTCTCGGACGTGTAGAATAAATGGACATATACATATACGGACATATGGTACCCGTGGCGTGATGGTTAGCATGTCCACCTGCTAACCCAGGGGTTCGAGGTTCGAATCCCAGCAGAGGCAAAATTTTTTTTCCACGGGTATCGCCTTTTGCGAGGAATTGGCAAGTCCTCCGTTAGTAAATTCATTACCATGAAAAGCGCTTTCTCAATTAGCCGTTCGGAACCGGCAGAAAATTGTAGGTCCCCTCCATTCCCTCACAAGGCATGGTTGCGCTAGGCTCAGGGGCTCCTCGCTCTGTTGCGCCACCCTGTTTATTTTATTTTATTTATTTTCTTATACTACCGCTGTAGTTCAACGAATCTTAGAAGGAGTCCTGAATCAACTTAAAGTACAAAACTAAAAAATTTTCCCCAGGGCGAACGACTTCTTTAAGCGTCATGCCTACTCAAGAAGACTGTAGTTAGTTGTTCTAAAAGAAAGAAGGTAAGTAAGTAAGCAAGCAAGCAGTCAGGAAAGTAAGTGTAGTGGGATGTTAGGCAAATAAAGGTTCCGCCATCTAACGTTTTTTTTTCAACTTGTCCTTATTTCGTGAATGGTAACACTTAGCTCATGTCTGATTTGATAGATAAATAGTTATATCCTTCCGCTGAACGAATATGGTTATGTATACGCTTGAACAACGCTGGGAAATATTGCGACATTACTTTGAAAATCCGATGCCAATTTTGCCAAAAAATCATCTTTTCAGATGAAGCTCAATTTGATCTTGGCGGGTATGTCAATAAGCAAAACTGTCGCATTTGGGCACAGAAAACCAGCCACATACATTGAAAAACCGATACACCCAAAACGATTCAATGTTTGGTGCGAATTTCGGTCCAGAGGCATTCTTCGAAAATGACCAAGGAGTGGCCGTTACAGTCAATTACGATCATTATCGGGCCATGTTGAACGAATTTTTGTTCACAAAAATTGAAAAGTAGGATATTGGGAATAACATTTGGTTTCAACAGGACGGGGCTACGTGCCACACAGCCGAAGTTACACTCGATGTTTTGCGCCCTTTTTTTGAAAAATAAAGTTATTTGGCGGACCTTTTAGTTAACCTTACCTATACCTGCTTAGTAGCAAATAAGGACGTAAGTAAGTAGTTGAGTAAGTAAGTGAGTGAGCGAGTAAGTGAGTAAATATTTTCTAAAAACCGCCAATGACAGGTGGTTATCTTTAGAAACATGCCGAGTCTCTAGAAACCTTTGGCCAGACATTTCCAAGAAAAAAATAGAATTTTTACTCCAGCTAAGCAGATCTCGGCTCTCTCTGTTGATTTGCATTCTCACGGGACACAACTCGTTGGGTACCCACATGATGAGAATGGGCATTAGCACATCCGACTTATGAAGAGGATGCCAAGATGAGGAGGCAGAGGAGGGATCATTCCACTTCCTCTGTGAGTGTCCTAGCTTGGCCCACACTCGGAAAAAAACCCTCGGAGAATACTTCTTCGACGAACTTGGGGACATCTCTAATCTCCCACTGAGCAACGTCCTGAAATTTACTCAGGGCTCCAAATGGTTCAGTGGAAGTTCCCTACCACAATAACCATCTACCTCTCCAATTCCCCATTTCCTCATCCTCTGATTTCCCGGGGAGCACAATGGATCCTTGAGATCCGAGTGAGGTGTTGCCACTTGTGGCTGCACCCCCCATTCAACTTAACCTAACCTAAGTGAGTAAATAGTTCATCGCAAAGGTAAAAAATAATCTGAACAGGTTTTAAAATGCAATAAAGAAGAAATCATGATGCACAAAATCAAAGGTGTAAGCTGTAAGGCAAGTTATTAGCTCAATATTTGAAGAGCGACAAAGAATGACTTAAGCCTGTTGAGTGATTTATGAGCTAACACGTTTCAAAAAATAAAAAAAATAAAAAATTTAAGCATGCCTGCTTGTTACGTGAAAGTTCGAGGTTCGAGTCCCAAAAATATCAGAGATGATGTATCTCTCACGAGGAGTTGGACAGTTCTCGAAAAGTAATTACATACCTGCTACCATATGGCAAAAGCTTTGTAACTTAGAAGGAAACAGAAACCGGTGCACTTCGGAACTAACACGGGAACTAGAAATTGGCCACCATCTTTTGATCAAAGTTGCGTATAAGAGTATGTATCACTTCATATCAGTTGTATATGAGAGAGCCATGTTTAGTTTCGAGGTTTCGAAATGTCTTCAAAACTTGTTTGATTTGGTAGAAAGATTTTGAAGACCGAGAGTTTTGACTCTGGACAAAATTTATAGTTACATTTTAAGTTCAAAGACCAATAAAGTCACCGGGATTTACGGTTGATAAAAAGGAGTGTTTACATATTTGAAATATTACAACGCAAATACAAGATCCAGTCGAAGAACATAAAACTGTATTTAAAACCAAATTAAAAAAATTAAAATTAATCGACTCACCACTTTTATGCAGCTTTGAATTCGATGAGAATGCAGTGCTGATAGAACAAAGAAGAGGGAGCAATCCTGTCGATTAAAAGCTAGGAACTGAATGGAGCTCATGATAGATAACAATGTGGCAATTTAACTTAAAAAAAATTGTAAAGCAAAACACATCTTCCTTAACACCGCACATGGAAGCTTTTATTATGAAAAACTAACCCGTAGCCACGATTGCACACGCAATTATTAATTAACAAATTGAAAAACAATGTTAGATATAAAAAAAACTTCACTTTTTTGCAAATGCAACGCTTGATTTACAACTATGCTTGATTTATACTAGGTACCATACACATTTTTTTTAAGAAGAATTTAATCTTGAACTAAACAAATTTTCGGGCACTGAAGCATTGAGGAAACTAGACTAAAAAACGACCACAACAAAATGTAGAGGGCATTTTATTCACTCTGAAACGATTTAATAGGCACTAGATGTTACAAATTAAATTCTTTACCCGTCACTACTAATTCGGTTAAACCGATTTTTTTTGAGAAACAAACAAACTGTTTGCGACGCGACGGAGTTACTATGCGCGAAAATGAAAATTGAAGAAGTACCACTTATTCTTTTTATTGACTTCATCTGAATACAAAGGAATTTAATAACACTTTCCAGAAAATATTGAAACACACAGAAACACGACCGATCTATTCTAATTCTGTTCAGAAATGTTTGGAAGTTAAAAGAAAAATGGCAGCGTTCTTATATGCAGCTCGTTAGGCCCTCTTTTAGTGTTTTGCATATGCAATGCATGTTCCGCCTAAATGTATGCATCACCTCGGGCAGAGAAGTTTACACATACTCACTACAGATACATATACCAAGCAAGTGGCTTTTGGTTTGATATTTTATTTTCAACTGGTTATCGATTTCGGAGTGACTCAAAAATAGGCTTCCAGAACTCGAAATAAATATAATACACAATCAAGATATATGGCAAGTCATAGGCCTACTCATACAATCTACCAAATTCCTATTCGCGTTTTCATTGATGTGCATTTGCCAGATTCATAAGCATTGGGTTAATACTTACTTATTTTCAAGATGGCGTTAAAGAAAGAACAATTGAGTTTAGTATTTAAGCAGTATTTTTGTAGTTTTTTTTTGGTCGAAAGAAATAATGGACGTAGAACACACATTTTTGAAATTATGAACACAATGAACTGCAACCGCAGCGGCTCTGTCTTGCGTTGTTGTTGTATTACTCCTATTCACTTATATTTAATGCTTTGACATTTCTTGAGGCTGCGGTTTTGGGCTCTGCAGCCGTTGTGTTCACGCAGTCACCCGGTTGAAAAGTGACTACTAGCCATACCATAACCCAAATACATTTGATTTTGATTTTGTCGTGCCGTGTTAGGATTTGAGCTCTGCGTTTGCGACATGTGGAGTCTAATCGCGCAATCCGTTTGTGATCTATAGCCTGCTCAAACCAAAGCTATATGAAGCTGAATAATTGGATCGGTGATCGAGTAAGTGAGTACCATTTTTCTTTCCAAATTCACTTTCTATTGTACACATTATCAGTCTGGTCTCCATTTATTGATTTCAATTTGTTAAAATGCTGATGATAGGATGTCGAATTGATTACGTCAGAAGTAACGCCAAACTCTAATAATTCAGTCACTTATTACTCGATCACGTGAACGGGGATCCGTTCCCTGGCCTCGAGCAGCCTACTGTCAATTTTTTTTTCTCATCAAACTTTCACAAGGAATTTTCAAAGACAAACTGCTATGTTAATTCTGCTTCATCTTCAATCAAACAATTACCCCGTTTCAACCAACAGATCGGGTGATCGAGTCGAATTTCGATGCAGGTATCTTTTAATCTAACCAAATCGGCTAATCGCATTCAAAAAACTGAAGTTTGTATACTGTGTAGTATACAGCAGTAGTGTAAAAGTAGTCTGTGAGCTTTGCGTTTTAAAATACACACAAACCTCAAACTGGTTATCCACACACACTTCCGATTCAATCGAGTTGGCTATTGTGTGCCTCGATGACAAACTTGTCCACGACGGACGTGTGAAAAATGGAAACGCAACGGTAGTACCTATCTTCTTTGGATGTTTTTTGCTGGGAGTGTGTACTTAGCCTTAATTCCAATATTTAACATTTGCAAAATAAACAACAAGAGGCGCATACGCGAACGCAGCCTTTTATCAAACAAATCAAAGATCTGTAAAGTAGTTGTTTATTTTAGTGAGCTTAGTTTGAAAATATTTACTACAGCTTTTTATTTTAAGTTTTGTGATTATAAAAGTCATTTATTGTTATTGTGGAAGAGGTGAATAAAAAAATGTTAACTAAGTGTGAGGATCTAAGTTCCATTGCCGTCGCCGAATGTTTTCATTAGTTCTTTAGCTTTCCTTTCAACTCGTGGAATGTTTCCCTTAATAAATTCGCGTCGTGAGGAGATGAATTTAATTGTAAATTGTGCGTAGTGTCGTATGTAAGTACCTAGTCTTTTATTGAAATCTCGGATTGTTTCTTGCGTGGTCTTGAACCTTGTTTGGCTCCGTGGCCAGCAAAGAAAATTTGTATGGAAGCAATAAATTGTAGTCTGCACTGCAGTTCATGGTCTTTTTTCCCGGGTGCGGTTACATGTTTATGCTTACAAGTGTCTTTCATTAAAAATAAAGTGAAAATGTATAGAAGCGTCACCTTATTTATCATTTTCTTTAGTTTTATTAAAAGAGGTGTTACTTGCTCAAAACGTCCTAGGCGCTTATGCCCAGAATTTTATAAAGCAAAAAAAAGAAAGAAAGAGTAGTGGTTCTTTTTAAAAATTGTGTTGTTAGTGTTTCCCTCGTTTGTGATGGTATGCGTCGCGTTTCGGTATATCCTCAGCTTCAAATTCGTGTCCACAGAAACTTAATTTCACGAGGGAATAAGTGTTTTCAAACTTCTCTAAAAATAAAGATCCAACAAAGTCAAAAATCATATTCGAGTTTTTCAACTGCAAACCCACATACATTATGTATAATTTATATGTAATAATCAGTTGGTAAGTTGCATTGAGTTTTTTGATTTGAAATTTCTTCCTTGTAGGTAATTGTAATTAACTTTTTGGTTCGATTAAGAGAAATGGTACATTCTATGAAATGTTGGGCTTCGAGCTCAAAGGCACTAGTTTAATTGTTAAGTACAAAATGAAGGGCGATATTAATCTTCTTACCATTTAACTAAATAACCTGCAATTTATTACGCTGGGTGAAACATGTATCGCCTTTCGCGAGGAATAAGTGAGCCCTCTCATAGAAGTCATGCCATGAAAAAACTGTAAAAAATTGTTGGTCCCCTCCATTCCTCTCAAGATGTTGTCGTGAGAAATGTGCTAGGATCCGAGGCTCCTTGCTTTGTATTTATTTATTTATTTAGATCCATATTGTTTATCGAATTGTAATAACACTGCTGGAACTTGCTTTATTCAAGTTCAATTTCTTAAAACAGCAAGAGCCTTTTAGAATTTTCATATGTCGTTTTGATATTATGAGCTTAAGAAGTTTAGGTTTTAAGAGCAAGCCAGAATAAACGACTGGTAGCTTAGCGACTGAAAAAATGGCCACGACTAGGTCGCATGAACTTGCGATTGTATATTTGTTCAGGTTTCAAGCGAAAATCTAAGAACGCCATTCTTTTGCAGTAGCTAATACATACGAGGGCAGTCCGATAAGTACTTAGCCTACAAAAGAAAAACCAAAAAAAAAGTGTTGATTTATTTTTCAATATAATCTTCTTTTAGTTTGATACACTTAACCCAGCGATGGTCCAACTTCTTAAACCCATCTGAAAAATACGTTTTCTCGAGTTCTGCAAAGTAGGCCTCCGCAAAGTAGGCCTCCGTGGGCCCAAATGCAGTTTCGCGTCTCAAAAATCTGTAACTTCTTTGTCTATTGCAGTAATTAAGTGAAATTTGGAATATATTATCTTTAATATATAGAGAATCATAAAATTTAAAATTTTTTAAGATCTATTTAGTGTTTTGGTATTTAAAGTTTATTAAAAGTTCAAAAATTACAATATTGAATCAAAATGTGGATTTTCAGTATAAATTTTGCTTTTATTTATTACTTATGCTTAGGATACACATGTTGAGAAAATATAATATCATTAAATTATATGTTCATTAAAAATACATCCCAATATGAGACAACTATAGCAATATATAATATACAAAAATGTAAACAAAAATTGGTTCTTTAGTAGCTGAATGGCTACCTCAGAAAGCTCTGAGCTTCAGCTGTATTTTGTTTTCATATACTTTATATAAGAGGATCTGATGTCAAAAACAACCGATGAAAGACATCCACATTTGTTGCTGTTCTTGAACATTTTCTTGAATGCGTCATCCTTATTTTTTTGTAATCTTTGTTACGTGCTTCTTGTACATCTTCAGAAAGCTGACCGATTGGTAGGACCCCAAAATTTTGAACTATAGCTTCACCGTGAATTAGTATTTTAAGGACTGAAGATGTATTACCATTTATATTTTTCAACGTAAATGCGAGCTGTATAAAATGCATATTTATCAAATTTTTGAGCATCAATGTGCATTGGGGTGTGTCATTTTTTTTTTCTACGATAAAACAGGCTTAATACTTTCAGGAAGGTATAAAACGAAGCCTCTGAAAATTTGAGCTCCTAATATTAACATTTAGAGGTGCCTCTTTTTAAATTTTAATTTTCCATACAAATAACATGAAAAAAAGTGCAAATTTTTTCTTATTTTTATAGACTGACATTTGAGCATTGTAGAAACAAATTGACAAATTATTTAAGTAGAAAATTGAACGCTCTACAAAAAAGCTCAAAATAATTTTTTTCATAGAGTGAGCCGTTTTGAAGATATTCAGAGTTTTATTTCTAAAACTTCAAGGGGTCGTGTTGTCATTATTCGAAAAAGGGGCAAATTTGGGCAAAACTTTTTTTTTGTACCTTTTTACTAATGTATTAAGGAATAAAATGCACTATGCAAGAACACAGCGCAAGGTAGCGCAACCATTTAAAACCTTTATCAAAGATTAATATATAAAAAAAAAAATTACATGTTAATTAAAATTGATTAATATATAGAAAAAATATATTTTTTGAAATTCAGTTCACTAATATTTAAAGCTTTAATTACAAGCTTTCCAACGATATATAACTCTTGTGTAATCATTTAATAAAATGCCAAAGAAAAGCCTATTAAAAACGTTCTTTATTTCGTAATTCCAATGGGGCTATATGAAGCGACCGCTTTAGATAGCCATATCCTAAAAGTATGCAGCGTAATCCATTTAATTTTTTCTGAACTGCAAAATTTGACCTTTCTTTGGCTAATTTGCATAAAAGTCTTAGCTCCCACATTACTTTCGAAAAAATCATTTTTGAGACGATAAATGCCATTTGGGCCCACTGTGCTCCGTGGCGGTGATGACCTCAAATTTCGACACAAATTTCTGCATGGCAAGTGATTTTTTCAAGTTTGGAAATAAAAAGAAGTCGCACGGGGCCAAATGTGGAGAATACGGTGGATGGGGCAATAGTTCAAAGCCCAACTAGACCAATTTAGCCCCGGCTCTGAAGTGGTCACACATTTGCGTTTGTTGTCTGGAGTGAGCAAACGCGGCATCCATCGCGCCGACAGCTTTCTCATGCCCAAAATTTCATGCAGGATATGACCCATGCAGTCTTTCAGGATGCCTACTATCTCAGCTATCTCGCGCACCTTCAATCGGCGGTCTGCCAATACGAGATCGTGGATTTTTGTCACATTGTCCTTGTCGTTGCTCATCAAAAACCGACGTGCGACCACGTTGAAACTCGTTGAACCAATTTTTGACGGTCGCCATCGAAGGAGAAGAGTCACTGTACACAGCATCCAACCGCTCTTTGATTTCGCTGCGTGATTTCCCTTCCAAAAACAAGAATCGAATCACTGACCGATATTGCTTTTTTTCCATTTTTCTAAAATCCGGTGACACGTTTGCTTCCACACGCGGTCAAAACAAAACTACGAGTCCAATTTGGCTGAAATTTCGACAGTAGTCTTCTAAAAAAATGTACTACACTACACTACTACTACACACTATACACTACTAAAAAAATGTACTACTACAGTAAGTTTCTCTTGCGATAGTTGCGCTATTGGGCGGAGAGGCTAAGTACTTATCGGACTGCCCTCGTATAAGCACTGAAAATTTAACCAAAATCGTTGGAGGTTGGACTAGTTTAAAGAAAAAGGTTTATTATTTTTCACTTTTTTTTTAAATGATTTTTTTAAAAGTCAAGCATGCAAAATTTAAGATCTTGCCAGAAGTTGTTTTTACAAAAAAAATTAAGAAAACTAAAAATATGAATTGGAAGTTATTTCAAAAATAAAAAATTTATAAAAATGCCAAAAATTAAAATTTTCCAAATGTTAATATGCAATCTTTCTTAAACAACCTAGGACCTCTAAAATACAAAATTTCGTCAACATCGTGACAAAGTGGATTTTATCCAATCGTTGGTGTTTGAATTGTTCGACAAACATGGTCCTCTTAAAACTGTTTCTGTACGGAGCAAAAGCTGTCCTTGGCTTACATCTGACGTACATAGATCGATTAAAAATCGTACGCCAGATGGAAGCTCAATGCCTCAAACTCTAACTGGGAACTATTCTGCCGTTCTCGAAATGAAGCTACGTTTATTACTCGCAGAGCTAAGAAATGCTATTTTATGTCGAAATTGGATGCAAACTAGTCTTCTCGTAAGCTGTGGAATAATTTGCGCTCTATTGGAATCGGTGAGAAGGAGACTCCTCTCAATTTCCTTGATCTCAATGAACTAATCAACACCTTTGTTTTGAGTGATGTCTAAGAACTTAACTTTGTCCCCTCCAACGAAATGTTGTTTGAACCTTCAACGGTATTTGAGTTTGAAGTGGTATCAGAATATGATATTCTCGAAAGCATTCGTTCTATCAAATCTGACGCTTGCGAAGAGGATGATATTCCAATCTTTGCTTTGACACACTTGGTTAATTTTTGTATCGCTTCTTATTCGTCGTTTCCTGAGAGCTGGAAAAAAGCTAAGGTCATCCCTGTTGCTAAAAACCGAATGCTTGCTCTAGCTTAGACATTCAACCCATTAGTATTTTTCCGTGTTTGTCAAAGGTTTTCGAGAAAATTCTAGCGTCGCAGATTTCTAGTTACCTTAAAAGGTTGAATTTACTGTCTCCAGTGCAATCTGGTTTCCGTGAACAGCATAGCTGTGAAACTGCTATGATAAAGGTCCTTGACGATATTATCAGACAGACAGAATTGCAGGACCCACTTTTTTCTTCTCTGTACGATTACAGAACTTGCCTTATAGTACCTTGGGTCTCAGCTTGTTTCTCCAGCTCAAATGGAGGTGATTTTTTGAAGGCGTGTAAAAAAACAACTAAAGCTTCAAGTATTCTGTAATCTTAGGAAATTTCGAGTTGAAATATTGAAATGAATTGAAATAGTAAGGCAATCAACAGTTGAAGTTTTTCGTCCCACATCACAGCTGTCAAAATCAAAATGGTGCGATGAGGAGTGCCGGAAATGTAGGAAGAAATCATTTACATACTTAAAACTATTTAGACAGTGTAATAACCAAACTTTCAAGAGACTCTATCTCGAGCAAAACAAAATATATAAAGATTTGTGCAGTTCAAAAAAGCTGTTGTACCTAAAAAAAGCGGCTAAGAAGCTTTTAGAATCAAAGGATCCCAGGTCATTCTGGTACAATGTTCGGATTTTGGGAGGGCGAAGCAGATCATCGGCTCTAAATATTAATGTAGATCATCTTGCTACCTATTTCGAAGGTCTGTTGCTGCCAGATCCTGATCAGAGTTATATTAGTTTTGCTTTGCAATACATTTCAGTACCTGAGCTCGACTCTCCATTTACAATGAATGAGCTATTAACATCACTCAATAAAATGAAAAATAATAAGGCCGCTGGGTCAGATGGCATCCCAATTGAATTTTTTAAGAACGCAACTCCTGAGTTTCTTGAAATTGTTTTGGGATTGCTAAACAAAATGTTTATAGAGGAGTCATTCCCAAGTTGTTTCCATGTGGCGAGTATATCTCCTATTTTTAAAAAAGGTGACCCAAGTATTCCTGGAAATTATAGGGGCATTTCTATCTTAAGCTCACTAAGGAAACTTTTTGCCCATATATTGTACCTCAGGCTTGTGAGTTGGGTTGAGAGCAATGACATTATTAGTTGCTTTCAGGCTGGTTTTCGAACTGGTTTGTCAACAATTGATCAAATTTTTGCTCTTACAAGTATTGCTAGGAGATTTATCGACAAAAAAAAGCCTTTATTTTCCTTTTTTGTAGACTTCAAAGCTGCTTTTGATACCATCAATAGAAGATCACTTTTATTTAAGTTAGCTTCAGTTGGTTTATCGACTAAATTCATCCGTGTTTATGAACAGCTTTTATCAAATATGTCAGCAGTGGTATGCAATGGTAAAAACAAGTCAAAATCATTTAGATCTGAATCAGGTGTCCCACAAGGTTGCGTCTTGAGCCCGTTGATGTTCGCTCTGTATATCAATGATATTGAAAATCATTTACCGGGAGGTGTCTGTTTTGGCGATTTATTCGTAAAGCTTTTACTTTATGCTGATGACTTAGTGATCTTTTCTGATAACCCAGTGACGTTGCAACTACAGATAAACAAACTGAAGCATTATTGTGATTCGTGGGATCTTAAAATCAATACTGCTAAGTCAAAAATAATGATTTTTAAACCTCAAAATCGATCTGATAATAATACACGAAACTGGAAGTTAGACGGTGTCAATATTGAAGTTGTTAGTGAGTTTAAATATCTAGGTTTTATTATCTCGCAAAATTTAAGTATTAAAGCCCATATTAAAGAGAAACTTACGATTGCAAAATCAGCGATTAATACAATATGGTCAAATTTTTTCTCAAAAAACTTTGTAGACCCTACTTCAAAGTTCCAGGTTTTCAACTCTACAATCAACAGCTGCTTTTGTTATGGGAATGAAGTTTATGGTTACCAATTGCTGGAAGAAATGGAATATATTCAAAGATACTTCTTCAAACGCATTTTCCGGTTACCGTTCAACACTCCCAACTACGCCATCTACGTTGAGTCCGGTCTACCACAAATATATGTAAGAAACTTGAAGGCTAACGCAGACTATCTTACTAAAATTATGCATAGACCTAATAGCAACTTACATAAAAAAATATTACTTATATCACTTCGTTGCGGATATTCCCCTTTCAGAAATTGGCATGCACTTGCATTGGCACATAACCTACCGCTGAATTTAAACGTCAACAACAGAGAAGATTGGAAAAATAATTTCTACGACTGTATTTCTATGATTGATGAAGAAATGTACAGAAGCCATCTTGATAGAGCTAGGGAATCAGCCTCTAGATCCACATACCGTTGCCTAAATCTGAATTTGGGGAGTAGTAATTACTTTAATGAGGATATCTCAGTCTCAGATATGAGTTTGATATTTAGGGTGCGAACCGAAACTCTTCAGCTCAATTATAGACCACATAGGACAGACATTAACCCAGTCTGTTCCCTCTGTAACCTCAACCAGAATGAGGATGTATACCATTTCCTAGCAATTTGTCCTATCCTACAGGAAATACGTAGACTCCATCTGAACAAAAGTTTCTTGTCCCCCGAAGAATGTTTTCGCCTTCTTAACGGTGAGAGTGGTTGGAAAGTGCTGGTACGTTATGTTTCTCACGCAAAATACTACAGAAACTCATATTTGAACATGTTTTGAATCAAATACATTATTCAAAGTCCAATAAATTAATTTTGTTTTAGCTAAACTGAAAGCCCTATATTCCAGAACTAAATGAGATAATAATCTTTAAAAAAAATATATAAGTTGTGATTTCGCAGTTCTTCTACCTCCATATCTCTTTTATACCTACTTATTTTCTTTTCGATGCACATAAACTTATGTATAGCTGTAATTTAAACATAACTTTGATTTTGTAAAATAATGCACGAAAACCTATGTTATTTATTTATATAATAATATTTGTTACTTATTTATTTTTTTTATAAATTTAAGATATATTAACGATTTGTTGAATCTTTCTTAAAATCTAAAATTCAGATTAAATCCGGCAGACGGCTTTCACGCCATGCTTGTACTTCTTTATTCAAATTTATAATGTAACTTTCTTAATTTGTAAATAAAGAATTATCTATCTATCTATCTATCTATCTATTGAAATCCAAGAGAGATATGAACCATCTCTCTTGAACTCTTTGAAATTAGAAGACGTCAATATGCCGCTTTTTTTGAAATTTTTCTGGTACCTGTAACAGGAAAATAAAAAAATGGCGTTAAAGTAGACCCTTTTTCCCATACAGCCATCTACAATAATTATAGTGAAAAATTATATAATCAATAATTATAATTAAAGTTGGAGTTGGCAACTCTGTCCGAACTAACAAAGTCTGTGAAATTAAGAGCTCCTGCGAAAAAAATTTTGTTTTTATATTAAAACCCGTTTGTTTTATAAGTAAAAAATAGTGAAAAATTAAAAATTGACAAAATGGCAGCAATTAAAAAAAAAAAAGTCCAAATTTCGCAAAAAAAAATCGTCTTTCGATGGCTGCCAAAATTACAATTTTCATCCGAACCTAAAAGTTGTAAATGGCTGTATGTACAAACATATGGAGAGTGTACAGTTAAAATTTTAAGACGATTGGTTAATATTTGTGTGTGTTACAGCCGCGGCAAATTTGAAAAATGCAGTTTTGAGAAAAACGCATTTAAAGTTTTCAGAGCAGGAGTTCGAGTGCCCGAGATGCTTCCCTTCTATATTCTGCCATTTCAAAAATGTCCAAGATATCATTCCAATATTTTAGGACATAATTTTTTAGATGTTTACTTATCGAAAAATAAGAAAAAATATCGATTTTTTGAAAATGAGAAACTAGCCGAGCCCCTTAATCGCATGTAAAAGTATAATATGTTAAAATGAGAAATTCAAGACTGTTTATCAAACTATTCTTTGTTGCTTGCGTACTATGTGAACGGTGTTAACTTAAAAAAACATGCTTGAGTGTGAAAAGACGCACTGAGCCCAACTTCAGGCAAACAGTAAAGTAATAGAGAGAGATTCATATTTAAGTCGCACTGCCCGTATGTGGAATGCTTTACCTGACTCTGTTTTTTCCCTGCATTACTACATCGGTGTCTCCTATTAAATCCCCCCTATTTTCCTTGAAATAAACAGACTGTTAAATAACAAATTGAAGTTCGTTAGCAATATTTTGTTCAAGGCAAAGAGTTTTGCTCGAATTGTTGAAGCAATTGTTCCACGAGTCGACTGCAATTCAAAACCGACAAATTTCAATAAATCGACCAATGTGAACTTTGTACAAGTAATACGACATCAAAACTTGTTCAGTCAAATATAAACTGAGATCAACTCATTACGTTAAACATTATATTTAATATATCATTTTATTTATATTATTAATACAGTTTCATACTTATCAAATAAATATTACATATTTTTTGTTTTATTTATATCTACGATACTTCTTTACTTTCTTATATATTTTTTAAATAGATTTCGTATACCGAACACTTTTCAATAATTTTTTTTTGTTTTTGATACTCAATAGCTTATATAATAATTTTTATTGTTTTCAATTTCATTAAATTTATCTTAAAAATTTCACATCTGTACATTTGCACAAATATTGCATATATACGCCTTACGTATACAAGTGTGTTCAATTAACAAAACAAAAACAAAAAAAAAGGAGTGTAATGCGAAACGAAGTTATGAAGTCAACAAAATTTATTTTAAATTAATTTAAGAGACATTCTTTTTCATTTTATTTTTCTCTTGCTTCTGCGGATAGTAATTATCTTAGATACATTCTACATGGTTTTTGTATACATGATAGGAAATATGATATTTTGTATGAAAATTTCAAAATATTCACTTTAAAGTATATATAGCCTATTTTATGTATATATATATATTTATTTTGTTTATCGTTACTTGCAAATAGCGGACTACTGTGGAGCTCCCATCGGTGACGAGAACTCTCATGTGAAGCAAAACAAATTTGTTAGTTTGTTTCTCAAACATCGTATACATTATTTTAAGTCTTTTTCCGTTTCGTTTATTTTATAAATATAATATTTTTGTTTTCATTACCATTTATAATCAGTTAGACTAAACCAAAAGTTGTGTAGGGGCTTTGTTCTATAACAAACTAATGATTGAAATCAAATTTTTAACTTGACGAAATCAAATGTACTATCTTTTTTTTTAATTAATTCAATTAACTATTTTCTGTTTTTAACTATGATTCTACACTTGGCTGTCCCCCTACGGTTATTTGAATTTACATAGCTCAATGTTGCACAAACCTTCATAATGGTTGGTGTCTAATGTCCTTCAGTTTTAAATAAAGTCGTGATTTCCACAGTTGTTGTTGATGCCATAATCCGAAAAGCTTTCAAAGCTTTTCAACAAATTTCAGTACACCGAATTATGGTGCTCGTATTGGTTGTGGGTGGCGTGGTGTAAATATGAAGGTATGGAAGATGCGTTTAGTTCCGAAGCACGTCGACGGAGCGCTGCTATGCTGTGTCCTCGCCAGACGTCTTCATCGCCCTCTGTTGGCGACTGGAGGCTTTGACAGTTCGATACAATGTGGTGGTGGTTGTTGGTGTCCTGATTGTGGGACTGCTGCGATGGGGGCTGCTGTTGTTGCTGTTGCTGTTGTTGTTGATGAGATTGTTGCTGCTGATGCTGTTGGGCAGCTTGTTGTTGCTGTTGTTGTTGCTGGTTCTAAGACGAATAAGATTTTAGTTTTATTTTATTTCAAATAGATACAGTTTGGAACTCACTGTTACTTAATTTAATTGACTGACTTACCATTTGATCGCCATTGACTTCATTTTGACTAGCGCTCTGTTGATTGGAGAGGGGTGGAGTGACCGATGAGCAAGAGTTGATATTCGGCGGTGTGCTCGTTGTAGGCGAATTACCAGTACAGCCAACACCGCCAACTGAATGTTGATACATCATAGAGTCACCTTTAAAAATAAATTTGAATTTCAGCAAACGAACATAATGTGGTTGTTGGTTTAGTCTATACATAGATGTTTTTCATGATGTCTACTTGCTACGTAACAGTAAAGACAGTTTGAGTCCGAAGGATATGTAAGTGCGGAAGGATTCAATCAAACGAGTTTCATTTTTAAAATCAAATGTTAGTAAACTATTTAATTTGTTAATAGAATTTTTGTAAAACTCTTGAGCTTTGAATTTGTTTTTAAATCAAAACACTTTGCTTAAACAAAAACTTTTTTATTATTTTTTCTTTACATTAAACAAGCACTTATTCATAACAATTCTAAAGTGAGTTGTGTATTTAGTTGCAGGTTCCACCAAATGTGAACTTTTTGCAAAAAAAATTCAAAAATTAAAACACAACTCCATAGAAACTCATGCCCCGGATATACAAGCTGATTTAAATACATACATAATTAATCAATTTTAGTTTGGTTTTCACCTTGGGAAGAAAACGAGAATTAGAAGGCCGAGACGAAGCTTTTTGTGCATTTGGAATGAAGTAGTTCACCACAAGTTAGAAAAGTATACAAATAGGTTGTGGTCTCCACTGTCAGATTGTACAAATGGTTTTATTTAGGGATTGTATTTAAAAACTAAGTAATTTCAAAAGGCGATTTAACAATCTTATGAACCAGGGAACACCGGGGGCGCATCAATACAGGGTGTCGCGTAATTCATATTACATATTTTGGGATGTGATTCTTGGCCATGTTCTAAGAAAAAAATTGTTTTACAGTAAAGTCCGTTTCTCAACTCTGACATCACTTTTTTGACAATTTGAAAAAAGGCTAACTTTGGTGTACCCTGACCTGTGTTAAACTCGATTTCTCTGTCAATACTGATGGTAGAGACCTTATTATAGACTTAATTTTTTGTAGAAGTAATAATCTTTAAAACTGTATATAAATTGGGCTCTTATAGGCGTAATGTTGCCGGATTTTCAATTTTGTTCCCCCAGAAAAGTTTTGACTTTGAGGTAATTTTTTTTTTAGAAAATGCCTGTTAAACATAGAGTTTCCTTATTTTTTACAGATGAACAAAACAATAATAAAAAAAAACTCATTAATAATTGCACTCTAAATCCCATACATTTTATGAAACTTGAAAAAATACAAAATGGGTAAAATTAAAAAAAAAAGATTTTTAGCTTTGAGGTTTGTTTGAATAAAGCAATAATATTGGCACTTCTAGTAGTTTTTTATGTATTTTATACAAATACAATTATAACAAGTGCTCATAGTGCCCTCCTTCGTTTTGAATGCACGCCAGAGCCCATTTTTCGATTTCATTGTGGATGTTTGCTTTAAGTTTGGGGTATGAATGTACAATGGGTTGTAAGGACGGCCACTTGTAAAGTAAAACACAAGACAATGTACATTTAAGACGTATATTAGAGTTCTTATCTTGATAAAAGCTTGACAACGAATGGTCTGATTTTTAGTCTTAAGGTTACTTGTTACTTTAGAAAGCACAAGATTTGGTCATCTGATACTTTTACTGTAGAATTATAGCTGTTTCTTATATACATTCTAATTGCGTGATCTGACTAGCGGCCTTATTATACATTTAAATATACAGTCAAACTTCTTTATAACGAACTTCTTTATAACGTAATTCTGTCTTTAGCGAATTTCACTTCGTTCCCCTTCCCCTTGAAAAATATCCCATGCAAATTAGGGGTGAGATTCTGTAACTAAAAAGCGAACAAACGTTTTCGTGTGTGCGAACGATTTCCTTCATGTTACATGTAGGAAATCGTTCGCACACACGAAAACGTTTGTTCGCTTTTTAGTTACAGAATCTCACCCTAGGTTCTTTGTAACTAAGTTCCCTTTAACGAAATTTTCTTTATAAGGAACTAATTTTTTTGACCCAAAAGCAAATTTGTTTCTTTATAACGAAATGTAAAATTTTCAAATTTGAAAACAAAGCTTGCTAAGATTTTTATTCCTAAATTTAATAGGGAACTCCCCGTTTTGGCAAGAATTTTCTAAAAGTTAATGTATGTAATGTATGTATGTATGGATTCAATAAAAAGGGTACAATTCGTATAATTGTTTTAAAAGAGCTGACTTTGGTACTTTTGATAATTGGTCTGATGAAGACTCTGTTCCATTGTCAACGATAAGATAATTAATAATCGAGAAGCTGACAACGGCCTTGTCAACCGAAAAGAGTCGGTTCCCACTAGAACACCGTAATTAAGTCGGAATGAGCGCTGTTAGTGACAAGATGGGGGACCGTCCGTAACTACTGCGTGCTGTTGTCATGTGTTATTTGTTCTATGTAGTATTTGTGTAGTTAGTCTTGTGATGTATCAGCCAAATGGTCTTTGTCGCCCGGCTGCAACCTCCCTGTGGAGTAGGTTTAATGTAAATGTAAATGTAAATAATCGAGAAGCAACTTTAACAAGAGTTTTGATTAGATTTCTAAGATCTAATCTAATCTAATCTAATCTTAACAGAGTTTTACCAAGTGATGATTATGATGTTACATTTGACGATTATGCTGCACTGGATGCAAATGTTGCTACCATGGAACTTCCTTCAGACGAAACAATGTTATTTCATCTGATGAATCGGATTCATCAGATGACAATGCTGAAATCGAATTTATTCGAAAAAAGCCCAGCGATAGTGATATGAGAACTGCATTCGATAATTTTCGAAATTTTATTGAAACAAGAGATGAAACCTCAGATGATACACATTTTCATCTTTCTAAATTGGAAGATTTTTATAATAAAACAAAAACCAATACTGTTCATATTCATTTAAAAATTGATATGTTTTTAAATAAAAAATAAAAATTTATAAATTTCCTTAAAATTAGTTCTTTTTTGTACCATTGCTTTTTAAATATAAAAGAATACTTGCAGTGTTAAAAAAATAAATTTTCTATATAACGAATTTTTTATACAACTTCTTTATAACGAAGCAATTTTTTGTTCCCTTGAAGGTTCGTTTTAAAGAAGTTTGACTGTATGTATATATCTATTATAAATATGTGTGATCATTTAAGTGTTACAGTGGAAGCCACGAGTAAAGGCTTACAGGGTAAATAAGTCGTATAAAAGAATAAGAAAACTTATTTGTTCATCAGATTATTAAAATATGTCACGATTGCAGTTTGATCAGAGAGCTTTTTGAAATGCCTTCATTTACGAAAGAAGAATACGCAGACATTTTATTCGTATATGAGTTTTGCAATGGAAATTCAAGAAGAGCACAACGAAGATACCAGGAACTTTATCCTAGCAGACGACTTCCTTCTCAAAATGTTTTTGGAATTTCCTTTCGAAGGCAAGGTTTTTCCGAAGGATCACTACAAGTAAGACAAGAGTTATCGAGCAAACACCCACAATGAAATCCAAAAACGAGCTGTGGCATGCATTCAAAACGAAGGAGGGCACTTTGAGCACTTGTAATAAAAAAAAACCACTAAAAGCACCCATATTATTGTTTTATTCAAACAAACCTCAGGGTTTCTTTTTTTTAAATTTTACCCATTTTTGTATTTTTTCAAGTATCATAAAATGTATGCGATTTTGAGTGCAATTATTAATGAGTTTTTTTTATTATTGTTTTGTTCGTCTGTAAAATATAAAGAAATTCTATGTTTACCAGGCATTTTCTGAAAAAAAATGACCTCAAAGTCAAAACTTTGCTTGGGGAAGAAAATTTGAACACCATTTAAAATTCAAAATCTGGCAACCCTAAGCCTATATATATAGAACTTAAATAAAGATTATTATTTCTACAAAAAATTTTGTATAAAATTAGGTCTCTCTCTACCATCCGTATTGGCAGAGAAATCGAGTTTAACACAGGTTAGGGTACATCAAAGTTAGCCTTTTTACTTGCGATTATAGGTCAAGTCTTGCATTCGTGCAGAAAAAAAATTTTGAGATAACAATTAAACATGACATTACGATGATAGAGAATACGAAAAAAGTGGGTCCTGCAATTCTGTCTGTCTGTCTGTGTGTCTGTCTGTCTGTGTGTCTGTCTGTCTGTCTGTCTGTATATGGATCTACAGCCTGAACCAATGGACCGATTTTCTTAAAAATTTGCAGTAAGGGTCTGTGGAGCATCCTACAGAGGGGTTTTTGGAATTGGGTCTCTAGGTCTTGAAATAACGGTACCTGCCATACAACCGATATGATAATACTTATTTTTCTCGAAAACGGCTCCAACGATTTCGATAAAATTTTGTGTTAGTGATTAATTTAGGCTTGTTTTTCTTATGATGTAAAAAAAAATTTTGGAAAAGGCCTAAAAACGGTACCTCCCATAGTACCGTTTTTTTAAAAACCGACTTTCTCGTTAATGGCTGACATGATCTTGACGAAATTTTGGATTTAAGAAGTCGTAAGCTGTTTAAGAAAGACTGCATATCAATATTTAAAAAAACTTAGTTTTGGAAATTTTTATAAAATTTTTTAAAAAATTTTGATTTTTGAAAGTAATTTCGAAACTATAACTTTGATTTTTTTCAAATTTTTTCTCAAAATAACTCCTGTTAAGATCTAATACTTTGCATACTCGACTTTTAAAAAACAGTTTTAAAAAAAAAGTGAAAAATAAAAAACCGTTTTTTTTAAAAACTGCTCCAACGATTTTGATTAAATTTTCATCATTCATGTGTATTAGCGATTGCAAAAGAATGGCGTTTTTAGATTTTTGCTTGAAACCTTTGGAATATTTAATTTAATTTTTTCATTATTTTGCGTGATTTAATTCAATTTCCATAATTAATGTGTAGTTGGCAACCCTGTACCACAAAATATATTATGAAGAGCCAATACCGAAACCTTTAACTCAGCCTTTAGATTTCGATATCGTATTTAGAACACAATCGCAAGTTCGTGCGACCCAGTCGTGCCCATTTTTTAAATTGTCAAAAAGTGATGTCAAAGTTGAGGACTTTACTGTAGAACAATTTCTTTCTTAGAATATGACCAAAAATCACATGCCAAAGTATTTATGTAATGCGAATTACGGAACACCTTGTATACAATGTTGTTATCAGATAAATTTAATATTTTATGCTTTTAATAACCGTGTTTTTTTGAGCCTGTAGAAGTAAAAATTCCCCTGGTCAAGAAATATCACAGTTTCAGCTTTTTTTCAACTGGAATATTGCTCTATCAATGGAATATGTATTCCTTTAATTGGTTTTAAAAGATCTCGTCTATTAAAACCCGAAAGTTTTGAGACTACGACGCATAAATTTACATGCTTGGTATAATTAGCTGGTCTTCTTTTTCGACATCGTCACCGTTATCTAAATATGGATTCTTTTATTTTCTTTAGATATTTTTTCTTCAAATTTTTTTGTGTAGGTTTGATAACAGTGGAAACTTCAAAACGTTTCCGTCCGTAATGTGTCTTAACATAAACAAGGCTGGCTCCCGCAACATAAAAGGTGTGTTCATTGAAGCCCAGGGCTTGTATTGTGGTCAGCCCAAAGCGTTTTTCGAAAAACCTAAACTTGGTCTGAATGCCAAACCAAAACCAACCCAAACTGAGTGTTTTTGAGCATTGGGCTTGCACTCGACTCACCCTGAAGTTACGTTTTTGTTTGGGCGAGTTCAGGTAACGAACCGGGCTGTTTTCCTTCAAATGACAGGGATGTGTGATGATTTTGTGGTTTAGTTTTCTGGGTGAACCGAAAATCAATTTTTTTTTTTGACATCTTATTTAGGGTTGTCAGGCAAACCTGGACCAACCTTAGGTAAAGTTTAACGAATAAAAATAAATAGGGTGGCGCTACAGAGCGAGGAGCCCCTGGGCCTAGCTCATTTCTCACAACCATGCCTTGTGAAGGAATGGAGTGGACCTACAATTTTCTGCCGGTTCCGAACGGCTAATCGAGAAAGCGCTTTTCATGGCAATGAATACTAACGGAGGACTTGCCAATTCCTCGCGAAAGGCAATACCCGTGGAAAAAACATTTTTGCCTCTGTTGGGATTCGAACTCGAACCTCTAAATTAACAGGCGGACATGCTATCCATCACACCACGGGTACCACAAAAAGTTTAACGAACGAACGTAATAATTATCGATCCGACTTTTGATTGTAGAAGCAGTATTCTCTGCAAATTCTTCAACAAAGTGTTTATAAAAATTGAAAGCATCTGAATGAAATCCATCAAGTCGTTTTTGAGTTTTAACGAGCCTATCGATGGTAGATGTATATTTGAGTAAACTCGTATAATATAAGACCCGGCAGATTTTGAAGCTTTTTAATTAATCATGGTTGTAAGTTTAAGTTCTATTTAAAGAATAGACTGCTTTTTTACAAGGTTATGTATGATTATAAAAAAGTAAGTTGGTTTGAGCTTTCCTTTTGGTTTTCTTCTTCATTGCCAGCCTTCCTAAAATATGATCATTGTAGTTATTTGAAGTTTTTTTTTTTCGTTTTATTGACTTAAGCGCTTCCATGTTGGGTTAATAGACCTACATAATCAAGACCTAGTACTTATTTTTTGGCTTTTCTCCGAATATCTGGAAAGCTATAACAAATAGAAGGTTGTTAACTGGTAGTACAATGGTCCGGTATTTAAGTCTGAGTGATCTGGTATTTTAAAAACCTCCAACAGAAAAAAGTAAAAAAAACTTATTTTTGGACTATGCAGTTCACATTTTGCTGAGTTGAAGAAGGACAACTGATCTGTGACTGTCCTTTTTTTTAATTTTATCATGTATATCGCAGTGGTACGACTACCAATGGACTTGTTTTTGGGAGTGAAGGAGAGTGGAACTGCTTTGTGTACGTCCATGAAACCATCCTGGAATTCATACCTAACAAAAAGGTGTCTAGGCGATCTTTCTTCGCTTTTCTATTACTAATTTTCCATCAGGTCTTGGAATTATTTTGAAGCTAAATCTAATATTCTTATCTAGTCGATGGACTTGTAAAAAACGTTGTACTTCAGAAAAACTAAGAAAAATTAAATTAACACAAAATTCCTTTAGAGCTCGGTGCGGCGTTAGGGGAATGAGAGTGTTTACGACAATTATTATTAAAAAACACTTTACAGGGAATGGGTGAATAGATTCATTGGTGTAACGTTGGGTGAGTAATCTCAGAGCTGGTCGGACTAGCTCACTAGTTATACTCTTCAACGTTAATCACCCCTATTACCGATGTCGAAAACGACATAAAAAAAACGTCTCGACACAATCTGTATTCCATAAGTCGTTTTCGATCTTGTACGCTCGTTTTGATGTCGTGTGCAGTTGTCAGTAAACGTCAAATGTCGTTGAAGGCAGTTATTCTTCATTCCATTCGTCGAAAAAATACGACGACGACGAAAAAAAACGTTGATATGTCTCGTTCAAAAATTCGATCGCGACATAGAAATGAAAGGCCGCAAAACAGCAAGTAACCTTGTTAAAATGAATTTATTTTGAAAAATTTTATAACTAAGAAAACATTTGTTTGACTTGTATTCGAATTTGACAAACCAAAACCACTTTGAGACGCTCGTCGAGTTGATAGGGAGGAACGTAAAGTTAGCTAGATGTTTTTTTGAAGGGAATTTAAAAAAACTATGTAAAACAGGAACGGGCTGCGATAGCGGAGCAGCTTAAAAGCAAGGGTCCTCCAGTAAGATACAGGGACGGTTGGCAAAAGGATTGAATCACTTTTGTCAAAATAAATATGTATACATTTTTATAAATGTTTGCTTTTATCAGGTTTGGGCTGACATGAAGCATAATGTAAAAAAAAAACGTGATACACAATTCGAAAGAATTGAATGCGACTGGAGGAGGTCCAAACAAACTAAAAATTTTATCTCCACTGGAAGAAGCTGTTGCAAATTTATTACATATAGAAAAAGTGGTAAGCCCGAGCGGAAACGCCATTGGTATATCGCAGTCCATTTTGCTTCCTAACCCCTTGCCAAATGCCACATCAGTTCCTTCATCATCGCAAACGCAGACTGCATACAAATCGAGGTGAAGTTATGGAGAGGGAAGGGCAACATCAATACATCCGATGACACCAGGAACTCCCAACTTATTAAAAAGCAAAGCTTTGCTTCTGATTTTTCGGCAGGTTTCATTCGGAATCGAATCCATGGGGCAAATATGTTTTTCTATGACGTTGATAATTTCTTTGAAAAATTTGCTAACTGTTGGTTGAGCTAGTCCCAAAATAAAGTCATTCCCGGCGCGGCGCCGCCGCGGCCGTGTTGGTAGCTTCCCTCAGCTAAAATTCTTAAGGTGACTGCAAGTCTCAATATGATTGGAATTGATGATGAACGATGACGAATCCTTTTTTTATCACTTATTTCACCCAACAAATACTCAAACGCTTATTTTGTCAATCTAAAGAACTGCTTAAATCTGTTAAAACGTACAAAAATTCTATTTAAAAGCAACTATTGGGATAAAAGTGTGAACTCACTTTGAATCAGGCAAGTCGAATGGATAGGTATGAATTGTGCCGTATCTGTTTTCTTTTTATAATCTAATTTTCTTTCCGGATTCTTTCTTCTACACCTTCACTTCCACTACTTGTGCTGTAATACATTTCTATACTTATAATTTAAATATGTATCCTATTTATTTAGGTGCTAATAAATGTACAACCGCATTCGAGCTCTAAACAATGATTTTTTAATCAAACTTTCTTCCAATATCTTTTGATTTTGACAGATGTTTATTAGTTTTTAGTCGTTTTAAAATCTATTACGTATTTTTCGTGTCGAAGAAGTTATGGAATGCCATTTAAAAAACGACACGACAGAGAAAACGAGACGAGATGACGAGACGAGACGAGATCGGTAATAGGGGTGAATAATTCACACCCCAACTGTCTTTCATAGTCGAATCTCAGCACTGGCAGAAGAAAAACTATATCATATAAAATGGTTGTAATGTGTAGTAGGGTTTTTCGTAAAGTTAAGGGCCTCATGGGTATGAATCAGAATAAAATTTGGTACGATTGTTCGACAAAACTCTCACAGTCTTTGAGATTTGGATAAGCCAACCCAGTTGCTTGGATGAAGATGGTAACTGTACCAACGTTAATCAAGCTAAAAAAGAACGGAAAGCTTAGTTGTGCTTTAAACTATCAAAAGATATCAAGTATCAAAGGATACTAGAAATAATAATAGAAAAATAAAACATACTGGTGTGATAAGTGACCATAATTCAATCTAATATGTGCCAGTACTTCAAGTAAATCAAATTGCTTGGAAGATGATTACTTTCATATTTCATTTTGGGTTTTGAAAAATAAAAGGACATTCAAGTAACTTTGAAGAGTAATAAGATGACGACATATGAGAATGCTGTTCTTACAAATAAAGAAGGAAAGAAGTGTCAATATAAAATTGTGATGCAAACGATCTCTTTACTTATTTCCCTGAATTGTATTCTATTTTATGTATAAAATGTTATTTGTTGTTTTTGTTCTTGTTGTTGTTTGTTTGTTATAGCATCTCAGGTATACTGGTCTTCGAAAAATCACTTAGCACCTCTCTGGGGCCAGCGACAACGTGCACATGTTAATTGACTAATTAAACAGAAGTCAAAAAGTTCGTGATATTTAATTTGTTTCGTTCGATCCGAAATAAGTAAGACACTCATGTGAGCCCACACACACAAAAAAAAAAAAAAAAAAGAATCTCACGAAAAATCACCAAACTAATCTCAAAGACGTAACAACATGACCTTTTTTCGTTTATACCTCGGTGTGGTCTAACTTCAAGGCACAGAGATATATTTTATTTATATTTATTTTGTTTGAAACTTGATTGTTCATCAATAGTGTGAAATTTGTAAAAAGCAATCAGATATGTGTGTGTTTCAATTATGAATCAGTTTGTTTACCAAATTTCACCTACCTAATGCATTCAATCCATAATGTTGATAGCTCCCGGCACCCATTGCTGAACTAATGTTAATACTCGAATTAAGACCACTATTTAATGTTGATGTAAGTGAAGACGATTGGTTTAGTTGGCCAAAGCCTTTTAGTTTTTTTTTATTACAAAGGATTCCCCCAAAGTGGTTATGTTAGCAAATACAAAATAAAAAATACGAGGAAGAGACAAATAAATAGAATAACTTGGTTAGTATTTGGAAGGAGTGATATATGTGGTTGATTGAAAAGTTAAATATAGCTTACCTGCTGTCATGGGATTGACACCTACACTCCATCGATCACCGCCGAACATTGATGAGCCACAAAGTCCTTCGCTCATTGCTATATTCGTTATGTTTGCTCCGAAGGGTGGAAGTCCATGGGACGGCAAGAGAGCACCGGGGGTACGGAAGACATTTGTAGTCTTCTTGCGTTTCTTCCATTTGGCACGGCGATTTTGAAACCAAACCTGGAAAAAGACACTATGTTTTCAAACAGCTTCACAAATTTAGGGTTTTTTTTGTTATCAATAAGTCGAAATATCTTCCATTTTAAAACTAAAAGTTGTTGTTTTGCCTCTTTTTGCTCGATAGACTCGGTGGGAGAAGAGGTGGTGGGACTGCTATTTATAATCGTAAAGGTTTCTGATGGGAAGCGCTAGAGACTTTTTACTTGCAAACATTATGTCTGATTCAGATGATAGTGTCTTAATCGGGTCTGTTCACAGACCGAATAAATATATTGCTTTTACACCCTTGAATACACTTCTTGATATAAAATCAGTTTGCCCGACAAAAATCTATATTTGTGGGAATTTTAATAGTTATATTTTTGTGGAAAAAAACCTTATACTGAAAATATGAGCTCATTCAATTTCTTTCCAGTAAATATCACCTGTGCCACTCATTTTTCAACTGATTTAAGTATTCTGTCAGACGTTTTATTCGTTAGTGACTTAAAGGCCAGTTATAGCGATCAGGAAGTGAATTAGGAAAAATTTTCAAATGGAATAATAACTATGTTGTACATGTTTTCGGTAGAATTGAACAACAAGGAACTGGGATTAGGGAAACAAAATAGTACATGCGGGCAAGATATTGATATTAAAGCACTAAATCGTCAGCTTTTAATCTTACCGATTTCTTCACATTATCAAACCCTGTCTAATCTTGTGGAACCAAAAGAATATGGCTTTAGGTTTAACTGTATTAATAACAGTGAGCACAGTAGCTAGTTGTCCATTAAATCAAATGCTCCTGGTCTCACAACCAGTCTTCCTCAAGGCAATGTTACATGTTCTATTGCCCTATATAATATACATGCATTCAATACGATATTAATGATAGGCATATTTCTTAACCTATGAAAACTAGCTAAAATTGTACTAATTCCAGAAAAGAAAAATTTTTAAGAGAATCTTGCTAAAACAAATGAGAGTTTGTCTAAGAACAAACAAAATTTGATCGCCTATGCATGCAGTCTGCTTTTATCTACATTGTCGATGATGTAAGACTGGCCTCATAGTCCAGTCATTTTAGTCAAAATTAGACAAGAATCTCGGAATTTGAGATACCCAGCTGTAAATTTGTATAAACTTCTATTTTGACACCCCAAAAGTTGTATCAAAACCTACATACTGTAGGGTGTCAGCGTCTATTGAAAACCAAAGGTCAAAAGTCACAAAAATCCTCTTTTCGCAAATATCTCGTTTCCTACGGATTTTTTGATATTTATATGTCTATTACAATATTGTAGAAGATTAAATTCTCTACAACTTCTGCCTGAAAAGTTTTTTAATACATTGAACCGTTTTCGAGATAGAGGGCAGGGCGCACACAGTTAGAGCATAATTCTACGAAAAACGAAAATGAATATTTTTCAGCGCCTACCACGACGCATAGCCAAAACTAAACCTTTGGCTTCATGATGGACTTACCAATATTCTATCAAAAGCTTGGTACAATAGTAAACAATTAGACCATGAAGCAGAAATACTAAGAATTGTAGAAACTGTAGCAACTGTCATTAGAGAAGATATCCGTTCATCAAAAGTTGAAAGCAAATCTTGTTCACCTCCCAGTAAAATGCTGGATAATATTAATCAAGAAGTTCCTAAAACATTATTGGATTTCTTACAAGAAGTTATGGTGAAAAACAAATGAAGAAAAATAGATAATTTAAAAGCGAAATGTACATCAATAAGAAATGCAATAATGGCGGCCATATGGGAACGAACTTTCTCATCACCGCTACTATTAAGCCTTTCTGTATTTCTTCACAGAAGATATGGATCGAAAAGGCTATTGGATATTTTATCTAGTTTCGGATTTGCGGATGACCTTGAATTGTTGTAGAGAATTTAATCTTCTACAATAATGTAATAGACACAAATAGCAAAAAATCCATAGGAAACGAGATATTTGCGAAAAGAGGATTTTTGTGACCTTTGACCTTTGGTTTTCAATAGACGATGACACCCTACAGTATGTAGGTTTTGATACAACTTTTGTGGTGTCAAAATAGAAGTTTATACAAATTTACAGCTGGGTATCTCAAATTCCGAGATGAACTTACTATAGTGACTGGGCTATTAGATGAGGATCAAGTGACCTTCCTCGTTTTTCTATGTTTCTCAAAAGCCTTCGATACCATTGATCATTTTATTCTTTAGAATAAACTGTCCTAACTTTAAAAATTGTCTTCGTTGGCTGTCAATCTTTTGTATTCTTATCTTTGTAATAGAAAACCAGCTATTGTGATAGGTTCTAATGTTTCGAGTTTTCAACAGACCGCGAGAAGGGTACCTCAGGGATCATTACTTGGACCCCTACTTTTTCTCTTGACATAAAAGAGCTGCCTTTAGTTACTCTACATCTATACAAATGTACGCTCAACTGTATAGGAGCTGTCCGTTTTGACTTATTATTGAAAACTGCTGTCCCAACACTATCAACATTAAAGGCCCCGGCCCATAGAACGCGGTGCGTGCGTGCGGCACCGCTTTCAACTGGCAGCTCGATTAAATACACACGTTCTTATTAGAGGTGACCCATAAGCACCGCGAGCAACGCGCCGCACGCGCCGAGTAGCCAAACTTCTATTTTGCCTCGGCTCTCACGCGGTGACAGAACCAATTTGGAATTTTCTCTCTGATGACATGCGCAGTAAGAACCAATTTGAAATTTTCTCTTCTGTTAACATGAGTGGCCTTGTTGAGTTGAGACACCGCAACGGATTCTATGGGTCACCCCTATCAGTTGCGTGCGGCAAAACCCACCGCATCAGTTGCCGCGCCGCTCCTACCGCGCGCAACGCGTTCTATGGGCCGGGGCCTTAATTCGAAAAACATTTCACTGTGGCTTAAAAGGAATGGCCTGTTGCTAAATCAAGTGTATTGTTGTTAGCATCCTATTTCCATCCCATTCTCTTTAATAATTACGCAATTGAATACCTATGTGAATCAGCAAGAAATTTGGGAATGTTATTCCATTCCCTCACAAGGCATGGTTGTGAGAAATGCGCTAGACCCAGGGGCTCCTCGCTCTGTTGCGACACCCTATTTATTTATTTTTATTTATTTATTTGCTCAATAGAACACTTACTTGGGATACACATCAAGCAGTAGGAAAAGTGCATGGTGTTCTTCGTATGTTGTGGACATCACAATATTTAACTCTCCTAAAGTCTAATGCTCGCTAAAACACTGATTCTGCCAATTTTATGACTGTGATTCCATCAGAAGCAGGAAGATTAATTTGGTTTATAATAGCATTGCCCATTACATATATGGGCTGAGAAGACATGACAGATTCTCTAATTTTTCAAGGCAAATTGCAAACATTTCGTTAGATAATATTACGCTTCAAATCTCTCATACCCCACTTCAAAGTGGATGCAGGCAGACCAAACGTATTTAAGAAGACTGCAACATTTTTGCTTACTCGTATAGGAGAAAAAATTGCAGAAAGCTTATTGCGTCGCCACGTTGCACTTCTCTTTTGCCAAGCATTTAAACGTGTTAGACTTAAGTGATACCACACTCTGTGAATCCTGTGGAGAAGCAGATGACACCTCGGAGCACTTCCTCTGTGAATGTCCTGCATTTTCTCGTTACAGGTTACAGATACTGGGCGAAGACATGATGAGAGCTTAAGCCGCTTAGGCTCCTTATCATGCTGGCAGCATATTTTTGTTTTTCAACGAACATCTGGAAAGCTATAAAAAACAGAACGTTGCTATCTGGTTAGTACAATGAACCGCGGTATTTAGGTCGGAGTGCTCCATCTAGTATTTTGAAAACCAACAACAAAAAAAAACTCTTCAACGTGATTCAAGCTCATCCACCTTGGTATCTTTTCGATAGACTAAGATTTGGTTCCTCAAACAGGTCCGCGATATAAATATTCCTAACTTCCAAGAGGCGCAGTTCTTCATCAATGTTATTCGCCTGTGGAATTCCCTGCTCAGGCATATTATGGAATTGAGAAGTGAATCTGTGTTTCGGAGAAAACTAGTCAAAAAAAGGCAATTTGTGTATATTTACATAAAAATTAAAAATATGTGAATTTTTTTCAGAGTAAAAGTTACTCAATTGTTCTGCAATAACGCGAAGTACTGCGAAACAAAAAAAAAAAAAATCATTGTATACTGCTTAATATACACAATCTGACACTCTATACATGACGCTGATATATCATCTGATATATCATCAGTATAGCATATAATATTACTAGAATTGCACCCATTGACATCGAATTGTTAAAAAAACTTCAAACCCTTTCAGCGAATGTTCGAAGTTCATGGGACCTAAATTCGTTTGTAGATCAAAGTCATAAATCATTCTGATTCCAAAAGGTCTCTCACAAAAGAATTCGTAACTTGTTAAGCCTTCCGTCCATCATTCTTTCAATTTCTATAGTTTCTTATCTCAATCACAAAATACTTCTAATCCAAATATTCACACGGCAATTTCACTTGTTCTCGTCTTTCTCATATCATGTTCCCTTAAAATCTTCATCCGTCTGACCCATATAATCAAAAATATCATATCAACCACAATCTACTCATTCACACCCTCTCAACTTTATCTCCCATCGTAAAGCAAAATGAATCTCAAATTCAGATAACAGGTGTTTAATACCACATTTTCATAATGCACAATTAATGTACCATCACCATCCGAGACACCAAGAGTCAGCCCAACAAGGAAACCTTCTGTCGAACAAAGACAACAAAAAAAACTTGTCACTTGGGAGTCATAATCCGACGCCCATTTGAAGCCATCCTCATTCGCATTATCAAAACAAATCATTGATTCAAACCAGCGAAGATGATATAGAAAATCAAGAGCAAAAGAATAAAATACTTGCAACCGCGTTGCACAAGGGTGCGGAAGACTAAAACCACCAGCCACCCCTCCAGCTAATATAAATTTCATTTGATTTTCACCCTCACAATTATGCGCCCACACAAGCTTACACCCTAACGCTATTGTCTTACATGCGCATACAACATAGGAAGGACATTATAAACTTCTTATTGCATTAAAATCACATCATAGAGCATCATAAAGGCAGAACATACGGTTGGTTCAGTGGCTGAGTTAGAATATATGGTAAGAGAGAAAAAAAAACTCTCATAGTGCATATTGAGTGTAACTTTTGAAAGGACCTGGTTAAGGGGTCGCGTTGCTTGCGCGTGGTAGCTTGTTAGAACGCATTCAATCAAATTGTCAGGATGAAATGTGTGAAATAGCACTTTTTCTATGGCAGAAAAAAAAACATTGAACAAAGAAATGAACTTAGGCTACTCACATATTCATCAGACCCTTTTGCTGTCTGAGAGTTCTGAAGGTTATGTTGCAATAAGCAGAATCTGTGACGTAGCTTTGTGAATTTCACCAACCAGAGAAATGTGATTTTATATTAAAAATTGAATTTTGTTAAAGCAATCAAACTACTTATGTATTTTGAGTTAGACAAAAAAAAGAGATAATGACGAAAAGCACAGTGGTCTTGACTCCAACTGATTAATATTTATTAATGTGCCATGAAATGGTTTTCGAATTTCGACAATTTTTTTTGATTGACTTGTTAAATTCTTTAATATCTTCTTTAGATCTTTAGAATAAATATCTAGAATATTGTCGTTAATTTTCAAGCTGATCTGAGTAATAGTTTGTGATGTACAGCCCTGAGAGGTCACCCATTCGACTTCGACCGTGTAGGGTTAGTAACAAGGAACTTTAATCGTTTTTCTCGAACCTGTGGGCTTAAAGATTTCACGAGAACTACTTAACCGATCTTGATGAAACTCAACACGGGCTTTCAAAATAAAATTCACAAGGACTTGGAGGATTTTGAAGGAATTTTTTATCCGATCAAAACTATTTCGACCGACTGTTTGGCCGACTGTAAAAATTTTTTTTTTGTATTATTTTGTAAAAATATCTGCCGAAAACCGAATTTTCATTTTTTCTATTTCTTTCGTTGAAGTTTTAGTTTATGGTCTAAATAAAAAAAGGTTTTTTTTTTGTTCATTTCAAATGATCCTGAAAAAAAATCTATTTTTAAAGCGGATCCACCTTTTTTCGAGGGGTCGTTGAAACTAACGTCACAGTAGCGGAGTAATTAGTATTTTTTTAAGAAAATTTCAGAAACCGTTTATCCAATAGATAGATAGTTTTTATTTATTCGAATTCATTTCTCACTACTTTAAAATAATATAAAAACATATATGCATGGCATTATGCCGTCTGCCCGATCATTTAAAAATAACAATAAATAAGTTATCAAAAGTTTCCACTCCTTATTTGATTCCTATAAGCTAGGGCATTTTTGGCAAAATTAAAAAGTTTTTCCACATACAGCTCGTTTAACGCCGTTATACTATCTTCGTCCGAAAGGTAGTCTTTTCCAAATACCTGACGCCTCACTTCACTTAATATTGGACATTTCCCGATGAAATGTAAGACATCTTCTCGTTCTCTCCTGTTGCATAGATCACAAAGACATGGTAGATCTTCCCTCTGTGTGGTATGTAATTCAGGTTAATAATTTCACCTCTCAACCTCATCATCATCGATACGATATAACCTGAACACTGTTTTTATCATGGAAATAGTTTTTTCCTGCCAAATTGTGGTCTAAGCGACTGTACACTGCTCTATGTACCGAAGCTTTTGCTTCTTCTCTGTACTCCAGTAGCTTCAGTTCATCAACTTTCTCCACCAGCTGATATAAAACTGAACCCCAGTTATCTACATTTCCAAATAATGATCTGATGTGCTCGAAAAGTGTAAAAGCAATTCGAACATGTTTACCTCATGAAATCAGTTGAAAAGTTTATCCAACATAAATAAATGATATACGCGCATAAGGAGAGTGAAAGAGCTTTATCATTTTTATAGCAGTCACCAATAGTAAATTCAATGGTTCATTAAAACTGCAGTAAAATTGCAGAGCTCAAGATGATACGATACGTTTAATGAAATAAACTATCAGTTAGGAGCTAATCCATAAATTCGATTAAAATAACAGTTGTCATATCTATCTGTAGAAGAAAATGTAGAGACGGTTTTGTGTGGTCTTTTTTTTTAAATTAAATATTTTTCTTTAGGAGGCTTACACTAAGTTAGAGAGCTCAAATCATTTATCGGTCCATTGTACGTTAAGTGATTTTTTTTTCTTTAAATGAAGAGGATTACTGAAAACTTGAATGTTATTGAACTGACTTATTCTTAACGATTCTTAACAAACTCTTGCTTTGAAGAAGTCGGTCTGACAAAAGGTAGAAATGTAGGACCTATGCTTTTAATCATATCAGTTCATCGTATAGTTAATTTCTAACGATCGATTTTGAAAATAATCAGAAATGCACTTCCAAAACCGCAATGAACAACAAGGTGTGTTTTTTTAGACGTGCGTTTTTCAATTTGGCAATACTTTTTTAGGGTTTGTGCTTTTGACAGAGTCACTTGTTTTATAAAAGAATTGAATTGAACTGTCCCGTCGCTGTTGACGGCGATTTGATTTTTACATAATTTTGAGTTTAGAACCTGTGATTGGCCTCCAAGGTAGGGTGATACAACAACGCTGGACTATTTTTTGTGGGGTTACGTGAAACTGTGACATCTACTATGGCGACTGCTACAGACAACATGAAACAGCGCTTATTTGGGTGCATATTTGTAGTTAGAGGAAGAGTCAGGGATTAGCCAAAATCCAGTTAATGAGCGTATAATGACCATCCGCATCAGGGCTAAGTTCGCCAACATTAGCCTAATATGCGCCCACGCCCCTACAGATGAGAAAGACAACAATTCCAAAGACTGTTTCTACGAGCTCCTCGAAAAAACATATGAGCAGTGCCCTATAGACGACGTGAAAATCGTTCTTGGTGATTTTAACGCAAAACTATAGAAGGAGAACATCTTTGGAAATAAAATCGGTAAACATAGCCTACATGACGATTTTGCAGCGGGGCTAAATCTTGTTGTAAGTAGTACACGCTTCCCGCATCTCAAAATTCATAAAGGTACATGGAGATCCCCAGATCAATCAACGTGCAGTAACTTGCCTACAAAAATAAGCCTGAGATGATTAACGCCTCGGAGAAGAATATAGGGCTCGAAAGTTATTGGGGATATACTGCCACAAATGCTGCAAACAGTGGTTTAAAATTGAACCCCTTGGGCCTTGGCCAAAATTTATTCTAGGGAGCCACGGCTTCCACTTACCCGAAATCGTTTAAGATGTAATGGCCTTATCTATATAATGGAGCTAAATTCTTGACCATAACATCAAATTGATTGCGTTATATTTCTTCCTGAAAACCACACGTCTAAAAAAACAGCATTTACCTGTATTTAAGTGGATATAAGTTTCTATCGGAGCTAAATTAAAATATGTCTATCAACACTGTTTTGGTACAACACAAGGTAGACATCTTGGACCTTTACTTTTTACTATAGCTTTCAACGGTGTTGGGTTTAGTTTTTCTTATTGTTAAGTTCTGGCAGTCGCATATAGGAATTTAAGAATTATAAATGTAGGACCGCAGTGAAGCCTTCAAATGGTTAGGATTAGAGCTGCCTGAAATAATGCATCTGGCCAAATTATGCAAGGAAAGAACAAGTACAGAGAGGTATCAATTGAGACAAGGAAAAGAAAACATTTTGCCTATTCATGTCGCAGCTAAATAGTTCCAATGATATGATGAAAAAAACTGAAAATGAAGGAGATCGCTCACACAGAAAATTTTTATGGAGTATACTCAAATCAAAAGCTTCACGTGAAACTATTAGAAATCTAAAAAACCCTCTTTCTCTATTAGATTACTTTGTATGTAAGTAAAGGAATTATAATTATTGTATGATCAGTAGATACAATCATAAAAGTCCTTCGACTTGGGGAGATGAGAGCAAATCTCGCTTTTTGTAGCACACAATTTTCGTGTGAAATTTCTAAGAAAGCTAATGTTGAGTTGATAAAGAAGTCTCTCAACAGATTTTCAAAAAACTTTGTTTCTGGTAATTCTTAAAATAAAATTCTGGCTTTGGCCGGTAGACTTTCGGATTTCATTGTTCTTTAAATAATGACTTTTCTGAAACTCTTTTTGGTCAGCGAAATATTTTTGTCTTGTTTGAAACACCATAGAGTCATTCTGATGTTTCGCTGATTTTGGGCATACAGTTTTGGTAATGAGTCCCTCTTTACTGTTGGTAGACATTAGACATACATTATTTTGGGAAATCTCCGGTTAATCTTGGACTAATTAAACCAATGATCTTATGGTCTATCCACACCGGGACAAGACACGGTTTTAGCAACAATTCGCAAAAACCTACAAATTTTCTTATACATTTTTATATACGATAGATGTTTTCAAGTCGTTTATTAAACAACCCGTAGGAGCTTTTTGTACAGGATATCACCTTTTTTATGTGCTTAATCCATTCACCTATAAAACAGCTGTCATAACAAATGATGTCCTTAACTTCAAGTAGACGATTTTTAAGTTAATTTGTGATATAAACTCATTTGTGTTCCACTCAAACTCTTTTATTTGCAATAAAATAAATAAAAATGATTTAAAAAAGAAACTAGTGTTAAAATGGTGGAGATGTCGAACCTGTAAACAATTGGAGCTTAAACGGTTCTCGTTTTGAGGCAGTGGAAAAAGAATGTTAAACAATATTCAATAATCCGACAACAATCCCGTTTGTTTTTTTTTTTTTTTTTTTAATTTCGCTTTATTTCAGTTCGGTGAAATTCTCCTGACTCAAACATGAGAAGAAAGAGTATAAAATAGCATCATCGCATATCGTATTTTTTAGCGTCTGATTTTATGTTTGTTTTGGTTCTGTTTTTGCTCAATTTCGTTCGCCTCTTTAATAATAAAAATGTAGCACGAGACGACTATTAATCGCTGGCTATAATGGAACGGCACTAATAATTTATTCATAAGGGTGAGTGTGCAACCGCACCCTTAGATATAGGAAAGCCTCACAGCAAAGCAACCACAAAAAAAGGGAAACTCACGGATTCATAATTTCATACTCTCTAGCACTGTGTTGAAAGTGAAGCTCGGCATGGCATACAATGAAAAGTGTATTTTTAACCGACTTTTTAACGCCTATTTACGTGGCAGACGGGGCGTGAATGAACTGGAAATGAAGATGATTACGTATAACATTGTCCTGCTTTGCATGTGCGGAGGGGTTGTAAAAGCGAATAGTTCTGACCTAAAACCAGTTCAGAAGATTGGACTATTATAAGCATTTGAAAATGTTTGATGGATGGGCTTGAGGGGCAGGTGCACGTCACAACCGTGTTCGTAAGGGTAGTGACTCTATGGTTTGGTCATATGTTGTTACCATTCGAAGTTAAACGAGAGTAATGAATTATCTTAAAACACATACACCACATCCTTATTTTCAAAAACAGTCTGCAGTAGTCGCCATTCCATTTGAAAACAAATAGACAGACAAGACTTCCTGTTCTCATACTTTGACTAGTTAAGAGACTAGGTACATGCCCCATGTTTGACTGTCAATTAACAACTGCATCATAACCAATTTGAATAATTTTTCAAGCACAGTTCGGGAATATTTAGTTGAGACGGTCACGGTCTACTATTCGTGCCATAACAACACAAGCCCACAAGGCACAAGAAGACTATCCCTAATTTCTAAAATGCTCAAGTTCATGTCAAATTTTACATGCTACCTGAGCATGAGTAGAGTATACAAGAAGAAGTAAGAGAATCTAAGCAATATTGGGCTTGTGGGGAGTAATGGCCATTCTTGTGCTTTGGCCAAACATCGCATAAATCTCCATAAGTAATCGCAAGGAGTTGCATGCAAGGATTTTGTGTGTGCGTGTATGATATGTGTGTACCTAGTACATTGTATGCCACTGCGTGTATAATATACTCACGTGTAACGTTCGTAATTGATCTTTATTAAAACGATGTTATGTTTTCGTGTTTACCAGTGGAATGCTAATATTACTACAGGTAGTGATTTTCATTGTGAAACGTGAGTAGTTGTTTGAAGATGCTTTGGTATAATTAGGTGCGGGTAGCTATGACTAATTAAATGAAGGAAGATGTGCGTCTTATAGAATAATTGTGCATTTACGTAGGTACTCCTCCAGTTAAAGTTCGTTGAAGCAAAGAGATGTATCATTTTCGTGTACGTATATACGTATACTTTCCATACACATAAAAAAACTCCTGCATTCTGTTGCAGAGGATTCAGGATACTATCAAAAACTAGAAGGATTTCTGATCTTCGTTTGAAAACAATGCGTTAGGTGGTCCTTCTTTTATTATATGTTCTTTCTAATGACCAATTAAACTTAAAACTTTGCACACAGAACAGCTACAGCTTCGAAGATTTAGAAATTTTTTTCCAAATTTAAGAAAACGAGAATTACCAGTAAACCTATTGTGTTTGTGGCGTTATGATCGTGTCTTCGTGTTACGCGGGAGGTTCGTAGTTCGAATCCCAACAGAAAACCATAAAAAAGTTTTTCCAAGGATATCGCCCTTCGCGAGGAATTAGCATGCCCTCCTATATTAAATTCATTGCCATGAAAAGCGCTTTCTCGGTTAGTCGTTCGGAACTCGCAAAAAATTGTAGGTCCCCTCCATTCCTCGCAAGGTATAAATGTAAAAAATACTTAAATCTACTAACTTAACTAATTAAACTAATTTCTTTTCTAAAAAATTTCATCGAATAAAGAGTAGGTAATCGAGACGGCCAATTTTCGACCACTTTTTTGAGCAACTTTGGCCGTATATGGGCAATAATCATTTACAAGCATAGTTCTGGAGCAAGTCTATTCGTTGTAAAATGGCAAAACGTCCTGACCACAAACATACCGCCAGCTGTAAAATTGACAGTCACTAGAAACGGTGTTGCAAATTTAAAACCAAACCTCTCAAAAAACAACCCTTAGAAGTCTTATCGGGAAGTTTGGCTATATAGCCAAAACCATGGTTTTCAAAATTAATTTTGGAAGTTTGCAATATTCAAATAGCAAAACGTACTGACCCCAAATATGAAGACAATTGTCAAATTTACAGTCACTAGGAAACAGTGCTGCCAATTTAAAACCGAGCTTCTATAATTTCTCCTACGGCTGAAAAACTTTGTTGGGGCCCAGTTTACAATAAGCAGATAAACAGCCTCGTCCTCGTGCAGCTCAGCTCACAATATCAATATCAAGAATAGCATAAGAATGCATCAGCGGACATTTTTGACTTTCGTCAGGAAAGAAGAAATATTGAAACTGAATGAGACCAATTGAATTTCGCGTTAATTTAGTTGTTTGTCCTTGCCATGCGAGCTAAGCTCATACAAAACTAGTTGTTATTTCAAAGAATCTTTTTTTCTTAATAATGCAGATATTTTTAAAGCTATTTTTACGCAACGTTTGATTATAGTTTAAGGCATTATAACAGTTTGTCATGCCCGACGATACCCATTTTCTCTGCGATGAATTAGTTGTTGCCCTTCTTCTTTACTCCATTTGAGAGATCGTAAAATCGTTCTGACGTACCTATACCTACGTTCACAATAGCTTCAAATTAATTTCTTTATATTTGTGTTTTTTCTTTTTTTTTCACAAGGGATATTTTTTTTTTTTTTTTTTTTATAATTAACGCGCACATCAAGGGGTTATGACTACCCTTATAATGTTATTAAACACAGTGCGAGCATTTAGGAAAATAGGAGAGGATTTGAAAGGAGACACCGATGCACGTTGCTTTTGAATCTTTGTAAATCGTAATGCAGGGGAAACACAGAGCCAGGTAAAGCATTCCACATTCGGGTGGTGCGACTAAAATAAGAATCTCTATACTTAACTGTACGCCCGAAGTTGGGCTCAAGGCAGAACTGATGAGCATTCCTAGCGAGGCGGGTGTTGCGGCTAAATTGTTTCAAGGGAGGAATGCAGCTGGCTATTTCACTAGAGCACTGTTTGTGGAAAAAGCGATAAAAGAGAGAGAGACAGGTGACGTTTCGACGATGTCCAAGAGAATCAATCGATTCTACGATTGAACTATCACCTATCAATCTTAACGCTCTATTTTGTACCCTATCAAGTAGGCGCAAAGATGTTTGAGAAGCACCTGACCAGATATGAGAGTTATACTTCAGTTTTGGGCGGATGAAGGCCTTATAAATTGTAGCCAGATCAGAAGGGGTGAAGAACTTCCTGCATCGTCTCAAGAAACCTAAGCATTTAGCAGCGTTTTTGGCGACTTCAAATATGTGGTCGTTCCAACGAAGATCATCGTTTACACACATACCAAGTACTGACAGCTTTTCGGTTTCTTCGATGCAGGTACCATTCATGGATAATGGCAATGGGGGGATGTTAAGCTTCAACGACAAGAGACAGCATTGAGTTTTCGAAGCATTGAATTCTACTCGGTTCATAAGACCCCATGCAACAATGCTGTCAAGGTCAGAATTCAATGAGCTTATCATACGCAACCGTTCCAGTTCCACATCCGAAGAGCAGGGACGTGAATTTGGAAACGAATATGAAAAGCTGAGGGTCGAGTCGTCAGCAAAACAGTTAAGCGGATTAGAAGTTTCAGACAAGAGATCATTAATGAAAATGAGGAAGAGAGTCGGAGACAAAACGGAGCCCTGGGGCACACCAGCATTTATTAAGTGGGTATCAGACTTGAAGCCATCCAACACAACTTGTATTGAACGAACGGAAAGGTAATTTCTAATCCAACGAAGAAGAGACTCATCGATACCAAAAGCACGCATTTTCGATAAAAGAGCCTGATGCCAAACTCTATCAAATGCTTTAGAAATATCAAGCGCAATAATCTTACTTTCTCCAAAACAATGTAAAGATTGGTTCCACTTTTCGGTGAGATAAGCCATCAAATCACCAGTGGACCGTTTGCTACGAAAGCCGTACTGACGGTCATTAAGAAGCTTTCGTTCTTCAAGATATTTCATAAGTTGACGGTTTATCAACGTTTCCATGACCTTGGAAAGAAGGGACGTGAGTGCAATTGGACGGTAATTGGAAGGGGAGGAGGATTCGCCTTTTTTAGGGACCGGCTGGACAAATGCAGTTTTCCATCTGCTCGGAAAAATTCCAGCAGAATAGGAAAGATGGAAAAGTTTACGCAGTGGTTTTGCCAGCGTAGAAGAACACCTCTTCAGAATAACGGCGGGGATACCATCTGGACCAGCGGATTTATGTATGTTGAGATCTTTGAGGACTCTCGCAACCGAGCGAGTTCGAAAAAATATCTGCTTCATCAAAGAATTTGCAGAATCGAGATCAGGCGGAGCCAATATGCTATGAGGAAGTGTCGAGTTGGCAGCAAATTGAGCTGCTAGCAAATTGGCTTTGTCGATGGAACTGACATACGGAGAGTCATTGAAGACGAGCGTTGGGACCGATGACGTGGTCGAGTTCTTAATGTTCTTGACAAAAGACCAAAAGTTTTTACTTCCTTTTGGACACAATAGTATTTTTTGCCTTACTTTTTGGTCATGTAAAAACTTAGCCCTTTGTATTTGAGCATTACAGATATTTCTAGACCGTTTGAACAAATTTCGGTTTTCTACAGTCGGGTTGTCTTTAAATTTTCGAAAACTACTTTCCCGATCCCTAATCGCCTCCTTACAGCTTGAATCAAACCACGAATTCTCTTTGGGGATGATACTTTTTAATCTGCGAGAAACAAAATTTCTCATGCCGTTGAGAATTACGTTAGATATCATATCGGCTGATGCATCAACGTTTCCGTCGAGAAAGCACAATGACCAATTAAAATTTCGAAAGAAATTATTCAGGCCGTCCCAATTGGCTTTCTCGTATTGCCATACAGTTCTTTTGGGGACTTTCTCTTTTGTTACCGTGACGGATAACGAAAAATCTACCGATATGACACAATGGTCCGATTTGCCTAAAGGAGATGATACTACAACCCTGTATTTTTCGGGATGAGAAGTGAGAAATAAGTCAAGAGTGTTGGCCGCATGGCCTTCAATATCTGGAACCCGAGTGGGCTCATCAACAAGTTGAGTTAATTCGTTAAACTCAGCGAAGATCTCAACATATTTTCCTTCGGGTGTTGTCTGGCCAGAATGTCGAAGCCAACCAGAATTGTGTACATTGAAATCGCCCGCAATTGCGATTTCAGTGTGAGGATAAAGGGAGACAATTCTTATTATGGGCTCAGATAGCGCATCAAACTCGTTAGAGGTTGAATTGCTATCTAAATTGGGGCTTCTGTACATAAAACAATAATGAATGATATGCTTACGGACGGTGAATTTTAACCACATGAAATTAAAGTTCGTATTAGAACAAAGGCCGTATTGTGGTAGAAGCTGGTAAGCAATATCATTTCGAACATAAACGGCGAGGCCATGGGAGGAAAAGAATAGTGGCACTAAGCTATATCCAGGCAGGTTGAATTCTGAGGGATCAGAACCAACACCCACCTGTGTTTCACTTAGTGCCAAAACAGCTGGCCTGCATTTTGCAGTGTGAGCGTACACAGCAAAGAAATTCGATCGCAACCCTCTAATGTTGCTAAAATCGACCCGAAATTTACCCGACATCACCATTCACAAAAACACACAAAACAAAATATCGAACGCAGACGCTATCTAAGTAAAATCAACAAGTGCAAATCTTATTGGGAAACCAAAAAAAAATTACTAGCGGTGTTATGCCCAGCAAGCAATTTGATTTTGGTTCACCAACGGGATCAACACCGTTGATCTCACTATCCGCCTAGCAAACCCACAGTCTCATTGACTGCACACACCACCCAGATAAGATAAGAAATTATCAAATCGAAGAAATGTGTGCAGTCACTGAGACTATGAGAGTGGTGTGGGGGAGGAGAAGATAAGGAGGTATATGCACAGTGTTTGGTCTATTGATGGGCTTTTTTTTTTTTTTTTTGCTTTAATTAAATTTTTGAAGCACAGCGCACTGAATAATTTTTGCACAAGAAACTTGATCACTTTTTCACAGAATGTGTTTTGATCACGGCGCGGCGGAGGATTGGATTATTGATTATTGATTTTACGTTTGTTTTATTGTTTTTTTGGTGTAATTATTTTTTAGGGGTAAGAAATCTATTGCTTTATTATTAAGTGAACGGGGGAATGGTAAGCGGACACTTGGCACGATGCGTGTTTACGCGTTCGGTAGCAGATCGGCACTCAATATCTAAGTGTGTTAGTTGGTATCCAGAAAGCAATTTAAACCTGACTTACAAAAGGCTTATTACCCCAATATTGAATACATGGAGAAAATACGTCTCAGATTTGTCCCACCGATTGGTTTCTTGTATTTTTATATGAAAGATTTGATTCAGAACTGATTGGCGTGAAGTGGCAGTAGTTATAGGATCCGTATCAATAAAGCGGTCTCCGATAACGGTCGCCATGACATTGCAAAGGAGGCAAATGAGTTCTGGTGGTTACCCCAGGCTAACAGCTCCGAAATACAAGAACATGATATTGATCTGTCGCCAATAGGTGGCTTACACATATTTAGTGCAAGACTTCGGGTGTAAGCTCTAGAAAATTTATTAAATTTTCCTCCACTACACCAAAGAGTAAAGAAGACTGCCGCACTAAGCGGACTAAAGCTTCATCTCACAAACAACTCAAAAGTGAAGAAAACCTACATATGAGCATTCTGCAGGTGCTCCCAATACTGCTATCGCCTAAAGCTCACTCTTCTTCTCTATATCCCTTGGTAGCACAACAACTATCTTTCAAGCAGAGGTAACAGCCTTAGAATTCTGTGTTAGGGAATGTATTAGAAGAAACCTTTGAAGATCACGCATCCTAATTTGCTAAGACAGTCAGGCAGCTCTAAAGACATTGTCCTTACCCAAAATTGGATCCAAACTATAGTTTGGAACTGCCTGACATGTCTATCTCAATTATCCCACCCACAATAAAATAGCCTTTCTTGGGTGCCTGGACATGAAAGTATACAAGGTAACGAAGAGGCTGACCGCCTATAGCTGGACTTGGCTCTTAAACCCAATTTAAAGGCCCGGTACCCTACTGCGGTCTCCCAATCAGAAGCATTAAACGCGAACTGGTTACGGAACATGATTCACACCTTGGAACAACAAAGTATAATCTTTCCTAATCGCTCAGGCAGTTATTCTTACATGTAACTTCCAATACATTTAGTTCAAAAACTAGCAACAGTGTAGGTGCAGGGATTTTTGGTCCCAACTTCACATCATCTATATCCCTTGGTATAACAACAACAATCTTTTAAGCAGAGGTAATAGGTTTTGAATTCTGTGTTAGGGAATGCATTAGAAGATCACGCATCCTAATTTGCTCTGACAGTCAGGCAGCCTTGAAGGTATTGTCCTAAACCAAAATTAAATTCAAACTAGTTTGGAACTGCCTGACATGTATTGTATATCTCAATTAGCCACCCACAATCAAATAACTCTTTCCTGGATGCCTGGACATGAAGGTGTACAGGGAACCGAAAAGGCTGACCGCCTAGCTAGACTTGAATCTCAATGCCAATTCAAAAGCCCGGAACCCTACTGCGGTCTCCCGCAATCAGTAGCATTAAACGCGAACTGGTTACTTGGGAACGGCAAAACGTGAATCAAACCTGGAATGGCCACCTCTAATGGCCACCGCCAGTCTAAACTATTCATCGACTTATCTCAAAGACGTATGAAAGAGATTCTTGACATGAGCAAACGTGACGCAAAGTTAGGTACTTACGGACTGCCAAACTGGACACTGCTCCCTCAGATATCATCTTAAAAACATGGTCATCGGCCAGGATATGACACCTGCCATCTCTGTCTCGAAGACACAGAAACGGCAGAGCACATTTTATGTGAATGTCCTGCCATAGCCAGATCCAGGCTAAAGATATTCAATAAAGGATTCATTAGTCCTCTTGATATAAGAAACACCCCTTCTTCGAATATTCTTAGGTTCCTTTATGACCTCAACTTCGAATGAACAATTCCAGACTTTACGTGCTTAAACCTAAGGGAACAGCACAAAAGATCTTTCAGGTCGACGTGCTGGTAAAGGTGTTTAGCCTTTGCCCTATTCAATATAAAAAAGGAGTGGGCCAGTGGCAAAAATAAGTTTAAAAAAAAGTAGGTATTTTGACATCTGAAAAGATAAAAAAAACTAAAAACTTGGTTATTTGAGTTTCTTACACAAATTTTGTGGTGTACAAAAGTTGTAGATTTCTTATTACCCATAACTTCGCCCTTAAACTCTGTGGCAATAACCCATAACAGCATAAGTCGACTTATGCTCAAATTGAGTTAATGATGCAGTTTTTTTCACATTTTCTTGGTGCTTCAGTCTGTGAAATTTTCATTTTGATATCTTTGTCCGTTACAAAGATAGAAAAACACAAGTTAGGAAATTCCAAACTATAGCAAAAGGAAAAACAAGACAAGTCACTACTTATGCCTTTAAAGCAATTTCGTAATTAGATAGTTCACAGGTATAAGTCAACTTATGCTTTTTTTACCTAAATTTGTTCATTCATTCCTGTTAGAACATGTCTATTTATGCTTTTCTTTTAATTATTCATGCAAGCACAAGTCTTACTTGTGCTTTTTTTCTATTTGAGTAAAGAACACAGTTGCTAGACCTAATTGCACTAATGTTGTTTTTCCATATTAAGAAATTATCACACATCTGCAGTTAAGTAACACAAGTCGGTTTTTGCTCAAAATTACAGTATAATAAAAGAATTTTAAAGAAAATTTAAACTTCAAAACAAGCAAACTTTTATTTTCTATCACTTAACAACATAAAAACTTTGCTTATGGTAATATTTTCGTCTATAAAAGCGCTTCAACTGATGACAAAAACTTCAAATGCTTCTCCTGAAAAGTAGCGAAATTTGACTTATGCTGTTATGGGTTATTGCCACAGAACTTTATCCCATAAGACTTACAGTTCTGCCGGAAATCGAAGTGCGGACCGTTTTTACCCTTAAAAGCCCCACGCCTCCCAATTCCTGATCTCAGATCGGCTCTAGCTTATTTTTTCTATCATTTTTGTTAAACTCTTTCGTTCTACTATAATTTGTTTAACCTTTTTTTATTATTTTCAGAGGCTTCTATCCTGGTCTATACTCTTATAGCTTGCGTACGCATTTAAGCTGCTTTATCTTAGTTTTGATTTCAAGGATGGTAAAGTCAATCGAGTATTTTCGAATTTTTAAAATCTGAACGTGGTTATTTTGGTGTCATTCATTTAACTACACTCTGACCATATTTTTAGCTTTACTCATAGCAGACAAGTCGAATATCCTATATGCACTCAAGTAAAAAGTCTCGGGAAAATGAAAAAAAAGTTTCTGTTTTACTTTCATAGTAATAAATTTAAATAATTTTTTATAGCAGACGAATGGAAACTAAGTAAAAATGTTGTTTTAAACTACATTCAAAAAGTAGAAATTTTCACAACGTCTAAATAAATATTATGTCATCAATGAAGCGAAGACTATTTGCATTCAAGTTCCTTTCATTTCGCATATTTATGCTGAGTTCGGATGCCACATCATCTCTCCGGTGTTAGCTGGGGTGACATTCTGTAAGTAAAAAGCGAACAAACGTTCTCGTGTGTGCGAACGATTTGTAATGTCTTTCCTATTGAAAAACGTTTGATCGCTTTCGTTTCGCTTTTTATAGAATCTGGCCCCTGGTCTCATGATTGACTTTACTTAGAAGAGATTTTTAAAAATGAGAAAAAAATGGTGGGTATAAATTCACACCCCTCAACTGAAACTATTGTTAACTGATTGAAAACGATAGTAGGTTTGTGTGAAAAAATTTGTTGTCATTCTATTTTGAAATCATTTTAATAAAACTTGCGATACTTTAGTTATAAATTTCTTGTAAAAATTAAACTGATTTAAGCACACGAAATGTGTTTTCCGTGACGAAGCCTTGACATACACTCAACACCCCTTCAGATTCTGTTTCACATTTTCCTCAACATCCAGGGTTTTGTGTGCCTTTGGGATATTCCACCCAATCAAATTCAATTTCCGATATCATTTTATAGCATTTTGCAAGACAAGTGCCTCTTCACCATAATCATCAACATCGTCATCATCAACAGTTCACAGGGATATGCTTCGAAAAACAATCACGTTACCAATATCACTTCTCCTTCAATCTCTATACTGCAATAAACTTTATGGCTTTCTCTGGCCCTCAACAGAGTGCTTTCAAGGACTCTATTCGAAGATGTCACTAACGAGGGAATGAAATTCTTAACACTCATTTCTCACCCACATCCACCCTCTTTTACTCCACGCTGGCTGAATCAAATGGGGAACTGAATAAGATGGGCGTTCAACTTTAAAGGACACATTCAATGAGCTTCTTGCAAATGGAGTCGATCTATTTTATGGGATCCTCTAAATCCTATTTTATTATTGCAGAAACGGAAACAAAAAATACACAAATATAAAACGGAAAAAAGCCGAATAAATAATGACAACAACCATTTTTTTTTTTTGCAAGCTTCGTCCTTAGCTTCTCTCCTTCCCACATGATGAGTATAGATACAAAAAAGGACGAATAAAAGTAAACCAAAATACGTTGTTGCCTTTGCCAAAGCTGCCACCGTCGCGTCGCATCGGTCGGCGTCGGCATCGTTGTTGGTCTCCGTTGTAGTCGCATTTGTGTTCAGAGTAAGCTCTCGTTTACTGTCATTCAACTAAAATACGATTCGGCTAAAGTAATTTTACTTGTAGCCGGGATGGTCCCGTGGGAGTTGCCTTCTCCCCCCTTTGCTGCACAACCTTCATTTGGTCGTCCTTTTTTTTCTGTCTTTCGCCATTACAGACAGTCACAAATCTATTTTGGATTTTTATTTGGTACACAGTTTTTCTTTTGTGACATCTGCAGTGGAGTTGCAGGTTTTGGATTGTTTTCTTTATTTTCCTTTTTATTATGGTGGGGTTTGTTGAAAAAATGCCTTCTAGTTTTGGGATATGTCAAAAGTTCGCGAATTACTGAACTTTTCTGTCTTTTTCTAGACAAGCGTTGGAAGGTCAGGTTTCGGACAGATGCATTAATGTCTTTGACTTCTGGCTTTTGAGTTGTGGAATTTTAAAACAAAAATATGTTAAAAAAGATTTTCAAACGCAAAAAGAGATTAATTATCGTCGAATACTTATGTCAAGGCAAGGGATTTTGTTGCAAAATATATGAAGAGTAATTCATTTCAGTGCTGTGTTATTTAGATGCTAATAAAGTTCTTAACTCAGTTGTCTTTTTAATGATGACACATAAAAAGGCTTTCGAGGATGTTTGGCTGACACTTTTCATATTTCCTATCTTTTGTTTTTTTCTGCTTTTTTTTTTGTTAACTGGCGATATAATTCATTTTATGAATTCCGAAGGAAGTGACGCTTTGCATGAAGAAGTAGCGCAAGGATATAAATAATGTGCTATATAAAATTTTACATAATCATACACCGGGTGATGCAGTAAAGGTGATAGAGAAGGCAACAAATAATTTTTGAATCATTTTTAAGTGTTGAAAAGAACCTACCTTGCAATGAGTGTGTGTGATGATTGGTAAAACTAATTTATTGTTTCATCTCATCGATGTGCGGAATACAGAGGTATAGAAATTCGAGTACCTACATTTAATGGCTTCTGAGTTGTCGATCATGGCTTCCATTTTGAGAGTTAGTTTTTTGAGTTTCTTACAGTTTTTAAGCCTACTTCTTGAGCCTCTTAAACAGCTTTCAAAACTAATCACGATTTTCACCATCCAATAACTCAAACCCCCTGCAAAATGATGCAGTCTTATTTTTACTCGCGTTTATAGGAACTCGTACAGAAAATTTTTTTTGAGCAAGAAATCAAACATGATATGTACGATGACAGAGAATACGAAAAATAGAGGTCCTGTAATTCGGTCGGCCTCTCTGTCTGTTCGTAGATGGGTCTACAGCCTGAACCGCTGGACCGATTTTCTTCAGAATGCAGTCAGAGTCTGTGGAGCAGCCTACAGAGGGGTTTCTAGAATTGGGTCTCTTGGTCTTGAAATAACGGTACCTGTGATGCAATCAATATTATACTACTTATTTTTCTCTCTCCAACGTACAACAACGATTTCGAAAAAAATTTATGTGAGTGGTTTTTTCTTAATTGTTGTTCTTATGATTTAAATTTTTTTTTTTTGTAAAAAGTCTAGGAACGGTACTCCCCATAGTACTTTCTTCAAAGCCTACTGTCGTTAATGGCTGACACGATTTTGACGAAGTTTAATAGTTTTTAATCTGCTTAAAAATAATTGCGTATCAACATTTAAAAAATCTAAATTTTTGAAATATTTACTAATTTCTTAAAAAAAATTAGATTATTCTGAATATTTAAAAAATGGTATACATATTTGAATTTTTTAAATTCTTATGTCAAAACATATTCTGGTGAGTTCTTAAGACTTGCATATTTGGCTTTTGAAAAAGTGTTTTTAAAAATATGTAGTGAAAGACGAAAAGGTTTTTTGAAAAAAAACCAGGGTAACGATTTCGATTGAAATTTCAGCGTTTATATGTTTTAGCAACTGTGAAGGTTAGGTTAGGTTTAAATGGCTGTCAGGAAAACAAACTGACACACTTAGACCAATATTAGGTCCATTGTGATACCATAGATATTATGCGAGGGAGTACCTCACTTAACAAAACCATTTGGAGCTTTTAATAAAGCGAAAGACATGCAGGAGATATGTGTTCGCCAGATCGCTTGGATCATCAAGAAAATATTTTCCTAGATGCCGTTTTCTTTCAAAAGAGAGTGCAGGACATGAGCAGAGGAGGTGTGGGATTGTCTCCTCCTCCTCCTCATCTAAGCAACTTCTGAAGAAGTCATTAGAGGGGACGCCAAGTCTTATGGCGTGTCTTCCTATCAGACAATGTCCGGTGATGACATTGATTACGGAGCTAACTTGCAGTCTGGTAATGGATAACGAATGTCTTGTGCGTTTTGGATCTAGTCCTGGCCATATCCGTTTTGTTGCCATGCACGTGGTGATATTGTTCCACCTATAATATGTTCTATCCATTGCCTCTTGCTTTAGCATAAGTTTACTTGTAGCGATTGGTATACCAATATTCAACCTACTGGTTGAGATCGGTAGAACGGTTCCTTCTCTGGCGAGTTCATCGGCTTTGCAGTTACCCACGATATCTCTGTGCCCCGGCACCCAAATAAGGTGAATATTGAACTGTTCAGCCATCTCCCTAAGAGATAGGCGACAGTTAAGGGCGGTTACTGAGTTCGTAGAAACAGCGCCGAGTCATTTGAGGGCTGCTTGACTATCTGAGAAAATCCGGATATTCGTTGAGGATATCACGTTTCCTCTTAACCATGATAGGACCTCTTTGATCGCCAGAATTTCCGCTTGGAACACGCTACAATGGTTTGGGAGGGGGAACGAGAGACTTACGTTAAGTCGGTTTGAGTACACCCCACAGCCTACCCCTTCTTCGGTTTTTGAACCATCTGTATAGAAATGAATTGAATCATCTCTCAAAAATTCTTCGTCTTCCCAGGTCGTTTAGCAACTGTGAAACAATGGCATTTTAATATTATTGTTAAAAACCTTTGGAATACTGCATATAATTTTTTTTTCAATATTTATGTGATTTTATTAAAATTCCATAACTAATGTGTATTTGGCAACCCTATACCGACAAATAAGTTATAAAGATCTAATGCTTAAACCTTTTACTCAGCATTAAGATTTTGATACTGTACCTAATTAGAACACAATCTCAAGTTTGTGGCCATTTTTTATCTTTTGCAATCAAATTGTCAGTGATTTACGACTTGTACCTATGAAAGATTTCCGTACGCGTGAATGAGGTTCACCGCTTGTGATTCGTGAATGAAAACTTTCCATTTTGATCTCCCTACGGCTACATGAACCAGCTCATGAGTAAACGAAAATGTCAAATTTGTTAGTGCAATTGGACGGTAATTGGTTGGAGTGAAAGATCCACCTTCTATAGAAGCTGTTTTCTAACTACTAAGGATGATTCCGAAGAAAAAGTAAGTACAGAAGAGCTTACGAAGTACTTCTCCAAAGCGTTGAGGAATATCTCAATTTCTTAGACAAATGTCGGGAATATGACCTTAACTAGCTGATGTACATATGTATACTTAGATATTAAACGATACGCACAACCAAAGCAGCGCAGCGCCAGCCCAGCGTGGCTAAACATTCATATCCGAATTTTCGTTCGTAACCTCGTGAAGGGCGAATATGGTGTTTGGAGGTGTCTAACTATATCAAAAAACTTTAGTTATAACAAATTGGCTTGATTGGTAGAACGAATGGTAGCTTTAGAACCTACATATATGGTGCGGGATGAAGTTTTTAATATTTTTAACAAGAAACCAGAGATAATTTCTTCCTTTTGGACATAACAGTCTTTTTGCGTTGCTTTTTGGAAAGGATGATATTTACTTTTGTATATTTGAGCATTGCTGATTTTTCAATTCAACAATGGAACATTAGATTTGGGCCTGTTGTGCAGCAATCGCCATCTACTTTTGCTTGAAAGAACTAGGAAACAGTTTGTGAGAATGTTGTGTTTTACGCAGTCTGTGAATGTGTACAGATTATGAATGCTGAACTATTATCTAGGTGGTGAAAAATTATTCACTCTCTGCAAACTTAAGCGTTGGAGAATTTTTTTTGTTTTTATCAAACTTTTCTCGAACTATACTCCATTGTCAGGTTGTCAAGTAATAACTCCCACATGCTTTCTGCGAACACGAGGCTTTTGATACATATTTGAACAAATGCTCTGTCTCGATACATGACGCAGACTGTCTGACCACCAGTCGAATATGCAACATTTGTAAAAATAGGGTGCCATCACAATACAGTTCTCTTCTCGCCGTAAAGTTGCATGTGGATTTGATCACACTTCTCAATATATTCACAAATATGTATGTCAGAAAAATCGAGGCCCTCATTGCGTAAGCGATGATTGTGTGACGATATCGTTTTGACGATAGCACGTAACACATAGAAAAGAGATTTTGCCTGGGACGACATCATTTGGATGATTTAACTCCTACTCTGTGTAGCATGATTCGTGTCATACATTTTGGTGATTTTTTCTGCTTTTTAAATAAATTTTTCAGTTCTTTGTGTACTGGAGAATCTTTTTCTCTGTTACAGGGTTAAGTCCAAACTAATATTGAAAATCTAAAAATGAGTTTGTTTGTCACGCTTTCACGGCTAAATTACTTGAGTAGTTTTAACAAAATTAGTATAGAAGTGGCCTAGAACCTGGAAAAGGCTATGGGCTTTATTTCATCCTCAAACTCCTACGAGAATGGAAAACTAAAGATTTTCAGCGGGTGTTCCTGACAGTTTTTTATTTTTTTTGGCAATTTTGTGTGACCAACGTTTTGGATGACTTAGATCCGAGCAACACCGCGCTTGGTGGGTCAGCTACTAACAAATAAACAAAAGCACTCCTTAAATGTTCAACTGTATCATTGTTCTTTTCTCAAAAATCATGGAAAGAAGTTCTTGTGACAGCTTTGTATCATAGGACATTTATGAGGCCCCGAGAGAAGAAGTGGGGTAACCTTCAATTTCTTGAGTTTGGGTTTGTTGCACTTCCAGCAAGAAAAGTAAATGATATTTTGCCTGAATAAAGGGAAGCCCTTATTTCTTCCTTTATAAGTAGAAAATGACGTACAGTCTCTCTACACGGAATTTTTCCTCAAACAGAAACGACGTAACACAGCTTACATGTACTTTTTTTAATGATAGAGATGTGGTGATCTCGTGCCTTAAAATTGTTTGAGAACCGAAACCCCAGTTTTTCTCACAACTCATAAGGTTGCCAAAGAAACTTGGTTAAAGTTCAATGAGTGAAGGTTCATTACACGCTCCACGGTAACACCAGAAACGAACACTTTTCGACTCATAAAATTGTTAATCCTTATGCTGATATTTTAGCGTTTTAATTTTTTTTTTATTTTCTACGTATTTACGTAGTTGCTTTATCTCAATTGTAAGTAAGATTTGAATATTTTAGCAAAAGGATAAACAATTTAATGACAAACAATTTCATGTGTCGAAAAGTGTTCGTTTCGGGTGTTACCGTGGAATGACCCTGAACTTACTCCTTATGAAACCCACAAAAAATCCTTTGTTTAATGCTTTTGTGCTAACTTAATGCTCAAATATAAAACATGACGCAATTTTCGACGTAGATAAAGTTTTTTACGAGTACAGGGCCATTTAACTAAGTCTGTGAATGCAAATGCCACTGCCAAAGTTTACCACGACACGCAATACAATTAGATGTTTTTTCAAACTACACGATAAGCGAGATCATTGAGTGGAACGATAGTGAAGTTAAACGAAGCAACGCTTTGACGATATCTTGGACGATAGACGATTGAACGATGACCGCCTTAGAAAATTTACGAAATGTTTTGTCTTGATTCTGACAATCATTTCAAATAGACGAAATGTATGCACAGGCACATGGAAGGTCGATAGGCATATATGTAACTGCAAGCTATAATATGTGTGCATAATTTTTTTGAAGCGAGTGGATACAGTAGTGTCTGAACTCTATAAAAAACTTTATCACGAAAAACACTTGGGATGAAATTGCAGTTCCTTTAATGATTACTCGAATGGAGAAAATGTATTTTTAAATGAATCCTATTGCAATAACAAACTCTTTTTTGTGCATCAAAACATCAGAAGCCTAAGAGAAAACTTTTCCGCTCTAATTACACATTTAGATTCCTTTCTTTGCATGCCTGATCTTATTTTTATTTCCGAAATATGGATTTACAATTTCGAAGCTAGTGATTATTCGCTTCCTGGTTATAATTTTATAGCTAATACTAATGAAGATTATGCTGCTGGTGGTGTTGGGTGCTTTATTAGGAATGATTTTTGTTATGACTTTTCAGCTATTAATCTGGTGAGTGCTGATGTTTTAAAAATTGAATTTAAAGTTAATAGCGAGGACTTTGTCTTTTTATGTCCATACAGATTTCATAAATATGTTTTTTCGGTGTTTTATGAAGAGTTTTCAAAGTTGTTAGATGATGAAAAATCAAAGAATTTGTTGGTCCTAGGTGATTTTAACTTAAATATTCTGGAAAAAAACGATGTAGTTTCTTCTTTTCTAGATCTTATAGCCTTGCATGGACTAGTTTCCTTGATAAATGAGCCCACTCGGGTTATATCGGGCAAGTGTCTTGATCATGTTTTTGTTCGTATCGCAAATAAGGATTATTCGTGTTTAGAAAAATGCGTTTTCAATTTTCAAATTACAGATCATTCAATGACTGGTTTACTTCTGGAATGCGAAAATACAATTATATCTAAGAAATACACTAAGCAAGCTGTTGATAATGAATCTCCTAGAGTTGATCACAGTAAATTAAATAACATGCTTTTGTTTGAGTCTTGGGAACAAGTCTATAATGAGAACGATGTATCTAGGTCGTATGATCTTTTTATAGAGATCTTAAAACGTAAAATGGAAATATGTTCATTCAAGCCAATTAACAAAAACATAAACAAAAGATTAAAGCCCTGGATTTCCTTAAGGTTAGTGAAAAGAATTAAAGCTAAGAACAAACTAAGGATAAAGTGCAACAGGCACAAGCAAAAAAGAAAATTAAAGAAGAAATACCAAAAACTCTGCTGTGAACTTAAAAAGGAGATTAAATTATGTAAAGATTCTTATTATAGAAATCAATTTAGTTCTGCGAAAGGTAATTCCAGGCGTGAATGGCAAGTTGTGAACAGTATTATTAACAAAACGTCTTCATTAAACAACCCTATCGAACTGTGCATCAACGACACTGTTTATAAGAGTGAAAGCGAAGTAGCTGATAAGTTTAATAACTATTTTGTTAATTTAGCTGATAATACCGTTCCAAATGTTAGAACACAATTTTGTCAGAATTGCAATCGGAGTGTTTACAATAGAAACAGTAATAGTTTTTTCTTTGAACCTGTAACAGCAATAGAAGTGTCGAAAGCTATAACAAGTCTTAAAAATACTTATAGCTGTGGGAACGATGGTATATCTAACCTTCTGTTAAAAAACATTAAATGGAATGTTATTGACATCTTAGCACACATATTCAATAATAGCGTGACATCTGGTATTTTTCCCGATGCAATGAAGTGTGCTGATGTAGTACCACTTTTCAAAAAAGGTGATAAGGATAAAGTTTTTAACTATAAACCCATCTCGCTGCTCCCATCTATTAGCAAAATTTTTGAAAAACTTGTCAAAAAAAGGATCGTGAAATTCCTCGATAAAAAAAATTTCTTTGCTTCTGCTCAGTATGGGTTTCGCGAAAGACAATCAACAGAAGATGCACTCTTGAATTTTTGTTCTATGGTTTTCAAAAGCTTGGATGACAAAAAATTTACAGCAGGCTTATTTGTAGATATAACAAAGGCATTTGATATGGTCAACCACAAAATTTTAGTAGAAAAGCTAGAGTGTGCAGGCTTTAGGGGTTCTATACTCTTATGGCTCACGTCTTATCTTGAGAATCGATCTCAAATGGTTAAAATTAATAGGACTAGAAGCAGTAAGGAATATACGAATATGGGCGTGCCACAAGGATCTTTCATGGGACCTTTACTGTTTTTAATTTATATTAATTCTGTGTTCGAGCTGCCTTTCAAGGGTGCGTTAACAGCTTTTGCAGATGACATAGGATTCGCATACGGGACAAAAAGCCTATTAGACTTGACATCTGAAATTAGTTGGGACCTTAGTATTCTTAGAGTCTGGTTTGCTAGCCACAATCTTGTGATTAGCTCTAAAACGAAATTAATGTTATTTAGTTTGTCTAACGCTAATTGCCCTTTAGTTGACGTGTTTTACCACTCTCCCGATTGTCAGCGTTTTAAATTAGAACACTGTAAGTGTGAATGTCTATCCGCAGAGAATACTTTTGATGACAGTTCACGGTGTAATATGAATTGCTTTCAAATAGAAAATGTAGATGAATTCAAATATTTAGGCTTACATCTGAACTCGAAAATGAACTTCTCTACCCATACGGAAAAGTTGAGGCAGTACTTTCGTTCCGTTCTCAGGCATTTTTTTTATCTACGTTCTGTGTGTAAGGACGATCTCTTAAAAAATATATATTACGGAATTTTCCATTCTAAGATGCAATATGCAATAACCTGCTGGGGTGGAACCTATTCCAACAAAATTCAACCACTTTTTATACTACAAAAAATCATGATGAGAAAAATTTTAAAAAAGTCGCGTTGGGATCATAGTTTTCCATTATTTCAGAGTTTGAGGGTTCTTCCTTTACGCCACCTTTATTACTTTAAGGTATTAAAAATATTTTTTATGAGATCTGGTCATCGCAATCTAAGAGTTCTTAGAAACCATAATATACGTGGAAACCATTCATTTTTAGTAAACATTCCTCACTCACGCACCACCGCCTGTCGTAGATTCTTTTGTGTGGCATCTTGTAGACTTTTTAATGAGTTGCCACTATATCTTAGATCAGAAACTTCAACGTCTAAATTTTTAAAAAACTTGAAGTTTTGGTTGTTCACCTTAGATCATACATGCATTGAATCGCTTCTTATGTAATTTGTGATTAACTTAAATAAAATTGAAGTTATGTACTTTTTATTTTCTCATATGTTTTTTCAATATAAAATTCTTGTAGCTTTTTGAAGGGTCACCCCACCCAATATTTTGTTATATATATATTTTTTCATGAATTCGAAGGGGCATTTAAAACAATTTTTAAAAAAATTAAAAATGCTTCTGATTTATTTCTCTTTTTAATTTATTTGTATATTTTAACATATATCAGAAAAATTGTTAAGGAAATAAATAATAAATATACTACTACTACGTGTTACACCGCAAGGTTTGCATATCCCTGTATATTTTTTATATCCAGTCGATTCGACATGATATCGCTTATATCAAGGCTTAGCCGATTCCTAAAGTGATAGCTTCGAGAAAGTCTAAGGATTTACCTGGTTTGAATGTGGTGCTCGTTGCGTGGCGTGGCATGTCTGCCTGTTACGCGGGATGTTCGTTGTTCGAAATTCGAATCCTAACTGAAACCAAAAATGTTTTTTAGGGGTATCACCTTTGGCGAAGAATTGTCAAGTCCAAATTCATTGCCTTGAAAAGCGCTTTCTCGATTATTATGCATTCCCTCATAAATGTGCACGGAATCTTTGATATCTGTCGAATGTTGTTAATAAAGTATTCAGTTATGATTGTGTGTTCCTTTTCATTGGGCACGAATATTGATCCAATTTAGCTACCACTTTATTACTCGCTTATGATGATTTTATAATTTGGTGTATTGTCATGTTTAAAGAAGCGTTCCCAACAAACCTGTCAAAAAAGGATGCCGACACTACCTTGCGATATTAACGCGGCGAAGAAAGGAGACAGCCCAAGGTAATAGCAATTGATTATCTTTTGAAATGTAACAATCCTCGGGCAGGTTCTCATATATCAACACAATCGATGTCGACCCCATAATTGTAAAAGTTTGAAAGCAAGGTTCTGATCGTGTCCATGACGGTCATATTTTTTCTTCCACTGGTTTCGTCAAGTGCTTTGATCAGTTGATGTATAGCCTCTACCTATCCTTACAAGTTTTCGGCATATTTCTTCGAATATGTCTTAGTTCGGTAACTGTGGAGTAATCAACTACAAGCATGAACCAAGTTCATAGACGAAATTATAGCTATTGGCCTTAAAAATTATTTGATCATTAATTTTTCGATTCTTTTGCTAATTAAGTTGCCATATGACAAATCCCAGTAGATAGATAGTATCGATTTGATTGCCATACTTACTACATTCCTTCATATGGATTATCTGTATCATTAAAATATTTCCTCCTTTATACAAATGTGACTTAAATGTTACTTCTCTTTGCGGACAGAAATTAAACATCCCTTTAACTCAAAGGGAACATTTTGTAGATTGGTTCTCATAAAAGTGTAATAAACGAAAATCTTTTCCAATCGAAAATCCAATAAACGGTAACGTTGATCGTTTTCTTTCTTTTTATTCGTTTTATTTGTTTCGCCATCTCGTTATTCAGCGACAATTTTACCCTTTTCTTTTTTTTCTATCGTGTGTGCGTCACCAAACATCTCACAATTTGTATCCCCATAATCCCCAAAATGTATATTGTATGGAATACTCCCCCTATAAATGCAGATCCTTTTTTTTTTGTTTCTTGTCATGGATACTGCACTGATAAATAAGAGCGAGCGTGATGTGGACTTAGGACAGTTTGGGTATATCCATATGTGTCCAAAATCACCACTTGTCCATCCATTGTTGTATATCCTGCTTGCCACGATGAAACTGCCATAGCCCCCATACCTCTATGGGCATCCGTGTGTAGACGGCAGGAAGACTATTTTCGAGCAACTCGCCACGTTATTAAAGGTCATAAAGAAAATCTACCACGCTTTCATTTTATTACACTTGCAGCAATTTAAGGTGCAATTTCCTTGATACTCTCTTTCCCTTGGAAATATCCTTTCGACAAAAGCGACAGGGCCGACACTGAAAAGGACGACCGACGCGGTGGAGAACGTCAGGCGGGTAATCTTCGTCGGAGGCAGATAAAAAATATTGAAAAAAAAGTGGAAGCAGCAAGGGAAAACAATAAAATCTAAATCAACTGGATAAGAATAAGATTGGAAAGCCAAAAAAGAAAAAAACAAATACATGCAAGGAAAAGAAGAAGCTGAAATGCTTTCCAATATCCTTAGCACTCTCAGAGGACTATAAAAGGGGGCGTTGAACCAGCAAGGGTGACTTTTTCGATTTTATTATTTCTTCTCTGGCAATTTTCCTTGCTTCGTTGCACTTGCAACACGCATGTCTGATTTGAACAACCAAAAAAAAGGTGCTCCATAGAAGCACAGAGAATATTTTTCGTCATTGTGAATGAACCACACCACGGGGAGAGGGTGGTTAGCAGAATTTTGTCATCCTCTCTTCTTTTTGTATCCTGTGGGGATATTTGGAATGTGACGGAACAGAAGTAGATAGCAACACACAGCATAGTCTACCATCTGAATATTGGATGTTTGAAGAAATTCCGATTGTTTAATATAAATTGTTGCCATGGACACACACAGAGCACCTAACTAATCACAGCAAGGATAAAATTCTCTCGTACCTTGACAACAGCATTTTCTTGAAGCATAAAATCTTTGAAGTGGCAACAGAAATATGGAAACAGAATCAACTTAAAACGACCAAAAAGGACTATGACATAAATCAATCCAGTATTTCAAAAATGTGCTCTAAATTTTTTTGATTTTGTGGTGCTCTTAACAAAGGAATTACATCGCCCAAAAAGAAACTCTGATAGGCTTGAGTAAGTAATTAAAAAAAAAACTCAACAATTAGTTCAAAACATCCTGCCGAAAATTTGATACCTACTTGTTTGCATGGGTGGAGGCTGAACGAACGTGGAATTGGGTTTCCTCATTTAAAGGATATAAGACTCTTGTCTGTAGGCATGCAATTGAATTTCAGCAAAGAGTTTCAAAAGTACCTACTAATTGACTGTTCTAAGGCTGAAGTGCTTCTTTATCGGTCATGTCAATAGGAAGGAGCCTAATTTAATGACTAAATTGCTTCCTAATCCCTTATGAGCTATTTTTGTTGTGGCTGATTAAATTTTTGGCTTTTTTTTTAAATGGAAGTCATTAGGTCGAAAAAAGTCTAACTTTTGAGATTTATTTCGATAAAATTTTCCTCTTTTGACCTCGAAACTGCACCCTGCAACAAGGAGTCCTGGCAAAAAGGCAAAATCTCCAATCAAACGTTCAAACAATAGCTGATAGAGGCACACAAAGTTGGCAATACCTTTTATCATTAACGATAAAAGCCGAGCCATTCTATTAAATCAAAGCTCTTTAACTCTTAGCACGAGAAGGAAATCGTTTTTGACATACAGCACCGAATATGATTCTGCAAAGTCGCAGTTAAAGTGGTGCGGTGTTGATAATCCTTGCCAGACCTGATGGCAGAGACATCCGAAAGTCAAAGCCGACATTGTAACCTTAAGGACACATCAAAACACCGCGATCCGACAAGTGGCTAATTTGTCAAAACCGGATATAAAAGCGATTGGAACAAAAGTACTCGCTAGTATAGCTAAATTTAAACATTGCTAAATACAAAAATCAAGTCTCTTCTTTTTTCTATCGGACGTTTTTCAAACACAAACTACGAAACACCCAAACCTAAACATAGGTCCATTGTTCTTCCAGATTGCTACTTTACCTTATTTTTTGTAGTATTTCAGATGTTTGTAGAAAAGCCTGAAGACGCTGCCGTGATAAAGAGCCTAAGTTATCAGCTGACACAATATCTGCGCCGTATATCTGTAATCTGATTTAAGAAAATGCAGGACATTCACAAAAGAAGTGATCCGCGGTGTCTTCATCCTCTCCATAGGATTCACAGACTGTGGTTTCACTTGAGCCTAAGGCGTTGAAGTGGTAGGCAAAAGAGAAGTGCCCCGTATGGGACCACCAATAAGCTTTCTACAGTTTTTTCTGCTATTCGATAGCAAAAATGTTGCAGTTTTCTTAATAACGTTGGGGAGGATAGCTCTAGTCTGTTTGGAAGTTTGGATCCAATGGAGGTATGCCAACTACGGTTGTGCTTTTCACATATACAATCGTTGATTGAATCCTCAAGGACCCCAAGAAGCCCTGGTTGAGGTCCTGAAAAAGTCTGAGATCCTTGCCTCGCAAATTCATCGGCGATTTAATTTCCAGTTAAGACGTGATGGTCTGGAACCCAAAAGAGACTCAAAGAATTAGTTATTTCGACCGCATTCAAAAAGGTCTTAAATTTCTGGATCATTTTAGAAGTAGTCAAAGAGTTGAGTAGAGCCTAAAGCACAGCTTGGTTGTCACTGCAGAGGCAGACATCAATACTTCTTACCCATCCAGCTGCTCTTCAAAAAGAAGCTTATTGCCTTTTTGATAGCGTTAGCGTACGTCTCCACTTGGAAGACCGAATCGTACATGTGCCTAGTGAGGTGTGCAATCGTATTTCGTATGCCATCGCTCTTTACAAAGGCACCAGCTTCAGATCTATCATCGGTCTTGGAACCATCCGTGAAGATACGAAACCAATCCTTTCCTGGTTCAGATTCTGGAATCTATAGTGTCTGACGCAGTTTAAGCCTGATAGATGTGCTGCTGTGAAATCCTCAAAGCCCCAGTGCGAATTTTGCCAGACGGGAAGTGTTCTTGAGAGTATTATCCTATAATATGGATATCAAGTTGAGGAAGATTCAGCAGTGCGTCGAGAGCAGCACCCGGAGTACTGAGGAAGGCCCCAGACCCCAGTATACAGTTATGGTATATTGTTCTTTGAAATTTGGCGAATGAGGCACTAACGTAATTACACAAGAGCTTGTTTCTCCAAACAACTGACACATAACAAAGTCTTCTAATCCATTTGGGAATATTATATGAGCTTCTACTCGACGAAACATCAACATACCTGCCTTGATGGCTTAGGTTTACTTAACATTGCAAAACAACTTGACTATTTCAGAAAAGATCTTTTTAGGATTCGTTTGCAGCAAGCCAGAGATAGATGATGTTCTAGTAAAAGATTTTCCAATAAGTTCTTGGCAACATTGAATTTAATTTGTGAACGCACCCTTCAGCGAATCATCAAACTGTGATTATCAATTTATTCAGCTAACTCAACATTTTCATCAGGGTATAGAAGACAAGTGAGTTACGTCAGCAAACTATAAAATGTACCTAAAATTAGAACCGGTGACCGCAACTTTAAGAACGTTAACGCCAATTTCCGGTCGTAGATATTTCTCGCCCTAGTAGACAGCCAATAACAAGTTAAGTAAAAATTGGAGTCAAATTCGTTGTGAGATGTTGCCTTGTCAGTCAGCCAGCGGGTATCGAAGTATCGAAAATTTTGCTGTAGTTCAAGCGTTCGTAGCAAACGATCCCAGTCAGTCAATTCCAATGCCTCTCTAGGTTTGGGCGTCGTCGGTCAGACCATATTATGGCGATTCAACCCCATCAAGCTGATTCAAGAATTGAAGCCGATAGACCATTTGAAACGACGTACGTTTTACGATTGGTCTCTGGAGTAGATGCGCCAATATGATTTTCATTTTTAGTGACGAAGCTTATTTTTGGCGCAGTATATGGGATCATTTTTGGCTCAATATGGGTTCGTCAATCAGTAAAATATGAGTTATTGGCCGGGTGAAAATACACATGTTCTTCAAGAATCACCACTTTTTCCACAAAGAGTTTTTTGAGAATGGGCCATACTTTTTCACGGACGATAACGATTGCGACGTTATTGTGAATAGCCAGCCTTGTCGCGCCATGATGACACATTATTTCTGGCCTGAATTGGAAGGTATTGACTTGACCGAAATGTTATTTCAGCAGGATTTTACCAAAAGCCTCAGATTAAATAAATAAAATAAATATAATATTAAATAAATAGGGTGACACAATAGAGCGAGGAACCCCAGTGCCTAGCGCATTTCTCACAACCATATATGCCTAGTGAACGAATGGAAAGGACCTACAATTTTCTCCCAGTTCCGAACGGCAAATCGTGAAAGCGCTCAAGAAAGAGGCTAGTCAATTGGCCGCCTCATTTTTGCGATTTAACGCCTATAGACTATTTTCTTTTGGGCTAGACTATTTTCTTTTGACACAGGCAACTTTAAGGGCGATATTTCGGACTTTTGGGGCGGCATGCGTGACCGAGTTATCGAAAATTGGGTCCAACGCATCGACAGCTGCAGACGTTCCATCGGTGGCAAGCATACTTGCTCTTGCAGCTTTGTGTTACTTCACTTGTATTACAAGTTTGTTATTTTTGTGTTCCATTTCCATGCACCTGCGTTCTTCAGCATTTGAGTATTTTACCTGGACAACGAGAGCTGGTTCGCTTGTCGTATCGTAGTGGATATATTTTTCTGAGATACCAAGAAGCAGTTCAGAATTTCAAAACACAATTTAATGATTTTATTATACTAATACTTGTTTTATTCTAAGAATGTGAAGAACCCCAAGGGTTTTACTACTGCACATCGTTTGAGGCATTTCGTAAGCAATGAGCAAAGTTACATTGCCATCAAAAAACCATCTTCGTTTACAGCTCTTCCCATCATCCCTTAACTAATTTAATATTCAATACCCAAGTCGTTGTTATTAGCCAAGTCATTACAACTGATTTCGGTAATTTTCAATTGAGCCAACCAAGAGCAAGAAACGAAAAGCTTTGCTCAATCACATACATTCAATTCCCTATAAAGAGAAATATCTATATGTTCATTGATTCACTTCCCACCACCATCAAGCACATACGACCTTATCCCATGATTAAAAGTTCGGATCATCACGTTTCATAACGGCCATGTCAATGGATTTAGTTGTAGTATTCCCCTGATGAATATAGTTTCGATATAGTAATGCTCTATTAATCTCGAAAATATATTCATTGAAAAGATTTATTGCTTCTGGCATCCACAACACCCTCAATGCCGCATCCCCCCCAATCCACCTCGAACGCACAACCACGCACAGAAAAAAAATCAAACTAAAGCCCAGTGCGAAAATAAACTAAAACTCTACCCATGGATTGGATATGTCCTTGCTGAGCTATCGTTCACTATATTGATGATATAGAAATAAACAGCAGGAATTCTCCGATAGAATCTCCCTTTGCCACATTACCATCACAGCCAGTATATGCTACCTCCCCCCTTATTGAGGTCTTAATGTGTTAACTGTAATTTGTTTTGTTTTTGGCACATTTTGTGGCTGACTGTAGATGAAGCTGTAGCTGTATCTGCGACGGCAATTTGCCGCCGGCAAATACTGAAAATTTATTCCGGGATTTCCAATCCGATTGAGATTTTTATTAAGTTTTTCCTCTCACTCTGATTTATTGCATGCTGTTTGTTGGTGTCCGCAAGCGTATGTTCCATACCAAGCTTCAGGTGCATGAAATTTAAATTGGAAAAAATTGCACAAATCAGTTGGTTGTTGTTGGTTTTCTCTATTTTTTTTTTTAATCTACGTTTTGCATTTTCAAATCGATAGTCAGGCCGGGTGAAGTAGTTTTTTGTAGAACTCCAGCTGAGTGGAACAAAATTGGTTTTCAAAATCAGATGCAGTGATGTTGTCAAGGCTGTTTCGTGGGAGTCGTATAGAAAGTGGTATTGGCATTAGCACAAGTGTTATTCGGAAAAAGGGCACGTGTTTTGTTCTTTATTATTTTCACAAAATTCACTCAACAAAAGTAATTGTTTCAAGTTTTTTTTTTTTTGTTATTTTTGTACGAATTGTCATGAAAAATAGAAAAATTAAAATGGAAATCATCATCTAGCTGCATCGAATCAGAAGGAAGAAAAGGCAAACGCTTAGATAAGTTCCTGCGATTATTCTATGGCAATCGGCTTTAGATAAGTACCTTGCCTCCGCGCGGTAAAGCAGGACTGAGACGACCAAGGTCTTAGTTTTATTTATCAACCCAAAGACGCAGCGTTAGTCAAGAGTAATTCTCCATTCGATTGCCGCACTGATGGCTGATGGGTCATTCCATTGCGACGGGTGGGACATTTATACTCATTTTTTGCTTACACTTTGCTTCTTTTCTGTCAAACGGCAATGATTTACGTACTGAATATGACATTTTCGCATACTTGAATAGTCATTCCATACTGTACCATCGAAAAAGGTATGAAAATATAATTATTATTATGAGAAATTGATGGTATAAAAAATGTGACGGGTGGGACATCAAATTACATCTCCTTTGCGAGTTGACTTACACCATTCGCATAATAGGCAGAAAACTATGAAACTTTTGTTAAAGAATCTAATTTTATATAGTTTTTGATATTGTACAGATTAAAAAATATTAGTAGTATTTACGCAAATATCTCGTAAGACAAAAATAATATGCTTCTCAATGCTTGTGACGGGTGGGACAGTACTTTTGTGACGGGTTTGTGGGACGAGTAATATTTGGTCATTCAAGTGTAAAGTTTTGATTTATGGATTTAAATATAAATTAAGTTATTTATTGAAGTGAAAACTTCTTTAGGCGCGTTTGGCACTTTTGCGATGGGGGTAAATCAATGAATTCGCGACCGACACCATTTTTTGATTGGCTCATCGTAATTCGTATGTAAAATCGTCATAGCCCAGCGTCTCAGGTTCGAATCCCAGCCATGGCTCCATTTTTTTATTTATTTAAAGTGAAAACATAAATAAAAATGTGTGGCCACGGTTGGGACTCGAACCTGAGACCCTGAGTTTAATAGCCAACGACTCTGCCATTGAGCCAAGAAACACCTTAATTTTGATGCTGCTAAATGACTTAAAAGAATGTAATAGCAACACTACCTAGTAAATAATTACTTATCGTTAAAAAATTGAATGTATTGATTTTAACAGAATTTCACAAGGGTGACGAAGAAATATAGATATTATGATGTTCCAGATTTCAATTTAGTTGCAAGTTTCAGAAGGCACGATCGTCCAGCAGCAGAAGTAGCTATCTGGAAAAGGTTGTCTGATACAACTGCCATATTTTGCTCAAATCATATGGATTTGCTTACGAGGTACACTAGAATGTTTAGTACTAATGTTTTTGATATCGGCGATTTGTGTGTTTGTCGTTGCCACTCTGGAAATGGACAGCAAGTTATAACAGTAGGCGTTTATAATTCACCGAATACGTCTTCAAGTGTAATACGACAGTTTTTATATAAAAATTTATTTATTTAGTCTGAAGACGCTTCTGCATACCTTCAAGGTAAATTGGGGAGAGATTTGATGATTTGCATATGATTTTCATTGGTGATTTTAACATCAACTACAAATTTGCCACTTTTTCAATTTTTAAAAGAAGAATACTATTTTACAATGACGAACGACCGCAGCCTTAGTACAACGAAATATAAAGCGACAATTGATGCAGTCTTTGCGATATATTTAAATAGATTCGAGACAAAATTGTTTGCTTCCTATTTAAGTTACCATAGACCTATTATTTCAGTATTAGAATATGATGATTGTAGAGATGATAATAGAAGAGATGAAATTGTGAATGAAAACTCATAAGTTTCATTGATGTTCTTACTGAAAATTCAATTCTGTTTTCACTTCTGTCGGCACTCCCGGAGTGCTTCTTTTTTTTTTTATGCGTACGTTGTCGGTTTAGCTGGAATGAGCCTGATGTTATTTTCCGTGTTTATAACATATATGGCGGATACTAGGTAGACGAAGCTCTGTAGGTACTACCTCGAAGCTATGTCTGTCAACTGTAACGTTTTGTCGAATTCGTCGATGGTCTCTGCCCTTGTTTGATGACAGAATATACTTCGTTTTGCCCTCATTAACCATCAAACCCATTTTGCCGCTTCTTCAATGATCGCAAAAGCATCTATGACATCACGCTTTTTTCTTCCCATTAAATCAATATCATCTACGAAGGCGAGTAATTGTACAAACTTTTTAAAAATTTTTGCTCTGGTGTTTACGTTTGAGTTTTGTACAATCTTTTTAAGTATGATGTTGAAGAAATCGAATGACAGTTCGTCGCCTTGCCTAAAGCCTTTTTCAACATCGAATATCTCGGTGAGTTATTCAGCGACCTCAATGGAGCAGAGTGAATTCTGAAAAGTTATTCCGCATAGTTTTACGAGTTTTGCAAGGATGACAAAACTAGGCTCTGTACAGCTTGTATCTGTAAATCCTGTCACACACATCCCTTAAATCGATAAGAAGATGGTGTATATCGAATATCGATATTATATTCCCGACTAGCAAAGGAGGCTTATTCCTCAATAATTGGAGCAATTGTGATGGCCTCCCATTTTTAGGATCGGACATACGAGAACGAGGTTACGTTCATCATGCTTTCTTTCAACTTTATCATGCAGATCAGCTATAGTGCACGCTCATTTCCAACTGATCCACAGCTGCCTTGAAAAGCCCGATGGCATGACCACCTGCACCTACAGTCAAATCCATCCACACTTATCCATGTCTCACATAAAACTTATAACCTTACATACAAGGAAAACGAATCAGGAAAAATTTTCAAATTTAATATTAAATGGGTTGTCGTTAGAGTTGAATAACAAATGTTATACCATTCCATAGTAAACATCCTAAAGAATTTTTTTTGCCGTGAAAATTTCAACTCAACAAATATTTTCTGTTAAAATTGTATTTTTCTACTTTCCTGATGAAATTGAATCAGGACAATAGAAAAATACAATTTTTTTTTTCAATTTGTTATTTAATTCTAATGACAATTTTTCGTTTTAGCAGCAAACTTAGCTTTATAAGGATATTTTTAAGCAAACTTAGCTTTATAAAGATATTTTTAAGGAGTTTCAACTAACATAGTCGATCCGAAAGCTACTGGTGAGTCTACCTAAAAGCTGTACGACATCTGCAGGTGAAATTTGGCAGAGTTGTTTCCTTGGATTTGAAAGTTTTTAGGAAAATGAAAGGACTATTGCAATCATGTCGTATTTTCGGGTTCAAATTGAACAAATGGAGATCAAAAACAGTTGATTTCTTTTTGCGGGGTATAAATTTAACGTCTTCTTTTTCTTCCTTTCCAAGCGGCGAGGCTCACAGCTCTTCCAATAAACTACTTCACACTAATGATTTGCTATGTGGTTGGAATGCTAATCGCTGTGAAGGGTATGAAGAATACAAGTTTTAGTTTTCAAGACTAAGATTAAAATCAAAGCGTTTCGATGAAGAAAGAGTTGAGTGCAGGGGCTAGATTCCGCAAGAGTGAATATAAAAAACTCACACTCACGGCCCTCTGAAAACTCACGCTCTGAAAGACCGTGAGTGAATTTGAAAGATAGTGTACACGTCTTCTGTCAAAAAAACTCCACTTCACCCTTGCGGAATACAAATTAGAGTGTGTGCACAATTTTTCGTGTACACATTTAAAATTCACTCTTGCGGAATCTAGCCCCAGTTTTCATAATTTTTGATTTTTGCTTCCAATGTATATAGGATGAATTAAAATTTGAGTGTCTGACTATTCTTTTAAAGTTTCTGAGCGGTAGCTTGCTTTAAACAAGTAGCCCTCAATAGCAACATTTAGATTCATTCAGAAAAGCTCAATCGCTTATATCCTTTAGCTATACAAATGTCACTTTACCCCTTATTTAACTGACCACTTCAAATGCGTTGTAATTTAAGCGATGTTTTTTCTTTTATTACCGAACAAATCTCCTTTCAAAATATCAACATGTCACTATTGACAACAATAACAATTTCGAACTATCCGTCAATTATAAAAACTAGCAGAAATTCTACTTGTTGACTAAGTATCGCTTTATAAGCCGATGACTTTATTCATTCTATCGATTGAATTGAGAATGTTTTAATTTGCTTTTGATAACACGTGCCGTTGACAATAGGAAAAGAAACAATTAATTTTGCAGAGACAACGCGCGTGTCACATTAATTTGTTTTATTTTCCTGTAGCACACTCTCGCAGTCTTTCTATACAGATACAGCTACTAAAATCAAAATTTTTTTTTTATTCTTCTCGTTTGTCTTAAATAATAATGTTCTTTTACCTTCCCTCAAAATTTTTGTATAGCAAGGTGCTTTTCATACTGAGCAGAATTTAATAAAAAAAAGAAAAAAAACTCAACTACCTTCTCTTCATGGTATAACCTTCAGTCGTGAATTTTATTTACTACCCAACCTGCATTTATCATGACCATGACGTTGAAAAAATAAAGTATAAAAAGACTGTAGGATACGTAACGCACATCGAGCATGAGCATAAGAAAAAGAGGAAAACAAAAAAAAATATGTTGGTTAAAGTGTATTCGGGAACTCAGACGGAGAGATGGGGTGTAAAACTTTATGCAATGTATAAATATAAGAAAAAGGTAATATCAGAGATCGTATTTTAATTTAATTTTTAAATGAAATGCCACAAAATGGAACATAAAAGATAATGCTGTAAGCTCTATGGCAACTCATGCTTGGCAGCTTGGCCCTTTCGTTTTAAGTTTATTTGAGATTTTATGCTTTTGGCTTTCTTTTCTCTTGACAGAAGGATTGTTTTTTCTTTTCTTTTCTTTCTTGAGGTTTCCCCATTTTGTTTGAAAGATTCAATTTGCTTTTGTTAAGGGTTTCTAATCTTCTATTTACTATTGAACTGGTGTAATACTAATTTCATATTTCATTCAATAAGTTGCTATTTTATTCTTTTCAAACCAATTCTTTCCATAATTTAATTTTATTTTAGTGTCAGAATTCTACTGATGATGGAGCCATCACATGTTCAGTTTAATTAAATAAAAAACTGTCAGTGAAGTTAGTTACATATGTGTAATTAGTTTTATAGAAATAATAAATAATAACGTGTTTGATAAATAACTCTATCCCCGCGGCTACAAGATTAAGATATGGAAAGCCATCGGGACACATATAAATATACAGTTTATCGAATTTCCGTTGGTTTTTCGGATGTGACGTAGGCGTTTTACAATTTGACAAGCAATTGTTATTAAATTTGTTCGTTGAACTTTCCCCAGGGTTTTCCCTGGTTTTCTTGACAACCCTATGGTTTTTTTTTGACAAAACCTGAGTTTTCCAGTCCTCAAAAAACGCTAAGCTACAAATCACCACACATACCATTTGACAGCCCGCAACTCGCCACAGAAAAAACTTAGGGCGAGTTGAGAGAAAGCCTAGATCAACCCTAGGGCTCAAATAACGGTGCAGTGCAATAAGGCCCACGGCAATAAGACCCGCGGGTCTTATTTCCTCTTTGTTTTGGAAGTAAGGCCCACGGGGGTTATTTCCATGATGAAATGGCAGTAAGAGTTGCGGGCTTTAGTTCCCTTTTCTGCCAACTCAAATATCATTTCGTAATGGAAAGAAGTCTCGCCGTTTGCACTTAAACTTATTTTCAATGTGAATAAACTTGCACAGGGACGTAACTCCACTTGACATAAGTCCATGCTCTGACTGTGGGTTATGACATACCAAAGAGGAACACACGTACATAATAAATATCTATGGAACTATGAATCATACTATGTGTTTACTGCGGTCAATTCGCGCGTATTTCTTAAGTTCAACCGCAGGCACGTGTTACACTACACGTAGGCAAATTTTGTTCGCTTTGCTTTTTACTCACGGATAGAATAATGAAGCTAAAAGCGAAGCGGAAAAAATTTTCTCAAGGGAATATGGATGTGTGGTGTAAAAATAAAAATTCGCGCGAATTTTTATTTTTATATTATATTTTATATTTTATATTTTTACACCACACATCCATATTCCCTTGAGAAAATTTTTTCCGCTTCGCTTTTAACTTCGTTATTCTATCCGTGAGTAAAAAGCAAAGCGAAGCTACCGAAATTTCCCTTCAAGTAGTACGGGCTTGGGGTTGAACGTAAAAAATTCACAGGAACAGAACAGGAGAATGTAGCTAAAAGCACAACAAACATTAACAAAGTAGATTTAGTTATTATGTGCGCAAAAGAAAGTGGACTGAGCTTTCATTCTATGCCCTATGTCACGAAGTGGGAGACAACGTGAGCTATGAATTCATATCCATGGAAAGCTGAAATAAGTTTCGAAATTTTGGAGCTTTGTTTTTCGGTACCTCAAAATGTTGTTTCCTTCAAATAAAAAGAAAATATACATTTAGCGCATCCACTATGTTCTTCACCCTTTCTAAGAAGGAAAACTAATTTTAAGATCCCATGTTCATCAGACTCATATAAATGCTGCTTCAAAATGGTAACAAAAGACATGGGCCTTAATTCTTTTCTTTGGTGGGTCTTATTGCCTCTTCAATGTGGAAACAAAGCCCGTGGATGTTATTTCCATTTCCTTGGGCAATAAGATCAACGGGTCTTAATGCCGCGGGTCTTATTGCATTGCATCTCAAATAACACTAAGTTTGACATTCAGGGCGACTTTAGGTTTCTCAAAAAACTCTTTGTGGCGACCCCAGAGCTTCAACGAACAAACATACTATCAGTTTTCAAGTGGCGGCTACAAAAATGCGAAAACTAAGTTTTATTTTTCCTCCGGTTCTTAACTTTTTGTTTTTGGAGCGATTTGATGAAGCTGTCAATTTCATAGCTACTGAAATTGCTTCTTGGATGGAATAATCTATACCTGTTTATACCTGGCTTTCAAATTTCAATTATAAAAAGTTGGATTTTGTATGCAAAAATGTTCAAATGCATTGGATATGAGATGACATATGACTTTCTATACAAGGCGCTTTACATAAGATGCGACAAAAAGCTCTGGACGGATAGGTTAAGGCAAGACAAGAAAAAAATTGTTTGGTGAATCCGTTCAGGCGGGATTTTTATATACCGCAGTTTTTTTAGAAGCTACATTTTTTTCTAAAAATAACATTTTTGCGTTATTAAGAGTCACTTTTCTATAATGAAGTTGATTTTTTCTAAAATTGCCCCTGCGCCTAAATGGAAGGTGATAGATCCCGCCCCTCCCATACGATTTTTCCGGTCACCAGTGTTTCGGCAGAAGACATTTGCTATTTCCTTGTTTCGCCGTGGTAGTTTCGACTTTTTTTTGTTTTACTAACCTTACATATTTGGCAAATAACACTTTGCGTTCTATCATTTTGTCTTCTTACGAATACGCAAATATCATTTGGCAAAATTTGGAATGCCCTTCATTTACTTCGCTTTAAATTACTTGGCCAAGTGTTTATTTCGCAAATGATCGTTTCGCCGTTTCATTGTTCAGCGAATCGATTATTTCGCCGTACCTATGCATGAACTTGAAACTAAAGCATTTAATATCCTTAAAGAATTTTAGCAAAATACTTGTCTTACATGAAATAAGGCATCTCATTGGTTGTTAAAAAGCTAACGATTTGTACAGTATGTATGTATGTGTTGCAATTCTTGTTTAGCATTTCATTGTTTTGGTTTTTTTATTTGGCACTCGATTTTTTCGCAATTTTTTTTAGACTTGCATCAAACAACATATTTTCGAGCGAAATTTTAAAGCTTGTTATTTGATGCAAGTAAAAAAAAAAAGTAGCGAAAAGTCGAATGCCAAATAAAAAAAGGCTTCAAAGTTATATACAAGGCGGTGGAAGGATTGCCATTGCATCATAACTTTCCGAAAATAAGCGAAGTGTAATCCAAGTGTGTGGATGTAGTGGTTGAAGGCCAGTCTCGAGACGGAGCATGTATAAGTTTGAGGTGTTGTGCGGGAGACGGAAAATTTTCTTAAGGAAGTATCTGAGTAGCTTTTCCACTTCTCCGGATTGGTAGATGCCCCAAACTTGAGCTTCATAGCACATGATACACTCATGATTCTCTAGTTTTTCTTGTAAGTATTTCCTGAAAGATATTTGTGGGGTTAAAAGGAAACCTAGGTATTTGTATAGTTTGACTTTTTCCAGTTCTTCGTTTTGTCAGGTCTATTTCTGGTTTCTAGCATATCTCCCTATACCATTTTGAACAATCGTGATCTTTGACTTTGCAGTGTTCAGTTGTAAATTCCGCAGTATCTATGCAGTTGGTTTATCATCAGTTGCGTATAAAGAAGCTTTATTTTCATGCCAGCAAAAGTTATTCCACGCTGTAGAAATTTTACCAGGTCATCCAGAAATAATGAGAATAGAAGCGGAATGAGTAAGCAACCCATCAGCTTCACTTCTGTTTCCGTAGGAAACTATTTGGATAGGATGTTTTCATCCCAGACAGCGGTCATATCGAGCCCTTTCCGCCATTTTATCGTAAGCGACTAAAAGAAAATTTTACACGAAGACGTTTTTTTTGGTTTTTTATATCATAAGCATTCAAACAGAAAAGACCGAAAGTCAGTCGCTTACGATAAAACTTATTTTCGCTGTAAGTTTTCGTAAAACAGTTATAATGTAAAACTAAAATTGCGGAAAATTACCAAACAATGTAAATTTTTGAATTGTATAAGAAAACTATTTTGTTAAAAATGTCGCTTACGGTGATTTTGCGGGAAGGGCTCGATATTTTCGTCATAAAGCACTCTAAGTACTCTTAGCAATTTCGTTGATATTCCCAGATTACTGTTTTTATATATGAGGGCTTTTCTGTCAATGGAGTCAAAAGCAGCCATAAAATCCACGAAGAATGCGTAGAGCTTTTTTCCATTGTCTACGTTTGCGCGTGCGATGCTTGTGAGGGCGAAGTTGTTTTCAACCGTAGAGTCCTTTCCGAAAACCGGCCTGATACCTATTGAAATTTGCTTAGAACATCCTTAGACAACTGTCCAACTAGACGGTGTCTAAAGAGTTGGACAATAGCCAATTTCGTATTTATAAATGCATTCCAACAGTTGTCTAAACATCCCCTCAAACTGTCAACTTCGAATGAAAAACTAACTGGTGGCGTTCATGATGTATCCGTGCAGTACCATTTTTTGTGTTTTGATATACGAGTGCAACAACTAAATGGCTCTGAAAGAGTGTGGCGTAGCACTTGAACCAGTCCAAAAAAGCAGCTGATTTGACTTTTAGTTACAGCTTTTCCAAGTCTCATAAAACGATGAAATTTGTGCAATTTATAAAATAAATTGTTGAAGTAGTGTTTTTGCACCTCAAACTACTTATTTTTTTCGATCTTAGAGCTCTCAACAGTGTTTAATAACATATTCAACAAAATTGTTTTTTGCTGTAGCAAATGCCACTTTAACCATAGTTTAGACAACCAATTTCTGTGTCTAAAGTTAGACGTTCCTTAGACAGCGATGAAAGTGTTTATAAATACGATTTGGAGTTGGACATTGTTCTAAGAGCTGTCCAAAGTTAGACATACTTTGGAATGGGATTATAAATACGACTGTTGGTGTATAAATATTACGTTTAAGAATAATTTACATAGCTTAATTTTTTTTATACTACTTGCATTTGGCTTATTTGCTCATTGTTACTTAAAAATAGTATCGTTGAAAAGGGTGGGTATCGACTTTCTCGATAATATTTGGCAAATCCTCTGTTAGTAAATTCATTGCCATGAAAAACGCTTTCTCGATTAGCCGTTTGAGATCGGCAGAAATTGTAGGTCCCATCCATTCTGTCCCAAAAGCATGGTTGTGAGAAACGCGCTTGGCTCTTTGGATTCGAGTCCTGTTGCGCCACTCTATTTATTGATTATTTAATTAGTTTTATCAACGCTGATCTTCAGTTTGTTCTTTGTAACCGCGTACACAGGTGCAGTAAATCTTTCTTAATAAGGTTCAAACATCGTTTTTCCACTAACGAACAATAGAGCTTCATCGGCAAAGAGAAATATCTTGGATATTTTCAAAGCCTTACAGGTACCATTTATAGAAATTAAGAACAATAAGGGACCGAGTATTGTACCTTGAGGTACACCAAAACAAAACCTTTACCAATAGGAAACCTTTTCTTATCAGAAATGACTAAGAGGTTTCGTTTTAAACGAATCAACACGAGCCTACACGGCCTTTTCTTCACTTCAAAATTGCTTAAAATGTGTTGTTAAACGAACCAACACGACCCACACCCCGTGGTTGCACAGAGACACTTCCGGCCTAGTTACCTATCCCCTTCTTATCTAAGAGGAATGTGGAGATACATTTATCTGTCGGTTAGCAAAGGTTAGTTATGAAAGCACTTTTCGTGATCGTCTTACTCTCGCCAATTCCTGTCAAAAGTCGATACCTGCATTTGCATCCTAATCGTGATCAAATTTTTACTTTCCATCCCAATATGGTGTTTAAACAGCACTTCATCCCTTATAAGGAAATAAAAAGGCCTGAAGCATTTTTTCAACTAAAAAATCTTTTTTTTTTTTTAACTTTTAGTTTGAGTTTTTCCATTGTACCTACAGCATGAATTGAGTTCTTCCTCCACAATCGTTTTAGACTGAGTTGAGTAAGATAATTAAAAAAAAGAAGCACTCCGGGAGTGCCGACAGAAGTGAAAACAGAATTGAGTTTTCAGTAAATATTTTAATGTACAGGAAAATCTTTTCATTGAAATGTTTCTTCTTAGTGCTTATAATAAAAATAGATAAATAGTGGCAAAATTTTATTCAATGTTTTATAATATATGTACATGTACATGTACATATGGAAGAACATCAATGAAACTTATGAGTTTTCATTCACATTTTCAGCTTTTCCATTATCATCTCATGCAATCATCGTATTCTAATAATGAAGTAATAGGCCTATGGTAACTAAAATAGGAAACGAAAAATTTTGACTCGAACCTATTTAAATATATCGCAAAGACTGCACCAACTGTCGATTTATATTTCGTTGTACTAAGGCTGCGGTCATTCGTCATTGTTAAATAATTATATTCTTCTTTTACAAATTAAAATTTGTAGCATCGGCGGAGTTGATGTTTAAAGTCACCATTCAAAATCATTGGCAAATCATCAAATCTCTCCCCAATTTTGCCGTGAAGGTGTGCAAAAGCGTATTCAGAATAAATAAATAAATTTTTATATAAAAACTGTCGTATTACACTTAAAAACGTATTCGGTGAAATATTAACGCCAACTATTATAACTTGCTGTTCATTTTCACAGTTGCAACGACAAACAGATAGATCGCCGATATCAAAATAGTACTAGACAAACTAGTGTACCTCGTATGCAAATTCATATGATTTGCACAAAAAATGGCAGTTGTATCTGACAACCATTTATAGATAGCTACTCCTGCTGCTGGACGATCGTGCCTTCTGAAACTTGCAACTAAATTGAAATCAGGAATATCATATATTTCTTCTTCACCCATGTGAGTCTCTGTTAAAATTAATACGTTAATTTTCTAAGCGATAGTGTCTATTGAGTAATGGTTTTCAAGCTATTTTCATGCAACCGTTTCAATTCCATCGATAAATCATCGCGATGAGTTGTTGATCTCTTCTAATTTGTTGTAAAAAGCGTCTCCTACTCTGTCATGATGAAATTTCCAGGAGCTTCACTTATCCAGCCACTCTTCATTGTAATGGCAGTAAAATATTTGGTGCTTTTTATTTTTTCTGCGTTGCATAAATTTTTCTCTGTTTCTTCAATTGATTTCTTTCTTCTCTGTATTTCTCCGAGTTGGTAAGTACAATTACTATGTAATAATGCTATTGCATTCTTTTAAGTCATTTAGCAAAATAAAAATTAAGGTGTCTCTTGGCTCAATGGTAGAGTCGTTGGCTATTAAACTGAGGGTCTCATGTTCGAATCCCAGCCGTGGCGATCAATTTTTGTATATGTTTTCACTTTAAATAAACAAAAAAATGCAAGTCATGGCTGGGAAACGAACCTGAGACGCTGGGCTATGACATGACGATTTTACATACGAATTACGATGAGCCAATCAAAAAATGGTGTCGGTCGCGAATTCATTGATTTACCCCCATCGCAAAAGTGCCAAACGCGCCTAAAGAAGTTTTCACTTCAAAAAAAGTACATTAAACTTTTTATTCTTAGTAACTTTTAAGAAAAATTATTGCAAATCACAGAGCTTCTATACCAGACCATTCATATTGATGGAAAAATTCAACAATAACAAAAAACGACACATAAAACCAAATCACCCTCCACAAGCTCTTCTAGCCATTATACCTACCGACTTCCATAAATAGATCCATAATAAGACCAAAAAATTGCATTATCATTCTGAATCGATTAAGTCAAACCCATCAACCCCTAAACACGTCATCGCATAAACGACTCCCCTTAGAACTATACTACCTATACATATTAAATTAACTTTGGATAATAAACTGAAACCGCACAATCAAACAAAAACTAATAAAAAGACCACCAAACGACCCTAACAAAAGGCCAGATAATATCGTCTTAAGATAATTGTTTTCCTGGATTTTAACACGATAAAGGATATCACCTGGTGGTGGAAGGCAATAGTCTGGTGTAAATCCAAATAGTTCTTCGTCATATGATGCCAATGATCCCAAATGAAAGTTTCTCAACTTTTGAGAGATTCCTCTGAACTTCACAGTTTGATACCTTCCGATGTAAATATTGAAATAAAAACAAATACTTTGAATATCCTCCCGTAGTGAAGAGTATAATAGTATGAGTACCTATAGTATTAATTAAATGAAGCTGTAAATTCGAGATCGTCAGGCCATTAAGCCATTGAAATGTTATAAAATACAAAAGCATTCCCCACTCCGCACGCTTCAATGCTGAAAGGGATGATTGTGTTTGGGTTTTCCTAAATATGTATTTCGAAAAAAAAAAATAGGAAGGATTCTTCACCCCAAATTTTAGCATGAGACTAGGAAAGCAGTCATAAGTCCTGTGAATGGACTTAATGGAAGCAAATAAACTTTCTCACCCGCTCGCCAGGGGGTGCGCGATATTTGTTGTTCGGAGCATATTGTCAGTTTCTGTGCTTTGCTTTTTTTCTGTCGGGGGATGTTTTTGTTTGGCATAATATTGGCCTTTGGCTTTGGCTTACAAACGAATTGACTCGTAAACGTAATCCTTGTAATCCTGTGAATCCTAAATGATTTACATTTGATATGTGCGTGCGTGATGATGTGCAGTGCATAGGGTGTTGTGTCGGTGAGTCTTACTTTTTTTTGGCGCGAATGTTTGCCCTTCGATTTGTTGCTATGTCAATGTGTTGAGTTGGTAGCTTTTGTATCAGCGGGGACGTCATTGTGCATTCGTGTATGTGTGTGTTGAGTTGATTTTTAATCGAAAAGACGATGAAACATATTGGCTGACACCAAAACCGATATTAAAACACAAATTTATATGCGGCTTCTCGCCCATTTGCGGGGGTGGCCTTGCTTTTGGGCATGGTTAACACAATTTACAACTGCACCCCTATTAGGCATTCACAACATACCTACCCGATGACTTCTGAACGGATAAGACGATGAAAATGAAAAAGGTCTCCGGAAGCACGTGTCGACGTTTAACAGGAAGTTCTTATTAATTTACTCAGCAGCATGCCATAAGGAAAGTTTTTTTACGATATCTTGGATCAAACACTTTGTGGTATGGCGAGTGTTGGGCAAAAATTTGTAGGTATTATTTGCTTATTTGTTTGTTTGTGTGTTGAGAAAGGCGTGCGACGATGCGAGTGTGTTTATAAGAGGTGTGGCATGAGGTGTTATGAAATTTTAAAATTTTGTTTATGATTGCAGGCGTTTATTGCATTTTATGATGTGATATTTTAGGGGAGATTAAAACGCTTAATTGGAGTGAAGCCTTTTTGAGCTTGTCGAGATGAAATACAGGCCTACCTGTACCAGGAAAGGTATACCACCTACATGTGCATTGTGCAATTGTAGGTTTAAGTGTATATCTACAGCTTGTTGCATATATACATACAAGAACCCCTGTTGGAAAACAAACAAAACTAGCAACTCAGAGTTCAAAAATCTCCAAAGTAACCACAAAAAGGATCTAAATTGAGGAAAGGGCAGTTGAGTGCTTGTTACTTGCTCACTTTACTCGAACATATGTCATAGTTTTCACTGTTCGTCTGGAGAAAGGCTCTTACCCTACTGCTCTTAGGTTGTAATTCAATGATAATTTACTATGCATCTTAAGTGTATAGTACAATTTTCCTAGAAGCCTAGAAGGAGTTATGAAACCAAAAAAGAATACGTCTTAATATGAAGTCCAATGTCCAATGTCCAAGGTCCAAGGTCCAAGGTCCAAGGTCCAAGGTCCAAGGTCCAAGGTCCAAGGTCCAAGGTCCAAGGTCCAAGGTCCAAGGTCCAAGGTCCAAGGTCCAAGGTCCAAGGTCCAAGGTCCAAGGTCCAAGGTCCAAGGTCCAAGGTCCAAGGTCCAAGATCCAAGGTCCAAGGTTCATGGTCCAAGGTCTAAGGTCCAAGGTCCAAGGTCTAAGGTCCAACTCAAGGCTATGGCATAAACTTTGGAATAAGTTCCCGAAAATACGTCAAGTGAAGCTATTACACACTCAAGGCTTAACATGCGAAGAAACACGTAGTGAACCTAAGCAGGAACAATGTGAGAACGCAAACTGCTTTCCTAACTGCACATTGCATGTTAAGGAAACACCGAAAATACTAGACGTAGAGCACAACGATCAATGCAGATACTGTAACAAAAATGAAAAATCTCTAGGCCACATTCTTAGTTCCATGAAAGAAACTAATCTCGACGAAGCACAGGGTGGGCCATTAATTCGTACGATTTTGAGTGACTGGTGGGAGCGGCGGCAGCGGGTGTGGTAGGTGGGAATAAGTAGCTTGGTGCTTAACGGGTACAGCGTGATGCGTTCTTCGTAAAATAAATATTTCAAAAATAGCAAACGAGTGTTGTTCGACTTCTATACTGTTCTGAGTACGAAATACACGACCCAAATCAGTGTCCCAGTGAAAGTGTTATTGGGTTGTGGGTCAGAATGTTAATTTCAATCAGAAACTTTCGGCACGCCCAAGGTAATCAAGAACAGAAGAACCACTTAACGAACTCCGCATTTTTTGAAAATCAGCTGGAAAATTCTGTGACAGTAAATTCGAGCGTACCCAACTACGTTGCGATACAAAAACTCGAAGGATATAAAAGTGCGTAAAGAGTCTAGACTGGAAGAGGGCTTGCAGGTTGCAGGTTGCGCGATAATGCACATCATGAGGATGCCATTTTCAAAAAATTACTTACCGGTGTACGTATTTTTATTATAATAAAGATTTTGTTGCGTAATAGTTGCATGGACGGTTTGGGGTTTTGTATTGCACTTAGACCTTGTTGATCTATATCACCCCCTGCTTCTTATGTGGTATTCCTCAATTAAAGAACTTCATCTCTGTTCATAATTTTTTTCTTCAAGTCCACTCAACCTTTTGCCCCACCTTGTGCAATAACTTCAATAAATTCATCATCATCATTAGACAATGATGGGGTTCCTTTTCTTTCAATTGTGTTTCACCCTTAATTAGTTCTAACGCGATAGGTCTTGACAATATTTGTCCTAAATTCATTCGAATCTTACTTAATGTCTTAATGTATTCCTCCCCAGAATTGTTAACATTTACAATGATTGTTTGACCAAATCGTTTTTCCCAAGTTCTTGGAATGTAACAAAGGCCCTTCCCTTGCGCAAGAAAGGAATATCTAATGATTTTTCGAATTTTCGACCTATTAGCATTCTTCCTTTTCTAGCAAAAGGCTTAGAGAAAATTATGGTCAATCAAATTTCTGAATATGTTGAATCACAAAATTTTTTGTCGACATTGCAATCGGGTTTCCGAAGAATGCATAGCTGCGTTTCTGCCATTTTGAAAGTTCAAGATGATTTACGGATTGCCATGACGGAAGATAAAGTTTCTGTTTTATGTTTTCTTGATTTTTCTAATGCTTTTGGATCAGTAAATCATTCAATCCTCATTCATAAATTAAAGCATAAATTTAGTTTTTCTTCATCCGCTTTAAGGCTTATGCAAAGTTATTTAACGGACTGGAAACAGGTGGTTTGTTTCGGTTCAGTAACTTCCGACTTCTTAAATCTTAAAGCAGGTGTTCCTCAGGGTTCGTTACTGAGCCCCATGCTTTTTAGTTTGTTCATTAATGATGTTGTTGAAGTTATTGAACATTGTTCGTATCATCTTTACGCCGACGACTTACAAATTTACTTTCCCTTCTCAATCTGTCGCGTCGAAAACGCCATTTGCAATATGAACGACGATTTAAAAATATTCACGATTGCGGGCAGTTAGATATGGCTTAGTTTTAAATCCTATCAAATCACAAAGTATAATTATTTTTAAACGTAGTTTAGAAGAGTCGCTTTTCCCTTGCTCATACTTGAGTGACCATGTAATCCCTTACAGCTCTACGGTTAAGAACTTAGGGTTCATTCTTAACAAAACGCTCACTTGGGGCGACCACGTAAATAAAGCGATTAGTGGCATTTATGGAGGCCTTAGGCGGTTATGGAGATTTTCATCTTATTTACCACAAACAACTCGACTAATGCTAGTAAAAACGCTATTAGCTCCATTAATAACTTATAGATCCCCTTTGTATAGTGGTATGGACTCAATAAGCAAACAGAAACTGAATGTAGCATTTAATTCTTGCATCCGCTTCGTACATTCATTTAGACGATTTGATCATGATTCACACCTGTCACATAGCGTTTTTGGTATGTCATTAATGTCACATTTCGTAATTGAAATACATATGTGAAAATATTTTTAAATTAATACGTTTTAAAACGCCCGGATATATGTTCGAATTTTCAGTCTCTCTACGTACTAACAACTTAAATATTCCAAGAAGCTCAAATTTGCAAACTCGACGATCATTCTTCGTGATCGGTGCCAGAATATGGAACAGTTTACCTCATCGTCTAAAAACATTAAGTTCCTTAAATAATTTCATCCGTTCTATAATTGATTATCTCTCGAACACAGACACAGCCTTGCATTTTCACTCTTTATTTGTCATATAGTTTTAGTATTTTATTATTTTTTTTCTTTTGATTAAATCTGAATTCCTTTAATTAATTTTACAATCATCCCCACTGTTATGGTTATAACAAATCTTTACTTTTATATTGTATACTAGCTGTGCCCGCGACTTCGTCCGCGCGCAATAGTGAATTTCAGCAGCATTTTTAACTTTTTAGGAAATAAAACTTCTAGCCTTAAAAATGGCGGTATTTCCAAAAAATCATTCAACCCCTATTTCAACACCTTGTAGCCCTGTTAAAAATACTTTTGAGACTTTTATACTTTAATGGTGACCATTTTCTTGGGAATATGTGGATAAGTTAAAGTTAATGTTACTCCGGGATTATGGATCATTCCAACGGTGGAAGAATTTTTGAAATCGGTGCTGTAGTATAAAAGTTCCCGTATACGTTCCTGCTCCAGTGGAAATATAGGGAAAAAATATATAGTCTATGTCTTTCCTCAGGTTCTGAACAATCTTTGTACAAAATTTCATTTAAATCGGTTTATTAGTTTGGGAGGGAAATGGTAGCATAGAACGACGGACAGACAGAGCACCTTTCACACTTATTATATTAGTAAGGACTCCCGTTCCTGTAGGAATATGTGGATGAATTAAAGTTAATGTTACACAGGGATAATGTAGCATTCTAACGGTGGAAGAATTTTTGAAATCGGTGTTGTAGTGTCAAAGTTCCCGTATACGTTCCTGCTCCCGTGGGAATATAGGGAACCGTAGGAATATGGTGATGAATTAGTTTTTATGTTACTCGGGGATAATGAAGCATTCTAACAGTGGAAAAATTTTTGAAATCGGTGTTGTAGTTTCTAAATTCCCGTATACGTTCCCGTTCCCGTGGGAATTTAGGGATAAAATATAGCCTATGTGTTATTCTGATGTATAAGCTATATTATTGGAAAGTGTAATTGAAATCCATTCAGTTGTTTTTGCGTGAAAGAGTAACAAACATACATCCACACATACAAACTTTCACGTTTATAATATTAGTAGGATAATCTATAAATTTTTTTTTGCCGTAAATGAGACTCAGTCTCAAGGCTTATTGAATATTAATAAATAAATGAAATGAAAATGAAATGAAATAACTTAATGAATGCCAATTGATCAAACAGGAGGCACAATAGATCTACAAGGTCAAAATCCAATACAAAAATACGAAACACATTCATATTCATTCAAGATGGAGCAAATCCGTTTATTTCAAAAGGACTTCTATAAGGCCTTATAGTTAAACTCGTATTAAGCCTTTATTACGAGTAGCGAATTGGGCGTTCTACTAGAAGCGAATGTTTTATCAAGCTTCTTTCTTTGCACTACAGCAGAGTTTAGAAAAAGGAAGACATTTAAACAAAAATCAATAGCGGAGTTCACGCACTGTACAGTTTGTTGGACAGAATTCTTTTGATTAATGTTCTATGGTCGGATGTACTTTTGCGTTCAGACTTATCAGATTTGTCGTCCTGATCCTGATTTGTGTGACTGATCCGTTAAACTTCAAAATTTTCAAAAATATTTGAAAACCATTCCACAAGTCGGACAAGCGAATGTCTGAGGGTTCACATTATCCTACATTAGTAGTTCAAACCTAAGCCTGTCCAACTAATTGCACAGTGTGAACTCCGCTAATGAGGTTAGAAAGTTCGCCTTTGCAAGGGATGGGAGCACGTTTTTGATAACAACGCTCTGAGTGAGACTTTCTAGATCGTTCGATTCGCTACTCATCAAAAGGGGCTTAAGTTTCTGTTTAGAGCTCTTTTATTGAATAATACAAATAAACTTCAAAAGTTTCGCACAAGTGCATCAAAATAAGTAACGTAGTACTCAAAGTAGCAATAGAAGGAAAACTGCTCATTGAACCTTATTGCGAACTAAATTCTTACTTACAAGTATAAGTTCACAAGTCCTCTTAGCGTCTTTCAAATCGACAACAAAATATTCTCATTTCACTCTTGTTTTTCCTTTTTTTTCAATATCTATTCTTAGAAGTGCTGATAAGCGCTTTGTGAACGAACCAAACCTATGACGTGACATGCGAAGGCGGAAATCCTTTCATAGTTGACTACATCTAATAAATCTTTCACGTGCACACGTAGTCAGAAATCAATCTCCGAGGATTTACACAAATAGCATACTCTCTCAAAAAAAGAGAAGTGAATAAAAAGATTTCAACAGCTCCTGTTTTTATTGTCAGTCGATGTAGAAAGTGCTCTGATGAAAACACAATGGAATACTAAAAACTTCAACCCTTGAAGGATTCCTTTCATGTTGGCGACCCATCATTTGCTTAACATCGACTCACTGTCTTCTTTCTTTTCTGACCTTTTGAATATTTTATGCCAAAATGTGTTTCTGGTAAAGTTTCTCTAGCAACAAACATGACTTATCGATTAGAAAATGCCCGTTGTCGAAAGCCGCACAATTTTCAATTTTCAAATAACCACAATTGAAATCAATTCTATATGCAAACACAGCAATCAAATCATGAACTGATTTTCTATCAATGATTTGCGTAACCGTTGGACACGAGTAAACTGAAATGGATGCGGTCAGGAAAAGCATTGATTGGTTGTGGAAAAGTTATACTCGTAGATTGACTCTCTAATATAATGACTTAACTATTCAACAGTATAACCGCAATACTAATTTTTAAATGCTTTGTGCATTGTTTTGTTGATTGTAGGTGTAAAGTTAACAAAACTCTTCTGTCAGCTGGATGATGGTGTTTCAATTAAAATTTTGTTAATTCACTTACCTGTACTCGCGATTCGGTTAAGCCGATACGCATGGCGATTTCTTCTCGCATGAATATATCCGGATAGTGGGTTTTCGAAAAACATCGCTCCAATTCGTTCAGTTGAGCCGGGGTGAAACGTGTCCGGTGGCGTTTTTGTTTATTTGACTTGTCTGAATTCTGAAATGAGTAAAACTTATAATTATGTCGATGTGAAGTTTTATAATTTAAATGGGTTTTGAAATTTTCAAGATGGAAAGTTGTTTTTTAAAAAAACGTACATTGCCTGTCTAAAGCAACAGTGAGGTAGGAATTGGCCCGACAATGACATTCAAAGTTTTTCACTTTTGAAGTATCTTTTCATTGAATTTGCTCAGTAACGAACGGTATTACGTTCAGAGAGACTATAACTTTGGATCCACACTTTAATAGGTACACATCGCTATCAGAAGGACCGTCGCAACAATTTCGGACTACGAATGCCAAATATAAAACACTAAAGGAACACGAAGATATTCGTACTTAATATTTTTGAAAGAGACCCACAAATTTGGTCCCTTTCATTTCCGTCATAAGGCGTGGTTATGTGAATGTTAACATAGGTTAGGTTAGGTCTAGGTGGCTGCCGAGAAAACGACCGACGCGGACGCACGTTTTGGATCCACATAGAAGTTTGAAGAATATCCTCTTCATTCAAACCACTTTGTGCTTTTTATAAAGCGATAGTTACTATGAATGTCTATGTTCCTATAGGATTTATTGGATCGTCGAAAAAGACTTATCCTAAATGTGTCATGTGAATGGAAGATGTGGAAAGAACTCCTCCGCCTGCTCGTCCATGCAGCTTCCATAGAAGTTGTTTGAAGGGAAATTGAGGCATGTCTACCGGTTGAGGTGCAGTCTGCTTAGGGTTAATTAACCTGTGGTACGTTTTGAACTAAAGCTTGTGCCGAACTTTTTGAGCCACATAGGTGGTGGTGTTTGTGTACCTTGACGTGTTTGTCGTCGTTATGGCATCATGCTTTAACCTAAGTTTGCATGTAGCGATAGGCACGCTGTTTAGTGACATTGGCGTGTTCCATCCGCTTCCTTTCCTGGCTTTGCAAAATGTTTCTGTGCTTTGGCATCAATGTTAAGCTGTTCTACCATCTCCATATGAAGCGAACGACAGCCGCGAACGGTTATGGACTTTGTAGAAACGTTTGTTGACATGATTTAGGAGGAGGACAATAATAATAGTGCACAGGTACATGTGATACCGCTTACACTGGAGGTTTTTCATATGATGCGACGAAATCCCAGTATACTGATAAATTTGGTTTGGTCTTAATAGTTCTTATAGGTAAACAGACAACGCACGTAGGTTATGCTAACAGGCAAAATGCGCTTAAGAACTAATAGAAAAGAAGTTGAATGGTTCTGTAGATACAGCCTCACCTTTTTATCCGCTTTTGAGGGCTTCAGTTTTCTAAGGTCTCCTTTGAATCTGACATTTGTGTCAAGTGTATATCGTTATTCTTGACGTGCGCTTTTGAAAAAATTATAAAGTAGGTCGGTATCATTTATTCTCCCAATTTTCTCCAAAATATATGAAGATCGCAACGGAGAACATCTCTATAGTTTGACAGTTGAAGATCACAGCCTACATCACAATAGTTCTTGTAACGAATTCGTGCTGATTTAACATCACACTGTAATCGACTGCAAGTGCGCTTCCAGTAGCCCGGGCATCCTACAACGTTCCCTGGGGCTCCGAATGCTATAGACTCGGAGAATGCTTGGTATATTTGTAGCTCAAGTACGCATGTACAAAGATATTCATGACCTTTCGTTACCGAACAGACAGCCACGAGGCCGCCGGAGGCCTGGCAAACCACCTCTAAGTTGACCTCCTAGGAAGGTAAGCAGTGTACAAGCAGCAGTACCGCGGAGTTGCCAGAGTTAAAAAAAGGCCACCACAAAATGATAAAGAAAAATAGATACGGAAGAGTACGTCTTGGTTCATCCATCTTAGAACAAGGTGTATTAATCGTCACTCGTCAGTATGGCCGACTTAAACCAGAGTACCTAACGAAACTGCCGATGAGCTCTTCAAAGGTCCCAATTCAGAGGTTTGCACGGTCACTGCAGCTTTAATTTGTATATAGCCATTGTCGGTATATCATTATCTATTTCTGTTGGTTTGCTAGCCCCGAATGTAAGGCTAACGAGAAGAATAAAAAATTTTATTGTAAAATGTAAATACATGTGCCAAGAGAGTTAGCAAAACACTTCTATGCACTCTTAAAGGCGATGATAGACAATACAAATCGCTGTCAGGTGGTCTGTTTATCTGAACGTACGGTAAAATGGACACTGAAAGTTCTCACTTCCGTACTCAGTCGACCAGTAAGAAGTCCAGGTTGCGACATCAAGACATTGTTCAAATAAAGCAGCTGGTTCTTCGTTATGAGGAATCATCATGGCGATATCGTCTAACATCTTCATAGTCATTCTTGAAACAATTATATACAACCTCGCATGCTAATATAAATAAATAAATGAAAAGGGTGGCGCAAGATAGCGAGAAGCTCCAGGGCCTAGCGCATTTCTCACACCAAGCCTTGTGTGGGAATGAAGTGGTCCTACAATTTTTTGTCGGTTCCAAACGGCTAGTCGAGAAGTGCTTTTTTTGGCAATAGCTTTACTAACGAAGGACTTGCCAATTCCTTGAGAAAAGCGATACCCGTGAAAAAACATTTTTGACTCTGTTGGGATTCGAACCACAATCCTCGGGGTTAACAGGCAGACATGCTAACCATTACGCCAAGCATACCACGGATGCTAGTAAAACACCTCTGGTGTTAAAGCGGTGGTAACCAAAAAAAGTCTGACGAACTAAAATACATCTTGTCATCAAAGCAAATGGGCGGCCGCGGTGCAGTGGAATCGTGTTCAGTAGGTAGGCCGGACTCGTAGGCTCGAACCTCGCTCTGGGCATCTACTTTTCTTTCAACCTCCCAGCTTCATCTGGACGCCGTCCTTGAGGTTATATACGAAATTACAACAACCGTAGCAGCCTTCAATACTGCACCACAAAAAAGAAGGGAAGGCTGCTACCCTGGTAGTACAATGGATCGGCAATTAGGTCTGAGTGCACGATACCAAATAAAGGAGACTTAGTCAGAACCTCTCAATGGACAATTCAGAGTAGTGAGTTCATTGTATGCCTGGTCTCCATTACTGCCTTCAGAAATGACATCGGTTCAGATATCAATCCAAGAATCACTCGATTAACAAGTTTTTTCGTCGGTCTGATAATAATTTTGTTATTTTGAAGTAAGAATCTCGTTCGTTTTAGAAACTTCTCGAAATGAGCATATTTCTGAGCTTATGGGGAAAGTCTTTTATCTTTTAAGACACCATCCTTAAGAGACATAAAATGTATATATTTTTGTCAGTTGCTTTTGCTTGAGGCTCTGAGGAAAGCATTTTTTAAAAATATAAGTGCAACTTCGTGGCTCAGAACTTATTCGGGGTAACATCCAAAATCTAGAAAATCAAATAACCATTTTCAATGTGATTCATTCCTTCTCCTTTCCTTAGTGCGAATTCTATGTCTTTACCTATCCCTTTTGTAAATATTTCAATGCTGTCAATGCCATGATTCTTTCACAGCTGTATTTTGTTGTTATTTTTTTTACTGACTTACCTGATCTTGATGCATACTGTGTGGTTCACATAATCCTCCAGATACGTGCAGCCTCCCGCCTGATCCCCCATTTGAATCAGAGTTTTGTGAACTTGGCACTTGACCAAAATTATTCACACCATGCAGCGCAGTCAGTGCAGCTTTAGGTAGATCACAATCTTTTTGGCCTGCAATTGAAAACAAATTCAAAATTCATTAGCTTCTCAAAATGATTTCAAATGGTTATACTAAATTAAGTCAAATGATACTACCGATCATGTATACCAATCATATTCAAACTCAACAATTCTCCCGCCGAAAAGTAAATTCATAACTGGCAAAGTGGCAATCCGTTGAGACATATCACAAGTTCACAAGCAGACGTGTACTCATTTAAAAAAAAAGTAAGAAAACATGAATTTTAACACGTACTTGCGATACTCGAATTTTATTCTTCTTCTTCAACTCAAACACAAAAAATATTGAGTAACAAAAAGAAGACACATCTCAAAGTAAATGTATTTGCACGACCTCCGTTGGCTTACTGTCTGACTGGCGGGCGATTGCGTTACTCAAACATTTACTCTTTCATGAAAAAAAGAAAATTCAAACAACTGAAGACCTAAAAAACATAAAAGTCAAATCACATTTCAGAGTGATCTCGCATGTCGCATCACACTCATGTGATGTTTGATCCCACGCGGACAAACAACTATCATCCGTTCATCGGGAAACTAAAGGATGTTTTTTAAGACTTTTTTTCTTAGACAAACTTCAGGTGCGAAAAAGAAACAGGTAGGCTGCTGGCTGCTACACAGGAAATTCACTTTTTAGAACACTCAAAGAAAAGAGTTACATAAAAATTCAAGAAAAAATCACGATCTTCTTGCCTCTGGGAGGTCATATAAACATTCCCGGCTACAAGTTCAATGTTTGAACAGTAGCGCGCTCACATCATCTTCACATCTTGCCAATGTGAAATAAATACGATGAAGGTGCTCTGTATTTCTTGGTGAGGTCCTTTTAACTTGCAGCGCAATGGAAAATCGCTCTTCACAAATAAACAGATCGTAAAGTTTATTGCACTGCGACTGTTGTCGAAGCTGAGATGGTGGCCGTAGCAGTACTCAAACCCATTGATGTTTTATGTTCAATTTATTGACTTGCTATTTTGTAGTGAAGTTGATAGACAGGTAATACGAAGGTTTTGCAGGTGGGTCTATTGCTACTGAATTTATTAGGGTTGGCTTTAGGTCAAGAGAAAGAGGTGCGGAAAGCGGAAGGCATACGTAATAGAGTCATTCGAGACGAAGGTTATAAACAGAGTTTACTATTGGATTCGAGTTCTTAAAAAACTTTGCAATGCAACAATTACTTCAATAGTTACGAAATAGCTATACGCTAGTCAGAGCGTACTTCATTTTAGGTATAGAACTTTAAGTTGGCAGCACTGTTTGTCTTTGGCAGCCATTTTGATCTGTCATGTTATTTATTTGTTATTTTTTTTTTTGTGCCATTTTACCGATGAAGAATCAAGAATCGAAGCCAAACGACCGGCCACATTTGGCAAATTTCGATTTTACGTCGATTTAACCATAATTTATTGGTTTTGGAAGTGTGAGTAGCTTCCAAGATTATTCGATTTAACACCACTAAACTCTTTTCTGTGGGGGTATGTTAAGTCACTGGTCAACACCTAGGAACCAGTGACGATCTCAAAAACAATGTTCGCGTCGTTCTTGCCGATGCTACGACTCCGAGTGATGCAAAAAGTAATTGAATTATAGCTTCTGATCAGAATCAGCTATGTTTCTCTTTTTCGAAACCCAGATAGGAGGGATGTTTTGTCTGGGAACGATCTGGTGTCTGTAATTGAGCTATTAGTAGGTATGTGTTGTGTTGATTCGAGTCCCTAAGAAACCTGGCGTAAGGCGACTCATGACTTCTGATCGATCATTGACCACATTTTTTTATAATCCTTCCAAGTCGCTAAATTTGCCTTCACAAGAATGATGCCAGCTCACTGATCAATTCCCAAAACTTCGTGTTTAAACAACCATACTCTTCCATCTAATTTTACGATTTCAAGAAATAAAACAACCAAATTCAAAGAACATTGAGAACGTCATATTTTATTACTGCGCCACGATGCGGTCGACATTGTTATTGCACTGCCAAACAGGTATTCCTAAGCAAGCTAAATGAAAAAAGTGCTAATTTTGACACGTTCATTCGATACTAGCTACCGTTCAACTAAAGCCCCAACAGAATCCCTTAGATCTTACATTTATACACACTAATGATTCTTTATAAGCATCACAACGACATTTTAGAACAGAGTGTCACCAAAATGATGACGTAAAACGAGGTTAACTTTGAATAGCCATCTTTAACGTTAACCGAAATCAATAGATTTCTTATTTCTTGACCAGTACCTATGTTTGACTTGAAGGAGTTGAAAATGCATTTGAGTACATATTTATTTATCCGCACGAACTCATATTTGGTGGATTGGATACATGCACAGACACACAGTACTTCGGTCTCTGTTCAATATCGTGACTAACAAATTAAAGGTGCGGTGTTAGGTGTGAGATTTCAAATTTGAGCTCTACCGTAACCGATTTCACATAGTCCGGCGCGATTTCTTGCTGGATGCTGGAAAATAATACAACTTTTTGTTTTTTTTTTTCAGTATTGGTTGATAAGTTTGGAGTGATTGTTGGATATGTTTGCTTTTATATACTAAAAAAAAACATTTCCTTCCCCTCGTTTATTGAATGTTGAATGCGAATTATGTGAGGGTAATGAAGTTGAGTTTGTATCGCATTTAGTATGTGTTTTCGCGCTATTCTACGAGATTTCGATGTTATTGTTTGTTCTATATGAATCGAGGACCATCACTACGCTCGAAAGTAGTGTTATGTAGTGAATTTTTATGAAGCTATATGGACTGAATTTATTTGTTCAGAGCAGACATATTTAAAATAATGAAGAACGACGAACTCAGTTGGTATATTGAATTGTTCAAAGAAGAGATTAGGAAAACAACGTCAAAAATACAATATAATTCAATATTTGTTTCCTGTGCAGTATCGCGAGGAAGGATACAACTTTGTAAGTGATTTTGAAATAAATAAATACAAATACAAATACAAAGGATAAAGAAAGGATGGCCAAAAATATCCCTGCTACAACCAAATGCAACGACATCAGCGTTTGGTTTGCCTCAGACAGAAAGCCGGGAAATTTTTGGGACGCTTCTGAGGTGGCCGTGGCATACCCCACATCTGGATCACCATAGTTTGAAACAAAATAGTGTGAGACTTGTGATCCCTTTCAGATCCCGACACTTGTGATTGAAAAGACGTGGGTCGTTAATATCTGCTTTAGTTTCTAAAAGCTATTAAACTATAAATGAAAAGATTAGTAAAGTTTTTAACAGTTAAAACACTTTTTAAAAAGTGTTTTAATTGTTAAAAACTTTATTTATCTTTTCATTTATTAGATTATAAAACGCGTGGATTATCTCAACTAAAAAACTCAGCTATTAAACACTTGACAGCTTAGTAGTAGTTCACATTGAAAAATAGAGACAGAGTGACAGAAAGAGGAGTCGAAAACACACAGAACACTCACCACTAGCTTGAAGTCTTTTTAATCTCACCTGCTCGGGTTTGAATATGCACCTTTTGCAAACTTCGTTACTAAACTTCTCTTAGCAAAATTAATTTTAAAGAAATTCGAATTTTTATCCAAAAATTCTGTTTCTTTTAAGCTAATTTTATTTTTCGACTGGGTAACCAGAACTCCATTTCATCATTGAAGGTATTGCAAGTATGTACTTACATTACATTGCATTCCATTCCATATGGAGATTCCCCCATTCTGCTATCTATTCGGATACGCTAATGACGTACCTGCAAGGGATACCGACACAGAGAAAGCTGAGCCAAGTGCTGAACACGACACGACGGACAAATGCCTGAATGGATGAACATGGGCTGTCTCTGGCTACTGAGAACGCTGAAGTAGTACTTCTAACAAAGAAGAAACGAATTTCCACCATTATCGATTTTCTTCGTCGAAACCGG